>JAUPFZ010000017.1:882500-2338750 GCA_036937285.1 Euphydryas editha | reverse complement strand
CGATCCATTTGCTGCTTGGTTTAACACCCATCAACTAATATTGATTAGACGTAGTAATGGATATCGTGCTTCAATTGATATATATTTTTCAGGAAAATTTTATGATTGTGATTATTTTTAATTCAATTTATCTCGAAATTTCGATATTCATGCTTATAGTAAAATTGTTTAATTCTACACTATGAAGATGTATCTAATATATAATTCTCGTGTCACAGTGTTTGTAACAAAACTCCTCCTAAACGGCTGGACTGATTTTTATGAAATTTTGTGTGTATATTCAGTAGGTCTGAGAATAGGACGTAAACTATTTTTCATACCCCTAAATGATAAGAGTGATCCACCCCAAAAGGAAAATATTCACTACAAATATTTTTAATAGCAAAACGATTGCCGGGTCAGCTAGTAAGTGTATATATTTTTGTAGGGCTTTCTGTAATCGATATTAAAGCCAAAAATGTAAACCTTTTTTCATTTTTGCCTGCTTGTCTGTACCTTGGCCACGTATCTCGCCAAAGCTACTGAATGGATTTTAATGAAATTGGGAATGATTTTAGTTCATACTGCGAGCGAGGACACTGGATACTCTTAATTCCGAAATAAGTACGATTCCCTTGGGAGGGGACGATCAAAATGTGTAATTGTGAATAAAGTCGAAGGTACAGCTTGTTTTTTAGTAAAGTTTAGAAAGATGATACGTGCGTGAAGTTAGATAGTACTTTTGTTCATATTTGGAATATAATTAGAATTACGATAATTCGAATGATGTATAAATGTTATAGTAGTGCGTTGACCGGCAAAGAAGAATAGTCCCAACCTCCTTCTTGCCGAGCTGTCTAAAAAGATGATTCAGGTGTCATGGTGCAAACAACTGTACACCAAACAAGATGGTGTTGGACAGCGTCACCATATCCTGCCAAAACACACTGCAATCGACAACCCCGCCAAGCGTGGTGAGTATTAGGAAACCACCCCAAAGTAATAGGGAAGACGTTACGAGGCATGTTCAGCAATGGACATATGACGGCTAATGTGATGGTGGATTTTTCCATTCTACCTTCAAAGATTTATATATATTTACATCAGTAGTCTGAACCAATCAATTTATTTATTTATAATTTTAAATTTTATGATTTATTTTATTTAAAGATATATTATGATTTATTATATATTTATGATTTATTATATATTTATTATATATTTATGATTTATTTTATTTATTTTATTTATTTTATTTAGCTGTCCAACACCATCTTGTTTGGTGTACAGTTGTTTGCACCATGACACCTGAATCATCTTTTTAGACAGCTCGGCAAGAAGGAGGTTGGGACTATTCTTCTTTGCCGGTCAACGCACTACTATAACATTTATACATCATTAAATAATTTATTTATTTTTATTTTATGATTCAACCATAAATTGGTTTATTTAAATTATTAATTTATAATAACATTTTTATTAGTAGAAATATTATTTTACTATACAATATATTGCACTGTTTTAAAGTTGATGCATCATTTATAGTTTAATATTATTAACTTCTTTGAACTCATTTAACTCGTATTACTTATTACTTCTTTATTTGTGAAAAGTTTATTGATCAATGTTTGGCGTAGGGAGAGGCTGCCATTGAAAAGGAAGGATCCTTCGACCAGACAGTGTTGCGTCTGGTGGGCTACGCGCTACTTAACGTTGGTTGTCGAGTTCTTGTATATATATTCAAATTGAATTCGCTTTGAAAACTTCGATAACGCGATGTAGGGTACGTCAGTTCATATGTGGCGAGATAGTTGTCGCTACATCACTCCCCCTCCGAGACCGGAGGTCAATAGCAGGTTGAGTCGTCCATACATTTTGTGATGCTTGCCGGGCCATTGGAATGTTCCAGTGAGTCGGAACCAGATGCCGCATAGTTCAAGGTAAGTCGGAACTGTTTGCGGTGATGCCCCAGTGAGTCGGGGTGGTGCAGTGCTGCGTAGTGGCTGTGGCTGTGCCTGCTGCGTCGACCAGGAGAGAAGTGCTCCGAAGATCGATCCGTGAGAAACAGGCGACCAGTAGTAGAAGATGGGCAGTCAGCAGTCGTCATTATTGACCGCCCCTGGCGTTTCCTTCCTTGAAGTCGCAGGGATTTACGCATTTGCTGGCTTTCACTCCAAACTTCCTGTGGTACCAGCAAAGTGGGTACTTCCTGAAGTTCGTATCTTGAAAAATTCAACTTATTTACGTACACATTTCAAACCTCCTCTCATCTAGAAAAGATTCAAAGTACATGAAAATAGTCCACTTCACAGCTGTTAAGCCATCATTGCCTAACAATACCCCCTAGTCCATAACGTCCTATGCGAGAGACATTCATTAAAACTTCGCACAATGACTAGTGTAAGTAGATAATTCAATAAGCCCGACCCGCGGGCGCCGCAACTTGGACGATATTTTACAAAGTATGAATATGAGGGGATAGTCGGAGTCTAGTACGAGCTTGTAGCGTAATAGGTATTCATTGTAATAAATCCTCGCAATGTACTCTCATATTTTTATTAAATTCAGCTATGATGGAACGATGCTGTAAATATTCTTGAACATAACAAAATGATAGCGAAATAAATGGATTGTTAGATGTGTTATTATGTGTTGTAGTTATTTCTTGACTAGAATTGTAGACTATATATATTTTTATTTTTAATCGATATGATTGGCGCAGTGGTTATAGTAATTGGCTGTTGAGCTATCAGTAGTGACTTCGATACCCGCTATTCATAAATATTTGTGTAGGCCAGGTATACCTCGTGAACTGAGCTATGATGAATCTCATCCTACTGGGTGCCACTGAGAGTGAAGAATTTTGTTTTAAAGTCCAATTAACTCTATAATAATCTTTTGAGTTTAAATGTAATTTGATATTTATAATTATTATGTGATTATCTAAGTTAGTTAAGTATTACACATAATCGATTGTTCTTCTAAAATTTTTCTTTGTGATGCGGAGGCATTAGAAAGAACAATTCAACATCGATGACATTATTAATATTGCTTCGAATCTGTGTTTGTTATCTACTCATATGTACGAACGTATTGATTTATATTGTATAGTACAATAATTGTATTACCATCGTGCCTTGGTAGAGACACAAAGTTACTTATTGTTAGTTGTTACAAACATTAAATCACTGTAGAATTTTTTTTGACGATTTCGCCAATGTCGAGTAAAATGAAGAATACACGAAGGAGATTGATCGGTACGGTCGAGATAATAATCTTCGTTAAATTAAAGTGAAAGAAATGAAGACCATGGAAAATAGCAGTAATTTAGATTTAAGCCCTTAAGATCTAGAACAACACAAAAAATGATGTTAATAATTTTTTATGTAGGTACAACTATATTATGCTACATAAATAACAAAATTATATTTACAACAATATATAAAGAATATTTACAACTTAATTTTGTTATGTGTAATATATTTACATAACATTCAATATTTACAGGACTGGGGATTTTGCGAGGAAGGACGTCGTACAGAAGATAGAAGTTTAGGACAATTCAATAGGATATGGTATACTGAACGTTCGTCAAGGCCACATTCGCAAGGATGCCACATTCAGAGGGTTGTCTGATAACCTAATTTTTTTCAGATGAATGGAAGTGCTTGAATTACCAAGACGCAAACAGCAGATTGTGGATATCACCCAACTGTTAGTATGTCTGTATGTTTCTAAAACATACATCCTCATATCATAACATTCATCATGCATCCTCATATCATGACATTCATCATGCATCCTCTCATATCATGACATTCATCATGCATCCTCATATCATGACATTCATCATGCATCCTCATATCATGACATTCACGTTTTCTATATATTCATCTTAGCTCTTTTTTTTTTGTTTGATTTATTAAAATACTATCTTGCCTAGGACTTCGTTTGCGTGCAAATCTATCTCTAGGGGAACTGTAATTTTTTCTGAAATTCAATGTGACCTTGTATCTACTAGTCCAGAAAATAAATTATTTCTTTGCAAAATTTCATTCAAGTCCATTTAACCGTTCTGGAGTTATTTATTAACAAACATCCATCTAAACTTTTGTATTTAGTATTAGTAAATTATAATAATAATAAAACTTATAATTATAATTTAATCAATCATATTCATATACAGAAAAACATATTTATTTTAAATATATTTATTTTCCTCATTTTTTATATAAATGATCGGAGAACATAGTTACCGAAATCGACATTGTGTTATAACTATTAGAAAAAGTTTTTCGGAAATTCGTTAGCGATTATGAAGATAAAGTCTATGTTACATGGTAGTTACTTTAATAATTTTCATGGATATCTAATAATGCTGTGTCGTTCGTATCCCAGCAGTCGAATGCTGAGTAGAATACAATCCCTCAAAGGTGTTTATATTTTATAATAACTTAAAATATCATTGAAAAAAAAAGGCACGGACGTATGTGAAGTTAAAAATTGCGAACAAAAAATTTCTGTGACGTTTGGAAATCAAAGTTTAGAAATGCGTACGCTAAACAATAAACAATAAAGTTATCGCCATGTGCACCTGGCCTAACGTCGATAGCGGGATTCGAACTAAAATTGTCACTTGTTTCACACGCTCTCGTATAAACTTTTAATTTGTTGCTCGATTTTTTATGAGTTCGAAATATCGAAACGTACCTTTTAGTTCGATATATTTTTACCGGGATTCAGCAATTTATTTGTACTCGTTAAATACTTCAAAAAAGTCTATTTTGATAGTTGTAAAAGTATAGTAGGTACATATCGAAATACGATAAAAATAATATTGAAATAAAAATATGTGATTTTATATTGATAAAAACAAATCGTAATTATATAGCATAAAAGTAATATGTATTTTAAATAATTATATTGATACAAGAATGTTATGGAAGAGCGGAAACTTCTGGGTCAGAAGATTGTGATATTAAAAAGAATGCTTCCAAAAACTTTTGTAATAGTAATAAAATAATATATATATTATTACTAAAAGAACATTATATATCGATTCTTTATTTCAACATACATATAGTATACCCAACCCGACTTAGAATCTCAAAATTAATCTCGTTTATTTAAAGAAGATATATGTGTTGAGTATATTCGCCATTGTATAACAGCATAGTGATTTGGACATGTATGTACAAAAGTGAGACACTTCCAGTCTTTTACAGTAATCTAAAACAGGAAAATATCGTATAATGGTTGCTCTATATAACTATTGTCAATTATTGTTTAGATTTAGACTCAAACACCATTCTTAAGAGTATGTAAATTCTTACTTAAGTAGCGCCATGCTGCTTGCAGCTGAATGGGCCGGCGCGCCCGGGGAAATACTTCGCTCACACATAACACCGATGTAAAATGACGGCACTGTCGTCGTATTTCGTTCAGTTTGTGAGAGATCCGATGGCTCATCCCTTCTCTTACCTCCACAGATCCGGTGAAACATCCCTCCCCTCCCTAAAGGCCGGCAACGCACCCGCTAATCCTCAGATGAAGCGGGTGTCTATGAATGTTGTTTTTAATTACCACCAGCTGAATCGGTTGTCCGTTTGCCCCCTCTAATATAAAAAAAAATGTAGACAGGCTGTGTGGTGTCAAGTGTCTCCGAAAAATATATATCTGAATCAACCGAATATATTGGAGAAAGAAACATATACATATATTTAAACAATAACTTCCCCTACAACGGTCTCGATGTTATTCTTACTTAAGATTATAGTACATTTCAAAGTAAGGGGGAAGCTAAATGGACATCCAATTACGTATCCCGCCCTACTAGACTGCCTTATAGCCTTTCATTGCCCAACAAATCTAAGGTCAAATTGGCAATTCTGATAAGTTTCCAAGAAACTATTATAATTACATAACTCGTTATATATAATAAGTTTATTTATGAAAGTCTTTTGGACGTCACACTGCTCTATTGGTTCCGTTACAACGAAATAATAAAAAAATATTTTTACAATAAAAATTAGTTTAATATTTAGCTATGTATATATTGTTTATATTAAAGACAAGAAGTTGTAAATTGTTTTTTTTCTAGAAGACTTTTGTTTTTTGTAAGTAAATGACTCATAGAGGACTTCAGTACGATAAAAGTACGATAATATAACAAATATCGTATATACCTAGCTTTATACAGACATTTGTTATAACCGCTCCAATGTCCGGGCAATAACTTTTTAGTTTACCAACTGCACAAAACTGCCCAAGGCGTATCACGTTTTGTTACGTAATTTTCCACCGGTGATATTGTAATATACGTTACGTCAACCTGTAGTTGACAGGTGCACTTTGCGTACTAATGCCCGTATTGAAAAAAAAGTTGACATGAACAATATAGCCATAGCGACCATTACAAGGACACGGGCGCTTGCGGTTATTGCGGTTAGTTTGTAAACTCTTGTCAACTAGTAGTTGACACAGACAGTAGAGCGGATAACAGAGATTGAACCCGAGAAAGCTTACGCAAAAGTCGTTTCAATCAATCAGTTAAAAGAAAAAGCCGAGTCACTATTAGAGACAGCTGAGGAGAGTTTGGTCCAGTACCGTCCTAAACTTAACTAAATCATGTTGTAAGCATCCCACTACTGGGCAAAGGCCTCTTCATATCGGAGATGGATTGGAACTTAATTCACTACGCTGCTCCACTGCGAGTTAACGGATATTTTACCTACCATAAGTAACACTCGCTATAAAATGTCTTGGATAACAACCGGGACCGACAGACTAACGTGCTCCCCGAGGCACGGTGGGGAGACCCACAAGAAGCCGGACCAAAAACACATGTTTGTGTAAATAGAAATATCTGCTGAGAACGGGAATCGAAAATCGAACTAATACCAGAACGACCGTTACCATAACCTACGCATTGGAGTAAAAAAAAACTAAGTAGTAAATTATTTGAATTGCAATCATACAATTCGTTTATTATTCGTTATCAAAGATTGTTAACTACCTTAATTCATAAATTATTGTCGATAATATTACACAACGTCTTGTAAAGGTTTTCACGACACGCAACGACTTACGCATTGGGTTTGCGCAGTTAAATTGCGGCAATAATTTGTCGCAGAAGAGATTCTGTATTTTTTTAAAAGTAACGTGAGTGTACAAATTCATTAATTATATGCGACAATAAGTTCAGATCAGATAAAATAGACAGACCTAAAAAAGACAATATTGTTTTTCTCTTGCCTTTGTATTTATCTGTTTTTGGAGTTTACTCCTTAAGAATCGATTTTCATATATAAGGCGCCCGGTATGAGAAAAATATGAGAGGTTTAAACCTACTTATGAATGACCTCGCTACTTTTTCGGTGCGCGCGCACCTATGGTGCGGTGCGAAAGTAATGTTGCTCTAATTAATATTGAAAAATAATATTTAAAAAATAAATGATAATTGTCAGATAATAATAATTACATAATTTATCAACATTCCTAATGAAATATTTGTGCACATCTGAAATTGACTATTGTGAAAAGTTTAATGTAAAATATTCCGCCGATTAGTTATAATAAATGTATATAAAATGAATAAATTTTTTATCTTTAAACGAGCAATTCTTGTATATATATATATAATTGAAATCTCGGAAACGGCTCCAACGATTTTCATGAAATTTAGTATACAGAAGGTTTCGGGGGCGATAAATCGAACTAGCTAGGATTTATTTTTAGAAAATGTCGTTTTATCCCTTTTTTTACGAAATTAAAAAATATCATTAGAATACGAAGGTAAATTTCGCTGTCATTTATAAGCTTATAATAGCTCGGATGGGAATCAGGTGGATTCGAAATCAAAAAAACTCGGGTTCGAATCCAGGTGCCTATAGACCAGTTTTTTTTTCCTATTTTTTTTTCAAGTTTCTTTTTTCGTGAGAAAAACTATTATTGAAAGCTCTTTTTTATATTTAAATAACCAGTTGCTGTTATTTTATTATTATGTCGGTAAGATCGAAAATATTATTCATGCTTCATCAGTATGTAATGCATCTAAATATAGTTTAACCGAGCAAAGCTCGGTCATCCGGGTACTATATATATTTATATATGTATATTATTTTCATTAATTTGTTAATTTACCCTTTCATATGGTATTAATCTTATTTTCAGTTGGATAAACTCTTTTTGCGTATGTTTAGACAATCGTACTTAAGGAGTAAACTCCAGTCGTGCGTCGGAGCTGACACACACAATTTTTTTTTTAAGGTCGCTTTTTCATATCATTGCATTAGTAATACTTTGCTTACGTCTTTCCTTTTCTTTTTCTTCGTCAATGAAAACGAAAAAAGTTTTCCACGCACACACGCATACACACATACACACTCATACACTCATATAAGCACAGAACATAATATATATTATATACATTACTTACACACCATTGTTAATTAATTGGAGCTACATAATTATGATAGTTTCTAAATGTGGGCGTTAATGACTACAACAGAGTCTTAACTAACGTAAACGTTATCAGATATGACATTCTACATGTAAGTGTTCTTATAATTTGGTCGACTTGGATTGAGCCGCTCAAAGAAAAAAAAAAGGTTTTTCAAAACTATTTACAACTGATAAAAACAGTAGTGAACGTACAAAAAATAAAACAAAAAACGAGCTTCCTTCTTTTTTGAAGACGGGTAAAGATTTTTTTTAAATTGAATTCTAACAATAATTCATCACCTTTACATAAGTAACACCCGCAACATAGTTCGCTTTGAAATTTATCCCACGGGTACCATACTTTTTTGTGATGTAGTAGCCTTATGCTATGCCATACTATAACTTAGCTCATAGTCCTTCACCGTGAAATCGGTTAAATTATGGAAAGATTTTCCTTCCCTGGGAGACAAAAGGCAATTTGAATCAGTTGGTATTTTTAAAAATCGTGTCAAACACTATTATTTTAACAATTACGGAAACCACATATTATTTAAGCTTACTTCTATTTTATACAGTATTTAAATAGTGTATGTATGTATCAAGTATGTGTACATATGTATGAGTGTGTATAAATGAGTATGTATGCTATTTACGTTTTTATTATTTAAAAAAAATACAAATCGAAAACCTCGGAAAATAGACATTATGCACCATTTCCATCTATCCAATTTTCATTTAATTTATCTATATTGCCCGTAAGAGATCACTCTTAGTGATAAGGCCGCCCATGCATCACTTTTTTTCTGTCTATACTGTTGCGTGAGTGCAATAAAGAGTTTATTTTTCTATCTAACTCTGTGCCAAATTTCATTCAGACCCATTCAGCATTTCTGGCGTGATTTAGCAATAAACACACATAAAAACTTTCGCATTTATTATAGTGTAGCGACAACTATCTCGCCACATACGAACTGACGCATTCTACATCGCGCTATCGAAGTTTTCAAAGCGATTCAGTATATATACAAGAACCCGACATCAAAAGTTAAGTGGCGCGTAGCCCACCAGACGCAACACCGTCTGGTCGAAGGATCCTTCCTTTTCAATGGCAGTCTCTCAACGCCAAAATAGTAATACGAGATAGTAGATTATATAGTAAATACATGATATTTCAAATTTCTAAATACTAATATTAGTCTTAATATGTATTAAGACTTACGAATCTTAACGACGCTTACTTCGGTACATTAATGTTACTTGACTCGACATTGAGACCGTTTTATATAAGTAATGTCAGATGTTGGAATTATCCTCGAGGGCGCAGTATCGAGCTGATGGAGTCTCATCGACTTTTAAATGGAATAACATTACTAATTTACGAGTAATATTTTATGAACGTTTACGTAAATTTGCTATCCAACTTCAGAAATAATTCAACTCGATTTGATTTAACTTTATAGGTTTTTAAATCAATATTTTTTTCTTTTAAAATTTACTTTGGTTTTGTAGCAAAAATTTAGGTTTGAGTATCATGGAACTGACATATCCATCTTGTATAAAAGCCTCTTAAAAAAAGAGTTAAAAAAGACTACATACGGAGTTGTTTAGCACATTGTTGTTAATTCATCGTAACTTTTAATAATACTTAAAAAAAATCTAAAAAAGTGAGAATCGGATTCATATACGGATTCCTTACTGTAAATATTTTTAGTTCTACATTTTATTAATCAAGCTAAAAATGTTTAAAAAAGCCTTTCTTGTGTAGGATTCTTCTTTAATTTTTGAGGTTTTTCTTAACATAATATTATATTCCAAACATATTTATTTATAGTTATATTTCGATCATTCGAAATCTACAGTATCGATATATACCATGGGTTTTAAAATATTATAGTACCAGCCATCCTAGCTGAAAAGTAGTCGTAAATAATGAAACGACCTTAACACCTTATGATGCCGATGGATGTGCACTGCTGAACGTAGGTGACAGACGGGTTTGCGAGCGCAGTGTGGCAGAATATGATGACGCTGCTGCCCATCCCCATCATGGTGTACAGTTGTTCGCACTCTTAATCGCCTTTTACGACACCTCGACAAGAAATAAGTCGGGACTATTATTCTCTGGGTCACCGCACTGTTAATTTACTGCCAAGTAGTATGAAATTCTGTATCGGAGATCGGCGGAAAAAATACCACCAATAACATTTGTATGTCCTATATTACCATTTGTCAAAAGCGGTAATCGAACTCGCGACCGCTTGCGTAATATTGCGTGTATGAGAACCGTTCTGGTGTAGTGGTGCGTGTAGTCGAATTAACGCCAACGGTCGCGGGTTCGATTCCCGCCAGGGGCAGAAATTTGTATTTGTACAAATATTTCTTTCCGATCTGGGTGTGTACGTTCATCTCGGAAAGCACATAAAGCCGTCGGTCCCGGTTGTTATCGTAGACACCTGGATTGGATAGCGATTGCTACTCATATTATGGAAGTTATCCGCCAACCTGCAGTGGAGTAGCGCGGTGGATTAAGTTCCAACCCTTCTCCTATATGTAGATGAGGCCTTTACCCCGAAATGGGTTGTTTACAGTCTGATTCAATTTAACTAAAATATGTGTATATGTGCGTAAAATAAATCAAATAACGTAAAGGCGTTTTAGCCTCACGTTCAACTCAAACAATGAATATTAAATTTATGAAATCTAAATTACCTTCAAAATATATTATTTTATCTCAGTAAATACCTTATTTACAGAAGAATTTATTTTAAATAACACTATCAAAATACAATGCGTGCTTGAATATAATCCCGTAGTCGGGAATTATAAATACCGTGGTTACTCCCTCCCGTCGAATCCCGGGGGATGCGGAGCCCCGCCAGCAATTTCACCGAACTATCCCGCATTAATCCCCCCTCGCGGGATAGGTAAGGAATATTTTTATTATTCCGAGAAACAATTGTTTAAGATGGAATATAAGTTTATTTGATGCTTATTTTTTGAATCCGTATAAATTTATACAATGTATTTCAATTTTATAAGTATGTTATTATATATTAAAATTTAATACGTAAAATATTTTTTAAATAGTTGCAAAAAGTTCGATTTTTAAAAGTTTTTTTTTTATTTTTTATAGCATTGTATAAACCTTAGTGGTTTTCTTTTAGTAGTAAATAATTATAACTTTGTATACATTTTGTTTAATATGATTTAAAAAAAAAAGACGATAACGATAAACGATGACAACAATTTTTTTTTTATTTTTTTTTTTAATAATAATACTTTCGTGGACATATAACAAAGTTCTAAAGAAAAATTTTAGTAAGCAAAGTATATACCTATATATCTTTAGTTAAATTTGAAGATATAATTGTGTAACATTTAATATAATAAATATATAATAATCTGTTAACATTTTCGAGAAACTTTTATTCAAATTAAGTCGAATTATCGTTTATGGTTGGTATTTCAATAATTTCTTTTACTTTCGCGACTATGAAATTATTTTTTTTAAAGTAGAACTATTATTCAGTTCATGAGTAAACAAGTATATCTTTTTATTTAAATTTTTAACTTTACCTTAAATTTCAATTTATACTTAAAATTTTTCAACGAATACAATGATCAAAAATATTTATTATTTATAAAAGGTGAGGTACTTAATCATGCATTTGTACATGAGGCAAATATCAAGATATTTCGGTCACGTATACAGGTAGACGGAACAGAATAGACGTCATATCTTTGCGTCAACACAGCATTTATATGATAATACGCTGTGTGACATCCGAAAGTAGTCCTTTCGGACGAATTTCGACGATCCGAATGGTCCCGATGTATTACGGAATAACCGAAAACTTTCGAAGTTGTAAATCTAATTTCACAACCGGATATTTGTCCGCAATTCTGTTTTTTTTTTTCTTTTTTTGTTGAATCAGTCCTAGCTCACCTTTTCAAGTGACATTTCATAACCGCGGAATAAATAAATGAATTTCTCTCTTTTTAAGCGACTTCGAAAGTTGAATGAATGCTATTACGTATTTACAAAAAAATAAAAATTCTACTACATCACTAAATCTAAACATTTCAAGCTACCATGAACTTTGCGAGAGTGGTTACATCCTCTGTCTACAAAATCCTCTTTGATATATAGAAGTCACGAAACTTGGAAATATTTCTATTTAAATTATAACGCTTTATTTCTTTCTTTCTTGGTTTCAGAAAAGAAACGCAGTCACAGAAAACCACTGTAAAATATAATGATAATAGTTTATTGATAAAATTTATAAGTAATAAATCGCTCATTTAATGAAAAGTCTAAAACGGATTTTATCGCGTTTATTTAAAATTACAGTTTAACAATATTTTATTTTAAATTATTTCCCGACGTTTCAGACCCTTGACAGCGTCAATGATCTCGGGGGACTGAGGTGGTGGGTGTCCGAATCTGTTTTCGACTTTCAATTAAATGAGTAAAATTCGCGTAAATATAAGAGAACAGTAAAAAATCGCTCTTTGCAAATACAATTCACATGATACTTTTGAACGAGTCTTACTTCAAAATCTATACCCTAGTATAGCTGTAAATAAATAAATAGATATGCTTAACATACACACACGGTCGTCTGTTCCAAATGTAGGTAACTTAATGACTGTGTTTTAGTGAGCCGACTGTTTTTTTTTTTTTTAAATAAATGTGCATATAAATAGTACACATATAAATAAATATATATTTCACCGAGACTCGGGGCGAGAATCGAGTCCAAAATCCTGGAATAAAAAGCAGTGTCAAATCTATACGAGTATATACTGTGTTACGGCTGTTAATATTAAGCAAGTTGTGGCCCCCGGATTCGCGTAAGTCTTTATAATGATCATTACGTTGGGGGTACGGTAAGCTGATCACAGATTTAATGTTTCTTAAAGCCTCTGCGATCACAATTTTGCCTGACGTGTTGCTTTTTAACGATCGCTCTGATATAGTGATGCGAAACTTCCATTAACGACGACAGTCGTGGACCTAATACTTGTATGTATACAAATATAACAATCGCTCTGGTGTAGTGATGCGAGTAGTCGCCAACACTGAGGTTCGATTCCAGCTCGGGGCAGATATTTGTATTTGTGCAAATATTTGTTTCTGGTTTGGATGTATGTCTTTATGGGTCTCCTCACCATGTCTCGGCGAACACGTAAAGTTGGTCCGGGTTGTTATCACAGACTCTTAATAACGATTGTTACTTATGTTACCGTATTCATAAACGTAAACAATCTCACATCTCGATGACGCCTACTACGAATATGACCACAAATAGCGCGAAAATTTTTTCAGAGATCAAATACATACATACGTAATATACGACGAATACGAATACTCACATTCTCTGTCTACTATATACTGTTCTCTTCAATCCAGCAAGTCCCCCTTATCTAAAAGAGCGATTTGAGTTCATTGGTGACACACACAATTGTACTCTCCGATCCAATGAAAACCTTGTCCTAAAAATTCCATCTCACAAAACTTCCTTCTATTCCAAATCCTTCTCCGTAGAAGCTGTTCGGCTTTGGAACTCCTTGCCGCTTCATATCAGACGCGCTCAGACAATACAAACATTTAAGAAGCTAGTAAAAGCACACTTCTATCCTCCTTAAACTATCCTTGATCAATTAAGCCCTGTTAATGCAATCATAATTTTAGCAACCCATCCATTTGTCTCACGTATTAAGGCCTACATTACCTTAGTTAAGTGTATCTGTATATCAATATAGATATTTGTTAGTCACTAATATTTATTATAAGAAATATGTACCTTACGTCTATTTTTTTATCATTTTATTATTATTTATTTATATATTATATAAATATACAATAATATCATTCTATTTGTTATAAGTACACCTACGCCTGTCTGTATTCACTGAGTTATCCTCAGCAACAAGGTTGCCTGGTAGAGATCGCTTTTTAGCGATAAGGCCGCCTATTGTACAAAGCCAAGTCTAATTTAAATATATTGTATTTTTCTTTGGTGTACAATAAAGAATATTTATTATTATTATTATTATACGTATGTATTATTTAATTTGTAATAGGCAAAGTCATAGATAGATTATTTTAATTAGCCGTTAATAAATTGTCTAATAAAAAGAACAATCTGATAATTGCAATGGAGATTTAAGAAAAAATTTATTTTAGTATCGTAGAAAAACTAAAATCAGCATTATAAGTATATGTAGTATATATAGTAAGAACCTCACACTCGACTGTCCTTACAACGACCAGATCATGAAAAACTTTTAATCTTTGTATGGCGTCTATAATATAGTATCCAGTGGTACAAACGGTAGAAACGCTATAGCATGCAATATAAACAGAATCAGTACTAAACGTGTGTTCTTTTATCATAAACGCAACGTCTAGTTGCTGTGACCACGTCGTCAAATTATAGAACATAACTAATATATAATTATATTCTTTTTTTTTAAATATCATGTTCGCATCTGTAGAGCTTTGAGCTATAAGTAGACAGCCAACCTTATGCCGTAAGCATCTTACCTTTCATAACTTGTCTCTATAGACAAATCTAGGCTATCCTCAGTTATATGATTCCAGAAGAGCTTTGATTACTTACCTGAAAACAAAAATAAAAATGGGCATAAGAAATTTTATAGTATTATTTGTCCAAAACTCTTTACAATTTAATTTATACTCTTAAATTCAATTTTTAAGGAATATTTTGAGCTAGAACTTTCTTGTGATTTTAAATACTATGAACACTGATATTTGTCAAATTGATTCATTGATGACATTATTATACTAACTTACTGCTCTTTTGTCTTGTGGGACGTAGCGCCATATTATAACATATAATTTCTTTGAACATAAAAATAAATTTTCAATTTGGACTAATACATTAGTTAAAAAGTGCGTTAAAACAAACAAACAAGAATAAGGGTAAGAAAATATTTGGAACATAAGTAATATTGTTAATATTTTTATAATAATTGTTACACATATTAAAGAGCGAGTAAATTTTTGTAAGCTTAAAATAACAAAAAAAAGATTAGTCTTATTTATTCACATTAAACATTTTACCATAAAATACTATTAAAAATAATCAATAAATTTAATAATATTGGCATCCCAGACACTTTTTAAGTATTATTAATATGATAGAAGGCAGCATACAATTTATTTTAACGCCTGTGCATATGTATCTCAAGGTAGTGTATTAGGACAAACTTTATTTCTATATCTTATATAAATGATTTATGCAACCTAAAAGTTGATGGTAGTAGCGTGTTTTCCTACACGATTATTAATTTTTTTTAGGTTGACCTATGGAAAACTTTAAAAAGGGATTTGAGGCCTAGTTTGTCCAGTACATATACATAAATCTATAGTCCAAAAGTAATGTTCATATTAAAATATAAGATCAAAACTGTAGTTATTTGAATCTTAATAACTTTTCTGAGAGACGGAGATTCTTCAATTTGAAATTTTAATGATCCTAGAGGGCGCTTATTTGCACCCCTCAAGCGTATAATTAAATGATAAAGTAAGAAAGCTTATTTGAGTTTTTAACACTTTAGATCAATCAGCTATTTATATGTATGTACGTAGGCCCTAAAATTCCAATAAAAATTAAACCGTTTATTAAACCGTACCGTGTATGAAAGATAGTTGTGACATTGTATTGATATTGAGGAGTCCATCCATTAACATCCTCTAAACACATAGACACATCTACGTAAGCTCAAACGAACGCTCGAACATACGAGTAATCACACGATTGTCTCCAGTGACGGAAATACTTTCCGCACACAACAATTAATGTAGCCGAATTCAATGACAGTTATAATTTATTTTTAAAGCATAGTTAAATAACTTTATCTACTCGTATACACACGAACAATATGGAACTACACAGATTTGTAGATATAAATAGAATACAACGAATTCAAGGCAATTTCCTTTGAATAACGCGATCATGGACGTAGATTAGGATATTTAGTCACCTTCGACACAACGTCAGGACTGTGACCAAAGCAGTTTCATGATACAAAGATAAGGGTATGTTTTTTTCGACTGGACGGAATAATAAACAATTTACGAAGGTACGTTATCTGGAATTCTGTGGCGTTAATTTAAAAACGCTCTCAAGATTTCGGCTCCCGTCGCGATAAATTACATTAAATGCCAAATTAATTAAATTTGTAAATGGACACGATGGGGGAAACCTTTTTAGCGGGGATTTTAACAACGATTCATAACTAGACTCGGTAATAGAGATTTGATGCTTTTGAGACTGGATTCCAGGCTCTTTAGTTATTTAGTCAAGCAAGCTTAAAATCTCAAATATAAGCGAGGCAAGTCATAAGATTTCTATAGCAAAGCTTAATTGAAAATTCATCTCGTTTTCGACGTCGAAAGAAATATTGTGGAGACCTATATATTTCAAGACATACTCACCAAACCACAGAACACTTTTGGGCTGATATAGAACAATATAAAACTGTTTATTTTTATTAACTTTAATTGAATGTGAGGTGTTTCATTTACAATAATTTTAACAAAAATAATTATAGGTACATAATTAATAATAAGTTGTTAAATTATAGAATTTTTGACGTGATAACGTCTAGTAAATTGATGAAAGCTATCGGGTATTTTTTTCAAAGATGACGCCATTTTGTCACGTTCCGCGAGCGAGCGAGAGCGCAGAACAAGCGATAGAGAGGCACGATTAGCCTAAGCGTTCTGTCTTACACTCCATCGGACCGCGTTCGAGTAAAAGAGACAGTAGCGCCACGCAATCTACACGCGAACTGTTTTGTTGGGATGTTCGTCGGAAAAAATATCGATAATTTTACTATCGATAATTATCGAATCGTTTTATCGATAGTTATCGAATGAATAGTTGTCGATAATTATCGGAAGAAAAGTTATCGATAGTTGGCAACAGTTATCGATAATTATCGGATAAAAATTGTCGATAGTTGACATGAGTTATCGATAATTATCGAATGAAAAATTATCGATAATTATCGGATCAAAATTATCGAATAACACTTATCGATAATTATCGAATGGAAAATTATCGAGTAGTTACGAATTATCGATAATTATCGCACACCCCTACTGTTTTGTGATTTGTCAATTGTTTGGTAGAAGTAGGGATATTCATCGATAAAAAATATCGATAATTTTACTATCGATGATTATCAAATCGTTTTATCGATAGTTATCGTTAATTATCGAATGAACAGTTATCGATAATTATCGGAGGAAAAGTTATCGATAGTTGGCAACATTTATCGATAATTATCAAATGGAAAAAAAAATAACTCAGATTGGAAAATCTTGAATATCACACTATATTATATAAAGTAATACACACTATCATTGTATATGTGATAATAATTCAATTCGATTCATAAAAGTATACAATTCTACATCTATGTATTCTTATGACGTTATCACGTAAAAATTATCGTCTGTAAACCGACTTTACAGACAACCATTTTTTTGTTAAGTAAGTAGTTATGAGTTAAAAAGTATAAAAGTAATTCTATATGAATATTCATATTTTTTAGATTATTTATCAAATTTTACATACCTATGCGATAAATTGTACTATATATTATGAAAACTTAACTACTTTTCCACAAAAAGTAAGCGATAAATATAAATAAATTATCAGTAATGAGTGTCGACAAAAAATATATTTTAGTGAATGAAGATAAAATAATAATAATAAAAAAAACATTTCTTCTCGGAGTTTATTAGAAAATTATCCACATAAAAAAATTGCACAATAAATATAAATTTTTATAACAAATTGAAGACGATTTACTGCCCTTTTATAGTGATCGTAAATTATAATCGACGGGTCTTAGATACCAGCTTCCTGAGAGTCATTTTATATTGATAACAATGAGAAGCACGCGGCTTCGTTTCGATGAAGAATTTATTTATTGTTATATTGATGAAAAAAAAGTATGTACCCAGTTCCCTCATGGTACGATTATTTTAATATTCTCTGTTGAATCTAGTTACCATATTAATCAACTAACGTGATCGCTTATCTTAGTACAGAAATCATTCATAGGCACTTTATGGCCATCGCACAATGACCTGTCAGATTCAGAATAAAATAGTATGAAGATAGTAATTTTTTTTAATCATATCACTTTTGAGGGTGCCGAGAGCCTATTTTATTATTATGTTCCTCCTTTATTCCCATATTTAACTCCTTAGTACTCCCCAGTTTCCTGATTATAACCAGGAACGCTTTTGTGGTTCTTCTAGTGCTGCGAATATCAATAACATCCATCACTTAATATCGAATGATCTATCGTCTTTGTTTATTGATAATTTTCTTTACAAATAATTAAAATACAGACAGAATAATTCTTTAATATAAGGAATAAAGTTGTGGATCATATCATCTTATCTATATATTATTGAGCAGGCAGTTCTCTACAAAAGTATTAATTGTTACAACTACATAAAATATTTTACGGCTCGGGTATTAATCACTGTTTAGGATTTATGCTTGAGTACCTACTGCAAATCTCATTTCGTGAACATTTGCCGAACTTCTTGATTCTGATATCTAACTAGTTATCACTCGTGACTTCGGCTGTTCAAATACAGTACAGCGATGAATATTTTCTGCTGAAATAAGAGATCTTTTCGAAAGTGCCTTAAGGACGACGGTCGCGGGTTCGATTCCCGCTCGGGATATTCTCCATGGATGGATATTTTCCTTGTCCTCGTGGATCTCCTAACTGTGATGAGAGATGAGATGAGATGAGACCCCAGAAAGCATGCATGCATTAATAATATTTTTTTAAATTATTATTTATATTTAATATTATAATTATTACTTTATAATAGGGATATTGTATTATACATTTTCATTTACATAATATATCTTGTATAAGTATTAGTATGTAGATATTAGTATAAGTTTATTATATAGCTGCACAACCTACCCGGTTTCGTCGTTAAATTCTTCTTTAATTTTGCGTTGTCTGGAAGAAATTGCTAATTAGCCATAATAACAGCCTGTTGTACTACACAATATTAACTAACTTATAACTATGCTTTGTTATGTATTGGTGGTGTGCAATAAAGAATAAAATAAATAAATAAAACCATCAACCCGCAGTAGAATAGCGTGGTTAGGCTCCAACCTTTCTCTTATATAATGAAGAAGCTTTCGCCCAGCAGTGTGCCGTTTACAGGCTGCTTCAGATCCAAATTCAGATTACACAACCATATTTAAAGTAATGGAAAAATGCTAGTGATATTTTAAAATTCGTATAAAACCGGATGGCATCCCTGTATCTAA
Source organism: Euphydryas editha (assembly GCA_036937285.1). Classification (NCBI taxonomy): domain Eukaryota; kingdom Metazoa; phylum Arthropoda; class Insecta; order Lepidoptera; family Nymphalidae; genus Euphydryas; species Euphydryas editha. Next base: position 2,318,975 of record JAUPFZ010000017.1, on the reverse strand, counting down.
AACCAAAGCTTTAATAATCCCGAAGCCATCAATAAACCGCCATCGAAGCTGACCCAGTAATCCGGGAACCCATAAAATTTGACAAATGAGACATTTATTCGATACGACGAATGATTACTAATCGACATTTTATTATTCCTTTGTTCTATATATTAATATTGTCTAGATATATATATATGAAGTTGAAAATGTATGTTTGTATGCTATATTATAGTATTAAGTATGTGAAAATTACTTAACACTATAAACGTGTCATTAATCGATGGACCATTGAATATTGGTAAGAATGTATAGCATCCGTCCAACTTGGATTTTTTCTCTCTTATCTCATCTTATCTATATATTAATACGTGAAGCAAAAACTTTGTACCCCTTTCTACGAAAATTACGCGGACGGAGAAGTATGAAATTTGGCACAGTTCAAGTTTATATGGAGAAGAAGTGCTAATATTTTTTATAATAATGCTCAAAAAATACATTAAATCATTTTTTTTTAAAACACTACACACACTTCGACACACACACATATGTACAATGTACATAGATTAGGTCGAATTTCGACCACTGGGTGACCACTAGTTAATACTAGAACTACTAAGCCTTGTAAAATATGCATGTAGATAATTGAAGACCTATATTAAGGAATATCTGGAATTAATGGCTAACTAGCAATAAAACCGCCCCTCGTAGTACACAATTTGTAATTGTCTTAAATGTCTGTATTATTGTTCTCTTATATTTACGCGAATTTTACTCATTTGATTAAAAGTCTATACCGGATTTTATCGCGTTTATTCAAAACTTTACAGTTTAACAATATTTTAAATTATTTCCCGACGTTTCGGACCCTTTACAGCGTCCATGATCTCGGGGGACTGAGGTGGTGGGTGTTCGAATAATGAATTAATTGTTACATACCCCGCTTTTTACTACTGTACAGTTTTGAATAAACGCGATAAAATCCGGTATAGACTTTTAGTCTGTATTAATATTATTATTTGACTGACCCGTTGGCGCAGTTTGCAGTGAACCTGTTTTCTGCTCCAAGGGTTGTGAGTTCGATTCCTGCCTCGAATCTGGGTGTAATACTCGTATATGTTTATTTATATATGTATAATTTATATGTATATTTAGTAAAAAAAATATATTAGTCGGCTGTTACCTAAAACACAGGCATTAAGTTGCCTACCTTAGGGACAGACGACCGTGTGTGTGTGAAACATATTTATATATTTATATTATATTAATGTTGTGACCGCGAAACGCTGTCAGTAACTTACATATGGTCGACATCGTTAGTCTGAATATTTATTTTATTGTATTTCTCGAACTCGACTACAAAACTTGTCTTGAAATAAGCAAGTCTTATGTAAATAAGAATAGAATGACAAACGTTCCGGTGTAGTGGTGCGAGTAGTTGCCTCAACGCTGGCGGTCACGGTTTCGATTCCCGCTCGGGGCAGATATTTGTATTTGTACAAATACTTGTTTCCGGTCTGGGTGTATGTCTTTGTGGGTCTCCCCGCCGTTCCTCGGAGAGCACGTAAAACCATCGGTCCCGGTTGTTATCATAAACACCTGACAGCGATCGTTACTCATGATAGGGAAAATTATCTGCCAAATGGCAGTGGAGCAGCGTGGCGGATTACGCTCCAACCCTTCTCCTATATGGAGAAAAGGCCTTCGCCCAGCGGTGGGACGTTTACAGATTGATTCTTCATTCAGCCAAATAATAATTACATAAAAATAGAAACAAATAATCGCCCCACACAACCCCCAACAGAATGAAATCCAGTTTCGACAACAAGCATCTGTATTACTTAGATAAAAATGTATCATGAGCAAGAATTGAACCTATGACCGCTAACATAAATCAGTTACGATTATAACTTTGCCAACCCGTGTTTAATTCCTATATTCAATTCTTAAATAACCAATTTTTTTTCAATAGATTAAATATTAAATAACTTTTGTTAATGGAAAGAATGTTATAATTACTTTCTCGAGTCTTTAAACTCTTGAAAAGTAATTTAAAAATTCTGGAAATATTTCATCGAAGTAATTTACTTAAATTTATTAGAAAGGGTTGAAAATCGTTATTTGATTTGTAAGTAAAATGAAACAATAAGGTGTATTTTTAATGGAAATACTTTTAATTTATAATGAAAAAAATAAAAAGATATTAAAACCTCTTTCGGTTTTCAAATACCAATTACGGTATTACATCTGTACTCATGTACAATTATACATATATATTTGACATAGCTCTGATATTACTAATCATCATTATTATTATTAATTACAAATGTATCACACACAAAAACAAAATATATAATTAAATATGAAAATGACAACATTGCATCAGTTGCAACAGGCGACCTTATCGAAAACACAGTAATTTATTTAAAAGAAAAGCTAAAAAATATTTAAGATAACATGTTAATTTATCTTCTATGTATCTATTATTTTTATTGTCTACATTTACCAAAAAATATATCATTCTACTTTACTAATCAAAATTCTTTTAAATAATTTTTTTTTCGCTCACTTAACGCTCACTTAATAAAATTGTATATTCAAATGTATATTTACCTTGAAATAACTTACAAAAGGTTGACAGTTGTTTGTAACATGTAAAGTGAAAAAATCGTTCCGAGTATTTCGTTGACTACTGGTATTTTGTCTTCTTCTTACGAGTTGCCTTGAATCCATGGTAGAAAGAGATGCAGTCCCTCTCTTAAAAACGTTTTTTGAGTGGACGTGTGCATTCCAGTTTGTATATAAATTCCTTGTATGAGACATACACTACGTATTCCTTTTGTCTGTGGTCTCTTTTTATGTACACAGGCAACATCTACGTTTACATCTCCATCAAAATATTAATTGTATCAACAAGAAGCAACCGTTCTTGTATAGTGGTGCGAGAAGTCGCTGTAGCACCGGCGGTCGCGGTTTTATACATGTACCTTTCAAACTTGTCATTTGCGTCTTCTTACGTGTGCGAGTACACACGCAATAGTCACTGTTCTGGTGTAGTGTTGCATTATATCTCAGAATATCACTATATATGTAATGATCGCGGGTTCGACTCCCGCTCGGGGCAGATATTTGTGTTTGTGTTTCTGGTCTACGTGTATGTCCTTGTCCTTGGGGAGACCCTCCCCAGCAGGCCTCGCAAAGCACGTAAAGCCATCGGTCCCGATTATTATCGTAGACACGTAATAGAGATCGCTACTCGTGGTAGGGAAATTATCCGCCAACCCGCAGGGGAGTAGCGTAATGGATTAAGCTCCAACACTTCTCCTGTACTGAAATTCTTCTTCAGCTTTTTCCTAGCAGTGGGACGTTTATAGGCTGATTTATTTCAATTCGAACAAAAATAGTAGCAGTCGGTACGTTCTAGGCAGAACGATCGTGGTCATCGTGTGTTGTGGCTCGTTTTACGACACGTCGCCTATCTAATGGGAATATGGATGAATAAATAAATAATAAATCTAAAAAAATGTATAATTTTATCAAATCTATTATCTCCGAATAAGAACAGCAACGACAACAAATTAAATTATAGTAATACATAAAGTAAAATGCCGTAAATTAAATAAAACTTTTGAAAATAATATGTAAAACATAATATCCGATGCATAATACGTATTAATTTACATCGAGCATCAAACTCGCTTTCTCTGTCTCGAGCTAGTGGAATTTCTGTGTAATACCTTTTTCGTAACACCTCCATCAATCATTTTAAGACATTAAAACTTTTTGGCAAATACCTGAGAAATTTTAACAACGCTCATACCTACTACAGCAAATGAGCGATGCGAAACAACAAAAATATACTAATAAATTTGTGTTTTAATAAATTATGAACCAACAATTAACAATTAATAACAATTAATCAATAAAATAATAACAATTAAGTTAATAAAAATCGTCATTTAGAAAACAAAATATTAATTAATGTACTACAAAAAAGATAGACTACATACTGTGCCTCACGGTTTTACCCGCTTGACTTTCGATTCTTTGGTAATATTGAAATAAAATGTAGCCTATGTGTTATTCTGGATCTTTAGCTATCCATGCACTTAGTTTCACTAAAATCTTTTCAGTATTTTATGCGTTAAAAACATCCATCAATACTTTCACATTTACAATGTAAATAGGATTATAAAATATTTGTGCCGTGCAGTGACCGGTGGAGAAGAATAGACCCGACCTCTTTCCTGCCGGGGTGTCCTAAGAGGAGACTAAATCCGTAGTGGTGCGATCAACTGTACACCGATGGTGATAGCCAGCATCGTCACCATATCCTACCACAACACACACACACTCATTAAGCCACCTGCCCAGCGTGGCGAGTATTGGTAAACTCCCCAGAGATGATGGGAGAGGCCTACGTTCAGCATTGGACATCCAACGTCTGAAGCGTTGTAATATATTTAGTACCTGGATGACCGAGCTTTGCTCGGTTAAATTATATTTAGATACATTACATACTGATGAAACATAAATAATATTTTCGATCTTACCGACATAATAGTAAAATAATAGGAACTGGTTATTTAAATAAAAAGAGTTCTCAATAATAGTGTTTCTCACAAAAGAAGGAACTTGAAAAAAAAAGGGGAAAAGAATTGGTCTGTAGACATCTGGATTTGAACCCGGGTTTTCTGATTTCGAATCCGCCCGACTCCCATCCGAGCTATTATAAGCTTATCAATGCCAGCGAAATTTACCTTCGTATTCTAATGATATTATTTAATTGCCTAAAAAAAGGATAAAACGACATTTTCTAAAAATAAATCCTAGCTAGATCGATTTATCGCCCCCGAAACCCCCTGCATACTAAATTCCATGAAAATCGTTGGAGCCGTTTCCGAGATTCAGATTATATATATACAAGAATTGCTCGTTTAAAGATATAAGATTTGTATTAATACTAAACCGATTGTGACAAAACTTGATGCACATACACATTTGATTAATCATATGTATTTATATTTATGTTACTTTTTATCCCAAAATTTTAACAAGATCAGACTTGCCCGAATAAAACAGCAGTAAATAGCTATTATCTCATAATCAGTCCTCATCTTTGCACAAAACTCATTATGCTTTAAAATTCCTCGTGTCCGAGAGATATGACAAAAAAAAACACTCCATGTCGTCTGTTCGCATTTATAATATATGCTGAATTAAAATTTTATCTCAGTAAAGAGCCACTCTTTATTATCGAAAAGATTATAATATAAAATTTCATTTTAATATTTTTTATTTGAAAATGTTATATTGTCAAACTTGATATTAGGGATAGAACTTTTCACAGAAAACCGATCCTCGATCGACTTCGAAAAACAAGAATCGATTCCCGATCGACTACGAAAAGCAAGAATCGATTCTCAATAATCGATTATTTCAAGTGAAAATTTGATTCTCGAGTAGAATCAGAATCGACTTTGCTATCTCTACTTGATATAAACATATTCTTACATCTATGCAGGAAAAATGATATACGTAAAGAAAAATTTCCATAAAAATACATTCAAGAAAATGCAAATACCTCATAAATCTCGCGACACATTGAAAAGTAAAAAACATTTTTCAAATCCGAAAAAAAAAAACAACTTTATATTTGTGATCTTTGTGATTGTACAATGGTTCCGTATCTTTGTGGTCTAAGGCCTTTGTGAATTTGTCAGATATATTCCGAAACGTAGCTCATGCATTTTAAAGTACACTCATGTGGAACCTTGTTGGAAAATGTCGACGTTTTCGTTTGTATTCTTTTAGAATTTCGTACCAAAAAGGCATCAACGGGAAGCTATTTATAAGACTTCAATGTCCAAATGTTCGACAAACGACGACTGTTCTGGTTTAGTAGTGTGAATAGTCACCTCAACGCCGGCGGTCGCGGGTTCAATTCCCGCTCGGAGCAGATATTTGTATTTGGGCAAATATTTATTTCCAATCTGGGTGTATGTCATTTTGTGTTTTCCCACCATGCCTCGGAGAACACGTAAAGCCGTCGATACCGATTGTTATCATAGATATCTGGTAACAATAGTTACTCATGGTATGGATATTATCCGCCAACCCGCAGTGGAGCAGCGTGATTACGCTCCAACCCTTCTTGTAAATGGAGAAGAGGCCTTTGCCCAGCAGTAGGACGTTTTTTTTTTTAATATGTTAGTTGGATAAGCAAACTGGCAGACGTGCCACCTGATGGTAAGCGGTCGACGTCGCCTATGAACACAAACTAGTTTATCTGGTACTAGCCCAGCCAACTCATTTATGTGTTGCCTATCCTGAGACATATGATGTTAAGTCTCGGTGCCAGTAATTACACTGCCTGTCTTGCCCATCTCTCCGAACACAGCAAAGCTGTTTCACGGGAGAAATAAGCAAGATGGTGGTACTCATGCAGCCGAGAGCGTGGCACAGCGTATCCCTCCCACCGGTAGACATAGTTTACAGTCTGATTCAGTTCAGTTCAAATGTTTATGAGTCATAGGATACCTTTACAATCGTAATAGATAGAGAATTGAGTTTTTCAAGCATTATATACTGTGACCTCTGTAAGGATAACTAATAAAATAATCACTATGCAAGTATCGTATTTTCTTTGACTCGATCTTAATGTTAAATGTTTCATGGTAGTATAGAATGTTGCGTGAGATACATCTTAATTATCAATAACTAATTGTCCTAGATAAGAGGAAAATGCGAGTATACCTACCTTAGGGAATTATAAGTTGGAAAAGAAATAAGACCTTCAAACACAAAGAAACAAAACATTAGAAGACCATTCGCCCCACTTCCCTGGAGATAAACACATGTCACGCTTTTCGCCTCCGCATATCAAATACACTTTATCTAATTCCGATATTATTTAAATAATTAATACTTTACACTCAGTAAAATATTTTGTATCTTACTTTAAGGAAAGAAATTAAAAATCTGCCCATTAATTACAAAAATAAACACGTCCACACATCATATACATTTGAGTCACCCCTTTACTCGGAGTTGTAATTATGGTGGGCATATAATCATAAAGCGGAACTCGAAACTAGCCTTTGAACGCCATGGATTCACACTCATCATAGAATGGGGAATTATATGTGGGGGCACAAATAATTATGGGGTGACAAAGGACATGTCAAAACCATAAGCTATTAAAGGTCAGGCGACGAGGATAGTGGTTTTTAAGCATACTGTTGACATTATGTCGAAATGATGGAATATTTTTGAATATTTTTACGAAAATTACTTTTCAGTTGTGGTAATAATTTTAAATTTACAAAATGTGTTTGTTCCTTTGATTGCGCTAATTTTGTGAACTACGTAATACAATTTGAAAATACTTTTTGACTTAGTAATTCTCAATATTGTAGATTAGTAGAGTAGCTCAAGGGTAGCAGTGGTTTCCTAAAGTTAAATATCTCAATCACCTGTCAAAGTATGTGGGTGAGATCGCGAGTACAAAAAAAAAAAAAAAAAAAAATACGAAACTTAAAACGGATACAACTATTTTAGTATAAGTATAAATTGACAAAGGCGTCAATTTAGCTGCCACTTCTAAAATCGAGTAAACAAGGTTTTTTCTCGAAAGTAAAAAAAAACATAATTTAATATTAAAGAAAAAAAATCATGAAGAAACTTAGTCTACGCTACGTATGGCTACGTAACACCGTAGCGTGTTACGAGGTGCTACGTACCTAGCTACGAATCTCGTATTATAATATTAACTGCAACTATGTAAAATTATATTATAAGCAAAACTTTTTATAATATTCTTAAAAGAGTTTAAGTTTTTTTAATAATGCAATACATTTAGGATTTATCGGTCAGATTTCAATAATGCTTATAGTTTAGAGGAGCAGTAAAAGATAAATTAAGTATTCAACAAGTTGTGAAAATTACACTAATTGTTAAAAGTTTGATCTTGTTAAAATTTTGGGATAAAAAGTATATTATTATTGACTTTTTTGGTTCCTGAAATCTCGTTACAAAGCCGCACGGTTATTTGTGATAAATACAGACTAGAAACCAAAGCATTAAATAAGTATTTAATTCCATTACATATATCTAATGTTTATTAATGTAAGTTTTTTTATGTTAACCATAAATACGACTGAATCGATTGAGATAAAATTAAATGTGATGGTATGTGGGTAGTTAGAGATATAGAATAATACAATGGTTATATTTAAACCTTGAACCACTAACCTAATTTAAATGGATTATATGATCGAATATTATACAGGTAAAGCCATGACCCACAGCTTGTATAGTATAAAGTGCTCTAACAAATTAAGAATATACAATATTAAAAATGTTATATATTCTATGACTTTTAGAAATGGGGTCATCAGATGCGTTATATACCGACGTGACTGAAATCATCAATCATTGTGTCACCACTAACTGCGAAGGCAATTAATTTTATATTATGGTAATGTCGATGTTGACGATAAAAGTTAAAAGATAATCTTTTATATAATTAAACTAGATGTCTCACGCGGTTTCATCCTTGTAATGCTTAGAATCTTACCCGAGTCTGAGAGTTTCCACTTATCTACATGATATTTATATTGACTTTAATGTCATTATAATGATGAAAACACACACACACACACACACACACACACACACACACACACACACACACACACTACTAAAAAAATACTTTAAAATGCTACACCAATACAATCGAAACGGACGAACATTATTCAAGGCTTCTCAAAATAAAAATAAAAAAGTATTTAAAGCAAGAAAAATTTTCGAAACAATTATTTTAGATATAATCTTAAACCCTACTTCTCTCTATACAAAATTAATATATTTAGCTTATAAATATAAAAAAAGTCTTACTTCACCGCATAAAAGCTAATAGATAAAACTAGCCTATATCACTAACATAAGTGTAGGCTATATTTGTTATGTATGTAACTACTTTAAAATAAACATAGAATTTTATTCAAATTAATGTTTAAAAGTTCAGTTAATATTTTAATAGTAAATAAAATAAAACTAAGTTTAGAAATACTAAGTTTATAGATAGATATTAAAATTTCAACTCTAAATGAGATGGAATTTTAATATCATAAATGAGTTGAAATTTGCGAAGTGGTTTTAATAAAAGTTATGATACTCAAAATAAAATATAATTCGATGGTCGATGTTACACATAAACTTAATACGTATATATATATATATATATATATATATATATATATATATATATATATATATATATATATATATATTACATTATATATATATATATATATACATATATATATATATATATATATATATATATATATATGTTTGTAATACGACTATTAAAAGTGATAAATGTAGCAGATAAAATGTACGGATATTAAAAAAAAAATAAGAATTGATTTGTAATTAAACATGAATAATTTTCGATAAAAAGAATTATACATCTGTTTTTATCATTTATCAAAATTCGTACTCTGAGTGAGTCAAATTAATTCAGATTAACTGTGCATTCAGCTAGCTTTCAAATTTCATAATAATCTTCTTATCTCCTTGCAATAAAGATCGAATACTCGCTATATATGACACAAACCTTTCAAATATTGCGTAGAAAGTATAATATTGAACTTTAAATATGAAACATAGAATTGATTTTCGTTTGGGAATAGAATCTTTGAAATCTGATGTCCAATCGGTCTGCCTGAGGGTATCGCGATATTGCTCCGAATGTTTTTTACCCGCGGCCTTTGTAGCGTAGGTACGTTAGGCCGGAAGTCAATAATATTACACACAAAACTCGCCTCTAGGTCATTAAGATAAAGATTAAAATAGCATGTGAGTGTTGTTAAATGTAGTGTACTATTTGAAATCTATTTGGTTTCGGAAAAGTTGGATGGGTTTTTGGATTGAAGTACGGTTTACACATGTCCTACGATGGAAATCAGTCGCGTCTCATTTCATCAGCACTCCCGGATTTTATATCCTTTTTTTTTAATACCGATGTATTAGAAAATTCAAGAGGGTAGTTTAATTTTGTAACTCTATAATAGAATTTTTATTTTTGTTTTTGATTCATATGTTGACATGTCTTATTTATTTCTTAGAATTACCAACAGAAACGACAATAGTAACGCAAAAAATATTTACATAATAAAATAAGAAGAGTATAATTAATTGTATTTCTTTTTAGAGGTGATCACAACATGCATTAATCGTTTAATATTTTAACGGACAAAAAATACTGAATTTCAATTTGTTTTTAAAACCTGACCTTAAATCTGAACTTAATTCCCTTTTAGATACCTCCATATTTTTTTAAATAATATAACATTTTTTTATAAATAAGTAAAACTATTGCGTGGATATTTCAATTACAATTCAATACATTCTTCTGTGTTGCATAATTGAGATAAAAAAAATATCTATCATTTATAAATTAAAATTAATTTATAAATGTTTAAAAATGCACAAATTGCGACCAAAATTAAACTCTTATCTTTTAATTCCAAGAAGCAAATATTAATTTATTTTTTTCTGAACATAGTAAAGCCGTTGAAATATTGTCTCAAATATTTTTATAAGATAATTTCATGAAATAAAGCCTTGAGGAAAAAAATGAAGAGAAAAGAAAAAAAAAAACAAATTTAAAGGCGAAGGAAAGTATTATAAGGGAAAAGTTATCCCATCAAAGAGTTATGATATCTACAGGGCGAAAAGGGTTTTATTTAAGTTTAAGGGTTTCGGCAACACAATAAACAATGTTATTGAACCTTCGCCTGTACAAATTGCTTTTTGTACAAGGCTTCGCCTCTAGTATTTGCTGTAATCTAAAGTATTCTAAGTGAAATAGACTGGAGATGTTTTAAGTCATCCCGTCGCGCGTTGCTATGTGTGCGTCTAGCTTATAGACACGGTAAATATGTGTGCGTATCAAGAGATATTTATTTATTTATTTATTTTATTTATTTATTTATTTATTTCTTACTTATATGAGTCCTGTGTTTGCGTTCGGACATATTTATATTCGAATTACCTACTCACTATAGAATACATCATACAATAACTGCAAACTTCTATATAGTGATACTTAATTTCACTCAAGAATCTTAGAGATTGCTAGCGCAGTGGCTGCCAACGCGAATTGAATTTCGTATATCGCTCGAGAGCTGCAAGTTCAAAACCCTGCGAGAGCCACATTTTGTAGCATTCAAAATTTGATATTTGATTTATTTAGTTTAACTATTTATTTATATATATAGGATTTCATCTACTACCACTCGGAATCTTCCTTGCGCATGTGTTTATTGAAAAACGACTGAAATACGTAATAATCAAGAACAAGATGGCGCGTAACGCAAGATGGCGCGTAACGCAAGATGGCGCGTAACGCAAGATGGCGCGTAACGCAAGATGGCGCGTAACGAAAAAATTTTTCCAACCCCGATAAAGAAGTTTCACTTCAAAAAAAAAATACCGATGCCATATAATAAAAAACACGTGAATTTCATTTTAATAATATTTTGCGTGCTTAATTTTTTTTTTTTTTTTTTTAATTATTTATCACACAGTTATAAATAATTAATTTTAAGGAATCAGAACCAAACGATAAATAGAAGTTACATGTGTTTAATAAAAAAATAGTAGAAAATCACTAGTTAATATTTTTATTAATCTATGTCGGTTGGTCAATTTTATAACTCGCGATATCTTTGCGATAGCAGAAACGATATGACAATCAAATTACAAAGCGATACGTCAACTAAAAAAAATGTATCAAATGTCACCATTGATATGAAAAAACAAATGCCTGTGCCTGAACACTTGCTTAGGTTAAGGTGTATAAAAATAGAGTTAATCATACTGAATTAATAATCTGGAGACATTTTTGTTGTTATATTTCCTGTTGCCATACGCTTTTTTTTTTGTATGAATTGGATAACGATATATTCTTACACTATAAATCATTGCCATCGATACGGTGGCAAGGTCGAGGAACAATGAGTGTTCACTATAAACAACAAAGACAGATGAAGATGATCAAGGGTTGCGTATTTATAGCGATTGTATTCATCTTGACCCTTGTAGCCTTGACATTGTAAGGGTAAAGGGCAATTATCGAGACAGTGGAAAGGAGACAATGTAAGGGCTGAGTGCAGATGTGAAAAACTTTTTTACTTCAAATTTGCGTTGGTTGAGTAAGTTATTGAAAGAGATCTAAGTATTTTATAGCGTTTGATATTGTATACCTAAAATGGTATTAAGTGTAAATTTTTTAACCTCATTCAGTAATTATTTTAATGAGTAGGTTAAAGAGAATATTTTAAGGGTGAACTTACATAAAATGTGTAAAAAAAAAATTGAATTCTTGTCGTGGACAAATGGAATTCCTATTTGCGTCACTGTATTGAGTTTTTCCTTTTTCATAGTTAAATGTTATATTGCGATATCATTTCTGATAAACACCGTTCTGTTTTCACCTAGTTGGTGTTCAGAAGCAATGTGAATGAACGTTTTAAACAAATTGAAATTGAAGTTTATTCATAGTAGAAGCGATTTACTTTTCGATTAAAATTAAAGTTTAAACGAATGGACCGACTTTTAAATATGACGAATATTGTTCTGCGATAATTTTGGACTGGGATTATTTTAGCAGTTATAATTGAAAAAAAAAATGAAAGATCCCAACTTGTATATTAGTCACGTACGTATATCCAAAAATTTGCCTTACGTTGACCGGTAAAGAAGAATAGTCCCGTACCGCTTCTTGCCAAGGTATTATAAAAGGCGACCAAGGGCTCATTAGAGCCACCCGGCACCTGACCAGCATCGCCGCGACTCGAGCGGTTAGTATTCTTTCTATGCTAGGTTCACTGGTTGACCAATCGACTTTAATAAGTAACAATGCATCGTTCGCCGGTGGACCACCTGTCGACAACGAGTGGATGCCGAGCACGAGCAGTTCCGATGAGGCTCTAATGAGCTGTGACCTTAAGGCTATAATGGTGCGAACAATTGTGCACCAAACTAAATAGTGATGAGCAGCAGTGGCATTATACCCTTTCGCAACACACTTCGCTCGCCAATCTACCAGTGAAGCGTGACGAGTACTGGCAATCCGAGTAAAAACATAAAATAGCCGCAACAGCGTTGCAACAGCGCCGCACCGCCGAAACACTGGCGCACTACAGCCGTTTAGAAGACAAAATATCCTCAACACACGGCTATTTTACGTTTTTACTCGGGAAACTCCTTCAAAATAACCAGCAATACAGAGCCCAGGCGGTCGCTCTGGAGGTCCATGGAGGAAGCCTACATTCAGCAGAAGACATTAAATGGCTGATATGATGATATCCCAATTAGTATTTTAATGTATACCTGAACTGAACTAAATCACCGTGTAAACATCCCACTGCTGGCCAAAGGCCTCTTCTCCATATCCTATACGGAGGATAGGAGGGGATAATTTTCCTAATAAGAGTAAATATCTCTATCAGATATTTGTAATCCTAACCAGAACTGACGGCTTTACGTGCTCTCCAAGACACGATAGGGAGACCCACAACTATATACATCCAGACCAGACAAATATCTGTATTAATATTTTCCCTGAGCGGGAATCGAAACTGTGACCGTCAGTGTTGAGACTCGCATCATTACTTGTACGATTTTTTTATTCTGTGCCATTACCCCAAAACGGTTGTCATATACATACGTGTATGTCACCTCTACGACAGTTTCTGAAAATTTTTACTAAATAAATTCAACTATTATAGAATCTATCAATGACATTTTTTTTTTCATATGATACGATATATTTTTATGATATTTTTATCAGCTACAAGAACTTTGAGTCAGCCATTTACATTTAAAATATAGCTTTACTTCTATGAGCTGCACTATGATTATTTATAACTTATGTTTAGTATTTATAATGTATCTATCTGGAATAAAATATCAATGAAACTGTGGATTTTTTATTTATTTATTATATATACAAAGTTATAAAATCAGTCTGTTTATAATACACGTATAGATGTGACGAAAGTAAGAAAGCGAGAAGCGGCAGAGAGAATGATTAAATGACAGTCAAAATCACTGAGTACAGAATCGAAATTTCAAACAAAAGCTCTTTGCATAATGAGCGCTAGCGCGGAAGAAGATATTTTGACATTCATCCCCTTAGGGAGTGAAATGAGGGATCAAAGTTCGAAAGAAAAAAAAAAAGTGATTTTTTATTCGAAATTTGATTTTTTTACGACGAACGTTTTTCCTATTATGTTAAAAAACTTTTTCTAAGAAAGACTTGTATAACATGACCAGTATAAACTGGTTACGACTGGCTATTAAATTTAGGACGACGAATAACGATTTAAGCCAAAAAATTACGCTGATAAATACAATTAGTCTTTAACGGTTCGAGTCATCTTGTCGCTTAGCGGTCGCCTAGCAGTCGCTTAGCGTCAAACGCGTAGAGGTACTAAAATTGCGTGTTTGTGTGGATAGGGAATATAGTATATATTTTTTTAATTAATTTATTTATTTATTTATTTTTTTTGTTAAAATGAATCACTTATTGTTTAATCAAAGCATAAAATAATACGTCTTTCTAATTTTCATTAACTTTTTCATTAATTAATTGAGAGAACTGCAGTGTCACTGTCACACGAATCAAAGTTGTATATTACAAGAACATACTGATATATTATTTATAGGTTGAATTTTTGTACTAATAACAAAATTTAATCGATCTCTGATATGACTTCAACGTCAACGAGTTCGATTGACTGAGTATATTATTCGAAAATGTGTTTATTGGCAAATTTTAAATCCTGAGTGTAGTCATTTGCATTTAATAGAATCTACTTTCCAAGTCGGCGGTAGTTTTAAGGACTTCAAATTATAGAAATTAATTATTGATAAAATTGAAAATCAATCTTGGATAAAATAAATTTTGATTTTGTATGTCAGCTACATTAAAAAAAATGACATTTTTTCACTCGAAAATCACTATTACTTCGAATTTTTATCTTATTTTTACTTTTTCTTTATCTAAGTACCTTTAATATGTAGGTATACTAGTATATAAGCTACATAGTACTACAATAAGTATTTTTATTAATACAGTATTTTTACCCGCACGTTAACATAATATACACGTATCAAGTTCATTCGTCCCAACAGACCCCGCGGGGGTAACATTCCCCCTAAATAATTACCTTACAGTTGCGTAATAAATATTACTTAAAGATTCCCACTTTGGAAGTTTAATGTCTTTGTTACGATTGCATTTTCCTTTATTCATGTATATTTTTGCTTAAATGTAGAATTCGATATTACTTTTAAGAGTAAATAATATGTAAAAACGATTATTTATGACTATTATTTTACTGCTTATCTATATTATATTTTAGTAATAAATTTTCGAAGCATCGCATCCGTGTTAATGATAAATTATAACAATTTGACCCTTAAGAACATTTAATAATGAATTTATCAGTGACATTACTGGCTCGTTGAAACAATTGGCGGTGACTCTTGTTTCCGCTGTAGAGTTGTGAATTCGATTGCTATCCTGAGTCTGACTGTACTATTTATATAAATTTACTAAAAATAAATTAAAATACAGGCATTAAGTTGCGTGAGTGTAATTCATAAATTAAATATGTATATATATACATATATATATATATATATATATATAGGGATTTATAGATTAAAATAGCTCTACGCTCTAATTTACAAATCTTAGACAAAAATTAAAGATGACATAAACATATAAATTAAATATTAAAAGTGAGTGAAGCCGGGAAGGGCAGATATAGCGGCGGATAAAAAAACAATTGCATACGAGATACTAAAATATTGATAAACCAAGAACCTCAATCGACTCAGCGGTATACAATACAGCCAGCGAAGTAAATTTCGTTCGTTTCCGACACACACCAATTTGTATGAAATAGATATATGTGTCTAATAAGTCTATTGTTTATTTAGTTAAGGAAAACCCTTGAAGGAAAATATTTACCTTCGTGATCCTTTTAGTATAACATGTACATAATAAACTCTTTTGCAAAAAAAACGGGCACTTAAGCAAAGAACTATTTTATAGTTATTATTAGTTTGTTTGACAATTTTAGGTATTGTTATCCTTTGAATTTTATAAATTAATTAGGAAGGAATAGTTTTCATCAGTTTTATCATAACATTTTAATTAAATTATTAAGAAATAATGTTTAAGCTCAAAACACTATGATTGTACCTGCTCGCTAAATAAAAATGAAACGCGTTAATTTCTTTGTTTTTCTTGAATACATTAAAAGCAGATAAAAGTTTAGTATTGAGTGTGACCCCCTCTTGCTGAAATCACAGCTTGCATTCGTCTGGACATGCTAGTGAGTATATTTTTTATGGTTTCTTGGGGAATACGTTCCCACTCCGCGGTAATCACATTCTTTAGCTCTTTGATGGTCTGCGGAGCCGGCTGCACTGATCTCACTCGTCGCTTCAGAACGTCCCAGACATGCTCTATGGGATTGAGGTCCGGACTTCTAGCTGGCCAGTCCAAACGACGAATTCCGACTTCTAGCATATACGCATCCACACCGCCAGACCGGTGGGTGCGAGGGTTGTCGTCCATAAAAATTGAGTTTTCGCCAAGAGCGGTTAAAGCGGGTTGTGCATAAGGAATTAGAACTTCCGTTATGTATCGGTGTCCAGTCAGTGTACCGTTTTCGATGAAGACTAACTCCGTACGATCCATAGAATTTATTCTTGCCCAAAACATAACAGAGCCCCCTCCATAAGGTGTGATTTCTTCAAAACATGCCTCTGCAAAGCGTTCTCCTCGTCTACGTAGCACTCGCCGACGTCGGTCTTCACCATGCAGAGATATCCTGGCTTCATCGGAGAACAATACCCTATCCCAGTCTTCATGAGTCCATGACACACAATTTCGAGCGAAGCTAAGCCTGGCAACTCGATGTCCACGGAGTAATTTAGGGCCGCGTGCCGGGCGATGACTGTGTATATTAGCAGCGAGAAGCCTCCTCCTGACCGTCCATAGACTAATTTGCACATTTCTTACTTCTTCGAGGGTGTTCTTGAGGTCCACATAAGAAGATTTGCGATTTCTCAACGCTTGACTAACTAGAAAACGATCATCCCGTGGTTCGGTACATGTCTTTCTGCCAGAACTAGGCCTTCTCTTGACGGAACCGGTCTCTTGATAGCGCTGCCAGGTCCTTTGAACTGTCGACCGACTCACATTTAGCCTCTGAGCCACGAAGCATCAACTGCAACCTTCTTCAAGCAGCGCAATAATTTTGCTCGCTTTTATCACTTTATCTACCATTTTCGAGATTGCTAAACAGCAATAACAATACTTTTAAATGTCAAGGACACCAGATAATTTAATAAAAATTGACAAAAAGTTAATTAGAGTTGATATTAACTATAGGGAATTCGCGCCACAAAATGTAGTTAAAAGTTATTTTCTTTGAAAACCAGGCTCAGTCAAAAATTTGAATTTGGAATGTACATTATGGCACTTTTATAACTGGCCAGTAACATGTTCAAATGATTAAAACCTTTTTGGTATTTTATTTTTTTCAGCCAGGAAGAAAATCGAAACCGCCCGTTTTTTTTGCAAATGAGTGTATATTTCTAACTTCAATATTTGTACTGTTTTTGACGAAAAAAATTTTTTTTATTTTTTTTTTATTTTTATGTGTTAGTTGAATAGGCAAACTGGCAGACGTGCCACCTGATGGTAAGTGGTCGACGTCGCCCATGAACATCTCACTAGTTTACCTGGAACTAGCCCAGCCAACTCATTTATGTGTTGCCTATCCTGAGACATATGATGTTAAGTCTCGGTGCCAGTAATTACACTGCCTGTCTTGCCCTTCTTTCCGAAACACAGCAAAGCGGTTTCACGGAAGAAATAAGCAAGATGGTGGTACCCATGCAGCCGGGAGCGCGGCACAGCGCATCCCTCCCACCGGTAATTATTAACTAAACAACTAATATTTCTTCTTACTTTAAAATTTACTTGAAGATGGTAATCTTGATCGCATCTATCAATCTCCTTTGTGTATTCTCTATCCTATGTGACAATAGCGAAATTATCTGTGCTCTTTTGGCCAATGTCATTTATGACTGAAAATGTTTATAACAAAAACTCAACAATATTTCAATCAATCAATATTGTAGTACTTTGTTCAACCATTTATTATGTTTTTGACAGCTCACGCCTATAAATATTTCATTAAATCGATTGAAAGTTAGAAGAACTAAATAAAATCGATTGTTATTTCAAATCGAACTGGTAACATGTGAGGGTGTCACTAATGTCGAAATTTCTTAAACTGTCAAAAAGATAATAAACGGTTGGACAATGTGTAATCAATACGACAAACACAAATGAAATAAAAAATATTTAAAAAAAAAAAACATAAAGACATAAATGCAAACCTCAAAATATCCAATAAGCCCTATTCGAATTAACTTAATGGCGTATTCCCTCACAAAAACACCGCCCGAGGGCTAGGATTTTCATAACATTTGCATAATCTTGTGACCTAGCCCTAATCAAAGGGCCCTTGTGTATTCTGCTTTCATTATTTGCTCTGCGGACAACCACAAATATCTCATGCGATGTATAGTTAAACTTAATCATAACGTAGGGTTGTCACACTTTGAATTCATGATTGTTATACAAATATTTATATTTAACATAGATATTTATTTGTACAAAAAATATAAGTATTTATTAAGCAGTCAGCTTTAATACTCTAACAAAATTTTTTTTACTATAAAAACAAAAAAAAAAATAAAACAGGTATTATATGAAAAAATATACAAATAACAAACAAGGAAAATGATCAACGTCCAAACGTTATTTTATTTATTTATCGTTTGCTTATATTTTGACAAGACTGTGTAGTGAAATAATTATATCTCTATTATATCTCTACACTTAAAAATATTTGAAATATTTATGTGGAGGTTGATTTCATATTTGAAACCACAAAAAAAAAAAAGTTTGAGTGACGTCGATTCAATAAGAAGATTTTTTAACGATATATTTTCTATCTGCACATAAAGCCGTCGGTCTCGGTTGTTATCATAGACACCTGGTATCGATCATTACTAATGGTAGAGAAATTATTCGCTAACCCGCAGTGAAGCAGTGTGGTGGATTAAGCTCCAACCCTTCTCCTACATGGAGAAGAATCCTCTACCTCAGCAATGGGAAGTTTACAGGCTGATTCAGTTCAGTCCATTTTCTATCTTATTCGATTATGTTAGAGATTTGAGATTTTATTTAAGAGATTATTCAATCATCATGTGCCAGTGATAGAACATATGAATCGACAACAGATCGTGAGTTCAAGGTCTAAGTTATTGTATTTTATCTCGTGCTCGGTGATGAAAAAAAACAACGTAAGGAAACCTGCATATTTCGGGAGATATAGCGCCAAACCACAATAGAGCAGCATATTGAGTAAAGCTCCACCTTGCTTGGAGTATGTTTAATAAGCTTGTAAGATGTTTACAGCCTATTAAAGTAGAGACAGAGTACCATTTTTTTCACTCATACAGATGATTAATTTCTTAAAAAACTACAAAAAAAAATATCGTCAAAGTATTTTCTTATAAAGTAAGTAAATATAAGTCGACTTATATTGAAAATGTCGACTAAGTTCGAAACGAGGGCGACCTCGTTACTACAACCTATTTTAAACAATTCGCTGATCAGTTCATATTCAACCTAGTTGAACTAAATTGATAACTAGCTCATGTTATTATCATGAAAATCTGATTATAATCGTAAACCTTTGAAGGGTTCATTAGTCCAATCTACGGAACTAAAGAGGCTATTCACGTTAAGACGATCATATGTTTAAAACTCATATATAAAAAATAGCATAGAAATTTCTTTATAAGATACACTAAGCATTACATACATTTACAAGTATACCTTGAAAAAAAGTTTGAAGTTCATGAACAGTGCAAAGATTACAGCCTTATAAAAAAAATCTTTTACAGGCAACCATAAGTTAAGAACCGAAACAAGGTTAGACAGGCCTTGTATTCAACTATTAATGTAATAGTCGTGTAACAGAGTCTGACCATGACTTCAAAGACAGCATTTTTATCCAAAAGATTGTATACGTAGTAATAAACGACACGAAGAAACATTACACGGTTCAACAGACTGTCTTGTGTGTATGTCTGTGGTCAATGATTCAATTAGTAGATTACTAAAGCTGTCATAAAAAAGCTTTATTAAGGCAACTGTAATAATAAATACAACAATGGACACTTTGTTATTTCTTTGAATAAAATGTCAAAACCAATTGGGATATTTAAAATTTGAAGATTAAATCAGACTTTATATAAACATCATTTTTTAAGCATTACTGAAAAGTCAAAACAATAATTATAAAGGCTAAAAATAAAAAATAAAAATATAGTAAGTAATCCATTTGGTGTGAATGGCGCGTTTTACTGTCTGCACTTAGGTTAGGTCTTGTTAAACTGTTATACATACGGATATACTGATCATGTAATGTTGGTGGGACGCATTAATCTTAGGATCTAATGATTTGATTTTAAAAGTACATTTTGTATATATTATTAACTGATCTGCACTAAAACACTTTTATTGTCTGTTATTTATTTATTTCACAATTATTTAAACTATAACAACCGTGAAGACAATACCGAGCTGTGAAAAGCTTAGGCTTTTCACAGCTCGGTATTGTCTGTTACATTTTGATCCCCTTTTAATGGAAGCATCAAAGATACTGGAGTACGATACGTAAGCTCACGTGATAACAATCAATTGGTAGTCTTATAAAATAATTAGGAATTTTAAAATAACAATAAATGTTAACTATATATATATATATATATATATATATATATATATATATATATATATATATATATATAACATTTTTATGGACAAGGTACAGGTGTTTTATACTCCTCCATAAATTAAAAAAAAGTAAGTATTTTACTAACCATGACTTATAAAATTATTATTTATTTTAGGTCTTGATTTTCAGGCTGTATTTCACTAAAATTCAAAACAGAGAAAGTAATTTATTAATTATTAGAAGTATTAATAATACAGATGTACAATAGTAGACGGATGGATAGCTTGAGTCGTTAAACGACGCGAAATAATGATACTTCTGCGAAGGTGCCCTAGTTATTTACTGATTGCGAACATCATTTGTCAAATTGTATCAAACATTTTGACAAATTAATTGGAAAGATAAACATTTCATATGTCACGTAGTAATTTACAAACATTGTGATATATTTTGACTTGTTTACAAAAGCCATTAATTGCCATATAATTTTTATCTAAAGCGCTTTCGAGATAGTCAATTGCAATTAACAATGACATGAAGCTACTGACAAAACAATTGAAGATCACTAGTAACTGGTACGGTTATAATGTTTTTTTATGTTTTTTTTTTTTCAATCATACAAAAATCAACGCACCAGCGAATCAAGGCCCATCGAGGCTCCTTTAATCGCACCCGTAAATAAGCGACAGTAAAATTTTTCATCAATTGAATTCAATCAGAAAATGCAAGTGACATTTGCTTCAATTAACTCATAGGCAACCTATTACAATAATTATTATTATTGTCAATGATGTGTCATTGTCAATTGCAATTCATCGTCTTCTAATTGACATCGAGACATCACTGAAGGTGAAGGCCTAAATAAGTTACACAAGTTCAATTGACAGATGACTGATTTTTTTTTTTTTTAATTTCAAAGTGAAAAGAAGGGAATATTAAAAAGAAAATCCACGTGACTTGTCGAAAGTTTACGTTATTTTCATATTTTAAATTTCGTTAAAAAGTAATTAACATACGTTGTATATGAACTCTGGTTAGCCTACATCCACAACAATAACAAACAACATTGAAAGCAGATATTACGTATCTCGAAAAAAAAAATGTCTTTTGTTTCTTATAATACTAGTATATCAAAATGAATTCTGTGGGATGAAGTGAGCTTTACTTTGTTGCTTCATTCCACGTATCATTCGCATATTTGTAAAAAAAAATACATGATCGGCGATGTTAAATATACGGAAAAGAAACCGTACTTTATGAAATACATTGTTGAATATTTTTCTTGAACATTGGCGGATGATTTCCCTACCATGTGTAACGATCGTTACCAAGTGTCTATGATAACGACCGGGACCAATGACTTTACGTGCTCTCCGAGACACGGTGAGGAAAGCCGCAAGGACATACACCCAAAACGGAAACAAATATTTGCATAAATACAAATATTTGCCCCGAGCGGGAATCGAACCCACTACCGCCGGCGTTAAGGCGACTACTCACAGCACTACAGCAGAACGGTTGTCTTTTTATGACTACAAACAGCTTAATCAATACGAGATGAAAATTTATCTTTAAATTGAAGTATAAAAATAAAAAAAATATAGCATAAAGCAATGTCGGAAAATCAATTTTATAAAATGTGCATAAAATAGTTTTAACAACGACATAATTAACTTCCGCTAAAACATTCGAAAAGTTGGCAAGAGCTCATGATGGAGTTGAGTACTAGTTGCGACAAAGTTCCACATCAATGTTACATACAACGCAAATAGAACTCTGTCTGCGCGGCTACATACTCATCCAATTACACTTAACAAGGTTGTAAATCTTTTGCCGAGTCAAAGGAAATGGAACCATGCCGCTTTAAATTACTGCGATCATATCCGTACGAGTTGATTCAACTATTTAATGAGACAAAGTGCTACCTGCGCCGAGTTCTGGAACGAGTTAGTAGTACTCAGTCGTGGGTTTGTTTTAAAAGCTGTCTGGTTATTTCAGTATTTGAATAGCATAATGGTTGTTACTGGCATGTTATTAGTTTGTCCGTCCGTCGCCAACTTCATAGACTCTCGTTAAATATTTAATTTAGCGATGGACATATTCATAGTTATAAGTTTTAATTATTTTATAAATTAAATTCACTCTGTTGAGTTTTATGAAAAAAATACATCCATAACTATTAATTATTAACTAGAAGTCCGATACTGAACTGAATCAGCCTACCGGTGGAAGGGATGCGCTGTGCCGCGCTCCCAGCTGCATGGGTACCACCATCTTGCTTGTTTCTTCCGTGAAACAGCTTTTCTGTGTTTCGTTTTTATAATAAAGAAGGGCAAGACAGGCAGTGTAATTACTGGCACCGAGACTTAACATCATATGTCTCAGGATAGGCAACACATAAATGAGTTGTCTGGGCTAGTTCCAGGTAAACTAGTTTATGTTCATGGGCGACGTCGACCACTTACAATCAGGTGGCACGTCTACCAGTTTGCCTATCCAACTAACATAAAAAAAATCTGCCTATAAATGCCCCAGTGCTGGGCAAAGGGCTATTCTCCATATAAGAGTCGGAGCGTAATACACGACGCTGCTCTACGGCGTGTTGGCAGATAATTTCCCTACCATGAGTAATGACCGCTTTCAGATGTCTATGATAACAACTGGTATCGACGGTCTGACGTGCTCTCCGAGGCCCAGTGGGGAGATCCACAAGGAGTACGATAGTTGTCTGAATATTAAAACTTATTTAGACATTTTCAACTTGTATAGTTGTATAGTATTGTTAGTCGATAAAGATGTGTGGACTTAGTGACGCTGTATTTCATGCAATATATTACTAATTTTGTAGCAAAACACAGTTTTTATATATTATTTTCAAAAGAGTAACTGCGGAGTTTCTTGCCGATTCTTCTCTGCAGAATCTACATTCCGAATCGGTGGTAGCTTTTTAAAGCGTTAATTTGTAAAATGACGATTCGAAGGTGCTCGTGGGGCCTATTTGAATAAAGTTGTTTTTGATGTTGATATAAAAGTACACAGATGACTTCATTAAGATGGCCGGAGGCCGTTGGATGAAGGCAGCTTTGAACCGGTCGCTCTGGAGGTCGATGGGAAGGCCTACGTTCAGCAGTGGACATCCAATGGCTTATATGATGATGATACAAATATAAGTTATACTAGAGTTTATTTTTCGGGATCCGTACCCAAAGGGTGCCAATGCAACTCTATTACTAAACTCCGCTGTTTCTCCCCTCGTCCATCTGTCACGTCTAAGAAACTGTAACAGTTTGACACTTGAAACATTCACAGAACATATATTACTGCGTGCGCTATAACGATAGATAAATATAAAATAAAGTTAAAAATTAAAGGAAGGTCATAAATAGGATACTTATTATTTCTACGTACCTACTTAACTTGAAATTAACAAAAATGTATTGTAAAACATTACACAAAACTTGTGGGATCGACTCTCAATTTTTTTTAAACGCACCTAACATAGGATAGAATTAATCGTCATTTTAGTAGTTTAAAATGTGGCGAACTAATTTTTATTAAAAAATATGTATTTATATTTATATTTCTTGAATTTTTTCAATTTTTTTTTTTAACATTTGTAATTCTTTAAAAATTCAATAATTCATTCACTCGAACTACTTACAAGTAATATAGAATAGTATATAGAGAAGCAATTTTTTTTAACAAAATCAGATACTATAAAATTTTATAAAAACATTATTTCACGAGACGGCAAATAAATAAATACAGTTTTCTTAACTTCATCCTAAGCTAGGGAAAATTATTCGAGATTAAAAAATAAGTTAAAAAATCAAATATGAAAACGGCGTCGAGAAAAACGTTCAAACATCACAAATAAAATATGAATGATTTTCCTCTCCCTCGGTTACTTTTTGAGACATTTTTATGAAAGCCTTTGATGGTATTTTATTATTTATTTATTTATAAAACAACCCTAATTAGTGAAAGCTCTTTATAAAAATGCACTGGTCTCGTTAGCACATAAAGCATGAACCAAACGCTGCTTGGCGTTAGTCTT
The DNA here is from genome assembly GCA_036937285.1 of Euphydryas editha. NCBI lineage: Eukaryota > Metazoa > Arthropoda > Insecta > Lepidoptera > Nymphalidae > Euphydryas > Euphydryas editha. The sequence continues at coordinate 2,294,024 of JAUPFZ010000017.1, read as the reverse complement.
GATATGTTTCATACTAACTTGAATTTTTATTATTATAACATAAATACATAGTTAATTGTATTTAATGAAAAATAATTTTATCCCGGCTCTAGAAACTTCTTTAAAGTGGACTTTGGCTTCAAACTATCTCCATACTTTACAACTTGACACGGGCAAAACCATGACGAATATCTAGTAACTTATATAAAGCATTACGATCTTATAAAATTTGTAACAGTATAAAAATTAAATAATTAAAAATTAACTATTTTATTAAAATAATATAGAATAATATAGATAAAATTTTTAACAAGTATCATGATTTAGCTATATTCTACAATTAAATAATAAATCTCAATTAAAAAAGGAAAAAAATGTAATCAAATAATCTCTTTAATAATAAACAATCAAACACTTTAATTTTTAATCACAGACAGAATTAAAACAAACATTTATTCAGAGCGAAACAAAATATTTAAGCCCAACCAAAAATACAATTAATCTTAGCAAACACAATTTACATGAACACTCGACACTCTATCAAACGAAGTACTTCGCACACAGATTGTCACGTACTTAATCAGCACTACAATAGACAAATGCGCCACTGAATAACTTCCTGCACCGCCGATATGAAAGAACCTTCAATCAAGCAGCCCTTGTCCCTATGTGTTGACTTAAGGGCTATTATAGAATGGTAGCGCTATGATAGTTCTTGCAAACGATAAATTTGTCGCATTATTTACGATTTACTAATAATATAAAAATGAAATGTTAGCTTGTTCGTTTCGTTTGTAATTAATAAACTTTGAAATTAGAAAAACTATTTTAGTAATTACTTCACTACTCGCTATTCTTTTCGGCTTTGTCTGACATTATTAAGAAGAATAAACCGAATTTAAAGACAAAGTGAATTGTAGAAATTTTGAAATTTATTTAATAATTATGTTTAGAACTTTGCAATTATTTTTCCGCAATATTTCAAAATATATAAATTTACATTTACATTATTCAGAAGTAACATAGAACCATAAACATAAGCCATAATAAACCATATAACGACTTGTAGTCAGAACAATATGAGAAATTGTATATTCGAGAAAAACCGCGGGAATCTTTGAGTTAACTATAATATACAGTTGATAAAACACGTGGGTGTTGCCATGTAAAGAAAATTATTATATAAAATATTACTTGGATGAAAGAAATGTGTGGGTTTATGTACTTTGATTTTCTTACAGATTATATAAAACTAAAATGGGGTTTGTCATGATTAAAGGTATTATTATCTTTTTATTTTTGAACTAGCTTTACCTACGAAATCTTTCACGACTTCTTTGACTTTCATCCCATAAGATGCTAACGAAATAATAATAATATGTTCAGAAATACGTTTTGTTTTAATAAATTAAATTTGAAACTGATTTATTTATCGTAACATAATGCAAGCAACTATGTAAAATATATATTTAGTATAACTGCTGAAACTGTTTTTATTTCTCTATTTCTGTTTGTAACTTATTCGGTTATTAATATAGATTACTATAATAAATATATAATTAATATTTCCAAAAATATATTCAAAATCTTTTCTGTTTTTGTTACGGGAACAAAACGTAATACCTACTGCACGAAATTTGATGCACTTTCCACAGTTCTGTTCCTAGTTCTAGTAAGACTTCTACTGATTTTTTTATTTTGACACAATGTAACTCTATTCTCGAATATACGAAGTCAGGAGCAAAATATAGTTGTAATTACAAAAATAAATCGACACCTCAAATTAAAATCCACGAAACACGCACACATTCCAATCGTCCGTCTGTAGCTTGCCTTCACGTAAACATTTATCTAGAACGCGCCTCAGGGCTGTCACAGAACGAAATTACACCCATTTGTATGCAGATGTCGGTGTTACATTAAGTCTCGCCTTTGACTCGATGCAAATAACTCGTGAAAATTAACCCATCGATATGGCAGCCCTTCTGATTATATCACGCTCTTGGCTTTAATTCTGACGGGAGCCTGTAATAATATAACATCGCCTCGATTGTTTGAAATGGGGTCATTATGGATGCGATATATTAACCGTTCTGATTTTTACTTTGTTTATTGTATAATATTCACATAAAACTGAATATATTTCAATTTGAATGTATGTTTTACAGTCATGTGAAAAAAGGTTCAAAAAATTACGTTTTATGGCAACCCTCTAAGAAATGCTATTAAAATAAAAATTCAAAAACGTACAATAATTATGATGTATGTATTTTATCATATATACATATGTTGAGTATATATACTATACACAGGGCCGGCCTAATGCGAAAATGGCGAGTGTGCAAGACTGTATTAAGGATGTTTATGGATGCCCCTAGGATAAAATTATGCCCCTTTTTATGCCCCAATTTTATGCCCTCCCAAAAAGCTCGAGTGTGCGGCTGCATACTTCGCACACCCCTTAGGCCGGCCCTGACTATACAATATATTAATCTGGCTTTTTTTTTCTTCTTCTTCTTGCACACTACTGTGCGTTAACATCAAATCTCACCACTATGGGTAGATTGGAAAAGATCTGTTTTAGAGATGGGTTCGCTATTACCAACTCCCATTGTAACCTTGAATTGTAAAAATGTTTTAAAGTGTAATTAAGAATATAATAATTTGCGTTAACGTCCCACTGCTGAGCAGAGGCCTCGTCTCTATACAGGAGAAGGAGCTTAATCCACCACGCTGCTTCACTGCGAGTTGGCGGATACCTTCCTACCATGAGTAGCGATCGCTATCAAATATATATTATAACAAATAGAACTGAAAGCTTTACATACAAGGTACTTAATTTTAATTATAATAAATTAAAATAAATTAAATATGTTCAACATACACACGGTCTTCTGCTCCTTAAGTATGCAACTCAATACCCGTGTATTGGGTGACAGCCGACTGATATATGTACATATTTTTTTGTAATAAATGTACATACATATAATACATATACAAATAAATATTACAGACACAGTGTGGGAATCGAACCTACAACCCTGGAGCAGAAAGCAGGGTCACTGCCAATTGCGCCAACGGGTCAATCAAATAATGCTTACGAAGCAACATATAAAAAATATAAGTTAAATATTTACAACTAAAAAAACTTACACATAAAAATAAACTGTACAATACACTTTACTGTAACAGCCTATAAACGCCCCACCGTTGGGCATAAACTCTTACTTAAAGGACGAGAGGCCTATGCAAGCTGATGCCATGAGTTGGCGTAAATTTCCAAAGCAACAGTAACCATCGTTATTACATGTTTATGATAACAACTGAAACAAAACAACAAGAAACGAAACAAAACGCGAGTGGAACCGCCTGCAACTCTTAGTTAATATTAAATATAATTGTTTTCTATACACAGTAGCAAAAAAATAAGTTCCAATTCGATCTTTTATATAAATTTTTTAACTAATTGGATAATATCATAATTGGCAATTAAGACCTATTTTTCTATTACAAGCGCTCGTTGTTTCGATAATTAATATTTAAGAGGGTTTTGTTGAAAATTATATTATTAACGAGAAATATATATCAATAAAAATTAAATAATTTTGATATAAAAATTATTCAAAGTTACCCAAATTTAACGTACAGTAACTATCAGACTTACCTTCTTTATTATTTAAAGATTTTCAGGTAAAATTTCGTTGCACTTACCTGAAATAAAATAAAACAAAATTAAAGCAATCATCTTCTAAAATATAAAGTGGTTAATATTTATTTAATCATTTCTCGCGTTTATTTGTTTAAAATCTTTACAGTTTCACGATTTTTCAATAAAATTAATTCTTGACGTTTCGGACCCTTTAAAGCGTCCATGATGATGATGATTTTTTTTTTTATCGCAGGGGAATCTATTTACGGATGATATCCAGGACGCCCGGGTCGGCAGTCCTAGACCTATGTCGGACTCGGCAATTTGGGAGTGCAATACCGTACTAAACCCCTGCCCCCGGTCCCCCTGGTCCCGGATCTGCAGGCAACAGGATCCCTCCAGCGACAGGCTGGCCTCGGCGAAAAGGCCAGACTTCTCCTCCATGGGATGATGATGATGATGAAAAATCGTTAAGCTGTAAATTTTATAAACAAATAAACGCGATAAAATCCGATCTAGACTTTTAATTAAATGAGTAAAATTCGCGTAAATATAAGAGAACAGTATGGTAATTATTTTTTAAGTGTGTATAATATTTATATATTGTATGCTTCTATTGTTTTTATATATTAAATTTATGTATAGTATTATAATATATAATAACAGTTCAGGTCAGTATAAAAAAGGATAAAATTGCAATGTTTTGTTTTCACACTCTTCTCGACACTTTTTCCTAAATAAATAATTTTTAATTAAGGTTGCCTAGAAGAGATCACTGTAAGCGATAAGGACGACTTTGCATTTTTTGACAAATTATAAATATATATATTGTCTTATGTGTGAAATAAAGATTTAATAAATAAAATAAAATAAATAAAGTTTTATGATTTGAAGCCGTTTTCAATGAGATCATCAATAGATATCACTCTGAGATTATGCTTACTATCTATAGAACTCTGAAATAAGTCGTATTTGTTTTATATAAAATTATACCGCTAGTAAGGGTAACTGGAGATAGTTTATAAAATCCGGCATTAAAACACAAATAGTATGAAACTAAAACTATAATAAAAACTTTTTCCTATTGAAAACTGTCACTTTCATTTAATTCACTTAATAATAGTATTTGAGGAATTCGAACTAAAAATCTTACAAAAGACAAAAAATAATACCTAAATAAAACCAAAGTCCTAAATGAAATTTACGACATTTATACTGATATTATAAAGAAGTGAGATTGGGATATATATTACGATAATTTAGGCTATAAAACATCACAGAATCACTCATAAAATTCGAGCGGTACTAATAACAAATCCTTCGATATTAACAAATTTCATTCATGTCAATCAGTATACATGAATATATGTTTCTAATATACAGTTTGAATACATAAGCCTTCCCGGCTATTATAGAAAAAGATTCTAAAAAGGCGTTCGTTTTAAAATACACGCACACACATATAGGTACACACACACATACTTACACATGCACATAAAATGTCTAACACATATAGGCTCATATCAAACTATTTTACCCACAATTCACTTTCACAGTCTGTCTCAAAGAAATATACATAAAATCATTACCCTACCTTCCCTTACTTTATTTTCGAATTGTACAATACAAATGCTTACCCTCCCGTATCTACAGATTCAAACCACACACCCCAACATATCCCATACCTAAACCGAACTTCTCATCCCATTAGCAATCTCTAGATAAATTAATCCTCCAATATAGGTAATTAAGGTAGCACAAGACGAACACATACAATTAAGCGTAGACTTCGCCGCGGGCGATCGTGCAACTTGCAATGACAACTAATTTACCTGGAAAGGGCTTACGTTTATATATTGTGTGTGTGTTTAATACATATTCACTAGTAAATTATTTTTAGTTTATATATAAATATAATATATTCAAGATATAGAAGTTTATATATAATATATCCAAGATAATCCAATGAACAGAATAAAAGAATCTTAACTACTTACTAACTATAGTAATGGTTTTAGCCTGCTTAGGGTAAGTATTGGATGTTAAACTACCTACACTGCTTTACTGTGTGCCTAAAGAAAATATGTACATGTTACAGAACAATTCGTATATTCAGAACATGCTCATATCTGCGTTTTGTTAAATTTATTGCAAATGAACACTAGAAGTCTATATAATAGTTGGGAAAAAATCAAAAAATGACATCACTAGATATTACAAAACAAAGTCCTCCGCCGCGTCTGTCAATCTGTCTGTTAGTTCACGATAAACTGGAAAAACTACTGCACGGATTTTCATGCGGTTTCCGCCAATAGATAGAGTGATTCTTAAGGAAAATTTAGGTTCATATATATACACCGGGTACAACCGCGGCGGGCCACTAGTCTACAATAAATGTTACCATCAAGAACTTCTTGAAAGATACATAAATTCCTTCAAACTGAATGTACGGTAAACAATTTCACGGATTCAAAAAAATACCTAGAGATTAATTAAAATAACTGAAAGATAAAAATAATCTTGTTTAAAGTAATTTCAAAGCTTGGTGGTGTTAAAAAATCGTGTCGGCGTAGCTAATTATTTTATGGCACTGCAGCGCTGAAAAATACTCAACAAAGCGCCGTCTACGCCGCAGGCAAGCGCTGCTACTACGCTAATTTGTTTAGAAATTGCTGACGAAAATATTTCATAGAAAACTTTTTTAATAAAATTACGTTTAAAGATATTTAAAGTAAATTTATATTGAGACACGCTGCTCTAAAATCTTTTAAAAGAAAAATAGTCAGAAAAGTAGGATTATTAGTAGTAGGAAAGGAACAATTAACATTAAATACTTCTAAATATCCCCAATAATTTACAAATTAACGGGTATATAACTGAAACTGGTACATAATACTCATTGATATAAAATTGTCAGTAACGTTATGTGCTACTAAACATAAGGCGTGACGTCACACTGCATAAGAATAACGAAAAATAAATCTATCTCATCTTAACTATATAATCAATTAATTAATGGCTAATACTATTTATATATACTTTGGAAATGAAGATTCAAAAGTGTTTTTTAAGGCCAATTGTATAAAGTATATTTAGATTTTGATTTGTTTATTAGTATATAACGGAACCGCTAAAATAAAACCTAGGTACCTATATAGACTCCTCCTAACATCCATTGAGTTGTAAATAATAACGAAACCTTACTATTTTTAACCAAGATGATTTTGATCGTATTTCAGTTCTAATAGACAAAGGAGGATAACTAATCAGCCGTGTCGGCGATCCCTTTAAAGTCTTGAGGGTTTTTCTTTTCGATGGATCCATCTGAATGATCACGCTACTAACGGATTTTTTCATATATTACATAACTGACATCATTAGATGCAAAATTCAACATTGTATATATTGTGCAGTAAAAATTTATTAAAAAAAAACATATTTTACAAATTTTTTAATGATAATCTATACATATTGTCATCTGTCATTTCTACAGTTAACATTGTTTTGAATAAGCTCTGATAATTGAATTAAAATAAGTGGTAAAAACTTGCTTAATACCTGGTATATTGTGTGTGCAAAGAAAAACACAACCTCAAGCCACATTTTGGAGAACAAAAATATCAAAACCACGGTCTACTGGGGTATATTTTTCACATTCATATTTTTTTACAATCAAGGTAGAAATTCGTTATAATATTGAAAAATCATCCTAACAACACATATTTAAGGAACAATTTGGCCAATAGCAGTAAAATTAAGTATTGATTTTTACTGATAAATAGAGATTGGTCGAACAGCTGTCCCTGACATCTGACAAGTGATAACTGACAAGACGTTTCGCATTATTGCCAGTAACGCAAATAGACCATAGACCATAATTTGTTGTGATTCCTCGCCACCACCTAACAGTTTGAAGTTAGAATATTATAGAGGATCAAAATGTCCTCCAAGTCCCACGTCTGTGCTGGTTGTCATACTAAAATTATACAGCCTGAATATATAAACTGCTGTAAATGTGCTAATATTTATGATTTGGAATGTGCAAATATTGCGCTGAGACAATTCCGTACCAAAATGACTAAAGATCTTAAAAGTACGTGGACCTGTCACGAATGCACTAATAAAGTACCAAAATCTGGGAATATACATACTCCAGTTCGCAATATTAAAGACAACACCTCCCCTAGTAAGTCTGATAGTGATGTGCTGCTTGATACGGACTCCACTAATGTTACAAAACGCAATAGGGGCCATCGACAGGACGATCATAATAAAACTACAGACTCAGCTAAGGACTTCCCAAATGGTGCCGAGTTAATTTCTGCTATAAGTGATGAAGTACTTACGGCTATTAGGCAGGAACTACCTTCAATGCTAACTCAAATCCTTAAAACTGAGCTAACGGCATTAAGGAATGAATTACAAGACCTCCATAATTCAATGGATTTTCTTGGTGCAAAATATGATGAAATTAAAAATACAACTGACAGGCTAATCAATGAAAACGCTAACCTTAAATGCGAAAATGCCACGCTTAAGAATTCAGTTCATGAATTATCAGATCGTTTAAATAACATGGAACAACACCTACGTGAAAACAATTTAGAGCTGCACGGTGTACCAGAATATCGCAATGAGAGTCTGTCTAATCTAATACAACAATGTTCGAATGTCGTTGGACATAAATTAAATGAAGGGGACGTAGTTCATTGCACCAGGGTTGCTAAAGTTAACAAAGAGAGTAAGCAGCCTCGTACGATTGTTGTGAAATTTAAAAGCATAAGATGTCGTGATGAATTCATCTCAGCTATCCATAGATACAATAAAGCTAAATCAAATGAAAAACTCAATACATCTTTACTGGGAATAGCAGGTGACAAGAAACCTGTTTACGTTTCTGAGCACCTTTCTCCTGTGAACAAATCTCTTCATGCTGCCGCAAGACTAAAAGCTAAAGAATTCTCTTATAAGTTTGTATGGGTTCGAAATGGTCGTATTTATGTAAGAAAAAACCCCGACTCACCATTTATAATAATCAGAAATAAGGACAGCTTGAATCTAATTCGATAATTTCTTCCACAATTTGTTTGCTTGGTTTAGATGTGACTTTTAACAATTTTTGGTTTTTGGTATTGTAAAACTAAAATAATGGCTATTTCAATTTATTATCAGAACATAAGAGGTATGAAAAGCAAGGTGGTTGATATATATAATGCAATTTTATCTAATAATTATGATGTTATCTGCCTATGTGAAACATGGCTAGATGATACGATCTTGTCCTCTGAGCTATTTGATAGCAGGTATTCAGTTATACGTAGGGATAGGAGTACTCCATTTCTGAAACGTTTCAACAAACACCATGGGGGAGGAGTATTAATAGCAGTCTCTAAAAATCTTGAAATGTTGGTGCGTAGTGACTGGCAGACAGAGTTTTTGGAGGACTTATGGGTGCAGATAAAAATATCTAAAAATACTCATATTAATCTATGTACCGTATATATACCGGATTACATCACATACGACATTTTCTCAAATTATATCAGGACCTGTAAATTCATTATAAATTGTAAACCCCAGGATAGGACGTGCATAATCGGTGATTTCAATCTGGGCGACATAACATGGTCTGTAGACTCCGGTTGTCCTTTAAACTATTTTTGTGACAAATCTATGATTTTGTATGATTTCATTCACACTACATCCATGCGTCAAATTAACAATACCTGTAATGTTAACAAAAGAATATTGGATTTAATTATCACAGACTGCCCCGAACAAGTTAAGTTATTGCAACCAACACCTATCAGCAGGATGGATGCACATCATCCTCCAATAGAAGCTAATCTCATGGGACACCTAACGGCTTCTTTAACTATTAATGCTGTTATTGATAGATTAAATTTTCGCAAGACTGATTATGTAGGATGTAAAAATGATCTTTCACAAATTGAATGGGAATATTATGCTCAAAAGTTTGACTGTGATGAATTTGTTCAATTTTTCTACAACCAACTTTATGCTATTATTGAGAAATACACACCTAAAATGAAAATTAGATCTAACAAATATCCTGTTTGGTTCTCACGGGGTCTTATAAAATTGCTCAAAGAAAAGGAAAAATATCATTCCCGCTACAAAATCAATGCTAACCCTCGTGATTATGACACGTTCTCTATGCTAAGATCACGAGTAAAATCTGTGATGGATGTTTGTTTCAAAAATTATATAACTCGTATTGAGGGTGATTTGAAAACAAATATAAAATCCTTCTGGCGTTATACAAAAAACAAGAGGATCACTAACGATGTACCCAATAAAATGCATTACCATGGTAAATTTGCTGACACGGGTGAATCTATTGTAAATCTTTTTGCCGATTATTTCTCGTCTGTCTATGACACTGGCACAACAGTTAATTATAGTCCTCAATTTGCACCATCCAACTTCGCCCTATGTAATTTTTATATAGAAACTGAAAGTGTATTAATGAAGCTTAAGCACATTGACCTATCCAAAGGTGCTGGGCCTGATGGTATACCGCCAATTTTCATTCGACTCTGTGCGACTACTCTAGCATTTCCACTATCAATCATATACAACAAATCTATCCATGAGGGTAGGTTCCCGTCGTTGTGGAAGATTGCTAAAATTACACCTATATACAAGTCGGGGGATAGGAGTGACGTCTCAAATTACCGGCCTATCAGTATACTAAGCTGGTTCGCTAGAGTTTTCGAGGGTTTTGTTTACGATCAAATATTTAGTCATTTTAAACATCTTTTGAGCCCAAAACAACATGGTTTTGTATCCGGAAGATCAACAAACTCAAACTTACTCACTAACACGGCATTCATATGTAACTCTTTTAATAACAGAATACAAACTGATTCAATTTATACAGATTTTTCTAAAGCATTTGACCGTGTCAATCACTCCATATTGTTACTAAAAGCGTACCACCAGGGGATACATGGGAGCCTTCATCGATGGCTCACCACATACCTTAATAATCGATCACAGTTGGTTGCTTTGAGTGGTTATGACTCAGTCCCGTTTTTAGCAACGTCAGGTGTTCCCCAAGGTTCCAATTTAGGTCCTCTGTTATTCATTATGTTTATCAACGACCTCCTGATAAGCATTGATAGTGAATGTCTAGCTTATGCAGATGACATAAAAAATTTCCGCCGAATACACCATATTGAAGACTGCAGAGCTCTTCAGAATGACATAAATAAAATTGTATACTGGTGTTCAGAAAATCGCATGGTTCTTAATAGTGGAAAATGTCAAGTAATATCCTTTACCAAAAATAAAAATAAATTAGTGTACAGGTATACTGTGGCCAATACTCCTATAATGCGCGTAGAAACAATTCGAGATTTGGGCGTTATTTTTGATTCGACACTGTCTTTCAATACCCATTATGACCAGATTTGCAGCAAGGCTAACAAGATGTTGTCTTTTGTAATCCGGACTGCCAAGCCATTTAAGGATACAGCAACTTGGATCACATTGTATATGACTCTAGTTAGGAGTGTAATTGAATATTGCTCATCCGTTTGGTCTCCTATATACAATAACCACATAGACAGAATAGAGGCAATCCAGCGACGATTTTTAAGGTCGCTATGCTCTAGATTCGGCTTGAGAAGAAAAATACATGATTATAACGAGCGTTTGTGTAAGTTCAACATGATTAGTCTAGAAATTCGCAGAGTAATATTGGACTTGTGTACACTTCACAAAATCGTAAATGGTACTATGAATGCCTCAATAGTGGAGCAGCTATCGATCAAGGTTCCTAGTAGGTCTGTACGTATTCAAAAACTGTTTGACATACCGCATGCCTTAAACAACGTTTCGAAAAATAATCCATTACATAGAATGTGTCGACTATATAATATGATATGCTCCGATTTTGATGTGTTTAACTGTACCCATCAGTCCTTCAAGGTGGCTCTTATTAAACATAACTTATCGCGTGCTCTGGATGTTACCATTAGTGACTTACGGAACAGTGATGATTGAATAATTAATTATTATTGGTTAATTATTATTATCGATTAATTATTATTATTATGATGTATGAAACAATGATTTGTTATCTTCAATATGAAAAGTCTTCTTTTTTTTTTGTTTTTTTTGTCAAATCTAATGAAAACTTCAATGATATTTTAGTCAGTGCTTAATGTATTTATTTTTATATTCTATTCAGTTTCATGTTTAATATTTGTTATTGTTATTGTTATTATGATTCCTGTTTAATTTTCAATTCCTGTTTAATTTTATCAAATCAATTTCATTTTATCTAATTATTATATTCATTCATATAATTCTATTTAATTTTTTATATCAATTCAATTGTTGACTGTAAAAAACACCATAATGAGTTGTATTTGTAAGTAATGTTGTGTTTAGTTATAATAGGGCTTCAGTGTTAAATAAGATTCTACCATTTATATTGTATTATGCATGCTTATCTATCTGTGGCCTGTAACTATTCCTATTGAATAAAAAATAAAAAATAAAAAATATAATAAAATGGTAGGAAAGTCAAAACTGTACATTGAATATTTTTTTAAAAGAATACTTGGAGTGTGATCTACAATCGATACCGAAGCCAAAAATATAGTTTTTAGAATTTTTGACCGTTTGTCTGTTTGTCTGTATGTATGTCCGGGATAAACTCAAAAAGTGCATGGATTTATATCAAATTTGGCATGAATATTATTAAGAAGTCGGGTCAACATATAGGCTACATATTATCACGCTATCACCTACGGGTAACGAGCCGTGCACCTTTATTTCTTCAACGTATTCTGTATCAACGCGTAATCTAATAGCGTTCACGCAGACGACGTCGCGGGCAGCAGCTAGTAATTAAATAAAAGGATCACACTCGACGGTTCTAGAAAAATGGGAATCCTGTATTAAATTCTGTATCCTCAGGAAAACAGATTACACAAATACAAACGCCCAGAGATCTGTATGAGATAAACAAACATATTAAAAAGCAGTATGCAAAGGGTGATATTGTCACGTTTTGTAATTTACATTAGTCTCTTAAATAAACTTGATATAAAGATTCTGAATTTCAATTTGGAGATAATTTAAATAATTCGAATATTTTTTATGGAATGATGTTTTGTTATAATTATAAACAAATATAAAATAATATACAAGCCATAGCTACTGCTGAACGTAGGCCTCCTTCATCGATCTTCAGAGCGACCATCGGGGCTCTATATTGCTGGCCATTTAGGGGGGTTTGTCAATACTCACCACGCTTAGCAGTACAATGGCACACACTCACACACACATATACACACACGCATACACATAAACACAAACAAACGTTCTCACACGACTAAACTTTTTAAAATACATTTAACATTCAGCCAAGTTTAAAATTTGATAAACATTCATATATTATTTTATATTATATACCTAAATTATTTTATAAATTAAACTGCATTATCTAAAAAAAAAATCAAATCGTGACACTTTGCAAACAGTATTTATGGTTACATAATATTTAATATATTATGTTTAAATAAATGTATGTTTAACATACACACGCACATCTGTAATCCTAAGGTAGGCAACTTAATGCCTGCGTTTTAGATAACAGGTGGTTATTTTTTTTTATTTACTTTATTTTTTATTTTTATATAAGTAAATATGTTATACTCGTATACCGTAGCATCATTATTTTCACTATTCATTATTTCCATTGCGTTGTACGGAAAGTGTTGGTTCAAATAAAGAAAAGTAAAATTTGCAATCAAGATTGTATAATATTTAATGTTTTAAATTAACAATAAAATTATCACTCAGTAGTTTAATACAAAATGTTACAGCACAGCATTTTACTTCACAATCACCATACAGTCAATACGGAACGCAAGAAAGTTCTTTGTAGTATACCAAGCAGTAATTCAGCAGAATCTGGCCGACTGCCACGACGTAGACTCTGTTAAGCACCAGTAGATGTCGCTGTAGTTCCGATTAGTTGCGATTATGATTCGATTCCGACATACACATTACACCCAGACTCGGGGTAGCAATCAAACCATCAACCCTGGAGCAGAAAGCAGGGACTGCTAACTGCGCCAACTGACCAGTCGATATGGTACAGTTTTATAATAGCACATAAGATTTTTTTTGTATATTTATTTAATAATATTAACTAATAAACAATAATAAAGTTTAAATAAATGTACCAGTACCGCCCCAGGCCTAAAAATGCTTACTATAAAATTTAATATTTGCAGCACTGTTCAAGCGTATTGAAAATTTTTATACGAGAACCGTAAGGGTTGTTCAGGAATTCCCTTTGCAGCAAGACGTGCACTTTTAAAATAAACATTTAAAGGTAAACACCGGTATGGAGATACGCGATGGGATTACGAGATAAGCTTGTTTCTACTCGCTTTAATTTTTTTTTTGCTGATCTTTAAGCTTTCGTAAATAAGACATGAAATATATTTATAAGTTGTAAATGTATAGCATAGCTAATTTACTAATGTTTTTAAAGAAATTTTATAAAATATATATTTTTAATCTTTTAGCGGAGCTTTTTCTTTTACATAGATGAAGTACGTGATATTTACGAGCACTTTTGAATCGACATTTCACAAAAAAAAAAAAAAAAAAAAAGTTAATGTGAAGTGTAGAACAAACAACAAACACAATTACATCGCAAATCACAAAACTGGAAAATATAAGCTTAAAATATTACACAGTGAATACGAATTAACAAAAAAAAAAGTTTTATATCACTTTAAATTTAATAATTCAAATTCGAAAATTTTAACTAAATTACTGGCTGGAAACTATCATCTTGTCCCGGGGGAGGCTCGAGTGATGTTGCATTCGTTAAGCCGCATTGTGTGAGAAATACGCAGACAATATTGCCGAAAATATTCGATTTTTCCATTTTTGGATTGTCGATTTCGATTTCAATTTACTTTTATCGTTTGTAAAAACATTTTCATATTAATAAAACAAACCTTTTTTGTTTAAGTAGAGAGAGATAAAGAGGGTATTATTAAGTGGCAATCGATTTTTAAATTTTGAATTGTTCTCTCTGTGTTGTTCCCTACGTTCGGATGCTGCGCCTTCGTTAGAGTCCATTGTGTAGTTGGTTAGATTATGTTGCGTGTGTTCCGACAATATGGCATCGAGCGGAAATTATTTAGGGCTGGTTTTCTTTCTTTTGCTCTATTGATTTTTTATCAGAACACAGCTGCTAATTATAGCTTTACCCGCATAATGTTTGCTTTTTTATTGGTCATAAAATCAATATAATGTATATTGGTATTTATTTACAAATCTTGGGATGCTTTTTATACGACATAGTTAATAATGCTGGCAAAGGGCCATTTTTAAAAATGGCGTCATACAATCAAGATATCCTTACAATTATTAATTATAACATTGGGCAGAATCGAAAAAAAACGTTTAACCATTAAAAACTTTAAAACCGGTATTTTTTACTATATAGTAAAAACCAGATAAAAATATTCATCGACCGTGAAATGAATACACTGAAAGCTTTTCATAAAACGTTAATAACTCTTCCTTTTTCCATCTCAACATCATAATCTCCGAGTTAAGCGCAAACATTCCACAGCGCAATATTAAAAATAAATATCCCGCATGCTTCGAATAATGAAAATCAAATTTACACAAAATCCTCAGTCGCGGAGTAGTCGAGGGTTTTCAGTCGACTTAGAACATAGTGGTGACGGAAGTGTAAACATAAGCGGTCTTTTTTTATGGAATAAGTCTACACATTGTTGCTTGAGAAAAAATCACAATCAAAATCAAAATTTATTTTAGTTAAGTAGGCTTTAAAATACTTTTGAACCATCATTGTATAACATCGAATTATAGTTAATGTGATATTACCACCACATTCGTAAAGTAGATTCAGAAGAAAATAACCGACAAAAAACTCAAAAATTTTAACTCTTGTATAATGAAGATTAAGGGGAAGAAAGCAGTTTAGGATAGTGGGGATGTATGCTTCCGTCTCTAAGCACAGTTTCTACAAAACGCAAGTATAGTAGATAATTCACATCGATTATCTGTGAGAGTTACACTCTACGCAATATAAATACGATATCATAGTACTAAACTTCCAATTCTCACAGCGTGCAATGGAGAGTGCTATGCTTGGTATTTCTCTGCGAGATCGAATCAGAAATGATGAGATCCGCAGACGAACAAAGGTTGCCGCTATAGCCCAACGAATTTGCAAGCTGAGGTGGCAGTAGTACAGTACATATAGCTCGTATAACTGACTTCCAATGGTGCAGAAAGGTTCTAGAGTGGAGACCACGTACCGATAAGCGCAGCGTATAAGAGGGCCGTCCGCGACATGGACTGATAACTAGAGAAGAGTCACTTAAAGCCGTTGGACGGAGGCTGCTTCGAACCTGTCGCTCTGGAGACCGATGGGGGAAGCTTACGTTCAGCAATGGACATCCAATGGCTGATATGGTGATTATGATGATGATGATGACTTAATTTTATTGTAACGTCGACGTCAAGTGATCTTACGACACCACATCATAAAAATCGTCAACAACAGAAGTGTAGTTTATCAAAAATCGTTTCCGCTTCCGCCTTTACAACGAACACACGTCTAAACAAGCCAGCGCTTACGAGTTCTAAAATAGTACGTGCACAAAAGTACCCCCTTGTCAGCCTTTTCACGCTTTCCTATTAAGTTATATCGCGAGGTGAAAATGAGCTTACGTCAGCGATACACTTTTCGTAACTTTTTTTATAATTTTTTAACCATTAAAATAATTTAAAATAAATTCTATTAATAATTTACTTTTACATTTTTTTTACATCCACGGGCTCTTAATTGTCCGTAGTCTGTAGACAACCACGTCCAGCTTAGTCTGCCACGATTCTTCAATGCAGTTTGGTGAATAATTTCGCTACCAAGTGGAGCAATCTTTATCAGGTGTAATATACACATACAGGTTGGGTTTATTTTTATTAGGGGAGACCGAGGATGGTTGCCTATAGGGGTAGGTAAACTAATCGAAAAAAAAAAACTCGTCACTGGTACAAGTTTTGCGTCTTCCTCTCACAGTCATGTATTACGCTCCGTACCCCGCTCATTTGTCCAAAACACCACATCGCGGATACACTTAGTTTTGGATCAGTGACATGTTTTTGTTTTCTTAAAATGAAAGTAAAATTTTTACATTGCATATTTTTTTATCTGATGCCTACAAATTTTGTGTAAATCATTTTTTTATTAATCAGAGTAATTAATGAGTACATTTTAAACATATCTCATGTCTTATTTTTCATGTCGATGACAGTATCAAGGTTAACCATGCCAAAAAAAAAAACAAAAAATGGCTTCCGGGGTTGGTACACCTATTTCTTTCGGGGCTGGTTGAATAAGGTAGTCAACCAACTATATGGATAAGAAACAAAACCAAACACGAAAAGAAAGTTTTAAGAAAAGAAGAAAGAGATAACCTTGCGCTACAGAAGACCAAAATTGGAAAAGAAAAAGGAAAGGTCAAAGAAAAAGAATGGCAAGGGAAAAGGAAATTAAAAGAAATAAAGACAGGTGAGGGAAATAATGACGATGTTGCGAATTCAGATGACGTAATGACGCAAGTACGGTTTGCTTAACTGAATTGAATCGTACACTTATAGTAATCGTGGCGAAAAATGGATTCAGTGCATAACTTGTAAGTTATGGGCATATTCCAAATGTAAAAGAGGAAATGTAATATTTATTGAATACAAACATTGTATTTCTGTTATTGAAGACTGATTATTTCATTTTTAATTTTCTGTAAATAAAAACGAACATAATACTGACAATAAGTTTCATTAAAAATATATATATCATTAGCTTTGAAAAAACAAGTATTAAGTTACTGAGTTTATAAAAAAACCTATATGCTTAAATTTAGAAATTTAAACGAACGACCCAATTTCTTTGTTTTTTTTTATGACAAAGAGGCTATAACGGTCGTTGATTTCTTTATCAGCATTAGAAAAGTTAAATGAAAAATGTTATAAAATAATTAAAATTGTTTCAAAAATAAAAGTTGATAATTTTATTGATAACTCTATTAGAAATGTGTGTATCTGATTAAAATTTGTTTTAAGACGTTTATCTTAAACTGTTAAGCTCAGTTATATTCAGATAAAGGTTTAATTTTTCCCCTATTCTCATGATTTAAGATTTATTGGTGCATAAGTCTACCTACCCCGGACCAGGGATAGATTGACTAAGATTTTGTGTGCTGTAAAAGGTATTATATCTTCACCATTATATTAAACTAAGACCTGGATATTATATTTTGTATTAGTTTAATAGTTTTTCTATCGACTAATGTGGTTTTATTTTGTACTTATATTAAAATACAAAAAATATGTATGATTTAGTTAAAAAGTAGTCAACCATCCCCGGTCTCCCCTATTTATGTTTTACTCCGACCAAAAACCAATATCTGTATCAATACAAATATCTGTTCCGGAAATCGAAGCTGCGACCATCAGGTTTAATGGAACTTTTTACGCCACTACACTTGAATGGATATACTAATTTATACATATGTAAAATTGTAAATAAATTGGGTAATTTTTTTTAATTACTTAATTAATGCTGATACTAACACAGAAAAAGCCGTGGACATCTGATAGTATTAAAAAGAAAACTATTCTAATAATAATCAACACGTATATCACAGTTTCAATTCCGTTTCATATAATTATAGACCCTACAAAATCACCCTCTTATCGAGACCCACCCTCACAGCGAACAGACAGATGCACATAGCAATGAGCACTGAACGAGATTGCATTCATCTCCTTTGGGATGCTGGGAGCGTTGTTTAAGATGGTACTGTTCCCTTATTTATAAGATATTGTGTTTTAGTTGCTGTTTCGAATTAAAATTTAAAAATGTAAACATTTGTGCTTTTATAATAGTATCAGTGAAATAGAACGTTTTGTAAAACTCTTTTATTATTCCCAGTTGGTTAAAGTTAGAAAATTCTAGTTATTAAACATATATAAAACAAATTATGCACAAAGTTTTGTCATAACGAACTAGATATTCTGTACAGTTTCACCTGTATTCCGAATAGGGTTTAAGTGAAATAAATATTCTTAACGTGCGCACACGGTTCGTCTGTCCCTAAGGTAGGCAACTTAATGCCTGTGTTTTAGGTAACAGCCGACCAATATACACGGTTTTTTTTTTTTTTTTAATAAAATGTACATATAGAAATAATACATATATAAATAAATATATAAAACACCCAGACTCGGGGCGGGAATCGAACCCACAACACTAAAGCAGAAAACAGGAATACTGGAAACTGCACCAACAGGCCAGCCAAATCAACATTTCTTTAAATAATTAAAAAAAAAAAATTACATTATCATTGAAATATCCATATTTTGACAGTATAAATTTTATTATGATTTATCCACATTCCGAATCAGTGGTAGCTTCACATTAACTATAGATCATCATCATCATTATCATCACATCAGCCATTGGATGTCCACTGCTGAACGCAGGCCTCCCCCATCGACCTCCAGAGCGACCGGTTCAAGGCGGCCTCCATCCAACGGCCTCCGGCGACTCTCCTGAAGTCGTCTATCCAGTTATCAGTTATCATATTATATCCAACTTTAATATTATATACTGTGTGAAATGACAATTCAAAAGTACTTATAAAGCCTACTTTTTTTTAAATGTATAAAGCTATGCTACGTATTAAAGATAATTAATATTTAAGTAATGCAAGTGAATTATAGTATACAAGTGTAGAAGAGTAGTAGGTACATTGACAATAATTATTTATATGGCGACGATTATTATCAGCCATATTGGTTTCCAATTTCTTAACATCAACACAAAACTGAAAAGGTACTTATTTAACTTTATCCTATTTTACATAATAATTTACAAAAAAAAAATAATATAGAAGTTGCAACGTTATTGTTTAAAAAAATCTGAATAGTAAATGAAAAACAATAAAGAAATAAAAAGTAAAATTACTGTTGCAAAAGGTAGTTGCGTATATATAATGAACGCAGAGAGGATTCCAAAAACTAAAACATTCGATTTTTAAATAAAATGTCATACCAATCAAAACCCAATCTATTCCCGAACGAAAACAAACGAGTTCGAAACGCAGGCTTAAAACTCATTTCTCTACGAACGTTTCGTTACGCATACTATAAAAGTGAACAAAGCCTTTATCACTGTAGTAATAGGGGTGGCAATGTTACCTTTATTGGGGTCGAGTACATTTGTGCAACTGCAGCCCTGGGAAAGGGGGGTGGGGGGCCCGGCGGTCGCCCAGGATACTAGCTCGGCCCGGGCGAGACGGTCGCGCCAGGGTGTAAACACACCATTACAGGCATCGATCAATTCCGAACTCTTCCCTCAAAGATATAACGTCCTTATTTAATCGACGATAACATTTTAACTCGAGTAGCAATTATAGAAATTTAGACTTAATCACTGGTAGATACGTTCGAAATTTCAATATCGACCAAACGCAATATGAATTAGCGATCAGTGTGCTATGCTACACGGAATACGGCCTGCTTTTCAAGCGCTAATTCGGTTATTCTTAAGTATATACATGTGGGTGCATTGTAAAAGAGATCTTATTACCTCGTCGGACGATTTTTATTGGCTCGTGTGTACGATGGAGACTGGGGTGTGAGCTCATAATCACGGGGACGTCGAACGCTCAGGTGGTTTAGATTTTAGATTTATTATTGCTCAGTGAGATTGTCCGCTTCATAATCTGTATTGTTTTATGGACATTGTTTTAATGATACTAATGCCCCGCACTTAGACGAGACAAGGGTGTAATGAAATATGATATTAAATTGAATATATTCATCAACGTAGCTTAAGAATATATTTATGAGTCTGCTCAGAACATTCCATGTTAATTATATAACTCGCCATTAGCCGAGCATTTACGAGGCTTTGAAACTGGCTCTGACAGGTGCATTAAAAGGGAAAGGAATTAAAAACTAATTATAAAACATCTTTAAATTGCTACTTTTTTATTAAAAAATCTAAAAATGTTATGCATATTCAAATACGGTTGCCATCCCGAACATATGAATGAGTCCCATATTTTGAAAATAGACCAAAACTTCAGAGTTTTACCGCGTAATCTTTTAGGTCAACAGGCGACAAAACTATAAAATATGGTCCAGCAATTTAAGCTTTATGTTTCGGGTCATAAGAACTATAGTTGTTTACGCACGAGTGGCACAGTGCACAGGCTCGTTAGTGCTAAAAACCCACTGAGGACCTGAGAACACTTCACAACTGGCAGTATTTCGCACTTTACAAGTTCCGAAAAGTTTATTTTTTTATTCATGAGGGGCTTATCCTGTGGAGCCATTTTGTGATAAACAGCACACAGGGAAACACGGGACCGAAGGACGGAATTTAAAATGAAGTAAACATTTTATACGATAATAAGAATTAAAATTAGGGTAATTGTTCATAATTACTTATATTATGCGCGTACATGTATTTGGTAAGGGATAAGCGTGGGGTGACTTTGAAAGCACGATAAAGCTTAAGATGGAAGGTATTAGTTTTCTACTTTTTATAACGTATTATAATATTGATGACCATCCATTTCTTAAATGAGTCATCAAAGTTTAGACAGTCGTAAAGCAAATACGTTGACGTACAACAATGTTAGTTGCAATATTGTCCAAGAACCTAGTCACAATGTGACCAATATCCGAAAAATTGTTGATTCGATCATACAAAAATAAATATCATTATTTTGTAGCTAAATATTAATTACTACATACCCTGGTACCACTACCACTACCACTACTGCTACTACTACTACTGCATCAGCCGTTGGATGTCTACTTCTGAACATAGCCCCATCCCCCCATGATCTCTGGAGGGGTATGCTAATACTCACCAAGCTTGGCAGATATGAAAAAAAATAAAAATAAAAACACTTACCTCCCATTTTTCATTTTTTTTCTGTCCGTAAAAATTAGTAAATCTAACATACATTTTGAAGTTTTATTCCAAAAAAGGAAAAAAAATGCGATTCAAGGCGCGAAAAAAGTTTGAGACATATACTATAGCCGAGGAACTGAAGATTGACTACAAAACAGTTTTGACCCATGACCAAAAAACCTAATGAATTGTGTACTCATTTGCGATTTTCTACTGAAATGTAATGAAACTAAATTATTTTGATTGATCACTGGTGATGAAAAGTGGACCACCTACGACAAGAACGTGCGAAAAAGATCATAGTCAAAGGGTAATCAAGCTCCACAGACTATAGCGAAACCCAGATTAACACGCTTTATTAACGGATTGGAAGGCCATCGTTCATTATGAACTTTTACCGCTGGGCAAAACCATTAATTTGGATCTCTACTGTCAACAAATGATGAGACTTAAGCACGAAATTGAGAAAAAACGGGTGGAATTTGATGAATAGAAAAGGAGTGGTCTTTCATCATGATAACACCAGAGCACACACATATTTGGCCACAAATCAAAAATTGAGAGAGCTCGGTTGGGAAGTATTAATGTATCCACCACATACTCCTGCCCTTGCACCCTTAAGATTTTCATCTGTTTCAGTCTCTTCAGAAAAGACTTTGGGCAGCGTTAGATTAACATCAAGAGAGGACCGTCAAAATAACTTGTCGTATTTTTTTAACCAAAAATCCCAAGATTTCTACAGAAACAGGATTCACTACCTATAAGATGGCAACAAGTACATAATATATTATTATAAAATGTAATCAAACTTTGAATAAAAAACTCTTGAATTTGTATATAAAACACGAAGAAACTTTTTCCACGACCTAATATTTATTATCTTTCCATTATGGACTGTCTACGACTGGGCGAATATTCATGTCAAACAAAGGGGTGGAGCGGAGCGGCTTTATTTCAGATTGGCAGTAAATAATGTCTTAGAATTTCTTTCAAGAGATGCAGATTATATGTTCCTTCACGACCGAGCATGGAACTAATTTAAAAAAAATATAATCTGTACTGTATAAGCCTGTAAAGCACCCACTGCTGAGCGAAGGCCTCTTCTCCATATAGAAGAAGGGTTACAGCTTAATCCACCAAGCTGTTCCACTGCGGGTTGGCGGATAATTTCCCTTCCATGAGTAACGATCGTTATCAGATGTCTATTATAACAACCGTGACCAACGGCTTTACGTGCTCTCTGAGGCACAGCGAGGAGACCCACAAGGACATACACCCAGACTGGTAACAAATATTTGTACAAATACAAATATTTCTCACGAACGATAATCGAAGCCGCGACCGGCGGCGCGCGGTTTGAAGCGATTACTCGCACCACTACACCAGAACAAAATTTAATCAATTTAAAAAAAAAAACACTTTTTTCCTAATTTTACAAGATTTTATGATTGATGATGATGAGTAGTTATGTCGGAAGTTTCATTAAAGTTAGTGGCCACGAGTTTAATTCCCTCTTCTTTTTATCCCCATTGATCTCTTCTATATGTATTGGAAACCAGCTTGCCGTTGCTCCAATGGTCATCATAAATACTTGATAACGGTCGTTACTCTTATTAGGAAAATCATTATCGTAACCACACTAGAGCATTTTATGTATTTATTTATATTATTTAAATGTTATTTTGTACTATACGCCTAAAGTATTAACGAAATGTTAACAATGTGACGGATTAAGATCCAACTCGTTTCATGTACAGGAGAAGAAGCTTTGGAGCGTTTTTACGTAGTTTCAATTCTGTTTCATGATTTATTGTACATTTTAAAATATTCATTTAATATACTAATGGCCACATATCTGATGATATTAACAAAATGTACTTTGTTTGACGGCTCTTCGAGGTTCATCGAAGCAATCAATTTTATTGAAAACGTCCTAATTGACATTAAAATACGAGAAGGGATATCAAACAAATATTGAAACTGATTGATTCGAATTTATATTGAAATCTCTTAATTGAATAATTGATTAAGTTTCAAAATATACAACGTTTTAATTGATCTTTACAAACACTTTTGAACTGGCATTTTGAATATCTGCGGATACACGCAAATTTATCTAGATAGATATTTCATTATTTATTGTGATTACTCTCATATTTTATGATTACTGTTACCTCTCTTATGAGTCATATCGTGATATTTTGTTAGTACTATATTTCCAATAAGCCGGTAGATTAATAAGTTTATAGCGTTTAGACAAACAGAAAACATTATCAGAAAGAAAAATATCAGTGTGGATGTATTATTTTACATCAAACAAAATAAATCGTAGATTATTAGTAGTTAGTAGAAAAAAAAATAACTTAAAATATTTAAGACAGTTCCAAGTAATCTCTTTCCCATAGTGAGGTATATTGACAGCAAACTTTTAAGCTTCAAGTAGATCCCAACCATCTTAATTAACCACTGATTTAGAGATGGTAAATTTTAAATTAATTCAATTAAAACATTTTAACGTCGACACAAAATTGTGACCGAATTTTCGGTTAATAGGGACCGTCGACTGAACTAGAATAAGCGCACGTTCACTACAGATATATCACAAAAATATTTATTTAATTAAAACCTTAAAAAGAGGAAATTAAAGATGTGTCACGTAATGAACATAACAAATCCGTGATTACAATTTTAATATTACTTGTTGCTTACCACAAAAATACAGGAACGATGTTAATGTTTTACGATGAACAAAATGGCGTCGGACGTAGAACACTAAGCCGAGTTGCTTTAGAGTTGGTTTAAAGGAAATTGTATTCTATTTCAAACGAAATAAGAGTAAACTTGCCCGCAAGGTATGTTTGTATTGTGTACTTTATGAGATTCGTGGAATACAGCCTTTAATAGTCCGTCTGGAGCTGTTCTCGTAACTTCCACTCATAAAATGGAGTCCGTAGGTTTCTAATTTTCGGTGTCTGTCAAATACGGGTTGGCAATTTTTAGATAATTTCGCAACACCTTCTAATTTATAGGTGAAATAAAATATATATTGTTAAGACTAAACACAATATTAAGGTTACGTATATAGTTTTTCATTCTATTAAAATTTTGGCTTCGCAAGTTTACATCAAATGATTAATTACTAATTTATAAACTATTTTATTTTATGATTGTAAAATATTATTTTAACCGATCTCAGAAATAAAGGATTGATTCTGTGTTTGTCTAGAAATAATCTCAAATCCACCAAATCGAGATATGAGGTGTATAAAGATAAACAAAAGAATGATGTAGAACTGTATTGTTTATGGATCCATTTTTAACCTGTCTATAATATTTAACGGTAAATGACTATGCAGTTACAATTTTAATATTATAATAATAGGTGTCCAAAAGATTATAAGCCATTCCTCAAAGGACGGATTATGTAGGTCTAGGTATAAGGATCACGTTCCGCATGAAAATTAAATACCTTGCCTTTTTTTTTTTTGTTTTACTTTCTCTTAACATACGAGCTATTCCGCTTGCGTCTATCGCATAAGACCATTCAACAGTGGCCAAAATAAGTCAGTATATAGAAGCTGGACATCCCTAAATAAAATACAGGTTAGAAAAAATTCATTAATTTATCTAGTTCAAGGAACTGCTACAAACATACCCCTTTTTACATGTTTATTTCGTCGACTTGATTTATTTTAAATACAATATATGTAAAATTTTCCCGTTTTCTTAACCCAGACGTTTTGCGCTTTACCCTAGCGGAGTGAAGCGACAGCCTGACCAATTATAGTCATTTATCACAATGTCCGAGTTCCCTGTATCGCAGGCAGCCGGGTCTCTCAACCCTGGGTTTAATATCGCTATATAAAATTGTAGAAGTTGCTTTGTCGTGTAATTCATGTTGTTTTAAAAAATTGACAATGTATCGACTTTATTTTTTTAATGGTTTTTATGTGATTAAACGATTATATAAAAACAGATACATATATAAAAAGGACACATCTTTTATTTTAAGTTAAAATTAAAATATTGCATTATTTTTATCAATAACTACTATTACACTTCAAAAGAAAAAAATATACATTTTTGTATATATAGCATCGTTAATTATCGTTTATTGGTAAAGATTGGATTGGTAAAGATTTGAAATTTTACTAAAAACACACAGACACCCACGCACACATACTTAAAATCAATAACGAACACAATCATAAAATGCCTCAATCAAAGCGCAACTCGAACTATTGAGTGCAAATAACACAAAGCCTTCAATTTGCGAATCTGTATAGACAGTCCAAATACACATACACACACATAATATGAATGTTCTGAATATAAACACCAATAGGGATTGTATTTAAACTAATACACGTTAACTACTTGTTTATTTGTATATATTTCAATGCATTTCAACTCATAGTAATATATTCCTATAAAGTTTTGAAGTCTAAGATATCTATTTTTAACAAAAGTGTATAAAGAAACATTATTGCACTAGCAGTTCTAAATTCGAACAGAGAGTTGTGTCGTAGTGACAGGTATGAGGCGGACAGAGCCCAAGCAGCCATAAACATATTTGGGACATATCGATTAGGGTTGATGCATTTTTATTATGATATAAATTAACTGTAACTGTAAGAGAATACTCACTAATAAAAATCAAAATCAAAATTAACTTTTGTTCAAATAGGCCCCAAGAGCACCTTCGAATCGTCATTTTTCAAATTAACACTTTCGATTGATTATTATTTTGTAATAGTAAAGCTACCACTGATTCGGAATGTATATTGTGCAGAGAAGAATCGGCAAGAAACTCCGCAGTCACTCTTTTGAAAATAATATATAAACTGTGTTTTAGTATAAAATTAGTAATATCTTGCGTAAAATACAGCGCCACTAAGTCCACACATCTTTATCGACTAAGTAATCCTGCACCGAATAATACGCTTTATCAATTTTTTTTTAAATAAAATATTTAAATTTATTATGAGACAGTTCCAAAATTGTGTAAACATACAATGATCAAATCAGTGGACTCTGATATTCACATATACATACATTGAATAGTCACTAATTCTGCGTGGTATTCTCACATTGATAAACAGTGAATAGTCACTTAAAATTAGTGAAATTCCACTGATTCGTGTTTGATGAGTACAGACGCTTTTATACTACAGATTAGTTGATTATTTCCTTCCTTATTTTTTCACAACAAAACACACATACATATAAAACTCTCCCGGATTTAAAACGGGGTAGATAAATCAAAATTAATATGACAACCCTATGGCAATGACATAAAGAAGTATTTTGTAAGACTTCAAAATAGTGGAAGCACTGAAAGTTTTTACGGTGTGGTAAAACTATCAACATTAGATAAAATCCTTATATACTAATATAATAAATACCTCCACGTATCGTAAAGAATATCTTAATAATATTAAAGAAAAAAAATGCAGTCGGAAATTCTAGACCATTTTTTTGTTTTAGTTAATCGCTTTAAGATTAATAATACACTTACTATAGGAAAAGAAACTCAAAAAAGCGACGCCGCGTTATATACCTATCTTCTTATCACACATACCCTCAGTTAGTACACGTCTTGAACTAATTTTTCAGAACACGAAGAGGGGAGCTGCCAAGGGTGGACTCTGAAGCGGGTATTTTTCTTTTGAAACGCTCCGAACTCGATATTTGTTTGGAGGACTTCTCCCAAATTGCTTGATTTTTAGAAACGAGCTCGGAATTTTATTTGAAATAAATTCTACTTTTAAAAATAAAAGTTTATTTAAATCTCTTTAATGTTTTCATATGAAAAATTGTCGCTGGCATTTTAAAATGGTCGCCAAACGTCACGTGAAAATGTCAAAACAATATTTACAATTAATTGTTTGAACGTTTAATAAAACCTATACCAAAATTTGTGTTTGTTTATAATTATGTTAATATAATTATATTAATATTATAAAGAGGTAAAGTTTGTGAGTTTGGATGTTCAGGGTGAACTCCGGTACTACTGATCCGATTTTGAAAAGTCCGTGAGACCATATAAGTAGTGTAATATTTTTTTGACAGATATACGAGTATATCTATGTAAAAAAATGGTTTTTTGTTAAAAGTAAAATAAATCTTACAAGGTTGAGTTTGGATACAAGTTTCACATATACCTACTTTAAAAATTCTTATAAAAACAAATAGTTTAATCAAAATGGAAATTTCATGTAAATAATGTTGACTTTTTACAATATAGACCAGGGTCGATAATTTTTGAAACCAAAAAAAATTACAATAGAATGAAACCCATTGGAAAAGGAGGAAAATATGATCAAAATGAAAGAAAAAATAAATTACGGTCGATCCGAGTTCGGGAAGTGGGAGGGGGTGAGTTTTTAAGGGTAAAAAATGGTTTATCTTGATTTCCGGCTAAACTACACGTCCTATGCGAAAAAGTTAAATGGCAAAGTTGTAGGTAATAAAAAGATCTACAGCTTTTGTATTCGCAATTTTTTCACATAACCTCAAAATTTGGGTGAAAAATTCAAAAAACCAAGTTTTTGGTTTTTTATTTATATCTTTTTCAAAAAAAATTTTTTTTTTACGAAATTTGGTGAAAACTTACCTTATTATGTCCCAAATACACTGTAATTTATTTGATTAAAAATATTTATTTTTTCGCCTTATTTTCACTTAATATCAAAAAAGCACCCTAATTTTCAATCGAAAATTCTGACGTCAAAATATCAGCTTTTTTCAAAAAGTTTGGGAGCTTTTTGTTCGTTGAAATATCAACTTTCTGATGGTGTAAAAAAAATATACATTACTATAGGAAATGTTCTCAGAAAATGCAAAAAATTGAAAAAAACCCAAATTCGAAATTTTTTTTTATCATTATGTACAATTTTGAGGTATTTATTAAAATTTACACTTTAATTACTCAAAAAACGTAAGATTTCATGTTTTATTGATAAATGAAAAAGTTGCAAATTAAAATATACTTCAATAATTAACAAACAAATAAGTTAATAAAGTTAATATTTAATAAGACATCTACAATATTTTGAAAAAGTTGTAGAATCTTATTTAAATAATATTTGTAGATGTATATTTACTGCTGTTTTAAGATAATTTATATACCTGAGTGACCTTCGGTAAATTTTAGCCCATTGTAAGTTATTTCATAGAGAAGTGGGGACGGACCTAGGAGGGTCTGGGCCTTACTACATACCTGCTATTTCGTAGCAGCTGTAAAAACCGTTAGCCAGTATTCGAGATACAGAGCAGTGTACAACATCGTTTTTAAAAATACACGTGCAGGCTCAGTTACTCTAAGTGAATTGTGAGAAATTTACTTTATTCAAAAAATCGTTTGGAATCTACATAGCAAGGTAAATACAATCTGTATTTTAATCTATATTAATCAACTTTAAAATAAAAATAGTAATATTTTCTTTCATAAATAGTATGAGTAGGTTTAGTGGAGTCTAGCAAGAAGAGAATCGACAATAAATACAAAAAATTTGACACATTAACATCAGCTTTTATTCATCGAACTTGTCAAAGTCGGTATAATGATGAGACTGCAATAGCTACATTCTGTCGCTCAAGATGTAAGAAATCACAGGAAGGAAAAGAAATAAATAAGGACGCTCTTACATTTAATTTTCAAACTCATTGCTTTCTCTGCGGTGGGTTTTTCTGTAATATTTCAAAAGATAAAATTTCAAGTGTTCAAAGTAACGATACAAGAGATAATATATTACAGCATATTCAAAAACAAAACACATTTAATGATTTCGATAAAAACATTTCAGCTCGCTTAAAAATGTGCCTGATTTAGTCGCAGTAAAAGCTCATTATCACCCTGTTTGTATGGCTAATTTTTATAACAATAGGACAGAAAGAAAAAGGGGTCGCTCAGCACGTGAAAACACTAAGAGTTTTATTAATTATCTTATTAATTATATCGTTGACAACGAAACTGAATGTCAATTTTCTGTCAATGAAATAAAAGAGGGATTTTCAGGAGATCTCCCAGACTACACAACTATTAAAAATAAATTGAAAGAGCATTTTCAGAACGATATCGATTGTCATGTTATGTTAAATGTTATGTTAAACATACTATTTATGAAAGAAAATATTACTATTTTTATTTTAAAGTTGATTAATATAGATTAAAATACAGATTGTATTTACCTTGCTATGTAGATTCCAAACGATTTTTTGAATAAAGTAAATTTCTCACAATTCACTTAGAGTAACTGAGCCTGCACGTGTATTTTTAAAAACGATGTTGTACACTGCTCTGTATCTCGAATACTGGCTAACGGTTTTTACAGCTGCTACGAAATAGCAGGTATGTAGTAAGGCCCAGACCCTCCTAGGTCCGTCCCCACTTCTCTATGAAATAACTTACAATGGGCTAAAATTTACCGAAGGTCACTCAGGTATATAAATTATCTTAAAACAGCAGTAAATATACATCTACAAATATTATTTAAATAAGATTCTACAACTTTTTCAAAATATTGTAGATGTCTTATTAAATATTAACTTTATTAACTTATTTGTTTGTTAATTATTGAAGTATATTTTAATTTGCAACTTTTTCATTTATCAATAAAACATGAAATCTTACGTTTTTTGAGTAATTAAAGTGTAAATTTTAATAAATACCTCAAAATTGTACATAATGATAAAAAAAAATTTCGAATTTGGGTTTTTTTCAATTTTTTGCATTTTCTGAGAACATTTCCTATAGTAATGTATATTTTTTTTTACACCATCAGAAAGTTGATATTTCAACGAACAAAAAGCCCCCAAACTTTTTGAAAAAAGCTGATATTTTGACGTCAGAATTTTCGATTGAAAATTAGGGTGCTTTTTTGATATTAAGTGAAAATAAGGCGAAAAAATAAATATTTTTAATCAAATAAATTACAGTGTATT
This sequence comes from Euphydryas editha, assembly GCA_036937285.1. Taxonomy (NCBI): domain Eukaryota; kingdom Metazoa; phylum Arthropoda; class Insecta; order Lepidoptera; family Nymphalidae; genus Euphydryas; species Euphydryas editha. The sequence continues at coordinate 2,263,422 of JAUPFZ010000017.1, read as the reverse complement.
TGGGACATAATAAGGTAAGTTTTCACCAAATTTTGTAAAAAAAAAAATTTTTTTAGAAAAGATATAAATAAAAAACCAAAAACTTGGTTTTTTGAATTTTTCACCCAAATTTTGAGGTTATGTGAAAAAATTGCGAATACAAAAGTTGTAGATCTTTTTATTACCTACAACTTTGCCATTTAACTTTTTCGCATAGGACGTGTAGTTTAGCCGGAAATCAAGATAAACCATTTTTTACCCTTAAAAACTCACCCCCTCCCACTTCCCGAACTCGGATCGACCGTAATTTATTTTTCCTTTCATTTTGATCATATTTCCCTCCTTTTCCAATGGGTTTCATTCTATTGTAAATTTTTTTCATTTTTTACCATTTTTAAAGGCTTCGGCCCTGGTCTATTATGTTAATTGATGGAGTTAGTCAGAATATAATGCGAAATAAAAAATATAAGCCGGTAAAATTATTGTTATCGTTGCCTCTGGCCGTGCGAGTACCTATAGTCAGAAAGTCGCGGAGATCAAAATGTGTTGAACAGTTTATAAGTTACACAAACAAAAATATTAAACCCATGCGAAGCCCGGGCGGGTGGCTAGTATCTTAATATCAAATCAAATCAAATCAAATCAAAATTAACTTTATTCAAATAGGCCCTAAGAGCACCTTTGAATCGTCATTTTACAAATTAAAAATTTAAATTTGATTATTATTTTGTAATAGTAAAGCTACCACCGATTCGGAATGTAGATTCTGCAGAGAAGAATCGGCAAGAAACTCCGCAGTTACTCTTTTGAAAATGATATATAAACTGTGTTTTAGTATAAAATTAGTAATATCTTGCATGAAATACAGCGCCACTATGTCCACACATCTTTATCGACTAAGTAATCCTGCACCGAATAATAAGCTTTATCTATTAAATTTTTTTTTAATAAAATCTTTAAATTTATTATGAGACAGTTCCAAAATTGTTTGTGGGATTTTATTATACATGCGAATACCATAACCTAGAAAGGAGGCGTTTACTTTGCGCAGTCGGAAGCCTGGAGTTATAATTTTGTTATTCCTTCTAGTGTTTACAGTGCGATTAATACTATTTATTTCAAAACAATGAATATTCTGGTGAATATATATAATATTGTTATAAATATACTGCGACGCAATTGTTAATATGTCTATCTTTGGAAAAACATCCCGTAGGGAGACTCTAGCTCCAAGATCGTAAATACCACGAATAGCCCTTTTTTGCAAAATAAATACAGTTTCAATATCTGTAGCATTACCCCACAGTAACAGACCGTAAGACATAATACTATGGAAATAGCTAAACTATATTAAACGCGCAGTAGCAACGTCGGTCAGTTGTCACACTTTTCTAACTACGAATGCTGCGGAGCTGAGTCTACCATTCAAGGATGACAAATGGGAATTCTACTGAAGTTTTGAGTCCAAGTTTATCCCTAAAAATACTGTAGTATCACCAACAATAAGCCTCTCGTTATTTATTTCTAAATTATAATGTGGATGTTTAACATTAGTCAACGAAAATACAACGCACTTGGTTTTTTTGGCGTTCAACACGAGGTTGTTTGTTTTAAAACAATCCTGAATTCGAGACAAAAAACTGTTTACGTCATCATAATTTACTTTTTTCCTATCAACTTTAAATATAAGCGATGTGTCATCTGCAAATAGCACTATATCACAAATATCCTTAACATAAAATGGCAGATCATTTATATATATTAAAAAAAGAAAAGGACCTTGAATCGATCCTTGTGGAACGCCCATTTTTAGCACAGATCCAGAAGAATTTGTTCCGTTTATTGATACGTGTTGTATTCTATTAGATAGATATGAAGCAATGAGATCAAGAGCTTTACCATTAACACCGTAATATTCTAGTTTACTTAATAAAATTCCGTGGTCCACGCAATCAAATGCCTTTGATAAGTCACAAAATACACCAATAGCATTTTGTGACCTCTCCCAAGCATCATATATATGTTTGAGAAGTGCCACACCGGCATCTGTCGTAGAGCGACCTCTAGTGAAACCATATTGTTCACTGTGAAAAATTCCATTAACATTAAAATGGAAAAGAAGTTGATTTAGTATAATTTTTTCAAAAATTTTACTTAAGGACGGTAAGATTGATATGGGTCTATAATTACTGGGATCACTACGATGTCCCTTTTTAAAAATTGGTAAAACTTTGCTATATTTTAGCAAATCTGGAAAAGAATCCACATTAATAGCATTATTAAAAGTTAATGCTAAGTACGGAGCCAGGACATCAATGATAGTACCAATTAATTTAACTGAAATGTCCCACAGATCATTGGTTTTTTTAATATTTAGACTCTTAAATGCTTTTAGAATATCTAAAGAATCAACCTGCGAGAATGAAAAATCAACAATACATTTGCTAACGTTATTTTTTAGAAGTTGGGTAGAATTGGTTGAAGATGAATTCAGTCGGGAATTTAGATCAATGGGTATTTTATCGAAAAAGGTTTCAAAGACGTTTGCCAACTTTTCATCTGAGCTTACAACAGTACCATTAATATTTAATTCAATTGGTATAGTTTGCTTATTACGTTTCCCACAGATACTATTAATTATATTCCATGTGCACTTAACTTTATTATCAGAATTAATAATTTTATCTTTAATATAGTTTGATTTAGCAGCCATACAAACAGCTTTAAAAGTTTTAGAATATCGTTTTACATAATCCAGAAATCTAGTCTCCTGATTCCATTGCCGCATACTGTACAGTTCGTACAACCTATTTCAACTCTTATAAATACCTTCAGTAGCCCATTCACTAAATTTTAATTTTACATTTACATCTAAAGTTTTAAGTTTAAAAATGTTATAGAATTTTTCTAAGATTAATTTGAAAACAGAATTATAGATTGCATCTGGATCCTGTGCCATCACATCTACTTTACATATTTTTTGCGCTACAATATCCCTCAAAAAAATTTATTTTCTTTACCGTTATTGGTTTACATGTAATTCTTCGAGAATTTATATTAATTTTCTCATTAAGAGAGAGTTTTTGACCACAGTGATCGGAAGTTAATACAGTTATAACAGATTTATCATAAATTTCAATATTACTAAATACGTTATCTATACAAGTAGAAGATGTTTTAGTGACTCGAGTTGGTTCACAATATCTATGCGTTAAATTAAATGAGTTAAACAAATTAATTAATCTACTTCTAATCATTGTGTCCTTTAACATATCTATATTAAAATCACCACACACTAAAACATATTTAGAACTAATAAACAACTTTTTAAGTGTGTCTTCCATGACTGTCTCAAGTACTGTTAAGTCACCTACAGGGGGCCGGTAAACAGACAGAGAGTGCTACAATATCTTTACGTGATTTATGAGCTATATCATTACGCACCAAAATTAGTGTACCTCCACGAATAGCATTCTCTCTTATGAACGAACTTGACAAACTAAAATTTGGAATATTAACTATCTCATAACTTTTCAGCCAATGTTCAGAAATACAAAATATATGAATTTTATAAATGTCAGATATGTCAATATAATATGATAGGTTATAAAAGGACGACACAATGTTTACATTGATATTAATGTTATTAGTATAAACTTCTAGCTCCAATTTAATGTACGTAAGCCTAAGCGAGGCTACGTAGAGATTAACTTTCCAATATTTAAACACAGATATAAGCTTTATGATTTATGAAGATTGTCTATGATCGGGTTTGTTAGTGTTTTTTTTTTCTTTTGGAAGCTCAGGAGTTCGCGGTCAAACACGATTAGCTGTAAAATATTTAATTTTACAAAAGTTATTAAATAAAAATATAAGGTTCTTAACCAAATTGGGACGTCACTTGTCATTGATATGAATGTTAAAAAAAATATTATTAAATAGTCTTCTTGTAATTGTGGGTTTTATCACCGTGCCTCGGATAGCATGTAAAACCATTTTCCCGGTTGTTATCATATACACCTGATAGGTATTGTAACTCATAGTAGGGATATTATCCGTCAACCCGCAGCGTGGGGTATTAAGCTTAAATCATTAGTACCCAGTAAATAGCAGTGGGACGTTTACAGGTATTCTGTTCAGATAACATACATATATATATAATATAATCTACATAATATATGTCGTATAATAACAAATTTGATATTACGTTTTAAAATATTTAAAAAAGAAAAACGAAATTAAAACAAAAATTCTTTTAAAATTAAATACAAAAATAAATAGGTTCAAATTGATGACGAGAATTATAATAGCACCTGAACGATGTTGATCCACCAACAATAACGTAAGCCTCGGTACGTGTCCTGAATGTCTGTTATAATATTAACCATACCGAACAAACATAAAGTTCTACTAAAATCTTCTGAAACTGTTTTTAAGAGCTCAAAGTCACAACAGAAATTACGTATAAAAACATATCTTCCTTGAAAACATAACGAAACCAAAAAGATTAATAATCTTCGAAAGTTAATTTGTTTTTTCTTAATTAATTATCTATACAAATAATAAATCTGTTAAAACCTCCGTTTTATTAATACACTATATATCATCAAGAATAAATTTCAATAGCGCGTTTTATTTTTGTATCAGCGCCATCTCTTATCGTTTTTTTCTGTGTTCACGTATCACGTAAAAAGTACAAAACCAATGTAAATAACTTTAATACATAAAAATTAAACATAACTCACAGTATAATTTAGTTTTTGTTTCATTGTAATTAAATTTAAAAATAAATATTTCAGAAAATAGAAATAGGTACCTACGCCGCCAACGCCATCTGGTCTAAGGAATCTTAAAAACTCACAAAACTTATTTTTGAGTTATTATTTTGTTAAACTTAAAAGTTTACTAAATATGTCGGATAGGAATAGAAATCGTTTTAATATTTTAGATAAACATCATTTTCAATTAATATAGGTACCTACTATTATGTTAAATGTCACTAAATATAAAAACGATATTCTACAATTATACGATAGATGGCGTATGTAGGTGATAAAAAATATAAATTTATAATTTTTAAAATTTTAGTTAAATACCCGTGCGAAGCCGGGGCGGGCCGCTAGTAGTATAATAAAAATAAAAATTTTGGTTTATATTTAGCCCGTGTATTAAAGAAGGTTGGTTACAAATGATATAACAAGAATTTTGTCTAACATATCGAATTTGATGACCCATAAAATTGTAATATTGAAAATAATATTCGAAATAACCTTTAATAATTTTTATTATTATAAAATACTTTTTATTTTCATAGCCGTTATACGTAAATAAAAACGATATATTCTCTCGTTTCAAGAACCAAAGGTCGTCTGGAGGAAAACGCTAAGAAGCAATAACAGCGTCTCATCGTACTTATGTGTGTGGGTAATTCTTTGTGTGGTTCACTTTTATGTATGTTGTACACTAAAGATCTTGTTTTATTAAAACGTTTCTATTGTCTTGAGTTGTTTATAACATACATACAATATCACATATGTTTGAATGGAATTTTATTAAAATTTCAGATGTCTATGATTTGTAAGTTTGTCCACGTTCGAAGAATTGATAAAATATATTTTGCATATAAAGAAATTATAAAATGAGACTAAATTAAGCGCTTTCATTTATTACAAAAAAAAAGTTATTGGTATGCGCGGCATCTCATTTAAAGTTGCAAAGTGGCTGGATCGTTTTCTTTTTTTTTTTTTTAAATGATAGTTCATGATAGTTCGAATAAGGACCTTAGAGAGGAAAAAAATGAAAAGGTAGTCCGGAAACTTAGGTGACTCGTGAAAAACTAAAAGTGCTTTTCAGGCTTTTCCATATAGAAAGGACTAAATTCTGATAGAACTTATCAAGCGATTTTAATTAATTGTTAATTAAGCCGAGAATGTTCTACCCGAGAATATTTAAATATTTACTTAAGGAGGTAAAATACGGTTCGGTGTTTTGTCTTTATGCCTTTTTAACCTACTGTCAAAGGAAGGTTATGTATTCCAAAGATATGTACATAAAAATTTGTTCACATTAATCTTGGCACTCTCTGTAGTCTAGAAGGTTTTACGGATATTAACATATGACGTCTCATTAGACTGTTCATGATAATGCGAGTGACACATGGTATGTATGCATTCGAGTTTTAATGTATTGTTTTTGTTTTATGTACAATTAACTTTTTACATTAAAAATTATTTTATATATTCACAGGCGAAATTCCTAACCCGGTTAAGCCTTTGTACGTGACCGGAATATCCAGGGCAATATTAGCCTTGCAATCTATATGTCACTGTAAAAGCTCGAATACTGGTTAATCCTAGGTTTTACTTGTAAATCCCAAGGTTTGTAAACTCTGACCTGATGTCATTGTTCATTTCAGTTTTACCTACATTGACTTAGTATACCTTAAGTTTCTTGTTTAGGCCACAGGTACCTTAAATCAGAGACATCAACAGACAAGTTCGAAAACACTTGTTGATCAAACTTTCTTGTATGAATTTCAAGGTATGGAGAGGGAACAGTTTCCGTCTGTCACCGTGCGAACTGTAGTGGCTGATGCTGGTCGAGTAACACGACCAACGAAATGCGGTCACGAAGACGACCATACTTGCTTTGTGTAATGTTAAACTAAAATAGGCCGTAGCACCATAAACTTTAAGGTCTAATTATAAAGATCGCATGTTTCATAGTCAGATAAATTTACCGTTTAGTAATTCCTAGGCATACCAAATTATAATGATAATTCGCATAAAATTATCACTTACATAAATCCTTATATAAGTGACACCGTTCACCGTTCTGGTGTAGCGGTGCGAGTAGTCGCCTTAGCGTTTGCGGTTTCGATTCCCGATCGGGGCAGATATTTTTTTCCAGTCTGGGTGTTTTTCCTTGTTAGTTTCCCCACCGTGTCTCGGAGAGTACTTAAAGCCATCGGTTCCGGTTGTTATCGTAGACACTTGATAGCAATCGTTACTGGTCGGAAAATTATTCGCCAACTCGCAGTGGAGCATGGTTGTGGATTAAGCTCCAACTTTATACGAGAACCTACAAGGAGAAGAGGCCTTTGCCCAGGAGTGGGACGTTTACAGGCTGATTGAGTTCAATTAATGTTTGAAAGGGAAAGGATTTACAAATATTCCATATTATATACATACATAAATATGTATGTCCTCCATTCAAATAGGTGATTACACAACACATTACGCATACCGTTGTTTATTTTCGTATTACGACTTCTCTTTACGTAATGTGTAAAATTTTATTTCACGTAAATACGAGTATATCGTTTTGTATACTCATAAAAGAATACCTATTTCCTTATTTTTTTTAAAAGTATGAATGAATTATATAATGTACTTTCTTAGGAAACTGTTCGGATGCAGAGGCGTGGGTCGCCTTAACCACGGTAATATTATCTATATATATATATTATTATTATACTGTACATATATATTAATATACCGTGCCTTAACGCCAACGGTCACGAGTTTGATTCCCGCTCGGGGCAGATATTGGTATTTGTACAAATATTTGTGTCTGGTCGGGGTGTATATCCTTGTGGGGCTCCCACCGTGCCTAGGAGAGCACGCAAAGCCGGTCCCAGTCATTATCATAGACACTTGATAGCAATTGTGAATTATGATAGATAAATTATCCGCGAACCCGCAGTGGAGTAACGTGGTGGATTAAGATCCCGCCCTTATCATATACGAAGAAGAAGTTTTTATCCAGCAGTAGGACGTTTGCAGGCTGATTCAGACCAGTTCAAAACTATATTCTGAGTGAAGTTCTGGGCTTTAAAAAACATGACTCTATGACCAATAAAAGGTCACTCAACTAGGGGTCCTATGAAACCCGATATACGTAATCAGTATTAAGCATGTCACAAGACAATGTCGTACATAAATTGTGTTTTAGATAGCCTGTTAACTGAGGGATGTTTTAGACTACAAAACATATTGAAATAATTTATAAAAGCCTAGGAATAAACATAAAAGTAAACCAAACTGACGATTATCAATAATGAATGCCTATGAAGCAGCCTGTCCCGCTTAGTATCTACCGCATCGTTAAACCCCTAACACTGAAAGCCTTTGTATCGTAATCAAACACGATATCAATTGTCATATGAAATTTCTAATCGCGACCCGATCGCAACAAAGGGATGAGCCACGTACAAATAAAAAGAGGTAATGGGTGTAAAAACATCGGCGAGTATTGATTGAAAACATTGTATACGTTTGAAAAACCATGTCGACATCGTTGGATACGAAAAGAGGCCATTCACGATAAGTCTGTCGCATGAACAACGTAATATACTTTACATATACTCGTATAAATAGATGATGGATAGGTGCAGTAGCCATAGCAACTGATTGTTGTGCTATCGCTATAAAAACTTTGTTATGAGATGTTTAGCGTGATTTGTGTCGTGTGTTATTCTAAATTCCCTCCACAGGAATCATCCTACTGAGAAGAATATTCCCAACCTCCTTCTTGTCGAGGTGTCGTAAAAGGCGACTAAAGCCATAGTAGTGCGAAAAACAAAATGGTGATAGACTGTTGTCTAGCGTAACCATATCGTGCCGCAATACACTGCGCTCGCCGAGCGTGACGAGTATTGGAAAAGCCCTGCAAAATGACCAGAAAGATAGAGTCCAGGCGATCGCTCTGGATGTCGACGGGAAAGGCCTGCTGAACAGCAGAGGACATTCAACGGCTGATATGATGATGATGACGAGGTTATTGAGTGTGTTAATATTTATTTAATTAAAGATCGTTACTTTTTTGTAGTGGAGCAGTGTGTTGTATTAAGCACCAAACCTTTGCCTATATAGGAAAATAGGCCCTAGCCTAGTAGTAAGACATTTACAAATTCTTTAATCTCAACTCAGTTCAGAATTTATATCCAAGATTTTCTTCCACATACACAAAGATACAAAATTCGTTCTTTCTCTTTCTCTCTGTTTAGAACTTTTACACGGGTATTTATTTATTTATTTTTATTTTTTCGTTTCGGTACACGGTAATATGTACGGGGTATTAGTATTTTATGCGATACACAACTGTTCGTACAAAAACGTAAAATAAACTCCAAAACTAGTTGTATACTCTCACTGGTGTCTATGGTTTGACGACAAATCTGTTGCAAGACGATGCGACTCACACATCTACAATCCAACTTGTCTGAGCATTAATGGTATTCCGCTAAAACATTAATTGTTATATTTTTATCTTTTACTAGCTATCGAAAGGATGGTGTTGTTTGTACATTTTTTATCAGTATTTTTTTATAAAATCGTCCATTTCCTGAAATGAAATGAATTTTCCATAGGGGCAATATATTAATTATTATTGGCTAGATGTATGCTGATATAGCATAGCAGCGTTATGTTCTAAGGCTTGTTTTACTTTTACTTATAAATTGTAGCAATGGAGCATGAATAATTAAAATGTATACAGTAATTTCAAAGTTTATCGATTACAAAAAATGATAATAATAATAGATGTATCGTCTTTATAATATCAGTATACATACAAAATATTAACAAAATATTGAGCCATTAATAGTTAAAGTGACCCAGAAAGTACCTAACGTTATTGAACCAATTAACCTACGCGTTATCTCTCCGTCCCATCTCAAGTTAGATAACAAACTAAATCCCATCCCAGTGTATACAATAGCTGAGTGTGCTTACCCTTGTTCATTGAATTCACAAAACAGGGCGCGACACAATTAAGTGTCGAAAATTCTCTGCAAACATTGATCTAATCGGCTCTTGAATCTAATCCAAGAGCTTGCGATGTTTTTAACGACGTTTTATCAAAGATTGTAATCAAATCTCTCTAAGCAACCCTTGATGAGCAATCATCACAAAGAATAATTACGTAAGATATAATATGAAAAGCGATTAATATTTACGTCTCATTCACATGACTTAACTACATATTGTGTCAACGTGTTGCTAATATTTATAAACGCATTTCTAATTCGCGATTAAAAACATTTGACGAAAAATTTCGAACCAGATTTTAGTGAGAGTTTTTATTCGAGTTCATATCAGTGGATTAATTCTGAGAATTTTTACACGTTTCATGACTGTATGTAGCAGATATAGCATAAATCATGACCAGTAATCACAACTTATGCTTGGTAATATGTTTCAGATTCAACGCAAGTTACACTGCCATCCGAATGATTAGCATTTTTTCTACTTATAAAACTTTCATTTATATATTTATTTACTTAACAAAAACTGGTTTACCATTTACACTAATAAAAAGGTTACTCCCTTAACTTGAATCAGTGGAATTTCACTAATTTTAAGCGACCATTCACTTTTTATCAATGTGAGAATTATACCACGCAACATTAGTGATTATTTAATGTATGAATATGTAAATATGAGAGTCTACTGATTTGATCATTGAATATGTGTATGCGTATGAGTGAATATTCACTAACTTGTTATTGAAATTCACTGATATTTAGTGAATATAGCTCCACTAACGTAAATTAGCTAGATTTCAAAATAAAATAAAATAAATAGATCCACAAAATAACATCGAATAATACAAACACTACATTAAAAGCGTTAAGCCTCGCTGAAATCATGTTTTTGGATATTAACTCTTAGTCTATCTAGTACGAACCCCTTAAAATTGTTTGATTTGTGTTTCCTTTAGGAGTTACTGTTAAAAAAAAGAAAATATTTGAATAAGAAATAAGTTTCACTCTTCAATCAGCTTTGAAAATAACGTTTTATTAAAGTTTTTCACTTAGGCAATTATAAATACAATTATATTGTTTACTTTAATTTAAAACCTAGAACTTATTATTATTAGCCCTGAACTGAACTGAATCAGCCTGTAAACGTCCCACTGCTGGGCAAAGGCATCTTCTCCAAGTAGGAGAAGAGTTGGAGCTTAATCCACCATGCTGCTCAAATGCGGGTTGGCAGATAATTTTCTTACCTTGAGTAACGATCGTAATCAGGTGTCTATAATAGCAACCAAAACCGACGGCTTAACGTGCTCTCCGAGGCAAGATGAGGAAATCCACAAGGACATACACCCAGACCGGAAACAAATATTTGTACAAATACAAATATCTGATCCGAGCGGGAGTCGAACCCGCGACAGCTTGCGTTAAAGCGACAACTCGCATCACTACACTGCCTTAAAATATAATAATTAAATAGCTTCAAACATTTTTTTTTACTAAATATTGTAAAAACATTACGTAAGAAAAAAAAAGTGTTCGAATTTTTAAATTCAATCAAATTAAAAGTAATGTAATAATAAAACAACGTTCAATGACACGTTAAAATTTATAAAAGCAAAAAATATATATACGAGTATAAAGACAGTTTGTCACGCTGTAATGAAACGTCACGCTGCGAATATTGTACGATTAAGCATTGATAAGAGTGTCACGGCGAATGTTTGTGTGAACAATTTGTCACGAAAAACGTTCGAACCATCAATCGTTCGGTAACATTTAGGAAATAATTTTATTGGTAACCGCAACGGGTTAACCGTTACTTACGATTATTAATACTGAACTGTGCTGAGCTTCAGTTTGCTATGCTGTGGTGATGCGTTTTTTATTTAAGTAATGAGCTATTTGTGTATTAATATATAGGTAAGATTGCCCACCGTCCGCCGAAACAGCCTGCCGCGAAGGCGCGATGCCCAAGTGCGCGGGGTGAGGGCGCACGGCGGGTTATTTTAGTGGGTGAGTGCTCCACACTACTCCTTTGTCTCCTCGAACGACGGGCTATGCGGTCAGGTATATTTTTTTTTCGCGCAAAAAAAGAAAAGGTAACAAAATTAAAAGATGGACTGAACTAAACTGAACTGAATCAGCCTGTAACATCCCACTGCTGGGAAAAGGCCTCTTTTCCGTATAGTAAGAAAGGTTGAAGTCCAACACGCTGTTCAACTGCGGATTGGCAGATGATAACAACCCGGACCTTTACGTGATCGGACCTTTACCAAACACGGTGGGAAGACCCACAAGGACTTACACCCAGACCAGAAACATATATGTCCGACCAGCAACCGACGACGTTGAGGCGAATGCTTGCACAACTACATCAGAACCGTTGTCAAACTCATACAAACCTTTTAGTTAATACTTTGTGATAAATAAAACGGTGTTTTTGTTTAATTGAATACGCTTCTTTTGAGATCTATTTTGTCTCATTTAAATTTATTTTCCACTTACGAGCATATCTATCGATGAAGATAAAAGGGATTAAATTCAATAAATATACATACGAATTTTTTTTAATTTTATCCATACAGATTTTATTCCAAAGCCATAACGATTTTTGTTTTAAATTATTATTAGGTTTTTAATTAATAAAATGTGAAAGCGTATAGATACCTTAATACTAATGTTATTGTAATCTGCAAGCGTCTTTATAAATTAATTAAAATTTCGGAATGATTTATCCTTAAAAATATAAACAAAGTATAAAAAGCAATTCGATACTAAAAACTCCCAGTGAAGTGCAAAAGTACATTTCCCGCTTTTAACCGAAAGCTCATTTTGTACTTGTTTCTATTGCATAAAACATCTTCATAAATAATGAGGGCGGGTCGCCTCACGAATATTATCCGATGTTGTTATTATTTCTTGTTCTTTTTGGGGTTCTGTCTAGTAATATAACAAAGCCGAAGAGTTCGTTTGTTCTTGGTAATTTTTAATAGCTCTCAGACTGACTTCAAAAATTATTTTTGCGGCAGATAGCCTGTTTATAAAATAAAGCTGTATGATATTAAGGCGGTAGAGAAGTTACCGTAAATCTACAAGCGAACGAAACCGCACAATACGTCTCGTCATTAAATTATAAAGATAAATATTATAATTATGTAATGACAATATTTCTGTAGTACCCCGGTTTCCTCATTCGTTTCAATATTATTTTATCTTGTATGTATGTGTGTGTTTCCCAACAAATTGTGACGTTGAGATTAAATTACATGGACCTACTATATATCTATTAATTTAATATACAAAATTCCATCAAATATTATCAACGCCAATCAAGTATTACAGTATTTACTATCTAATAAATATCTAGCCTAATTTTTATTCACTTCGCTCCACTAGGTTCCAACATTCAGACTCGTATCCTCGCTGTCCGTACATCTACGAAGATCTACGAAGCCTACGAAAAAGCACCTACACGTCAACGTAGTACTCGTATAAGAGGACCTGTCAAGGTATATCCCATAATTCAATTATTAATTACCAAAAAATTAAATATTAAAATTTATAATGTCTATTAAACTTTTATGCAGATCTAGTAACAATTTTATTGATATTATTAAACATTGTAATTTTTTGCTAAAAATAATTTTAATAGCATAAAAATTATATTAATATTATACTTTTCTCGTTAAATCTATAATGGCGCGCTAGTGCTTCTTCTTAATTTGCTGCGGTCATTGTCGGAAAATATGAAGGAAAGTTTTTCGGATATTTTCTGGACTTCATTTTTAGAGTCCAAGATTTAGAGATACCACGTAGGTTTAAAGGTTTAGTTTAATTAGAGTTAGGGAAGATTAGGATTTGGAGTACAAAGTATGAGCTTCTAGGTTTAGGCAACTATTGATTTTGTCGACGCTCAAGCTAGATGTTCAATACCTTAAACCCGCAGCTCATGCTCACCAGGACGTGTCCGATGCTATGAGAGCAACATCTCATTCTTTCACGTAGCGTCTTCCCAGTCTCATCATACAATGCTTGTGTATTTAAGCCGTGAGAGTAATTCGCGTCAACTTTTTCTAAAAAGTAAATATATGAAAAGCCGTGCGACAGTCCGTGAACGAACTTGCCGAGGTGTCGTAAAAGGCAACTAAAACCGTAGTGGTGCTAACAAAACAACCAGGTTAGTGATGGGCAGCAGCTTCACCATATCCTACCACAAGACACTATGCTTGCCAACCCGCTTGCCAAGCGTGGCGAGTATTGGCGGACCCCCCTCAGAGACGATGGGGAGGCCTACGTTCAGCAATGGACATCCAACAGCTGATGTGGTTGTGAAGTTTTCCATTGTATCCTCTGAGGCTTATACATTTACATAAGCAGACTGAATCCATTAATAAAAAAAGATCAGGCGTTTCCGAATCACGCTTTATAAATGTTTGGTATCACGTTACGGTTTTCTTTTTATTAACTTACTTTTTTTTGTCTTTACGAAATCGTTGTTTATGTGATTTAATTTTTGAATGAATTAGTCTAAAAATGTCATGATGTTATTATCATTGCTTGTAATCAGAAAAATAATAATTATTATTATTTATAAAAAATGACGACCGTTCTGGTGTAGTGGTACATCGGCTGACTTATAATACGGAACCGTTTCACAAAAACTCCTCGTATTCTTGCTAATTCGTTCCAATAAATCTTCCTTCTTTATCCACTTTCCTCGACCATACACTTTCTGGCGTTACGCGCTTATGACTATCTATCGGGGAGAAATTTAATTTCTGTTCCGATAAATTATCAAACCTAACAACATAAAAAATTTCAATTACGATATAGCGATTGGTACCTGTGAAAGAACTCTTTACACTTTATAATTTTATATAGTTAGTAATTATGTAGTTTAATATTCTTCAGCAGTAATTGTTCTCGGTATATATGTATATACTAACACTTGTTACTTGGAGCCACCTGAATTTGTAATGAGACGGATTAAAAGCTTTGCTAGTTTTTTAAGTTATTAATTATTTTGTATTAATTAAGTGCCTTTATTTTGATGACTGTCAATAATTCTTCGTTGTTATATTGATTTACGAACTATTCTAATAATATTTAAAGTAAGTTTTGGTTCATCATTGTTGATATAACTACAAGATTTTTACGAATTTAATACGTATCTTTAACTGATAAAATAATAACACTTGAGTCATTATTTTACATAATTACCAGGTAAGCGTTTATTCGGTAATAAGTTTATATAAACGAGGAAACCTATTGTAATAGTTACATTAAAACCGCTACTCATTGTGCTTTAGTCGCGTTTAGTCACTTGGCTGATCCACAGTTAGACTTTTAGCTGAATGAAGTTGTTTAGTGAAACGGCTACACGTCCAATTGAAGCAACTGTCTGCGACATATTTTATACGATATTATTTCTTGTGATTTAACATGCATACTTGGTCGTAATAGAGTTATTTAATATCTTTTGTAAAATAATTTATTTATCCTAGCATTCTACCTTTCACATCGATGAAAAATTTTTGTAATAATAATAATAACTTAAAAGTACACATTAAAATACAAGAAAGAAAACCGAAGCTTCAAATGAGGTACACACAGCTTCAAATAATACCTTTATTTTCTTTGTATTAACGAATATTTATCACTTTATTCAATTTAATAAAAAAATAAAAAAAATCATTTAATTAAAAGTCTAAAAACGGATTTTATCGCGTTTATTTAAATTTACTGTTTAACAATATTTAATTTAAATTTATTTCCCGACGTTTCGGACCCTTTACAGCGTCCATGATCTCGGGGGACTGAGGTGGTGGGTGTCCGAATAATGTCCGAAACGTCGGGAAATAAATTTAAATTAAATATTGTTAAACAGTAAATTTAAATAAACGCGATAAAATCCGTTTTTAGACTTTTAATTAAATGAATAAAATTCGCGTAAATATAAGAGAACAGTAAATAAAAAAATTGTTTGACGTATTTACGTAAACGTGACTGAACTTACATATGTATGTATTCTGTATACCTATACTATGTTATGTACGTGTTATTCACGACCTCTGCAGTTCATTAAACCGTGTTTATTTCGTTGTTACGAACTTATTAGAATTAATAATTTCAGCGTGTTAAAGCTATTGTTGATTTGAATCGCTTTCAAGAATTCCAACTCAACAAACTATTTCTGATTATTATTACGTATTATTAAAGTTAAATAAAACAACTTTATGTGGAATACAATCACGTATTTTATAGGAAATATTTTTCTTTATGCTAGGAATATTAGTATAAGACGTAACTTGATATAATATAGCCTATAGCGCTTTTGAATAAACGAGACATTTGACGCAAAAAAAAGAACAAATCTATGCCGCATATTACGTAAGGTAATTTTATTTAATCGTTATAACGCCTGCGGTTGCGGGTTCGATTCCTGTTTCGAGCCGACATTTATATTTGTACAAATATTTGTTTCTGGTCTGGGTGTATGTCCTTGTCAGTCTCCCAAGGCTAAGGCTAAAGGCTCACTATGCCTTGTAGAGCACCTTAATCCGTCGGTCACTGTTGTTATCATAGTTACCTGAAAGCAACCGTTACTCTTTGTAGGAAAATTATCCGACATCTCGCAATGGAGCAGCGTGGTGGATTATTATTTTAAATACGAATAGTGAAATTAAAATTGATATTTTAGTATATCAATCCTCACCGCACAATATCAGAAACGAGTAGATCATCGTGACGAACAACAAATAAGTGGAAAAGGATAACATAGCTTAAATATGAAAAGTTTTATAGTTATTTGGAATTGGAAAATAATCACAACCTATATAATCATGTCTGTTCTAGACATTTTTATTCCTATAAGTAATAAAATTAATGAATCTTCATCTTCAAAATGTAACTAAGGTTTACGTAATAATATGACCACAAGTCTAAATTTAGATCTAAGCTCAAGTGGTTACATGTAAGTTTTCGGTTGATTTTATATGTACATTGTTCTTCGTAATATAATAAGCCCGTATACAAAACAATTTCTTCCAAAAAGTCATTTATGGCAAAGGCCAGCCGTTTATGGAATGCGCTCCCTCTGGAAATCAAGTGTGCTGCTTCCTTAACCGGGTTTAAAAGTTAGATAAAAATAAGGTGATATATATCTGCGCAATGTATTACATTAAAGTATAAATATTTAGCTATGTAGGTATGTACTATTATAAATATATCGATACTTAGATTACTTCATTAACTTATTTTATTAAAAGTCTATACCGGTTTTGTTCGCGTTTATTTAATCCCTTTCCTTGTCCGAATAATCCGAATTATTCGGACACCCACTACCTCAGTCCCCCGAGACCATGGACGCTGTAAAGGGTCCGAAACGTCGGGAAATAAATTTTAAAAATTGTTAAACTCTAAAGTTTTTAAATAAACGCGAAAAAATCCGGTATAGACTTAAAATTAAAACAGTACTAGTGACTATCTCTTTATCTCTTTATAATAGCTTAAAGCTTTTTTTAAAAGATCGATATTAAGCGATATGATCACCTATAGTATAATAATTATAGTGTCAGTTTATTAATAATTATATATAAATTCTTTATAACAACAACAACCTATCTGGTGTATTGGTATGTGTGGCCTAAACAACGGCGGTCGCGGGTTAGATTCCCAATCAGGGCAGATATTTGTATTTATACAAATTTATATTAGTTTCTGGTATGGCCAGTGCCGGATTAACCACGTAGCAAAATTAGCAATTGCTACGAGCCCCGCTCGAAAGGGGGCCCCGTATATTTAAACCCACTCATCTCTGCCTGAGCGTAATGGCGTATCGAGTATTGTATTATTTTTTTAACCAGAACCCATAGCACATCGAGGGCTCTTTGAAAGAATTTGCTAAGGGTCACGCGCTTGCTTAATACTGCACTGAGTATGGCTATATCTTTGTGGGTCTCCCCACCATGCGTCGGAGAGCACGTTAAGCCGTCGGTTCCGGTTATTAACCTGATAGCAATCGGTACTCACAATAGGAAATTATCCGCCAAACTACAGTAAAGCAGCGTGATGGGTTAAGCTCCAACCCTTTACTATACCACCGACTTGCTCGAGTTCGTATTAGCATTTTCTAATTGGAAAGTTCAAATAATTAATTATATTCAATGAAATTCATATTTTAATAGATTAAAATTTAGACTATTCTATTTTTAATAAACGTAACAGCCGATATAATGGAAGTATATTCGAAAATATATTTTGAATAAATAAATAAAAACTAAGGTAAATCACACATTAGGGAGCACAATGCAATCTACCCTCATAGACCTGCCCTTACACCCTCGCGTTTTCCCTCAACGCCCATACCTTTGTATTTATTTTTCATTCCGACCTTATCACCCGCATACTATATGTCACATTTATCTTAACTACTTCTAAGAATTTAAATTGGCTAATATAAATAAGAAAGCTGTACAATATATTACAATCAACACAAAAAAAAAAAAAAACTAAACCTAGTTTCACACTTCTACTTTGCACGAGTTCGATTTACTAATAAATAAAATGATAATTGTATTAAATATAAAAATATAAGATATGTTTAAACATATGTCTGTCTACAATGACGTCTGTACATTTACTTGCTGGTAATTCAATTTCCTTGTTGTATGTTGTACGGTAGTATGTAATAGCAGTCTCACATCAAAATTTTCGACTTTTCCGA
Organism: Euphydryas editha; assembly: GCA_036937285.1. Classification (NCBI taxonomy): domain Eukaryota; kingdom Metazoa; phylum Arthropoda; class Insecta; order Lepidoptera; family Nymphalidae; genus Euphydryas; species Euphydryas editha. The sequence continues at coordinate 2,244,958 of JAUPFZ010000017.1, read as the reverse complement.
TGTCTTTTTGAAACTATTTTTTATGGAATTCGCTAAATCCGTTAAACCTTTATTAGGCGATGGCTTTATAAACAAATCATTATATATATAGATGTGCTACTTTTTAATTTAGATAATTTGATGTTTCATGAAGCTTCCATTGTTGGACATAGACTATACTACTTCTTTACCGATAAGGAGAGGAATTAGAGAATAATCCCTCGCGCTACTTTACATAGAGTTCGCGTACTCGTATATACGTGTTTCAGTTATTTTTTTCCGAAACATGCAATCTGCAATGTTTTACTTCATTGCCAAGCAAAAAATGAATTTTAAAAGCATTACCACTTGAAAACTGCGTTGTCAGACCGAAAGTGAACTCGCAATCCTCCGGTGTTAAGTCACTTGATCTATCTACTGGGCTACCTCGAGTCATTAATGATCATTATACACGTACAATTGTAATTAATCTATAAACATTAAAAACAATACTAATATATAATTATTAATATATTGCTATAGAAATCAAAGAAATGTCCCCTTCTCCTGCAAAGCAGAAGGCTTGGAGCTTAATACAGCACACAAGTCCACTACGAGTTTGTGGATAAAGAGTTCTAAACAGTTTTTAATACCAACGGAATCCCAGGAATGAATATCCCAACCCAATGAAACATTTTTACTTTACAGGAGTAATTATCTGCGTGAATAGAAAAAAATTATACTACGATTAAGTTATGTAACACAAGTTTATATTAATTTCAACGTCGTATCGATCGTTGACTGTAAAATAAATGTAAAAACTACGGTACCTCTCATCGGTAATTATATTTATGCCTTCATTAATAATATTAATGCGGTTTGTAAAATATAAGTATTTTTATACTCACTTTCCCGCAGATCACTGATTTACATTACTGAATATATTAAATTACGATTCGGTTTTATTAAATTTTATTTTTTATTAATTAATATTATAGAGCTTATGTAATGATTTTAAAAGTTTTATGTTTAATTAGTTACACAAAGCTAATACAATTTATTACTAGATTTATAAATATGTGTTAGTTTATACCGTGCGGTGACCGCAGAGAAGAATTCATATATCGTAGTTCCGACCTCTTTCTTGCCGTAGTGTCGTAAAAGGTGACTAAGGCTATAGTGGTGCGAACAACTGAACATCAAGAAGGACGGTGATGGGCAGCAGCGTTACCATATCCTGCCACAATACACTAGGTTCGCCAACCGCACGGAGCAGAAAGCAGGGTCACTGCCAACCGCAACAACGAGCCAGTCAGAAAATATTTCCACTACGGATTTACGGATGATATCCAGGACGCCCGGGTGGCAGTCCTAGACCTATGTCAGACTCGGCACTTTGGGAATGCAATACCGCACCAAACCCCTGCCTTCAAGCCTTTAGCCGCTTTTATTGGAGGGTCCCGGATCTGCAGGCAACAGGATCCCTCCAACGACAGGCTGGCCTCGGCGAAGAGGCCAGACTTCTCCTCCATGGGAACTGTCCGGCTCACCTCTGAACAGTCCCGAAGACGCTGTGCCTAGCAGGACCGGGTTCCCATCCGGCCCGACACGAGCACAGAGGCGTTATTGGAGGCGCATTAAGTAGCGCCTCCTACGCACTCCCATTTGTCGCCCGCGGATGGAGGCCACGTCGGTGGCCTCCTCTCTTACTCGCTCGTCGGCCTCCTTCTGGGACATTACTGTCTCGCAGAAGGAGACCATAGCCTTCCAGGACTCTTCGTCGCCGAGCATCGCGGTGATAAAGACGACACCCTGCCAATGAGCGCGTAGGAAAATTATTAAATATTCTGGTTAGCCTTTTCGATTTCTGATATCCTGAAAACCTCACTTGGCTAATTAAAAACATTAAAAAGCCACTGGCACATGTTAAGGACTAGAAGACTATTTAAAATCACGGATGCAAGACTAAAAGCATCCATTTAAAAGGGAATAATACAAAATAAAACATTTCATAATAAAAAAGTCATATGAAGTCGAATTTGACAAATTTAGCTAAACTAAATAGATCGTAATAGATATATGTAAATTATTATACAAATACTTGACAGACGTTATTTTTTAATATACACATAACAACAAAGCAATACGTTAATCTCATCATGTCTCAATATCGATCTCGTCTCCCAGCGCGCCACGGTAGAGCACCATCGAATTAGTCCTCCTATGAACGAACATTAAGCATTCATGGTTTGGTAATTTCGTAACGAAACGCTCCCGACGTTTTGTTATTCCTATTTCCTTTTCAATTCTTCCAAATTTTTTTTTCGGTTATTTCCTCTGTAACCTATTGCGAGAAGGTGGCTCATTTTTCGCAGTGACAGCTGAACGTACCTACTAATGGTATTTACGAATGTCGTTTGTGTGAATTTTTTTCTGTTGTTCTGAGTAATTTTATTAATAACTGAGTAACATGTTGTATGTCAAATATACATTTTTAATATTTGAATTATGGATAAGATTGTTAGCAAAAAATACCTCTAAAACATTTATATATGCTTAAGTTAGTAGAGATGTAAAATTTTAAATATATTCATTAAACACGTATTTTTAATCAGGTGAAAATTAATATATAGAAAAGGATAAATTAATAATCAGTAACATTATAGCAAACGAGGATATATTTCTTCCCTCCTAATAACGAAATTAAAGGTCTGAGCGTTACGTCGAGTGATTAATCCACTGCTATCGGTAACAGATTACATCAATTCGTGTGAATACGCACAAAGCGACCCGGTAGGCCGTGTGAAGATGACATTATAATTACTACAACTTACAACATAGCCACACGCGTTATATGTTAGATTTTATACTATATTTTATGTATTGTATGTGTATTATAGTTTGACTAGTCTTACAAAATATTTGATCAAAGGACGTCGTTATAAGCAATGTAGCGGCCTCTCAGCATTGAATTTCTTAAGCTTACTATTTTTGAAAATTTAACGGAATTCTGTTCTCAACCAATCGACCAATATCAGAACGAACGGCGAACAAATCTGTTCTAGACTAGGATCACTAAAAGCCATACAAATAAAAATATTAATTGTTTTTTATTATTATTATTTTAATTGCTACACTCCACCCGCTCAAGATATACATATACACATATAAATAAATATAATACAATACTTATATAAGGAATATAATAAATTTACATAAACTTACTTAGATAAATATAAGCGGGTGGAGGATTACGCCCCGGCAGGGAGATCAAACGGCCGGGGGTTAGGGCTGTAGGCTGAGAAATCGGCGGACAATCCTAGCCGAGTCGAGTAATACCGCCTTCTGCATCCTGGCTGCGAGCGAACCGTCACGGATACCCAGCTGCCTCAGATGGTGAGCGAGGCTAACCGGGATCAAACCGTTGGCAGATATAACGATAGGGATGATTTCAATGGAATCAACACCCCACATGTCGACAATCTCGTGCGCCAGATCCAGATATTTACGTTTTTTCTCTGTTTCGGCTTTCACGAGGTTCTCGTCATGCGGGATGGTAATGTCCACTAAAAACACCCTCGACTGTGCCCTATCCATCACCACGATATCAGGCTTGTTCGCCAGTATCGTCCTGTCCGTGGCGATAGGCCGGTCCCAGTAGAGCCGGACTCCGTTGCGTTCGAGTACTGGCGCCGGTGTGTACTGGTAGTACGGCACCCTCTGTTCCAGAAGACAATACATTAGAGCAAGCTCTTGATGAAGAATTTTGGCCACTTGGTTATGTCTGTGCAAGTACTCAGTGTTGGCAAGCGCTGAACACCCCGAAAGCACATGTCTGAGTGACTCGCCGGGATGACGACAAGCTCGACAGAAGTCGGGAGTGCCATCCTTCAGAATGTGCTTCCGGTAGTTGTTCGTCTTGACCACCTGATCCTGTATTGCACAGACAAAACCTTCGGTTTCCCCAAAGAGGTCCCCGAATCGCAGCCACTGCACGGAGGCCTTAACATCCACGTGAGGTGCGTGGAGCGCCTTGTAAAACCGTCCATGCAGCTCCTTCTCCATCCATACGGTCTCCCGGTTAGAGGTGCTAAGTACAACCGGTCTTCGCCATTCCTCTTTGGCCAGGGATAACGGGGTGAGACCTTTGTCACATACTATAACATCACCATGCATAGCGCTCTCCCTCCTCGTCTCAAAGTAGGCCCTGAGGCTGCACACCTCCCGGTTATGCATGGACTTGGCGCTTAATAGGCCTCGGCCACCACACTTCCGTGGGATGTACAGTCTCATGACCGACGATTTCGGGTGATGCATGCGATGGTAAGTCATAGTCGTGCGGACTCTTCTGTCCAGGGCGTCGAGTTCGGTCTGAGTCCATCTGAGCACGCCAAATGTGTACAAAAGAGTGGGCATGACCCAGCCGTTATAAGCTCGGACCTTGTTGGCGCCCGTCAAGTAGCTCCGAAGAACTTTTGTCAGCCGTCCAAAAAAGACCTCGCAAACCGCCTGTTTCATATCCACCTCCTGCACCCCTATGCATTGTGACATGCCCAGATACCGGTATGATTCAGCTTCGGAGAGGGTCTTGAAGTTAGAAAGCTCTAGGCTAATTTCAGCCGATTGCGTCACCTGTCCCCTGTCTACATGCACGACCGCACACTTATCCACTCCAAGCTGCATCCTGATGGAGCCGCTGAACTCAGTAGTGATTTTCAGCAACTCCATAAGGCGTGCAGGATTAGGTGCCAGCAGCTTGAGATCGTCCATGTAGAGAAGGTGGGAGACTTTAGTACCTCCTCTCCGAAACTGAAAGCCTGTCCCCGAACGCTCCAGCAGAGTGCTTAAAGGGTTCAAGGACAAGCAAAACCAAAGTGGGCTCAGACAATCACCCTGGAAAATACCTCTTCGTATCCGGATTCGGTCATCGGCACCCGTCGTCAGTCTCTCGCCCTGGAGACAAAGGATCGTACTCCATTGCCCCATGCATACTTCGAGGAAGTCTCGAACTGCACCGTCGATCTTGTACAGCTCGAGGACCCTCAGAAGCCATGAATGAGGCACCGAGTCGAATGCCTTCTTGTAGTCGATCCAGGCAGCAGAGAAGTTCCGACGGTTGCGTTTGACAAGCTGGCCCGCAACAGAGTCAATGATAAGGAGCTCCTTTGTGCCGCGGCCGCCTCCACGGCATCCGTTCTGAGCTGCAGACAAGATGTTAAATTCGTCAATATGACGAGAGATCTTGCAGCTCAGAACGGATGTCAGTGTCTTGTAGATGGAAGTCAGACACGTTATGGGGCGGTAGTTGGTAGGATCCGCGGTGTTGGTGGACTTAGGAGCTAGGTGAGTGATCCCAGTAGTGAAGAGGTTCGGAAGCGTCTTCCGCTCTATCGCCTCTTGGTATTGTCGAGCCAAGGTCGCATGGCATACCGAGAACCCTTTCAGCCAATAGTGATGCAGGCCGTCGGCCCCCGGACTCTTCCAGTTCGGTGCCCGCCGGACCGCATCAGCTACGTTCTCCAAAGAGATGGCGATTGGGTTCATCGGTTCGATTCTAGCACATGCTTCCTGAACCGCCGCAATCCAAGGGCCCTCCTCATGCTCTACCTCCCGTGACCATATATTTCGCCAAAAGGCGACGAGGTCAGCCGTATTCGGTTTTTGGGAAGTAGAGCATGGCGTCGGGTTCTCCAACTTCCTGTAGAACCTCTTCTGATCACTCACGAAGAGGCGATTTTGTCGGAAGCGCTCAACTCTCTCAGAGTACCTACGAATACGCTTCCCCCATGCCGCGATTCTCTGCTTCAGGCCGTCGATGCGCTCCGTCAGTTTCTCAGCTATATCAGGCTGGTCAAGCCTGACACCTAGCCCGTTGAAAGCTATTCTAACGGAGCGCACAATCCTTGGCCTAGTGTTGCCCGACCTGAAGCTTTGCAGTCTGCCAATGAGGGCCCTGGCCAGGCTGATACGGCGTTCTATTCTCTTCTTCCAGGCTGGTACGTCACTACTCTTATTAGTAGTGCGTCCAGGCTCCTGGGTTTTGGCTCCAATGAAGCGGTGTACCGCTAGAGCAGCACCGAAGAGAATAGAACCCGTATCATCCAAGCCCAGACTGCCATCCAAATATGGAGGTAGCAGCCTGTTAGCTGCCTCAATGGCACCCCGCGTCGCAGCATTAAGAGGAAGACGAGAAAGTCGTGGTCTCTGTTCTAGAGGAGTGCTCCGGATCTCGGAAATCGCCTCCTCCAAAATCTCTCTCATCTGCTCTACTTTTTGGGAGACTGCTCCTTCATCGATCGCATCCACAGGCACTTCGCTACGAACGCTTTCCTGTTGCGATACAAGTGCGTTATGCTCTGTCGACACGGGTTCGACTTCAGGAGCAGCCTCACGTCGTAATCGTTCGAGCTCGGCGGCGTTGAATACGCCCTTTCGTTGGATGTACCGAGCTCTATCTGCCAGGTTTTGCTCCGTGACAGTAAGATTTGGCTCGAGCAGCAGGAACTCGCGGTGCATTACCGCTCGGTAGCCAGTCCGTCCGGTTTCCCCTCCTACAGCCCTATAATACGCGCGCATGACATTTCTATTCATGTCTTGTGTCCATCGCATGCGGCGTACTCCACCAGCGGCGGGCGCCGAATGCTGAGTCCCTTGAGACTCTGTCGGCGCCAAGCCAACTGGTGGGGATGGTGGATACACCGACCGGCTAGGTGGTGGTACCGGTCGGCGGGGGTTGCTGGCGGCCCGCATGCTGCCACGTCCAGCGCCAGCTCCAGACGCGCCCTGGCGCCCCCCAGGTAGCGGCCCTAGTCTTACTCTGTTTTCTTGTGTATCCATCATCAGAATTTTTTTGAGCAGTAAAATACTCACTCGGGGAGTCGCTCACGCTCTCTGAGGAGGCTGCGTCGGTGTTATACAGCTTTGATTGCCTTTAGTCGCCTTTTACGACACCCTAGGCTGAGGATGGGTTGGTCCTATTCTACTCTGCCGGGAACCACACGGCGTTATTATTATTATTATTATAAGTTGTAAGTGTACATTGCTTTTTTTTTATTGTATGTTTATTATACACCACCTACCTATTTCTTCTCTTCAAATTCTAGCCCTAGAGTTGCCAGCAAGAAATCGCTATTGAGCGATAAGGCCGCGTTTTTGTGCATATTTGATATCTCGAATACATTTTTTATTTGTACTATTATACTTTCTGTGTGGTGTACAATAAAGAATATAATATACTTAATAGTAGTAAGAATCGTTATCAATAATTCAATTTATTTGTGAATAAAATTTATATTCTTTTTTTGTGCTGTGTGTGTGTAAGAGAGATGAACAGAGCAAAAGTATAACTTTTTGTTCTGTTCTCTCTGTCTTTGCGTCCTCTTGTTTGTTTTGTTTCTAGGTTATTTAATGTATCCTATCTATCTATCTATCTAGAACTTTCTATTCTTGTCGAATATGTGTGTCAGTATTTTGTTAAAATAAAATAAAAATTAAACAAAATCATGTGTCAAATTTTATCGATCAAAATAAGTCTCAACGATAATATATTTCTAAGAAACAATATTTATTTATTTATTGTATATAAAAAACTACTTCATACTACTCCTAATAATTACTTTATTTTTTCCGTAATGTTTTATTAATTTGTATATGTAAAACATGTTTTAAATGATAGCTTTAAAATTTAACAATCACGTACGTCAAAATTTACAGATCTAATAAAATAATACAAAAATTTATAAAATTAGAGTCTGAAATTGTAAACAAAAAAAAAAATCGAAAAAAATATTTACCCTTATTTTTTATTTTTTATTTTCTTTTGCTTCAATTTTTTTTCACGCGAATAAATAATATCAAACGCTGACAGACTGACGGACACACCCCAACTCCGAATTTATTTATAAAGGCTTTCGGTTTGTTTTCAGTAACAACTTAGTATTACTAGCAAATTGTCGTTTATAGGTAGTTGGCTGGGATATATATCTATAGAGTTATTATAAAAGTTGTGTTTTACGACACGACTTCAAAAATAATATCTTTAGTATATTTATATACTTACTTTCCTGTTTGATCCCGATTCATATAATTACCATAATACTAACTATATACATACATATAGCTACCGCGTTTACGATTGACAGACTCTCGTCGACCCTCCGAAAATATAAAGAAATTTGAATTCTTACGCACATTTACTTTATTTGCATATTCGCTACTCACAAATCTAGACGATTCGCGCAATTTCACCCACCTCAATTTTAAGGTTTTAATCGTATATAACAATAAATGTAATGGTAAATATAACAAGAACGTATATTTACCTGGAACTGGTCGTGAATTTGATTCCTACTCGTGAAAATATTAGCATTCCGATTAAAGGTGTTTGTCACGGTTTTACGAGCATACAGACTATTGTCATACTTCCTGTTATTGTTAAGGCGACGTTAATTTTAACACGACTATTCGCCATTATAATTGATTGCAAAAAAACTTCGAAGTACTTATACGATTATAAATTGTAAAATTATACCTTCCTATGCCGTTATGAATGCGAATAAAACTCCCTCGCTCCGATTAAATCTCGAGGAAGATGCAACATTGAAAAATCTTTTTAAGCTCACAATTTAATGATATTTTTGAAACTGATTTAATTATCCTTTTTAACGGATTTGTCTTATCTTTCTATGCTGATTAATCATCCTATTGAATCTATCTACCGTGCCTCAGGGAGCATGTAAAGCTGTTAGTCCCGATTTTGATCATAATAATATAACTATATAGCAATCCAGAAAAGGGAATTTAATTGTGAATTAGAATCCAATCCTTCTCCTATATAGAAGAATAGGCTTTTGACCAGCAGGATATAAAAAAGCAGTTTAGAATCAGATTCACACACACAGAAAAATTAAATAACGTATAGAGATGACGCTGAGTATTATACATATTTCATTTTCGAACTGCGGCATCAAAATTCGCAACTACTAAAATATCATCCGTTAATGATACCGTGTTTGCTCATACGTACAAAATTATAAGTTAAATTAATATTGTTCGCGATAGGGTTGTTGTGTATTGTTGACATTATTGTCATTAAAATTCTCAATACGTTGATGTTGTGTTCAGAGTTTCTGACGTATTAAAATCCGCGGAACTGCCTTCTACTTGTGGTTATATCTCCCTTGACCGGAATATATTCATGTAAAATTCACTCGCAGACGACGTCATGGAAACAACTAGATGTATATAAAAATATAATTATAACGATTCTTTCATCTGATTCATTTATTCGGTTTATTGTTAACAAGATATGCACGCGGGTTCGCCCACTCATAAGTTTTACATTAGTGTGTAAGCGATTGAAGGATCTAAACAGCCTAAAAGACCTGAGGCCATCCCTCATTCTGCGAGACAGTAATATCCTAGAAGGAGGCCGACGAGTGGGTGAGAGAGGAGGCCGCCGACGAGGTTTCCCTCCGCGGACGAAGAACGGGGCTGCATAGGAGGTGCCACTTCATGCGCCTCCAGTAACGCCTCTGTGCCCGTATCGAGCCGGGATGGGAACCGGGTCCTGCTAGACACGGCATCATCGGGACTGTTCAGAGGTGCGCCAGACAGTCTCCATGGAGGAAAGTCTGACTTTTTCGCCGAGGCCAGCCTGTCGCTGAAGGGATCCTATTGCGGGACCCTCCAATTAAAGCGGCCGATGGCTCCCGCAGGGGTTTAGTACAGTATTGCAAACCCATGTGCTGAGTCTGACATACGGTCTAGAACTGTCTACCCGGGCTTCCTGGTTATCACCCGTAAATCCATTAGCCGTCTATTATGATAGTGTCGTACTTAAAACTGTTGTGGAAATAAATAGCAATCCGACATTTTGACGTTCTCTTTCTTTCGTCTTTTTTCGCTTACTGAGTTTTATATATGAATATTATTATTAATTAAATGCTATAAAACATTATTTTAAAAGGCGGCGTAGCCATTTTTCGGATCATATTTAAATATATTATCTTACCTACTCTTTTCTCTCTCTCACTCCATTATTCATAACACAAAATTCAAATTACAATAAATTTAGACAGAGTGAACCAATTTTTAATAAAATAGGGACTAGACGTTACCTCCGGGTATTCTTTATGATTTTATTGCTGATTTTTTTAACCTACACTTAGTACTTTAGCACTTATCTATTTTTAAATATACATACATACAATAGATAGACAGACAAGCTGGCCTAAAAAAGAATAATAAAAAACAGACACCTGAATTTGACAATTTTATTATTTGAATAGAGTAATGGGATTCAAGCATTTACAAATATTTAAAATATAATCAATTCTGACATTTATTACTTTAGTACTAGAGTCGTTTTTCTTTGGAATAAGATTTGATTTAAAAACATACCCGCCTGAAATATATTAATAAGGGGAGGTTTCAAGATAGATGAATAAAGCACCTTTTCACGCCTCCGCGTTCAAACTTTTAGACTTTGACAAATATATTGACATTTTCCGTTTTAATTAAATTTTAACATGCCCTTTATTAAAAGAAAAAAAAACAGGTGAATAAACATTGTGCCAATAAATTTTTAAGAAAAAGAATTTAAAAAAAAAAGACACAAATATACATAACTAATGATACAAAGAAGCTTAAAAGCTTTTTTTATGTACCTATATTACATTGCACGCACGAAATATTTGCCAAAAACATTTGTCTTTAAAAATGCTTAGAATTACAAAAGTTGATATACACAGATAAAAAAACTATTCATAAGCACATTTGTAAATCATCACAATTAAAAAGAAGTTTTTTTTTTCGGATGTCAGGCTTCGGCTGCTCTCTACTGACGTAAGTTGAGTAAATAAGACGGAAGCTAACATCTCCTTTCCCTATTACTCTTCTTCATCCCTTTACTAGTATTTATGGTCTGATTGATATGACAGTAGTCATAGACCATAGACGACAGTGATCACTCAAAATCAGATAATCCGAATATTTTTGTTTCGTTTACAGGATACTTTCATGAAAGGGAAAGACTGATTTAAAATTTAGTATTTACGTTGAAAAAAAATTACTGTGATCTTTTTACGTTATCGATAAGAATTAATTTAGTCGACAGTCTTAAATATATTCACAAAATTAAATTTCCACCTAGTTTGATATTCAGAGTTGAAGAAATTTCGCCCGGGGCGTAGTTTCTCTTTAGACACAAATTTTTCTTTATAATTTGTCGAATTCTGTCTACGCATAATTATGCTAGCCGAAATTATTTAATCAACGTGATTTTACGTTGTTTATTTTATGTTAATTTTTTTATTATTATCGTGCAACGTTTCTTACCGACTATACTGATTACGAAAAATCTATAATTATACAAAGTTGTAAAGAATGTTCATTTGTTTTTTCGTGTGGAATATAACCAGACTGCGTCAGTATAGTTTAATTCATAAATTTATACACGTAAAACTTAAAACAAATTGAATTATTAAATAGTAAAACTAAAAAAAAAGACTCTGGCAGCGTCTTTCCTTCTCCTTAAATAAACTCCTAAAAACATTTAAAAAGCAAGAGAAAAAATTCACCACTCGAATCGGCTACAGTACATGTAACGTAACTTTTTAGTCAAAGTAAAGAATGGGGGACACTTTTCGAGTCTTTAATTGATTGATGTGAGGGGACGAATTATTGGAAAAGGTCGCATTTACAATTCAGCCTTTGTTCCAGTCCCCGTTGATTTACGACCCCCGTACCGAGGTGGAGCGGATATATTTGGTGAAATTTTCATATAATTACAATTGTAGATATTTTAAATTTAAAGGTACTGTCTCTAACGTTTAATATAATACAATTGTATTTTATACGATTTTCAAATCTGATTTTTATGTGATACTTTTTTTTTCACATTTTTATATAAATAGATCTGTAATTATAATGCGTGAGTATGCAAGTATAAGATTTGAAACCTTCCAATAATTGATATTAAGATGAAACTTGTTTTCAATATAATTTCATTCAATCATTCATTTAGATTAATGTTCATTCTAACTTACATAAACATACATATAATTAAAAAAATCACATAGAACACATATTCATTATAATGTTCAAGACAGACAAAGTCTCGACTATCAGCTAGCTAGTATTTTTAAAATATTTAATTCTCTTGAATTCTATAGTATAAATATTTCTTTAGATAGAATTTATAAAACATTTAAGTAAATAATAATGGTATAAATCCATAAAAAATATAATTAATTTAAGGCTCTACTATTTTTGAATCATCAATTTATAATAACTAGTGGTCGCCCAGTGGTCGAAATTCGACCTAATCTATATTTAACAGCATTGTCAACACCATAAAAATGTGATTGCGCATAACATAGTGAGCATATACAGCAGTCATTGAACCTAGTCTGTGATAAATAAATTAAATAAACATCTCACACTCAACGGCCCCCAGTAGGATGTGAATCCTGTGTCGAGGGTCCGGAAACACACACAATACACAAGCACAAACGCCCAGACCACGACAAACATCTGTATGGCCTATACAAATATTTGTCATGTGCGGGGATCGAACCCGCGACCGCTAGCACATCAGTCAATTGCTGTGACCACTGCGCCAACGCGTCGTCAAAAAAAAATTGTTGCAAAACCTGTATTTAAAACCGTGCTGACTACACACTTTGACAATAAACAAAATTTGTTTATATATGTACATTGTACATATACATGTATGTGTATCGTAGTGTTATTTTTTTTCCTTTTTTTTATAAATTTAATGTATTTTTACCTTCGTATATTCATAAGTTAAATATCTTTTCAAACACTCATATGACTTTTAACTATTAATTGTGACACGTGACTATTTTTATTAAGACGGAACACGTGAATCGGCACTATACAGTCGAGGGTTGAAGTCTTGTAAAATTCATCTCGTGCTGGTTGTGATGGGTTTTCCATCGTGATGAAACAAGAATGTTCTGGGAGAAATTCTGAGATATTTATATCTCAAGCCCGCATTGCAGCTGCGTGGTATATCAAGCACACACACAGGCATACATACGCATTTACGCTAGCAAATCACTCACACACACGTACTATACAAATGTAGATTCATGAGAATACATGATAATTGAAAAAAAAAGATAATTTAATGAAAATCGTATCCGATATTACCACACACACTGACGTATCTACTAGAAGTACTTTGAATATTAAAAAAAGCGTAACATAATTATATCACAAACCAACACGTTACAGCAATAATCCGTTAGAATCTTACGCATTACTATTTAACACTCTTTATAAAATGATTAGTAACACTTTACTGCGAGAGTTCTTCACGCTGAAACATTAAAGCTTTTAATTACACTAAAGTAGGCTGCAGGACCTGACTCTTGAAACTGCTACATTGTTTACCATTTAAAGTATAAAATGCTTTTTGTTTTATTCAACTTTAAAGTACATATATAACATTATTTACGTGAATACTATAAAAATTCAAATGGGGACATTTCATTCGATTCAGTGAAGCAATTGCAAGACCAATACCAATGATTAATAAACCAATAACGACTCATGATCATTTAGTATGAACGTACTGTGCCTCGCGGTTTTACCCACCTAACTTTCGATCCTGTACCAATATCGAGATAAAATTAGCATATGTATTAGTTTGTATCTACAACTATAGTCGTGTGTGTACCTGTGATGAGTTGTTTTGCGTGAAAATAATAAACATCTATTCAAATATTCGCATTTATAATATTATTATGATGTATTTAATCACGAAAGTTGTTGCGCGAGTTAAAACATATTGACATTTGAATGATATATCTTTTAATATATATGAGAACTTAAAGCTAATTCACGTATGATTGCTTTCTCATAAAATAATTTAAATATTTAATAATCTATCTATTTTATATTCAGTTATGTACGAGTACATTGAAGACGTTTTTTTTTTTTTATTGATGACATTCTAAAATCGATATTGAAGTCTTTATCTTTTCTAGTAATTTCAACATAGATTTGCATGAAAATTAGTATAATTTTAGTTCATACTATGAGCTTATGATACTAGATACATTTTATCCTGTAATTCAGTAAGTTTTTAGGAGGGATGCTGAAAGTTGTTATCATTATTATATTGCGAACAAAATCGTGGGTACAGCTAGTCCTAAGTTAAGATAGCATTTATGTAAATCTTCCGAAAATTTGAAAAATAAATAACAACTTACACTCATCCACTAGAAATCTTTATAAAGGAAAATGACTAAAATGAACAAACGCTATGCCATTCCCGTTCGGTAAGTATGCATCTTATCTCGATATAACATGGAAGATATGAATGTTTGCACATACTTCGCCGCAGAGCACTAGATGAATCGCAAATACAAATTAACCATTTAAAGGAACTCGGAGATGTCTGCCTAGATTTGAAATTCGGTTTCCGACAGATTTCATACTTGTAGAAATGTTATTTCAACATCTCGTGAGTTTGTCCTCGTAGTAGATATTTTGAGAATGTATGCGGCTATATTAAATTATGTCATTAGTCCTTTCCTTGAGAAATTACTACGATAATATTAGTAAAACATTTTCAAGATGCTTAAAACGGGTACATACCACGATATAACAGTGATTTTGTGTCAATATTTCGACCCAGTTGCATGGATCGTGGTCACGACGGGACTACGGTGTTACGAGGTGTGTAGCTGGAACTGTCATGGAATATATGATATGTCATGGAAATATTGACACAAAATCACTGTGTTTTATCGTGGTATGTACCCGTTTTTAACATAATAATATATTTTCAAGATGTTGGTTCTTTGAAGATAAGTAATTTATTAGATGATAAAATTATTCTAAGAGGTAAATTCTGTTTGCATGTTTAATCAATGCAAGTATACATCTTTTTATCGGTAATAAGTCTGAAATTGACGACGACTGTTATGGTGTAGTGGTACGAGTAATCGCCTCAATGATGGCGGTCGCGCTTTCGATTCCCGGTTGACTCAGATATTTGTATTTGTGCAAATATATTTGTGTCTGGATATACGAGTATGTCCTTGTGTGTTTTCCCATCTTGTCTCGGAATGTATGTAAAGCCGTTGGACACGTTTGTTATCATAGCGACCTGATGATGATCGTTACTCATGGTGGGGATATTATCCGTCAACCCACAAAGGAGCAGCGTGGTGGATTAAGCACTAACCCTTCTTCTATATGGAGAAGAGGCCTTCGCTTAGCAGTGGGTTGTTTACGGACTGATAAAGTACAAGTATGACTTCTTTATGTACTTCTTTCTTTCTTCTTTCTTTCTATGAAATCAAAAATATTCAGTATATAACCTAACGGTTAATATATTCTATCGCCCGACACGTACTGCACAAACTCATCTAAAATATAAATGAATTCCACTCAAAATCGACCAACTTCTAACAAACTTTCTAAGCCAAATCCACATCAAACAGGCCTGATTCTTATACTATCCTGAAAAGGTGTCGGTAAATCCTCGATACAAAAGCCGAAAGCCGAAGTTAACGGAAAGGAAAACCTTTTGGTGTGGTTTGATCATACTGACCGTGTTTTGAGAGATAATTACTTATGGAACTTTACGCGGAATCTGCAAATTATTTCCGCTCATTTGCACGACGATATATTTGAAAATATAATTTCAAAACACAAATCAGTCTGAAAAGCCTCCTTCGAAAACAATTACCGTATATATAATGAAGGAATTTTCTTGAGGATTTCCTATACACACACACCCTGACGCGCACGTATTTACACAATGACGTGACTGAGCAAAACATTGTATAATTGCGTATCAACCTAAGTATATTTATCCCTATCGGTTTTTTTTTCTTTACTAAAACTTATCTAAGTACTTGAATTCTACAACTTAGTCAATACTTATATGCAACTTAATTTCCGGGAGGTATGATGAATTGACACTTGGTTATTTTTCAGGAACCAGTTTTTATTGCTTTTTAATAATTTGAATAAATTTAAATTTGTTTAATATACACACACGGTTGTCTATTCATAAGGTAGGGAACGTAATGCCTGTGTTTTAGATAGCGTAGGGAACGTAATGCCTGTGTTTTAGATAGCAGTCGACTGATATACATATTCATATATATATTTTTAGTAAATATTTAAACATAACTGTGCCAAAGAAACAGCTAACCCTAATACCATAACCCAATTTAAATTTTTTGTCAAAGAATATATTATTACATTAGTCTAAATCGGATTTTATCGCGTTTATTTGTTTTAAAACTTTACAGTTTAACGATTTTTAATTAAATTAAATTATATTTATTAATTATAATTATTCGGACACCCACCACCTCAGTCCCCCGAGATCATGGACGCCGTAAAGGGTCCGAAACGTCGGGAAATAATTTAATTTAATTTAAAATCGTTAAACTGTAAAGTTTTAAAACAAATAAACGCGATAAAATCCGATTTAGACTTTTAATTAAATGAGTAAAATTCGCGTAAATATAAGAGAACAGTATTATTACATTAGTGTTTTAAATAAAGACTATTAAAAAAAAACACTAAAATTATGAAATACTTTAAAATTGTTTCCATCAATACAATCTATATCCTCAAGGACCCCAGAGGATCAACAACATATATCCCTGGAGTCGTTTCAATACATTACACACCCATAATATGAAATACCCTCGAAAGATTGACTGTAACCAGAGGGTCGATGATAATGGAATTTCAATCAGTTGGAGGGAAAAGACGTGGACCAGCGGGCCCCGTGGATTCAATTGAGTGCCTTTAGGAGGGCACCTGGATAAATGGGGGGCATTAGCTTCGAAGTGGAATGAGATTGGACTTTAATACAGTTTTGAGGACGAGGAGTACCGAACTACATTTTGAAAAATGTGATTGGATGGGTCTAAAGGAAATTTTGTTCTGATATTTTTGTTGAATTTCAAAATTATAGTAACCTTAAACTTTTGGATCTTTTTGTCCAAAGACCCAAAACCACTGAACCATACAGTAAATTTTTCACTATACTGCAGCGGGCCAATATTTGTAAAAATTTCATTCAAAAGCTTGATAATGTACTCGTATTTTATTAAGGTTTTATACTTCAAAAATAATTATAAAATCGTATATACTCTGTAAATCGCCCCGGTTGCTATCGTCATGTCACAATTCAGTACCCATCCAGTAATGTAGACGAGTTTTTGTATCATATAGGGCTATTTTCGAATAGCTTTTGTGTTACAATCTATAATCATATTTATTAGTATGAAAAATTGAAAAATTAGCTTATACGAATTAATCTTTGAACTTATCAATCCAGTTTGATTTTTATTTTTGTCATATATAACCCGTTTAAAGATAATCACGCATTAGGCTATGGCTAGGCTATTCATTGGAACCGAATACTATATTTCAGATTGTATGGAATCACACGTATCAAACCTTAACCCGGGTAAGTTTTATTTTTTATTTTTGATCCTATTAAATGCTTTTATCTTTTTAATTAATTTGATTTTATTAATATTTAACATTTATAAGTTTATAATATCTTATATAAGTATGAGTATGAAGACATTCGTATATAAGTTTATTACATAACTGCACAACCTGCCCGTTTCTTTCTTTGTTGACTCCATATCCATGTGGGTTGTCTGGAAGAAATGGCTAATTACCCATAAGACCGCCTGTTGTAATCTTAACGAATTTGTAACTATGCTCTGTATTAAATTTATGGTGTGCAATAAATAAATAAATAAATAAATATTAACCAACAATCACACCACGTTAACCTAGCCCCGTGCTAAGTTCGTAAGAACTTGTGTTACAGGTACTAGGAACGGAAATAAATTTAAGATATAAATACATATATACATAAATACACATCCATGACCCGGTGCAGACATCTATATTCGTCATACAGATTATCTGCACCTGGCGGGATTCGAACCCGCGACCGCTGTGTATAGTGTCCAGTTGCCTGACCACTCGACCAGCCGGCCTTCAAAATAAAGAAAAATAAAGAATAAATAAATAAAAATAAACCAAATAAAGACACGAAAAATTTTCCATTACAAAAATATAATAATAATTCTAAGAAGAATTTCCTTCACAAAAAATGTTTTGTTTAGAGATAAATCTCCACGGTCTTATTATAAGTATTATGCTTTATTGAGGAACGTAACCGGAGAATATCAATTTCAAACAAGTATAAAGCTCACGAAAGTTACTGAAAATTCCAAGTGCCAGCAGATTGGAGCTTTAATCCAATATCCACAGAAATTCTAAACGAAACTTTCCTATTATAACATTATGAATATTGGCATCCGGTAACATCGCTAAAATAAAATCCGAGGCGTATATATTTCACTGAATATTATTTCGAGTTTTTTATAGAAATAATATTTTTATAGGGATAAAAAATATTTTATAAGGCCAATTGATATACGTATATATGTTGGTATAGTATATTATATATATATATACCCATGTAAGTCAGAACACAAAAATCTTTAAGAGTATTTACAGTTAAACATGTCACCACCATGACCACATCAGCCGTTGGACGCCTACTCCTGAACGTAGGCCTCCCCATCATCTCTTGAGGGGAAGGGGGGTGAATTTGACAAAAACGCCATGCTTAGCAGGCGGGACACACAGTGTTATGGTAGGATATGGTGACGCTACTATCCATCACCATCCTGGTTGGTGTACAGTTGTTCGCACCAGTATAGCCCAAGTCGCCTTTTACGACACCTCGGCAAGAAAGAGGTCGAGGCTATTCTTCTCAGCCAGTCACCGCAGAACAAAATGTCAGTTGATGTGTGCCCCGAGCGGGAATCGTACCAGCCAGCGTTTGTTAGAATATACTTAGTAAAATATTAATTAGTTTAATATGAAAGTAAGTTTCTTTTTTCTTTTTCGGTTTTATCATATTGTCTTTTTTTTTTTTCCTTTTTTTTCACGTTTGTTCTATATACTTAATTTGATTTTAAACGGATGGATGGTCGTAATTGGTCTTCATTATTGTATTACATTTTTTTTTCTTTTATAACTTTTTCTGTGCTGTGTACCCTACCCTAAAAAATAAATAAATTATTTCTATAACAATAAATAAATTACTATAATATTGTAATAATTACTTGCAACAAATGTGATTACATTTATGTATTTATTTTATAGATAAGATAAAATGTCTATTTTAATTAACAATTATAAAACGTTTCAAACTACTTTTTTTATATAATTAATATGATAACAAAACTGTAACTGCGAAATATTTTTAATTTTAATTTTAAATTTGTGCAATTAAGATACAATTAAAGTTTTCAGTTAACATCCATTTTATCATAATACAAATGCTATATTTAATTTATTCATTTTTTATTTTTATACTAGCTGTGCCCCGCGGTTTCACCCGCGTTAATTTAAGGGAAAACGTACTTAAATATTTTTAAAGAATTATTCTAAAAGTAGGTACCCGCCTCGTTAGTCGAGTGGTCGCAAGCGTTACTGCCGAGCAACCGGTCTCAGGTTTGATTTCTGAGTTGTTCAACGTATTATTGAGTTTTTTATTCTTCGAAAATTCTCAAACTCAAACAAACAAACAAACAAACTCTTCAGCTTTATAATATTAAGTATAGATTAGTATGGATTATTATTTACTTCCTACAGTTTTTAATTACAAGAATTATTTTTGAATATGATAATGATGATAATTAAATCAATTTGAATAATTGTATTAACAACTAGCTAGCTAAGCTAAGCTTTATTATTTCATATGTAGGTACATATGCTGTATATTATGTATTAGTTTAATGTAAACGTATCGACAATCGACGTTGGTCAAAGCGTAAGGCGTCTAGCGAGATGAGACAGAACTAGAATTCAAAATGGCGACTATGTAAAGTCATTGTAAAACTAACATTTTGTTATTAACAGCATTTCCAAAATAAACCATCTTAAGTATAATCATGCGTATTGTTTTAATATGAAATATCATCTGACAAATCGATAAAAAATTTAAAGATCCATCTCCCGATTCCACCACAAACAACCCGTACCTATATATTATTCACGAATCGCACTAGATATTCACATACCTTAACAGACGAGTCGTAACGTGCCATAACATGTGCACTCGCCCTAATACTAATGTCAGACTGAATATTCCATTAGAGCGACAAAGGGGATGAATTATTTCCTCCAAGTGTAAATTAGGTGAACGCCACTCCGAGGTGATTAAATGCGGCGTGGAAAATTGTAACTCTTAAGCCGGATTTCGCTTTTTTATTTAAACTTTACACACGTTTATACGATATCTTTACGACAGTTTTCATGACATCCCTGTTTTAAATAGGTATTAAGAGAGTACGAATTATTGACTCGATACGTTGTAGATTGTGTTAGTTAAGCTTTTTATATTAAATTTTATACTTCAATGCTGCGCATTTGTAGTCCCGACGAAAATAATTTATTATTTTAGATTCTTCAAAACACAAATAAGATTTCACTCTAAAACATGAGTACAATAAAATTATTGCGTGATAGTAAAATAATATTTTTAGTGACGTAGTCGGTATCGCAGAATTAAAGCTGACATATTGTCACACACGTTTATGTCACAGCTAGGGTAGACGAGAATAACATATTTGCGACACATTCAAGTTGACATCGTGTCACGTTTTATAATCTTGTAAAGAATCTGACTTTATTTTTAAATGATATAGTGTTATTTATAATTATATCCTACCTGGATGTTTTATTTATTTTATTGAAATGTATTTAATAATTATAAATTAATATTATAAGCATACACATGATAAAGAATTAGGGGGTACGAGAAAATATCGTAACGATATTAATCAACCGCGGTTCATCTGTTTCGGAATTTGTTTTTACAAGTTTTGGAGGTCTGATTAGTGGCTTGGCGGGTTTGTTGATTTTCACGAAAACCGGATATTCGGATGCTTGTTTGATTTACACGTAAGTATGTAAATGTGGTGAGATTATTTAAAAGGGTCACGGAGTATTCGTTAGGCGAATACCTATGAATATTATCAATTTTCATTATTTCATGTGGCATTACGCGAACTGTCAAGAATGTACCTGACATTAATTATAATTAGAAATATTTTTCTACCGAATATTTCACAAAGATATTAAACAAAAAAATTATAAATTGTTTGTAACAAGAGACATTCTACGAAAATCTTAATTAATAGATTTAAGATATAATTTCAAAATTTATTTAAAAAAATTAAAATAATATTTTTAGTTAGTGAGAAAATAAATAATTCTTAAACATTTTAAACAGAAAAATCATTATTATTTACAATAATAATATAGAAAAGTAAACATCACATATTTCAAAGATTACTTAACGCGATTAATGTTTTTAAATTCAAGATACTTCGACATTGCAGACGCCGAACACACGTTGGTTAAAAAATAAATTTATAGTTATTATGTATACCTTTAGTTAATTAGTTTTAAGCTGAGGTGCGATCTCGCTAGGACACACGGCACCCTTAGGACGAAGGTCGATTCTGAACCCTAGAGGGCTCCCAATTTTCACGGCTGGGTCTCAGTACTCGGCTCCTACTCCGACCGCTAGGGCCAACAGATATACATATATCGAAAAAAAAAGAAGCATAATATGACCATATAAGTCCCATTTTAATGAAAGTATCAGTAGTGATCACGAAAGCTTAAAATTTATATAATTTCCTTTATTCGTGATCTTTTGAGAGTTTAAAGTTTATCGTTAACAAATGCATTAACAGAGGTTCATATATCCATCGCCTTAACACCATACTTGGTACATTAAATTGGTCTATCTCACACTGACCTACGACCTGTTTCCAACTAACTTCAACGAATTATGGTGACCACATTGTAACAAAAGCGTTGTATACAATAATTCTCATTTATAAACTGATTCAAAATAAACAAGTACTTAGAAGTATTATTATTCATACAATACTATTATTCATACATTCACCACAAATTATTTTAATCTATTACTTTCCCCCATAGCGTTGAAGAAGCTAGCTTAAAAACCAGTATTCATTCAAACATACGTATATAATCATAAAAATAGGATAAGTAAATGCAAGTAGTGCAATGCAGTAAATGCAAAAATTAATACATATATACACACACACACATAAATACACACATAAGTATATGATTCGCAAAGTATGAATCTTTAAAAAAAAGTCGTTTTAAAATCAAAAAATCTTGTAATAGTGCACTTTTATCACAAATACAATCAATTTAAAAAATATCTAAAGAATGTTGAGCCGGAGATATTCACTGGGGTACGTATTTTTTGACTATTGCTCACTATATACACAACTTTCCCAGAAAGTTGAAGTCTCGCATTGAGAATATTTTTGTAGGTAAGAATAAAATACATCATATTTTATTTCACCGAATGCCCACCAAAGGCACTATCACTCGCTAAGTTATCAGTTCTGAATTTCAGTTTGACAGCAAACATTTCGAATTTTTTACTATCGTTCGGTTGTGACACGTTACGTAAAATCCCTGTGGGATAGGTTATGATAAAAATTAACTTTGTCTAGTATCAGAGAACTAACATTATTTAAACAAAGTTATAAACATATTGTTTATGTGATTGTTTTAATTATCATCGATCTGAATCTTAGAATCCGAACGTGAAACTGCTCGAGTTGAGTTGATAAATTTTAAAACAAACTAATTAATAAATAATAATAATAATAAAAAATTAAAAAAATTAAAAATAAACAAAACAAACTAATTATATTTATAATAATATTATTTAGAGTCCCACTGGCCAAAGTCCACTTTCTTATAGGAGAATGGATAAATTTTCTACTGAGTAACGATCACTATCAGGTATATATGATAACAAACAAAATCGAAGGCTTTACGAGTCCAATTTACGGTGGGGAGATACACAAGAAACCAGACCAGAAATAAATTAATGCTAATACATATATTACTACAACAAAATGGTAAATTTACTGATTAGTTTCATAAAAAAAATGAATTAGCATGAGAAGGAAAGACAAAATTGAAACTCAATGTGTTCCGACTTTGCAAATCAAATATTTCCTTTCTAAGCAATGTAATCGTGTATATAATAAATATACCGCTAATGGTTTTACAATTACCGTAAAATAAAGTTTATATTAAAAAGTCTCCAACAGCCAAAGAGTATTAATCGATACAAGATTATAGTATGTTTAAATTACAACTTACAAGGCTTATATGATTATTAATAATGATATATTAATAATTTAATAAGTAGTAGCTTTTCCTCAGCAGAATCTACATTAAATATCATAAAAAATGCTTTTAATACTTGAATATAGTAATGATTTCGATAACATCAACCAATTTTTCATATCTAACATATATATATATATATATATATATATATATATATATATATATATATATATATATATATATATATATATATATATATATATCGATAAATTCAAATACATATACTATAATGTCAGTCTATCCGTTGAACTGTAAATGTAAAAATGTCCTAAGATATTTTTATGTACTACGATAGTACAACACGTGGTTACATACATTCTCAACCTGAGCCAAACGACTGTGCAGCGGTCGTGTACAGAGTTTAATATTAAAATAGAAGTGAAATAAGTAAAAATTTTAATATTATTTCGAGGTTTTTTTTTATCATAGGTATGTCTAGTTACATATATGTATAGCTTACGAATGTAAAAGTATACTGAAAAATTAAAACCCATACTTTTGACAAAACTGTAAAACATATTATTTTAGGAATTATAAATCCAAAGGTTGAGACTAATTCTTAGAAAGAATAAGATAAAACAAAAGCGAATGAGTAGAACTATTGATTACGTAAGGGTTACTTTGTGATGCCTTACAGACTGGTAGTAAAAAGTTGAGTAGAGAACTAGGTCGAATGATTCCTAGCACATTCTCCGAAGTCCTCTGAGTCGATGTTCCAAACTATGAAGATGGGAGACAACCAGCGCCGAGTCATCGACGAGTCGACGGTGATCCACCGAACTTTATAATGGGCGCCGTTGAGAGTAAGGCGATTATTTATTTTATTTTATCAAACAGTTTCACATTTAAATTTTACAATTAGATACCTACAATATAAAATCTTTCAAAATTTCAACAAAAAATTGTTTTAAATAAATATGATTACTCTATATCGGTACCATACTCACATTTATAAATACTTCCAACGTGACTTACCTGGAACAGAAAGAGAAATTGAATAAGTATACATAAATATAAACGACGAGGAACGAGGTAGAGTTACATACAAAAGGTTCCGCATCAGCCGATAATATTTAATAATAAGAATATATTTTATTGTACTGAACCGTACTGAATTAAATCAGTCAGTAGACGTCCTAATGCTGAGCAAAGGCTTCGTCTAATATAAGAATGGATACTTTTGATTGGTAGGGACTACGAGTGGCGATTTCTATCAGGTGCTTATGATAACAACTGCTCTGCGAGGTGCGGTGCAGAAACCCACAACTATATACAACCCGACCAGAAACAAGTATATGTAGAAATACAAATATCTGCCTCGAGCGAGAATCGAGCTCGGGACCACCAACGTTAAGGCGACTAGTCGAACCAATACACTAGAACAGTGACTTTTCTTGTACACTAAATAGTAGGGGCAAGTGCTGTACCTATGGACGCTTGTACCTGTGGACACAATCGATTCCGTCGAAATTAGTAACCCTAAAATTCTAATTTAAACCTGACCGTAAAGCTTTGTCTATGGTTGACTGTTTGGACGTATTACCATCTTTGTTTTCGGTATGGTTGATATTGTGCTGGTTATGAAAGTTTTTTTCGTCAAAAAGTAAGTTTTTTTGCTTAATTTAAATGTGTTTTACCGTCAAAATACTTATGATATCAGATAGATCGTGTTTGCTGTATAATTGGCGTTGTTTATCGTTTAGTTGGTGGCTATCTCATGTCTTTAAGTCTGTTTTGTTATCAAAGTTTGATCTGTTTTATTTTATAAGTCTCAATTTGTACCTGTGGACAAACATACGAGTGTACCTGTGGACTGTCCACAAGTACAAAAGTGTTATAATGTTTACTTACAAAATATGATCAGTCGTTTTACTTGATTTGTTATTTCTTATATTAAAGTCACCGGAACTTATTAAGAAACACCAACGGTTAATTTAGATAAATTAGATTACAGCAACCAGTTGAGCAGATTTCCAGCCAAATCTATCCTATCTGGAGGACTTGGATCGAAACGACCTATTTGCAGATCCTATTATTCAGACTATCACATAACCAATCTTGCTTATCCAGAAGGATAATCGGCTGATACCAGAACAATCTGGATTTCGCACCCCGCTGGATTATTGATCTACAAATAACACCCGAAACCGTCCGCCCATTTGAAAAAGCTGGCCTACGAAAGTGTGTTCAACGTGGATAAAAGCCCAGAAGAATTTAAAAAAAGCCAAAAAGAAGGAAATAGTAGGCCCGGAAAATGGACAAAAAAAACTCTGCTTAAAAAACAATAAATTGTTATCAAATCTTTTTCTGGTTCCTCCAAAGGCGATGCTAGTTGCTCAAAATGTCATCCAAACCCTCTGTTAGCTAATAATCTTTCTGAAACTAGTCCTTCCAAAGCACTTTTGAATGAAAACACTGAGAAATCCGGCAAAAAAATGATTAAAATAATTTAACAAGAGAAGTTATCGTTTGTTAGATGTTTGAAGTGTAAAACTTATTCCAAAGACAAAAACCAAATACTCTAACTAATATGTTGTTTTTGCAATCATAGCTATCACATTTGTTGTGTTTCGAAGTCATACAGATAAAATTTTGAGTCTGATGATGAGAGTGAAGATTTTGAATGCGTGGCCTGCATCGTATTGGACAACATGACGATAGTGATGAATTTACTGAAAAACTGTTCGAAGCTTTTCGTAATAAATATAATTAAAAATACTCTATTATTTTTACGTTTGTTTGAAGTTGTTTTTAGAAGTATAGGTATAATAATTATTTTTTTATTTTTATTTTCAAATTAACTTGAACTGTCCACAGGTACAATTTTACTGTCCATAGGTACAATCGTCTGTTGAACCTGTGGACAAATGTGGTGTTTTTTAAGAAAAGTGATTATTTTTGTAAGTATAGGTGATATTAAGACTAGAATTTTAGTTTAAGAAAGGCTGATTATCTCTTAAGATATGTGATATGTTAAAAATAAATAAAACTTATCTAATTCAGATATAAAAAATGTTTACCCTACACTACTAAAGCGAGTCTTATTTAAAATAAAAAGAATGCCGAGTATATTTCTTTTTAAAATATAATAAAATTTTCAAGTACAATTCATTTTATGAATAGAAATTATTTATTTTCCTTTTCTCTCTATAAGCTACTTAGCAAAGTCTGTTTTTCGCTTTACGTTGTTGCATAAAATAAAGTACTTTTATAAAGAATTTATTTTTAAATAGCTTTTATTTTTTTTCTTCTGAATCGCATTATCAACTTTAATATTTATTATATAATATTTTTGAAATGATGTGACGAATATTCGAAGTATTATTTAAATATAAAAATCACATACACATAGTATACCATAATATAGAAATATACGAATGTTATACAAACCTTACTCGCCAATCTACCTGCCAAGCGTGGCGATTATTGGCAAACCCCAAGAGATGATAGGGGAGGCCTACGTTCAACAGTCAACATTCAAAGGCTGATATGGTAAAGTATTTTTCCATTCTACCCTCAAAGGTTTAAGTACATTTAAAACATCAGGTTGAATCAGTCAATCAATATAGGTAATAATGCAAAACAAAAACAAATAAAACTAAAACTACTATCCGTGCGCAGAAACTTTGCCGATGACCACCCCTCCCACCGGAGTTGACTGCGTCCCTCGTTCGTCTGAGGTGTACCGCTAGCAATGCAGCCGATAAGTGCGTTTAATTTTTTTCTTTCGCTACGAATTAATTCATTATTGTTTTCTTAGGCTTTACTTGTTTTATTTTTGTTAGTTATTTGTTTTCGTTGTTTGGAACCATTAAACTTTTTTTTTATGGCTACGTTTCATTCATTCACTAAATATAAATACATAAAAATATATAATCTACCTAATAACAACAGCGTTTTTTATTTAATATTTATAATTACACTTTATATCAAATTTATAATTCGACCGAGACTATTTTTTATTAGTTTGATGTAAAATATACACAATAATAATCTACATTTATGTGACCTTTTTTTTTCAACCCTACTGACTATCGACGCGTGACGTCTCAAGGCCATCGGCAAAGTTTCTGCGCACGGATTATAGTTTAGATTTCACAATTTTGTGTCCAGTACAATATGTGATACTAGATTTACTCAAATAAAATATATGACAAAAAAAAACTCTACCTTAGCACATTGAAGAATATTTAAAAAAAAAAAATTTTAAATTCTCCAGATTTAGATTTAAGATCGTCATAATAACCTCATAAAATTCACCTAACATGTAACGGTAATAATACGATTAGTTCCAAAGTAACCCCACTCATACTTAACTACTCAAGGTTTTGCAGGTCATTATAAATTTACAATAGGTAACATTTTGGCCACTATTGTGTTCGAAAACGATAGGGTTCTCATATGAACAAGTGTGAAGGACCCGAATCACACACTTAATGGAACATTTTAGGGAAAAGGGCACTATTCTCAAAGTATGTGTCATTCGAATTCAATCAATCAAATTTTTATCGAACAGGCACTTTTGAATCGTCATATTATGAATCAACCTAAAAATATTCGTATTCAGCAATGTTTTGGGTTGACTTATATATATATATATATATATATATATATATATATATATATATATATATATATATATATATATATATGTACGCAATGTTCGTTGTTGTGTATTATTAATTTAAGAAATCTTATCAAATTAAAAAAAAAATACTAATTTATATTATGAGAATTATTTCATTTCACTTTAATAATGAAAAAAGAATATATAAAAAAAAATTACAAATGGGATCATAAAAATAACTCGTATTGCTTACTACCGCAACTAATCGATTTTTTGACGTGATAACTTCTTGTAAGTCTATGAACGCCGGCACGCACGAAAAAGCATGTCTCATTGTCACGTTCCGCGACCGAGAGCGCAGAACAAGCGACAGAGAGGCACGATCAAGCTTTCCGCTTGTGACGCATCTATCCATCCACTTTCCACTCCATCGGTAGATGCGTCCGAGTAGAAGAGAAAAAATATTTGTATTAACGAGTGTTCAATACGTTAATCCAAAATAAAAATAATTAACCATGTAATTAATAATAATAATCAAATGAAAATCTAAATCTAGCGACTAATCCATTACAGAGTGTTTGTTATTTTTATTAGTCATCATTACCGTACGACATAATATTTTCCGTCATAAAATCACTATCAAATAAAATTGAGCATAAAATTAATGAAAATTTTCTACAGCTTCGAGTACAAATCATACCTATCCAATTAGTTCCCAATAAAGCAAAGTGGTTAATTTCGAAGTATAGTAAATGCATTTAGTAAACGATACTCAAGTCGAACGGCGATTCAAGAATACGGTCCTTGCTTTATTAATAAATTCAAAAGGGTAAGCGTCCGTTCTCGACATCCGCGAGTTGGTATTTTATCGATATATTTTATTCACAATTTTCATGATGTAGATGAAACAAGGATCAAGCATAGGTCATACACGTATCCATAGGTTTACATATACATATTACTCGTATATAGGTTTGGAGAAGAAATTTGATAATTTCTAAAAATAGTTTTAATTTATTCATTCTTTACAATAAACAAAATTTGTGTATATTTGTACTTTTTATTATTTATATTTGTGTATATATGTCCGCGTAATTTTCGTAAAAAGAAGTACACAGTTTTTGCTTCTCGTATTAATATATAGATTAGAAATAAGAACTAAAGTCTAATGTCTTGTCATGTGTACGTATTATCAAGTGTATTCAATTGCGTTTGAGTAACGTTTTTTCACAAATTTATTTAAATATTTTTTATATATTTATATCTAAAAAACACTGTCGGCATTTACACAACTACATTTACAAAACACAATTATAGAAATTGTGTTAACAGTTTAATCTATGTGCTATAATTTTAAATATTTTCGGCTTTTAATTATATGTGTTTAATGGCTCAATAAACGAGCATCCTAGAGTAATAATTTGTTTAAAAATCACACCAATAGATTTTTAAATAGGCTTTACATAACATTAATAAATATTATGATAATATTCCTTTTGATTATTCACGGGAGACGAATTCAAAAATTTTAATAAATTAATATGAATATCGAAACTATACACCCAAAAGCGAAAGCTTAAAAAATCTTTCCATCTCAATAAAATTAGAATGTCCTGACAAAGATGAAACCGTACCATATTCTAAGACCGCTTTACGTTTACCGTTATGGAGATCTATAAAATAGATATTATCGAGTCAAACGAATTTCCTCGGAAAATTCAGAAAACGAGTGCATAAATATGGTCCTTACATCCATAGCTTTGATAAAACGAAAGCAGAGAAAGATTCCTTAAAAACAGATTTAATACTCTGTAACTACCAAATGATTCTTGGCCGACTTACGCCTTCGTGTAGCAATTTTTAGGTCAGGAATACAATTGCATACATTGCAGTTAATATTTTAATACATTTTATTTGAAGTTTTTAAACAAAGCACTCTTTCTTATTTATTTAAAGAGTCATTTTAGGTTTGAACAAAACTAATAAATATATTCTTTTTTTCTTTCTTCTAATGTGTCTGCAGTCTCTATCAATAAGAGCCAGTAAAATAAGGAATTACTTTTTTGTTATCTCTTTTGGATATGTATTTATAATATTCAATTTTTTTTACTAAGTTCGGCAACCTTTTATTATTAAAATAATTCTGTACATTATAGAAGTAGTATATTTTTTTAAGTAAAAAATTTGTACTCAATCGACTGCAATTAGAAATTTTGTCAACTGCGCCAAATTTAAACAAATTAATTCAAGGTTATTTAATATAAAAAATATCAAGATATATCATATGTGTACATATCAACAAATTATGATAAAGACACTATTGTTGACAAAAAAAAAATACAGAAACATCCTAGCAAAGTCGCGAACATTATATAGTTATATAGAGAAGTTAACTTGAACTATTTGTATAACGTATTTCAAGTAATAAGACCCAGATTGTTTTGTCTTAAGGCAATCACCTCCTTGTCTACAAGAAGCCTTAAATAGTTGGACCCTTGCCAGAACATTCGGTGGCAACTTGTGAAAATTTTAGCGTGAATACTTTGCCTTATACACTCATACCCAATATCCGATTCGGTACGTTTATGCTGTAAATACGGCCTGTATATATTTATTTGTAAGTATATACATACGTGTCTATGTATTTCTTTCATATATACAGGCGGATTGTTTCGAATGAGCGGGGTTGGTAAAATCTGATGTGTTGCTAAAGATTTTAATTAAAACTAAATCTACGTCATTACCTAATTTTTTTTTTTTTGCTTTGCGGGTGATCAAAACCGTGTTTTTTTTTTAAAGCTGTACGAAATAAAGGACTTATTTAAAATAATTACTAATATATAGGTATATAAATACAGGTATGATAACCGTTCTGTTGTAATGGTGTGTGTTAGTTGCATGATCACCAGTGATCGCGGGTTTGATTCCCGCTCGGAGCAGATATTTCTATTTGTACAAATATTATTTCGGGTCCAGGATCGACGGCCCTATTAGGAGAGCCGTCGGTCCTGGTTGTTGTCATAGACACCTGATAGCAATCGTTAGTACTGGTAGAATAATTATCCGCCAACCCGCAGTGGAGCGGCGTAGTGGATTAAGCTCCAACCCTTCTCCTATATGGAGAGACGTTTACAGACTGATTCAGTTCAGCTCAGCTCAAATACGTAATAATAAGATGAATATAATACGGAGAACAGATAAATCAATTGGTTCGTTATCGGTGTCTATTAAAACTAATATGTTATAATAAAATTGTATTAGTGACTTTTTATTTATAATTATTATTCTTCAAATTATTTTAGGCTCGAAGTGTTAAAAATAAAATAATTTAAGGATTTGTGAGTGTGACTTACACTTATTGAATATTTCTGGAAAAGTTTTTCATTCAGTCAGAAGATAGAGTTATTGGTTTAAGGGTTACTCTAAAAGTCAGATGACAATGAAAAGGAATATTTTTTACACAGAACGATTTTCATATACTAGAATATTAACGAAACCCTGGTCGAAAACATAGTCGGCTGTAGTTGACAACGAGACTGTAGTGTAAATATTGCTTGCAAGTTCCAACTGTAAGTTAACAAATTCTCTTTGCAACGATTACTGGCTCGCTTCCAAACATGTGTAAGAAAAATGTTTTTTTAATGATCGGTTGTACGATTTATATGTTATTGTAAATATCGGGGTTATATTTCGAAATAAATTATTTAAAATGATAAATTGGAATAACAATAATGAAATATGTATAGGAGTTACAACTTTTATTTTATTTATATCCTTCTAATAACGAATTAACTTAATTAATAATTTTAACAAAACTAGCAACATTTTGACCTTTGTCTCGCGAAAATATCTTTGTTCTTAGCATACA
The DNA here is from genome assembly GCA_036937285.1 of Euphydryas editha. Classification (NCBI taxonomy): domain Eukaryota; kingdom Metazoa; phylum Arthropoda; class Insecta; order Lepidoptera; family Nymphalidae; genus Euphydryas; species Euphydryas editha. Next base: position 2,213,267 of record JAUPFZ010000017.1, on the reverse strand, counting down.
TGAATAATCGATATATATGTGAATATGTTATATATAAATATAATAAATGTGTAGTAAATTACAACAAACTTTCATAGTAAAAAAAGTCTGTGAATTTGGTTAAAATAAACTGGTTGCACAAGTGAATCACTTCACAAATTCCTTGATAACATAAATATTTTTTTAATAGCATAATTTCTATTAGGTTTTTTTTAACAGAACATTATAGAAATCTTCTTTTTTTTGGAGAAATTAATTTCCATAAAAAAATTAATAACGTATTTATCAAATGATTATATAAATTTATAGAAGAAATTGCCAATATATATAATTTTCCAGGTAAATTTTTTTTTGTTACCTTTAATGCTGTGTTTAAATACAAATAATGTAGGTACTCGTTCATCCATGCGCTCTGAACTGAATCAGCGTGGTGGATTAATAAGCTTCAACCCTTCTCCTGTATGAGGAACAGGCCTTTGCCCACCAGTGGGTTGTTTACAGGCCAATTCAGTTCACTACATGAAACACGACTAAAAACAACATTTCTACATTTATTCTTCTATAACACCGTAGCGTATTGCAAAAAAGAGCCCTGTTCTTAAATTAAATCTTGGTAGCAATCAGGTAAGCGGAATATAGCAATTTAGATCGCCATCAATTATTATTCTCAATTATTAACTCGAAATAAGCTATGAAGATCTAAGAAAAAGCGGTAGAGCCCCATAAATTGCCCGTATCGTCCTCCGAGTCGAAATCCCATCTTTAATTACGCGAAAATCGGCCGTCGAAATTAGATCGCACCTGAAACCGGTGATAAAACTCAAGTACGCAATTACATTGATATCTTATTTTCTAGATGATAAAAGTATATTTATATACATATATTACATTTTGAGCAAAAAAGTACCTTCAAAATAAGGATTTTTGGAATGTTTACTACCTAATAAAATATACTACATTTACATTTATGGTTAATAAATAAATATATAAAAAATAAAATATATAAATTACAATCTACTGACTCTCTTGCAAGTTATATTGAGTAGGTTTTAGGCTATTTAACAATATTATGTTATATAGCCTATAACCTTATTCAATAAACAGGCTTTTGAAGACTAAAATTGGAGCATTATATCCTGAAATAAAACTCATTTCAAAAAGAAACAACGACAGTTCTTGAAATTAGATTGTTTACATAAATAAAAGCTTTAGTTTTAATTACAGATTGATATAGATTTCACACGATGGACAATGAAGTTTTCTTTCAGATGCTCCTGAGACTCACATTATATAGTAATGTACTCGTATAAATTTTATACTATTATCAAATACAAGCTGAACCGAAAAACTTTGTCCATTCTTAGCTATGAATATTCAATTCTAGCTGGAATATATAATTTAAAAAAAAAGAACAATTTAATAGTAGGTAACACTTGTTTTTATATAAAACTTTCGAACGTGAATAAATAAATTAATAATAATAAAATAATGAATAAATAATTAATAAATAAAATAATAAATAATTAATAAATAAATTAAAATAAATAAAATAATGAATAGGTAAATAATTCATGTCAAACGCGAAACGCGAGAACAACTCGTATCAATCGCGTAGTTTTTCATTCCTTAAGAACCTTCTACATTCTACAAAGTATTGTAAAAATGTTATCAATTAGACACTCATATACTGAGTTGTAGTAAAACAAGTAAGTAGTATAACGAAATATTAATATATCCAACAAAAAAAAAAAACATTTGTATTTTGATTTATTTACTATTTCTAATGACAAAATCACATAACTAAACTTTTTTAAATGTACAAGAACTATATTCTATAACAAAAGAAAGCATTGATATTTCTAAATTTGTAAATTAAACAAGCATCGGTATTCCAATCGGCGAAAATTGTTAATTTTAATTCGAGGGTCGACGATGCTGTTCTAAAACTCAATTACCGTGACATCCTCAGAAAGAAGAATTCATCTGACGCCGAAATGGAATTAACTAAATTTTACTCCAAATACGGGTGGCCGCGAGGGTCTATCTCGAAATTTTTTTCCCCTAATTTAATTTGGTAAACGTGCCTACTTATTTTAAATCAAAACTTTTTGGATGGTGGCTGTTTGGTTTAAAATATCCTGTGGAATGGAGCTGAGATGATAAAGCAGATATCAGCCATAGATGAGATCTATATTTGATAGTAATTAGTAAATTCAAATTCTTCTACTTAAAAGTCTACTGTGGTCAATTTAACTTCGCTTTATTTTATAGGCCCCATCGATCTTATCAAACATCAACATCATAGATTGAATTACAATACTAATATATTGTAATATAATAAAATATCTAATTATTTATTATATATACCTACTATATAATACTAAATAATGAGACCAGTAGTGCAATTCAAATAAAGCCCACACATGAGATAACACGTGAAAAAAAGATAGCAGCACCGGAAGACTTGTTTACGTTATCAACATGCTCACTCTTTACCGTAACGCTATACAATCGATTGAAAATTCCATATAAATTCACAGGATTTTCAACTTTATTAACATGCAAATATGCGTCGAAATTATATATAAATATAGCACTGGGTTATTATAGAGAATGTGCTGCTAGTAGCATTTCTTACGCGTCGCCAGAGGTTGTAAAACGATTGGAGTTTATTAGTTGTGTCCATAAAAGGGGCAGAGGCTATAAACCTGTTCGGTCCCGGGACATACAATGTTTTTAATAGCTAAAATTAGGATTCAAGGCATGAGAACATGCGTTTTGCGCACAAAATTGTCAACAATATCTAATGTTACCTAGAATACGACAATGGAAAGACTCTACTGAACCTTCTACAAGATTTCCTGATGGAATACTGTATACTCGTAGTAGTTGATATATAAGTACTAAATAATTAATAATTTAAAGCACTAAATGTACTATATCAAACGGTCATAGCAGTGGTTGCCACGCTAGTCCGCTTTGGATCGGCTAATACTCGTGAACCGGAATTTCACCATTGGTATGTAGGCTTCACTGTGTTTTCCTTCACCACTGATTGTTAGATGTAAAATTATAGTAAAATATTAAACAAGTCCAGAAGAGCATGTCAGCTGATGAATATCAAGTTTAAACCAAATTAAAACTTGCAACCGTTTTCCAGAAAATTCTAAATATATTTTACTTTTGTATCATACAACACACAGAGGATTTTTAAATAGCGAATTTTCATAATTTTATTCACATCAATAGACATAAATTTTAGACCACACAAATTCCCTCCCGTTACGTTGCAATCTGTTACAACAATTGCAATTAAATATAGACTTTGTTCCCGAGTCATAAAGTTGACAATGAAATGGATACAACTTTGTTGAACGTGTCATTTCCGCTCCGACACCATTTGTATATTTTGTTAATATATCACCGAATTTTTCTTATCGCTGTGTTATATCCGTTTGTTGAGATATTTTGTAACGCTTTCCGTATTTTGTACATAAAAATAACATTATATTTAATAAATATATTTATTAAATATTTCATCTGAGTTGTAAAATTGTACAGAATGCCAAATGTTTGTAAATATTTAAAACTTACAGAGCCATAATGGTATGAACGATATTTCAGACAATCAAAATATGTAAATCAGCGAATTGAATTTGAGTGTTAATCTTTGTTAGACCTAGATTAGGAATATCGCTGCTTTATAACATAAAAATTAATACTTTTTGATTATCCCATCATAACTTTTTACCATAGCAAAACATTTTAATGTGTAAAATATTTTTCATACACAAAATCGAATTTTTATTATTTTCTTATTTATTTATTTATTTTATATTATTTATTCAGAAAAACTTACAGCTATACATAACAAATTAGAAAAACAATTAAGAAAAGCCATTTAGAAGTTTTTACAATTAACAACTAAAGAGTGCTATAATATTTAACAGTTTGAGAATTTAAAACTTTTTTTTTTTTAAACAAAAAAAAAATTAAACTAAGGATGGTTCGAGAACTTTGCTGGAGATCATCAAACTGGTTAGACATTTAAGTTATCGGAAGAGAAATATTCCGTGGTCACCAACCGTCTAATAGAATAAGGTTTAATCAGAAAAACGTCAACATCACGGTGTTTGCGCAAAAAGTCATTAAATCGTGTAGCAGATCTGCAAATAAAGGAATTTTGACGATAATTACTATTACAAGGTGGGATATAAAATGGGGCAAAATTACGAAAGAACCCAGTGGGTACATTAAATTTCATTCTGTTATGTAAATCTGGATTATCTATCATATTGTTAACAATTTTTTTTTTAAATTAAATTAATGATATCCACTGATATCAATAACAACATCTACAATTATAAAATGTATGTAAAGTAGCTTTCATAGAAATTAAACTGTAATTAGAAACACAACAAAGCATTCCATCATTAACGAATTCACACCATCTCGTCCAGAACTACACCACCTTGTATCACCTGCGCGATCTTGCCGGATACATCCTGTAAATTCCTTTTCGGTCGCATTTGTCATTCCGAGGGTCGTAATAACCTCGAAGATTAGAGGGGAACGCTACGGTTTAAGCTCTCTTTAATAATTAAGTCACAAAATGTAAATCTTAATACCCCTGAACCCGTTTTTAGGGAATCTCTTTGTGAAAACACGAACGACCAAGAGCGTTTTGCGTTATCTATTTTTTTGGTAAATTATCTAAACTGTATTTTCAATTCGTTTTAACTTTTTTTTTTCGACTAGGAAAGGATTTTTTTTTAATATTTAAATATTAAAAAAAAATCTAATTTTTTTGTATTGTTTTATATTTACGTTGATAATATTTATTAAAATTCCGTTTTTGAGCTCGAATGTTCGAAGACTTGTAAAAAATTTCATTTAGTTAATTCAAATAAATAATGATTCACTTTTTTTTTCAGAATATTTTAACGAAAACTTCTGTAGGGGTCTAAGATCACTAACTAAATATGTATATTTTTACAATTTTCAGAAACATCTGTCTGTTTGTCTTTTGTTTGAATAGGTACCACTATCCGTGCCGCTATATAGGTACCGCTATCACTGCTAAAGTACAAATGCTAATAATTACATATATAGGCTATAAATCAGCAAGAGGATTATAAAATATATTCTGATTTAACATTAATTATTTCATCAAATTCGCTTCAATCTATCAAAAGTTACTGTAACGTGATATTTTAGAGAAAAGTAAGGAACTTGATGTATTCAAATGTGATAAGAAAATTACGAAAAAAGAAAACTTAAAAATATTGCCTGTGATTTATTATCATAACAGTTTGAAATAGGACACTATCATAATAGATGGCGCTGATAGCACTTTCGGAATCACGGTTAGGTAGTAAGTACCTTCAATCACTTACACAACTACGTATTCATGTAAAACTTATGTGCGTGCGTCGCTGTAAACACGAGTAGTAAACAAATAAATTGAGAAACTATCACAGTACAGTATATACATACCTACAAATATTTTTATTCAAACTCTATTATTATAAATATTCCTATGTAATGTTTACAAACTAATAATCTATATATAAAGTATCAGTACAATAAAGAAATATAAATATATACAATTGTTATTCATTGCATCGCTATCTATAAAACTGATGCAACACTTACAATATACACAACAAACGGATGATTGACGTGTCAAGGTTATAATTTTTATACTCGTCATAACAATATGTGCGCTTTTTTGGTTTCCTATAACGGCAAAAATAACTTCCACCCACTTTTATATTTATAGTTAAATCTATGGCTTAAATGTCATAGCGTGATGTATTAGTACACATATTTTGATATTTGTTAGTAAATGTGTATTATATTGCCGTGCAGTGAGTGGCAGAGAAAAATAGTTCCGACCTCCTTCTTTCCAGGTGTCGTAAAAGGCAAATTAGATCTTAATTTTGCGAACAATTGTGCACAAAACAAGATGGTGATGGGCAGCACCATCGCTATCTACCTGTCTAGCATGGTGATTATTGACACCCCAAAAATGACCAGCAATACAAAGAACAGGTGGTCGCTCTGGAGGTCTATGGGGGAGCTTACGTTCACCAGTGGACTTCCAGTGGCTGATATGATTTTGATGATAATTTATATTTTATTTATAATACATATAAAAAGTTTATACTTAGAATCGAGACTGATATCGAACCCACAACCCTAGAGCAGAAAGCAGGATCACTAGCAACTGTGCCAACGAGAGATTCAACTAAATAAAAACGTAACGCGCAACACATTACAGATGTAAATGAATGAAGATGTAAAATACGAAATGAATGGAAATAAAGCATCGAGAACAATAAATTTTTGTAACAGTTATATCGTGTCATTAAACTGGACCACGTTTAAAATACCATAAAAAAACATAATCGACCACTTTATCTGACACACGCACGTCTAATGACGGCGAACGTGTCGCGACAAAGAACATCCTCTTTTAACGACACGATACGATAAATCGCTATCTGAATAATCATCGTAAATTATTGCAACTTTTTTTTTAATTTAAAAATATAATAAATAAATAAATAAATAAATATGTTTAACACACACACAAGGTCGTCTGTTCCTAAGCTAGGCAACTTAATGCCTGTGTCTTAGATAATAGCCGACTGATATACATTTTTTTTTAAAATAAATATACATATAAATAATACATGTATAAGAATAATTTACTAAAAGTAATAGTTGCTAAAAGTATAGTAAAAGACTGTCCTATTTGTTATCGAATAATGTATGTAAGTTTAGAATATGTATTGTTTTTTATGAGTAAATAAAACATTTTATTATTTTATTATTATTTATTATGTATAAATAAACATATATTACACCCAGACTCGGGGCGGGAATCGAACCCACGACCCTTGGAGCAGAAAACAGGGTCACTGCAAACTGCGCCAACGGGTCAGTCAAAAATATAAATAATAATATAAATACTTGGTTTATTGCAATGTTTAAATGTTTACTTTAACGTAAAAAGTTCAACATGTGTTTGAAAAAAATATATGAATTTATACACCTCGAAGAGCATGAAAAGCCGTAGATCCAGGTTGTTATAAAAACACCTGCTAACGATCGTTACATCGTTACTCTTAGTTAGGAAACTCTCTACCAACTCACAGTAGAGCAGCGTAGCAGATGAAACTCTAAACATTCTCTTATTTAGGAAAGAAGCTATTATTCAGCAGAGACATTAACAGGTAGTAACAGTTCACTCCAATTAGTTTTGTTATCGTTCAAGCTTGTTTTAAAAAGGCGGAATTAATACATAATCTTCAGACATTTGCATTAATAAGTAAACTATAAGATGTATGTACCCGTCCTACATAATCGTAATACTTTACAGCTAAATGAAACAAACTCAAATTATTCAAGATAACTCTTAAAAGTACTTTCTTAAAAAGAAAATAGCCAACGTCTAAACCAGAAATAAAATTGACAGTATCAATGAAACAACTTTAAAACATACGATTTGCTTTTGTCAGTAAAACATATTTAATATTTTAAGTAACAATACAAGAATAAAATTATTTACCGCATGTTTAAAAGATCATTACTCGAACGGCTTGGATGTGTTTCTTTTGTGTCTTTATAAATAAATTATACATAAAAAAGTCTCATTATCAATGGCTCCAAGTATTGTTATATTTGTCATCTTCATATTTGTCAGAACAAATATTGTATTCGAGTTACATTTCGACAAATCGATGGGAATTCAGAAATTTAATCAGTCCTTTTTATGATTATCTCATCAAAACACACGTGACGTTCTGTTTGAAAAACTAGGAATTTCAACATTTTATAAAACGTAGTCAGATAATTGATACTTGATATTTATGAGTCGAGATAATAAGTTAATACACCACAAGAGTGACAGAGACCAGACAGAGGACCAGACAATGGTACCGAAATATCAGAAATTAAAAATATTAAAAAAAAACTCGTGTGTACCGAGTACACATGTCAGAAGTGAAACATCTTTGGCAAACTTAATTTAAAAATTATTAATTAATATTTAAACATTCTATTGCTTAGTTACGCGTTGCTAGGATATGCGTCATAATCGAGAATATCAAATCTATATTTACCATTCTTTATCGTGACGCAATTTTCGTTACATCTAGTTTCAAATCACAAAAATTCTAAAGAAGTATTCGCTTCAGTAACTACAAAAAAAAAAACATGGTAAATATCCCGTTTTAGATATAAGTCATGGCGTTAGTGACCATGTAAGTTTAAAAAATTATATCACATAATAACACCTATCACCTATGAACGAATAGGGACATTTATAGACTATTTTTTTTTTCTTCATTAGCAAATTGTATACAAGCAAAACCGGAGTGGATCTTTGTTTAAAATTTAAAAATAATACATGCTCGAAGTCTTATCGTATGAAGAAAGTCAAGATACAAGGAGTAATCTTTTGTAGTGAATCATAAGTTAGGGACGGTCAATTTGCGAGTAAATTGTCTCTGATCCGTAAATAAGTACTGACTTTGTTAAAGCGTGCGACTAGCTCGATTGAAATAAAAATAATCGTGGTATAACGCGATATATTATAACGCGAGCTTATTAATGAAATACCTACTAAATTGCACTCTCCGTACCAAATATTGAATAATTAATGCTTCTTCCTACTATACATTTGACGACGCGTTGGCGCAGTGGTCACAGTAACTGGCTGATGCGCTAGCGGTCTCGGGTTCGATCCCCGCACATGACATATATTTGTATAGGCCATACAGATGTTTGTCGTGGTCTGGGCGTTTGTGCTTGTGTATTGTGTATGTATCCGGGCCCCCGACACGGGATTCACATCCTACTGGGGGCCGTTGAGTGTGAGACCTTTATTTTATTATTATTAATTGCTACACTCCACCCGTCCAAGATATACATATACACATATAAATAAATATAATACAATTACTTATATAAGGAATATAATAAATTTACATGAACTTACTTAGATAAATATAAGCGGGTGGAGGATTACACCCCGGCAGGGAGATCAAACGGCCGGGGGTTAGGGCTGTAGGCTCAGAAATCGGCGGACAATCCTAGCCGAGTCGAGTAATACCGCCTTCTGCATCCTGGCTGCGAGCGAACCGTCACGGATACCCAGCTGCCTCAGATGGTGAGCGAGGCTAACCGGGATCAAACCGTTGGCAGATATAACGATAGGAATGATTTCAGTGGAATCAACACCCCACATGTCGACAATCTCGTGCGCCAGATCCAGATATTTACGTTTTTTCTCTGTTTCGGCTTTTACGAGGTTCTCGTCATGCGGGATGGTAATGTCCACTAAAAACACCCTCGACTGTGCCCTATCCATCACCACGATATCAGGCTTGTTCGCCAGTATCGTCCTGTCCGTGGTGATAGGCCGGTCCCAGTAGAGCCGGACTCCGTCGCGTTCGAGTACTGGCGCCGGTGTGTACTGGTAGTACGGCACCCTCTGTTCCAGAAGACAATACATTAGAGCAAGCTCTTGATGAAGAATCTTGGCCGCTTGGTTATGTCTGTGCAAGTACTCAGTGTTGGCAAGCGCTGAACACCCCGAAAGCACATGTCTGAGTGACTCGCCGGGATGACGACAAGCTCGACAGAAGTCGGGAGTGCCATCCTTCAGAATGTGCTTCCGGTAGTTGTTCGTCTTAACCACCTGATCCTGTATTGCACAGACAAAACCTTCGGTTTCCCCAAAGAGGTCCCCGAATCGCAGCCACTGCACGGAGGCCTTAACATCCACGTGAGGTGCGTGGAGCGCCTTGTAAAACCGTCCATGCAGCTCCTTCTCCATCCATACGGTCTCCCGGTCAGAGGTGCTAAGCACTACCGGTCTTCGCCATTCCTTTTTCGCCAGGGATAACGGGGTGAGACCTTTGTCACATACTACAACATCACCATGGATAGCGCTCTCCCTCCTCGTCTCAAAGTAGGTCCTGAGGCTGCACACCTCCCGGTTATGCATGGACTTGGCGCTTAATAGGCCTCGGCCACCACACTTCCGTGAGATGTACAGTCTCATGACCGACGATTTCGGGTGATGCATGCGATGGTGAGTCATAGTCGTGCGGACTCTTCTGTCCAGGGCGTCGAGCTCGGTCTGAGTCCATCTGAGCACGCCAAATGTGTACAAGAGAGTGGGCATGACCCAGCCGTTATATGCTCGGACCTTGTTGGCGCCCGACAAGTAGCTCCGAAGAACTTTTGTCAGCCGTCCAAAAAAGACCTCGCAAACAGCCTGTTTCATATCCACCTCCTGGACCCCTATGCATTGTGACATGCCCAGATACCGGTAAGATTCAGCTTCGGAGAGGGTCTTGAAGTTAGAAAGCTCTAGGCTAATTTCAGCCGATTGCGTCACCTGTCCCCTGTCTACATGCACGACCGCACACTTGTCCACTCCAAGCTGCATCCTGATGGAGCCGCTGAACTCAGTAGTGATTTTCATCAACTCCATAAGGCGTGCAGCATTAGGTGCAAGCAGCTTGAGGTCATCCATGTAGAGAAGGTGGGAGACTTTAGTACCTCCTCTCCGAAACTGAAAGCCTGTCCCCGAACGCTCCAGCAGGGTGCTTAAAGGGTTCAAGGACAAGCAAAACCAAAGTGGGCTCAGACAATCACCCTGGAAAATACCCCTTCGTATCCAGATTCGGTCATCGGCACCCGTCGTCAGTCTCTCGCCCTGGAGACAAAGGATCGTACTCCATTGCCCCATGCATACTTCGAGGAAGTCTCGAACTGCACTGTCGATCTTGTACAGTTCGAGGACCCTCAGAAGCCATGAATGAGGCACCGAGTCGAATGCCTTCTTGTAGTCGATCCAGGCAGCAGAGAAGTTCCGACGGTTGCGTTTGACAAGCTGGCCCGCAACAGAGTCAATGAGAAGGAGCTCCTTTGTGCCGCGACAGCCTCCACGGCATCCGTTTTGAGCTACAGATAAGATGTTGAATTCGTCAATATGATGAGAGATTTTGCAGCTCAGAACGGATGTCAGTGTCTTGTAGATAGAAGTCAGACACGTTATGGGGCGGTAGTTGGTAGGATCCGCGGTGTTGGTGGACTTAGGAGCTAGGTGAGTGATCCCAGTAGTGAAGAGGTTCGGAAGTGTCCTCCGCTCTATCGCCTCTTGGTATTGTCGAGCCAAGGTCGCATGGCATACCGAGAACCCTTTCAGCCAATAGTGGTGCAGGCCGTCAGCCCCCGGACTTTTCCAGTTCGGTGCCCGCCGGACCGCATCAGCTACGTTCTCCGAAGAGATGGCGATTGGGTTCATCGGTTCGATTCCAGCACATGCTTCCTGAATCGCTGCAATCCAAGGGCCCTCCTCATGCTCTACCTCCCGTGACCATATATTCCGCCAAAAGGCGACGAGGTCAGCCGTATTCGGTTTTGGGGAGGTAAAGCACGGCGTCGGGTTCTCCAACTTCCTGTAGAACCTCTTCTGATCACTCACGAAGAGGCGATTTTGTCGGAAGCGCTCAACTCTCTCAGAGTACCTACGAATACGCCTCCCCCATGCCGCGATTCTTTGCTTCAGGCCGTCGATGCGCTCCGTCAGTTTTTCAGCTATATCAGGCTGGTCAAGCCTGACGCCTAATCCATTGAAAGCTATTCTGACGGAGCGCACAATCCTTGGCCTAGTGTTGCCCGACCTGAAGCTTTGCAGTCTGCCAATGAGGGCCCTGGCCAGGCTGATACGGCGTTCTATTCTCTTCTTCCAGGCTGGTACGTCACTATTCTTATTAATAGTGCGTCCAGGCTCCCGGGTTTTGGCTCCAATGAAGCGATGTACCGCTAGAGCAGCACCAAAGAGAATAGAACCCGTATCATCCAAGCCTAGACTGCCATCCAAATATGGAGGTAGCAGCTTGTTAGCTGTCTCAATGGCAACCCGCGTCGCAGCATTAAGAGGAAGACGGGATAGTCGTGGCCTCTGTTCCAGAGGAGCGCTTCGGATCTCGGAAATCGCCTCCTCCAAAATCCCTCTCATCTGTTCTACTTTTTGGGAGACTGCTTCTTCAGCGATCGCATCCACAGGCACTTCGCTACGAACACTTCCCTGTTGCGTTGCAACTGCGTTATGCTCTGCAGATACGGGTTCGACTTCAGGAGCAGCCTCACGTCGTAATCGTTCGAGCTCGGCGGCGTTGAATACGCCCTTTCGTTGGATGTACCGAGCTCTATCTGCCAAGTTTTGCTCCGTGACATTTAAATTTTTATTTTTTTTTTTTTATTATTATTATCTTCTTATTGCTACACTCCACCCGTTTAATATATACATATACACATATAAATAAATATAATATAATACAATACTTATATAAGGAATATAATAAATTTACTTAAATTTACATAGATAAATATAAGCGGGTGGAGGATTACGCCCCGGCAGGGAGATCAAACGGCCGAGGGTTAGGGTTGTAGGCTGAGAAATCGGCGGACAATCCTAGCCGAGTCGAGTAATACCGCCTTCTGCATCCTGGCTGCGAGCGAACCGTCACAGATACCCAGCTGCCTCAGGTGGTGAGCGAGGCTAACCGGGATCAAACCGTTGGCAGATATCAGGATAGGGATGATTTCAGTGGACTCAACACCCCACATGTCGACAATCTCATGTGCCAAATCCAGATATTTACGCTTTTTCTCTGTTTCGGCTTTCACGAGGTTCTCGTCATGAGGGATGGTAATGTCCACTAAAAACACCCTCGACTGTGCCCTATCCATCACCACGATATCAGGCTTGTTCGCCAGTATCGTCCTGTCCGTGGCAATAGGCAGGTCCCAGTAGAGCCGGACTCCGTCGCGTTCGAGTACTGGCACCGGTGTGTACTGGTAATACGGCACCCTCTGTTCTAGGAAACAATACATAAGAGCAAGCTCTTGATGAAGAATTTTGGCCACTTGATTATGTCTGTGCAAGTACTCAGTGTTGGCAAGCGCTGAACACCCCGAAAGCACATGTCTGAGTGACTCGCCGGGATGACGACAAGCTCGACAGAAGTCAGGAGTGCCATCCTTCAGAATGTGCTTCCGGTAGTTGTTCGTCTTAACCACCTGATCCTGTATTGCACAGACAAAACCTTCGGTTTCCCCAAAGAGGTCCCCGAATCGCAGCCACTGCACGGAGGCCTTAACATCCACGTGAGGTGCGTGGAGCGCCTTGTAAAACCGTCCATGCAGCTCCTTCTCCATCCATACGGTCTCCCGGTCAGAGGTGCTAAGTACAACCGGTCTTCGCCATTCCTCTTTGGCCAGGGATAAGGGGGTGAGACCTTTGTCACATACTACAACATCACCATGCATAGCGCTCTCCCTCCTCGTTTCAAAATAGGCCCTGAGGCTGCACACCTCCCGGTTATGCATGGATTTGGCGCTTAATAGGCCTCGGCCACCACACTTCCGTGGGATGTACAGTCTCATGACCGACGATTTCGGGTGATGCATGCGATGGTAAGTCATAGTCGTGCGGACTCTTCTGTCCAGGGCGTCGAGTTCGGTCTGAGTCCATCTGAGCACGCCAAATGTGTACAAGAGAGTGGGCATGACCCAGCCGTTATAAGCTCGGACCTTGTTGGCGCCCGACAAGTAGCTCCGAAGAACTTTTGTCAGCCGTCCAAAAAAGACCTCACAAACCGCCTGTTTCATATCCACCTCCTGCACCCCTATGCATTGTGACATGCCCAGATACCGGTATGATTCAGCTTCGGAGAGGGTCTTGAAGTTAGAAAGCTCTAGGCTAATTTCAGCCGATTGCGTCACCTGTCCCCTGTCCACATGCACGACCGCACACTTATCCACTCCAAGCTGCATCCTGATGGAGCCGCTGAACTCAGTAGTGATTTTCAGCAACTCCATAAGGCGTGCAGGATTAGGTGCCAGCAGCTTGAGGTCATCCATGTAGAGAAGGTGGGAGACTTTAGTACCTCCTCTCCGAAACTGAAAGCCTGTCCCCGAACGCTCCAGCAGAGTGCTTAAAGGGTTCAAGGACAAGCAAAACCAAAGTGGGCTCAGACAATCACCCTGGAAAATACCCCTTCGTATCCGTATTCGGTCATCGGCACCCGTCGTCAGTCTCTCGCCCTGGAGACAAAGGATCGTACTCCATTGCCCCATGCATACTTCGAGGAAGTCTCGAACTGCACCGTCGATCTTGTACAGCTCGAGGACCCTCAGAAGCCATGAATGAGGCACCGAGTCGAATGCCTTCTTGTAGTCGATCCAGGCAGCAGAGAAGTTCCGACGGTTGCGTTTGACAAGCTGGCCCGCAACAGAGTCAATGATAAGGAGCTCCTTTGTGCCGCGGCCGCCTCCACGGCATCCGTTCTGAGCTACAGACAAGATGTTAAATTCGTCAATATGACGAGAGATCTTGCAGCTCAGAACGGATGTCAGTGTCTTGTAGATGGAAGTCAGACACGTTATGGGGCGGTAGTTGGTAGGATCCGCGGTGTTGGTGGACTTAGGAGCTAGGTGAGTGATCCCAGTAGTGAAGAGGTTCGGAAGCGTCTTCCGCTCTATCGCCTCTTGGTATTGTCGAGCCAAGGTCGCATGGCATACCGAGAACCCTTTCAGCCAATAGTGATGCAGGCCGTCGGCCCCCGGACTCTTCCAGTTCGGTGCCCGCCGGACCGCATCAGCTACGTTCTCCGAAGAGATGGCGATTGGGTTCATCGGTTCGATTCTAGCACATGCTTCCTGAACCGCCGCAATCCAAGGGCCCTCCTCATGCTCTACCTCCCGTGACCATATGTTTCGCCAAAAGGCGACGAGGTCAGCCGTATTCGGTTTTGGGGAAGTAGAGCACGGCGTCGGGTTCTCCAACTTCCTGTAGAACCTCTTCTGATCACTCACGAAGAGGCGATTTTGTCGGAAGCGCTCAACTCTCTCAGAGTACCTACGAATACGCTTCCCCCATGCCGCGATTCTCTGCTTCAGGCCGTCGATGCGCTCCGTCAGTTTCTCAGCTATATCAGGCTGGTCAAGCTTGACACCTAGTCCGTTGAAAGCTATTCTAACGGAGCGCACAATCCTTGGCCTAGTGTTGCCCGACCTGAAGCTTTGTAGTCTGCCAATGAGGGCCCTGGCCAGGCTGATACGGCGTTCTATTCTCTTCTTCCAGGCTGGTACGTCACTACTCTTATTAGTAGTGCGTCCAGGCTCCTGGGTTTTGGCTCCAATGAAGCGGTGTACCGCTAGAGCAGCACCGAAGAGAATAGAACCCGTATCATCCAAGCCCAGACTGCCATCCAAATATGGAGGTAGCAGCCTGTTAGCTGCCTCAATGGCATCCCGCGTCGCAGCATTAAGAGGAAGACGAGAAAGTCGTGGCCTCTGTTCCAGAGGAGCGCTCCGGATCTCGGAAATCGCCTCCTCCAAAATCCCTCTCATCTGCTCTATTTTATGGGAGGCTGCTTCTTCAGCGATCGCATCCACAGGCACTTCGCCACGAACGCTCTCTTGTTGCGTTATAACTGCGTTGTGCTCTGTGGATACGGATTCGACTTCAGGAGCAGCCTCACGTCGAATCCTTTCGAGCTCGGCGGCGTTGAATACGCCCTTTCGTTGTATGTACCGAGCTCTATCTGCCAGGTTTTGCTCCGTGACAGTTAAATTTGGCTCAAGCAGCAGGAACTCGCGGTGCATTACCGCTCGGTAGCCAGTCCGTCCGGTTTCCCCTCCTACAGCCCTATAATACGCGCGCATGACATTTCTATTCATGTCTTGTGTCCATCGCATGCGGCGTACTCCACCAGTGGCGGGCGCCGAATGCTGAGTCCCTTGAGACTCTGTCGGCGCCAAGCCAGCTGATGGGGATGGTGGATACACCGACCGGCTAGGTGGTGGTGCCGGTCGGCGGGGGTTACTGGCGTCCCGCATGCTGCCACGTCCAGCGCCAGCTCCAGACGCGCCCTGGCGCCCCCCAGGTAGCGGCCCTAGTCTTACTCTGTTTTTCTGTGTATCCATCATCATTTAGAGCTGTTAGATACTCACTCGGAGAGTCGCTCACGCTCCCCGAGGAGGCTGCTTTGATGTTATACAGCTTTAGTTGCCTTTAGTCGCCTTTTACGACACCCTAGGCTGAGGATGGGTTGGTCCTATTCTACTCTGCCGGGAACCACACGGCAATTATTATTATTATTATACTATAACTCTATTTTATTTATTTTATTATTTATCTAATTTATTATTTATCTAATTTATTTATTATTATTATTATTATTATTATACTATAACTCTATATATTTATTGTCAATTGTTTTCTACTAAATGACGTTTGAACTTAGCTTTTTTTTTATAAAGTTGGAGTCGCTTAAGTTTATTAGTGAGTAGATGATGTGTGATTTTTGGTTACAATTGCCCGGCCAAGGGCTTGTGTAATGTTAATGTGGGGGGTGAGAGAATGTATGTTGCGATTTGATACAATCATATCTATTCTCTGGTCCCTGAATGATGAGTGAATGAGGATGATTATTAATGATTTGATGATATTTAATGGTTGACGAGAGCGATGGATCAGCTTATGTGATATATTGCTGAGGTAGCCGCTTTCGTTAACATATATGATATACAGTAGGTATAGCATTTTATACAAGTCAATCAATGGAAATACTAATTATTTACAATAGTAGATTACAATATAGGATTTCACGGTAAATGAGTATTTTTAAATAATTTAAGTTATTCTTTTCTTTTTTTTTTTTTTTGTTCCCATTGGAACAACACTTTCTTCACACAATTGGTTATATTATAGCAAACAAATACGTATAAAGTAGATCGACAATTATACAATGATTTGGGTTGTGATGTAGGACAATCAATAATCAATAAGTGATAATAATAGTACCATAATATACATTTAGAAGTGGAACAGAAATAAAGTTATTTACAGTGTTTTGATGACATAGAACAGTCAATTTAACAAATAATCGAGGACAAGATTAGCTTATTAGCTTGCGTTGTATTCCTTTAATGTCATCAGGATCAAATTCCTTGCAAGCCTTGCAAAGGATTGAAGACAAGGCTTGTTTACAATTAATTCTGTGAGCTCGAAGGGCGAAATGTCGAAGTAATTACAGATCGCTTCATGGTCGTGTCTGATAGAGGCATATCTAGGGCACCACCTCAGGAGGTGTTCCAGTGTTTGCGAGGAGGTGTTGTCGCAAGGGCAGCAGTCGAGCTCGGAGAGTTTGAACCTGTGTAGGTATGTTCTATTGAATGCGTGTCCTGTGAGTGTCTGTGTGAGTGTGAATGTAGTGTCTGTGTTTTTAAAGAGTTTGTTAATGTGATCGAGTGTGGGAAGTAGGGTGTGTGTATATCTACCTTGTTGTGCCGTCTCGTACCACTCGCTCCATGCCGTGCAGCACTCCTCCATGGCCCTGCGTTTGACAAAGCTCATTGGGAACAAGGCATAGTCGTACGCCATGTGTGACTGGACGGCGTTTTTGGCAAATGTGTCTGCGAGTTCGTTCCCGGCTATATCTGCATGGCTTTTAACCCATGCAAAGTAGATACAGCCGGTGTGTGTGTGTAATATGTTATGTATCTGTGAGACCAGGGGGTGAGTGTTGTTACGATTCTGGATGGCTTGGATGGCAGATCTGGAGTCGGATAGTATGAGTGTGTGAGGTTGTTGTTCCTGGGAAGCTCGTGTGGCGGCTTGTAAAATCGCAAATATTTCTGCCTGGAATACTGTGCAGCTGTCATGTAGTTTATACTTTTTAATAATAGGCGTGTCGTTTCCCTCAAAACTAACGAACGCAGCTCCTACTGTCCCGTCTTCTAATTTGCTGCCGTCCGTGTAGGTGGTGTAGATGGGTTGGGAAAGGGAAGATATGTGTTTAGTTATTTCAGGTTCGGTGTAAAAGAATTTGGGATGGATGGAAATTCTGTCTGCAGGGTGTAATAGTAAGTGAGGAGGGACGTGCCGTTCCAGTTGGATGTCGTCAGGAAGGAAGTTACATTTTCCGGTGAGCCGAGCGGTCTCGGTTTGGTGTACCTCTAGGACTTTGAGGTCCAGTGGTGTAAACCTTGCCAGGGCTAAGGCGGCTACAGTGGACACAGTGCGGAATGCCTTAATGGCGCTGAACTTAGCTTTAGATATGTGTGAACAAGTGTCTATACGATTTATTTATTTTATTTATTTATTTATAACCATTTTATTACCAAAGATATTTAAATACAATAAATTAAAATAAATATTTAAAAAGACAAAAAAAGTATCTGAGGCAGTGGGAGGTGGCTCAGCTCAGCAGGCGACTAAGGCCATAGTGGTGCGAACAACTGTGCACCGACTAGGGTGGTGATAGGCAGCAGCGTCACCATATCCTGACATAGCACACTGCGCTCGTCAACACGCCTGCCATGCATGGCTAGTATTGGCAACCCCCCACCCCTCCAAATGGGGGAAGCCTACGTCCAGCAGTGGACATCCAATGGCTGATAATTATTTTTTTACGCATACCTACTCATACTCTTATATAACGCCGTCATTCAAAATACAAAATTCAAATAGCAATAACTTTAGACTTAAATGTATATAATTCACATTTTTATCTCTACAAAAATTTTCGTTACAAACATTTAAACAGGCATGTGAAATATTAAGGGCCTGTGCATATTAAGGGCCCGTTTCCGATGTATAACGGTATCCACCAGATAAAATTATATGATATATATTTCTTTTCTTCACCATCAAGATCTCCAATGTATCGGTCAGATATTCCTATTCGCAACTTGTAGATCTAAAAGTTGTAGTATGTATGTTAACAACCTGTTTTACACCCTACTGATAAAGCGTATCAGTAACATTTGTGCCGGATAAACTTTATCAGCAACCTGTGAAACGGGCCCTAACAGTGTGATATAAGAGTGAACATTCTAACTTTATAACATGATATCGACGAGATAAGTATCAAAGCTTTCGTCGTAGTTAATTAGATATATTATTGTAATGAATTAATTGGAAATTCTTGATGAAGAGAGCTTTTGTTCTCGCGTCGGAAATTTTGTAATTATTTTCTGTTTGCATAATATTATAAATAGTCTTTATTGCGTGGAAATAATTGTAGTATATAATACAAGTGGATAAAACACGTGTATTTAATCGAAAGGTCGTGGGTACAAATCTTGGCTAGTGAAGTTTTTTTGAAAATTTAGTGGTAGAAGAAAATATTGTTACGAGATCGGCGTGTCTTGGGTAAAATTTTGAGTCATATAAATCCGAAAATGCATATTTAATTATTTAGCAATCGTTGTGGGCTAACTCACAATCATTCTTCTAATCAGATGGAATAAAAATGTAAGCTCTTATTGTTTCATGTTATTTATTAAAATTTTATTTTGACGGAGATGTTGACAATGTTGTAGCTCTTATCGAGACAGGAATCAGAGAGGCCACAGACAAACAGGATACATCACACACACACATACATTATTCACTCGCGCTTACTTACGCACACAAACATAAAAACATACATACGCAAGAGTAGTTCATTTAGTTTATTTAATTTATTTTCGTCAAGTTTTTTTTTTTTTTTTTTTTATTAAATTCACGACCAACTTAACAATATTAATTTATTATACATACAAGAGCTTACTATAATTGGTGGCTGAGAGACAGACCGCTACACCTCCAACAGAATGTCGAATGGGAAGAGACTGGCTGAAAACCAGCGCTTCCTAGGACCTCGGTCCCAAGTAAGCAAATAGCTGAGCTACCTCCCATTGCCTCAGATACTTTTTGTTTTTTTTTAATCTTTGGTAATAAAATGATTATAAATAAATAAATAAAACAAATAAATCGTATAGAAACTTGTTCTGCATACACAGTGTAATTACTGGCACCGAGACTTTAACACCTTATGTCTCTGGATAGGCAACACATAGATGAGTTGCCTGGACTAGTTCCAGGTAAACTAGTTTATGTTCATGGGCGACGTCAACCACTTACCATCAGGTGGAACGTCTGCCAGTTTGCCTATCCTACTAACTAAAAAAATAATAATAATAATACGTTTTCTCCCTTTAAAAATGTATATTAAGCTTCCGTGCTCTAGTTTCAAAGTAATGATGATTACTAATAACAAATCAATATTTACTCTTGATAGTGACGTGATCTTGTAAATATTAATTAATTTATTTTTTTACACTTTATTATTCACCACAAAATATAAACAATAAAACAAATACGAAATACGAAATATAAACAAAGAAGGCTTAAGACAATTACGAATTGTATAGTAAAAGGGTCGGTCTTATGTATAATAAGCCATTTCTTCTAGACGACCCGAAAAACATTGCTATTCTTAAATATTTACTTATAAATAAGTCTTACGTCAAGCTGATTCATTTATATGATCTTTGTGTTTGATATAGAGATCATAAAAAAACGCAGTATGATTCATGGAATCTGAATTGGACTGCAATATCTTTGAATATATCACTATTGAGCAAAGGAGCTCCTATAAAGGAGCGGGAATATTAATCCACTACGCCATTGTTAATAATATAAATATTAAAGCTTTGATATATTTAGGAACGTAGTATACCCGTCCCGACTTGGAAATAGTACGTACGTGTATAAATACAAAATAAGTATTATTTTGTACTTTTTGGGGTTTTTTTAAAGGCAGTTAAATATATGTATACATATTAACTATATTTTACTCCATATATTCTGTACAAATTTTAAGTGTCTATCTACGGTTCTACATATACAAACATATAACAGACAAAGAAAAGAATAGCAGTCGGCTGTTACCTAGAACACAAGCATTAAGAGGAAGGATACCGGCTCTTTCTCAACGTAGTCGACGGTTTCCTCCCTGGATAATGACACTAAAACCTTTAACTGCCATGAACCCTATGTTTAGGTTTTTTTAATATTCTTATTATCATATATATTTAATATATATTTCTTATATGTTTTCAGACACTCATTCAAAAAAAAATTACGCATATTTACAAAAAAAAAAAAAAACTAAAACATAGGGGCATAGCTGAATTTTTTTTTTTAGTTACATAAAAAAATAGCATGTTTTGGGGAGGAAATAGTCGAGTACGAAATGCAGTTTTGGTCAATAATTATCTACCTAAAACGGTTTGAGCTGCAGTTGTCACTTTCTTGCTGTTTGTGGGGGAGGAACAGGAACATTTTATTCAAATACCTATTTTTAAAAAGTCTCTCAGGTACCCTTTCCTCTTAAGTTGTCTGCCTTAGGAACAGACGACCGTGTGTGTATATTAAACATATTAGTTTATTTACTTATTGTTACAGTTTTGGTGACAAGTAACTGTTCTAATTACCCAGAGGACGCAGTGAATAAGAAATGAGGTGAACTCTACAGTTTCTCGTTCTCA
This sequence comes from Euphydryas editha, assembly GCA_036937285.1. Lineage (NCBI taxonomy): Eukaryota > Metazoa > Arthropoda > Insecta > Lepidoptera > Nymphalidae > Euphydryas > Euphydryas editha. Next base: position 2,191,877 of record JAUPFZ010000017.1, on the reverse strand, counting down.
AAGTGTAATCTGCATCAATTTATAGTTCTTATAGACGGAATCTTTATAAATGCTTGTTGGAATAAATAATTCCTTGAAATTCGGAATTCAAAGGTAATTTAAAGTAGAACGGATATTCTTTTTAAAGTTGCTTTGGAATTCGTTAGTCCTAGTTATAGTAATGTTAGTGACTAAATTTATGCAGAAATATTTATTAAAAGTTAATATGATTGTTTTTTTATTATTATTATTTATTTATTTATTTTTAATAAAAGTCTCAAAAAATGCTATAGCTTTTAGCTTCAAAAATCGCAAACTGATGACTACACGTCCACCACTACAATAGTACAGTTGTCATGTTATCTTATATCTTTAACATATATAGGTATATATAATCTGAATCTCGGAAACGGCTCTAACGATTTTCATGAAATGTAGTATAGGGGGTTTCGGGGGAGATAAATCGATCTAGCTAGAATTTATTTTTAGAAAATGTGGTTTTATCCCTTTTTTCACGCAATTAAAAAATATCATTAGAATACGAAGATAAATTTCGCTGTCATTGATAAGTTTGTAATAGCTCGGTTGGAAATCGAGCGGATTCGAAATCAGAAAACCCGGATTCGAATCTAGGTGTCTACAGACCAATTGTTTTTCCTTTTTTTTTCAAGTTTCTTCTTTTGTGAGAAAAATTATTATTGAGAGCTCTTTTTATTTTTTATTTTTTCTTTAAATAACCAGTTCCTATTATTTTACTATTATGTCGGTAAGGTCGAAAATATTATTTATGTTTCATCAGTATGTAATGTATCTAAATATAACCGAGCAAAGCTCGGTCATCCAGGTACTAAACGAATAAAAAAAACTAAAAAAAACAAGGAGTTTGTTTCAGAAGCTTATACCTACATACAAAAATAATCAGCTAGGGAGCTCCTTTTAAGTAATGAAATTTACTTGATTCAGGACCACCGCTCTTCCACATACAGGACAAATAGTTCGAGTTTGTAATCTTAAAATATTGTAATAAAAATATATCATCAATTCGTGTATGGTTATATATGTGTAAATAAAGGCCTTGCACTCGACGGTAATCGAATCGGTGACCGTTAGGGCAACAATAGATCATGATTAGAAGGAGGAGGGCAAACAAGTTATCAAGTCTCGGAAGAACAGAAATATTTGTAACTCATCAACTTTTAATTAATGTTCGTATTATCTTTAAACATATTTTTGTATACCTATATAATATATAATTGTATATACATATAAATATACATTGTAACTATGGAATACAATATTTTAGTTATATTCTTACCTACTTTGTATAGGAATCATTAATTAATTTAAGTTCATTTTATTATTGTATTGCAGACTGGACGATGTACGGTAAAAATCAAACTACCTTTGTCTACCTTTGGAAAAACATCCCGTAGGGAGACTCGAGCTCCAAGATCGTAAATGCCGCGAATAGCCCATTTTTGTAAAATAAATACAGTCTCAATATCTGTAGCATTACCCCACAGTAACTTATAAAAAATTTATTAAAAAATTTAAAAAAAAATCATGTTAATTATTTTTGCACTATCATTTTCATAAGCACCTTGTAAAAAAATGCACCAATAAATAAATAAATAAATAAACAATAAATAAATAATCAGAGCCAAAAGCTGTAACCTTTGCTGGTAATGCTTGCTTCACTGATAATTTATATCATATAGTAAATATTGTTATAAGTACCAATTATAACCTCTTTTGTGACGATCCAGTAATAAGCATAGATGAAATTCAAGGAAAATCAAAACCAGATCGAACGTTATCCGAATATAATCTCATTAAGAGAACAATACATTCCCTGCTACCAACACCGATGATTACTAATTAATTAATAAAAATTAATGAGTTAATTAAATGAAGTGTTATATCAATATGTCATTTATTCGATAAATCGAATTCGATTCGATTTCTCGATTATTTATGAATGGTACTTGCTGTCTGATCCATCTAGAATGCAAAACATTACAGGCGTTAAGGTACGATATTTATTATATTATTATTATATATGTAATACTTGAAGCAACAACATCTTTTTACCCGACTGCGACAGAAGGAGGGTTATATTTTTCGAGTGTATGTATGTATGTATATATTTATGTATGTATGTATGTATGTATGTCCATTTCTTTGGCACACCCTACAGCCCAAACGGCTGGACGGTTTTTGACATATGAGGTGTCGTTGGATTTGTCTAAATTGTAGTAGTGACATAGGCTATATAAATTTTCAAAATGGCGCCCGCAAATGGCGGAATGAGGGGGGAAGTTGAATTTTTTTTTTCTTACTATAGCAATATGGGTATCAAATGAAAGCTAGTAAATTGTTTTATTCTTTTTAGATTATAATAAGAGTATTTTACGCAGTCGGGTTTCTTGATTTTTTTTAATTAAGCATACTTGTTTGTTACTGTCCCCGGCCTGAATGTCATAATGATTTATCAACTGAACTGAACTGAATCAGCCTGTAAGCAACCACTGCTGGGCAAAGGCATCTTCTACATATAGAAGAAGGGTTGGAGCTTAATCCATCAAGCTCCACTGCGGGTTCGCGGATAATTTCTCTACCGTGAGTAACGATCGCTATCAGGGATCTATAATAACAACCGGAACCAATGTCTTTACGTCCTCTCCGAAGCACTAGTATTTCGACAATTATTATTCACTTGTATATAATACAATGAGAATGTTGAAAGCAAAGTAATAACGGTCAGTTTAATTGAATTATTCATAAATGACACCAGTGGATCTCCGACGTTCACAATATGACGCCATGTACATGCGCAAACAGACTCAATATTCAGCCTCTGTCCATGTAATACATATATATATATCACTCACAGAGATGCGAATATTATTCGATATTATACTATATTTGTATAACGAATTGACTTTAATAAATATTTTCAAAATAAAAGATCGTAAGTAACTTGAAATAAAAACTAAAATGTAGAGAAGATAATATTTGATATATAAAAGAACAAAATATATAACAAAAAATAACTAAAACAAATAGATAGCTCAATCCTCTAGTTTATGTTTCTTTTTTTCCATTTAGAAATAAGTAGAGTGAAACTAAAACTAAACAAATAATTGTGGACTTAAAAAAAAATCGAAGTCGAGTTAGTTATTCAACAGTTAATTAATGCCTTGGTGAAACAGAGCGCGTTATTTACTGACATTATATAGTAGGTACTAGCGTCGCGTACTGACTTTTATTAGAATGACACAAGGCAAAGCAAAAAACCTATGAACTAAAAGTTCGTTACATTATTTAAGAGATTCTTACATCATTTAAGAAACCTTTTGTCCCCCCCCCCTCATTATCCCCATGTTCGTAGATTATAAGTACACAATTGAGCCTTCAGCCTATGACTAAAAGATGATGAATGAAAGATGACAATGGGATGAAGAATGCAAGCAAAAAAAAAAACACGAGAAAAACAGCCTCCCCCGTATCACAGGGAGGTCTAGATATTATTTAAAAAAAAAGTCAAAGTTAAATTAAATCAAAACAATTTTTTCTTATCCATATAGGCATTAAAAGTACTATTTCATGTCAAGCTACCACCTGATTTGGAAGATTCTGCTAAGAAGAATCGGAAAGAGGCTCAAAAGTTACTCTAATATAGGCATAAATTCGTGGTGTTTTAATGAGAGCGTTAATGATTTGGCTAAAATTTAATTGGGAATTAAATTACCTAATTAAACCTTACATAATCAACGGCTACAGTAGGGTGAAAATACTATGTCCGCAAACGCACTAAGCACAAGGGCAAGCGCCCAGACCACGACAAGCTGTATGGTCTATTCAAACTTGACACGCGTTGCTGTGACCACTGCATTAACCAGTCGTCGTGAATTGACTCGAGAAATATGTTCATCATAAATGCTTTCAAAACACAATTTTTTGACGTGATAACGTCTAGTGAATCGATGAAAGCCACCAGGTACTTCACGAAAAAGCATGACTCACTGTCTCTCTTACACTCTCATCGGACCGCGTCCGAGTAGAAGAGACAGCGGCAATCTACACGCATACTGTTTTTATCAATGTTTTTTTTATGACGTTAGGGGCCATTCATTTATTACGTAAGACGTTTTAAGGGGGGAGGGGGATCGACCATGTCTTATTTTCTCTTACAAAGGGGTGGGAGGGAGTTTCGATAGTTCTTACGTAGGATCACAAAAATGCGCAAAGTTAAAATTATACTTTGAAAAAGCGCAGGCAACCGCACGATTGCCGAGGTTTTCTCGGATGCGTATAGGTAATACATATTAGAGATATTCCAGTGGCAGATTCACTTTCGGAGTAGGTTTTGAGCCCCTGGACTAAAAATCTTATGGAAGTAAAGATGAATAATTAAAACCAAAGTTTATTACTACCAAAAAATAAAATTAGTAAGACCTTTGTAAGTAGAAATCAACATTTCTAAAATTGTTACTTAGAAAAATAAACATTAAAACTAAGTAAACGTGTATTCATTTTTTCTTTAGATTCTTACGTAATAAATATTATAGGGAGGGGCTCGGTCTATTCTTATTTTTTCTTATCATATCATAGAGGGGGAGGGGGTCGAAAACTAGCAAAATTCGTCTTACGTAATATATAAATGGCCGCTTGTCACGTAACTAAAATTATCTTCCGTAATCCGACTTTTAATTGACAATCTGTTAATATCAGTCCCCACTTTCCTCAGCAACAACGTTATTTAGTCGTGAAGCAACAACGTATCAAAACGATCATTCTCGCTTCATCAATCACTCGACACACTTATTCTGTATATTTATAAACTAGCTGTGCCCCGCGGTTTCACCCGCGTTATTTTGAGGGAAAAAAGTATTTAAATATTTTTAAACAATTACTCTGAGTACCAGCCGAGTAGGTACCCGCCTCGATGGTCGAGTGATCGCAAGCGTTACTGCCGAGCAAGGGGTCTCAGGTTTTATTAGTTTATAGTTTTATTATTAGGGTGGTTCAACGTATTATTGAGTTTTTTTATTTTTCGAAAATTCTCAGAAAAAAAGATTGATGTTATATTTACTTTAAAAGTGGAACTGTAGTTAAAAAGTGTCTCGAGAAGATAAATAAGAAGCTCTTAAAAAAAGATTATTTTTTCCCGTTTTTGTAACATTTCTTATTATTGCTCAGCCCCTATTGGTCGTAGCGTGATGTTATATAGCCTATAGCCTTCCTCGGTAAATGGGCTATCCAACACAAAAAGAATTTTCCAATTCGAACCAGTGGTTCCTGAGATTAGCGCGTTCAAACAAACAAACAAACAATCAAACACTTCAGCATTATATATTAGTATAGATTTATCTTGTAACAAACAACAAACTGATATTTTAAAATTGCTTTTTAACATTTCGATTTCGACATTTAACACGATTTTTTTTTTTTTCGTTAAATTTAAAATAAGTAATTTATAAAGTAATTACTATTATGTTTTTAGTACTTATATTTATTTTAATTGACGTGTTATAAGACATTTGATATTGTTGATTGTGTAATTGTGACAAACGGCTTTTTACTTTATTTTTCATTTGTTTTTTCTTTATTTTTCAATGTTAGTTTGTGGATTAATTTTTAATTTTGAAATCCAGGTTTTTTTTTAATTAGTGTAAATGGTTAACCCGTTCTAATTTAGTAAATAAATAAATTAAAAATTAAATTTGCATAAATAATTTCAATAAGAGAGAAAGTTAGATGTCGAAGATACTGAGACTTCGTTGTGAATCAGAAACACTCAAAATGTCACTTAATACTCGTCAGTATTACTGTGATGGCTATAACAATAAATAAAAATTAAAGTTTAAAAAGAAGGAGATTCTCATCGAAAAAAAAAAGAATATTTTAAATGGATCTTAAAAAATGTTGATTTAGTATTAAATTTTGTAAATTGGTATGGAATTCTATATAATGCATTATATAATATGTTTATACACAAACATCAATTAACCTTATAAATCTAGGAATCAATCTCCCAATTACTAACGTCAGAAAATATCTATATATTAATACGTGAAGCAAAAATTTTTTACCCCTTTTTACGAAAACGCGGACGGAGAAGTATGAAAATTGGCACAGTTAACGTTTATATGGAAAAGAAGTGCAGAATGCTAAAATTTTTAAAAAAATACATTAAAATTCAATAAAAAAAAAAAACAATACACACACTACGGCATACACACATATGTACAATGACATACATATATACACAAATTTTGTTTATTGTCAAAGTCTGTTGTCAACACCGTCTTAAATTTAGGTCTTGCAACGAATTTTTTATCGAAATTTATTATCACAGATCAGGTCCAATGACTGCTGCATATGCTCACTATGTTATACGTAATCATATTTTTATGATGTTGACAATGCTGTCAATTATAGATTAGGTCGAATTTCAACCACTAGGCGACCTCTAGTATTTTATAAATATATTTCAGCGTATAATGTTGCTAGTATTTATATTCAACTTAACCTAGTATTAGAACAGATACCCTGCTTCTTAATAACGCTACTCCATAACGTTAACAGATGGTGCTTATTACGGCTCGGGCGAAGCTCGGCCTCAAAAGCACAAAGTAAATCGATGTTCCAGAATAAGGCTGTTAATTTAGCAAATAACTTTTATTAAGCTTGAAGCGTAACTGACCGTGGTAATTCATTAGTCATCTAAATAAATAGGGTTAAAACATTCGCTTAATCCGCTAAATCACACATACCAAGCGATTATTTGAATTACTAATTGATCTTTAGGATTGTATTTTTAGATACGTATTTTAGGTATGAGAATATTCGAGAATATAATAAAATAACTATTTTTTGTGAATTTGTTTGTAATTCATGGCAGTGTACTCTCTTAATATAAATCAGTGGGATTTCACTGATTTCAAGTGACTATTAACTTTTTATCAATATGAGAAAAGTACCACGCAGCTTTAGTGACTATTCAATTTATGAATTTGTGAATATCAGAGTTACTGATTTGATCATTGAATATTTGTATGTGTATTAGTTAGTATTCACTAACTTGTTGTTGAAATTCACTGATATGTAGTGAATTAAGCTTCACTGACTAATGAAAATTCCACTGATTCGTGTTTAAAGAGTGGTCTATAATTAAAGTACCTAAACTTTCGCCCTTTGTTGAATCTCATAATATTTTTATTCATACATTTTTACGATGTTTAGGGAACCCAATATTTAAAACTTTAACAGAATCTCAAGTATATGACTATATTGAGATGACGTTAAAATTATAAAGGTATGAACACGTGGTTTATGCTGAAATAATTCAAACATTCCCGATAACTCCCTGATTGGCCTTAAAAAATGAAAACTTTTATAGATCGATCAATTCATTTTGACGCTTGACAATGTGTGCGTGTACTTGTAATTACACAACTTATTGTTAGATGTGTGACAGGGACTCGATAATCGCCGTAAGAGCGACACGAGTTCTTTTGGCTTTGTTAAGGAAATAAATAAATAAAAATAAACTTACCGTTTTGATGCATAAACATAAAACAAAAAAATTTGATAGCGAATCAAAAAAATAATAATAAATTACGCTTTAAATATACCTTTACGATTTTAAAAATTTAATGAACATAATTATAGTTAAAAAAAAAAAAAACAATACTAATGACCAACAAGTACTCACCGCTTGAATAAAGAAATCCTTGTGCAAAACGCTGACGATGCCGAAATTGGTGAACTTGAAAACCCTATCCATGATCCACATGAGGTTAGACAACACTCCAGGTCTTGGGTTCCAAGTCGCCATCAGGATGGGCACGTCCGCTGTGCTCTGATGGTTCGCCAGGACAAGTGTCTTACGATTGCTGCATGCTGCTGGTTCATCACCGGTTTCGACAACTGTAAACAATAAACATTGTTAATTGTGGTCATTCTTCTTACCTATTGTTAGGAAAATATCCAGTTTAAAATGGTACATAAATAAAACATTTAAATCGGTTTTGGTTTAAATATATTTATATATTCATAAATAAAACTATATACATCCTACGCAAGTCTTAATCTCGATTAAATTTCTGCATAAAATCACAAAATCTTCTTAAAGATTTTCGCGATGCTAGAATAAAACTAAATCGATACTTTATAGACGATATAACGAACGCAAGTTTACGCGTGATTAGTATAGCTCTGAAACAGCTGGAAAAAAATGAATGAGTCACATGGTAACGGTATCATATTAGAACTCTTGAACGCGAATGAGCGACCGATTTTGAAAATCTTCCAGCCAGTATTCAATTCCGTTATTCATGAAGGAATTGAACAGTGGCTGAAAGATTGGTGGCTTTATTATTCAAAATAAATGAATCATGTTTAAATTCCGTATTTAAGAGTTATCGCAATGCAAAGATGTGCTCAGCGTATGACTATGCTATCAAATCAGAAATGAGGAGATCTGAAGAAGAACCAAAGTAAAATTACTTTGGTTTACACAGCTTTATATGACATAAAATTGAGGTATTAATAAGTTGGGAATAAACTTCGAAAAGCCTTTGATCGTTGGGGACCTAAGGTGAATGGAATGACTACTGCGCATCGAAAAGCCCTGAGTTAGTTAGCCTACTTCTAGATCGACTGCTGCAAGTGTAACGGCGCAAGACCGCGAACATTGGAATTCCACGAAAAAGATGTTAGAATATTATCAAAATATAATTAAAATACGATAGTAGTTCTACCTAATATATGCTGTGTTAACGAGAATAACTACTTGTATTTTAGGACGATTCTTTGTGGTCTTTTCTGTGGTTTATAGGGTAAAATAGAATTAACAATTAGTCTTTTCGTTACAGCTATTGTGTTTTATCAAAAGACCTATTTCGCACAGTTAACAACTATCGGTTGATGACGATATCGACAAACATTACACCGTCTAGAAATACAGTTATTAATGTAATAATATAAACGCCTTTTAAATTCTACTCATAACACTATTAAATAAAAATCTCCTTTAAGTTGTAAAGGAATATATGCAATCATTATACAAACAAAAACAGAAACTCGGGAAAAGTTTTTTTTTGTCTTTTTTTCAATCTTTGAGTCATTATTCTAAGAACTGTATAATCCGTTATGCATAGTGCTTAAACGCGTAAAAGCATTATTTTAAATATATACGCACGCCTATGTGCACTATACCTAACGATATAATTAGTACTAAATACTCTTTCGTATCGATTACATACATAGAATAAACAATACAATTTTTGTTTATATGCAAAATAATTCGAAAAAAATTATACAAAATTTAAATTAATAGTTTACTAAGATAACAAACGCTGGTAAGTGATAAAAGAGCATAAAATTCCGAACGGTCTGTAGAATATACATAATATGTTTTCCTCGAGTTGTCCATTTAGATGCAAGTATGGCGACTCAAACTAAAACGATTAAAGTGCTGTGCTGAGAAGGTCTGTTTGCACAAATACGGAACCGTTCGAAATATTTATTTGCCGAGAGACCGTTTGTGTGAAGTTGTTTGTGGAACGTGACGCGAAACAACTAGATGGATTTCGATAAGAGTTTCATGGGGAAATATCGGTAACGAATGGGAATTATGATATAAAAATATTGAACCAAACAAAATACGCTTCGAGGGCAACGACTCCTAACAGAATGGTAGCCTATACTAAATGAATGGTCAACGCAAATATTTGTAAGGACTTCATATTACTGTTCTTTTGCGAAATACAAAAAAAAAAAAAGCGAAATAAATATCACGCGGATAGCTTATAAAAGTCAAAAGGAAAATTCGAAGAAAAATCTCTATGCAAACACGATTCAGAAACGAAGGACTCTGTAAACACGCCTTCAAAGCGCTAAAATTTCAATAAACGTAAAAATCTTCACTTCATTACCATAGAAAAAAAATGTCATGCGTTTCATCCTACTTAGAATAAATAATGGAATAGTATTAAGATTCAAATTAGATTCTATCTTCTTAAGGACACACCCTCATCTCCCTAAATAAATAACTTTCCCCTCTAAAATAGGAAAAGGCTATAAAATTTATTAATTTTTTTTTTGAAATAACTTCATTATAAGTCACGCTATACACAGATTACTCCAAGTGTTCTAAGAAATTTAAAATTCAATTTTAATAACTGTAAGCATGAAATACGATATTTTTTAACGACATCGTTGTAATATTTTTCCACTTCAGATTTCAAATATTTCTCATTATTATCCATACTTTGAAGGAAAGATTTTTTTATTAGATTTATATTTTATTGAAAAATTTTGTAATTTACTATCATCCTTTCTAAATTCAATCAACATTACATATAGATATAAATGTATATGTTTTCTTGTTAAATTTCTTTATGTCAATAATACTCAGTTAATGAGACAAAGTTAGAATTTAACAACAAATAGTCACGTATTAATAAATTTGTTGAATATTGACACATAATGCACACACAAAATTGAACTTTTCATGCATGAATAAATACTATTTAAAAAGTTAAAAATACTTTTTTTGTATAATTTTATGATATCTTACTTATGTGTGTGCCAGTTTTTAAACGCGCTCATAACAATATTTGATCAAGAAATCGTGCATGCCCCGTCGTACGTAAAATTGGAGATATCATATTGTGTTCTTTTGGCACCATTGTAAACCGTAAAACAAATGAATAAATGAACAATAAGATACAAACGGATCAAAATACAATCTTCGTTAAGTATCTACAATAGAAAAATTAAGAAAAACCGGAAAATACGAAAGCATTGTTATTTAAAGAGCAGTCCTATACAGCGATGTTGTTTTCGTTTTATCCGGCAAATGTTATATTTGAGAAATCCTTTGTGTCGAGACGCCTTAAGGCGGAATGTTTCGTAATTAAGAAGACTACCTGGACTTAAAGCGACGAAAGTTTATTTAAAAAAAAGTATGTATCTGTCGTCGGGTAAATTAAAATTTTGATTAACTTCGTGTGATATTTTAGCGTTATTTTTTTTTTAATCTCTGGATATTTGTGATGTAATGACATTGATTTAGTTTGTGCGTGGATATGTACATACTCGTATTTACGTCATTTTCACTTAGGTACGCAATTAATATTGAAGCGTTCTTTTATAGTGGTGCGAATAGATACCTTACCGCGGATTGCGGTTTCTATTCTTGTTCTATTTATTATATATACATATATATTTGTTTTTTACCACGGTGTGTGGTGTCTTTGTGGATCTTCCCAGCGTGCTTTGGAGAGCACGTAATTCCGTCTGTTCCGGTTGTTATCATAGACTCATGTCATCATATGACTATTATTACTCATGGTTGGAAAATTATCCGTCAAACCGCAGTGAAGAAGCGTCGTTGATTAAGCTCCAATTGTTCTTCTACATGAAAAGGGTCTTTGTCTAGTATCGGGGCGTTTACCGACTGTTTCAATTTAATTCAGTAAAAAAAAAGAAGATTAAGTGAAAAGTATGTATTAACATTCCGCTATGGCGCCTGTAATGTCTCGTTTCTCGTTTCAATATCTCACACTTAGAAAACGTAATCGTTCGCCCTACAACCCGACTTAAAAATGCGTTCAAGTGAGTTTTCTTTATAAGGGGTAACACCACTGTAAATGTGGGCAAAAATTTTTTTTTTTTTATGATCTTAAAAAATACTCTGAACTCTTCTTTACCGGAAAAAAAATTTACCGGAATTTACCGGACCAGTAAATTATTTTTAAAAAAATTATTCCAAATATGTGTTCCAACGCTCCGAATCTTTGCATGGCGTGAAATATCAAAACTACATCGGTGATGGTGATTGCAAGACATACAAAGCCATCACGGATAGTAATCCATACGAAAATTTTAAAGTGCAAAAAAAAGAGTGTATTGACCATGTACAGAAACGAATGGGCACTCGACTGAGAAATTTAAAAAAAAAAAACGCCAGGCCTCGGAGGAAGAGGAAAATTGACTGCCAATCTGATCGATCAGCTCACAATTTATTATGGCATTTTGAAAATTATGGCGAGCATTTTGAAAATTATGAAGGCTCTGCAAATGGATATCGGTGTCCACTCTTATAATTTTTGCCTCGAAACCGACGCGAAGCGAATCGAACACGCCGAACGATCTCTGACGGATGCAGTAAAAGAAGCACGCTCTGCCATGAAATCGTCGAGAAAAGCAAGTGAAGGGGAATTTTCCAACGTCGAAGGGCAGCTCTATGGTCCTGGGATAGCAGATTGACGGTAAAATTTTTTTATTCTTTGAATTTTTCATTTCTCATAATTCAAACTAAAAACGCGTTTTTCTCGAAATGTCACTTTTTAAAACGGCACGCAGCATAACTCGAACAATTTTCATTATTTTGATTTCAAATTTCGTCAATATTTTTTAAATAACATTTCGAAGAGAAACACGTACGGGATTTTCGATAAGGTAATCTAAACATTTTTTATTAATGAATGATTGTCTTTTTTTTTGCGAAAAAAGACACTTACTGTTTGATTGCTCGCCAATTTTACAAAAATAAGTATTTTTGAAATCCCCTACGTCTTTCTCTAGCTTTAACTGTATAGATATTGGACAATTTTTGTTTTATGTTCCAGGTCAAAATTGCATCAGTTATGCTGCGTGCCGCGGTGGGCCTTGAATTCGTCATGGCTATAGAGAATGGCTGGCGCGTCGCCACTTTTCAATATTTTCAGATGTAAATTTTTCGTAATGTACTTGAATATACATTCAATAATATCCTTGAATCGTATTTTCGTATCACCTTTCTTTCCAAACAAAAAAAATTCCCATAAAAACCGCTTTTTTTGAGTCGTTACAGTGGTGTTACCCCTTTTTCGGTTTGAGGAGTCTCTGTACCAACAATAACGTGTAATACAAATAAAATTTTAAGAAGTGTACCATATATAAATGAAATATTCCTAAACGATTAAACCGATTTCATATCTATATATTAATACGTGAAGCAACAACTTTTTACTCCTTTTTTACGAAAATTACGCGGACGGAGAAGTATGAAATTTGCCACAGTTAAACTTTGTATGAAGAAGAAGTGCAGAATTCTAATATTTTTTATAATAATGCTTAAAAAATACATTAAATTGCAACGAATTTTTTATCACAGATCAGGTCCAAGGAATGTTGCTCACTGTTATGCGTAATCATATTTTTATGATGTTGACAATGCTGTCAATTATAGATTAGGTCAAATTTCAACCACTGGGCGACCACTAGTATATTATAAATCTGTGGATTCCTGAATAGTGTAGCTTCACAAATGGATCCAACAGATGGCGCTAGTTGGACAACGTTTATCTGCTCTGCTAATATTCTTATAAAACAACTTTAACGGTTAACGTTTTTTTACGTTCATGTTTACATTAACACGTAGCTAATGACTGTAAGATTCTAACAATATTTTAAGTAAATAAAAGACAGGATCAGATTTAAATTACGAGACGATGAGACGGTGAATTTTAATCGAAACAAAATTAAATAAGGTAACCTTATCCATGTTATTCTTGAGGGAGGCGCAAACTTGCGACAAGGTGTGACAATATTATACGACTAGCGGTGTGACTGATGATTTCATACATACTTTTTATGTTATAACAGACTGAAGGTAAATGTTACTTGCCTCATCACCTAATAACGAGGTTGCAGCTAGGCTGGCTATTCCGTTGTGTAATGTAATATATACATGTCAAATCGCGTACGTATTTAATATAATATTATGGATTAAAAGTAAGAGGTTTTAAACAAATAATAATAACAAAGTACCCAATCAAAATATTTAATAATTTCAAATGAGATTAACAACTAACACTGAATTAAATAATGTTCTTTATTGCACACCAAAGAAAAAACAATATAAAACACATGAAGAAAAACTTAAGTATAATATAAAAGTATACTAAAATTACATAAAGCATTACAAGTACACACAAGGCAAGCCCGTGACACGATTAAGATATGTCCGAAATGCCCGGGTGTTGCAAAAGAAAAGCGCCGGAATAATTCTTCGCCATAGGTAGTAAGCTTGTTAGACAGTCGTTCCTGACAGCGGTACGTCCTCGTCCACACCACTAATCATTGGCAGGAGGAACATTTTCCAGCTGTTCATTCATCTACAGCGATTTCACTATCTGGAACAGTTAACAAATAAGTACTTACACATAGGTCATAAAACAAATAGTTTAAGATCACCAGCGAGTGTACCTATGAGGCAAGTGACAATATTCCGGACTACTCATCACTCACCATCAGACCATGTTATTAACTTCAATTGAAGTAAACAAATTATACACACATGGGATTGTTAAATAAGTCAGAGGCCCATAAGTTCGCATGACTTCACCCTTACTAATCAGCCAGAGGCCCAAAAGTCCGCATGGCTGCAACGAGTACAAAGCCAGCGGCCCAAAAGTGAGCAAGGCTGGTGCTATTTAGTCTGGAAAGTCTTGCTTACAAAAACAAAATTACCAGTAACAAATACACGCGACTGTCGCCCGTCCTCGTTAACATACGAAACTTGACGACTCTGGTTGGCCGAAAGTATTTCAGATGCTCGCTGTCTTCTGAGTGTCATGGGTGTCTCTCAATTGGGGTTAGCATTTTCTAAAGCGACGTCTCGTAACGACGTAATAATGAGCGTCGCTGCAAAAATGCCTACTAGTAGTAGCAGGGGTGAAGCTTGAGTTGTAGCTTGCATAGAAATGTTCAGAATAAACTGTACTTTTAAAACAAACGTATTGAATTGTGAAGTTAAAGTCTTGCAAATAAATCTACCAGCGTGCAACCCACGGAAGAAGCTTCTTCTTGCGTTTAGTGGCTTTTAGGGCGTTACAGTTAGTTATTATGTTTAATTTTAGACGCCCAAGTGTTGCAAAATTAATCCGCCGAGGACCGATGGGAACCTCTAAACTTGTTAGTTTTGGGTAGTGGAACTTGTAAGAATACGTCTATTAGTTCCATATATATGTTATGAACACAAAGTAGATGGTTTCTTTAACTGCATAAAAGATAATTTACGTCCAAGTACGAAAAGAAATTAACAATATTTTCCACTTGAATCTACAACTATCGTTAAGGTTTGGCTGGGCAAAGCAGTATTTTATTATATAGGAAAATTAATTACGAACGATGTATAGTTACATAGCATATCTAATGCGTGTCGAAACCCACCCTGCAAGTTGGCTAAAAACTATGACATCGATTTCATTTTCAGTTAAATAATAAACTCAAATCCGTTCTTAATACGTGTTCTTAATAGGTGTTTTAATTCTTAGCCTAATTTGTCAACACGAAGTCGATTTGCCAAACTTATCCACGTTGAGCTTAAAGAAAAAACTAGAAATGCAAATTTGCTAGGACAATCAAGCCACAGTATTAAGCCTGTGGTAGATAACATATGTATGTATATCATAAAGATTGCTTTTGGTATCGTCTCTCATTGTCACGATCTACGACATTTATCTCGCCACATACGAACTAAAAACTGATGTATCCTATATCGCGCTATCAAAGTTATCCGAGCGATTGGACATATATAATAGAACCCGACAACAACCGTCGGGACAATAGCCCACCACACGCAACACACGTCTGGTCGGAGGTCCTCCCTTTTCAATGGTGGATGAGGAACTTTACACGCTGTTTCTCACTCCCCCCAAAAGTCTGTCTGGAGTTTGCGGTATCTCTCAAATCCAACAGAAATGCAACCTTTAATTACTTAAGCAAACTCCTTTGAGATGCTTAATTACAGTATCGTATCAACTTCTGTAATCTTGCTACCGAAAGATAAAATTATTCTAGATTGTTGTTTGTGTATATTATTCAAATAAAATTGCAAAGTATTTTCAAAATTGTTCTTTTTTTTTTCTAATTTTACACCAAATTAATTAAAGCCCATGGGTTATCATGGGTTTTGTAACGCTGGTTTTCATCCAGGACATGGAAATAAATTCTCTTCTAAATTCTACCAACATCATAAGTATAATCCAATATTCTACAATGACGATTCAAAGCTGCTTAAATATTTTCAAAACTTTTTTTTTGATTAACTTTTTTTTCTTTTTTGTTTTTCATTTATTTTATTAATCTTAACATATTTGATTGCCTAATTCTTTAAAGGTAATCTTCTTAGATTTATCTCAAATAAATACTAGAAAATTAATGCCACTTGTGTAGTTAGGAACATTTTTCACTTTTATCTTTTTGTAATTGTACACACGACACCTATATATAACACAGAGATATACGCGATTTGAAACTTATACTCACAGACCCCTGTACAAATTGTAAATCTCTTCTAATAAATTTTATTATTTCAGAATAAAGTAAATAGTTTAGACTTTTGTAAGAGACGACCGTTCTGCGTAGTTGTGACAAAAGTTCCATTAAAACCGACCGTCGCGGGTTCGACTTATGAAACAAAAATCTCGGTTTTCATATTAATACAAATATTTGTTCCTGATCCGGGTTTTTATCCTTTTGAAGTCCTGATCCCGTGGGATTTCAAATAAAAAGGCTATGTGCGTTTTTTTTTTAATTTCATGTCTTCAAACTAGATACCAAGTCAATTCGTATTTCAATATTTGAAGCCAAGAACAGTATCAGATATTCATATGTCCTCTCAAAAGCTAGCATTTATTATATTTAAATGAATTAATTTGACAATCGCTAGTCATACTGCGTAGCTCGGTTGGGTGCAAAGACGACTAAAACTAACGAAGTTCGAAGGATACACGCTGGGCGGTCCAGACTCTGTGGGTTGTATGAAATGATTTGATTACACTTAACTGAGATGTATTCTGGGGCTAAACTGATTTACACATGTTTTATTATGTTATATCATTATACTTATAAAAAAATTCTGTGCATTTGTATGTGACTAAGCTTCTACTACGAGGTTGGACCGATTTTTATAAATAAATTTTGTCTGCTTTCAAGTGGATTTGAGAATGGTTTAGATTCACAACTCGGTCCACTACAAAATGTTTTTTTTTAATTAATTTTTTTTATTAACAAGTTGTCAACCTTCGAATATTTTACATTAGATCTAGCAGACATCGCTGTTTTATTATTTTGTTAAAATAAATCACGTTATAATTGAAGTTTAAAAAAAAATACCACGTCTTCGCGGTAGAGCAAGAAATATTGGTCGACGTACACATCATGCGCATTTGGTTGATTTAGTCCATAATCGTCGATCGAATAGAACAGTTGAAGAACACTCGATGGATAATTTAAATTAAAGAGATCAAGTTACAAACAAACACACACACACACACACACAATCAACATCTTCGTGCTAACATATTAAGACAATGCCCGTCATTTCACGCGCTACATATGCGGACGAAATTAACGCATGTTTGAAAGAATCATACCTATGGTAAATTGCCAGTAAATTATGCTGTACTATAAATATGAGTGTTCAACTTCAAAATGATCCATTGGCATCGGCATTCTCTGAACATTTGCTAGACATTGGCAATGGCAAAATTCAATTGCATGAAAATACATAATAATTATATTATGTCCGACTCTCAGAAAAAATTTGTAACATGGTGGCTAGCAAAAATGATGTAATAAAAAGTATCTTTCCAGATTTAGGACAATTATATTAATCGTGCATGGCTACGTGAGCGAACTATTTTAGCCGCGTAAAATTTTGATGTTGACGCCATTAATTTCAAAATAAAACAGTCATTGCCTGGTAATTAAATTACATTCAAATCGATTGACACTGTTGTTGAACCAACCAACCATCCTGTAGCGTTCTTAAATTCACTCGACTTATCTGGAATGCCACCACATAACTTTCGATTGAAGATTGGCTCACCTGTTATTTTATTTCGAAATTTGAATGCACCAAAATTATATAATGGCACGCGATTGGTTATAAAAAAATCATGGGTAATATTCCTATATATCCCATTCAAGCGTTTGCAATTTCCAACTCTCTTGGCATTTTCTACAACCATTAATAAGTCACAAAGTCAAACAATGATAATCTGTGGCTTAGATTTAGAAAATCCTTACTTTTCGCACGGCCAACTATTTATTGTTCTTTCATATTTATTGTTCACTTGATTGTTTGTACATGTTGCCATGTATGGATGATTTCTTCAAGCAGGCATTAATTTCATCCGCTGGTTTTGATGATGACAGATAGCGTTTGACGAAAAACACCTGACAATATTAACAACGCACCTCCCATTCACATTGTATTATCTCGTAGATCATATAATGTTCTATTTAGTGATAGATTTTGTAATGTCACATACGGACGGATACTTGATATTCACAGACAGCAATATTTAAAAGTAATTTTAATGCGAAATGTGTTGTTCGTCCGGCATCCATAAGTGTAGCTGCTATTCCCGATGATGCTATGGCCAGTGCAATATCTTTGTTTGAACGAATTTCAGCTAAGATTAAATTAATAAATGTCTTTCCAGTATCACGAGGTGTATATAGGAACATAATTTCACTTTGTTGCTTTTTATAATAAATAATATATTATTGTGTCATATACTTGTTTTTGACTTCGAATTTATAAAGGTGTGTTATGTTGAATGTAGCCCCGCAATCTGTCAATGTTATAATTAATTTCTCTTCGCTACGACCAGCGCCCACGCCGCAACAACACGCGGAAAATGCGTATATAGATTTCCTGGCCATCACAAAGGCAAACCGCGATGTAAGCCTAGCCATCTGCAAGAAAATCATGCAGAACTTCCAGTATGGCCACGAAAACTTACTGGGAGTGGAACTTGAAGAGGCCGAGGCAGCCATTTACAATAACGACACCTGCTCATACGAAAGGGAAAATACTCAAGGGAAACATGTCGGGAAGGTATATGGCTACTTATAATACAACAGTCGGCTTTGTGGGCGCGGTCGACGCCGAGGGCCAGAACGTAGAACCTCAAGCTTTTCATACACCTAAAAGGGATCCAGTAGTGGTAGTGGCCAGGTGCACGAGAGTGATGCTAGGCGACCGGATACTCGAGATGGCAAAAACCATTACGGGAGATCCGGAATTCGACGACGTTTTTGGGGCCTGGAAATTGCCAGCATGGATAAACGGGTTCCTGGATGCGGCAAAACGACTTACATAGTCAGAAACTTCGACGAGGACAACTAGGTCGTAGTTACGACCACAGCCAAGGTGGCCAATGATCTCAGGCAGAAGCTGACCATTATGGCGACAAAGCCAAGTTCAAGGTGCGCACTATGGCCTCCATATTGGTAAATGGTTTCTTGAGGGCACAAAAATAAGCCGTTTAACGGTGGATGAGGCCCTTATGAATCACTTTGGTGCCATTGTGATGGCCGCCCGACTGTAGGAAGCAAAAGAGTTCGTCCTCGTGGGAGACATTAATCAGCTGCCGTATATCGATAGGGAAAACCTGTTCGAGGGGCGATACAGCAGGCCTAATCTGACGGTAAATATACCATGTGAGTTGTCGTGCACGCATCGGAAATCCAAGGATGTCGCTCTTGCCATCAGCGAGGTTTACGACAGGATCTACAGCTCGAACCCTATCGTCCACTCCCTGCGTACGGAGGGGCTCACTGGCGCGGAAATGGGTCGAGCGTCATGACCATTCACGAGATGCAGGGTCAGACGAGCGAGGACGTCATTGTCATCCAAACGAGGGCTATGAGTCTGTGAATACGCAATAGCGTCTTGCATGCGGTGGTCGCGGTAAGTAGGCAAGACCTGTGTCTACTACGCCAACAACAGGGATGACGCAATCGGCTGATTCGTAGGGAGGGCGGCGGAGGCTACTACAAAAGAAATCCTCGAGCACACCTTCAAGATGGTAATTCATCATAGAGACATAGCCGTCATGGAGGATGTGCTCGCGTAGCTGGGGGCTGGTGCTGTAAGACAAACTAAAATAGCTAAACATTTGTGGTGGGTGTGAAATTATAGAGTAGGAAATACAACTAGATATAGCAAATGCATGTAGATAAAGAGATTGTTCAAAAGTGTGTAGCATAAAAAAAAAAATTAAAAATAATAAAATAAAGTAAAATAAAAAAAAGTATATATATTAGAATATAAGCGGTCAGTTTGGACTCTCGCCTCATAGACTAGAGATACTAAGTCTATTTTTTAAGTACTTATTTGTTTTTTGTTGAGTAAAAACGCCTGTCTATGTGACAATAAAATAAATGAAATAAAAAAAGGTATAGGCCATGTAAGCCTGTAGATGTATAGTACCATAAAAAAAATATTTCTCTTAGTAATTCATTGTTTATAGCATCAAATAGGCTTCTTTGAGGTTTTTGAACTTCCAGTCCTATTAGCGATAAGTAGGATTTTTGTCCTAATTTTTAAGCGTAGAAAACTTACAGTGAGTACCTATATTTTTTTGCCTCATTTTTTTAATGATATTTATCGTACTTACTTTCATATGCAGCCGTCCACACCCACAACGATACCATCGCCAACAGCCAATGATACATTAGTCCTTCGATCTTCCAATAGAGGGATGCTTACAAGGATCTCGTCAGATGCAGCGCCATCATCCACACCACCTAAGGGGGTATGCAGTATAGTTCACGGACAATATATACTGCATACCCTCATTTTCGGAAGAGGACAATGGCACTGCGCGTTCAATAAAACACAATATGTGCATTAGACTATATTTATTAATGAATTCGTTCACCAGACCTTTCACAGACGGTTATTTCGTTAAGTAGAGTAAGTACAAAGAATAAATTTAAAAATCTCCCGACGGCGTCGCTCACCAGCGGGATTACATGCGATTTAATTTGCGACATACACAATTTTAGTTTACGATACATACTATGGTACGACCACGGCAGATCGGATTCGTCGCGTAAAATCAACAGAAAGTTCATATGTGTATAAAATTAAAAAACGACGTCGAATCCTTAAAATAATACAAAAATTACAATATTAAAGACTACACTATATAATATATACAATAGTTGCCAATATAGGTAAGAGCAAGTGGTGGCAGTATATACAGGGCGGTGGGGTACGGGCCTCGTACGAACCGATCACACGGCGTAGTCGTGCAGACCAAGCACCTGCTCGAGGTGGAGCACGAGCCGCTGCTTCTGCGAGAACTTGTCCTCCTCGAGTGTCACCATTAGTTCGGTGTTCTTAACTGCATACGCGTATAGTTCGTTTGTATGTATTTTTGTACTTATGTGGCGTTGTAGAGACTAACGCGTTGACAGATTTTGATAATTCTTACGTCGATCGATTCGTCTTAACCCTGCGAGTGTCACTAAAGAAATGACAACATTCAAAATTCACGACAGCGGCAATCAGACGCTATATTGTCTAAATGGAACAAAAAAAATCGATGAACTACGTCAAATGGGGTATCTTTAAACAGGTATTCAAAAATGATTTTTAGTTTCCTTTCATCATTCTTCATTTTAAGTAAAAGATTAAGATACATTATATTAGATTATATTCGATAGAGTTCCCTACCAACGGCTTCTAAAGAAACTTGAACATATTGGTGTGAGAGTTGCGCTCATAGATTGGATACAAAACTATCTTTCAGACAGAACAATCCAAGTACGAGTTGGTAACTCCTTGTCTCAACGGAAACAAGTGCGGTAGTAGCGTCTCCCAAGGATCAGTACTCTCTGCCTATCTTTTATGCATATAGATAACAAAGTTGGTAGAGCTTATTAAATCTCAAGCTGCATTCTTTGCTGATGATAGAAAGTTTTTTGCTAACCCTCTAATAAGCTCCGGGCAACTAAAAGATAACATTGATAGAATTCAGGAGTGGACCAGAGATTGGGTCATAAGACTCAACCTATCTTTACAACCTATCGTGTTCTTCATCTTGGCCGAACTAACCCTAAAGTCGCATACAGTTTGGATGGGAAGAAAATTGAATCAGTCGATATCCAGAAGGACCTTGGTGTCCTTATAACTTCCGATTTGAAGTGGGAAAACCAAATAACTACAATAGTTAAGAAAGTAAACTCATTTATTTATATAATCAGGAGGTCCTTTCAAATAATGACAATTGCAGTGTTCATAAAAATTTATAAAACGTACATAAGACCTTTATTGGAATATGCCTTTCAAATTTGGAACCCCTACTACCAAAAAGACGAATTTACTGGAAAACGTACAAAGGAAAACCCACCAAGATACCACATGTTCTACGCCGTAAATCGTACCAAGAGACACTCCACGCTTTAAACCTCACAACTCTTGAAAAAGACGCCTGCGTGGTGACTTGATCGAAACAACAAGGTCCTCAACCACCACTATGACTTACCGGATATACAAAACATCTATAACCCTAAAGACAACGAAAGAACATATAAAGGGCACCAAATGAAGCTAAACAGAATACCAACCTGTAAACAAGCTGCATATAACTTCCTAAGCAATAGAGTGGTTATGAATTGGAACAAGTTACCAGAAGTAATTGTTTTGGCCACTTCAGTTAATGCTTTTAAAAACCGACTCGATAGCTGGTTAAAATCAGAGAAGCTGTCACTTCTGCAAAAATGATTTTTCAACACAATTGACTTAGACATATCAGCCTATCAGCTGCTCGTCTATAAATTAATAATACGACAATAATACAATTGCTTAATTTTCATACATACATAAAAGAGGTACTTATATTTTTTAGTATGTCGTTATTATGAACTTATTAAGCGGGGATAGTAGCAGTGATAGTCTAGGAATAGTGATGTGACTAAATAAAGCAGAAGTCGGGTTCGAATCCAAGGCATAGGGGAATGGACGCAGGACTAGGCGAATTGGGGATCTACGCTAAAGAAGAACTTTGCCTCTAATTTTAGAAGCACTTTATAACTGCTTGAGTGTCCGGACAGTGACCTTTTAGTTTACCAAGTACACAAAACTGCCCAAGGCCTCTCACGTTTTGGTACGTAAATTTCCCAACACTGATAATTTAATATACGTTAATCAACCTGTACTTGACAGGTGCACTTCGCGTGCTAATGCCTGTGTCGACAAAAAAGTTGACATGGGCAATAAAACCATGGCGACCATTACTTGACACGGGCGCTTGCGGTTATTGCGGTTAGTTTGTATACTCTTGTCAACTAGTAGTTGACACGGGCAGTGGAGCGGTTTAAGTTAAAAAATTAAGTCGCAGTAAGAAAAAGGGGATGTCATTTGTCCATGAGATGAAACCCTGTTTTTAATTGGGTCCCGGCTATTAATCTTTCTATTTTTCAAACAATTTATGATTTGTTTGTGTAAATCGATTATAAAAATATTTCAATTGTGTAGTTTTGCAGTATTACTTTTAACAACATTCTAAACTACTGGGATCGGTTTTTTTAGGTTCTTTTTTTTCGTGTATTTTTTTGTTTTTTTATGCAGTTTTTTTAATAATCATCATAATAATAAATAAATTTATTTGTGAAAAACATACTGCATCAGATTAAAATTATACAAAAGTAAAACACATAGTACATAATTTATACCAATGACTAAATATAAGGAGAATGTAAACGAAAAAGAAAAAAAATACAACATAAACTTATTGATTATGAAACTATTTAACTAATACATTATGTAAACATATATATGTTTGCAGCATGCCTCACAAAAAGGTGTGACCTCAGTTTAAGTTAGGATTATTGGTCCTAGCACTGGTTTTCAGGACCACCATCAGTTTTATTAGTCATTTTGGCAGCATTCCGACAAAAATAAACAGATATATAGATATACATACACATACATACACACTAAAATCTATGGATTATATATAATATAACATAATATTATAAAATAATATACACTAATAACAAAAATAAAAATAAAAAAGTGTGATATGAAAACACAAAAAGGTATACTGGATAATACGTTGATTCGATTTATTACACTTATGAATAAGTTGAAATATAAGTATACATATTCTCGCATGTTGACATGCATATTATTTATACACGTATAAATGGATACATAAATAATACATTAGGATATTTAGAAATACCGGCACCACAAGGAAAACGTTTCTAAAATTGCATACCTAATATAGAAATGACATATTATGTTTAAAAAAAAGAGAAAAGAAAAATAAAATCACAGCTACAAAAAACGAGAAAAAAAAACTAATTTTGCTTTTGTACCTTTAGTAAATACTTTTTATATTGGCGCTTAAAGCTGGCTTTAGTACAAAGGTCCCGCAGAGGAGGCGGGAGGTTGTTCCAGTACTACATATGCATGCATACGCAGCAACCAGCTGCGTATTTAAAGCAACCCCTAAATGCTGCTGTGCGGTGAACCGGTATACTTAGTGTGCATTGGGTAGATCGTGTACAATGCGCGGTGTTAATGTCTTTTGTCCATTCCAACCTTTCAAATAAATAGACAGGTACTCCATGCTTGATTATGCGAAACAACATTGTGGCGAGATGTAACCGCCTACGGTTTTCCATTTTTAATATAGATGCCTGATTTATGAAAGGAGTAACGCGATCTCGCCGCGGTATATGAAAACAGTAACGTGCACATTTTATGGTTATTTTTATTTGTTTATCCTAATAAACTTTGAGAGTTCTCACTGGAGTACAGTGTGATCATCTATATTGGCCTTAACTCTAAAATATCCATTTGCTTCTACATATTCTAAAAACTCTAATAGTATCAGTGGATTTGTGCCTAATTATATATATATATATACAGGGTGACTGGTGAATTACCATCGATATTTGGGGAGAACGCTCGGCGCGCGGTTCCCATTCGGGTCATGCAATAAAAATAGGTACTTAATTTTTGACCAAATTTTCATAAATTTCAATTCAAATAAATGAAGCGATGACACTTTTCCAGTCATGCCGGCGGCACATGCACAGGTGTTGTAATGTGTCGCTTGTTCACACCTAAAAATTGCCAAAGTCACATAATTTACCTAGTCAACAAATTTGTTGCTTAAACGAGTAAAATATCTTAGTATTTTTGCCTTTCCTAAGCCAGGATTAAAGTATTAAGGGGTCTGGATCATGCTTGTTTATCCTGCTACCCTGTTTACACGTGGCGGCGTTTGGACGTAGATAAACTACCTGTTTTGTGTCGAAAGTGCAGCTAGCTGCTAGGGTGTCCAGACGATGCGTAAATAATTGGATAATTGTTGAGTAACTTTACTTAAAAGTTTATTAATATTTACCTATTTTTTTTACATGATTCGAGTGGGAACCGTGCGCCGAGCGCTCTCCCCGAATGTCGATGGTAATTCACCAGTCACCCTGTATATATATATATATATATATATATATATATATATATATATATATATATATATATATATATATATATATATATAATTAGAAACACGATTAACACTAATAATATGAATATTAGGATACTTGCTGAATGTCTGAAATATTTTGCCCTAAATTTATACGTTCAATAGTAATATTTGTGCCACCGTCCCAAGGACCTATTTAAGGTGTAAAAGAGGTAATTTCGGGATTAGGACAGGTTTGAGTCCGATTTAACAATACACTAGGCGAGCCGCATTGTTCCTGAAATTCGCATCGATCTGAACCCTGACACCAACCACATCCGAATTTCTCAGGCAATGCTAAACATATACCACAGTTATCTGCCATATCACTACAACGATAAATAAGAATGTGAGTATTATCTGGATTATCTAATGGTTTTGAACCGCCCCATATAACAGCGAAAGATGCAGTTATGTTAGGCGCACGAGAAGTATATGTAAATTCTACAGCTTCACAGTAAATAGTATCGGCGAGTAATTGAGCATTTACGTGAGTAACACGACCCTCTATATTAAACTGACACACGAACCTTGTTTGAACTATAAATTGACCGATAATGTGAACTTTTACTTTAATAGCTTTCTTTACACCGGATGGTACTAAAATTTCGTTAGTGCCGTCGGATGTAGAATCTATCGTAGGACAAAATCCGGGACCGGAGCGATAACTAGGACCGATTCTACTAACGCCGGTCACTAATATGTCATTTCTACAATTTTCCGCTGTATCATGTGTACAACGATGACCATCGACACACCAATCGCAAGGAAACGACGAACTGACACACTGAGTACACGAGCTATACGTATTACAATCGAAAAATGTAAAGTTAGTTGCTACAAAATCAGGTTCCTGGGTAGTGCGTAAGGAAAGTTTAGCTGTAAAATTATGCTGACCAGCAGGTGTAGGTGGAAGAGTATCTATACGCGGTGTAGTACAAGTCACCCCGTATGGTTTCCTAATTGCATTAGTTATAAGAGTACGATCTAAAACTGTAAATGCACATAAGAATTGTCCATTAAGTGTGGGCAAGTTTTCAATAACTAAATCTAAAGTTTTTGCGGTTGTTCGTTGTAATTGACTAGGCATCACTTGGGTTATAGTAGTGCAGCGTCCACTGCGGTAAGAAATCCAATATAGCGGATCTTTAGCTGCATCCTGGCAATCCAAACGTAAACTAGATTTATTTTCAATTTCAATAGTAATATTCGTGCCACCGTCCCACTGACCTAGTTGAGGTTTAAAATAGTGAATTTCAGGATTAGGACAAGTTTGAGTCCGATTTAACAATACACTAGGCGCGCCGCATTGTTCCTGAAATTCGCATCGATCTGAACCCTGACACCAACCACATCCGAATTTCTCAGGCAATGCTAAACATATACCACAGTTATCTGCCATATCACTACAACGATAAATAAGAATGTGAGTATTATCTGGATAATCTAATGGTTTTGAACCGCCCCATATAACAGCGAAAGATGCAGTTATGTTAGGCGCACGAGAAGTATATGTAAATTCTACAGCTTCACAGTAAATAGTATCGGCGAGTAATTGAGCATTTACGTGAGTAACACGACCCTCTATATTAAACTGACACACGAACCTTGTTTGAACTATAAATTGACCGATAATGTGAACTTTTACTTTAATACCTTTCTTTACACCGGATGGTACTAAAATTTCGTTAGTGCCGTCAGATGAAGAATGTATCGCAGGACAAAATCCGGGACCGGAGCGATAACTGGGACCGATTCTACTAACGCCGGTCACTAATATGTCATTTCTACAATTTTCCGCTGTATCATGTGTACAACGATGACCATCGACACACCAATCGCAAGGAAACGACGAACTGACACACTGAGTACACGAGCTATACGTATTACAATCGAAAAATGTAAAGTTAGTTGCTACAAAATCAGGTTCCTGGGTAGTGCGTAAGGAAAGTTTAGCTGTAAAATTATGCTGACCAGCAGGTGTAGGTGGAAGAGTATCTATACGCGGTGTAGTACAAGTCACCCCGTATGGTTTCCTAATTGCATTAGTTATAAGAGTACGATCTAAAACTGTAAATGCACATAAGAATTGTCCATTAAGTGTGGGCAAGTTTTCAATAACTAAATCTAAAGTTTTTGCGGTTGTTCGTTGTAATTGACTAGGCATCACTTGGGTTATAGTAGTGCAGCGTCCACTGCGGTAAGAAATCCAATATAGCGGATCTTTAGCTGCATCCTGGCAATCCAAACGTAAACTAGACTTATTTTCAATTTCAATAGTAATATTCGTGCCACCGTCCCACTGACCTAGTTGAGGTTTAAAAGAGTGAATTTCAGGATTAGGACAAGTTTGAGTCCGATTTAACAATACACTAGGCGCGCCGCATTGTTCCTGAAATTCGCATCGATCTGAACCCTGACACCAACCACATCCGAATTTCTCAGGCAATGCTAAACATATACCACAGTTATCTGCCATATCACTACAACGATAAATAAGAATGTGAGTATTATCTGGATTATCTAATGGTTTTGAACCGCCCCATATAACAGCGAAAGATGCAGTTATGTTAGGCGCACGAGAAGTATATGTAAATTCTACAGCTTCACAGTAAATAGTATCGGCGAGTAATTGAGCATTTACGTGAGTAACACGACCCTCTATATTAAACTGACACACGAACCTTGTTTGAACTATAAATTGACCGATAATGTGAACTTTTACTTTAATACCTTTCTTTACACCGGATGGTACTAAAATTTCGTTAGTGCCGTCAGATGAAGAATGTATCGCAGGACAAAATCCGGGACCGGAGCGATAACTGGGACCGATTCTACTAACGTCGGTCACTAATATGTCATTTCTACAATTTTCCGCTGTATCATGTGTACAACGATGACCATCGACACACCAATCGCAAGGAAACGACGAACTGACACACTGAGTACACGAGCTATACGTATTACAATCGAAAAATGTAAAGTTAGTTGCTACAAAATCAGGTTCCTGGGTAGTGCGTAAGGAAAGTTTAGCTGTAAAATTATGCTGACCAGCAGGTGTAGGTGGAAGAGTATCTATACGCGGTGTAGTACAAGTCACCCCGTATGGTTTCCTAATTGCATTAGTTATAAGAGTACGATCTAAAACTGTAAATGCACATAAGAATTGTCCATTAAGTGTGGGCAAGTTTTCAATAACTAAATCTAAAGTTTTTGCGGTTGTTCGTTGTAATTGACTAGGCATCACTTGGGTTATAGTAGTGCAGCGTCCACTGCGGTAAGAAATCCAATATAGCGGATCTTTAGCTGCATCCTGGCAATCCAAACGTAAACTAGACTTATTTTCAATTTCAATAGTAATATTCGTGCCACCGTCCCACTGACCTAGTTGAGGTTTAAAAGAGTGAATTTCAGGATTAGGACAAGTTTGAGTCCGATTTAACAATACACTAGGCGCGCCGCATTGTTCCTGAAATTCGCATCGATCTGAACCCTGACACCAACCACATTCGAATTTCTCAGGCAATGCTAAACATATACCACAGTTATCTGCCATATCACTACAACGATAAATAAGAATGTGAGTATTATCTGGATTATCTAATGGTTTTGAACCGCCCCATATAACAGCGAAAGATGCAGTTATGTTAGGCGCACGAGAAGTATATGTAAATTCTACAGCTTCACAGTAAATAGTATCGGCGAGTAATTGAGCATTTACGTGAGTAACACGACCCTCTATATTAAACTGACACACGAACCTTGTTTGAACTTTAAATTGACCGATAATGTGAACTTTTACTTTAATTGCTTTCTTTACACCGGATGGTACTAAAATTTCGTTAGTGCCGTCGGATGTAGAATCTATCGTAGGACAAAATCCGGGACCGGAGCGATAACTAGGACCGATTCTACTAACGCCAGTCACTAATATGTCATTTCTACAATTTTCCGCTGTATCATGTGTACAACGATGACCATCGACACACCAATCGCAAGGAAACGACGAACTGACACACTGAGTACACGAGCTATACGTATTACAATCGAAAAATGTAAAGTTAGTTGCTACAAAATCAGGTTCCTGGGTAGTGCGTAAGGAAAGTTTAGCTGTAAAATGATGCTGACCAGCAGGTATAGGTGGGAGAGTATCTGTACGTGGTGTAGTACAATTCACCCCGTATGGTTTCCTAGTTGCGTTAGTTATAAGAGTACGATCTAAAGCTGTAAATGCACATAAGAATTGTCCATTAAGTGTGGGCAAGTTTTCAATAACTAAATCTAAAGTTCTTGCTGTTGCTCGTTGTAATTGATTGGGTGTCACTTGAGTTATTGTAGTGCAGCGTCCACTGCGATAAGAAATCCAATATAGTGGATCTTTAGCTGCATCCTGGCAATCCGAACGTAAGCTGCACTTATTTTCAAGAGAACACCAGCCACAATAGGGGTCTTTGACTCCAAGACATGTTAGGCACGATTTATAAACGCTACATTCTTGAACTTTTACTTTCGACACTTTTTTTTCGGTCATTACGTATAAATGCATCAATTGAGTATCAAAGAATAAGTCTTTATTCACTGGGGAACCCTCATCAACAACAATATCTCCATATTCAAAAGCTGAAGTAGCGGTTTCTACAACAACTTTTTTAAGATGTCCCTCAGCAGTGCCAGCAAATACAACAGTGTAATCTCCGGTGGCGGTCGCGGCTACTGCCGTAAGCCTCTTCTTAAATACTGTCACTGGTACTGCTTCAACTGGTTGTTCACCTCCTAAAGGAGTGTTTACATCGAGACCACAAAAATCTTCACTTATTGATTGCAATTTTGTTCCAATACATGCGTGAGATGGTGATATGAAATCTAATCCACGAGAACCATTTCCACTAAAGCAAGTTTTGATGTTTTGCATAAACTTGCGTCGTATGGCTTTAAGTGAATAAACGCAAAGGGCAGATAAATTCGACGGCGTATTAGTATTTATAGATTCACTCTGACTAAATGCAGCAAAGAGAACATCATGTTGTGCAGTAATTCCAAGTTCACCGGCTAGCACAGAACCGGGTTTTCCAACAAATGCTGCTTGTATCAGGTTGTAACCGAAATTGCCTCCGCCTTCACCCATACAAGACATGGGAATCTCTGTGTAGGAATAATAATTCTCATCGTCATGGCAAACACGTACTAACTTGCTATAATAGGTATCGGAACCGACGCCTCGCAACTGTGTCGTTAAAAAATAGCTAAATCCTTCCGAACTAAAGCCATATACGTAATTTATAGGGTAACGTTCTCGAGATAGAGAATTAACAAACATGCGAGTTCCAGTAGTAACAGCTGTTCGTGCTATCATAAAAAGTCTATCATCCTCCAAGGAACGACTACTAACGGTAGGTACTTCGGAACGGTAAGGTGAGTTTCCAGTAAACGTAACTCCTACATACATAACTTGCGTCATTGGTGGATTTGGAGGTCCCGGCGCAATAAACGCTACGGTGGATGCACTGGCATTGTTCGCAACAACTGGTTCGCGGACTTCACGTACGTCACGAGATATATTATTAAGATTTCGCACAGAACACAACCCTTGAAGCACCGAACCACACGTTATAAGGCGGCTCGTCGCATAGTCAATCACAAGCGCTTTGTTTACATTATCCGTCGGCTTCTTTACGAAGTTGGATGGGCAATCAAATTTACATTGAGCGGAGTCATTAACAGGGCCCGTCTTAATAGACTGCACGAGTTCGAGATCTGAGGAAAGCTGGTAGATTATGTTAACAGCGCCGACATAGACACGTCCCGTATTGCGATCGACGACTAGGTGATTGAAAAGGGAGGTTGACGCAGCGACCTTGTCGGAAAAAGTGCACATTACGTCCTGCGAGGAGCGCGTGACGGCGCACGCAGCCCCGAGGGCCAACAGCACGCACCACCCGCAGAGTGACACACTCGTCCATCTGGAATGCGATACACTCGCTCAGCCACTACAGCCATTGTCATTTCGTTCCTATCGCACAACACCGCTCCACCACCTCCGACCCGCCTAAAAATGTTCTAACTATATATGACTCATCTTAACGAATACAAAACGACGAGCAAAGAATCGGAGGGGTCCGGTGCAATCGGATCGAGATGCAAGCTGAAGCGGGGACGCCCAGTTACCCGTCTTCCTGGATGACATAAGTACCAACCTATTTTACATTTGTTCGACTATTCAGCCACCCCATACGATAACGTTTCGATAATGATATGGATCGACACAATCATGAGTACAATGCCTTGCAATTAGGTAAATAAAAATGAAAGAATGTAACAACCTGTGCAACGGGTGTTTTTCTATCGCCGCGTATAAAAATAGGTTAGTACTAGGAATGAACGGGCACCGGCGGCCGCGACGCATTCAATGTACTGATAGTCATACGCCGCCGAAATCGTCATATTAATATAATGGATTAACAAAAAAAAAAAAACATACAAATTGGCAAGCTCTTCGTACGAGGGAGTGAACTTGGTAGCGTTACGATAAATAAAAGAAAACAAATCATATTCGAAAGAACTGAATAATTTAACGACATCGAATATACTTACAGGATAGCCATGACGGAATAAGATCGGACGAGCTTCAAAATTCCTGTTTCTACTTGATCATATGCATGTATGGAAACGCACTTTCATAATTCTTACACCATGCTGTAGGCTCTGGTGAAAACCCTGTAACAACAAATATTGTGTTTAAAACCCGTTGGGTCACCTTCCGGGATTTCTCTTATCTCCTTTTATCGTATTATTATGACCTCATAAATAAAAATAAAAATGTTATCTTAATTTAAAAAAATGTATGATTATTAAAATTAACTTAGATAAATGATCCAATTCTACCATGTAAGATTATAATTTAAATTTAATGTTAAAACTTACCGCTTGTAATAATAATGTCTTAAAAGATACAATCCTTAAGTATGTATCCAGGACCAGGTGGCAAGACTTGCTAAACACTTTTGCGCAACTTCACTTTATTCTTTGTATAACCACTGTTGATATTTATAATTATAACAAAAAAAAAACACCACAAGTAACAGTCTTATTCACATAATTGTAATAAAATAACTTGTTTTCGGTTGCTATTCTCGGTTTAGTATGCAGTGAAGCCCGATTGCACAAGGAGTCTACGACAAGAGCATCAGTTTTCGTATATCGCCATGGAATGATTTTGGTTTCGCTTTTAAAAACGAGTTTCGGCGTGACTGACCCGAGCGATGCCGATCACGGCCGAGTCGAGTATATACAATGTATTAATACGTATACATGTACACAGGCAGCTATACTACGTGTCAGTGGCGACGCAAGCGCAATACGTCACGAGCATGAGGCCGTCATGACGTGAACAACGCGAACCTGTAAGTTTTTCCCCTACCAAAAATTGCACAACGCGGCTAAGAAATTTTCATTTCCAAAATAATCTTTTATTTAATACTAGCTGACCCGTGCAAAAATTTCGCACAGTATTAATAGTCCTCATTTAAGTATTGAATATATCACATTAATAAATTATCAATAAAAAATTTATAATTCTTAGACCCAGTTTCACCACTTGCTGTTAAGTTTCGGCTAACCTAACTAGAACTTGTTTGGTACTGTGTTGGTAGGTATATTTGTTTGGGTTATCTGTCAAAATAAGTGCCAGTTAGGTTATCCGCAACTTAATATCAAGTAATAAAACTGGCCCTTAGTAATTCAAAATGTAAACGTTATCTATGATATTTGTTACAAAAATGATTCATAGATGTTCAATTTTTGTTCTAGACCATCCTGAAAATCTGAAATATTGTAGAAATTTTTCAATATTGTCACGCACAAACGTAATTTACGCAATCCAGCACAGTCTTGAACTTATATAAGTCGCACAATGTGTTAGAAAAAGATAGAAATATCTCATTACACGTTTTTACTCTTCTTCACCCACCGCAACCTAGCTCTTTACTTGCAAGCGCACATCTAGGGCCTTTTACCACTGCAACCACAAGTAAATGGTAGGTGGATGGTCATGGACTAAAAGCCTGGACATATATATATATATTGATTATGTCATCTTTGACGGCCGGCTGGTCGAGTGGTCAGGCAACTGGACACTTTACGCAGCGGTCGCGGGTTCGAATCCCGCCAGGTGCAGATAATCTTTATGACGAATATAGATGTCTGCACCGGGTCATGGATGTGTATTTATGTATATATGTATTTATATCTTAAAATTTATTTCCGTTCCTAGTACCTGTAACACAAGTTCTTACGAACTTAGCACGGGGCTAGGTTAACGTGGTGTGATTGTTGGTTAATATTTATTATTTATTTATTTATTTGTGACGTAAATATCATATTCGATTTTTTTTCCGTCCGTCACTTACGTAGGACAAAAAGTAAGTCATCACTCCGACAAGGATCCAAACTCAACTCGGGTGAAATCTCGTGTCTATATAAAAGTCTTCGAATATGACATTATTTATGCCGACAGGAAACAATTAATCAAACCCCTAACAAAACCAATAGATACATGTGACGGGAGGTCATGGTTGAATCAACGCGTAAGGGACCGCACTATGGGGTATCTTAAACAGACTGATTCACTTTGCTGAAATATAAATGTTTATAAAAGCTGTCAGACTTTTCAATTGATTTAGTTTATTTTATAACATAGTTTTGCTAACAACTTAGTATCGAATAGGCCTCTTGCATATCGCTAGTGGCGCGGCGTTGTGGCAAATTTAGGCAACACACGGGTGTTTGATTGCGATCAGCTGTAGGTTGTTTACGTTATTTAGTAAGTTGGTAGGAGGTACTGTTGTGTTGTGGAGTGTATAATAGAATTATAAAAGTAATGGACGAATTCAAAAGTCTTAATTACATTATTTGTAAAAATTTGTAAGTATATTGCTAAAATTGACATTAACTTTTCTATAAGAATACAATCCATACACAATAATAAAGTGTTGCTTTTGTTTTTATTTATTTTATATAATTAAATTTTAATTAACATTAAGAAATGACCTTGTTTTTAGGTACTAAAATTGTTTAATTCTTTAATTTTTCAAGTGAATGACCTTATGGTCAGTCGGTAAATTTTTTTTCTGAAATTTATTGCTTTAATATAAGAAACAAAAATAATGCTGTTTAAAGAACAATACAAGTTGAATATGTAAATTCAAAATTTAATTTTAACATAAATGTGACTGTATAGATAGTTATTTTATAGTTTACATAATATTTTATAATTCTATTTTCTTTTTAAAGTATAAATTTAAATATTTTTTATATGTCTAAGTATCTAATAAACATTGAAAAAAATATATAATGTCTTTAATTTCTATAGCGAATAAATTAATTGAAATCATTGTTTCTCTTCTTAAGTTTTTACTTTATTTCAAAGTTATTGAGATATAAGTATATATAATTTTAAATACGGTTATAATAATTTGATTATGTTTTTGATAATTATTTATTTATTACACTATTACATAACATGCCACGAAGTAATTAAATTGAGTATATTAAAAGCAATCATTTGTTTCAAATTTAACATGATGGCTTTCGAATAGTTTGTACCCTACAATTTTTAATTAATTAAACATCCTGTTATTATCTATTAATCAGACAATCTTACAATCAATGAAAAAATACGTGGTACAAATTACATACCTACAAAGAATTTAAAAGAATATTTAATGGTTCGTGTATTTAAATAGTATTGTAAATGTCTGCATAAAGATTATAGAATAATAAAATATTAAAGAATCACACTTAATAATAGTTTGGCTCATAATATCGATTAAATACTTTTTTATTGTGTTAAAATAAACAATTGTCTAAAACGTGCAGTGATATTTATGTGATTCATATGTTCACTTTTATGAGAAAAAAGCCCTCAAGTTGCCGCCGTTAACCGACAGATGGCGTTACCGCTCATTAAAAGAATTAAAATTTTGTATTACAATTTCGCGTTATATATACGAAGGACGCCAATCATTTAGCGTGAATCATTAATTAACGTGAAGCGTTTATGTATCACGTACTTAATCTATTGGAGCATTTCAGCCATTTAATCTACATAATTAGTCTAAACCATAGAAATGAAAACACAAATATCTAACTCCGAATTCTCTTTAGTAAACATACACTCATCCGAAACTAACGAGATTCCTTGTCGTTTACCGGCGAAGAACAAAGCACTTTTAGTAGAAATAGGGTGACAACAGTGCGTTTAAATTTTCATTTTTAAAGTATAAAAAATTTTGTTCTATAGAAGTTATATACTTGTATAAATAGCGATAAAATTATATCCCTATTCAGAAAAAACAAAGTTTCTTTCTGTACATAAAATATTTTTTTATATATATTATACAAAAAAATATTATTATTATTATATGTGCTATATTTTTTTAAGCTATACATAAAATAAATAAGTGGATACTTAGCTATTATTCTCTTATGAAAATTGTATTGAAATGGATAATGATACTTTCTTCATACACTTCTCTTTTGTCATACTAAAACGTTACTGTGTATGTATAAACATTTTTAATTTTTTTAATTTAAATAAAATTGATAAGTGAATTGAATTTTTTTTAAGAATAATTTGAATTTTTTTAATGAATTTATTTTGCGATATGTTAAAGTTTAATTTTAAATTTCGAATCTTTGAACCGCTCTTCCATTAAGCTCATAAACTTAAATAAAACCCGCTATAAATTTCCGTAATTGAACAAAATTCACACAATTTTGAATATCACAAAAATATAATTTATACGAAACACACGGTAACCCTACAGTCATGTCGCGTTATGTCGAGTATTTTAACGTGACCTAGCTTGTTCAAAACTAGGAAAATTCTATGCGACTGAAGCCTTTCTTATACTTCAGTAATATCATTTGCCACGACCAAGGTCTATAAACTGAATTGATATAAACATGACATGGTTGAAAATTTCACTTTATCATGCTATTCTTGGAAGAAATTGTAAATGTATTTGAATAGAAATGGATGTACAATTTTCTTTCAATAAAATTTTTCGTGTTACATTATTTACATAATTATATATGGCTTTTATCTCCGCTAATGACATTTGTTTGTTTAGGCCATACAGATATTCTTTGTTTTTTTTTTTTATAATTTGATAGGCTTGCGTTTGACCACTATTTCACCTGATGATAAGTGAGAATGCGGTCAAGGATGGAGCACGCTTACCTAGAAATAGCCTATTCACTCGCGACTTGAAGATGCCCAGATTGTAGCTTTCGGGGAACATAGTGTGAGTTGCAATGTATTTTTATGTATGTGTGTGCTTCTAGATTTCGGACACAGAATTTCATCCCACTGATAAAGGCTTGTGGTACCGAACTTCATCAGATAAACCGCCAAATGTTCCGTGGTTCTGTAAGATTAAACTAAACAAACGAGACCGTTCACTTACTTTAAGAGTTCGATCCTACCACATTCTACTTAATTGCTTTCTTTATCTTATGCGTAAAGCTAACAGTCCTAACTGTAACGTCTGTGACTCCCATGAGGATCTTTACCACGTACTCATGGAATGTACCAGAAATGAACCCTTGACGCAGGTACTCTTAACAGAAATTGATTGTGGCAGGGAAAACCACTTTTTCTTTTTCCATAACGTTTTTAGCTCTAAATTTACAACAACTTTCAGTGATTGAACCCTTAGCTTCATAATTCAGACTCAGATGACCTAAACTATGTAAATCTTTGTACACAGATCTCATATTTAAGATTTATGAGCCAACTTAGTCTTTACGGTTGTAATAAATAATGAAAAATAAAATCGTCGGGAACGAAACGTCGGGAAATAATTTAATTTAATTAAAAATCGTTAAACTGTAAAGTTTTAAAACAAATAAACGCGATAAAATCCGATTTAGACTTTTAATTAAATGAGTAATATTCGCGTAAATATAAGAGAACAGTATGAAAAATAAAATTCATCCTACTGGGACCCGTCGAGTGTGAGGAATTTATTTATTTATTACTTACTAGCTGATGCCCGCGACGTCGTCTGCCCTGAACGTTATTAGATTACACGTTGTTACAGAATGCGTTGAAGAAATAAAGGTTCACTGCTCGTTCCCCGTAGGTGATAGCGTGATAATATGTAGCCTATATTTTGACCCGACTTCTTAATAATATTCGTGCCAAATTTGAAGTAAATCCATGCAGTACTTTTTGAGTTTATCCCGGACATACATACAGACAAACGGTCAAACAGACAAAAATTCTAAAAACTATATTTAAGGCTTCGGTATCGATTGTAGATAACACCTCAAGTATTCTTTTAAAAAAAATATTTAATGTACAGTTTTGAGTTTCCTACCATTTTATTATATGTATATAGATATTAAACGAAATATTATAATAATATGAATATATATATGAACTGAATCAGCCTTGAAACGTCCCACTGATGGGTAGTGGCCTCTCCTCCATATAATAGAAGGGTATAATAATAATAATAATAATAATAACTCTTTATTGTACAAAAAAGCAACATAACATACAAAAATAAAAAATAAAAAATAGGAAATAAGTACAAAAGGGTATATACATATATGACTTATATAAGATTAAAGTGCCGGACTATTTGTGGTACGATTAAGAAAAGTTGATTTGTCAGAGGTCCAGAGGTATGTGATAAACCTAAAATATTTAAGTATATTTCATTGTCAATTTTGTCACTTTGGTCGAATCTTCTAATACATCTTATCAAATATTCAGTATTAAAATTGTACATTTTGCATTGTACTAATGATGTATTATGAAATAATTTTATTAGATGATTTGATTATGAGATCGTTCATTCATTTGCACACTTTGCAAAACAAAAACGCGCAAGATATTTCATTAAATATCCAGTTAAAGTCTCGGCCAGATATTAGTATCAGATAAACGTTGAATGTACATGAGATACGCTTATTAAGGGAATCGTACCGATTCCAATGACTATAAACGACCAGCATCGGATTCAATTGCTTAGGACAATAATAATTTGGGTATCTTGAGGCTAAGATTACCGACCTATTTAGTTTGCTTTCGAATTCCATTACCGAGACAGGCTAAGGCTACTTTAGAGGTTTCTTTTAAAACTTTTAGTGTTTTATAAATAATTCAATTCAAATTAAATACAGAAATATTAGTGTTAGTTTGAAGACGATTTATTTAAGAATTAATTTATTTATTAATTTATTTATTTATTAATTTTAGATTAAAATATATGATATATATACGAGTATACAGACTAAAGTGCGTGGATTCAATTTATTACTTTGTAAATATCGATGGCAATAAAATATAATTTTTTTGTGTTTGATCATATAAGTAATTTGGATATTGAAAATCTATACAAATAATAAATTTGTTAAAACCTCCGTTTTATTAATACACTATATATCATCAAGAATAAATTTTAATAGCGCGATTTAATTTCAATCAGCGCCATCTCTTATCATTTTTTATTCGTGCACGTATCACGTAAAAAGTACAAAACCAATTTAAATAACTTTAATACATAAAAATTATACAAAACTCACAGTATAATTTAGTTTTTGTTTCATTGTAATTAAATTTAAAAATAAATATTTAAGAAAATAGAAATACGCCTACGCGACACAGACGCCATCTGGTCTAACGAATCTTAAAAACTCACAAAACTTATTTTTGAGTTATTATTTTGTTAAACTTAAAAGTTTACTAAATATGTCGGATAGGAATAGAAATCCTTTTAATATTTTAGATAAACATCATTTTCAATTAATATAGGTACTATTATGTTAAATGTCACTAAATATAAAAACGATATTCTACCATTATACGATAGATGGCGCATGTAGGTGATAAAAAATATGAATTCATAATTTTTAAAATTTTTGTTAAATACCCGTGCGAAGCCGGGGTGGGCCGCTAGTACATAATATATATGCCATATTTTGATGGAATTTAGAATATATTTATAATATATTGAATTTAGATTATATTATATATATATATATATATATATATATATATATATATATATATATATATATATATATATATATATATATATATATTATATGGTTATTTTATGTTAGTGACGGGGTTCAAGTGAGTTACTGTAACTTGAGTTACTCGATTATTTGACAATGTCGCATAAGTTAACTAGTATTATGGTGTAGTGGGCTTGTAAAATTAATTAACCAAGGCGATTATTATTATTTTAATGTTTAATTTAAAATTTTTGTTGAGACTAAAACATCAAAATAGAATATCGTTAGGCCCTATCTTATATCAAACAATATCTCTAACAAAAATCTACAATATGTTTTTTTTTTTTTGTTATTTTGCATATTAGTACTAGAATATATCTTGAATATTACTTGGAGAGTAAATGTGACCAAAATTGCATTATTAACCTACTTTAGAATTACCTAGTACTAAAACACTAATTGTAGGTATATGAAATACTTGCAATATACTATGTTTAAGTTGGCGATGGCTAGTTTGGCGATTTTTTTAAATACTATAACCTAATTAGAACTATTAAGTAATCCATATTTTGGCAAGATCGTAATTAAGGAAAGCAAGAGGTCACTTCTGCCAGAAAATTTGATAATATGCCTGGCAGTGTTCCAATCTATTTTAGACTAATATCAAAAGTTGTGCTTATTTGTTTTGTCTCACGAACTTATAATGCAATTTTAGTATCGTTTTAATTTGTATGTACATACCAACATACAATTTGTATGCACCTATATAAAGCACGAAACGTTCGACATTTTATAATAACATATAACACTGTATCTTATATCTTTAAACGAGCAATTCTTGTATATATATAATCTGAATCTCGGAAACGGCTCCAACGATTTTCATGAAATTTAGTATGTAGGGGGTTTCGGGGGCGATAAATCGATCTAGCTAGGATTTATTTTTAGAAAATGTCATTTTATCCCTTTTTTTACGCAATTAAAAAATATCATTAGAATACGAAGGTAAATTTCGCTGTCATTAATAAGTTTATAATAGCTCGAATGGGTATCGGGCGGATTTGAAACCAGAAGACCCGGGTTCGAATCCAGGTCTATAGACCAATATTTTTTTCCTTTTTTTTTTCAAGTTTCTTTTTTTGTGAGAAAAACTATTATTAAAAGCTCTTTTTATTTAAATGACCAGTTCCTATTATTTTACTATTATGTCAGTCAGATCGAAAATATTATTTATGTTTCATCAGTATGTAATAATATCTAAATATAATTTAACCGAGCAAAGCTCGGTCATCCAGGTACTATTACTAATATATTGTAGTTTTAGTATAACATTTAAATGTGTGTGTTGTTTTAGGGTTAAGGTTTAACAATGAAAGTCTGACTATATCACTTATTTTCGAAATTAAATTGAGACTGATATCTCAATTGCACCGATCAATCTCCTTGGTGTCTTGGCGACATTGGCGGAATCAACCTTGCCTCACTGGCATAACGAAAAGTCATAAAACCAACCAATCAAGATATTACTGTCACACTTGACATGCTAATCTACAATTTGATTTGAAATGTATTACGCGA
Source organism: Euphydryas editha (assembly GCA_036937285.1). Classification (NCBI taxonomy): domain Eukaryota; kingdom Metazoa; phylum Arthropoda; class Insecta; order Lepidoptera; family Nymphalidae; genus Euphydryas; species Euphydryas editha. The sequence continues at coordinate 2,150,949 of JAUPFZ010000017.1, read as the reverse complement.
CTAGTCAGTGTCTGACTGATGGACAAAAATCTTGTTAAAAATACAGAGTTTTTTATAGTACCTATGTTCATTTCTTGCAAATAGGTGAAGTTATATAATTATGAAGGTTTTCTTGCAATTATTTTTCTTTATTGTTCACCATGAGATGTTAAACAAATACTAATGAAAATAATAAAATATTTATTTCAGATTAAACAATCTAAAAAATCTAATTTCTATTTTTCTAATAATAGCATCAGCTTAGCACTATAGTTTTTTGATATACTCACCGTCGTCTGTCCCTGAGGTATGGACTAAAAGTGAGGAAAAGTTTTAAATAACAGTCGAATGAAATACATATTAAAAAAATATACAGTGCCACTGCCAACTGCGCTAACGGGTAACTAATGTAATGTATGAATACTGATATAACTGATGTAATGAACTTTAAAAAAAAGGTAATTATACAAATTAGCTAGTTAAGAAATTTAAAAAATACTTGGAATATTACAAATTAGAGCAATTACAACGTAAAATACAAATTCCGTCGTCTTCCAGCACAAGTCCCAATAATGAAATCTTCTCAGAACACTATATTTCAACACTATCGTCGGAAATTTTCTGAAATTTTCATTTTCTAGGGTATATTTCGACACAGATGGTCCAGATTGTTCCGTTAGTTAATTAAAGAACAGTGTACGTACAAAATTATTTTATGTCGGTACCATAAATAGTAAAGTAAATGAACACTTTAAAACAACACTGGAAATTAAACCAGGTTCTAACCGGTAATGCATACCTCGGGGCGTTTATTTAACTTATAAAAAGTCAACATTCTCAAAGAAAAATTTCTAGTATAATCCCTTTGAAGACGCAACCTTTTGAGTCTGCCTTCAAGAAAACTTAATTATGGAAATTGCGAATATATATTCGATTTTTTTTTTCTTATTTCGTGGAAACATTTTTTATACTGGGACATATTAATAATATTTAATTTTTTTTTTTGATATTCTGTTAATTTATTTTTTTATTAAAATAATAGGTAAAATAGTGTCACTAAATAAGTTTTAGTTTTTATTATTTCGCGTATAACAATATACTTCGGGAAGAAGAATATTAAAAAGATATTGATAATTTTTTTCCATGCCTTGCAAGAAATTTTAATATTCCTGATTTTATTTTAACTACAAATATACAATATGGACAAATAATAAAATTAAGAAGACAAGGTATTCTTATTAATATTCTTGTATGTGTGCATAAAGCTTGTATGAATACATTAACTGCATATGTGTGATAAGAAGTACAGTCGCAGCCGTAATACAACATATTTTTTACGTTAAGTATATTATTTTTTAATTTTTAAGACATTGTCTCCAGAAGATTACATCTTTGTTAGATGTACTACTCTATGTCATTAACAAAAAATCAAATAAATACTTTCGGATTCGCTGCTTACACCGAGGTTATGATTTTTTTTTTCTTTTTTAATATTAAAATGTTACTAAAGACTTAAGACTTTTACATTATTTCACACAATTTGACATGTATTAGTATATAAATTCATTTTTCACGAATGTTATATATAGACGACATAAAACATTATTCTACGACCCACGACTTAGGCGATAAACATGTTTACATATAAAATACAAATTTGCTCGAACTCGTAAATATGTATCCATTAAAAAATAGACACTTTTATTATTGTATGTACTCATGCGTGTTTCCCTGACGACGTCACTTCCACACAAATGAAAATTGCATATTAACAAACACACGCACACAGAGCCGCCCGCCGGCTTAAGTATATGTCGTGGCCATATCGTAGAATTCGCCACATCATAAAATGCTCGAGAATATGTTATGTTAATATGTTAGGTTAGGTTAGACTTTTTAATCATTGATCTTGCACACATTATTATGTGGCCAATGGTCAGTGAAACATTACAAGAAATGCGACCAGTTCATGAAATTCTCGAGCATTTCATGATTTGGCCAATTCTACGATATGGCCACGACATATATATAGCATATCGTATAATATGCCGAATCACAGAGAATAATGATTAATTTTTTCACAAACAAATCGAAAATAGACTCGTTTTCGGTACGATTACGAAGTCATTCAAGCAATATAAAACAGGGGACTCGATCAAATGTTGATTTTCTTTCAATCACGACTCAAATTGTGAATAAACATTAAAAGTTACATCAAAGAACTGAGAATAAAAATCACTTAAATATTGATATAACGATTTTTACACGTGACTTCGCTTATACAGAATGGTCGGTGCAAACTTGCGTTGAAACGCTGTCCTAGGTAAACGCACGACAAGTCGTAACACGATGTAACGCGACTGAACTGAACTGAATATGCCTGTAAACAACCCACTGCTGGGCAAATGCCTCCTCTCCATGTAGGAGAAGAGTTGGAGCTTAATCCACCAAGTTGCTCCACTGCAGGTTGGCGGATAATTTCCCTACCATGAGTAACGATCGTTACCAGGTGTCTATAATAACAACCGGGACCGACAGCTTTACGTGCTCTCCGAGGCACGGCGTGTGACGTCAATTAACTTGACAACATCGGCCGGCTTATTTGGTATTTTTAAATCGCGTCATAGCGTGCACGGTGCAACGGTTGCTACATTTGTCGCTCGCGTGTAAGCGATTCGACACGACGCGAAGCGATGTTATGCGACACAAAGACATTATTATTATTATTTGATATAAAATCCCGTTACGTACCTACCGATTACGTGATTAATGAAGATTTTCTAGCTTTCGTGAAAGAATCCGTTTAGGATTAAATATGCCATGCGGTGACCGGCATAGAAGAATAATTCCGACCCCTTTCTCGCCGAGGTGTCATAGGCGATTAAGGCAATAGTGGTGCGAACAACTGTGCACCGACCAGGGCGGTGATGGGTAGCAGCGTCACCGTATCCTGAAACAAAACATTGCGCTCCCCAAGCCGCCTGCGAACCCTGGCGAGTATTCGTATATTACTGGATTATATCGAAACAAAACTTTTAAACATAAGTAAGTTTAAACTACATTAAGCGAGTTTCTGTCCGGCTCTTATCAATTGAATTTGCATTTGGAAACAGTAATTAGTCGTAGGATTTTAAAAACCTACTTATATAAAACATATTTTTATTTCGATTAAAAGAAATATCCATCGATTCTCATATATCTATTATTCAAAGAGAAACGCATGAACATTGACCATTAGTGAAGCAACCCTAATACAAATAAATGAAAAAAGTGACATCAATTAATAATTCATTGTATGAGTAAAGTTAGGGGGCGGTCACGGGTTGTTTCATATCGATCCCAATAGATTTACAAATATTATTTGTATTATTTCACCGTATGAGTATTGGTCACGATTTTTTAAATGTATATACTAGCTGTGCGCCACGATTTGAACCATTAAGTTATCAACTACCAATTTTTTTTTAAATCCATTAATAACAAAGTTCCATACAAACTAACCTCCCATTCTACTTCTTTACGGAGTATGTTTTCTAAATAAAAAAAATATACGTCCTTGAAGAATTTGAACTTCGAGAATTTTATGATTAGGCAGTAAATAACAGAGTTTAATTTCGCGTTTACATATGGAGTTGAGTAAAACTTAAATACGAGAGGTTTACAGGCTGATCCAACTTTGATACTGAGTTCTTACTGACAGTCTACTATCGTAAATGAAACATAAATATAATACACACTGATACCTCCCTTTTACGATACCATAAAAATTATATTATAAATAAAATCCTATCAGCCGACACCACGTCTCCAATTTTAATAACTCATTATATTTTTCCTTGGGAAATTTTCATGAATATAAAGGAGGCAGGTCGCAAACAGCGGGTTCTGTGTCCACAGAGATATTGAGGACGATATTGAGACAGAACTGATTTAGTTTATTCAGGATCTATCGATCTGCTATTCGGAAGGTATTATGCAAATATGGGGTACCTTCATCCCGACTGTAAAGGTAAGTAAATCCGGTTATAATTTAGGTATAAAAGTCTTATTCCCGTCTCTTGCTTAATTGGTGTTTTGATTAAATTCGGCTTAGTTGTTCCAACTTCTATTAAGATTGATTCGTTTACCATAGGCTTATGAAACATTTATTGTTAATAAGCTGATGGTTATATCGGTATCCCTTCTTCACTACTTAATATAAAACAAAATCGCTTCCAGCTGTCTGTCTGTCCCTATGTATTCTTAGATCTTTAAAACTACGCAAATAATTTTATTGCGGGTTTTTTAATAGATAGAGTGATTCAAGAGGAAGGTTTATATGTATATAACATGCATAATATAGTAGAGAAAACTAGATAGATAGATTGACAGAACTGATAATTTTACAGGTTTGTAACGTGATGTCGTAAATAAACACATTTTTTTGCGCTTACATTGCAAACATTGGCTGAACCCTACATGATAGGTCAAAATAATGACTACATTATGTACTAACATTATTGTACACCTTAAAAAGGTCCACAAAAAAGTCCGGTCTATCTCTTAGGTATAACCCACAATAACCCACAATAACAATTTGTATCCTTTATGTTTTACGAAAAATAATTGTTTATTTACGAAGCGATTTTAAGCAATACAGCATTACTAGGTACCGACTGGGGGGCCGGTGGCACGTGCCTATAAATAGTGCGTCGAAAGCCGCGCTTCGTCCTATAGCACTTTATGATTGTATTAGCATTGCACGAATGCGGAGCCGGGGCAGGTCGCTAGTTACTTATAAAAGATAAATATTAAATATATAAAATCATTTTAAGACTTTTTTTATATAATTATATTTGGTACACTTTTTAATTTTCAATTTCAATAAAGTGCATAAATAGGGCACTTTGTTACATCTAAGATATTTAATTGTCAAATTATTTTAATTGAAAATTTAATACTTTTTGTCAAAAAAATATTCTTAAGAGGAAATGTCCTAGTCATTCTACGCTATCTTCTTCTGAGCACTTTGCCGATATCCTATTAAGAAACTCATCAAATATGGAATAGGGTGACACGCAGTATTATACGTATTACAAGATGCTGCTCTTTAAATAGAACCTAGCAGCTCTATGTAGCCAACTAGCCATAGCTAGACAGCCAAAAGAAAGTTCAAATACTAAGGATAATCACATCTCCGGCAGGAGTTTGGAAAATCCATAAGAAAAAAAAAATTGTGTGTCAGCTCCGACGCACGACTGGAGTTTACTCCTTAAGTACGATTGTCTAAACATACGCAAAAAGAGTTTATCCAACTGAAAATAAGATTAATACCATATGAAAGGGTAAATTAACAAATTAATGAAAATAATATACATATATAAATATATATTTATTCATTTTATATACATTTATTATAACTAATCGGCGAAATATTTTACATTAAACTTTTCACAATAGTCAATTTCAGATGTGCACAAATATTTCATTAGGAATGTTGATAAATTATGTAATTATTATTATCTGACAATTATCATTTATTTTTTAAATATTATTTTTCAATATTAATTAGATCAACATTACTTTCATTTTTAATTACAGCTGACATGAACATTGCTCATATAAAAAGCTCTAAAGAAATGATAAAACAAATTAAATGTTTAAAAAAATGTATACATTTCAAGAATAATCAAAAATAAAAATGTATGAAAGTCGATCTATGCATGTCCACCTTAATACACTCACAACCGTGCGCGGTGTGCGTCGGTGCGCGCGCACCGAAAAAGTAACGAGGTCATTCATCAGTAGATTTTACCTCTCATATTTTTCTCATACCGGGCGCCTTATATATGAAAATCGATTCTTAAGGAGTAAACTCCAAATATAAAGGAATCATACATAATTGAATAATCAGAAAATCATACAGTTGGAATAATGTGTAGAAAAATAATTTGATAATCCTCTTTCAAACATTTTAATATATATTCAAACATACTTTAAGAATTAGTTATGGCCAAACTTAATATTAAGGCCAGTATATTCGAGCGTTGTAGGTATTTAGCGCTACCTCCCTCCCCGCGCGACTAGTTACGCGAAGTCTCCGATCAAATGAACTCTCGATGACCCCGCGCGCGGCGACGGCGCACGGAAATAATTAAATATATAATTTTACAGTAACTTACTAGGTTTTTTTTTTTTTACTTTAGGTTATTTCATAATTCAGTTTTGTTTTCGATCCTGAAGGCACAGTATAAAATGCAACATAAACATTTAATACCTAAGAGAAGTAGATAAAAACCATTATTTAATTTTTTATGGGTTTATAGCTAAAAAAAAATTTACTATTAATATTTTAATTTATATTAATTATCAGTAATTTTTTTTTTGTTAATTAATACACTTTACAACATTTAATACCTAAGAGAAGTAGATTTAAACTTTATTTCTTCTCTTAGGTATTAAATGTTTATGTTCCACCTATTACTGCCACCAGGGCCCTGCGCTGGGGCTCCCAAGCGGCGCATTCCTCCAGGGTGTGACGCGCCGAGTCGATTGGCGCGCTACACTCGTGGCAAAATCAGGGGTGGCTTCTCGCCTAGCGATTTGGTGCAGGTACTTACCGAAACAACCGTGCCCGGTAAGCACCGGCGACAGCCGAAACGTAAGGACCCTATGCCGCCTGTTGACCCAGCGACGAAGGTGAGGACGTCGCTCTGTCCATTGCCTGTCTCAATTCGTTGTCGGCACCTCGCAGGTTAGTCCCATTGTCGGACCAGATTTGAGCAGGTTGTCCTCGTCGAGCTTTCATTCTTCTTAAATTCATTATCACTGAGTCTGTGCTCAGTGAAGTCGCTATCTCTAGGTGGATCGTTCTTACAGTGAGGCACGTGAATACTGCCACGTAACGTTTCTGTTGGCTGCGTCCCACGGTGACTGTTAATGGTCTGAAGTAGTCCACCCCTGTGTATGTGAAGGGTCGCTGATGGTGAGCTAGGCGACACGCAGGTAGGTCTCCTGTTCTCGGGTGTGGCGGGATCGCTGCCCTAATCCGGCAGTGTAGACACTGTGGAAAGAGCGTTCCTGTGCCGGGCCGCAGGCGTAGTATCCAGTAGTGCTGTCGACATTCGTTCACAGTCGCCTCGACTCCCGTGTGATGCCTCGTTCTATGCATCGCTATGATCCACAACTTCACTGTGTGATGATTTCTATCTAGTATCATCGGGTTTTTAGATGGCGTTGATAGTTGCTCCGCGGCGTTAATACGACTACGGACTCGGAGGGCTCTCTCTGCACACTCGATGCTCAGCTGCTTGAGGCGACTGTTTCGGGTAAACGACTTCCCGTCTTTAATGCTTTCTACTTCATTTGGGAAAGATTCTTCTTGGACTGTTCTCATGAATAGGTCTTCAGCTTTCCTGGTAAGTTCCGCGGAGACCGGACGAACCTCCAAAGTTTCTTCGAGCTCTACTCTTATTTTCTGGCGTGTTTTCAGCTTCTTGTTCGTCCTTTTCCAGTCTGGGTCTTTTAACGCGCTTTTCTTAGTCCTTTTATAGTTGACTCGTTGTGTATTGGCTCGACAGAGTTCTATAAACTGTAGCACTCGAGCCGTCGTGTAGCGGAGTCTGTTCCAGCTGGAGTACCGTGTGCAGTCTGGTAACCCTTCTTTGAGTCGCGGCTGTTTACGATCGGTGACGTGATGAGTTTTTTCTTCGCCTGTAGGTTCGGTTGACGACGACAAGGCGGACGTTTCCGTGGGCCAGGTGGACTCCGGATGATAAGGAAATTCAGGACCTGTGTACTATCTGTGACCACTGCTGAATCCCGCTGGTACGTCCCGCGCCGCGTCGTCGGCTACGTTTAGCCTGGTTGGGACCCATCGCCATTCGCTGACCGTCGAAGAATCTTCAATTGCCGCTAGCTGCTAGCTAGCCGCTGTTAGGTGAAAATACTAATATAACTTATTGAAATTTTGGATATACTAATATATCGGTCTAAGATATCGATGACAATCATTATATTCTAGCTAAAAATAGATTGAGTGTTCATTAAACTTACGAGTACTTATCTGATCGCTTTTCTAAGCTTACGTAGTTCACGTCTAGATATTTTCTTTTTATTTCTAGTTTTATTCCCCATTTTATATCTACACTACACTGCTATACAGTAAAAACACTTCCAACGTTGTTAGAGTACTAACTAAACTAATTTAATAAAATAATCAATAATAATCTATACTAATAGATAAAACTGAAGAGTTTGTTTGTTTGAACGCGCTAATCTCATGAACCACTGGTTCAAATTTAAAAATTCTTTTTGCGTTGGATAGTCCATTTACTGAGGAAGAATTTAAGCTATAAAACATCACGCTACGACTAATAGGGGCTGAGTAATAATAAGAAATGTTACAAAAACGGGAAAAAATAATCTTTTTTGAGAGCTTCCGTTGCGTCCTTTATTATTTCTCTTCTCAAGACATTTTTTAATTATAGTTCCACTTTTAAAGTAAATATAACATCACTCTTTTACTGTAAATTTTCGAAAAAAAAAACTCAGTAATATGTTGAACGACCCAAGAATCAAACCTGAGACCCCTTGCTCGGCAGTAACGCTTGGTACCACTGGACCAACGAGGCGAAAATATTTAAGTACGTTTTTCCCTCAAATTAATGCGGGTGAAACCGCGGGGCACAGTTAGTACTAAATAAAATTATCCAATCTATTTCTCAAACCACACTATTCATTCTCTGAGGATAGAGAGGTTCACTGGCGCTCGAATTCCTAAGAGACAAGACCGGACCCTATACATCGGTTTTCACACAAGAGGAAAAGAAGACGTTGATAGACAAGGGATACGGCACCGGACAGGGATCGAGCGTCATGACTATCCACGAGGCACAGGGACAGACACGCGAGGCAGTCATCATCGTCCAGACAAAGACTAGGAGGCTGCGGATTCATGACAGTGTTCCGCATGCTGTGGTTGCGGTGACCAGGCACACAAAGACCTGTGTCTACTACACCGACGACGGTGGTGATGCAATCGGTCGTTTTGTCGGCCTCGGTGGAGGCCACAACAAAGGAAATACTCGAGCACACCCTCAAGATGGCTATACATAAAAGAGACACCGCCGTCATTGAGGATGTGCTCGAACAGCTTCCCTCGGGGGATGGCTGCGGCAGAGTCTCCAATAAATAATACAAAAATAAAGAGCCCAAATGTAAATGTAGACAAGCCGTAAAAATGTGGTGGCTGGTATGTATGTACTAACAAGCAATGAAATATTAGATTATATTAGATCAAGGAATAAACGCATGTACATAGAAAATAAGAAACATGATGTAAATAGATGTAAGAAAAAAAAAGACAAAATAAAATTATATATATATTATATAATATACCGCCATAGTATATGTGTGTGTGTGTATATATGTATATGTATATATATATATATGTGTGTATATTTGTATATGTAAATTATATTTGTAAATAAAGATTATGTTTATTAAAAATGATTATATGTATGTAAATATGATTATATGTATTAAAAAAAATTATAATAATAATAAATAAATAATGGTCAGTATACGGACTCGCGTCATAGAGATCCTGACAATAAGTCTAGCTAATGTAAGTCTAAAATAGTACGCATGAAACTATATTAACAATCTTATACATTTAATTAAAAAAAGGCACGGGCAAATATAAGCCCGTGGATATTTTTGTTATAAAAAAAAAATCCAATCTTTAGAGGGGGGGGGGACGCCGCCAGACAGCAGAGATACAGGTCCTACTTCGATGACGCCTCGCAGGCAACTAAAGCGAGGCGCGCGCGCCGTTTTCTTATATAATTTAAATATTTAATATTTAAAAAAAATAGAAACATTTATTTAAAAAAGTAACCGTTAAATGTTCTACTAAAAGTTATTACCTATTTTTACATGTGAATATTGTAACTTAAAGTCTGATATTCTTCGAATACAACTCGAAAAATAATCAAAAACATCCTTTCTTTATGTTTTTTTTTTATCGAGTCAAGTTACAATTATCGTGTTTTGAACCGTTGAATAATCAAGAACGTTTGTTAAACTATAACATATATTTTTAAAGGATCAAAAAAATGAATATTACTATGTTTAAAACTCTATCAAAAACAGGTGATTTGGGATATACTGGCCTTAAGTCAAGAGAAACGTTCCTTCATTTTCACAGATTTCTATTAAGCGACATCTACGTCTACTATAATTTAAAGTATTCATGAACCGTGACTTAAAATCAAAGAATCATTATCACTAATACACAAATGCAAATAACTATTGTCAAATATGTTCCTCACGCGAATTTCGTCCCGACACCGACGATTTTCGAAGCGTGAAAACTCGATTGGCTCGCATCTATTTCACTGTAGTTGGGAATTCGGGATGGAGTAGAAAATTCGTTTCGACAACGCTCCGTCGGATTCCAGTGAAATTTTATGTTTCACTACAATCCCGCGTCGATGTGGATTCTAAGACAATCCGCCGTTTACGTCGGGAGACAATTGCTTAGAAAATTTGATGTTGGAATTTTATTGTTGTTCGTTAAATAATAACCAAAACTATGTATATAAGTAGATGTCGATCAAAAGGGTGAAATTATATAGGATGAGGTGATATTGAAAATAAAAAAATTTATACTGCATCAGCCTGTAAACGTTCCACTGCTGGAATAATGCCTATTTTCTATTCGCTGTGAGTGAAGCCATGGTAGGGGAAATTAAATCGACTGAAGCGTTCGCAGTGGTCACTTTCGGTACTACGGGGGGCTATTATTCCTAAAATTGTAAGCAAGTACACGTGAGAGTATTTATTTTGTTTCAATTTAAATAAATTAAAGAAAAATGAGACACCAAAGTTGTTGTGTTGTAAATTGTAAGAATACCAGCAGAAAAAGTGAGTGCAAGTTTTATAAATTTCCGACTGCTCAATGGAAAAGAAATCAACGGAATCAGTGGATAGCTGCAGTTAAAAGGCTGAACTAAGTACTACCATAACCTTAACTTTATCAATAACAATAATTCGGAAAATTTAAATGAAAATTAAGTTAGCCGACATCCAAAAATTGTAATAATTATTTTTATCGAAAAAATCATTATGAAAAAATTAAAAAAAAATTAATTTGTAAAAAACTTGATAAATTCAAAGTGAAATTTAAAAAAAAAATTTTTTAGAAAATTTATTTAAATTTTTTTTTACACACTGAAATCCGGTCTTTATAATAATATCCATGGCGTTTTTGTTACTAAAAAAAATTACATTAATTAAATAAATATTAATATATTCCATTGATATAACTATTTAATTATTTTTTCTTCAGTTTAATTTTTTTCTTAGTATCACTTTTTGACTTTGATATAAATATCAAATAACTTAACCTGAATGTTTACTGCATTCTTTATTATTTTTTATCATTATACTTACTTGTTGTTGATTCGTTTAATTAAAAAACAAAACGGCAATCACTACAAAAATCTCACATATTTTTTATAACTTTTTCTTTTTACTATTATTTATAATATTTATTTATTTTTATTTTCCTTGCTATTGCCATACGTATAAAAACATTTTATGACAGCCTCCTGTAGTTCATATTTTGTCTGGCGCTGCAGTCGCACACATAGCGAATAGAGCACACTAACAACCCTTCTCGGGTTGGAGCTTAATCAACCACGCCGCTCCACTGCGGGTTGGCGGATAATTTCCCAATCATGAGTAACGATCGCTATCAGGTATCTATGATAACAACCGGGACCGTCGGGCTTTACGTGCTGTGATAAGTAATAATGTGATTAATAGTGACAAAAAGAGGCTGTGAAAAATATAAAGCTAAAAATTGTGCTCTTCGAGGCACGATGGGGAGACCCAGAGGACATAGATCCAGACCCGAAATAAATAATTATCTGCCCTGAACGGGAATCGAACCCGCGATCGCCGGTGTTAAGGCTAACTACTCGCACCACTACACACGGTTGTCATGCAACTGATTATAGCCCTTGAACTGATTCATCATCTTTGAGTCATCTTTTGTTATTGGGTTTAGTTTTAATAGTTCATGCTATAATATAATTATTAAATAAGTATATTATAACAAGAAAAGACTTTTAGAATAATTTCTTTTGAAGTTTCGATTGGTTTCGTTTTTTGAAAATTACACTTTAACAACGCTTGAAAGTTTGATTAGTTGTTTTGCTTTACTCGTATTAGAAGCTAAAAGGAAAAAAGTTTTTTTTTTTGCGATTCTGGTTAGAAATAAATAATAAGTGTTTCACACAAGCGAAATAAGAGACGAATGTTACGAATGTTTCATAAAAACTTTTTATAAATAAATATTTCAGCGTGTTTGAAAATTTCGCTACTAACTTTCTATGGGAATTCTATACTTTTCGACGCTATAGTAAGTGACGCTAGAAACTAACTTTATTTCAAAGTTTCTGATAAGAAAAATAGATAATGATTCTTTTTATATTCGAAAGCTGATACTTGTCATCTAGTTCAATTTAAAATTGAGTTAGATCTGACGAGTAGTTTTTGAGTAATCTCTATTTAGTTGACTTTAATTCATATATATGTATTATTTATGTGTATATTTATTCAAAATAAAATATGTATATCAGTCGGCTGTTACCTAAAACACAGACATTAAGTTGCCTACCTTAGGAACAGACGGCCGTGTGTGTATGTAAAACATATTTATATTTACATATTTAATTACTTTGATGATATTCTCATTTTTTTAAGGCGGTTAATGTATTTAATTAATCGTTATATTACGATTAGTATTGTAAAGTTAAATGTGAGAATCGATAAAATAAAGTTGTGGTGTTTGATTTTTTAATAAAAGTTTGGTCGGGTATTTTATTTTTAAAGGTAGTAATTTAAGATAATAAAAATGTTAATATTATTTAATTTTAGGTTATAAGATAATGAGAACGCGTTCTGAGGAGGAGAAATAAAATTCTCAATTTCATATATAATCTACTTCTGCACGAGTAAAACTACAAAAAACGGCTAGTATACTGATAAAAAACATAATGCATTATTAAAATATACAATATAATTTATATACACAAGCCAATTTTACAATTTGAATACATAAAAATAATACGAATATAGTGTGTCCGTCTGTCTATTCAGTGTGTATTTAGGAAAATAATCATCGTATTATTAAATGTGATATTATATTAAATGTGATGTGAAGCGTGATTGTAAAACATCGATTTCACGTAACATTAGAGCGTTTGTGCACTACAAGGAATTTTACTGTCCGGCAGTCCGATTTTTTACGGTCCGATATGGCACGCCATATAAATGTATATACTTGTTTGTGCACTATACGTAATTTTACCATCCGACATTTTACGTTTTTCCATTTATTTAAATCTCATTTTCATTCTTTTTTTTTTTCATGCCAGATCGGACCTCGCGTCACTATCGTGCCTCGCGTCAGTCGTACTCAGTTATCACTATCCACCGAATCGTAGTGTGGCAGCGTGGCGTGCTGAGCTCCAAATTTTTTACTATAAGGCGAAGCAGTGGGCCTGCTTGGCATTGGCCGTTCACAGGCAATTTTATTTCATTACTAGACATCCCATACGTTTTTACCCTTAAATAGAGACAACAAATTTTCATTTTCATTATTTTTTTTTTATGTTTTATATAAAATATAAATTGACAAAAAAAATGCGCAATTCATCCCAAACGATGCATATACATACAAAATAGCATTATTAAATAGATATTATATATTTAATAGTGCTTTTAATTTCTCAAAAAAAATTTATTAAATTTTCGATAATTTAACAAGATATTTACGAAATTCCACTATACGGTGTGGGATTATATCACGAAAACGATCTTTAAAAAAAATTTGAAGGCAAAAATCGAAAGACAACGAATAAAGATATCGACGAACATACAAAAAAAATATAAACATAGAATCTCCCCTTTTTTGTAGTCGGTTAAAAATATACCAAACGAGTGGTGTCAACGTCGGCGTCGGTTAGTTGACAAACTTTACTAACCGCAAACGCTGCGGAGCTGTCTTCCAGTAATAGATGACAAATGAGAATTCCACTGAAGCTTCGAATCTAAAGTTTTTCCTAGAAAATTTAAAATGCCACAAACAAAAATAATTTCATCATTTATTGCAATAAGTATTTACTAATATTACGTCGGGAAAAAGTTACTTCGTATTTTAAATAATAATATAAATAATATTTTAAATATTTTAAATTCAAGACTACGAACAATTTTTGAGGTTAGATGAATAAGCCGAAGTTTGTAAATTTATGTATGTGCGTATATATATGGTAAGCGTAAAACCAGAATTCGTATATAAGCCATTTTTCATACCAAAATATTTTAATTCATCAGTAAATAGATTACCTTAAGAAACTTAAATTGGAAATTAAAAAAATATATGCCATAAAATCCAATCCAAGCAATCCTCAAATTTTCGGCTTCAACGACACTTGAGATAGACAGAGTTTATTTACTAAAATGGTCATAAAATAGTACTGTTCTGTGTACTAAATCATACTGTTCATACTGTTCATACTGGTCATAAAATCGTACTGTTCTGTGTAGTGTACTGTAAAGTTTTAAAACAAATAAACGCGATAAAATCCGATTTAGACTTTTAATTAAATGGTCATAAAATCGTTTTAAAACTGGCAAAGATATCGCGTAAAAGTCGAGATTACCGTGTTGATTGAACTGAACTGAAACTGAATCAGCCTGTAAATGTACCATTGCTAGAAAAATACCTCTTCTCTACACTGGAGAAGGGATTGAGTTTAACCCACCACGAAGCTCCACTGCGGATTGGCGGATAATTTCCTTACCATAAGTAACGATCGCTATGTGTCTATGATAACTTTCGGGACTGACGGACATACGGCTTTACGTGCTCTCCGAAGCGCGGTGGTGAGACCTACAAGGGCGTACACCCAGACCCGAAACAAATATTTATACAAATACAAATATCAGCCTCGAGTGAGATCGAGTGGAAATCTGAAACTAATTCCAATCTAACATTTGGCAATACCTATAAGCAGAGCCCCTTCTACTTGATAAAAGTATATTTAGATATAAAAAAATTGGTTATTTCTACAATTTATAATTTTAAATAATGTATTTAATGTTTCATATATAAAACAAATTTAACAATATATAATTTATAATAGTGAATATAATATGATGTATAAAATGTATATTTATTTTGCAGAGCCTGGAAAAGACATAAGTTTATAAGTCGACGCATAAAATGTAAAGTCTTGCGTACATGTAGTAAATAAACAATTAGAATTTGAATTCAACTTTGAATCGAACCCGCGACGGCCGACGGGCGTTAAATCGACTACTCGAAACCAGAACGGTTGCGGATGGACCACTTAGGTGATGTCAGACTTTTTTAATTCGGCCTGAAACTGCTAAGTTTTCAAATGCTATTTTTTTTTAATCATAAATAAATCTGAGTCAATATACGTTTGTTAATCTGCTGTGGAGCAGCGTGGCATATAAAGTTCCAATCTTTTTCTCTCTACTTTTACGAGAAAACACATAAGAAGGAGAATTTTTAGAACAGTTCACAGCACAATTTTGCGAACATTGTCGCTTATCTTACAATAAAATGTGTCGAGAACCTTTTTTGAAGTAATTTGAAGTCTGACATTGTCACTTTTTTTTTTCAAAAATTTTGTATACTCATTTCATACAATCTGATAGAAATTAATGAAAGATATTTCAAACTAAATATTCGCCGCTAAACCACATTCATCGGCATTTAATAACGTGGCAACATTAACCGAATGCCACGAATCGCGGGACGGATGCCGCGCAGAATACAGTCTATCCTGGGATCCCGGGATGCCGGGATTATTAGCGGGATTGCGATCATTGCTATAATTGTATGCATTATTAGCACTAATTTTGATAATTAATCATGTGAATAGGTACTAACTAAGACCGTGTGATATGCGGCCACTAACCTTTAACTCTGGTGCACTCTGGTCAAATACTAACATTGTGATGATGTGTTGGATTCGTCAATCTTGATACTTGTACATTTTTAATACAGAAGTATATACATTAGACACAGATGTTGCTAATGGAGAGACCACTATACCCAATGGATGAACATTGGGACTTTAATTCACAAGAGAATTGTTTTCGATCAGATGATCCTTCCACAATCCCATGACTTTAATTGCCTACTCATCGACTTAGAAGTTTAATCCCCTCGCAATATTTTGCGAAGAACTTTTCTATAAGACGGATAAGCAACTTGTATATTAGCCGTATGAGATGCTTCATGTAAATTTATATTTGTAGTTTTCTTCATTACTATAGCCCTATGCATATGACAAAATAGCAGTTCTTGTTCGAGCATAATGAGCGAGACAAATGTCCGCTATGTATTTCTGATAGTCGACAATCTATGGAAGCCACTGAAGAATCTTCTGCTATAAACGGCTGACCTGATTTTGATACGCTATATAAATATAGCTAAACCATAATAGACCAATTCTCATTAAAATGGAAGTTAACCATGCTATATCTTAGTCCTTTCATTTAACCCGTTTAGATCCAGTAACGTAGTAAAAAAGTTGGCAAAAAGCCATCATATTCATAATTATCCCAAGTCAATCTTCTCGTAATAAACCATATTACAGTTTCAAAGTACCGTTAAAGACATGCATCGAGAGCTGATATTATTTGCTAAGACGTTGAACAAACATGTATTAGAGTAAATCGCACTTAACTGCCAAAATGACAACTTCGAGAGAAGAGAATATATATATATATATATATATATATATATATATATATATATATGTATGTATAGATAGATAGATACATAAAAATCCATACCAATATTATAAATACGTAAGTAACTCTGTCTGTCTGTCTGTCGGTTACTCTGTCACACCGTCTAAACCACTGAACGGATTTTGATGAAATTTAGTAGAAAGATAGAGTAGATCTTGGAAAAGAACATAGGCTACGTTTTATGGAGTAAAAAAAGGCTTGAAATTGTTGAAATAGGGGATGAAAATTTGTATGAAAGTTCGTCATTATCGAAGATTAAAACATGAAACTTTGTATTTACTCTCTAAACATGAATCAGTGGAATTTCACTAATTTTAAGTGACTATTCACATTCAGAATAGTACCACTCAGAATTAGTGACTATTCCATGTATGAATATATGCATACCAGAGTCCACTAATTTCATCACTGAATATGTGTATGTATAATATTTGTATGTATATTAATATGTAATTCACTAACATGTTACGGAAATTCACTGATATTTAGTGAATACAGTTTCATTAACGTAATTAATGAAAATTCAACTGATTTATGCTTAGAGAGTGAGCTCTGCTAGAACTACGCGCTTAATCTGATTTACGTTTTCTAAGCATATTAGTTCTTTTTATTTTAAATACGTAATTAAACAAAAAATCTTATACCTACCTAACCTATATGAATCAAAAATGCACTTTTTGAAAACAACTTATTGAATACAAAACACAATTATTGACGAATTGAAATTTGATTGTAAACGAATATTGACGTCAATCTAACTAAACTACAGCATTGACGTCATAGGATTTTTAAGGACTTTATATTTCTTTGTCATAATAAAAAAGTCGTCGAAGAGAAAAACTGAAGCAGGTTGTTGACGTCATCTCACTTGAATTAATTGAAATCTGGATAAATTTAAACAATGTTTTTTGACACAATTGAAAACCTAATGAACGAATGAGTACTCGTAATTAATACAAATATTTTTTAGAGTTAATATTACTAAAGCCGTTCTGGTGTAGAGGTGCGAGTAGGCGCCTCAACGCCGGCGGTAGCGGTTTCGATTCCCGATCGGGGCAGATATTTGTAATACTATATAATATTTGTTTCTGGTCTGGGTGTATGTCCTTTTTGTCTCCCCATCATACCTCGTAGAGCACGTAAAGCCGTCGGTCTCGGTTGTTGATATAAACACCTGATAGCGATCGTTACTCGAGATAGGGAAAATTATCTGCCAACTTGCAGTGGAGCAGCGTGGCGGATTATGCTACAACCCTTCTCCTATGGAGAAGAGGCCTTTGCCCAGCAGTGGGAATGTTTACAGGCTGATTCAGTTCAATTCAGTTCAAGTTAATATAATAAAGATTAGACTGTATTGATATTATACAAGTATACTATTTAAATCTTCTACAAACAGACTTTCAAAGGAAAAGGATGTTTTTTTAAATCCCGTTCAAACAAATTCTTTAACAAAAATACGAGCAAATCAGGTATATCGCTATTTAATATTAAAATCGTGTCTAATATGTTACAGCTTTCGTAATTTTAAAACAATACAATAATTACTTCCCTACCATCGAA
Source organism: Euphydryas editha (assembly GCA_036937285.1). NCBI lineage: Eukaryota > Metazoa > Arthropoda > Insecta > Lepidoptera > Nymphalidae > Euphydryas > Euphydryas editha. Next base: position 2,132,565 of record JAUPFZ010000017.1, on the reverse strand, counting down.
GGCGCATCCTACGCATCTAAAAATTGGGTCAACAACCCACATACCCATCAAATGGCTACATTGTGGTACATTCACTGTACATTCAGTACCTACTTATGTACCTTTGTTGTCTTCGCTGAAATAGTACAAAGCTTAGAACGTAACAGTCGCAGAAGTGATATTAGCTCAGAAGTGGTACATATGGGCAATTTTTAACAATCAAATTAAGATGATGATTCTATATGGATCAGTATGAGTCCTGATCGATGCATTTTTTATTGTTAATGCCAGGATAAGAAATTATTAATACCGCTTACATATTTATATAAGGAATTGTTACGGCTTATATTTAGTTATATAAGAGCGAGTACTATTCGATTCCTACCCCGAGTTTGGGTGTAATATTGATGTATATATTTATCTAATATATGTATATGTATGTTTTCAAAATTCAAAAGTGATTCTCTATGCAGATGATACTAAAATTTTTTCCGTAATAAAATCACTTGAAGACTGTATGTTGCTTCAATTTGATCTGAATAGATTACATTATTACTGTTTGAACAATTGCTTAAAATTAAATATTGATAAATGCTTCTGCATAACATTTTCTCGTAAAGTCAATAAAATTGAATTTAATTACAAATTAAATAGCGAGTGTATTAAAAGAACGACTGAGGTGAAAGATCTTGGAGTTACTCTTGACAGTAGACTTTCTTTTTCGTCTCACATCAACACGATTACAGCTAAAGCATATAAAATGTTAGGATTTATTTTTCGACAGTGTAAAAATTTTAAGAATTTAAAAACATATTTTATATTATATAACTCGTTCGTGAGGCCTATTTTGGAATATGCATCTACAGTTTGGAATCCAATGTACTTTGTTTATAAGAGTCAAATAGAAGCTATTCAGAACAAATTCATTAGAAGATTAACTTATATTTTTGATGGCCACATTACACCGCGTCCCGTATCGTTGGAGCTGCGTCGTGAACACAGAGATCAAATATTTTTGTTTAAATTAATTAATAATCATATAGATTCTCCTTTCCTCCTCACACGTATTTTCTTTAATTGTCCGCGACTGAGTGCTCGCTCCAAAATGGTATTTTGTGTTCCTCTTTGCAGAACTAAATACGCCCAAAATCGATTCGTGACAAGAGCTTGTAATGCACACAACAAGTTTTATTATAATATTGATATATTTTGTAGTAAATTGAATATTTATGTATCTTTGGTTAGAAAGGTAACTCGTAATTAAAACTGTTCATAAATAGTTCGTAAAGTTGTAAACCTAATTTTATTGTTAACCTTATTTATAGTATTTTTTTTTCTCTATTTGTAAAATCTTTTGTCTCGTTTTTGGTATTGCTTTATATAAAATATATTTTTAAGTGCACACAAAGTGTGTAATAACTAGTAGTGAAAACTTTTAGGCTTGTGAGATAATTTTAAATTTTGTTATAATATGTAATAATATAAGCTGTATGTTTTCCTTAAATAAAGAAAAATAAAAAAATAAAAAATATATATAACAGCTAACTAATATTATATATATAAGTCAGCTGTTACCTAAAACATAGGTAATAAGTTACCTACCTTCAGAACGGTCAACCGTGTGCACACACATGTATCAACAATGTACACACAGTAAAACATATTACATTAAATATTAAAAGAGTAACATTATTACTATAAAACGAAAGTAAGGGATCTAACAAAAAAAAGCTTCGATACGTTTTTAAAGAATTATAAGTCATCGGGTATTCATCACATACTCGTTATTTATGAACAATTCGTCATTACACCAATTCTCAGTAGAACAGCATGGTAAAAAAAGTTAAAATTACTCCTCGAGATAAATAGAAGATCTGTGTTTTTCAGTCTCACGTAACTGTTATAAATTTAAGTATCTTCGTAAAAATACCATCTCCAATACACTTCAGTTCCGTGTACACAGTGACGTATAATCTGAGCCCTCGTCCAGTGTGCAGTCACACTGCGGCTCGCCTGCATTTGTCGACAATTCGTCGACGCCATCACCGGCATTTATTTGTTTAACGTTTCCACCGCCTACACTCGCAAACGTAGATACAGCCTGCGTCATTAGGAAACGCATCCATTGCTGAATTACTGGCTGACCCCGTTCGGATTCGCTAACTTCAGTTGCAATGGTATTCGCTTCAATGAAAATAACCGTTTGAATTCATTGGTATATGTTTAATTCGTGGTACGGTGGAGACGTTATCTAGTCGTTTTGATAAACGACCACGGTATATTCTGTCGGGTGCTGCGGTCACTGTAGTCTGTTTTACGTTGGAATAAGGTTTATAATTGTTATAAAATGTTATTTCACAGAATATAATAGGTTCCTTACGTATAATAGCGGGATATATCACTATTATCTTCATTCTATATTTTAGTGCAAGTGGGTGTGGTGCCCATCTTCATGAATATACATTATACTATTACAATAAAATACTCCATTAATATGTTGATGTTATGGTTAACAAAAACAAAAAGAAAAATAACTGCCAATTGAAATCTAATTACGAAGTTTTTCTGAAAATGTGTATTTATACTATAATAAGAAGTGTAAAAGGTCCAATTCTGTACATTAAAGATATTTGAAAAAAAAAAAATGGAGGGCATAAATTCAATAATCGATGCTTAAGCAAAAACTGAAATGTTTTTCATTATTGTCTGTTTGTCTGTTTGCCGTATATCTGTCTGTATCTTGGTCGAGCATCACGCCAAAACTACAGCATGGATTTTAATGTACTTGCCACGATTTGAATTCTTATTAATACGACCTAGGAGGACCCTGGATACTTTTATATCCCGAAATCCAGTACGGTTCAGTAGGGACTGGTTGAAATTTAAAATGTGTAATTGCAAACGAAGTCCTGTGTACAGCTAGTATATAATATAATAAAAACGGCAGATATGGATACATGTATACTTAAGCGAATATAAAGTAAAAGAATTTACTTACAATATAATATATATTCGAGTACACTCGTAAAGTTTAAATGTAAGCGAAATATCGTAAAAGGTGCATTGGTTATAAAATGTCATATATGTAGCACGTACATAGGTTCACCGAAAAATCTAAAATATTAAAATTCGATATAAAAATTTATGAACACAGAATACTAACAGGAGTTTCAAATATAGTAGTACTTTTTATGAAAGTAGCGAGTTGAAATATTAAAATTTGAAACAAAAAATCAAATTAAATTTAAAGTTTGACTACAAAAATTTGAACGACAATTTCCTGAAATAAAAATTATATTGACACAGAGTGTAAACAAAGGTATCAAATGTGGTGAAAGTTTTTTTTTTTTTTTTAAGAAAAAAGCCAGTTTGAAATTAAAAGTAAAAAAAATTGAATTATAATTGAATTTCGGTTACGAAAATAAATTTAAATATTAAATTTTAAAAGAAAAAATTTATTGACATAGAATACTTAACAAAGTTTTCAAATATTTTACTGTAATTTATTATTATCACTTTATTATTTTAATGAAAATACCATTTGAAAATTACATTAAAAAAAAAAGAAACAAATTGGTACTTAAAGATGTTATTGTTGAATAAATGAAGATTATTCCGATACAGCGAGTACCCAATGCAGCATCGAGTCTTTATGATGCACCAGAGGTCGTGACCTCACCCGTATACCTAATCCGAGCTGAGGTCCCTTTATTGGAGGATATTAGTAAATTAATCTCCTGATTGAAAGCTATTATTTTATTTAATTCGGCCCTTACGTTGTATATTTGTTGTGAATATAACATTAGATGAAGTTTTAAAAGAAAGATGAAGGTTTGAAAGAAATTGATAATATCGACAGTGGCAGTCGCTGTAGCCGAAATCGGCTGGGAACACACCATTAGATGAAGTTACAGACAAACACAACTATTGATGATAGAAGAAGAAGTCTAGCATTGTTGTCAACATTCCTAACAATTTATAAATGATTAAATTAGGATTTTATTATTTCGTAATTATAATTTGATGACCACGGTTCTTATGTAGTGGTGGGAGTAGTCGCGTCAACGCCAGCGGTCCCGGGTTTGATTCCTGCACGGGTAGATATTTGTATTTGTGCAAATATTTGTTTCCGGTCTGGGTGTATGTCCTTGTGAGTTTCCCCACCGAGCCTCGGAAAGCACGTAAAGCCATCGGTCCCGGTTGTTATCATGGATACCTGGTAATGATCGTTACTCATGGTAGGGATATTATCTGCCAACCCGCAGTGGAGCAGCGTGATGTATTAAGCTCTAACCCTTCTTCTATATGGAGAATAGGCCTTCGTTCAGCAGTGGATTGTTTACAGCAAATATTGCAGCATAAATATATCGCAGTAGCGTAACACTGCAGTGGAATGTAAACTAAAACAGTACAAAACTTAAATGGGTCAATTCCATATCAACTTCAAACACGTTCAATTAACTGAAACAAATACTTTCAAACTAACGCGACTCTGTCCATTTTTATTCAACTTAAATTGCAAAAAAAAAAGACAGCATATATGCAGTAGGCAGTTCTGAAACTGTATTAATTAGAAATACTTACACGAAAGCCGAGTAGTTAAAGTTTGACTTCCACAGAAAGGATTCCGTACCGATAAAATGTTTAGCTATATATATAAATGTGTTAATATAAATCTAATATAATTTTTCTTTTATGAAAAATTTTAGGATATATTTTTATCGTTTTTTTTTTTTTTTTTTTTTTTAATTTTTACTGTACATCCACAGGCTTTATTTACCCATGCCTTTTTTTATGATCATTAAAAAGAATTAGAATAGAAAAAATAATAAAATAATAAGTAAAGTAATAAGTTCAGTAATATTAGAATATTATTATTATTATCCTTAGTTCGTACTTATTTAAACAACGAGACTTAAACTAAGCTTAGGATCTCTATATCGCGAGTCCTTGCACTGACCACAAATTTACTTATTTAATCTATAAATATAAAACTTAACTAAAACTTAAATAATAAACTTATTTTTTTTTTTTTTTACTTTCGTTTAGATTGTATTATGATAAAGGTACCTTACTTTCTATTTACATCCATTCCTTAAAATATTACTTACATACCATACCCGCAGTGGAGAAGCGTGGTGGATTAAGCTGAAACCCTTATTCTATATGGAGAAGAGGCCTTCGCTAAGAAGTAGGTTGCTTACAGACTGATACAATACAAAAAATACCTGACTGTAACGATAAAAATATTACTTACATGCTTTAGTAATATTTTTTGTTGGCGGATATCTATCCTAGCATGAGTAACGATCGTTATCAGGTGTCTGTGATAACAACCGTGGTCAACGGCTTTACGTGCTAACCGAGGCACGGTGGGGAGACCCACAAGGACATAAACCCAGACCGGAAACAAATATTTGTACAAATAGAAATATCTGTCCCGAGCGGGAATCGAACATCATCGTTGAGAACAGAGAACAGAACGGTTGTCTGGTATACTTACTATAAAATAAAAAATCAGATAAGCAATCTAGTGAAAAATATATTAATTAAGACCAAGATATTCGTATGAAAGACTTCTCACGCGAATATTAACCTAACACGACGTTCATAACTCATAAACTCAAATCCCAGTAGGCGGGTGTAACGAAGTCATCCTGCCAACAATTGGCTAATTACGGACTGGACCGATGTGGCCTATTTTTATTCATGTTGCGTAAATAGTGGTAATGAGATTTAACGCCTGTTTGTTTTTGTTTGTTCATATTTGATGTTGTGGCTGTGTTTTTTAACTGTTAGAGGGTTTTTGATATAATTAACCTATGTCTAACTTAAATTTCTTAATGAATTTTAAGATAATATAAGATAAGATTATGCTACCAATAAAGAAATATGTGATTTTTAGTAGTAAATAGTAATTTAAACTCGAAACGATAAGTGATACAAAAAGTATTAAATATTATAATTTAATTTCAAGTATTTTCGGTTTAATGTTACTGAGATTTTTAGTACATTTTTTTTTTCTATCGTATGTCGTAGCCCTTGTTTTGAAATGAAACTTAATAGTAAAAAGTAAAATGTTGTCAGCTTAGTTAACTGAATTATATGTCAATTTTATTGATTTCTTATTATTTTTGTTTGAACTGGAGTGTATAATTATTTTTTACGACTTTTTCTTTAATTTAATAATCTTTTCCCACTAAACCACTTCAAAATATTTTTAGCAACATTAGTAACGCTTATGTCAATATACTCATAGTTTAGCATTTTTGGAAGTTAAATACGTTTTATTCGTTATAAAAATTTAATCATTTTATTTATCATTGTTTTAACTCAATATTTCGTTGTTTTTTAAAATAATAATGTGTTACTCGTAGCTATCAATTGACACATTATCTACGGCCACGCAATAGATAATAAAACAAAACTTAATTAAATTTTTATTATTTTTATATTTAAATTATTTTATTTAATGTTATTTGAAAGTTGACAATGAAGTTATAATTATTTATTCTGCTCTTTGTTAATGTACAATAAGTGTATTAAGTTTTTTACTCTATGAATATCAGAGGGAATAAAAAAGAGTGTGTAGTAAGCTGTTTCCGATTTTTAAAATTGTTAAAACAGAAATTAGTTAAAATATATAATAGGTTCTTAAATTGTAAAGTTACAATTTACGATTATTATTTGATTTTTCATAAGAGTTACTTAGTTTCCTTTTTTTTTAATAGTCGTACGCATAATTATTTTTTTTATACATACAATTGTCATATGAATTAAGTAAATTTATTACTTCAAAACTTAAATTAATTACGTTCATTATTATTTACTTAAATTAATTACACTTCATGTAATTACGTTATTATTTCAAATATACTAATTTAAAATAACTAATACCTACATCATTTATTTCTTACTAGTGCGATGTTGAATTTTTTCAATTATTTGTTGTATAAATGTGTTCATGTAAGTGAAGATGAGGTCTTTATTATGATAAATGTCTTTAAATCTTATACCCTGTACAAGTTAGATTGATCTTTTTGACAGATGTAAATTTTCTGATAGACATAACTTTGCAATGACGAACACACTATTTTCTTAATTTAAATGATTTTAAAAATTGTAAAAATATTAAAAAAATACATATAACACAAAAGTCCCTAAAGATTCAAGCGTCGTCCGAAAGTTTTATGACTTTTTATTGCTTCAAAGTAAAGTTTAAATAGGAACACTGAAAATAAGAGAAGCTTGTACAATGTTATGTCGAGTTACATAGTATACAGAGTTATGTCGATCAGAAAATTTACATCTGTCAAAAAGATCAAGCTAACTTGTACATATAATAATATACCTCTGTAAATTGGTTGCGTCAAACTATTTAGTTTTAGTGTTTTAAAAAAATACTTTAGATATAGATACAGAGGAGTATTAGTCATTGAATTTTTGAAGAAGACATCCTAAATGATCTGAAACATTGGAGATGAAAAATCCACCATACTGCTCCTCTGCAGGTTGGCGGATAATTTCTCTACCACGAGTAACGCTATCAGGTATTTATAATAACCAGAACTGACGGCTTTACTTGCTTTCCCAGACACGGTGGGTACCCGCATTTTTTTTTTTTTTTTTTTTTTTTTTTACGCAGTGGAATCCATTTACGGATGATATCCAGGATGCCCGGGTCGGCAGTCCTAGACCTATGTCGGACTCGGCACTTTGGGAGTGCAATACCGTACTAAACCCCTGCGGGAGCCTTCAGCCGCTTTAATTGGAGGGTCCCGGATCTGCAGGCAACAGGATCCCTCCAGCGACAGGCTGGCCTTGGCGAAAAGGCCAGACTTCTCCTCCATGGGGACTGTCCGGCTAACCTCTGAACAGTCCCGACGACGCCGTGTCTAGCAGGACCGGGTTCCCATCCCGGCCCGACACGGGCACAAGGGCGTTACAGGAGGCGCATTAAGTAGCGCCTCCTACGCACCCCCATTCGTCGCCCGCGGATGGAGGCCACGTCGGCGGCCTCCTCTCTCATCCGCTCGTCGGCCTCCTTCTGGGACATTACTGTCTCGCAGAAGGAGACCATCGCATTCCAGGACTCGTCGTCGCCGAGCATCGCGGTGATGACGCTCGGGAGCGACAAGTCCCCTCCGATGACCGACGTCAGACCTTGACGCAGCACCGCCCATCTCGGGCACACCTCGAGGGTGTGCTGGGCAGAGTCCACCGCTGCGCCACAATCGTGACACTCCGCCCTATCCGACGCACACGTAGGATCCCGTCCAACGTGGGGTTCTCACCAAGAGCCCTCCTACCCGAGACGTATGAGTAGGTCTCGGCAAGAACCTCCGCCACGAGCTCCCACGGGGGGTCGCCGGCTAGAGCAGTAGCTGCAGCCCACGATGGGTGGGTACCCGCATGAGGAATACAAATACTGCACCGAACGGGAATCGAACCCGCGAACGCCGACGTTAAGGCGACTGCTCGCACCCCTACACCAGTATGTTTGTCAAATGTTACATTCAATCGACATTTATATAATATTCTAAAGGGTTCTAGTCCATAATAATAGGTCAAATTTCACCATTAACATCATTACCATATATAGCGACTATCGTGGATCGAGTTTCCGTCACATTAGCCGACCTTCAATGTAGAATGTAGTGTTATCTCAATGTAATGTCCACCATTTCCCTTCACGATTCAAGCTCGAAAAATAGGGATGTTGGTTGCTAAGGCACAATAATTATCGATGTTGGGAATTGATTAATGCTGTTACATACAAACTGAATAAGTACCTAATTTTATAAACAATTAGTTGCTAACAACCGGTTTCAATAATTTAATCTATCCATCTCTGAATTAGCTTACTAGATATAGAATTTTGAGATAAGCTTTATATATATGGGCAGGGCACATAGCTCGTAGACCTGTCAGCCGATGGAGAAGAAAGGTTCTCGAGTAATCGCAGCGTCGGACGGCCGTCCGCGAGATGGACAGGCGACTTCAGAAGGGTCGCCGTAAGCCGTTGGATGGAGGCTGCTGAGGCCTACGTTTAGCAGTGTACATCCAATAACTAGTATGATGATGGTGATTATTATTATACAAATTTCTACCAATAAAATCAGAGATAGATGGATTATTGGAACGGGCCGACAATGAATCATTGTGGGCGCTTTATTAAAAAAAAATATAAATATTATTAAAAACTATTAAAATCTATAAAAAAAACTTTTCAATACGAATATAAAAATAAAAACATTTTTAATCCATTTTTCGTGTATCTTTTTTTTTTCTAAACTTCTACAAAATTAATTTAAGCATTTTGTTTAATATTAGTTTTACAATAATTAATTATTCTCGTATTAAATAAAACATTTTCAAAATACGTATTCTTATACCGAATGTCTCGACACTCGATATCGATGCGCGATCTATCATCGATCCGTCAAGGCCCATCCTTAGTTCGTCCCGTGAATAAATCAAGCGGTACCTCTGATCCTTTAAATAAGTACTCGTTCGTGTGTAAAATATCGAGTATGTTTGACTTCGCAAGGCGTGCCTTTCTCCGGTATTACCTACTGGTGTAAGTGAACATTTTGAATTTTAATTTTTACAGTTCTGTACTCATTGTGGTACTATAATAACCCTAATACTAAATCACTGCTTTTCGCTTCTACGACTGTTGACACAGAAGAGCTGAGAGAGAATGTTGGATTTTTTGAAAACATACTAGGCACAAATGAAATAAGAAAAAAAAAAACAATATGGAAATCATTAAACGAGCGGCGTATTTTTGTGGAAAATCAACATAAAAATAAGTACTTTAAATATTTAACGAATAGAAACCTACCTTTACGAATCCGATTCAAAATTAGTTGTACCTTCATGTGAAAAGTTTTGTCGCTTATTTCACTTTTAATATTCTTATTTCAAAAAAATATTGAAATATCTTTATAATGGGATTTTGTTTGGCAAATAAGAAATAGAAAAAATACATATTTTTGTTTAAATATATTAAATTATTTACTCCTAAAATCAGTATTGCAATTTTAAAGCAGGATAGTTTTGAACGTTCCATAGATTATTTTTACTCTTATTACTTTTAATAAATTATATTAAAAATAAAAATAAAATTGAAGCAAATATATATCTTACGCTACCGTAGCTTTGCCACGTGTCGCAATATTTAAATAATATTTTCATTTGCAAATTAATCTACTAAAAATATATCGCATAGGGACGAATGGAAACTTTTTATATCGTTTTCTTTTTTCATAAAACAAGAACTAAATTTAAAATGAAAATTCGAAATTTTATAATATTTTAATTTTTAAACCTCGGAAAATGCAAAGTTTTCGCTGCAGTAACGTCTAAAATAACTGAAATTTGTTTCATCGTTTCCACTACTATTTACTTTTTTAATATGAAATAAGTACTGTTTATTTATTTATTAATACATTATTACTTTTTATGGACAATGTATACGCTTATACAACAGGCTCCCAGAAAACGTTCAAAAAGCTTCTATTGCCAAATTTAAAAAAATTGTGAAAGAACGTTTGTGTACCAAAGGATATTATTCTATCAACGATTTTCTAGAAGACAGTACGCCTTGGGAATGATGTGATCGCCTCCAGGCTATTTCAAACTTATGGAGAATTATTGTTAATTTCAAAATACTCTGAAAAAAAAAAAACATTACGTAAAAAAAAAATATTAGTCCCGCTGAGTTTCTTTCGCCAGTTCTTCTCAGGTCAGAGGCTTCTTCTTTCCGAACTGGAGGTAGACTCATGACGTTCAGTAAATAATTGTAATAATTTTATGCTGAGTAAAATATTTTGACTTTGACTTTGACTTTGACATTAAAATATACATACATGCAATGCCGCATAAACAAAAGTTAGTTTTACTGTGCACTGGACTTAAATTGTACTCGCTAAACATGAATCAGTGGAATTTTCATTAATTACGTTAGTGAAACTGTATTCACTACATATCAGTGAATTTCAATAACAAGCTAGTGAATACACACGTATACACATACAAATATTCAATAATTAAATCTATAGACTCTGATATTCACATATTCATACATTGAATAGTCACTAATTCAGCGTGGTACGATTCTCACCTTGATAAAAGGTGAATAGTCACTTAAAATTAGTGAAATTCCACTGATTCATATTTAGAGAGTACGCAGGTAATAATATATACAACAATTTCTTACTTATACTATTATATATATTTATTACTACAATTATTACGTACTTACTATTATAAACCTAAAGAATTTTTCGCTTCTTTGAAAGCGCTCTTCCTCTACCAATAAACTGAACTATACTAAATCAGCCCGTGGATCCCATTTCTGGGCAAAGGCGCGGTTGGAGATTAAACCATCACGCTGCTTCACATAGATTGACGGATAATTTCTGTTCCTTGTAAATCATCAAAAACCGGCAAAACATCAAACTTATAACCTTTAGAAGCGAAATAATATCGCAAAGAGAAAATAAACGCAAATTAAAACGCGTGGATTATCTAGTTTATACTATTATATTATTTTTTTAAAGCCTGTAACCGCGTAGGACATACCTTGGCATTAGGCCATTCTCCTTTGAAAGACGAGGTGTAGAACTCAATCTGAAACGCTGTTCTACGAGTTGGCAGATAACATTACAAATATTTATAATAATATGATCTCTCAAACTGCTTAAGCGATTATTTTTTATTAGAGAGTTTACACGAACTACTGAAACGACCGTTCTGGTCAACGCCACGTGCTGGCGGTCGCGAGTTCGATTCCTGCTTGGGACAGATATTGTATTTATTTGTACAAATATTTGTTTTCGGTCTGGGTTTATGTTCTTGTGGGTCTTCCCACCATGCCTTGGAGAACACGTAAAGCCGTCGTTGCCGGTTGTTATCATAGAAACCTGATAACGATCGTTACTCATGGTAAGGAAATTATCCGCCAACCCGCAGTGGAGCAGCGTGGTGGATTGAGCTCCAAGTCTTCTTCTGAATGGAGAAGAGGCCTCCGCTCAGCAGTGGGATGTTTACAGGATGATACAGTACAGTACTATCTATTGGTTGTAAAATGTTACTATTAAAATTTAAATAATAATTATATAAATGAAAATTGGTTCAAAATCAGTTAGTTTTATAGTTAGTTAATTTAACATACGTCTTACTTCAACATTATGCAGTAGCCAAATAGAATTGTTGAACTTATTTTAAGTTATTTAAATAAATTGTTTTATTTCTATATACACTGCTTTAATAAATTTGACTGACCCGTTAGCGCAGTTTGCAGTGACCTTGTTTTCTGCTCCAAGGGTTGTGGGTTCGATTCCCGCCCCGAGTCTGGGTGTAATATATGTTTATTTATATATGTATTATTTATAAAGTCAAAGTCAAAGTCAAAATATTTTATTCAGCATAAAATTATTACAATTATTCACTGAACGTCATGAGTCTATCACCAGTTCGGAAAGAAGAAGCCTCTGACCTGAGAAGAACTGGCGAAAGAAACTCAGCGGGACTAATATTTTTTTTAACGTAATGCTTTTTTTTCTTTTCTAATGTAAATTGAAATTAACAATAATTCTCTGTAAGTTGAAATAGCCTGGAGGCGATCACATCATTCCCAAGGCGTACTATCTTCTAGAAAATCGTTTATCGAATAGTATCAAACCATCCAATAGTACACAAACGTTCTTTCACAATTTTTTTAAATTTAGCAATAGAAGCTTTTTGAACGTTTTCTGGGAGCCTGTTGTATAAGCGTATACATTGTCCATAAAAAGAATTACTGACTCGGCGTAAGCGAGTTACAGGCATTACAAGTTTATGTTTGTTCCTAGTATTAATGTTATGCATGTCGCAATTCCTTGGAAATTCGTGAATATTTTTATGAACATACATAATGTATGTTTAACATATATGTATGTTTATTTAAAAAAAATGTATATCAGTCGGCTGTTTCCTATAAACACAGGCATTAAGTTGCCTACCTTAGGAGCAGACGACCGTGTGTTAAACATATTAAAAAAATAAAAAAATAAAAAAATATATTTAATTATAGTTAATCGCTACATTTAACCTAATTTTTAAATTATTTTTTTAATATAATGTATTATATGTGTTATTGTGATTGTAAGAAAAACTTAAATAAATTGCATAGCGACTCTTTCTATCGGAAAAGTTATCATAAATTCCAGTACAGGTTGAAACCATGTCTTTTAGTTGTAGGTAAAATAATATATATTCAAAACAAGGTAATGCTCGTCTATACGTAGCGTGGTACATGTCTTATTGTTATTCGCGGCGTGTCGAAGCCTCACGTTCTCTCCCATCCTTATAGATTTCGACACAGGTAACTTCACCTGACTTTACTTGACGATACACTTGTGTTTTCCAATAATAAAACATATTACAATTTCGTTTGCCCTTCTATCATTGGTTTAGTTTATAACTTTAATTACAATTGATTCATAATGGTGTCGTAATGATTTTGTATTAGCGTACCAGTTTAATTAATATTTAATTATAATTTGCTATTAATGCTATTTTTTTAATTATATTAATTATAATTTAAAAAAATAGCATTAATAATGCCACTGATTGATCATTGGAACACGATTGTGATAACAGACTACTAGCGCACGAAATTAATTAAGCACAAAAAGATGTGTGTCGCGAGATCGATGGCCACTGGAACAAACGTATCCTGAATCGGCGAACGCAGTGTGGGGCGTCTTCCGGCCCGCTGACCTGACGACTTACCCAAGGTCGCCGGCGGAGGCTGGATAAGGATTGCGTAAAACCGGGATATTTGGCGCAAACTTGGTAAGGTATATATCCACCAGTGGACTGCGATAGGCTTAAGCAAAAAAGCATAAAAATGTTTTTAAACGAACAAACAACCTTTTTTTACCTTAAATTTTTAATATATTTTATGTTTAACATACACACACGGTCGTCTGTTCTTAAGGAAGGCAACTTTGTGCCTGTGTTTCACGTACATATATAATACATATATATAAACATTATCCCAAGACTCAGGGTGGGAATCGAAGGCTCGACCATAGAGCGGAAAGGAGATCCACTTCCAACTGCGCCAATAGGCCAGTCAATTATTTTTATTACTAGATATTAGACTCCGTGAGGTACCAACGGTCGCTTCCCAATTACCGATTAATATTTTTGGTTGCGTCATAACGATATTTTTTACAGCCTTTCACTGATGGACAAATACACGAAGTGTTGAACCGCTGAAGAGTTCGACCTTAACCCGCCATATTAGCTTTCACCACACACTTTAAAGGTGAAATTAGAACTTATATTTCAGCGGTGCCAGCACAGATTTAAACCCGCGATCGCCCATAATGTACGATTATTATAGACTGTAGTATACCTAAACTACATCGTCTAAAGAAAAAAATATAAAAAAATACGGTTCCGTATATTCCTCTCTTATAAAAAAGAAATAGTAAATGAAAAATTTAAATAATATTACAGATCATTTAACACATTTTGACATACGGATAATATATGTTTGCGTGTAAATCATAAATACTCAACTTTGGTTCTGTAACACACACAGTTATCGAATCTATAAAAACTTGATGCACACATGTGAAACCGTGCGCAAAGATAACGGCCATGTTCCGATATACACTGGAGCGCTGCAAGGTGTGACGTCATTTCAGTATACTGCGAACCCGTTCCTTTTTAGTTTGCTGTACTGTGATATACTGGTTACTGTTTGTAACGTAACGCAGTCCAGTATACTATCATCCTCATTTTTCGACTTTTATTTCAAATGAATATATTTATCATGTACACGTTTTCTAATCAACAAGAAAAATTATTATTTGAATATTGTTGATACTTTTGAATAACAATATTAATTAATAATAATAACAATTATTCGCGCTGTTATATTTTTGATCACGTGACCACAGTACTGATAGCACTTTACCTCGAAAGTGCCAGTGCTCTCAATTCAAAAATAGCGGCGATTCACGACGTCATATATTTCTCTATGGTACTGCGGCAGTGTACTGGCAGCCTATAACGGAACGAATTTTCAGTACTGACAGCACTGGGCAGTGCTCCCAGTATATATCGGAACACGGCCAACTTAAAACATCTACTTATACAAACTTCAAATCTCTCCTCTTAGAAGCAAAGTAACATACACATACATTAGGGTTGCCAACACCAAATTTAAAAAACTAGGACTTGTAGTTGGAAAAACCAGGACAATTCAGTTTAAAAACAGGACGCAGTAATAGAGTTGCAATAGTTAAATTAATATGTATTAAAAATAGGTGAAATGAAATTCAAGTAATTAAAATAATCATATTTTT
This sequence comes from Euphydryas editha, assembly GCA_036937285.1. Classification (NCBI taxonomy): domain Eukaryota; kingdom Metazoa; phylum Arthropoda; class Insecta; order Lepidoptera; family Nymphalidae; genus Euphydryas; species Euphydryas editha. The sequence continues at coordinate 2,117,215 of JAUPFZ010000017.1, read as the reverse complement.
CATAAAAGTATTTGAATAAAATTATTCGAAATAATATAAAACATAAAACAAACACTTTAGTTTGTAACATTTTTTTTAAACTTAGGTTAGTTAGCATCTAATAAATTCTAATATTACAAACTTATTAATAAAAATTAATAAAAAGTAACGTAAAAATTTCTTGAGGCGCGCGAATTTTAAAATTTAAAAACCCAGGACGCTGCGTAAAAACTATTCAGGACATCCCAGGACACTACAAAAACCAGGACATGTCCTGGGAAAACAGGACGGTTGGCAACTCTAACATACATAAGATTCATTCTGAACCTCAGCGACTAGCACTTAAGCTACCATTACATGGTAGCGGTAATTACACTCCTGCACTCATTCACCATCAACTCCAGAACACCAATACAAGACATTATCGTTTAACGGAATATACCCACGTATATAATAACTACATGTATATAATAAAAAAAATTGTGTGTGTCAGCTCCGACGCACGACTGGAGTTTACTCCTTAAGTACGATTGTCTAAACATACGCAAAAAGAGTTTATCCAACTGAAAATAAGATTAATACCATATGAAAGGGTAAATTAACAAATTAATGAAAATAATATACATATATAAATATATATTTATTCATTTTATATACATTTATTATAACTAATCGGCGAAATATTTTACATTAAACTTTTCACAATAGTCAATTTCAGATGTGCACAAATATTTCATTAGGAATGTTGATAAATTATGTAATTATTATTATCTGACAATTATCATTTATTTTTTAAATATTATTTTTCAATATTAATTAGAGCAACATTACTTTCGCACCGCACCATAGGTGCGCGTGCACCGAAAAAGTAACGAGGTCATTCATCAGTACATTTTACCTCTCATATTTTTCTCATACCGGGCGCCTTATATATGAAAATCGATTCTTAAGGAGTAAACTCCAAAAATATAATCCAATATATTAAGAAAAGCTTTTTAAATTATATATAATTATGAATACACAAATATGTTGTATACAAACACATATTCGTCTGTTCCCTACGGCTGGCAACTTAATGACTACGTTTTGGGTAACAACCGACTGATATACAAAGATGTTCAAACTTGGAAGTTAAAAAACAATTTTTTTTTTATATAAAAATAAATAATATCTCGGCTCTGGACAACGCTGTACCTCCATCATCTGTTTTCAGCTTCGACAACCGGCTTCGAACAACAAACAAATCCCATTGAGAAGACTTTGGAGCCCCGATTCCGCTCTACCGTATCCTTGAATGCGTTTTTTATTAAATCTCTCTATGACCTGTATACCGTGTCTCAAAGATTTCCGTATCCATCTGTTGATACACATATTATTTGCTTCAGCGTCACGAGAGGACTGCAGGTTTAATGAGCGTCGTTCTTCCGTGAGATTTTGAGTTTGGTCAGAGAGCTTTCCGTGGCTACTTTTATGGCCGGGTCCGTGTGTATATTAAATATATTTATTAATTAATTTATTTAAATTATAGTAATTATATGAATTATTGTAAGCTGTAAGTTTTTCTGAATAAATAATTAAAGATATTTTTAAAATAACCGAATAGTCAATTACAAAGATACATTAAGTTAATTTATGATTCACTATAAATCAATAATCACATATCATAGATACATAAAATGTTAACTGACCATATAAGAACGAGCGGTAAATGACAAAGTCAAAAAGCCATTCTTTTTATTAATTAATTATACGTGGACAGGAACAAGGGAGCGGATCAATAAAATCTGAAAAGTAAAAAAAAAAATACGTGACCGTTTTGATCAAACTCCGGAACAGTACCCTATGACTAATAAATGGTAAACATCGAATAGACGTTTAAGCCCAAGTTAAGGCGCAGGGCAAGGACCTTACATTGGTGACCATTTAAGGACAAGGGCTATTGACCTATTCATATAATCCTTGGACTTGTATCGATTTTTTATAATAACGAAACAGTGAGTACAAATATATGCCGTTTTTTAAATAAGGTGTTTGTGACTGTCCTTGGTTTTAAATAATGTATATGTCATGTAAATGGAAAATATTTCTTTTTAAATCACTTTGATGTAATCTTTTCCAATAGAACCCCATTTCTATGAACTTGTTGTTTATATCTCTATACATCTTTTAAAACCGTAATAGGTAGGAAGGTAGGTTGTATGTTGGCTAGAAGGAGATCCCTTCTATTCTAAAGATTAGTTTGTCTTTGCTCATTAAAATATTATTTTATTGCTTTATTTTTGAAGTGCAACAAAGAATATATTTAAACTTTTTAACGTAAGAAATGAAATTGAATTTTTTCAACATTTTCTACCTCGATCTGAACTAGGCTGGTTTTATGTTACTTATACTATATTATATTACTAATATTTTTCTAATTTTATCCCTTTAGAAATATATAATATACTAAACACTGATTATTTTATATATAAATAGAACTTGGTACGTATTTCCTAATGTGAACTACAATTAATGATACCAGTCAATTTCAATTGGCTTTAGTCTATGACTTAAGCTTATTTCTCTTTCTGCTCCACAATCGTTTTTTCTTAAAAGGAGAAGAAGCTAATTGGGATCCCAACAATGGGATATATGAAAGCCGTTACAGTAACGAATTGTACAAAACTAATATATCAGTATGATTAACAAATAAAGTTTATATTGTGAAAGGACTTGACAATATTATGCCAAATAGTGAACAGAACATGTCCACACATAATGTCCACTTCAGTCACCTTCTACGACACCTCGGCAAGGAAGATTTCGGGACTATTTTCCTCTGCCGGTCACTGGACGGCACAAAGAACAACTCTCTTTCGTAAACTGTTATAATATACAATATGTCCTATACAAGACAAATTCAATTTTATAATATTATAGTTAATAAGGCTACACCCACGCGAGTGACAGTCGGAACTATTTCCGCGAGCAGATGGCTTTATGATGAGGCTGCGAGTAATATCCGCACGCCGTTATAATGTTTTAATATACGTGCAACCGTACTTATATTATCTGACGTGGAAAATTCCGTTAGATGAATTTGTCAAGATAGCTGAGATCTTAGTGTGGGTTTTAAAACTAACGTCGCTTTCTAGTTGGTGACTACTGCATGAGCACTTGTATACTCCTGATAAAATTTTACCGGTTCTTGATAGAGTTTATCTCATACATAAGTTACTGGTTGGTGCCTGTCCATTGAAAAGGACCAACCAGGATGGTAATGGGCAGCAGCATCACCATATCCTGCTACAGACCACTGTACTCGCCAACCCGCCTGCCAAGCGTGGCATGTATTGGTATCCCCCCCCCCCCCCTCCAGAGATTATATGGAAAGCCTAAAGTAGACGATTAAAACATATTGCGTTTTAATAGAATTTAAACAAATTCATCCGTTTCATTTGACATCAGGTTAATAGCGATATGACTTATAAACGCTTGATGTTAGGCGCTCATTTATTTTAGTAATGTGAATTAGATATTGCACAAAATTGAAAATAAAAATTTTGGTAATATTAATAAGATATTAAAATTTCATATTATTTCAACGTATCACATTTAGTTCGAAACCAAAACCCACGAGGCGGTCGTAAAACAGCAACTGAATAAAGTCGCCGACAACTTCGACTGCGGGAAGACTACGTGAGTACGTATTGTAGACTGACTTGAGACTCCTTGATACTTGATTAATATATCTATTTTTTGACGTGATAACGTCTAGTAAATTGATGAAAGCTACTGGCTGCATGTTCAAAGAAGATGACGTCATTGTCACAATTAGTGAGCGAGAGCGTGGAACAAGCGGTAGAGAGGTACGATCGACTCGACCTAAGCGTTCGGCTCACGATCGGCGGTCGGCCTAACTTATGACGCGTCCGAGTAGAAATGACAGCGGCAAATGGCGGCAAACTGTTTTGTCAATATTGAAGTAACGTCAATTTATTGTTTTTAAAGTTATAATGTGATAATAGTGACAACAATTGCAGCAAAAAAGATAATTAATTCTTGCATTTTAAGAATTTGATTAGCGATATAATTTCATATATTTGTTAATTTATTATTAAAAAAGTAGCATCGGTCGGCGAGTGCAGTAATGTTAGGTTGTGTAATTTTGATTAAAAACTTATTAGGACTCATATAATTACGATCGTATAAAAAGTTAGCTCCTTTTATTTAGTATATTTTTACTATTTTCATAAGTGATTAATGATAATCTAATTTGTTTTGCTAACTTTAATTAAGTTATTAAACTTAACTTCTTTATTAAACTTGATTATTTCTTGTATTACATATCAAAGTATTTAACTTTATTTAGCTTTTATATTAAATACAATTACATGTAGCTTATATACATATCCATAAAAACTCAAAATTGTTCAGGGGAAACAAACACCTATCTTATTGACTGACACTCTTTGCAAAAACTAAATAATATTTGAAAATCAAAAATTAATGATTTATAACCATAGTTTTAAAAATATTTATGTTTTAATGACAAGTTAACGCACTGCAAGGGAATATATTATTATACTAGCGGCCCGCCCCGGCTTCGCACGGGTATTTAACTAAAATTTTAAAAATTATAAATTTATATTTTTTATCAACTACATACGCCATCTATCGTATAATGGTAGAATATCGTTTTAATATTTAGTGACATTTAACATAATAGTACCTATATTAATTGAAAATGATGTTTATCTAAAATATTAAAACGATTCAATTCCTATCCGACATATTTAGTAAACTTTTAAGTTTAACAAAATAATAACTCAAAAATAAGTTTTGTGAGTTTTTTAAGATTCCTTAGACCAGATGGCGTTGGCGGCGTAGGTAACTATTTCTATTTTCTTAAATATTTATTTTTAAATTTAATTACAATGAAACAAAAACTAAATTATACTGTGAGTTATGTTTAATTTTTATGTATTAAAGTTATTTACATTGGTTTTGTACTTTTTACGTGATACGTGAACACAGAAAAAAACGATAAGAGATGGCGCGGATACACAAAAAAACGCGCTATTAAAATTTATTCTTGATGATATATAGTGTATTAATAAAACGGAGGTTTTAACAGATTTATTATTTGTATAGATCAAGCAGATTTTGGGAGGCTTTTCAAAAGCATCAGTTTCATGAATTTGATTAATGGTTTCAATTTCATCGTTTTCAATTAAAACTTCATTAATATTAATTTGAAAGTTTATGTCTAAAAAAAATTACTCATTATAATAATAATGCTTAAATTACCAGCGAGCACTTATCACATGTTGCAAAAAGCAGTAGTACTGACTACATACAGATTGTATATGTAGAGTAAAATTTCTTCAATGTGAGAAATCACTCTCTCACTCACTGTGGCCAAACACAAACATAAATTATTATATATATTTGTTATATTTCAGTAAAAATAAACAATCAGGTAAATAATAATACTCTTTATTGCACACCACTAAAAAAATAACAATATTTGTAATGAAAAAAAGAAAGATGTACAAAGGTTTTAATTACGCCGTTTATGTACATTTGGCTTTGACCCATGGCATCAACTTCCCGGCTATCTGAGATTAAATAAGAAACATAATATAATAATAATAAGTATTAATTATCTATATCTATATATATTATTGAACAGGTGGATGAAGCAGTTAGATAATAATAATATACTTTAATGCACACCAAAACAGAACTAAATTAAGGACACAAAATAACATCATTATAAGTTGTACAACAAGGCGGTCTTATTGCTAAAGAGCAATTTCTGCCAGACAACCCGAGAGTGACAGTAATATTGCATTTGCAAATGGGCAGATGGCATAACAATAATAATATAAAATAAATAGATATTATACAAAATAATGATAATTCAGTGATAATAATTCAAATCCATTCATAAAAGTATGCAGTTTTTCATCAATGTTTTCTTATGAAGTAAAAATTATCGTCCGTAAACCGACTTTACAGACAACCATTTTTTTTTCAATTTATTGAACCACCTCTTGTCGTTCCTCTCCTGTTAATAATAATTAATGCCTGTTACTCCTAGATTATATACCTTTTACTAACAATTTTATTCTTTTTAAGAATGATATTAGTGTAAATCACACTTTTTCACATTAGTAATAATATTTTATATTTAATTTATTTTCAAAGGTAAAAACGGGTATATACCACGATATATTTCGGACCAGTTCATGTAACTGATCCGTAGTCACGACGAGACTGTCTCGTTGTTTGAAAACCGCGAGTGTTTAAGCCTAAAAAGGTTTATTTTATATTTATAAACCAACCAAACTCTACACAATAAACGTTTAAAATCTCACAGCGTTATTTCTAGCGAGTAGAGAATTTTTTTGATATTTTACGTTCAAATTAATAACTGAATTTAACTGCACTGAATAGTGAATCAGCCTGTAAACACCCACTTTCTGGGAAAAGGACTCTCCTCTATATATGAGGAGGGCTGTAACTTAATCCACCACGCTACTCTAGGGCGGGTTGGTGGATAATTGCCCTACCATGAGTAACAATCGTTATCAGTAGGTCTGTGATAACAAACGGAATCGACGTATTTACCTACGTGCTTTCAAAGGCACGATAGGAAGACCCAAAAGAAAACCAGATTTTTTTTTGCATAAATACAAATATCTGATTATTAACAATAAGCGCTGATGAAATATTTTCATGAGTAATTATGACAAAAATGCGTAGGTATTATAAAACTAGTTAAAAAGATTTTTTTTTTACACCGTCATCGGACTCAATATCTGTGTTTTAGGTAGCAACCAACTGATATACATTTTTTATATAAAGTTACATATATAAATATTATACACATTAATAAATATACAATATAATATGTAAATTAAGCCCACATTCAGGGCGGGAATGGAACCCACAACCCTGGAGTTGAAAGCAAGGTCACTGCAAATTGCGCCAACGGGCCAACAATTAAAGTTATACGTTATATTGAGATACGTTATATAGAATGTTGTATTGTTTGTTTGTAATTTGTCGATACATGCTATAATATTGCTGTTGGAATATTTTAAATTGCATCTATAGTTTTCGAGATACGAGCGAGTATACATTATAAATACGAACAACATAGCTCATTGTTCTCTTATATTTACGCGAATTTTATTCATTTAATTAAAAGTCTAAAAACGGATTTTATCGCGTTTATTTAAATTTACTGTTTAACAATATCGGATATATATTCGGCATATATATTCGGACTTATATATATATATAAGTCCGAATAACGGACACCCACCACCTCAGTCCCCCGAGATCATGGACGCTGTAAAGGGTCCGAAACGTCGGGAAATAATTTAAATTAAATATTGTTAAACAGTAAATTTAAATAAACGCGATAAAATCCGTTTTTAGACTTTTAATTAAATGAACATAACTCATTACCCTTTCTTTCTAAAATATCAAATATATATAAACATTAAACCAATTATTATTAAATTTTATATGAGAAAGGCCATTTAGAAAACCATTTAATATCGCGGCTGTTAGCTAGATGAGGACGAAAGATAACCAACAGATAATTGCCCTGATAAACGCCACCGAATTCGGTAACGGAGTTTTTGAGATACTTACTAAAGATACGAGTGTTGGTAACGTTATCGCTTATAAGTTAAAAATACCAAATATTCTAAAGCACTTACTACTTAATGAAAACCGTTCTTGTGCAGTGGTGCGACAAATTATTTTAACGCCGTCAATCATGGTTTCGATTCCCGCTCGGTGAGATATGTTTTTAGTTTTTTGTCTAGGTAATATATCCTTGTGGGTCTCCCCACCGTGCCTCGCTGATCACATCAAGCCTTCGTTCTATATTGTTATCAGAGACGCCTGTTAGCGATCGTTTCTCAGGATAGGGAAATTATCCGCCAACACGCTTTAGAGCATGGCAATAGGTTCGCCAAAATAAAACCACCACTGTCTCAATGTCACTTTGTGTTAACTAGGTATTCTAGCCACTATACCTGCAATTCGTACAGTGCAGAAGATCGAGAGCATGAATCCTTTATCAATCCCCTTACATTTCCATCATTACATCTTAAGTCCGTTTTTAGTCAGAAACTTATTTTGCACCTATGGTGCCGTATATTTTTACCAGTAGTTGCGATTACTTAACACAGCGGTAACCAGTAAAGAAGAATAGTCCCAACCTCTTTCTTGCCGAGGTGTCGTGAAAGGCAATTAAGGCCATCGTGCCACAACACACTGCACTCGCCAACCCGCCTGTCAAGCGTGACTAGTATTGGTAAACCTTCCCAGAGATAATGGGGCAGGCCTATATTCAGCAGTGAACAGCCAACTGCTGATATAGTGGTGGTGTGGTGGGTGTTTACCAAATAAAAGAAAATAAAAATAAGCCTTAATAATTACAGTGCAATGAGACTACTTAACTCAAATTCAAAACACATTTCATTTGATTAAAGTCAATATTTTCAATTGTAAGTTACTAGTTATTTATTATATTAAGTAGGATAAAGCGAATCGTTTTAAATCCGAAGGTAAAAGTTCAAGACTGTTAAATCGAACTACAATGGAATATGTACCGGTACACACGAGAGCAACTGCAGATAACGGACTGCTAGTAAAGATCTAGGGCGTAAACTTTGTTCTGTGTACCTTGTATCGGACGCGATGATCGACTGGGGAACAATACCTTCTGTAACACTGGCTTTGGATATTTTTACTATTTCCTATTAAATTTTAAAACTAAGTTTAGATAGCAATACTATGGACTATAGACTTCTTATTGTCTAGGGAGCTCTACACACAAAATTTGATACCGACCATTAATACTTACAAATACGCAATGCGTTGAGGATATGTGAATATGAATAAAGTTAGACTGGGAAACTTAATACTTTATCTATTAAGTCGGGACCTTTTTTGTTTTGTATTCTGCTAAATTTCTCAAATGAATTCTATAAAATCGAGTCGGTTTTGTGTGTTTGTCGGTCCGTATCTGTCCTATGCTTGCCTAGAATCATCTTAGCAATATTGTCTATAAGCGACGAGCCGTAAAACTATTTGATATAATGCAATATAAAGCTAATATCCTTATCCTAATATCCTAACGATATAAATATTCATCTCGTTCGTCGTGTAGCATTTGTCGCACACATAGGACATCTGACAAGTATATTTTGTAAATGTAACGTCCAGTACTCATGCCTTGATAAACTTTCTGTAGGGAAAATGATTCTGATGAACACATTTGAGAATTTCTTCCTGCCTAATACGAAATTAATTTTTAAAAACATTGCATTTGAAAAATCTGTCAGATATGATTTAACTCTGTGACAGTGGTTTTTTTTCTACATTCAAAATTTTAAGCCCCAATACTTTTTGTGTCAAAAAGCCGCTATACGTGCTAAGTAAAATTTTATTACTATGATTGTCTTTGTACAAAAAAAAAACCTGTGTTTCAAATATGTGCCAATTACCGTGACACGACAATCAGTGTCGCAACGCTCGGAACACGCGTCCATTAAAACACGAATAGACTAATGATAAATTAATGTCTTACATTTATGTCACAATCTATGTCTATAATAAAATTTACAAATCTGCAAGTTTGTTTGTTACGCTTTTAAGATTCAACCGCTTGATCAAATAAATCATGGGATACCTTTCATCCCGGACAAATAAGTAGTTTCTTAAGGAAAGAAATGAAGTTCAAGAAGCAAAATTGTGTATTGAGTTTTTTTTTTCTGTAAAATCTCAAAGATGATATGATTTCGATTAAAATAAGCGAGAAAATCGTAGGAATATGTAGGTATAATATGATAGACGTTTTTATCGAAAATTTAAAACCAAATCGTTAATTTTCTCTTTACTTTTAAATATTAAAAAAAGAAACACGGAAAAAAAGTTTTTACTTCTTTAAGAACTTAAATAATTTTTATTTTTACGTAGTGTCTTAATGATATGATAATTTAAAATGGCGTCTTGTGTTTATTTTTATTTATTAAATCTTTTATAATATTTTATGATATATGCTGCACAATAAAATATATATCATTGTTATTATTATACATAACACACATCAGAATCAGAAGGTCACAAATAACAACACAAAAACTACACAAATGCGTTAAAGTACTTTATATATATAGGTATAATCACGAACTTTATTTGCTATAAAAACTTCAATATCATAATGTCATATGCTTACTTTAAATTTGTTCAGTATATACATACTAGCTGAAGTTCCTACGTGATAATGATAACTTTGACAACATAACATCTTATAATAACATCTTTTATAATTTGTCTCAAGGCTTTTTTCCAAGAGCAGCATTTTTATCTGCCAAAGCATGTTATTTAAAAAAAAAATTACAATATGTCAGTTTTAATAATCATGAACAGCCTCAACAGCAGTAATAATACTTCTAAATTCAGAAATAACAATGTTCCATACAAATTGTGTTAGGTCGGTAATAAATATGTAACATATAAGAAAAAGAATATTGACGTTTGACAGGACAGAGAAAATTTAGATTGTGAAGCTTGAATAAAGATCTACAATTACTAACAATTATTCTGTGTTATTTTCCTCGAAATATTACAAATTGTAAGCCATCATTTTACTTCTTTACGGAGGGAATTTCCTAAAATATTTTCTTAGTTATTACCTTCGTCCTTATTAATAAAATGGTCTAGGCGGTTATTTATTTTATTTGATACTATTTTAGTTGTGTTACGAAATATTACCAAGCATAATAGTTAGAACTTAGAACATCTAGAATTTAAATTTTGAGTTGTCTTATGACCTCAATGTTGACAAACTGGTATGTTATGGCGTCGATTTAAAGTGTCATTTAACTATTTAGTATGACAAATTGTATATTTGTCCACGCCTTACATTCCTTACAATAAAAGCACGGTGTAAAAATATAGAGGTCCGACGCCTTTGAAGTTCTACTTTGTCTTTGCCGCAAATTACCACTACATATACATATCATGCATATGAAATAACGAATAAAAACTGACATTACATTTGTCTTCTAAATACATATATACTTAGAATCAATGGGATATTATTTCAAGGTATAAACATGTTCGAACTTGTCGAATTCGTCGGAACATGTCGAGACAAGTGATACGCCAAGAGGTGTCATAAATTCGACCCAACAAAGGTCCACGTAAATGTATTGAATTTGAGATATGTCAAACGTTTTGTGTTCTCGATTATCGATATATTTTTATTTCTATTTTTTTTTTAATTATTAAAAAAAATATAGAAATTATAAATATTTTTATACTTTGTGATATAATATAAAATAAACGCTATTTAAAATATTACTTAAAAGAATTTACAGATTGTGTTACTAGTACCTAATCTATATAAACATTTTTATATGCTATTCGTATGTATCTAAGCGCGTTACTTGTGATTGTAAAGGGCTGGATCAATTTAGCTAATTTTTGTATTAGTAAAAACATTTTTTTTACTATATTATAACAGCGTGCGTCCCAATTTTGGGCAAATGTCATATTCTTCTATAAAGAAGAAGAAGACTTTAACACAAATTAAATGTCGGGATGTGATTATATATTTGTTTGAATAAGGTTTATAAAAAAAGAAAACTTGATAAGTTTGAAATCTAAAGAAATTCTTGAAAATTTTATTTATCACAGCTTTACTTGTATAATAACATCAGCTTGCTTACCTAGTCTTAACAGAAAACTAATCATTATTATTACGGTAATTTTATAATTTATTATAAAACTAAATAAATTACAAAAGCTTTATGCTATTACATAATATACCTACTAAAACTAAATATTAAATATGTAGGTAAATTATTATCAAATTCTGTAAGCTTCAGTGTTTTATAACATTGTGTGACCTTTAAACTCTCTGGAAACTTGAAGAAAACTGTTTGAACTATTTTAGAGAGCTATAAATTAAGTAAACACACAATAATAAATAGGTAATCATATTTATTACAATACCGACTATATGAAAATCTTATACATAAAATACTAATACATTTATTATGTAATTCAAATAAAAATAAATAGCTCTACATAAATAATAAATAAAATAAATAAATGTGATAGTAACAAAAAGATAATTCAATAAGACCTCGATTAATAAAAATCCAAATAAAGTGATAACATAATTATAAAATCGTATCCAAACACATCTTCGTAATTTATTTTCCTAACTTTAAAAGGCAAGAAATAACCAGCAACGGCGAACTCTCAAACGATAACTAATAATTTCCATAGAAACCTCCGAGAACCGAAATTATACTATAACCGTTTATCGATAACGATACGTATCCGTTATATCGCATCCCTAGCTATAAAGTATCGGTGTACGGTACAAAAGGGAGCCATTATGTTGAGGCAAAAAATAAGGGTTCTGAAGGACAACGGAAAAGAATTAGTCAAGATGAGTATCTTTGTTAATTGCTAGCCTTTACTTGGTCGTGTTCGTTTCGGACATAAAACAGTAAATGTAGTGGAAGTATTATACCTAATTATTAAATATTGACCCATATATTGTATTCGAAGCTAATTTCAAAGTTTCTTACCGGTTCTTCTCAGAATATACATTTCAATTTGGTAGTAGCTCTTCATTATTTATATTTGATTTATTTATTTACTTTATAAGAAGCAATGTACAATTTTTATATATTTCTCATATAAATGTATATATATAATATATATAGTATATATAAAATATCATTGACATAATCACAGTTAAAAGCTAACTCAACATGACACATAAATATGTACGTGTAAAATTACATAGATTTTCTAAAAAATTAATAAATTCACGATGCTTTTGGAGGCTACTCGAATAAAGTAAATTTTTAATATTGATTTTATTTTTAACGTAAAATAATCTAATTCTACAGCGAATCTTAAACTGTCGAAACGAGAAAAATGTGTTACTATTAATTAACTGTGGTACCGTGTGACATGAGACTCAATCGGTTCAAATATTTTCACATCACCTTAAATAGAGGCCTGAGAATAATATTCAAAAAAATTTTGCACCAGTTTCAAGTGACAAGTCATGATTATGTATTATCTTGCGACTCTATAAGAAATCACTTTTAGTAATAAAATCAGAATTGAAAATTAGTTTTAATATTTAAAAAAACAATTAACTATAAAACTCAAGGAGAGGCTACATAACAGATAGCTAAGAAAATTTTGGTAAACTTGTACATTTCTAAAACGGTTTTTAGTCATATATGACACCTTTATGATACTTTTATTTACAACATTAATACAAAATTTTTACTATGTACATAGTGATAAAAGGAAACAAAAGTAATCTTAATAACTTAACTTAATAATAATGTATTAAAAACATAAGTCTAGCAAGGTACATACAGACAAAATTACTCAAATTAAATTTGCTCGTTAACTTGTTATAATTATACCTCCCTATTTGCAATATAAATGTAGAACTGATAACAAATAAACGCTTTCAAACAATTAACTCAATAATTGCTTGTAATTTTTTATCAATGACAGAATATTTTCCAAAGATATTGATGCCACTTTTAGATATTCCGTTCTCAGTGATTCGAAATAACTGATTTACCGTGAATACGCACGGCACGATTATCTGCGCCGGTCGTCGTTTATTTTGTAACTACGTCACAACTCACAATACGTTACAATAATTAAAAAAAAAGAATAATACTAATAGAGCGATACAAAAAAAAGGTATCTGGTTGTCTGAGTGCTGTGTAAAAACTTTGGAATATTTCAAGATTTTTTTTTCTATAGTAGTAGGTACAGTCTTAAATTTATATAGAGCCAGATTAAAATAGTTAAATTAATTAAGAATTAGCATTGAGTATATATTGTAATTAGTGTTGTCAATCAAAAGTTAAAAGTAAAAACATAAGATTATCTATTAGCGAGACCAACACTATAATTTTTTTTTAATACTATTAACTTCTTCACTATTACTGTACCTACTCTATCAGCCTGTAAACAACCCACTGCTGAGCGAAGGCCTCTTCACCATATAGAAGAAGCGTTGGAGCTTAATCCACCACGCTGCTCTACTGCGGATTGGCGGAAAAATTACCTACCATGATTAATTATTATGGCTATCAGGTTGATATAATAAAAACCGAGACCAATGGATAATTACGTACTCTCCGAAGCTCGGTGCGGAGACAAAATGGGGAACAAATATCTGCCACGAGCAGGAATCGAACCCGCGACCACCGGCGTTAAGGCGTCCACTCGAACCACTACACCAGAACGGTTGTCTGTTTATAATTTATTAATATGTTTATTGAACGCAGATAAAACCGCACGCACCGACTAGTACCAAATAAACGCACGCCTGTTTGAATAAAATTACGTTTAACGAAATTACAGTGTTGGAATAAAAAAGCCGTTATTACATTTACAGTACACTCATTAAAGCTCACATAATCGGTACACAAAATAAGAAGACCAATTAAGATATACTCGTACAATAAAATCGGCTTGAGTTCATCGGCACTACGGAATAAAGCCGTTTAATTTATTAAAGACATTATGTGTGTGTTTAGTAACGCTGACTTTCATATAGGAGATACAAGTATATATATAGATTAGTAATTATTAAATAATGTATTGACAATCTTAAAAAGAGTACCTAACTGTTGAGTTTCCTATTTATTTTCTGAACTATAATAAAAATAATAAATACTCTTTATTGTACACCAATAATATACTAAATATATTTTCTCAATTTCCAATTTTTGCACACCTACAAACTTTCGCTCTTGTACGTCCTAAGGTTGGCTGGTAGAGAATGCTTTTAGCATTAAGCCCGCCTTTTGTACAATTCAATTTTGTGTTGTGCAATAAAGTACAGATAAATAAATAAATAAGCCACATTACTTAAATAAAAATAGGAAAAAAGTAAAAATACCACCATAATATACCAAGGGTAGAGGGTAGAGGTAAGGGTAGAGGAAATGTATATATATATATACAAAATATACAAAAACATCCATCGACCATCGCAATTGATAAAATCAAAATCAAAATCAAAAACAACTTTATTCAAATAGGCCCTACGAGCACTTTCGAATCGTCATTTTACAAAATTAATATTGTAGTGATTATTATTATTTTTTGTAAAAGTAAAGCTACCACCGATTCGGAATGTAGATTCTGCAGAGAAGAATCTTCAAGAAACTCCGCAGTTACTCTTTTGAAAATAATATATAAACTGTGTTTTAGTACAAAATTAGTAATATCTTGCATGAAATACAGCGCCACTAAGTCCACACGTCTTTATCAGCTAAATAATCCTGGACCGAATAATAAGCTTTATCTATTAACTTTTTCTTAATAAATTCTTTAAATTTATTATGAGACAATTCCAGAATTGTTTGTGGGATTTTATTATACTCGTACATGCGAATACCATAACCCAGAAAAGAGACGTTTACTTTGCGCAGTCGGAAGCTTGGAGTTACAATTTTGTTGTTCCTTCTAGTGTTTACAGCGCGATTAATACTATTTATTTCAAAACAACGAATATTCTGGTGAATATATATAATATTGTTATAATATACTACGACGCAACCGTTAATATGTCTACCTTTGGAAAAACTTCCTGTAGGGAGACTCGAGCTCCAAGATCGTAAATGCCGCGAATAGCCCTTTTTTGTAAAATAAATACAGTCTCAATATCTGTAGCATTACCCCATAGTAACAGTAACAGAAAAGTAAAGTAAAGCTTAGACAACTGCACCAGAATTGTTTTACGTATAACAGCTTGTATATTAAATATAAATTAAGCAACATAAACTCAAAATATTATGTAAAATATATGAATAAATTTAAATTAAAAACTTCATATTTATGTAAATTGTAGTCGTGAATAAATAAATAAAAATCTGTGCACGCGCCTTCGCTTATGAGGTTCTGTTTAATTTAATGCATAAAATGTTATTCGCGGCTATGGTTGCCACCACTTTATTTTTATTATATGTATACAAATCAAATAAAAATTAAAAATGTATCCGAACATGCTTTAAAATTACTTTTGAATCGTTATTTTACAATTATTTTTTTTTCAATATTAATCACTACTATATAGATACTACTGGATTCGAAATGGATATTCAGATGAGAAGCGCCAGCAACAAACATTTACACTTTAAAAAAATTTACAGCCATAATCATGTATGAACATAAGAGATAGCACAATATACATCAATTGCAAGGAATTTATAATATAACTGGAACGCTCACTTAATAAAATTGTATATTCAAATATGCACCTTGAAATAACTGACATAAGGTTGAGATTTGTTCCAATATGTAAAGTGAAAAAATCGTTCCGAGCATTTCGTTGACTCCTGATATTTTGTCTCTTTCTTACGAGTTGCCTTGAATCCATGTTAGAAGGAGATGCAATCTCTCTCTTAGGAACGTTTTTTGAATACACGTACGCATTCCAATTTGTATATAAATTCCTTGATCAATTGCAAGTCCATATAACAACTCCATAGGAAACGTTATCACATAGTTATCACGCACTAATATTATTTATTAACAACCCCCATAGTATATATTATCACGCACTAATATTATCATACTTGTATTTTTGAGTAATAAAATATTTAGTCGTGGCAAAAAACATAAATTTTAGTTAAATTCTGAACGAAAGGTTCAAGGTTAGATCAGGATAACAAGTTTGTCACATGACCTTGACATTTTAATTTACGTCTCAATTACTTTGCATAATTTAAAAATTATTAATTATGAATTATATAATTTTAATAAAATTTTGTTACGTTTATAAAAAAATCATTATAATACCTTATTATAATTTTTCATTCTATTTATTTATTTATTTTATTTATCTATTTATTTATTCATAAGGATCTTCAACAGTTATACATACGTCGAACATTCACAAACAATAATTTGACAATAAATTTCAAGAAAACTATGTAACAGATTACAGGAGAACACATCTTATTTTTACAAATGAAGCTAAACAGCAACCAATAATTTTGTTATATAAAATTATTTGATATAATGACTCATATTAAGAAGCCACCAAAAAAAGTATAATTACAATAAGAGGTACCTACATACTACATATTATTTATTTATAAAATTGTAATTTGGAATAGATAAACAAGCTAACCACAATAATTAATTCTATATTGTAATATAGAAAACTATTTCTTGACTCTTTCATTAATAGCATATTTAATTAAAATAAATTTTTTATTTTTTATTTTTTATAATTTAGTTTTGACAACTTAACTTGTAGAACTTGCTCAGTCGGTATTGGAATGCGGTGCGAAATATCAGGGACGGCATTATGCATTTTTTTTTTGTGAATGTCTATTGATTATTAGTTTTAGATGGTCAATGACTTCTTGAACTCTTTGAACTGAACTAAACTCAATCAGCCTGTAAAAAAACTACTAGGCAAACTCCTAACTCCTCACCTTGTTGGAAAGGGTTGGAGCCTAATCCACCATGCTTCTCCACTGCGGGTTGGCGGTATTTTTTTTTTCCTACAATAAGTAACGATCGATATTATGTCTTTGATATAACCGCGACCGACGGCTTTACGTGCTCTCCGAGGCATGATGAGGAGACCCACAAGAAACCAAACCACAAAAAAAATTTGATACATACATAAATGTTTGCCCCGAGCGGGAATCGAAACCGCGACCGCCGGCGTAGAGACGACTACTCGCACCGCGACATCATAACGATACATTTGAACTGAACTGAATCAGCCTGTAAGCGTCCCGCTACTGGGCAAAAGCCTCTCCTCCATAAAGGAGAATGGTTAGAGCTTAATCCACCACGCTGTTCCACTGTACTTTGGCAGATAATTTTCCTAACATGAGTATCTAATAATCATTATCAGATGTCTATGATAACAACCGAGACCAAAAAAAAACAAATATAAATACAAATATCTGCTCCGAGCAGGAATCAAACCCGCGACCGCCAGCGTTGAGGCGACTACTCGCACCACTACACCAGAACGGTCGTCAACGAATTGTATTTATTTACGCCCAAAAATTTAATAGGCAGACTTGTAAGTATAACTAACTGCACCTCGCGGTTTCACTCGCATGACTTCCGATTCCGTGGAAATTCCAAGAGAAAAAGCAGCTTATGTTTAATTATATATCTCCAGCTATAAACGTACAGAGTATCATAGCGATCGGTTCAGTAAGTTTTGCGTAATTAAGTGACAAATAATCATCCAAACTTTCGCATTTATAATATTAATACGATTCCTATTAATCGTATTAATATTATAAATGCGAAATTAATTGATATATAAGGGTTTTTTTTTTTTGTAAAACTATATGAGATTTGAAACAACGGTTAGTTTTTAACTAAATATGTATATCAAAATTTACTTACTGACAGATTTCTGACACAATTTGTAAGAAGTTATTTAAAAAAAAAATTAAAAAACAATAACAACCATAGATAGATATTAAACTTGCCGTAAGTCATCCAACCGTCAAAAAAACCTGTACTAATGTCAAAACCGGTTATATATATTATTATATTATAAAGTATCTTATGTTCAATAACAAAATATTATATGTTAAATGCAATGTTATATAAAGTACACGTGAGAGTTTTTCTTAAATAACTCTTTGAAACCGCGGCAAACAATGAGAGACCACAAATTACATAATAGGTATCAGCATGCGAAATTGAGCGCCTTTATAATATCATCACACACAATGCCCACCAGTCGATGCCTTATTTTTGATATTCTGCTCCGTAAAAATTATTATTTTATCACTCCTCTCTCACACAGCCAATTTTTTTTTAATAATAATATTAAACGTCTCACACTCAACGGCTCCCAATAGGATGAGAACCCTGTGTCGGGGGTCCGGAAACACAGACAATACACCAGCACAAACGCCCAGACCACGACAAACATATGTATGGCCTATACAAATATTTATCATGTGCGGGGATCGAACCCGCGACCGCCAGCGCATCAGCCAGTTGCTGTGACCACTGTGCCAACGCGTCGTCAATTGTACCTGAAATACTGTATTCACTTGTAAAGGCGAATTATACGTATATAATATCATATTTGATATATCAACTGCATTGTTCACCCAGTTGGGAATGAGCGTACTTTTTGCTCCAGGGTTGTGCTGTAATATTTGTATTTTATGTATGTATATGTAAATTTAAAAAAATATATCGACTGCTACTTAAAAAGAAATGTTAAAAAGTAAATAATAAAACGTTTTCTATTATGGAGATCATATTTATAGATCACAATTCAATTTATATAATTTAACTAGTGTACTAGTTCACGTTTACATATCAAGATCGATTCAGCCTGCTAATATGATTGTATTTAAGCCTTTGAGGGTCCTTACGTTACCACATCACCGTTGGGTGTCCGCTGCTGAACGTATACCTCCCCCATCAACTCTGGGGGGGTTTATCAATATTCGCCACGCTTGGTAAGTAAGTTGGCGAGCGTATTGTGCTGTAGGAGGATAAAGTGACGCTGCTACCCATCACCATCCTGGTTGATGTACAGTTGTTACTACTACTATGGCCTTAGTCGCCTTTTACGATACCTCGACAAGAAAGAGATCGGGATTATTCTTCTCTACCAGTCACCATACAGCAAAAAAAAATGTACATATATAGCCATAAAAATACCTGTTTCTATATGGAGAAATGTATGCATACATATGTACGTATAATACGTAGATCGAAAGCGACAAAAATTTCAAATGTAGAACTTTTCAAGTGCTACGCTTATTTATAATTCATAACGTGAACGGCGTTAAAGAAAACTTGAAATATTGTGAGAAAATCAACAAGACTCGGGATAAATTTTAAAACAATGATATACATCCTCCGACCCGCTCTCGATCGGCGAATCGAATTGAGATGCAATCATGCAAACCTTTCTTCTTATTAGGAATAAGTTTTGTTTTTAGAATGTCTTTCTATCAAACAAAATCAAGTATTTTAAGCATTTTAACTAACTTGTTTATTAACATACAGAAGATCTATATTACGTCAGCCTATCGCAGTCCACTGCTGGACATAATATGTCTCCTTAAGTTCGCAAAATATCCTGGTTATCACCCAAAACAACAAGCAGAAGATATTTAAAATAATATATGACTGGCCTGTTTGCGAATTTGGCAGTGACCCTGCTTCCTGCTTCAGGACTGTAGATTAGATTCCGGCCCCGAGTCTGGGTGTAATATATATTTATTTATATATGTATTATTTATACGTATATATATTACAAAAAAAAAGTTTATCAATCTGCTGTCACCTAAAACACTGGCATTAAGTTGCCTACATTAAGAACAGACGACTGTCTTTGTCTGCTAAACATTATTTATTTATTTATTAAGACCTTGAAAATTTCGGTTGCTTACTGGAGTTCGTTTACAGATTTAAAGCTTCGATTAAGATCAACATGTCTTCTAAGTTCCATTTCCTTAAATGCATTGTTAACGGCTATTGGCGATTGCAATATAAGGAATACTTTAAATCGCCAATACGCTTGTTATTATGCGTTTTCGTAAGATAATTTCGAATTCAATTAATAAAATAACAGACCCAACTTCGCAATTTTGGCGAGTTTTAAGTGCTATAAAATGTTTACTGCTAATTAAACTTGCAAATGTTATCAAAACTTTGGATATAACTGAATTTCCTATACCCTATCGAACAATACATATCCTATATATTCTCATTATTTATGTATAGTAAGTAAAACTTGTGAATTTATTGCGAGTCACTGACTTTTTATTTTTATGCTAAATGAGCTGAACTTAAACAGCCTATAATCGACTTATCTCTGGGATCGTCCGGTTAATATAGGAAACGGAGACTTTGAAGGTTGGATCTTAATCCACTACGATAATCCACTGCGTGTTGACTGGTAATTTCCCTACCCGAATAATGATCGCTATCTAGAGTCCATGGTAACAATCGAGACCGACGACTTTACGTGCTCTCCGAGATATTTTGAGGTAACCCATAAGGACCTTTTACCGGTGGAAGGGATGCTCTGTGCCGCGCTCCCGGCTGCATGGGTACCACCATCTTGCTTGTTTCTCCCGTGAAAGTGAAACAGCTTTGCTGTGTTTCGGAGAGAAGGGCAAGACAGGCAGTGTAATTACTGGCACTGAGACTTTAACACCTTATGTCTCAAGGTAGGCAACACATAGATTGGTTGCGTGGGCTAGTTCCAAGTAAACTAGTTTATGTTCATGGGCGACGTCAACCACTTACCATCAGGTGGAACGTCTGCCAGTTTGCCTATCCAACTAACATTTAAAAAAAAAATACACCAAGAGCAGAAACAAACATTTCTATAAACACAAATATTCCTTCCAAATTGTCCTTCTGACAACTTGCGTTAAAATTAACCAACGTACTAGTTTCGGACCATGAGAGCGTGTCTATTTATAGAAACAACATTCATAACAATGGCCCAATTTACAAGTTAAACGACCAAATGACGTGCTATTTTTCCAAATATCTTAGAAGCCAAAAAGGTTATAGGAGGTTTATTTTTAAATCAAAATACCGATTAATAATTCAACTAAACGCACATAGGTTTTTTAAGACAGAGATATTACAGAAAATCCTTGGTTTGGTTATTATAATTATGTAAATGCTACAAATTTATGGATGGAGTTACTCTTCTGAACTCATCAATTGACAACCATACGTTGTTAACGATTGTTTTAATAGGCTAATACTCTCGAATACACATGCTATAATTAAACAATATAAAACATAACATTGATAAGGAAATGAATTATTAAATCCTCTATATGCCTACAATCTTGTAGTGTTAAATAAAAATAGAAAAAAAAAACATGGACCAATGGAATCATTAATACGCGCTTTACACTACACTGTCTGCAGTAAGATGGATACTGTGTCAGCGGTCCGGGAACACACACATATCAAACACAAACGACCGGATCAACAACATCTATATGGCTTGTTTAAGCATTATTAGCAGGGTTCGAACCTACGTGGCGCCCCACTACGATGATGAGGGCACCGCTGTATTTTAGTGGGTATTTTGACTTCGCAGTCAGGGAGTCCCACATACCCGTCACCTTCGGGTGGCGGGATGCGTAAACGCATTTGTAGCGACAAAAAAAAAAGGTTCGAACCTACAACCACTTGCGCAGTAACCAGTTGCTGTACTCCTCACATCCGCACTCCGACAATCCGACGTCAAGTCATCTGGATTTAATTCCATTCAGACTGTACCAACAAATCTTAATTAACTGAACTGAATCAGCCTGAAAACGTCGCACTGCTTGGAAAAAGTCTTCCATATGAATGGCTGGAGCTTATCCACCACGCTGTTCTATTGCGCGTCGGCGGGTAATTTCCCTACCATGAATAACGATCGTTATCTATCTGTGATAACAACCGGGACCGATGGCTTTACGTGAACCGAGGCACGTAACTGGGGGAGTCACAGAAGGACACCCAGACCAGAAACAAATTTTATTATCTCGCATTACACCAGAACGGTCGCCTTCAACTTCACATATCTTAATATTTCGACTTAACCGTAAATCGAACATAAATGTTTTTGCGGTTACCGTTCATGTCGTCCCATGATAACGCCGTTTAAACATCCTATCAATGTAGGCTCTACATGAGTACACCAAGCGAATTCATTTATTCCCACGCTCCGAGAAATACGTATCTTTTTTGAAAGGTCTTCGCATTCCGTCGGCCAATTCACAACGGATTATTATTGTTCTTAAGGATTTTGGCTGTGTTGTGTAATATCTTTATCTCTTATTACATGGAGGATATAACAGAGGAATCTTTCGGTCTTTTTTTACGTCAGATAGCCATTTAGTTTAAGCGTAGAAGACAAGTATTGAATGAAAGTTGAAAAATAATTATACGTAATTATTTTAATCGAATTGTAAAGCGATCAATATTGCATCAAAGAATATTAAAAGTAGCAATACGAATGACCCAGATTTCAAGATATTTAGACGAAGAAATTAAAAAACTTTTAACCCAAACTGGTAACGTAGCATTTTTTACTACACATTAATATATTATGTTTAATTAGCCATTTTAAGTAAACAAAATAATAAATCTTCATCTAAGTATCTTACTTTAAAACTAAATACAGATATATTAAAAAAGATTAAATGAAACAGAAAAATCCATAGAGTAATACGTGAAGAGAAATGTTGCCACCCCTTTTTAATAATATTGCGAACACGGAGGAGTGTGAGATTTGGCGTGATTAAAGTTTGTATGAGGAAGAAGTGCAGAAAACTTCAGCTTACATATAATATGGGGTATATATAAATTTAATATTAAAGAAACTAGAAGCACTCGTTCTTTATTTGTGCACTGCCAATTCTAGACAATGTAATGGTCTATTGTCTGTAACGAAACGATTTATTTTTAGGGTTCTATACTAAAATTAACCTATTTACAAAGTTTCCGTTGTCCATCTATGCATACGAGTATGTGCATACAGTCTTTCAAACTGCAATAAATTATAAATTATTTTTAGTACTATAAAAAATAATAAAAATTAAATAAAGTTAAAATAAAAGAGGACCCAAGATACAAGATACATTTTTTTACAGTCAAATTTGATCTATGGTACCTACTCTCTCTCTCTCTCTCTTTGCTCTCAGTCGGATTTATTAATGACTTATCTAAACCTTATTTTTATTAACCTACGATTTGTAAAATAACTTTAAAATTGACGAGAACCATCATAAAATAAAAACAAAGAGACATTAATCAAGTCCATTAGTAAGCCCGTCGTTATACGGACTTATGTCATACCTTTATTTCGGCATGGAACGGTCAGTTCACAACATCGTTGGTCACAAAACAATTTGAGTGTTAAATTAATTAAACAGTGAGTTTTGTTCGGTGAGGTATGCGTAATACTAATTACGCTAATACTATTTTGTGGTAGTATGTAGTTAAAATGCATGTAAGATTTGCTTTGAAGACAGCATTGTCAATACCATAAAAATATGATTGCGCATAACATTGTAAGCATAATTATGCATTATGCAGCAGTATTATTTCGTGCGATATATATTAAATAGTAACTATGTATGCTGTTTAACACATCAAAAATATCGATTGTCGTATTTTACAGCTTTTTTTCAACTCCGATAACTCTTAAATTAGTTTCCAAATGTTTTTACTTATTTGCTAAATTTATTTTACAGTATAAAACAACATTAAAGCTGAACGAATAATAGTGGTAATAAACTAATAAGAAATAAAATCATATCGTCGCCGTCATTCGGACGACGATGCTTTCATTTATTAACTTTTTTTTAATACACTGTCTAAACATGAATTAGTGTTAATGTTATTATTTTTTTTACAAATTTCAAGTGAATATTCACTTTTTATCAATGTGAGAATCGTACCACGCATAATTAGTGACTATTCAGTGGTATGAATATGTGAATATCAGAGTCTACTGATTTGATCATTGAATATACGTATAGTCCAAGATCCTAGGCCCGCCAGACGTCACGTATTTTCTGACGGATGAAATGTGGACGATTGAGTAGTGTTAGTATGTACTATGATCGTATGCCTACCTGCTAGCTTGGTCAAACGGCCAATTTCCATGTATCAGGTAATCAAGGTACATAAAAACATTACTTACTTCACGTAAATTCTCATGGCTGATTTTCATATATGTTTCCGAGTGTATACTTAAAAATAAATTGTCAATACTCCCAGACACTTTACGTCGGCCATATTGCTTGGCAGACGCTTTAAGGGTCTCAAAATATAATAATTAGTTAACTTCACGTAAATTCTGACGCTCCATTTTTATATATGTTCATCCGACAACTATTTTAAAACCTTTGACAAGAAAACAGACCGATCCAAGGGGCCAATCATCCCCTAAACTAAATTTTAATATCTCTGTGAGTGAGAGCGCGAGAGCATTATCTACGCGCATGAGTGAGACCGACTGCGCTGTTAAGGCTATGAAAATTACTTGAACAGATATTTTATAATTTTTAGAACTTTTGTTGACAAGTAAATTTAATTTAATCCAGCATTATTCAAAAAGGGCAAGCAAAATCCGTTTATTATTTTGAAGAAAAATGAAGAGTACCAACAAGCATTTCACCGTTTATGTACGTTGGATTTTGTTGGTGATGTAGATGAAGAAGAACGTGTATTCAACATAATACAAAAATTTATCTGTGATGCTTACAACGTTTCTGGAAAAATTGATGTAGATGCTGCCAGACTACAGTTGTTTATTAATACATACATGGTATCTGATATAAATGAAGAATTCAATCGAAAGAATTTAAGAAACTTCGATGCCAGTAACTTACCACCTTGTAAAAGTGAGCTTTGGCAACAGTTTCGTCGCGCTAGCTATAAACAATGCAAGTATGAAGATGATAAATATTTTCAACCCCGAAAACAACGGCTGGACACTACAAGATGGTAAATATGATTTTCATTGGTTCGATTGTCGCGGTGTAATATTAGTAAAAGAGAGAGAAATAAATATTATACCGACGAACAATAAAGAGAAATAAATAAAACCAATATTAAATGAACAAAACTACAACATTTATTTTATATAGTGATATATATGCAGGCAAGTTACAAAAAGGTTAGAATTATATTAATGAACAATGTTTTTGAGATAGGACTACGTGGTATTAAATTTTAAGAGATCATGAGCACGTGGTTCGATAACTATTCCTGGTTCAGGTCTAAGGGTTAACCAGACGGGCACTTATCTATAGGCACGTGGAGCATGGATGCCCCCAAGCTGGTCTCCGCCTTGTGCTAGGTGACGGGATGATGTGCGCGCCGGGACACGTGGACTGCGTTCCCCGTCCGAGACTCGACGTCTCTCGCCGTAGAACGGTTGTAGGTCACGAAAAAGAACCCGGTTATTGTTGGGGTCCGAGGTTCACCAGCAGAAGTCGCCACGTGGTAAGAGACAGTGACGACCGCTCCGTACGCCTACCAGGACCCCAACAGTTCGCACCCTGCACCGAAGAGACGAGAAAAAGGCAAGATTCTACCGAGCCCGTCCTTTTATAAGGGCCCGAGCGGCTCCTACTCCGATCCCCGTGTTACAATGCTACCCGCAATTACATATGTTACACGATGGAGATCAATTACCGGTTTTTGTCAGAGAGTCGCTGGAAGAACAATCAGGTAAATTATTTTCGTTTCTCATATTATTTGTATCTCTTTAGTTTTTTCAGACCTTCGTTGTTTAACTTGTTTTTTACAGAGGAAGAAAATAAGGATAATGCTGATGATGACGATCACGATTTAGATATTCAATTTCAAGATTGGCTGGATGATGAATTATCTAATTTCAACGATGATGATAATGAAAATTAAAAGCCACTGTTAAGAAATATTGAAGGATTAATATTTTTCTACTTTGTTTCCAAATTTCCAATAAATAATTAATTTAAAAAATTGCTTGTCAACAAAAGTTCTAAAAATTATAAAATATTTGTTCAAGTAATTTTCATAGTCTTAACAGCGCAGTCGGTCTTACTCATTGTCAGTCTCATGCGCGTAGATAATGCTCTCGCGCTCCCACTCACAGAGATATTAAAATTTAGTTTAGGGGATGATTGGCCCCTTGGATCGGTCTGTTTTCTTGTCAAAGGTTTTAAAATAGTTGTCGGATGAACATATATAAAAATGGAGCGTCAGAATTTACGTGAAGTTAACTAATTATTATATTTTGAGACCCTTAAAGCGTCTGCCAAACAATATGGCCGACGGAAAGTGTCTGGGAGTATTGACAATTTATTTTTAAGTATACACTCGGAAATATATATGAAAATCAGCCATGACAATTTACGTGAAGTAAGTAATGTTTTTATGTACCTTGATTACCTGATACCTGGAAATTGGCCGTTCGACCAAGCTAGCAGGTAGGCATACGATCATAGTCCATACTAACACTACTCAATCGTCCACATTTCATCCGTCAGAAAATACGTGACGTCTGGCGGCCCTGGGATCTTACTCTAGTATGTATATCAGTGAGTATTCACTACCTTGTTATTGAAATTCACTTATATGTAGTGAATACAGATTCACTAACGTAATTAATGAAAATTTCATTAATTCGTGTTTAGAAAGCACGGATTATCAAAAGTCTTAAAAAACGTTGACCTAAAAAAAATATGTATAAATGTACGCCACTTCATGCACGTTCTACTCAATCTTATGAACGCGTATTTTCTCATTTAATTAAAAGTCTAGATCGGATTTTTCGAATTCATTATTCGGACACCCACCACCTCAGTCCCCCGAGATCATGGACGCTGTAAAGGGTCCGAAACGTCGGGAAATAATTTAATTGAAATATCGTTAAACTGTACAGTTTTTAAACAAATAAACGCGATAAAATCCGATCTAGATTTTTAATCAAACAATCCTATGAACATGAACAAAACACAATCATAAGCATGCATTCTTCAAAAGGATGCTGCGAGCTAGGTTCACGCTAGAGTATTCACAAACATGCGGCATTTGGGTTCGATGAGAGAATTTATAATTAACACTTTACAACTTATCCCGGTATAAATTCTTAATATTTTTGCTACATTTATTCTAACAACTGTCCGATTTATAGCATAGTTCAAGAGTATAATATTATACCTTTGAGTCCGAGTAAAAATTATGGAACAAATTTAGGGAATGGGTGTAATCCTACTAATCTTATTTACTATTTATTATAAACGTGAAATTTCAACAGCTGAATTGATCTGGATGAAACTTGGTATATAGATAGCTGAAGATCCACAAAAACACATACGCTACCTTTTATAGTGAAATTCTCAATGGGATCGAAAGTTATGAGGGTAAAATGGCGAGGTGCAGTTAGTAAAAAATAATAAGTAAGTTACGCTTTGAATATCTTTAACGAAAAATGTATATTCTAACCACTGATACTTTCATTTAAACGTGACTTACCACGATTATTGTTCTGAGATTTCCGATATTTCGAGCTCTTCAGTGACAATAATCGTGGTAAGTACCGTGGGACTATTATGTTACTTTCGCGATCGCGATAAATCGCTGTGGTGTCGAATTTCAATACTAATTGAGGCTCAGGTAGAATTGACATTCGACACCTTAGCGTTTTCTCGCGATCGCGCAAATTACGTAATAGTCCCACCGTTTAAATTAAAATATCAATAGTGACCGTGAAACCTTAAATAATTATATTTTACCCAGTATTAGTAAATAATTCATTACACTGTTCATTATTATCGTGGTTTAAGACATTATATCACTATTATAAAATAAATATTTTCATAATTAATTTTAAAAAAGATATTCGATAAGCAGCACATTTTAACGTCGTTACAAGATAATTATTTGAATTTAAATAACACATACTTACATAATACATACAATGTTTCATGGCACACATGTAGAAACTTCATTAATTCAATCACTTACCTGAAACAAAGAAACATAATAATTACTAATTAATAATAAAAAAAAACGTAATAACAGTTTATTAACAATAGACCAGTACAGTAATTCCAGTATTTCAGCTGTGTTCCAATGGACAATCAATGATTACGCAAGTTTTTTACTATTAATTTCAATACCAATATAACACGATTCAGTATGTAGTAAATCAAAGCATTTAAAAATAACCATAATGAAGTTATTAATAGACCACTGATTTATCATTGTGACACTACTGTAATGGTAGAATGCAGGGCTTGCTTTAAACTATTAAAATTTACATTAAGTTAAAAAGTAGTTTATATTAGACATACATAACATTTGATTTCGAAAAAATCATTTTAATTTTGAATTTATTTAATCCCATACATAAAAAAGACTTAAAATTATATATTAATATCAGATAAATACACAAATATGTTTTATCTATTCACATGGTCGTCTATTCATAAGATAGGTACAGAATACATATATAAATAATACAGCCCAGACTCGGGAATCGAACTCTTGAACCTGGTGTGGAAAACAGGGTCACTGATAATTGCACCAATAGGCTAGTTAATAATTAATAAATCATAAGTTAATAATTATCTCAATTCGAACGAGTTTATTGTTATTAATATATATTTTTAATAAGTTCTTCGTAGATCACCAGATATGGACGTAGCGTTTAAGTTTCTACACACAATAATTATCAATTTTATGGACCATAAAATAATCAAATTATAACCACATGTTCAAACGCTGTAAACATCACAACCGCACGTTAAATCTTCGATACGATTTTATGTTCATATCTTGAAAGAACCGTTTCGCCCATACAAGAATTTATGACGAGTCATGTGATGGGAAATCTAGGAAATTAATATACTGATTGGCGCTAACAATATACTAATAAATCGGAATTTTCATAATACCACTTAACCATTTTATTCAATATATATTACTATGTGATTTCGAAGAGATTTTATCACTTTTTTAAAAAAAATAAAAAGAGAACACTTACTCAAATATGTATAAAACAGAACAAAAGAAATAATAATTGCTATCAAATCATACAATTATTATTTCGTAATATTCCTGTAAACTACAAATTCCTACAAATCCATTTTTGTCGTGAAGTGTTAAAAAGTTATCATATCAAAAACAGTAACAAAATAATACAATGTCCATGTCGTTTTCAAATCAGCAGCCAAAATCTACATTATAATAAAACACCTAATAATTTCATTTTCAATGACACATTATTTGACTATTGGCGATCAGAAAATTCTAATATTCCTATATATAATATGATAAATTTAAATAAAATTTTATAAATAACAAATAATATAAATAATGCTCGTTTAAAAAATAACGGACAAATTGATCGTAATTTGTGCAGTTTCCTTAACTGGCATATTTTTATTTAATTCTCTAATTAAATGTTTGGCTGTATGTGGATACTTGATAAATAGTAATAAAAAAGTCGTTTAAACTTTAATATTTCGCAAACGGATCCTCACCCGGTATTTTTTTTTTTTTTCTATTTAACGATACCTCAAATTACATTATGGAAGAGATATAGCACTATATTATGGAAAATATACAAACAAAAAAAATTGCATTTTTAGATCACTTTGTCGGTGTGATTAATGTTTATACCCAAAAGTTTTAATCCAAATAACAGTTTTGTAATCAACAGTATCTCCGCTTGGTTTATAAACTGTCAATACATATACAGATGGACATAACAAAACTACAAGAGATAATACGAAATTCTAAAATCCCACAAAATTCAACTCCAACGGATTTTCCAATCTATGAAATAGTAGGCACTATTTATCTTACGTAATTTTTCCTATCTCGAACAGTAGACAGAGACCCGAAAATCGTGCTCGGACAGTCGGAATGAGTTTCCAACCCTTTTCACGATTGTTTGACAAGGGCTAACACGGTATATCGGTATATGACACTCCGACACGCGGAAATGTGATATACGAATAACAATATTATTGTAAGGCAATCCGTCATAAAAGTTTTGTGGAAATGTTAGGTTAGACATTGAGGAGAAAAATTTAATAAATAATAATAAAATCTTTTAAGTTAAAATAAAAAAGCGGATAAGTTAAATCTCTATTTTTAAAAGAGTAACTGCGGAGTTTCTTGCCGATTCTTTTCTGCAGAATCTACATTCCGAATCGGTGGTAGCTTTACTTTTACAAAATAATAATCACTTTAAAGTGTTAATTTGTAAAATGACGATTCGAAGGTGCTCGTGGGACCTATTTGAATAAAGTTGTTTTTGATTTTAATTTTCATTTTTTAAATAAAATTATATATTGACTTTTAATAGATTAAGTATTTAATTTCTTGTCAGCGCTATTAGTGCTACATTTAGAAAACCATGATCGTTTCATGGTTCGTAATACGAGTTTGTGATGTTCTTGGTGATGCAAGCATTATCTATTATATGTATATTAGCATTCCGCATCACGCGGTAAGTACGCTTGTTTTCCACTCTAGTGGTATAAAAAAAGCCTGTTTGAATGATGTAAATATTGATTTGGATTAATTTGATTCAATTATTGACTGTGTATTACAAAGTATGAAGAACAACTTTTTAAAACACCATTGTTAGACAAAGCTTTTTATGTTATTAAGCTCTGCATGTTAAGAAGACTCTGGTCTAGCCGACGGTCTCGGTTGTTATTGAAAGCGATGGTTATTTATAGTAGGCAAACATATCCACCAACCCGCAGTGGAGCATCGTGGTGGTTTAAGATCCAACTCTTCTCCAATATTGAGAAGAGGCCTTTGCCCAGTAGTGGGACGTTTACAGTCACATTCAGTTCAATTTAGTTTAGTAAATGAGATTTTGAAAAGGCAAGAAAATGTGAAGTACTACGTCTCCACAAAGCTGATTGCCGAATATAATTTTCTCACATTTTATACCCATAACAAAAACTTATCTTTTAACATATTGTATAATGTATTATTATAATCTGGGACTGTTAGTCCGTTTATTTATTTATTATAATTATCAGTCTTATATCTAACATTACAGGAAGGCCAATGCGTTAGAATAGATAAAACAAATTACATTTTCCAATTACATCATTTAACCACCACGATTCATAATAGAACTCATAAAATGTATAAAATTCAAATAATTAATTCAATCAAATTAGACATTATCAATAAAAATAAATAAGAAATTAAACGAAATATGAATCGAATTAAAAAAAAATGTCAAATATATTTTGTTTTTATTAAGAAAAGTATTTCTAAAGAACCAACGACTGAAATTTAATTGGACTATTCCGCGTAAATCTTGCTCTTTATGGTTTTAATTAAAGTTTTACATTTATTTAGGATTCAACAACGTCTACGTTACATTTAATTAATAAGAACGAAATCACAATCGCATCGTATCATTTAAACACTCGAAAGCACGTAATTATATGAAACAAGAAGCGCCTCGTGGTTCCAGTCGCGAATTTTAATTCTGGGCGAATATTCTTTATCACTACATATTATAAAACAAAGTCCAACGTCTGTCTGTCTGTTCGCGATAAACTCAAAAACTACTGCAAGGATTGTCGTGCGGTTTTCACCAATAGATAGAGTGGTTCATTGGGAAGGTTTAGGTGTTACATACCCCGGGCGCAGCCGGGGTAGCCGCTAGTAAAATACAAAATAAGGCTACAATATGGATACGTCAAATAGAACATTTTTTTTTCATTTCACGCACTAATACTTTTAATTTCAAATGATTGGTTATCATTTACGTGATGATCAAAACCTATTTTTATGACATTTATAATCACCGATTCTTCCTTATGAATCCCAGTGAGTTTTTAGTCCACGTATGAGTTACAGCTGCAGGTTTATCTCATTCAACAGGTTATCTAATCGAAAGACAAAAATGCTTTGTTTTTTTTTTTTATCCAGCTATGTATACACTTACAATTGTTTCCTAAAATATATATTCAAACAAACAAAATCATGATTTTAACATTTTAACATTTATGGGATACGAGTACGCGGAAGATAAAAAAAAAAATAATTATATTGAAATAATGCAATGGGAACAATCGAATACTTCACATGAAATAACCAACGACCGGAACGTTTTACTGACCTATAAAGAAATGGTAGAGTTCTGTAGCTTATACTTGTATCCGCTCCATTGGCTTTCAGAGAGTATTATTTACTCCCCGTTATCAAGGAACATAAAAGCGGAATTGAAAATTTCAATGCAGTTCAAGTTTATAGAAAAGTTCGCTGTGTAAGTATTGTTAGCATCTAAACCTCCAAGCATAAAGAGAAGTGCGGTGAAAAAAAAATTGTTTCGAGTTCTTTTATATACAAGTAACAGGCCTGAACTTGGCTATAATCTTGCCTGAAGAAATGAGGAGATGAAGTTAAGTTAGGAGAACGGAAGAAAATAGAAAATACCTTATACCTTTTCACTATTCTTGAAAGTGCCTAAGATATGAGTGGAATAAGACAAGAATGCTGAAACTGCGTTCTATGCTTTAGATTATATTAGATATAATTCATATGAGAAAAATTAATACGATGGTTTCGAGCAATACATTTACATATCAAGAACGTTTGAAGACGTGGTTGCGCAGTGGTCACATCAGCTAGCTGATGCGCTAACGTTCGCGGCTTCAAACTACATAACAAATATTTATAAAAGCTACACAAGATGTTTGTCGTGGTTTTCTCGTTTATGCTTGTATGTTGTGTGTGTGCGGATCCCCGGCACAGGATTCACACGTCCTAATGGGGACCGTTGCGTGTGAGGTGATTATTCATTTATAAGAATAGCACTGTTTAAGGCGTATTGAATTTCGTTTTGTGATAAAGAGGTAAAAAAGAAAGAAATTAGAACCATTATTGTGTTTTCGAAGACTTAAAAATTATGTGGTGACTGTGAATGATTTATCAAAACGTCTTGGTTTGGGTCTCCATTCCTACCAAAGTAGATACTAGTGCATTAAAAAGATCAGTTTTCCCTAGTCCGAAACTTTTTTATTTTAGGGCTGATTTTGATATTATATTTAGCAAGATACTGTAATAATTATTAAATATGATATTATATAACCAATCACTATGATAAAAATGAAATTGTACGTCTACCATTTTCTATTTTCTGTGTGTAATAGTTCCTTTTCGGGTGAGCTGGAAGAAATCTCTTCTAAGGATAAACACACCTTTTATACTTGTGTTTCAATGACATGTATCTTTTTATCTATGTAGTATAATAATAAGTTAAATAAAGAAACCATTATATTATTTAATACACATAATTCGCAAACATATTTTTCAAATCGTTTCCATAGAACTCCATATAAACGCATTAAAAGAAACAAAAAAAAATACAACAAATAAAATATTTTTCCCGTAAGGGTATTCTTTTTAAAAATTATTTAATTTACATTCTAAATACTCCCCAAACCGTGTTTACTGGTGTATTTTATGAGCGACCCCTATCTTCTCTGCGCTAGTTTTAATAATGCAGAGCTTTCGGTCACAAGGCTGAACTGTGACGCCACGGTATACGTACACTGGTTTTAATTTTATTATTTTAATTTAAGGTTAAACAGAAGCTCGTAACATTTAATTAAGTTAAACCGAAATTGAAATTTTTTTTTTATATAAATATAAATAATAAATATGCTTAACACACACACACGATCGTCTGTTCCTAAGGTAGGCAACTTAATGCCTGTGTTTTAGGTAACAGCCGACTGATATACTTTTTTTTTTTTTAAATAAATATACATATAAATAATACATATATAAATAAACATATATTACACCCAGACTCGAGGCGGGAATCGAACCCACAACCCTTGGAGCAGAAAACAGGGTCACTGCAAACTGCGCCAACGGGTCAGTCAAAAAATTGTTAATTCTATATATATAACATCTGATGATTATTACTCCAGTTACAAATATAAAATGAAGCAGGATGTTTTATATAACCTCTATTATTATATTTATATTATATATATTTATATTATTAATTTATATACATATGTATTTTTATACGTATTAGAACGTAGACATTTGTGTGTAAGTTTATTATATAATTAGACCACCTACCCGGTCCCCATGTTTATATTTCCTTTTCCCATTTGGCTTGTCTAGAAAAAATGACTAACTAGCAATAAGTCCGCCCGTTGTACTACGCAACCTCTAACTATATTTAAGAATGTATTTGTAGTACAATAAAGTATAAATAAATATTTAAAAAAAATATATTTTTAATTAGAATGGTTGACGATACGATAAGCGATCATTTACTTATATATAAAAAAGTCAGAGCGATGTTGATTCTGTGAGTACTCTGGATATTTAAAAAAAATGAAACGTAAGTATTATAATACTGTGAACATAACAATATTTTTAACAACTTGTAACTTGTATGACTGTTCGATGAACGCGCAAATTTCGAAAGTCAATATACCGATTTTAATAAAACTTAGTATGATTACAGCTTATTA
This sequence comes from Euphydryas editha, assembly GCA_036937285.1. Taxonomy (NCBI): domain Eukaryota; kingdom Metazoa; phylum Arthropoda; class Insecta; order Lepidoptera; family Nymphalidae; genus Euphydryas; species Euphydryas editha. The sequence goes on along the minus strand of JAUPFZ010000017.1, from coordinate 2,082,143 downwards.
TAACTTAAGCTACAAAACATCAAACTATGACTAATATAACCAAAAATGACTGTAATAAAACTGCGTTTACAATATTAGTATAAAATGTATAAACAAAGCAATAATTAACGAATTTTTTTTTCATCAGTCCGATCTTTGACCCCTCCGTGCTCATATCTCTCTGAAAATACAATTATACAAAACAATACTGCAGGCCCGCGACCACACGACGATAACCTACCCGCTATCTGTTGGGGTCGGGACTCGCAGGATGTGATAATGGAATAGAGTAGTCATAATTGAAGTTGCAGCATTATAATAATAGATGGCGCTGCACTACTTACAATTATCACACTTAACAATAAAGTGTCTAAAGCTTTATAACCTTTTTTTCAAAGGTCTTTTTTTAGTGTCTAAAAAATAAATAGGTTTATCTTAGCTTAAAAGGAAAGGAATTAGGTTTATAGTAAAATAATAAACAAATAAATAAACGTCTCACACTCAACGGTTCCCAGTAGGATATGAATCCTGTGTCGGGGGTCTGAAAACACACAATACACAAGCACAAACGCCCAGACCATGACAAACATCTGTATGGCCTATACAAATATTTGTCATGTGCGGGGATCGAACCCGCGACCACCAGCGCATCAGCCAGTTGCTGTGACCACTGCGCCAGCGCGTCGTCAGAAATACAATTCTATTTGAGAATTTTAGCTCCGTGTTAATTTTTTTGTACTTTGGGACATTATTTTAGTTAACTTATCTTTATCAACTTTTGTTTTTATCATATGTCTATAAGACTATACTTTCCTAGCGGTTTCACCTAATTTTCTTTCGAACTTGTCTTTTTGTTTGAAATGATGTAAATGATTCTTAATAAACAGACAGCCTAACACAAAAATTTCAGTTCAGTGGACCCAGATAAAAGCGCAATTAAACAAATATATCTACACTTCAACTTTACTTATTATACTCATGTACTGATAGTATAGAGTAGTTTCTAGAATGAATTATTGTTCACAAATCATATATTGTTTCCATAAATAACATTATCATTGTTTGGATATAAAAGAATTATAATGTCAATATAATGAAAGAAACAACACAGTCAGAATGGCAACAATACAAAAGTTTTGTAGGCGTAGGTACTGTGCGTCATAATATTCCTATTATAATGACTCTGTCATTAATAATACACTAATTTCCCAGTATTTTTAAAAGGACATGATATGGTTATAACTAATTAATACTAAAATGAAACTGACTTACTGTCTTAATTGTATAATGAATTAAGTGTTAAATAATAAATAAATAAAAAATACAATAATATTTCATTGCAAAAACTATTTCCAAATATCTAATCATGGTCAAAAATATTCCATAAAAATAATTCATCGTTCCAATGTTCCATCGTTCCAATCGTTTATTATTACAGATAATCATAAAAAGTGATGTTCAAAATACAGAAACAAAATAAAAGAACAAATAAAAACAAAACCGTTTTCAACTGTTTTTTTTTTTTTTTTTTTTTTTTTTATGACAGATAGACAGGCATTTGACCGCTATCTCACCTGATGTTAAGTGCCGATATATATATATATATATATATATATATATATATATATATATATAACTGACTTATTACCACGCGTTTATTACCCCACAAAGTTTGAATTAAAGAAAACTTTTATAGGACTACCCTTGATATATAACTATTTATTAAAGAAAAAGGTGGAGATCAATTCAAACCGATTCCGATAATGATATGTCAAAGAAGGTGAATTGAGAATCTCCAACCACTTGCAAGTTAGCTAAAAATATAGCAAAATAAGACATCGTCCCTTTTTACTTTTCTAAAACTTTCGATCGTAAATGTATTTAAAACCTGTCTAAAACGGAATTTAGTGAAGACATTGAACTTGTCATCGTCGCGCTGAAAAGAACCTTGACACGTGAACTCGCGTCAGATTTTTAAGACCTTTACGTAATTGAGATTAAATTGAATCTGATAAAACAGGTCACATGAACGTTTTACATTTAAAATTATTCACATTTGATCTTTTGAAACAAAAAAAATTGTATATATACAGATCAAGAAGTGATAAAATCATATTGCAACAATTTTTTTAACAAATACTTTCATAGATATCACCTGAAGTCATCAAAATTATTTATATGATAATAAAACTGATAATTAACGTTAAAATCTTAATTTTATGCTTTTATTATGCCTTCTTTATTTCGTTCATGTAGTTTCACTTCTAACGAAAACAAAGACGACGTTTTACATTTCCAATAGTATCTAAGAGGTCACTACGATCACGCGACAAGAACGACGGAATCCTAAGGACCGACCACATTACAATGCCTCTCTCGGTGCGATCTCTGGTCTCCGGTCTGGTAAAGGGTAAATCCACACTAGGCAGAAGTTCCGAATCTTTTCAATCAAACTGAATTGAATTGAATTAGCTCACGATAACAGTATTGGATATTTACATCTTGCTCTTATAAAATTTCTTCGAAACTTAGAATATAGGTTCTTCTCGTTCCGATCTTTGTCTGAACATTTTTGAGTGAATGAAATAGGAGAAGTTCAATACTTTATTGTAACAGATAATTAATGGTCGCATAGTTTCAATTTTACTTAGTTAGGAATGTTTTAACAAACTGACAACGAACTTTCATCGACATCGTAGTGTAGATCCGCCCTTACTCCTCATTAATCTAACCAGGTTTAAGGACCATCCACTGATGATAGTCATTTGCATGCATTTCATATATTTCCATTGATTAACATGAATAATACAACTTCCAGACGACTTCAATTAGAATTCTATGAACAGAACAATAATGAATGAAAAGTAGATGACGCATTTAAATTAATTTATAGATAACAAAACCGCACAATTGAAAATAAAACATTGGCTCCATCCGGTTTGAAACATTGTAATTTTCAATTTTAATCCATAGGAAACGATCATAATTAATTTTATACGTCGAACGCTAAATTATTTCGCAAATAGATAGACCAAGCATTATCGCTCACGCACGAGTTAGAATTTAAAAAAAAAACACTCCGACGACGGTGACACAATATAATCAATACAATTATCTAAATTCTAAATCGTTTGCAAAATGTAAAACCTTAGACTCATAATTAGAATATCATTATAATGTATTCCTAGCAGCCTACCCTGGCTGCGCCCGGGGTATGTATATGTATCTAAACCGTCCTCATGAATCACTCTATCTATGGGTGAAAACCGCATGAAAATCCGTTCAGTAGTTTTTGAATTTATCGCGAACAGAAGGACGCGGCGGAGGACTTTGTTTTATGTTTTTGTGGGTCCTAGCGGAAAGGGAGACCGGGAGTCTTCAATAAAACGGCGATACGACACTCAACAAATTGTTGTTTATTTCTAGTACAAAAAGAATTAGAAATACAATCAAGAGATGGAAGGGTAGAATGGATGCGATAAAATCAAGAAATTTAAATAATTAAAGAAGGTAGAAAAAACAGTTAAGAGTAACGAATGAATAGTTTCTTTCTGAGGTAAAAAATTTATACACGAATTTTCTAAGAAGCTCTAACATCATACAAAAATTGAGTCACATTCTCAGTTATACATTTAAATAGTACAATCACAAAACAAATAATATCAACACTCGACCGAATTCCAAGATAACAATAAGGTACCTAAATCACAGAACAAGCTTTATTCTGACATATGAACCATTTACTTGCGGGCAGTCGAGCTACGCGGAGTCGAGTCGATTTGTCACGTGTCCCAGGACACGGCCATGTTGTCCATGATATATATCTGGTAATGCTCGAAGTTATGCTTCGAATCTTTACGTACTAGTGGAATATTCCGTCTCTTGGAATAAAATTGTCATGTGTATGAATACCACAGACCGTTAAGTTCACGGTTAAATTGCTTAACTGATATTGATGCTGTACTAGAAATGAGGATTGCGAGAGAAAATTAAAATCTTGTGGAGTAATTTGGGTTACTTTGCAATAAATCTTCAATTATCGGTATAGGTATGACTCTAAGGATCCTGTTGAAGATAAATGCTTAAAATTTCATTACTCTGTAATTCCCAAACATTTATTTTGTGGTGAACGACTATTTTTTTACAGTTCTCGAAACCGTACAGTGTCGTTGTTAAAAGCTTATCTAACTACAATATAACATTCAAACAGCATATATTGTTCCGAGACCCTGTTGCTATAGATAGCATAAATACCTAGTCAAGTAAAAGTCAATTATTATTCAATTAATTTGAAGTGTATAATAAAACATTTTTATTCGTTTAAGCAAAATGTAAAAAAAAAAACAGTACTGACCGCATTTCCTTTTAACGACTGATAAATGCAAAGTGTATTGAATGTGACGTGTCTTCAATCATATTACTAAACAGTCTATTGTTTTTTATTACAACTTTCTGTTGTGTGAAATAAACGGACGTAGACAACTCACATTTTTATGCAGCTAATCGTCCATATTAGTTTACATATACATACTCGTATATCCATATTTTATATTAATCATCAAAATTATTTATTTATTATTATTATTATTATTTTAATGTAAGCGGGGGCAAACGGCCAGTCGGTACACCTGGTGGTAAGTGCACGCGACATCCATAGACACCCGCCAAATCGGAGGATCAGCAGGTGCGTTGCCGGCCTTTCAAATGGGCGTATGCTCTTTTCTTGAAGGTCCTTAAGTCGTATCGGTTTGAAAATACCGTAGATGACAGCTGGTTCCATATTCTGGTCGTGCGAGGCAGGAAATGTCGTAAAAATCGGGTTGTTGTAGATTTCCGGACATCGAGGTTATCTTAATCTTATCTAATTTTAGCCAAAACAAAATCCCTTTTTATATAGATTGTAAGAATAGCAGTATGTGGTTCTAAAATAGACGTAGTTCTGTGTGAACGTGGCAACTAAATCAAAACGCAAGCAATATTTCTGAAACGGGCATTTGCCTCCAGCCACCGCCGCACTGTATCGGAGTCGACGTGATTTGTCACGAGTTGCGGACGCAGCCGCATCGCTGCGATACATCTCTGTAATACCGACTGTTTGCCATTGGATCTTTAGGTAGTCCGCAGACTAAACGCGTAACAACATACAGCTATAAAGACTTATGTTATACAATTTCATAGAATTCGCGCTAGGTAGCCCAAGCCACATGGTATAAGACAGTATATGCCCTCTAAAATATGCTTATGTCCGCTGTTTAACAATCGATGTTTACTTAATATCAAGTACAGTGCTAATATGTTAATAACGACTTGTTGCTCGTATTCTAAAATTAAACATTTGCAACTGAGACAGATGACACAGCAAAGTCAAAAAAATGACTAATGTGTTTTTCTCTGACTTCTGCGGTCACGTTTCGATTAACAACTGACAATTAATAAAATCACTGGAGGAAAATAAAACTCCAATTGCTAGATGTGAACCAAGAAACTGAAATTGGAAATTTAAACGGACGGCCTCGAAATCACAGTAAAATAACAGCTAAAATGCAGATATGAAGCCCGAATCATAATTTAAAAAAATGGAACATATCGAACCAGAAACTTCTCACTTCTGATATGTATTTCAAATACCCTCAATTCACTTCTTCTTTTTCAATTTACGTAACTTATACCTCGTGTACTAACTTTTCCCTCATATATACGTAAATATACATAAAGGTTACGCCAAAAGTAGATAATAAATGCTACCCACCTACAAAGTTTTTGAATTTAAAGCAGTACACGACGACCTGGGGGTTAAGTATGCAAATCTTAGTCGAGGCGAATGACCTGATACGTCAAACGGGATGAGGAAAACCACAATAAATATATTAAATAGAACGACGACATTGTATGAATCGTTCAATGATTTCCTAAACAAAATTGCATGAATATAAAACTGTGCAATAAGGACATTTTTTTATTGTACCAGTCATTGGATGTCCACTGCAGATAGTAGGACCCCCATCGACTCTGTATTGCTGGTAATTTGGGGAAGGTATAGAAAATATACAATGATATTTGAAAATCATAGTGATTACAATTTTCCTACTTGTCTCACAACCGATTTTTTCCATTGAGGGATTATCTTATTGCTATATAATATATAAATAAAATATATTATAAATTATAGCTTTTTTGGTAACCCTAAAAATATAAAATATATTATTATATTTTTAGGGTTACCAAAAAAGTTAACTTTAAATAAATAATTTTACAGTTTATACCAATTTATCGCTGAATATTAATTTTATTGTATAAGGAATATTATTATGATTGAATTTGTTTGACAAATCGTGTGATAAATCGTATTTGTCAAATAATTATAATTTTTGAGCCATCATATAATTTGTACAATATATGAAATTCAATCCAAACTTTTTAGGGAACATAACATTAAATATAATCGATAATATGCTACAATAAAAACAGAAAAAAAAAACGTCGAATTCAAGGACAACAACTTTTATGTTTGAAAAAAATCAATATAGGTAATATAAATATATGTACCTATATACACATTTCATAATTTACATATTTTCATGTTCATAAATATTGTTTACTACCTGTGCCTGAAGCGTCATTCGCTTATAAGTTTTTATTTTATACGGTTGTTGTGTAAGTGTTTGAAGGTACTCGGGCACGGTTGCTTTGGTGACTACCTGTGTCGGACGGCCCAAAGGGAGCCAACGACTGAGTGTCATGATTGTGGCGCAGCGGTGGACTCTGCCCAGCACACCCTCGAGTTGTGCCCGAGATGGGTGGTGCTGCGTCAAGGTCTGACGTCGGTCGTCGAAGGGGACTTGTCGCTCCCGAGCGTCATCACCGCGATGCTCGGCGACGACGAGTCCTGGAAGGCGATGGTCTCCTTATGCGAGACAGTAATGTCCCAGAAGGAGGCCGACGAGCGGATGAGAGAGGAGGCCGCCGACGTGGCCTCCATCCACGGGCGACGAATGGGGGTGCGTAGGAGGCGCTACTTAATGCGCCTCCAGTAACGCCCTTGTGCCCGTGTCGGGCCGGGATGGGAACCCGGTCCTGCTAGACACGGCGTCGTCGGGACTGTTCAAAGGTTAGCCGGACAGTCCCCATGGAGGAGAAGTCTGGCCTTTTCGCCGAGGCCAGCCTGTCGCTAGAGGGATCCTGTTGCCTGCAGATCCGGGACCCTCCAATTAAAGCGGCTGAAGGCTCCCGCAGGGGTTTAGTACGGTATTGCACTACCAAAGTGCCGAGTCCGACATAGGTCTAGGACTGCCGACCCGGGCGTCCTGGATATCATTCGTAAATGGATTCCCCTGCGTAAAAAAAAAAGTGTTTGAAGGTACTAACTATAATGGAACTCAGAAAAAACCATCAGCGCCATCTATTGTGGTAGTGTCGTATTTCAAATTTTTGCACAAATAAATCACAATTCGACATTGTACCGTATTCTTTTTCGTTGTTTTTATTGACTTATATTTGAATATAAATACAATTTACTCAACGTTATTACCATTTACGCATTTAAATGTATTAACTTACCTACTCCTTTTTTAAGACCGTCGTTCAAAATACAAAATTCAAGTTACAGTAACTTTTGATAAAGTCAACCGATTTAGATGGAACCTGGACTAAATATTACCTTAGCTTATGTTTTATGATTCTCATGATATTTTTTTAACCAACACTTTGTAATTAAGCAGTAATACATATCCAAACAAACAAACAGACAGACACACAGACAATTCTAAAAATTATAGAAGTGTATAGTTTTTGATTTTAGACCCCTACAGAATTTTTTGTCTGATTTGTTGAAAATTGTTGAAAATTGTGAAAAAATTTATACCTATTATATTAAAAATTTTGCCAAAAAATATCATGATACTTTGGAAAACACATTTTTAATATTTATACGCGCATATACATGTGTTTACATGTGTTACACTTATAACTGTAAACGAAAACCAAAACGAAAAAAATCAACAAACCTTATCAAAACTTCACACTCGATAATTTCAAATTTGGCCAACAGTCTAAAGCTAATACACACATTATTATTCACGGTGGCCATCTGTAACGGGAGCCTGCAATAACTCGCGCCTGTCAGCCCTATTTCATCCTGATACATTACCGGAATATTTCTAGAATATAACAGGAATAGATTGTGCCCTTGAAGAGGGATGTTCCCATTTTCCTACGAACATTATCTTAATAATAACCTTAGAAAATCCCTCTATAAATTGTATACGTACATCTATGTCGTTTGTTTGAATCGATTTTTGTGACGTTTATATATATTTTAAGATTAAAAAAAAAACTTATTATACTTTAATCTTCACTACACATCCCAATCCCCGCCTTCATCGATTAATCCTGCTTCCTCTGAATTACAACTTTACGTTTTACATACATAAATATAAAACCTTCTCATATTGCACGAAAACAACCTTTTTTCTAACGATGGGAAATGCATTTACGCATTCCGCCGCCCGAAGTCGCCTTCGGGTATGTGGGACTCGCTGACTCTCACCGCTAAAGCCAAAATACCCACTAAAACCCATCGGCCCTCTGCACCGTAGTGGGGCGCCACGGGATCGCAAACGCACACAAGCGTGACGCCCCGACGCTGGGCCCGGCGGCCCCTCCGTATGTGATTGGAGCCGCTCGACCGGTTTACTCTGCTAGTTCAGAGAAGTACCGGGAGCAGCCCAAACACCGAAGTGGAGGGAGATAGTACCCTTGATCTCCCTCCATCCTCCCTTCACCGCTCTACCAGTCCACTCTGCACAAGGCAGAGAAGACAAGGAGCCCCTTCTCCTCTCTCCGCGCCCTCCCGATACCACGTCCTCACCGACCGCACCTTCCGTGCTGACACACTCCACCGCACCTCCGCACCCCGCCATATGTAATTGGAGCTACTCACCGGTCCACTCTGCTAATTCAGAGAAGTACCGGGAGCGGCCCAACCACCGAAGTGGAGGGAGAGAGTACCCTCGATCTCCCTCCATCCTCCCTCCTGCGCTTTCGCGCCCACCGCTGCTGGTTTTGGTCCGCAGGGGTCCGAAGACCCCAACCACTCGTGGTGAGCGACGAGTGGTACCCCTATCCGCCACCCGGGGACGCGCTCAGTAGAAGACCAGCAACTCCCGTGGGCAGGAAAACAACCTAACTTATAGATTATTTTTAAATTTAATTTTTTTTTAAATCTTATATGACACAAGTCACAACCACTCTGGTGTAGTGGTGCGAGTAATTTTATGGTCGGCAGTTAGATTCTTGCTCGGGGCAGATATTTGTACAAATATTTGATGCTGGCCCGGGTGTATTTCCATGTGGATCTCCACAGCGTGCCTCGGAGAGGATGTAAAGCCATCTGTCCCGATTTTTATTATAGAAACCAGATAGCCATCGTTATTCATGGTAGGAAAATTATTCGCTAATCCGCAGTGGAACAGCGTGGTGGATTAAGCTCCTACCTATCGTTACTATATAGAGAAGAGGCCTTTGCCTAGGAGTAGGACGTTTTAAAGGCAGATTCAATTTAGCTCTGATCCTAATTACTTTCTTGTTTTTTTTTTATTTTTACAAATTCTTTTACTATTCTCTTTTGATAACGTAAAAAATAAATAAAACTTGAGTTAAAAATCGCATTTAAATATGAAACAACTAATACTTCAGTATGTATATATTAAGAAAATAACTTAAATATAAGAGAAAATTTCACGAATCTACGTCTTGTAACATAAATCATTTAAGATCATATCTCTGTAGTAATTTCCTTTAAAAGTATTTTAATAATAAATGACACCAACGGCCCTAGTAGGGTGAATGATTAGGACATCCCAAATATTTATACTTACATAAAAAGCCAGTATCACAATTCACTTTAAATACACCCGAGAAAAGTCACGGGAGCTCACTAGTCTAAAATACTTACTCTCTTCTAGTGTAGAATTGATATACTTTTAAAACTTCATTTTCGTACTCGTTTTTCTATTATTATACGTCAGAGCATTACAATACATACATATTTACTAGCTATTTACCTATTAATATAAACATTTAATATACATACAACAAAAAAGAATACAGAAAAAAAGAGTCATTTAGGGGCATATTCTAATTTGCCACACCACTCGCATCCGGCGCCATCTGCCCGCCGTCGCTAGGGTGACGTACTGATCATTAATTTAGGAGACACTAACAAATATATTTTTTGTTTTTATTTTTAATAGGCTGAATGTATCGTTTTCTGGAACTCGTGTGAATACTTGTAAGGTCTATCAACTCTTGTTGTTATTTCCCCAATAATTGGTTCTGTAACCTTGTTCTCTATAAGCAGACAAAACACTATGATACTCTGTTCGGATGTACGGTCACTTGTCACTGCAGTATCTGGGAAAAAATGGACACACTAGACCTGCGCCATGATTTTGTACCACGACTGCTGATTTTCAGTGTGCTCATTTGTGTAAGTAATCTTCTGGTGGCGAAAATATTATTATTAGTTAAGATAGTTACGCCCCCTTAGGTAACTAATGACTCGGTTTTTTAAACCTATATTCTAGATTTTACTAAATCGTAGCGTAATAATATACTTATATCCTTCTAAATCGTTACCACACGTTCACCCTATCCAAAGCGTCACAGTGTCCCATTACAAGTGTCGAAAGACATTTACCCGCAGCGGAGGGTTGACAGACCTTATTTGTGACATAAACTTATGATGTTCTCGCGGTCACGGGCTGGTGTGACGTAGACGAGTGAACCGGTAAGTTACGTTTAATCTCTTATTAAAATGTGAACCGGTTTCGATTGTACGAGAAAATAATAACGGAGCTTTCGAGTTGCTTGTCATATTATATTTAATAATGTTAAGTATTTGGTCCAACTATGGCAAAATTATTGAGAGCCGACATGATACATTGAAACACGTGGATTGAATATACTTATTAACATATAATAATTTTTTTTGATTATGAGCTATATAACATATAGCTCCGAAGCAACAAAATAGTCATTTTTATTATATTGATGTAATATTTTGATTCCAATTGTTATCTGAAAACTTATATTTTGCTTGTCAGGCACATCCGAACTAATTACTTTACTAGTGACATAACTATATGTCGTAGTAAGGAGAGGAATTTCTTTTCTTTTCTCGGGGATATACATCTTATGAAATCCTGATAATGATGATGATGTATAATCTGATCTGAAGTAAAAGTAGCTTAATTAAAAATGTCACGTCTGCCTTTTGAGAACATATTATTATACTATACAGATTTTTTTTTTTTTCAATTTAATTTTTTTTTTATTATTACAGAAATTGTACAATATTGTACATATTTACAATTCAAAACTAAAAATAATTATTTACAAACAGTTTTGGTATAAATCATGTCCGCGTGTATACAGATTTATATGTATAGAACAAATACTGCATAAATCTCACTTGAATGAGATTCCACCATATCTTAAGAGAAGAAAGGATCCAAATTAAAAGAAATACAGCGCACGTTATTAATGGATGTCCTGAAGAATAAACTTTTTAAAATAAACTATCATCAACGTCTAGAAGTGTTTCAGTATAAAAGTTCTAGATCCAGGCATCGGATGCGAATGACCTAGATCGACCGGAATGCAAGAGGCTAGCTATCGACCTTTCTAGTGCAAAGGTCAATAGTCTGAAGTTCGCTTTAGGTGCAGCTTCGATTGCAACGTAATGGGAAACCTCGTTACAGATTATCCCTTTTTCAGACATTTTCTTTCCTTCCTCAAAATGTTAATTTTTAAACGTATGGTTTTAAATAGTGACAGATTATTTTCCGAAATAAAAAAAAAATCTAATAAGAATTTAATTTTTTCTAATATTTTCCAATTTTTTTTTTTTTTTTTTTGTATATAAAATAAAGTATTATAATTAACAAAAATGTCCTAACGGTCTTGTCTATTTCGACTGGTTTAAAGTACGCTGCCTAACGCCAAAATATATTGTACTGTATTGAAACTGCCTACAAACGTCCCACTGCTGGCCGAATTCTGGGCGTCTTTCATTAGGTTAGCGGATAATTTCTCCATCAAAAGTAATGACCGTCATCAGATGCTTTTGATAAGAAGCGGTACCAGCGGTTTTACGTGCTCTTCGTGACACAGTGGGGATACCTACAAGGGCATACTCAGATAAAGTATTTATATAAATAAAAATATCTGCTCCGAATAGGAATCAAACCAGCGACCGCCGCTCGCGTTAATAATGGAATGCACCACTACACCAGAACTGATGTCAGAGCATACTCGTGTGTACGTACGTTTACTTAAGCAACATACCGTGGGAAGTATAACTAAAAACACACGCATTTAAGGACTTCATAACAAATTGATAGTTCAAAAATCATAATTTAACATCGAATAGCTATTAACATTAAATTAGATAATATCGGGCAATAATAGTCAATTTAACCTCAACGCACAATAATGCTTAAAATTACCTCCACAAATGAAATGTATAATTTATTAATATCGTTATAGATATAGATAGATAACCGAACAATGTATCTACGGGCTTACACAATACATCCATTGCAATGGCATCAGCCTGAGGCTCTGCCCACTAAACTATCAAACGAAAACATACCTCACGTTATAAAAATAAGGTTTAATTTGTAATAGCAGATACCAATTCCCTATCGCCTATCTCCTTTCAACGCCGAACTATACCGAGTACATACAGTCACGAGCGACATAAATAATACTAAATCTAAGAACTATAATAGGAATCATTTGAAATAGGACTTTAATACTTTCTAAAAAGGGTTAAAATCCAAACTTTACAATTAACACTCGATGCGCGTGAGTGTCTAAAGTACAATCGCCTACGAATAGAGTGAAAGAGATACTATACAAGTAAGAGAGATGGATTTTCCGTACATCGGTTGGATCGCTTTATGATCGTCAAAAAGATTTTTGGATTGTTAAACGGGATCATTATGTATTTTCTAAGGTACCGTAATTACTATTATAACGAAATAAAAGAATTGATTTAAAATTGAACTAGCTTTGTCTCGTGGTTTTGCCGAATTAATTCCGATTCTTTTAGCGTGGTTACGCGTTAGTTTGTATATCTAGTTACCAAGATTCATGGCAATCAGATTTTTTTTAAACCGACTTCAAAAAGTGAAAAAGTTTCTCAATTCGCTTTCCTTTCTCTGTCAATTATTTTTCAATTATCAATTATTTAATCAACAGGAATTTAAAACTAAGCATTGGTCAGTTATAGCTAAATGTTTATTACTTTTTAAATCAACACATTTTAAAGAAATGCTATGAAAATCTGACTGAGAATACCTACAACCACCTTAAGAATTTGGTTTGGTTGTTGGTGGTGCAGCTCGGTCATTGACACAATGGTCAAAAGAAGCTGACATTTCCGTCGTCGCTAGGGATGTAGTCTTTAATCCCGCAATTTTTATTATTTTTTTATTAAATTTTTACATTTTATAAAATTTAACAAGTAAAACTGTGCATGGTTAGTCTAGTCAAATAAACATTTATGTAAAAAAATTCTTCCATGCTAATGTGTAACTAAGTTCAGAGCATCCAAAAACTATCAATAACCTCCATCTCATTTTTAACTCCGTTAGAGTGATAGATTTTTATGTAAAATTTTATGCTCTACAATTCTTTTTTTTTGTCTTTAAATTTTTCCATTACCGTTCGTATAGTTTTCGCATTATTAAGAATTTTTATATAAATAAATACATATACAAATATTCCAACCTGACTGGAGGCGTGAGCCGAATCCACGACCCTGGAGCGGAAAGAGGTGTAACAGCCAACTGCGTCAACGGGCCAGTCAATTTATAATTATATGTATGTTTTACACGAAAGAGTGTCAAAGATCATTCATACATATAACATTTATAGTATTAATAGGACCAGTAGGAAAATCATATCACTAATAAATATTAAAACTATTATCGACTTAACCATTTTCACCCTTAAGTCACTTTTTAATACTAATTAGTCGTCCCTGGCAGTTTCGCGCGTTAAATTCTGCCCCTTCACATTTATAAATTTTCCGCACCTATTATTGTGATATATTCAAATAATAAATAAAATAAAACAAATTTATTGGCATCGTGTTAAATATGAATTAGTGGAATTATATTAACTAAATTTATGTTAATATTTCGTAAATATTTATACATAATGTTAATTATAGTATTATTAATTATTCATCACGCTAAGTAACGAATTTTGGGTTTTTATTATTAAATTAAATAAATTGAAAAAATAAGTTAGTTTATAAATCTAATTTTATTATAGACGTACACTTGTTTTAAACTAACGCGATCACTATTCATATTTAAATTTATATTTTACGGGTGCTTACCGCGTTTATAATTTTGTTGAGTTCCCTATATTTCGGCAATGTTTCAATCACCATGATCACAGGGAGACTGACGTACGTTTTGTGTGAAAATGTGTCACGGTATCGGTGCTCAGAGTCCAAAAAAGACACTGTTCGTATAGTGTGCCGTAGTGAACAAGTGCGTCCGTGTGCCGAAACTAGTCGACCACAACGAAGAAGAAAGAGGGTAGACAGATTTTTCTGATCTGCCACCATCCACCATCTCCGTACGTCAGTCTCCCCGTTCATCCATTTACACTTATATTATGACATGATTTTGGCAAATATTGTAGCTATAAGTATTCTCATTGCTTCGCTCACCGTTCGCTGTTTCTAGTGTATTGGTGCGATCATGTACGGTCATATACGGTTGCTGGTTCGATTCAAACTTGGAACTGATATTTGTGTCTATATAAATATTTTTCTTTTCTGGTTATTGTGGGTCTCAGTTGATGTTATGAGCAGCCTGATAACGATCGTTACCATTGTAAGAGAACTTAACGGACAACCTGCAATGGATTGACGTGGCGGATTAAATTCTAATCCTTCTCTCATAATATGAAGACGTGAAATTCCTGCAGTAGTATGACATAGACTGTTTCATTTCATGTAATTATGACATGAGCCATTCATGACGTATTTATTAAATAAAAAGAGACTTAAACATTTTTTTTTTTGAGTTGTCCGTAAAATCGTAAAGCGTCTTCCATATTTCCCAAAGATTGGCCGTAAAAATTGAAACGGTTGAGTAGAATGCATACTTAAAAGCATTTACATATTCTGTAGAGAAAAATAAATCGATTTATTTTTCTCAGTAGTAAACTATTTAATTGCACGACCTAATTGGAATATATATTAACTCTTTTAAAAGCTTGTTTAAGTAGGTTAACTCTGATAGAGTCTGAGAGAATCAATACTTCTGTATAACTTTATATAATATTATATAATTCGCGTGTTTTTACACGTCTTTATTTACATGATACTATATGGAAACAGACTTTCTGACGAAAACATTTTTTTATATATTAGAACTAACCAATGAACGAACGAAATAAAAAATATCTGCAGTATAATAGCTGAAGTAGTAAAATTGTACTTTTTTCGTTTAATTTTTTGATTGTTGATTCAATCTTCTGTCGTAAATGTATAAAAATCTTTGAGGGTAGAATGAAAAAAATCTACCACCACATCAGCCGTTATATGTCCACTGCTGAACTTAGGTCTAAAACGCCACTTCTTGGGAGGGTTGTCAATACTCGCCACGCTTTGCAGGCGGGTTGGCGAGCACAATGTCTTATGTCAAGATACAGTGACGCCGCTGCCTACCACTATTCCTGTTGGTGTACAGTTATTCGCACCACTATAGCCTACTATTCTCCTCTGCCGGTCACCGTGTAACAATACAATAATGACAAATCTACTTAATGACATGACACAGGTCATTTGACAGATTTTATTTGGTAATTCATTATGAATGACAGCGATATAGCGAAGCGCACACATACTCAATGACTCCAGAATGATAGCATATTGTATAATGTTTTATGTTTGAAACATACAGAAACATACGCCTAAAACACTACGAGCATTTTAATGCCTCACACAAACATTTTTCGTGAATAAGGATTGGACCTGGGACTGTAATGTACGCAGCATCCAGTTGCTGTAAAAGATTACAATCGATTTTCACAGACCCTTTAACATTCATAAAAGAACTTTGTCTAGTTTTATAATAAAAAATACAAAATGTTTAACACCATCCCTATTAAAGAGGTTTAAATTAAAACTCCGGGATGAATGACGCATACGCACGACATACAGCCGCGCTACGTGAGACAGCTATATCATCCATCTCTCTCGCACTTTTACCGTTACGGATAAGTAACCGTCGAAAGCCTTTGGTTTCGGAGATTAATCGCTGATATACAATAGTACAAAAGGAGAGAAGAAATGATATATTAACTAGAAAATCGTAAAGGCCAATGAAATGAGATCAGTATATTTTTACGTGGTCCTATTACTTTGATTTCTTTAGTGAATGTCTATCATCAGGTAACATATGTTTCACTATGGTTCAGCATCGTGATATACGGGAGTTTAGTATAACGTGATATATGTATAACAGCCTATAAACAATTTCGGTAAGTAGGTTTCTAACTATGTAATTGGGTTTTACGGCGAACAAATGTACACCAAGCAGGATGGTGATGGGCAGCAGTGTCATCAGCGGCACATGTCCTTTTTTTTATAGTAGGGGAATCCATTTACGGATGATATCCAGGACGCCCGGGTCGGAAGTCCTAGACCTATGTCGGACACTTTGGGAGTGCAATACCATACTAAACCCCTGCGGGAGCCTTCAGCCGCTTTAATTGGAGGGTCCCGGATCTGCAGGCAATAGGATCCCTCTAGCGACAGGCTGGCCTCGGCGAAAAGGCCAGACTTATCCTCCATGGGGACTGTCCGGCTCACCTCTGAGCAGTCCCGACGACGCCGTGTCTAGCAGGACCGGGTTCCCATCCCGGCCCAACACGGGCACAAGGGCGTGGGGGAGTCCCCGAGTGTTTATTGCTACGTCCACGTCGTCTCCCCTGGACCCTGACCTGACCCCGGTAACGCAGGTGGCAGGCAGGTGACCGAACGCAGTAAACTGTACTTGGGTGTATTAGAGTGTTTTGTCTGTGTGACTACTAAGTGGTTTTTGCGATGCTTACGCGGAGCAAAAGTGGAGCTACCAAAGGCCCTTCTCAGGGCCAACCTAACGGCCCTTCTCAGGGCCAACCCAACGGCCCTTCTCAGGGCCAACCCAACGGCCCTTCTCAGGGCCAACCCAACGGCCCTTCTCAGGGCCAACCCAACGGCCCTTCTCAGGGCCAACCCAACGGCCCTTCTCAGGGCCAACCCAACGGCCCTTATCAGGGCCAACCAGAAGGCGAGATGGAGGTTCTGGAGAACATCTCCATCACCTCACTGTCCGAATCGGACCTGGGTCGGAAGCGCCTGTACTCCGGGGACTCGGAGGATTCCGGCTCGGAGACAGAGACGGGAGAAACCACGGGGGGTAGATCCCGGACAGCGGCCAAGAGGGGCAAGGCGCCCACCCTTACTAGCGCCAGAGCGGCTCTAAGAGAGCGTGTAGAGAGAGTCCGGGAGGACGAGTTTGAGGCGGTCCTCCAAAAGAGAGCTTTTGTAAAGCAGAAGGAGGTGGGGGGTCAAATGGAGGAAGCTCCCATCGAGATTGACGATGTGGATAAGCGAGGGGCCGAGGAGCTGAGGGTGGCTTCGGAGGGCAACCTAAATCTGATCCTCAGCCTGACCGGTAAGTCGGTCAATCTGCGGGGGGGCTATGCCTCCAAAATAAGGAAGGCAGCGGGATCTATCAGGGAGGTGCTGGAGTCCCTGGTGACCCGCACTGAATCGGAGGAGGTTCGCCGATTGAGGGCCGACAACAGTCGGCTCGCGCGGGAACTGGAGCTGGTAAGGAACGAGGTGCGGGCCTACAGAAGGGAGTTCGAGAACAGTCGCAAAAAGGCGGCTGAATCCGCGAACACGGTGGGAACTGCCGACCTAATGCAAGAAATTGCAAATATGGTCGCCAACACCGTGGATGATCGCCTGGCGGCTTTCCAGCTCCCGGCAGCCCCTCCTTCCCGCCCCCCACTGGCTGGGGACAACAGGCCGCTGGCAAGAGCCACCAGGGCTGCCATTGCGGCGAAGGACCAGGCGGCGGCGACTCTCAGCGCGAGCACAGTGGACCCGGTGGAGTTCCCCGCCCTTCCATCGGGCAAAGGAAAGGGGAAGGGCAAGGGGAAGGGGAAGGGCAAGGAGGTGGAGTGGACTGCGTTCGGTCCCTCCACCTCAAAAGAATCGGCTCCTCAGGGAAAGGAGAGAGAGGAGGCCAAATCCCAGGAGGAGACAGCGACAAGCTGGACAGAAGTCGTCCGCCGAAAAACGGCGGCCAAAAAGCGGACGGCTTCAGTGCCGCCGGTGAAGAACCCGGTGACCGAAAAACCGGCGGCTTCAGCGCCGCCGGCAAAGAAGGAGGCTACAAAGCCTAAGCTGGCACTCCCCCGCTCATCGGCCGTAATAATTAAGTTACGGCCGGAGGCAGCGGCCAAGGGGGCCACGTACGGGTCGACACTGCTCAAGGCCGAGAGCAGTATCGACCTAAAGGAGCTGGGAATCGGCCCGCTCCGGATTCGCCAATCGGCCACCGGGGCGCGCCTCATCGAGGTGCCTGGCTCCACGAGCGGCGAGAAGGCCGATGCCCTCGCCGCTCGTTTGAAGGAGGTCCTAGCGGAGGAGGTGGAGGTGCTCAGGCCTGAGAAGAAGGTGGAGATGAGAATCTCAGGCCTGAGCGACGCGGTCACCGCGGAGCGTCTGGCTATCGCGGTGGCGAAGGAAGGGGGCTGTTCCCCCGGGCAGGTCCTCGTGCGGAACATCCGGACGGGGCTAAGGGGCCCGGGGTCAGCCCACATTGAACTCCCGGCGGCGGCAGGTAAAAAGCTGCTGCAGGCCGGGAGCATAGCGGTGGGGTGGACCAAAGCGACGGTCCACTTCCTGCAAGCGCGTCCTAGGCATTGTTTCCGATGCCTGGGACTGGGGCACGTCGCCGGCGCGTGCCCAGGTGGCACTGACCGCAGCACTCTGTGCTATCGCTGCGGTCAGGCAGGCCACAAAGCCGCCGGGTGTTCGGCCGCCGCCCATTGCGCGGTGTGCGCGGACGCCGGCAGGCCGGCGAGCCACGTGATGGGAGGCATGGCATGTAAGCCCCCATCAACCCGCGGGAAATTCCCCCCGCAAACGTCACAAGGGGGGAACCGAGTGGAGGCAGCAGACGCTGATATGGCCGAGTGATGCCCGGTCATCTCAGCGTTCTCCAGGCGAACGCCAACCACTCCGCCGGGGCCCAGGACCTTCTCCTGCAGTCCATGGCGGAGTGGAGTATTGACGTAGCGATCGTCGCCGAGCCTTACGCCGTGCCCCCTAGCCCACACTGGGCGGGGGACACCGAGGACTCGGTGGCGATCGTGGTGAGGCCTGGAGCCGGTCCCCCCCTCGTCGTCAAGGCGAGGGGCCGCGGGTACGTGGCGGCGGTTCGGGGAGAGGTGGCTTTCGTCGGAGTCTACTTCTCCCCGAACCGTGACCTGGCGGCCCTGGAACGGTTTCTCGACGTTCTGGGGCCGCTGGTGGGGCAGCTAGCTCCCCTCCAGGTAATCGTGGCCGGTGATCTCAACGCCAAGTCCACGGCTTGGGGTAACCCGGTTACGAACCCAAAAGGGAGGGAGGTGGAGGAGTGGGCGCTAGCTGCCGGACTGTGCCTGCTCAATGTGGGGGCAGTCCAGACGTGCGTGCGATGGTCGGGAGGTTCCGTGGTGGACGTCACGTTTGCCACGCCGGCCATCGCACGCAGAGTGGAGGGGTGGAGGGTGGAGACAGAGGTGGAGACTCTCTCGGACCATCGATACATAAGGTTCGAGGTGTCTCCAGCTCCTGTCCGTCCGGCGTCATCATCGTCGTCAATGTCGTCCAGGGAGCGTAGCCAGTTTCCGCGTTGGGCACTCTCCAAGCTCGATCGGGAACTGGCAGAGGAGGCCGCAATCGTCGGCCGCTGGAGCCTCCCGCTGCTGTCGGAGTTTGGGGTGGATGAGGCGGCCAGCCGGCTCTGCGACGCATTCACTGCTGTCTGCAGAGCGGCCATGCCGCCCGCGAAGCGTCCATCCTCGCGGCGGGCACTCTACTGGTGGTCGGCTGAGATAGCCGGTCTCCGGTCCGCCTGCACCGGGGCTAGGAGACAATATACCCGGAGCAGGCGGCGACGCCCCCAGGACGTGGACAGGGACGACAGGCTGCGCAGGATCTACGTGGAGAAAACGAAGATCCTGCGGCAGGCCATATGCCGAGCCAAGGAGGAGGCCTGGTTGGAGTTAATTGGGGGTCTGGAGAGAGACCCCTGGGGCCGACCGTATAATTGGGCGCGGAACAAGCTCCGCGCCCAGTCGGCCCCCATCAGCGAAACGCTCCAGCCGGACCAACTGGGGAGGATCGTCGGGGAACTCTTTCCCGACGAACCCGAGGGCTTCGTGCCCCCCAGAATGGCTCGGCAGACGCCGGACGAGGAGGATGGTGTTCCGCCACCCGTCACAGAGGCTGAAATGGAGGGGGTGATTACCCGCCTCCAGGGTAAGAAGAGGGCGCCGGGTCCAGACGGGGTGCACGGGAAAGTCCTCGCGATTGCTCTCGGGCACCTCGGCGACAGCCTCCGGGAGCTGTTTGATCGCTGCATGCGGTCTGGCCAGTTCCCGGGGGCCTGGAAAGAGGGTCGGCTCTGCCTACTTCCTAAGGCAGGGCGGACCCCGGACTCAGCTTCGGCAGTGCGACCGGTGGTGCTGCTGAACGAAGCTGGGAAGGCCTTGGAGAAGATAGTGGCCTCCCGGCTCGTTCAGCACCTGGAGGAGGGCTCGGGACCCGGACTGTCGGAATCCCAGTTCGGGTTTCGAGCACGCCGGTCGACTGTCGACGCCCTCAAACGCCTACGGGCGGTGACGGGTGAGGCGGAACATGGGAGGGAGGTGGTGGTCGCGGTGTCGTTAGACATCGCGAACGCCTTCAACAGTCTTCCGCACGTGGTGATACGGGAGGCACTAAAATACTTCGGAGTGCCCCCGTATCTAGGGAGGCTGTTGGAGGCGTACCTCTCTGATCGGAGGGTAGGCCTCGAGAACCGGTCGGGGTCCGTGGAGTGGCGGCGAGTCGGCTGCGGTGTCCCGCAGGGATCGGTTCTGGGTCCGATCCTGTGGGACATCGGGTACGACTGGGTCCTGCGAGGCCGTCTTCTCCCCGGGATGGGTGTCATCTGCTATGCGGATGACACCCTCGTTTATTCCCGGGGACGAAATTTCAAGGAGGCGGCGCGGCTAGCCGAGGTCGGCCTCGACCTCGTGATCAGCCGCATAGAGAGTTTAGGGCTTCGTGTCAGGATTGACAAGACCGAAGCCCTGCTCTTCCGCGGGACCGGCCGCAAGGGACCTCCACCGGGGGCTACCCTTCAGATCGGAGAGGGGAGAGTCAGGATGAGCCCGCAAATGAAATATCTCGGACTCATCCTGGACGGAGGGTGGACCTTCGGCCCACATTTCGCGATGGTGGGACCGAAGGTCGTGAAGGCGGCGAGTGCGCTGGGCAGACTCCTCCCGAACCTCGGAGGACCCAGCGCCGCCTGCAGGCAGCTGTACTCCGGAGTCTGCCGGAGTATGGCGACGTACGGTGCCCCGGTTTGGGCGGATCGCCTCACCGCGAAAAATAAGGCGGCGCTTCGTGCTGCGCAGCGAACAATCGCGGTGAGGGTGATTCGGGGGTACCGTACGGTATCGTGGGCTGCAGCTACTGCTCTAGCCGGCGACCCCCCGTGGGAGCTCGTGGCGGAGGTTCTTGCCGAGACCTACTCATACGTCTCGGGTAGGAGAGCTCTTGGTGAGAACCCTACGTTGGACGGGATCCTGCGGGTGCGTCGGATAGGGCAGGAAGCGCTTATGCGGAGGTGGGGGGAGGACCTGGCGGGGCAGCCGTACGGCACACGCGTAACGGCTGCCATTCGCCCGGTCCTTGAGCGGTGGATGCGTCGAAAACGCAAGCCCCTCACCTTCCGTCTGACGCAGGTACTCACCGGGCACGGTTGCTTTGGTGACTACCTGTGCCGGACGGCCCAGAGGGAGCCGACGACTGAATGTCACGATTGTGGCGCGGCGGTGGACTCCGCCCAGCACACCCTCGAGGTGTGCCCGAGATGGGCGGCGCTGCGTCAAAGTCTGACGTCGGTCCTCGGAGGGGACTTGTCGCTTCCGAGCATTATCATCGCGATGCTCGGTGACGACGAGTCCTGGAAGGCGATGGTCTCCTTTTGCGAGACAGTAATGTCCCAGAAGGAGGCCGACGAGCGGGTGAGAGAGGAGGCCGCTGACGTGGCCTCCATCCGCGGGCGACGAATGGGGGTGCGTAGGAGGCGCTACTTAATGCGCCTCCAGTAACGCCCCTGTGCCCGTATCGGGCCGGGATGGGAACCCGGTCCTGCTAGATACGGCGTCGTCGGGACTGTTCAGAGGTGAGCCGGACAGTCCCCATGGAGGAGAAGTCTGGCCTTTTCGCCGAGGCCAGCCTGTCGCTGGAGGGATCCTGTTGCCTGCAGATCCGGGACCCTCCAATTAAAGCGGCTGAAGGCTCCCGCAGGGGTTTAGTACGGTATTGCACCCCCAAAGTGCCGAGTCCGACATAGGTCTAGGACTGCCGACCCGGGCATCCTGGATATCATCCGTAAATGGATTCCCCTGCGACAAAAAAAAAAAAAAAAAAAAAAAAAAAAAAAAAAAAAAAAAAAAAAAAAAAGGGCACAAGGGCGTTACTGGAGGCGCATTAAGTAGCGCCTCCTACGCACCCCCATTTGTCGCCCGCGGATGGAGGCCACGTCGGCGGCCTCCTCTCTCATCCGCTCGTCGGCCTCCTTCTGGGACATTACTGTCTCGCAGAAGGAGACCATCGCCTTCCAGGACTCGTCGTCGTCGAGCATCGCGGTGATGACGCTCGGGAGCGACAAGTCCCTCCCGACGACCGACATCAGACCTTGACGCAGCACCGCCCATCTCGGGCACACCTCGGGGGTGAGTCCACCGCTGCGCCACAATCGTGACACTCAGTCGTCGGCTCCCTTTGGGCCGCTTGGCTAATGAAAGCCAGTGTTTGTAAGCCCCCTAAGACTCCGCTGACCGTCCGTTTGTTTGTTATAGGGTTACACATTTAAAGCATTAATTGAACTCAAAATGTTTACAAAAAATATATTACTATATCGTTACAACGAAAAATAATACAAACAGAATAAACTAAAAAATCAAAAGGAGTCAACGTTAAATTAAAGAGTCTTCACACACGAAGCACATTTCCGACGTTTCTTTTTTTTACTCGACCTTAACAAGTGTATATTGATAAACATTTCTTTAACTTCGTGTGGGAGACTGACTTTTTTTTAACTAACAAAAGCCTATGTATACACTTACACATCCACAGATTTAATTCAAATATCCCGGCAGAACTACGAATAATACTCGGGTCCATTCACCTGAATACCGAATAAAGATACAAAGATACAGCCTTTTATGCTCTCCTTCGGGAACTAATTTTAACCCGAATATATGATCAGGATGTGAGATATTATTATGTGATATTTATATGAAGTTCAGATGACCCAGTGTAACAAATATATTGATAAAACATATTTAAATTACTGTACAGTTAGATTTAATGTGTGTTAAAATAAAATTTTATTTGTAATATAGGTAGTAAACTCCGGATCCAATGAACCTATTTTAAACATTATTGCATTCTTTGATAGTTCCATTATTTTAAATAGTCAGTGACTATATTTTATTTATTTTTATGTATTATTTATTTATTTATTATTTATTTTTGCATACAAATACACAAAAGTAACAATAATTATAATTTAAAACAATCAGCTTGCATCAGTCGCAACAGGCAGGCGGCAGCCTTATCGCTAATACAGCGATCTCTTCAGACAACCTTTGGGAAGAGGACTTGCATATGCAGTCGCAGTTCAGTCAGTTCAGTTCATATATATATGAAATTAAAATGTTCAAATACTTAATAATTAAAAATACATTATATAATAATCATGCAGTGATCGCTGTAGCATCGCGTCATCTCTTCGTATAGAAATCAAAAGAAGAATTAAAAATTTGAGAGTATAAACAGGAAAAAAATCTTTATACCTACATGAAAATTGTTTTAAAAAACAAAGCTACTAAACAAAACGAATCTATATGAAATATAATTGAAGTTTATTTCCGTTTTTATAACAGGCGCACGTGAGGTGAGGATATTGGTACATGAATCACAAACAATTTACGAATAAGTGTCGCTTATGAGAATTTAACGAGAAATATATATTTTTTCCCTCCGATATATTATAAACGGAAAAGGAAAATTGGTAGTTAAATGTCACCATTTATTCATAGTTTTTACGACATCCAAAACAATACATATATGTTTTCTTGTAAATACAATCAACACTATATTGCGAAATTGCTTATCTTTACTAGGTATATAAATACCTAGTAAAGATAAGCAATTTCGATCATTTGTTGGTTAAAATGCGCTTATTTTTGGAAATTACTTAAAATCTGATTTGGCTTATTACATTATTGTAACAAAGTAAACGAGATTGACGTGTAAAAATTATCATTTGACATATCATTTATCACACAATGATACAATTATAATAATAAAACTATCAATTTTAAACCGTTAATATACATCTGAAACATATTTATTTTCGCTTAACGTAACCGGTAGGTACGAGTATATAAAAGATTTAACGAAAGACTCGCACGCCACGTATTAACGAACTAATCCTAAAGAATTAAGGCCTGTTGTTGATGAAACTTTTAATACCCGCGCGATTGCTTGCGTGAGAACGAACCCTGATTACTATATTTTGACGAGAATCAAAGGCGCCGCGCAGGGCGGTTAAATCGCCTTTATTTGAACTACAGTACAGGGGTACACCCCTGCCATAGTTCTTAATTCACTTATAGGGGCAACGTCAGACGTAATGCGTTTTTGGTAAAAATATGATGATAGAAACCGTGACGTCATCAAGAAGTCTACCTTACTTTGTAAGTTTTACGTTGCGTTGGCCCCTATTTTGGTTCATATTTTTTATTGTAAGGCCTATTAATAAAAAAAAGTACTGTTGCATGGTGTTTTCGTATTACAAATCCATAATTAAGTATTATTAATAATGTATAGACATTCTAGACATTCTAGACAGACAACGACATTCAGTAACGGTTCTTATTTTTTTTTTCTTTTATTATTTACTTTTTCTATTTATGAATTGTATATTTCTAAAATGGAGCTTGTATTTTTACTTTATTTCCATTTTATGTATATAATTTGTGTAAACTTTTTATGTAATACAACTTTTCACTTTTGAAGAAGATTCATAAAAAAATATGAATATATAAAAAATAGTGTAGGTATTATATATGTGTTAAGCGACAATAGTGTAATTTTTCGTTGAGGAAAATCTTTGGACGCGTACCAAACTGTCGAAACGAAGTTAAATTATGAATATAGTAAGAAAATGTATTCCTTTTACCAATGGCGACGTGATAAATTGATCGCTTTGTAAATATATTTATTGAGGGATCGATAAATTACTATTGAGCATATAATTATTATAAAATTTAACAATTTTTCAACTTTTTATATCAATTTTTATCACTCGTCGATTAAAGGTCAGGTTGGTGTCAGGCTTCTTGAGTTTAATTTACTTACCAAATCGCAAATCCACGCACAGCTGTGATTAAGTAAACTAAAGTTGAATTAATATAGTACAAATATAACTTCACAACAGGAGAAAGATCAATTACACTTGAGTAACGATCGTTATCAGATGTCTATAATAACAACCAGGACCGTCGGATTTACGTGCTCGCCGAGGCACAGTGGGAAGACCCACATACACCCAGACCGGAAACAAATATTTATATAAATACAATTATTTGCTCCCAGCGAATCGAACGCGACCGACAGCGTGGAGGCGACTACTCGCACCACTACACCATAATGGTCATCAACAACAACCGTATACGTAATACAATAAAAAGTACATGATAACTCGTTTTCAATGTGTTTTATTCTGTGACATAAAGTATTCTTAACAAAGAAAAGAAAAATGTCGCTACACGCTCTCCGTGTGAAAGCGCCTTAAAGAGCATAGAACTCAGTTGACGAAAGGGATTAACGGATCAGACGAGTATTGATTTAAAAATACCTGCTGGGGTTTGTATCGCTATGTTTTAGTAAAAATAATAATACTGAGAAATAATAACAGACCAGTTTCAGGTACATAACAACCCCACACAAACAATGTATACGTCGCAGTCAACTAGCTTAATATGCCATTCAATCAACAGCCTAGCCATGTTATTGACTCCGTTAAAAAAGAATTTTTTATGTTTTAAAAAAATATATATATTTCATTCGTGTGTTTGTTTGTTAATCTCACAATATAATTGATCGATTTCATAAATTTAATCTCCCTTAAAAAGCCTATCAATTGAGAAAAATTACATTCTATTTCTCTCTGCCGGTCACCGCACGAAACTGGTCACCACGCGACAAATTATTACTTACTTTAAACTTTAATTTTCTTGGGTTATATGACATTTTGTAATTAAACGAAATGAAATGAAAATATTTGTCGAATCCTGCATTAGGAATCTACAATTTTTGACTTAAAAACAAACAAGCTCTACATTTATTACATGCAACATTATTTTTTATCAAGCAAGCTTGAAATTTACTTCAAAAATGCCCTTTTCTAATTTAAACATTAAACAGTACAGCTTTAGATGTTTCCAAGAGGGCAAAGATGATTTCGCCAATGTTATGTAGAAAAAAAGAGTACTAGGAAGATTGATCGATGCGGTTCGATTTTTTCATTTCATTTTTAAAGTATAAAAATAGTAAGATTTAGTTATAACATTTTTACCTAGAACATCACCCCAATCTCTAAAAAGAGAACCAAAATGCTTAACGCATCAATCTGACAATACACGTAATTCAAAATAGATAATATACTCATTGAATACAAAAATAAAATACCGTAGAACCAAAAAGTAGCCTTAATTACGATAGCAAAACTGTATAATATTTAGATCTTGAGGCGTGAGAAAACCTGATACCATGTTTGAGTTCCTGTGACTCTTTAACAGAGCGAGATACCTGAGCGAGGGTCCTGTGTTTCACAAAGTATATACCGAAGCAAACTGATATCGTTCGACCTTTGTTAAGAGCATTTTGGTTATTTTCATAGTTCTTAAGTTAATGTGCCTCATCAAAATAACAAGAGTTGTCAAAAAGTTAGGATTTTCTTATACATGTCTATTTCTCAAAGCGGTTAAAATAGGGTCTATAATTAATTACGAAAGAATTAAGGTACTGAAAATTTGTTTAGTTACTATATTATATACACACACAAAAAAAGAAAAAAAAACTGTTTAGTATAATATAAAACAATACAAAAATTCTGTGTACAAAAGGCATTCTTATCGCTAAGCAGTGATCTCTTCCAGATAACCAACGTGAAGGAGTTAATGTGAAAAAAGCGGAGAGGGTGTACAGTGTAAACAAAAAAAAAAAAACAGTAAAAAAAAAATAAACTTAAACAACTAATCAATACCAATCACTACAAAATAGAACAACGTATTAATAAAATAGAAAATATTTTTTCTATCGCCATAAAAAATATATCTATATGCTATAAAAACTATATGTTTTAATACACGCCTAAAATGTTCTAATTTGTTTAGTGTACTTTGAAAATAAAATGCTTCCGGAACGTTTTATTTTATCTAGAATATAATTTATTCTAAATGAGACAATTTCATCGAGGACAATGCACACTACGTCTACTATCTAACAGACGCGATAAATTAATTAATCTGTTATCTATAGGAGACACGGGAGCCGAGTTAAAGCCAGGCAATCAAACACGGGTCTAGACTAGGGTTAGAACGCATTTACCTCTGCGCTTACTTGAAGCGGAGACGTATTTACACGGTATACTAATAAATTAAAATATTCACTTAATAATTTTGGCTATTTAAATTTTTAAGTTTTTATGTAAGAAAATTTTATCTATTCTTACATTATAAAGCAGAAATGTTTCCTTCGTTATTGTTTTATTTCTTAATATTTTATTTTAATCGCAAAAAGTATAAAAAGTATTACTCAATTTGCTATCAATCTTGTAAACTATGGATACCCCCAAAATTAAAAAATTGAAACTGATCAAAAAAATTAGACTTTTAAATATTAAATTTCAAGAATAGGTATTTATATAATATTCTTTATTTACACTTTGAAAAAAAATATTAATATATTTTGAGAGAAACCAATGCTAGCGCGAGTCGATACTAATAAAATTAATATTAGATTTATAATAAAATTATACTGAACTCAACGGTGTGACGGTGAGTCGTCTCAGCGTGGATCAGCTATGTTTGGGTTGAACCGAGTAGGGATTGACATGTTTCTACACGTTCAATGGCCCTATATCTCCATAGATACCATCTTTGGATAATTAAATCCCAACGCTAAGCCATTTGACCCGAATTCGTTTTATGATTGTTATCGACAATTACGATATTTTATTTGTTATTGGAAAAATATACCGACATACGAAATTTAGTTATAGTTAAGTAAGAGGACCTTTATCCTCGTTTTGTCTAGACTTGTCAGACTAGTACAGATCGCAGATTACAATACCGCTTCTGAATCATAATTTGATGTAGTATGTATCTAATATATACCTAATAGGAAAATTTTTATACCGGTAATCTGAGCAACAATGATTTTTCGGACTCGGATTTATACATGTCGATATTACGTCCAATGAAACATACTACTACATATTTAAATTGTAATAAAACTAAGGTTAAACTTAACCCAGTTTAAACTCTAGTGCTTTAAGCAATAATATGTCATTAGTATTATGTTGCATTGTTTTTAGAATAAGATTTTCGCATCACTTATTTAAGTCAATGAAGATTATATTTTATTGATTTTTATGTGTACTACTGCTTTTACCCGCGACTTCGTACGCATGGAATTTACTTCGTTACGATTTTGTTTCTTTTTTTTTATATAGTTATCACTCAATTTCTACATATATTATTACATAAATTACATTTTAACTCTGAAAACCACATCTAATTTTGTGAAGTGATTTTGCGATTAATGGCACAAACATACAGATCGACAGACAAAAATTGCATTAGGTACATGTATTTTAGTACAATTTTATTACATATACCTATGGATTATTTTATTTATACAATTCTAAAGTTATTATGTAATAATAGATACAAAATGTTTTATCAATTTTTTACTCATCCCAGTAGTCGGACAAGATTATCGACAAGTTACCGACGATAGTAAATCATTCGAACTTCGCGTGGGGTCCGAACACGTGGGACATCCCTCGCCACTGTAACTTGAACGGTGTCCTGTAAAAACTGTACTAAACTAACGTTAAGACAAATTTATGTTTAGAGTTCGTAACGCGATAAACTGAATTCGAAGTTAACTGAATGGAAGTGGATAAATTTTGAAGAGAAATATTTTGATTAAGCGATGTTTTCAATGAAATTTTTTGTATTATCTTTATAAAAAAGTAATTTATGAAACAGATCGATTAATACTAATAATAATACAACAAAAATAATATCGACGACTTGTTGGCGCAGTGGTCACAGCAACTGGCTTATGCGCTAGCGGTCGCGGGTTCGATCCCCGCACATGACAAATATTGTATAGGCCATACGGATATTAGTCGCGGTCTGGGCGTTTGTGCTTGTGTTGTGTGTGTTCCCGGAACCCCATCACAGGATAAACATCCTATTGGGGGGCGTTGAGTGTGAGACGTTTATTTATTTATTAAAATAAAAATAAGAAAGGAAGCAATTTGTGATACAGCTATAGATTACTGGTAAGACTTACTAATGTAGAGTACATTTAATAAAAATGTAAGAGATAGGTTTCCCCACCGCGTCTCGGCGAGCACGTAAAGCCGTCGGTCCTGTTTGTTATCGCAAAAATTTGATAGTGATCGTTACTCGTGATAGAGAGATTATTCACCAACACTCAGTGTAGCAGCGTGGTGGATTAAGCTCGTATATGGAGAGGAAGCCTATGCCCAGCAGTGGGACGTTTACAAGCTAATTAAGTAAAAGGTTGCTAAGCTAAAATTTAAACTATTTTTTAACATAGAAAATTGTGAATGTGACATTGACTGAATTAATTTCGACATGACATTGTTATATTTGTGATAACGATACCTAAGTCAATCATATTAAAACAAAACTATTAAGCGTTATAAATAAAAAATTACAACTAATTATAATAATTCTCAAATAGAAAATATTTTGAATATTTGAATTGAAACAAATGAAAAATGAAAATAAAAATATACCGCATATTCAAAGTAAAATTTATATATAACTAAGTACTCTGCAATACTGCTGGGAGCTTTTCTAACCAATCGCAACAAGACACTCTGGACTGAAAGAACAGAAACAATTTAACAGTTTACTAAAACTTATAAACTGACATAATTTGTACTTCTAATTAATAATTCGTAAAATTGTTTATGGCAAATTTTAAAACAACAATTGTTCGCGGGTTCATCTCAGCAGAAGCGGGACCGGAATCACACACAGTACAAACACAACCACCCCAATCACGACAAATACGAGTATATAGCATACTAGCATCCGCCCGCGGCTTCACCCGCGTGGATGTCGGTTATCACGACCGAAAAAAAGTATCCTATGTTACTTCTAATACCTCCAAAAATATGTGTACAAAGTTTCATAGTGATCGGTTAAGTAGTTTTCGCGTGAAAGCGTTACAAACAAACTTACTTTCGCATTTATAATATTAGTTTAGTATGATGATCAATATTGTCGCTTGTCATAAGCAAAGATCCAACCGGGCACCGCTAACGCTACAGTTAGTTGTCATGACCACTGCGCCAAATCTTCGACAAAACATAATAATTATGATATTTATTTTATTTTATTTTTATTATTTTTAATTTTAATATTAATTTTTAAATTTGAATTTTTTATTATTAATCACTTAATTTAATGGGTTTGAATGTTGTATTTAATTGTTTTAAATTCTGATCTTAATTATTAATATCTCACTTTTTACTTCTTCTTGTATGTATTATTTATTAGTGGAAACTTGATTGGTTTATATTTTATCTTGTTATTATTTACAATTTTTCTGTTATTGTACTGTTTGTTTCCCAAATATAAATATAAATAAATCAATGTTTATATTGGAATTTGGCGATTCAAATGTTTAAAATATTCTGATTTTATAATTTAATTTCATAACGGAACATTAAAAGTCATCGAAAAGTTATGTATCAAGAAAATACATTAAAACAGTCAATCTTTTTCGACAGTTCAAAGTAAATTGGTTATAAAGGAACAACAGCTGTTAAAAGCATCGTAAGTCTCTCAAGTATTTCCCACCGCTTTTACGTGATCTTTTCAAACACGTATGGGTTTTTTGTACGAGGGTCGGGGGTTAGTTCGTGTTGAACCCAATAGTTGTACCTACTTCTGTCCACCGTCCCCTTCGATATTCTACGCGTGTGACAGAGATAACATGATAGTGTGAGCGAAACAGGTTAGGTATATGTATGACCTGTTAATAGTCGGGGTTCTTTTACCGATACATCTGATGTATATAGGATTAAACGTGGTTTTACATTATTCAAAGTATTGCTATTTATATTAGAAATAAATTGACGACGTTTCTTATGGTGGTAGTAATTTATTTTCTGGGAGTGGTCGCGATAACAATCTAAAAGGTCAGACC
The DNA here is from genome assembly GCA_036937285.1 of Euphydryas editha. Taxonomy (NCBI): domain Eukaryota; kingdom Metazoa; phylum Arthropoda; class Insecta; order Lepidoptera; family Nymphalidae; genus Euphydryas; species Euphydryas editha. The sequence goes on along the minus strand of JAUPFZ010000017.1, from coordinate 2,050,264 downwards.
AAATTTGTACCGTTCGAACTGCCAAATATCGACGTCTCTACCTTTTATAGTCATACCACAGCAAGCCTATTACGAAATTAAGATTATTCAACCATAACAGCTTCTCATTATGCGAACATAAATAAGCCACGTGTCAGTTATATAATACATATAAAATTTTCCGCACATGCGACCGCAGACAAGGGCGATACTTTAATAAAATTGTAATGTAAAACTCTCACCCAATTCCCATGATGAATCCTCCCGCTCACCCGAGGTGACGCGTCCGAAAAAAAAAATTTCCAAATGCCGAACGTTTTGTCGTTGCTCATTCAGAAAACATCCTATTAAGTAATTTTTTCTGCCTAAATCTAATGTAGAGGGTTGCATCCCATATGGGCCTGTGGGACCGCTATAGCTGCTTATAAAAATAGTCTCTAGGTTATTGAGATAAGGTCAAACCGTACATCCGCATCTGATTCGTCTCCCCGTAAGCAGCTGGCTACAAATGCACCATGCGATTCCAACCCTCCAAATGCAATATTGCGTAGTAATAATAAATTTTCAAAGACAAGGTATTCTTGGGGGCGATTGACGAGTAAGGGTTGGGAATTATCGGGACGTTTCAACCGAATCTAATGTCTTTCTAATTGCAACGGTTTCCTTTGGTTCAGTGAGCTGATCTCGTAGGAGAATATGTTCGCGTTCAAAGCAATATCGCATACCTCTTGTTCCCCTATTTTTTCGTAACAAATTAAACGAACCATTTAGTTCAAAAAATCATTAATATCAATTACTTTGTCGTTTCCTTAGCGATAAAACAACCAAACATTTTTTTTTTTGTTAATGAAGTTAACATCGCCAAGGAATGTAGATTCAATTAAATAAACGGCAAAAAATATTAACAAGTTTTTGGAATTATAAATTTATGTTTATATTTTATTTCCGGTACATTCTTACTTATGTCCTGTAATTAGTATTCTCAAATGTTTTACGCATCTTTACCATAATATAAATAAAATATAAAGAAATAATATATAATAAGGGCAGGATTACTTAGCCAAGATTAAATGATCATAATTATTTATGTACATATTATTAATAACCGAACATAGTCTCGAATTCCAAGGTCCCACTCTCCTTTCTCCATTCTCCATCCCGGTCTCCCTTTAAAATGTTTATCGTATCTGTCATTCGCTTTATCATAATTGGATAAATTTTACACTTTGATTCCTTACACGCCCTAAAAAGTTCGTAAAGCTGCATACCATCACGATTATGACACATAAGATATTCCAGACATGTATCAAAACATCTTGGCGATTTAAAAGGGTGGTAGAATCAAATCTACGTCAAATTTTTAAGTTTAGTATCTCATATGAAAACATACTTCTATACAACAACCCCCTCGCCCCCCCCCCCCCCCCCCCCCGGACAAATGGAATCCTGCATCGAGGATTCCCAAATACACACGCAAAACAAACACAAACGAACAGATACAAACATCTGTGCGATCTGTACAAACATTTGTTATAAGCGGGTACCGAACCCGCGACCTCTAGCACATGAGCCAATTTCTCTAAACTCTTTTTTTTCTGTAACTTCCAATGCCAGTTTCTGTAACCTCTGCATCAACCCTTTGTCGTGTTATGGATAGGTATATCGTTGTTTACAATTGCATAAGACTCGTTTATATATTATAATGGTATTTGAAAATCATCTGAATTACCAAGCATTAGTTTTAGGCATAGTGCAAAACCATGTTAATGTTAACAAATCGCACCGAATGCCGTGTCAAAGTTCAACCTACACTCCAAACGAGAATTGTTTAACTAAGCATTCACAGAAATATGCTCGTATTCGAACGCTTAAAATTCTTACGTTTTCCGCAGACTCGATTCAGCGTCCATTCAGCGTTTACTTGCCAATCTATCTGGAGCTTCACCTCCCCTTTCTTACGACTGAAGATTCGATAAAGGGGTGTCGTGAGATGTTTTACTGGGGGTCGCATTTAACTGGTCTAGTGACAATGGAGGTGTGAAAGGGGTTTTAAGTAAACACTCTTTTGTGGAGGGCTCATGGCGGTGAGGACGCGTTGCGCAAATAGATTATGGTGTAAGCGTCGTCTGTTGGTGACAAGGCTCCTTAGGAGGTCTTAGCTAACCGCTTCTCGGTTTGCTCGAGTGACACAGATTTAACGCGTTCTTGTTAATTTTTGCACATTATTTACACTCTTATAACTTTAACAGTAACAAAAAATCATGGTTGAAATGGGATTACATTTTGAAGAAGTACATTAATCTCCTTCTCTTTAAGTCGTCAATTATTCATAACTATATCATCTAAAATAAATAATCGCAAAAGATTGTAAAAAAAATACAGTTCCATCTTATTTATGTATAAGTGTGAGTTCTCTATTGTTAGACAAAATTGCCGTCACATATTTGTGTATTTATATGTATGTTTTCCGAAACAGATTTACAATGTTTTGTCATTACGGAGTTTGAGATGAATCGTAAACAAGCTTTTGATCACAGTAATATTTGCTGTCTTTAGTTAAAACAAATATGTACCGTCTACTCGACTCATCGTCGTTTTAAGCAACCTACGTATTAAGTAATTTTAATGAATCATCAACCATTTTGAAGAGTCAACGCCAACAGTGTATTAAATGTTCAACAATCAATCCGATTAAAGATAAATCATAATATTTAAACTATAATAAAATATGAGATATGTAACTTGATCATCGTAATTTCTGAGAGCCGCGATAGAACCGTTGATAGAACACATGACACGTGACAGACTGATTTTGAAATGCTAAATTGTTTAAATTTTATATTTTGCTCGGTGTTAAAAACAAACATCGTGAACAAACCTTAATATTTCAGATGAAATCATGAGTCATATACCTATATTTGCATGTACATGTCTTCCTTCAGTGGAGCAACGTGGCGGATTAAGTTCCAATCATAGTCCTTCGTACCAGCCATGTCCAGCAGTGGCATATATACAGGTTCTTACTGTACAGTTATTTAAATATAGCATATTTTTATACATCGTAATTTTAGAAAGGCAGAACCCTCAAAATAATTTTTTTAGTTTTATCAGCAAAACAACCCTCAATGGGGAACATTCACAAGAATAATTAGATAATTAAATAGCTTAAAATGCCTCCATACCCTGAGTTACTCGCATTGTTGTGATAAATATAATGACACGTCACATGTGTGACGTGATAAATCTAATACACACACAGTCATGCTCCATGACCATAACCCACCTATAGCAGCTGGTTAATTTTTTTTTCCGTTAGAATGCTTGGTTTAAAAAAAATGCATAGTCTCTTCTTAATTGTTACGCTTTGCCTCAAAGAACAAAAGTAATTGGAAAATTTCATTAAATTCTACATAATGGTCTAGTCAATAATAGGTTTCGTCTTATCCATTTCACGTGACATTGGAGAAACCAATACTATCCTCGCTCTTATGAAATCCATTAATTCTAATTAGTAAGTGAATGAATGAATGAATAATAGGTGTTTAATCAAGAGATATAATACGTTAACATAGTTACACATGTACATGTAATTATATATATATTATTACAGCGAGCCCGGTAAAAACGTTCCTGCCGCGATTCGGATCAGCGCCCCATTAATGCCGCGTTCGCACAAAAGGTGACTGTCACACTCTACAACGTCACAAAACAATCCGCATACGGTATTAAATGATGTTTCCATTGTTTCTAAACGTTATATTTATCGTTTTGTTGATGTAGACTGTAATTGATGTTATGTAACGAATTTGTTGTGTTGATTAATTTTATTTCATTCACAACGTGTTGACGCAATGGTCATTGTATCTCTACCTACTCGCTCACGGTTGTGAGTTTGATCGCCGCTCATGACTAACATTAACACAAGCCATATTGATGTTTATCGTTACTTATAGTTGCCCCTATAATTTGAGTGTTCTTATCTTATTTCCTTTTGTTGCTACAATAGTGAAATTTAAAATTTTGATTCCACTTTGATTACGGTTCCTTTAATAAAAACTGCCAAAGCACCTTAACGGTCAGCTTTCAGATATTAATCTGAAAGCTGAAAAATGAGAAACATATTAGCTATATATAGTATGGTAGCCATATATTCCGCAGTCAATAAGTCAGTCAGTCTTGTTCTAGCTATCTTCAAATACTTACTTATAGAAACGTGTTCACACAGACACACGGAGAATTTATCAACTAACTCATAAGCCAGATACTTTGTACTGAATGTGTTTACTACGATTCGTCGGGTCCGTATATATATAGCAACTGACTGAATATTATAATTTTTAATTAGGGATTGTTGTAAGATTTTGTTCTACACACCTTCTGTTGATTGTACGTGAGAACTATTATGACGTAGGTAAGCATCAAAATTGAACAGAAAAGTACTGTGATTTATATCCACTGAACAATTTTCATATACAACTTAATTATACTAAAGTATCATAGACGGTTCAGCGATGAATTAAAAATAAACTAGAAATTTATAAGTAAACAATCACAAACACTTAGAGATACAATCCACCATTTGATATTATTTCAAAGCACTATTTTTGTACTTGGTTGTGTATGTGTTGTCTTCCGAAAAAGGTCACGTAACTCGTCGTTCGGTGTAAATGAACACACGCACACACGAACCCCACACCATCGTCGCTAATGCTATGTCGCGCTTATGTTCGTACGTGAGCAAATTAAAACTTTCGAGGGGTTCGTCGGGAGGTTCCGACGAAATATGAAGGTCCCTGAATGCCGAAGCGAATCGCGAACTTCGCTGGTACGTGTCTCCTTATTGTGTATAACGATTTTTATATAATACCCCGTATTAAAGCTTGCTTCTGCTGCTATATCGTGCGATTTCCGAGAATGTCGTTAACTATGACGATGTTGTGATTTAAAAAAATGGTTGTAAAGTCAATTTACGGACGATAATAAAATTATTTTACATGATAACGTCATAAGGAAACATTGATGAAAAATTACATAATTTTATGAATTGAATTATTATCACTCAATTATCATTATTTTGTTTAATACAAAGAAGGAGTTAATTGAAAAATACATTTTTTTTTTCGATAAATTAACATTTACATATACTCGTTAATTCACAAAAAAAAATTTCTTCTACTCGGACGCATCTGCCGATGAAGTGGAAGAGAGGTAGATGCGTCACAAGCCGAACGCTAATAATTTGCTTCAATAGTAAGAGAGGCGCTTCAAGAAGAAGAAGATAAAAAGAAAAGAAGAAATAAAGAGTCTAACTAACCGAAATATCATAAAAACGAACATGAAGCTATGTATCATAAAAAGAATGAAAGAGACAAAAATCAATATCGCTCTCTCTTGCTCATCCTAAACTCTCCTACATAACTTGAATCCTTCAGCCAGTAAAACATTTATAGTTCATTTAAATATTTTTTTTCATATAGATGAAGTTTGAATACATTTAAATTATTCTAAAAAATAGGAAAACTGTCACTGGCACTATTATGGTACAATGATTTTATTTTAAACTCCGTCAAAATGATTAGCCTATATATAGATTGTGACAAGGTTAATATGGGTTAGTACTCGTGTATACATATACAAACATGCATGCGTGTATACCGTGCGGTGACAGCCAGAGAAGAATATTCCGGTTGGCTATTACGTAACTAAGCTGAGACTCAGCTAGTATTGAAATTCGACACCACAGCTATTTCTCGCGATCGCGCAAGTTACGTAATAGCCACACCGACCTCTTTATTGCCAATTTATTGTAAAAGGCGACTAAGGTCATAGTGGTGCAAACGAGGCAGCATCGTCGCCATATCCTGCAACTGGCATACCCCCCAAAGATAATGAGGGGAGGCCTGCGTTCACCAGTCGATATCCAACGGCTGATGTAGTGGTGGTTCTGGATATATTAAAAGAAACATTTTAGTGAGTTTTACAAACAATTTTTTTTAAAGATTTTAGAATATTATAATTAAATTAATATGATAAATTATTTCATATAATTATTTTAATATAGTAATACAATAAAAATTTATACGTCAGTACTAGCTACGACACCAAACGTTTCTAAACTTTCACCTATAGACGAATCGAAATACAGGATAAGAGATTTAATTTTTTACTTCAAGTTTAATTTTAATAATAAGTGGACGCCTGACAACGATCCCCGCTAGGATGAAACCCTGTATCGAGGGTCCAGAATCACAAAGAACACAATTTTATAGTCCCTTTTTTTAATTTTTTTTTTTTTTCATAAACACAATTACATATATCTTAATCGTGCATGCCGTAACACAGGTTTTCCTAGTATGACAGCAGACGCATCCTTACTTACTTACTTACTTACTCACTGTGAAATTGCTTTGTAACTACATTTAAGTACAAAATAATGTAAATCTTTTTTGGAAAAAAATAAAGTATTATTTATTTAATCTAAATAATTTCACGTATTTAATTTTGCTGTCCCTAATGTTTTCCACAAATCTCCTACAGTATTTTCTTTACATATGATTTTAATACATACTATTATTAAACCGGATACATTTTATACAACATGTACACAAACTCCCAAAGAAGTTAATAAAAGTACTTTATTTCCTAATCGTATTATAAATAGAGCACTCTTTGTTTGTTCCACCTCTTAACTGCTTTGTTCGTCTCAATTAACTTGCAATGCACTGTATTTTATTGTATGCACTTGTATTTTGGTCAACGAAAACGTTTTCGTTTCAAATAAAACTATTAAAAACTTTGACAAAACTAATTTAAAAATCAAAATATATTCAAATGAAATATACATATGTAATCGGATCAGTTTTCAATTAAAAATTCCTACCTTCATCAGCTCAAATCCTATTCACATAAATATTATACCTTCAAAACATTTTATACCCACTATATTTGATAAACATATTGAAATATGGCCAAACATCTCGCACACAAGCGGACACCTGACAGAGATGAATAATAAAGCCACAAGTGAGAAAAGGACAGAAGACGTCTCATGTCAACAATAAGGTGTAGAGTTCGTGCAGTAACTTGATCATTGAATGGATATGCATGCTACGATCAATTTATCTCGTAAAACTAATGTTATTCAAAAATCAACACTGAGACATCGTAATAAGGACGTATTGATATTTGAACGGATGTAAATGATTTGTTTCGATATGCATTCACTAGTGTCGTTGACTTGTTCATTATCATGAAGCATTCGTATCTAGGCGATGTTACCAAGAAACACCGGGAGTTATGGAAGACGATGTACAATTTGCCTTTTGAAATATTATTAATTGTGCTTTTGTAAAATCAAGTTTGTTTCGACGGCAGAATTAATAGGGAGACTTGTGTGGTACCAAAGTGACTTATATTTATAGTTTTAGTATTCTGCGATTGGTTAATTGGTATTTTGCGTGGAATCTTGGCATGGGTCTGATGTATAAGGTGTCTAGTTCACCTTTGTAGTATCTTTTCATCACTTACGATTAAGGTATTCTATAAGTAGATTTATGTCATTACTGACCGGATTGTTATATTATTTATTTGAACGACCTCATCTGACTCTAGTTAGGATATCTTTTCGATGTATTTTAATCGCCTCTCTGTTTCTCCTAATTGTAAAGGTAAAATATATTTTAAAGTTGCTTTGAATTACCTTTCCCATAGCAATAGCAATAGGAACTACTTTCGATTAATTATTTTAAGGGCTTTCTATTTCAAAGAGTGTCAAAATCCCCAAGACTCAGTTGTTCGTCTGTAACAGAGCTGTACCTATTGTACCGCAAGAGGTCGAGAAAACTTGTTTTTGTTTGGTCGTTTTTAGTTCGATCTTAACAAATTAGTAGTGTATTGTTAAACATTCGAAAGGTAAGGAACGTTTCGGGTGAGTCTTTATTTTATAATGTATTACATTTGCTACGAATCAATCAATTTTCTCGATTGCAATCACTTTTAAATTACTAATTTATCGTATTTTACTTTTTTTATCTAATCAATCACGCGTTTTAGAGATAATCCAAATAAATAATGAAACCGCAGTTAGAACCGTAGAAGGCCGTCAGTTAGTTGAAATCCTTGAATCCGAAAACACTGATAACACGAAGAAATACATCAATACCACGATAAACATACAAATGATTCATCTATACGTATACAAACGTTTGTCATTAAGGGAAATCGAACAAGCAACCGCAAGCGCAACAGCCAGTCGTTTTAACCAGTGCGCTGCGTCACCAGTTATTATGTAATGAACCAACGGAATTCAAAACAATGGGTATATTGAGTGTTTGTGAACCGGTGTATTGACCAAAAACTTCACTGCAGCCTATTATGACGTAAGATTTGAGAGCTAGGTGTTCTCGATAATTTATTATGGCGTTTATATGTTATGTGAATACGGTCGTTCTATTGTTTAAAAGATCTTATCCCATAAACAGTATACTTATTATTATTAACGCTTAATTAGAATCACAAATATAAAGAAGAATATAAAAACTAGAATAGATATGGTGGTTAGGTTTTTTTTTTTGACGATGTCACTCCGTAATTATTAATACCACCACCACATCAGCCGTTGAATGTCCACTGCTGAACGTAGGCCATCATCTCTGGCCACGCTTGGCAGGCGGGTTGGTGAGCGCAGTGTGTTGTGGCAGGATATGGTGACGCTACTGTCCATCACCATCCTGATTGGTGTACAGTTGTTCGCACCACTATAGCCTTAGTCGCCTTTTACGACACATCGGCAAGAAAGAGATCGGGACTATTCTTCTCTACAGGTCACCTACATAATTTGACTGACCCGTTGGCGCAGTTTGCAGTGACCCTGTTTTCTGCTCCAAGGGTTGTGGGTTCGATTCCCGCCCCGAGTCTGGGTGTAATATATGTTAATTTATATAAGTATTATTTATATGTATATTTATTTAAAAAAAAAAGTATATCAGTTGGCTGTTACCTAAAACACAGGCATTAAGTTACCTACATTAGGAACAGACGATCGTGTGTGTGTGTTAAGCATATAAAAAAAATAAAAATAATAATTGTGTAAATCGTAATGATTACTAAAAAGTAAACAAAATTGTCTTCCCTGTCTTCTATACAGAGAAGAGGCCTTCGCTTAGCAGTGGGTTGTTTACAGACTAATACAGTAGTCACCAAATGTGCATAGAAAACAAATATTCAACATAATAGTATAGTTACAAGAAATTCAAAAATTATATTTGGTTTCTGTATAATATAGGAAAGACGACTTTTGTGAAATTAACTAATTTTCAAGTAAGTATGTATCGTAAATAAAATATAGTGCATTACTGACCCACCTGACTTCACACGTATTAATAGAAGATTACTTACATATTATCAAAAATATTTTAGTTTTTAATACTTCATACCTAAGCACTACTATACTGGTAAATATCATAGCAATTATTAAACTTATTACAATTTAATTATCACCATAATATTTATTTGTAATTCCATTTACCGTAACCTTAGACCTATTACGTGACCATAACAAAGCAGGTTGCTCAATAAGCCGTCTAACTGTGACCACATAGACGGTGAAAACCTATTCGTACCACGCCTTGTTAAATTTCTATTAATTTATTGTTTGAATATATGAGCTATATTTATTATGAAAGCTAGCAAAATAGATGACATTCGATTTTACTTAATACCAGTGAAAGAAGAGGAATATAAGGAAGTTGAGGATGAAAAAGAAGGAAAATGTTGCCTTTTCGTTCTCCTTCAGTACATTATTCACAAGGAATTTCTATCATAATTGGAACGCTCACTTAATAAAATTGTATATTCAAATATGCACTTTGAAATAACCATCATAAGGTTGATATTTGTTTCCAACGTGTAAAGTGAAAAAATCGTTCCGAACATTTCATTGACTACTGGTATTTTGCCTCTTTCTTACGAGTTGACTTGAATCCATGGTAGAAAGAGATGCAATCCCTCCCTTAGGAACGTTTTTTGAGTGCACGTGCCATTCCAGTTTGTATATAAATTCCTTGATTATGCATGATTTTCTAGCAGAGTGTGGTATTAACACGTTTGAGGCGTAGGTATACGATCTATAATTATTTACCTAAAGCTTATACAGTTGCTATTTTATCCGTGAATCCACAGTTGAAAGTTAAGTCGGACTGAGCTCCGAACTTTCATCAGCACAGAACCCTATACAGCAGTTTATAGTAACATAACTAGTAAACGTAGTACTGTACCGATAACTGTTCTGGTGTAGTGGTGTGTAGTCGTCTTAACGACGGTCGAGGTTTCGATTTCCGCTTGGTGCAAATATTTATTTATATTGGCTGGTCTGGGTGTATGTTTTTGTGGGTCGCCCCGCCGTATACCTCATAAAGCCCTCGTTCCCGGTCATTATTAGATATAGACATCTAATAGCGATTGTTGTTCATGGTAGAGAAATTTTACATCAACCCACAGGGGAACTGCGTGGTGGATTAAGCTACCAAGGATTAAGCCAACCATTCTCGTATATGGTAAAGAGGCCTTTGCTGAGCCGTGGAACGGTTATAGGCTGATTCGGTTCAGTTCAGTACTATACTAACATGCTATGGTGACATACACCCACACCGAAAACAAATATTTGTACAAATACAAATAACTGCCCCGAGCAGGAATCGAACCCGCGACCGCCAGCGTTGAGGCAACTACTCGCACCACTACACCAGAACGGTCGTCATTATTATAATTATAGCATACTTAATGTTAAATTTCTTCAAGATTACTGTACATTTATATATTTATATTATACCCTTTACATTTTTAACGTAAATCTAAACTGCTTCGGTCCGTAAAGTTACTTATCTTATTTTTCCGAGAGAACGCACCACTTTTATACCCGTTTTATATGAAATTTGACATGCATATATCATGGTCGTTTTTATTCGAGCCCTGCCGTTTTCACTTATAAAAGACTCTGAAGGCTTTCAGCTGTCACATGTGGACATTAAAATTCCCCTCATGATAATATACGGGATATAACTATTACTGTAAAAATGGAAATGTATTAAGAAATGTACAATGGAAGAGAAAAATTGGATGTTTAGCAATATTTAGAATAAAAATATCAATATGTAATCCACGCTTAGTTGTGGGTAGATTGTTCGATGGCTATTTTGTACTCCCTTAAGGAGTAGTTTTAGGTACTTTTACCGTGATAATAGAAGAGGAAATAATCTCCTTGATGTATTCTTCATCCCAAATGATATTGGATAAATCTTCTGTTCTATTTTTGTACTACTGAATACCATCAAACAAAATGACGACTTGAGGAGAGCCACCGGAAAACTGCATAAGAACCGGTAGCTCCGGATATCGATATTTGATATTATGATGATGATAAAACAAAGGGAATGAATGAAGAAATAATAGTGAGCCGAGACGACGCAGTGGATGTAAAACGTAAATTGACAGGATGGTCGCAGTTCGAATTTGAGTATAGACAAATTTATCTCGTCCTCGACGGTGAAAGAAAATATATAATAATGGGATAAAAAAAATTATTCAATTACAAATAAACTTTATAAAGAGGCTTAGTATATAACGAGATGAAAGATAAGATGTGTTTATTCCAAAAAAAATGTATATCAGTCGGCTGTTACCTTAAACACAGGCATTAAGTTGCCTATCTTAGGAACAGATGACCGTGTGTGTATGTTAAACATTTTTTTTTATCATACGAAAGAAATCTTCACCAGAAGGAAATAAGTTACTTAAATTTACGATTATATGCAGAAAAAAATCACAGCATCAGCTAGTAATTCTTAGTAAACTTGACTTAAGAAAAAATCATTTAACCAAATCGTTTTAATACCATATAAATATATAAATAATCTATTTTAGGAAACCGAAAATACCGATTATGAACGAGTCGGACTCGCATAAGATATGTTCCATAACGCCCTATAAAAAATATTTAATGCTACGTTTTTAATACTGAGTTTAATACGCCAGTAAAACTGATTTTATTGTATGAAAAACTTACTAAATCAACTGTATTTTTCGTTTTCATCATTTCTCATTAGAGAGACCATTGTTATAGGTTCATTGTTCTTTGAAAACATTTTTATAATCATTATTTTATATTTAAAAATACAATTTATTTCAAACAAATATACAGTATTATAGATATTAAAAGGCAAAATGAAAAAAATAAAAAATATTTACAGATAATTGTAATTATGTCCGAGTCGAATAGTCGCAAGAATCCTGACAAAATTTCCTCCTTGAGTCGCAATTCCAATTTATAAAGTCAGTTTTAAAGACACACAGACCCTGCCAACAGACAGATTGATGGAAAGCAGGGAGTGAGTAATAGGATTCCATTGGCCCCTTTTGGGCACGGAACCTTAAAAATACTGTTCGTATCCAGATTTCTTTTAAGATTTTGGAGCCTCTTCTTTTGAATTGGGTGATTTAAATAGATCCCCGTCTAGATGGGATGCTTCCGATAAAAGCGAATACGTGACCGGTAAAATAAGTACTGACATGGCAATGTTACCAGTTTAATGTTCTATTAGAAGGTCACGTGATTACGAGTACCATACTTGGGGCGGTACGATCATTGCTTTTATAGAATCATATAAACTTTTCGTTTAAATATTAACAATTTAACGTTGATGATAAGCAATTAAGCAAGAAAGAATTGACAGGGATTTGAATTTCATCAGTATATCAAATCAGATCGAAGTCGCGGGCAACAGCTAGTGATAAAATATTTATTATAATCTTTGCGATGTTTTCTAAATTTATTATAATGTTTATTAAAAACAAATATCTTATCTCCTTAATATTAATAGAGACAAGACAAAACAATTTGAAAACAAATCGTAAATAATCTAATAGGTTAAATACTTTCAGAGTTAATAATACATAAACATTTAAAAAAAACTCGTCTTATAATAATATTCGTATTTATAGATATAAATATATGTTTCTACATCAAACTCGACAGGTGTCAGAGATAATCGCAAGTGGAATTATTGACACCACACAAGTTGGAATTATTGATATTAAGTAACAAAACATTAATTTACTAATAATTGTTTTAGAAAGATTTGTTGATAAATTAACACTTTTACATTAACCGCTATAAAAATTAATAATAACATATAAATCACTTAATAAACTAGACGTTTCTTGCAGTTTCACTTGTGTTAAATATCAAGTACGATTGGTTAAAGTTTATAAATATTTTCTACTCCTACACTCTTGTGGTACCAACTGGTTATATTTGTTTATTTATTTAGTATTTATTTATACTTTATTGCACAACACAATATTGAATTCTACAAAAGGCGGGCTCAATGCTAAAAGCATTCTCTACCAGACAACCGTACAAAAACGAAAGTTTGTAGATGTGCAAAAATTGAAAATTGACAAAATTTATTTTTTTGAAAGGCAAAAAAGATAATAAAATTAGTAACAATTATATATATATATAATTACAAACGGATACATACATACATATATACAGTACGCGCGCGAGTTCATGTCCATCCTGAGGAATGCGGTAGTTCTGTGACCTATCATAATGTCGATATCGATAATCTCATTTGGTCAACCATAATATCTATTCCATATTTATTGCAAATTTAAGTAAGTAAATATTTATTTATTTATTTATTTTTATTTAATACTTTATTACACACGTTATTAAATAATAGCATTGAAGAAAAAAAATTTACAGTAAATGTGCAATGGCGGCCTTATCATGCTTATGTATTATAAAAGTTTTTTTCTATTTGAAATTGTTGAAGGCGAAGTACTCATGGTTTCGTAAAAAAAATAATACAATAGCGGTCAATAGTTTTTAGTATCGACAAGCACGCGTCACCGTCAACGGACAACACTCGATTTCAGACGAATTCGGCGAGGCGGGGCGCGCTGCTCCCGCCCTTCACCTCAGGCCCCGATGGACATGAACTCGCGCGCGTACTGTACCTACAAACAAAATACTTAACAAGCTGCCGACAATTATCAAAATATAGATTCACTGTGTTTATTAAGTTCATCGTATTAGGTTAAATTTTGGCTAAAAAGAATCCTTAAGTAGTGTCCGACCGAAACAGGTTTTTCAGCCGAAACCGAAACCGAAACCGAAACCGAAACCGAACTTTCGGCCTTGCTCTCAGTTTCGGCCGAAACCGAAACCGAAACCGAAACCAGCGTGGTTAAGTGTAGTCCTACCTTAATACCTTCTGCCTTATATCGTAGTTATAGTAATCTGGCAACGTTGCTCTGAATGTTATATATTATATATTTTTGTTTATATGGTCTTAGTATATACAAATAGTATTGCGCTTTCTAATAATAGTTTTATTAAATTAAAAAGATGACAGCGTTGTGCACAGTGTTGCCAGATCACTATAAATTTAAAATTAAAATTAATTTTTATAATTTTAATATCTTGATAACAAAACCGTGAAGTACTTTTATGTTTTAGCTTATTCTAAAAACATTTTTCAACACTCTCCTAGTTTTTTTTTCCCAATTCTGTCGAGAGAATTTTTTAATATAATAAAAAATTGGAAATTTTTCATACATAAATGGGACATTACTCTCAAAATCGCGAACTTTGTCTTTAAATATCTCGCGATCTAAACCGTCAAAAATTATCCAATTTTAGGAATTCATAAATAAAGCTACTGTGAAAAAGTTTTTAGCCGAATCTATCGAAAAGTGGTGTCATGCTGGAACTACCTTAAGCATATATAAAATTTTAATTGTAACTAACAACTAAAATCTAGGTAAAAAAAACTAAAAGATACAGATAAACTAAAAGATACAGATAAATGAAATTAAAAAATTAAAAATAAATTAAAAAGAAAAAAACAAGCCCAGTAGTTTATAACGTTGTCAAAAGTAATACTGACCAACTACACCATTGAAATAGTTTTATAATCGATACACACATAATCAAATTATAAACTATTTGCAAAATAGAAGGATTTATAGTCGGAATCTATTCTGTAACCGATCCAATCTTAAAAATTAGCCCTGTAAAATTTAAATGAGTCCCGGCTGTTAATCCTTCTATTTTGTAAAGAAAGAAAAAAAAGAATATAACTTTTTACAAAGTTTACAAAAAGCTTTAGATGAATCGCTAATCCTTTTTTTTTCAAAAAACTGCCAAATCGCAATTTTTTTTTTTTGTTTTTGTGACATTTTTTACTTGAAACAAATGAAGTAATTATTATAAGATAAATAAATGATACTTATTTCATAGATCACATATAAAATAAAATTACTGTAATAACTAATGAGGTAGGCACACGGCTTTCTGTCTAAATTAGGGAAAATTTATTGGGGTAAATAAATATGAATTATAAATAGAAAAAAATACAGTACCTATCCAAACTGACTGGGCACCACGCGCGATCAACGGGAAAGGATGAGGCGAGATGACTGAGTAGGTAATTCGCATAAGCTATACCTACGATTCTCACATAGTTAAAATTAAATAAACAAAAGTCATGAAATCCAACGACAATTACCTATAAACACGTAAATTTGTCATTTAAAAATAAAACTCAACAAATTGAAGTTCAATACTCGAGTTTCGGCGCGGCCGAAAGTTTCGGCCATTTTTTGGCCGAAACCGAAACTAAGGCCGAAACCAGATTTCTTGGCCGAAACTGGCCGAAACCGAAACCGAAACCGAAATTTCGGTCGGACATTATCCTTAAGTTATCTCTTAAATGAGTCACGTTAAGAAGCTTAATATAAGAGCTATATAATATACAACTAATAATAATTCATTGAGGGTAAATACCTAAGCCACCTCCGATTTGCTGACGACCTGGTGCTCCTGTCGGAATCAAGCTCGCAATTGCAACAGATGATACAAACACTGAATTCAGCTAGCAAGAAGGTAGGATTGGAGATGAACCTATCCAAAACAATGATAATGACAAACGCCACTGAAAAGACAATACATATTTGTCGACAGTGAACAATTAATTTAAACGAGTAAATATGTATACTTAGGTAAACAAATAAGCTTCGATAAGGACAACAACTACTCAGAAATTGAAAGGCGTATTCAGCATACTTGGAACAAATACTGGAATTTAAAAGAAATTTTCAAAAGCAATATGCCAGTCGAACTTAAAACTAAAATCATGTCGAGCTGTCTTATACCGTGTCTAACGTATGCCTGCCAGACTTGGAAATACACAGACAAAATAAAAAGAAAAATTAGAACTTGTCAACGTGGCCTAGAACGCAGTATGCTCAAGATCAGAAAAATTTACAAAATAAGACACACTGAGATAAGAAGCATAACCAGAGCTACCGACGCACTAGAACATGCCCTAAAGCAAAAATGGAAATGGGCGGGGCATGTGGCAAGACTGTCAGATGAGCGTTGGACCTTAAGGGTAACACGGTGGAAAGGCCCAAGTGGCAAACGACACAGAGGAAGACCGCTCACTAGATGGACTGACGACATCACAAAAGTAGCTGGCTCAGGATGGTTGCAAACAGCTCAGGACAGGGAAAGCTGGAATTCCTTGGAGGAGGCCTTCACCCGCGGAGGGGTTCTTACAAACTAGCATATAATATATTATAGGATATATTATAGGATTAAAGTTTTATTTTTAGTCTTTAAGATTTTTTGTAAGAAATAATAAAAGGCTTTATTATTATTATTATAATATACAACAAAAAAGTTCAATTAAGATATTTATCTCTACCACATGTTTTCTAAAATTCGCGCTTTGTAACAAACAAACTCAATGTCACGAATATATCAATAAGAAAGAAGACAAAATCATCAGTTTTCATTTAACTACCGCATCATAAATAAGTTATACGTAAATTAATATCAAAATTTGTATGTATATATATTTTTTCAAATAAGCTAGATCCTATTATATTAAAATAACACATTAGAATTGTCATTGTACAATTCGAAACAGTGGTTAATAGGTAATTATTTGAAATGAAAATTCTTTTGAAATCATACGTCATTTTAAAAATTATAAATATTATAGAAATAAACGCGACACTCTTCAACGATGTACTTAAATACAAAATAAACAAGTGCGAGTCGGACTCGCCCATAAAGGGTTCCGTAGCAGCAAGTAACATATAAAAGTTCTTGTAGTTCGTTGTTACTTTGATCGATGTTTTAATAATAGTGTATTTTTTTTAGTAAAAAAAAACTACTTACTAGATCTCGTTCAAACTAATTTTCGGTGGAATTTTGCATGGTATTGTACATCATATATATTTTTTTAGTTTTATCATTCTCTTATTTTAGAAGTTATATTGGACGCCCATTTTACCACTTTGGAAGTGTATCTCGGGCAAACTATTCAGTTTAGAAAAAAATGATATTAGAAACCTAATATCATTTTTGAAGACCTATCTATAGATACCCCACACGTATGGGTTTGATAAAAAAAAAATTTAGTTTCAGTTCTATTCTCTATTCAGTTCTATGGGGAACCTCCAAAATTTGTTGTTTTCTTTCTATTTTTGTGTGAAAATCTTAATGCAGTTCACAGAATACATCTACTTACCAAGTTTCAATAGTACGGACGGACAAACAGACAGATATGACGAATCCATAAGGGTTCCGTTTCTACCGTTTGGCTACGGAACCCTAAAAAAAAACTGCCTACTAGAAATTACCAAATATATATTTTTAAGAAATACAGTTACTATGTTACATAAACAACCTTAAACAAAGTTTGTTGATTGATTTTTATCGTTTTCAATAAATATTATAGAAGAATGGAACACTTGAAACACTCAACCGACCGTCAGTCACTAATTTTCAAGTATATTATTATTATTTTTCAACAGTGCTTATATTTCAAAAGTATATTGTGACAGAATATGGTGACGCTGTTGTCCATCACCATTCTAGTTGCTGTAAAGTTGTTCGCACCACTATTGCCTTCGTCGCCTTTTACGACACTTCGCCGAGAAAGAGGTCGGGACTATACTTATCTGCCGGTCACCGCACGGTCACCAACTAGCTGGTGAGCTAGTTGCTGTGATCACTGCGCCAACGCGTCATCATTCTTAAAGATATAACAATTTATCTTACCTTTTATACCAATCAAATAAACCTTGGTTTTTACGTTTCCCACGTACCTTAGAAAATGTCGCAGTATCTGCGTAATTTTCCTCATTTCGAATTACCGCCTTCCTGACGGAAGTAATGAGACTATTGACCTGGATATTCAATATTTCAAAGCAGGATAACGACTTTGGACTCGGCTTCGAACTGTAAAACTCGCTTATTCAGAGTTTTGGAATGTTTGTTCGGAAACCGTTGAAAAGTTCGTTATTATAGTTTAGAAACGTAGTTCAAATACGAAATAATTTATTGGAAAAAGTTTTTAATTTTATTTAAAATTAACACTTAAACGGTGTCTGTTTTCTTTTTTTTTTTAATAGATATTTGTAAATAAATATCGTTTCCTTTCTCCTGTGAAGGAAGGGTTGAATCTAAATTTTCCATACTTTTCCTTTTGAGATGCAATAATCTATATTGTTATTGAAATCGTAACCTCAATACATTGAAATACTTCTTTCACAACAATAAAGACAAAAAAATAACTACTATTAAATTATAATAACAAATTCATTCAAATCTATTAGATATTGTATAAAATTACAAAGTGATTGAATGAATTGTTCGAATAGAAAACGATTTCCCTTATCGATCGTACAAAGGCGTTACAAAATAAAATATAATTAATTGAGAGCAGTATTAAAACTACGTCAAAAAAAATTGGTGCTGTTTTATTATATTTTATCAGTCGTTTAATAGTTGTATGAATAGGACATGTAATGTAACAGGCTATCCCACTTCCCACAGCTGGGTCTCTTCTTTTGTAATGAAACACCTGTAGCGTAATACGGTACATTATCCACTGCGGTTTAGCAGAGGTGTGTCTGACCGTGTGTGTTTATGTTGTGTGTTTCCGGAAACAGGATTTTATCCAAATGGAGAATATTCTGTTTATTATTTATGTTTCTAAGTACTACTATCCCCGACACGAAATATGAAAAGGTGGGTTTCTCTTTTAAAATTAATATCGTACATGTATATGTATTTCTCTTACATTTCAAATTTATAAGCATATTATTCCCACGTCTTTTTTTTCATTCAAATAATCCTGTACAGAACGATACAACGTCGGTACGGTACAATGCGATAAGCTTTACTAAAGCAATTAAATGTTTTTGAAAGTAGGGTTTAAGCTTGGAGGGTGACAAATATAAAATTATAATAGAATACACTTTTAACCTACCATAAATCTGTGTTAATGAGCCATGTTGAAAACAAAAAATATTACATAGTTTATTATAGTAAACGACTTTAAGTTTATGGGAAAATCAATTAGGAAATAGTTTGGCTAACCCGTGGGCACAGTTGGCAGTGACCCTGCTCTCTCGAGTGGGATCGATTCCCGCCCGGAGTTTGGGTGTAATGTATATTCATTCAAAAAATTTGTATATGAAAGCCCGCTGTTACCCATGAAACACAGGCATTAAGTTGACTAGTAAGTAAGTATTAAGTAAGTAAGATTTAATTAATATATATTTATATACACAGAAGAGAAAAAACAATTGAATTAAATTGCCGTGCCGTGCGGTGACTGGCAGAGAAGAATAGGCCTAAATTAATTAATAATTATAAAATATCTTTACAATAGCTAAAAAAACATATTTAATTATGTTTAAAATTTATACAAATTATTTTCCATCTATATTTGTTTTGTGCAAATTAAAGTTAATTATTTTAAATAAAAAAATTCAATGTCACGTTGACGCACTCAATACAATTATTGTATTAGGAATGGTCCTTGAATTGAATGAACCTGTGTCCTTACTCCTGGCCGAATTC
The DNA here is from genome assembly GCA_036937285.1 of Euphydryas editha. Taxonomy (NCBI): domain Eukaryota; kingdom Metazoa; phylum Arthropoda; class Insecta; order Lepidoptera; family Nymphalidae; genus Euphydryas; species Euphydryas editha. Next base: position 2,030,340 of record JAUPFZ010000017.1, on the reverse strand, counting down.
CAACATGTGACAATGTGTGCGTGTTCGAAATTCAAACTCGATCTATTCTCGTTGACACAAAAACACGGTTGCTTGCGTACACGCATGGCGCCAGGTTCACGCACACTCGCGTAGACTCCACCTGATTGGTTGATTGGAAACCACAATATTGACAGCTACGTCTGTGATGTTCACCGGAAAACACATAATGGTTTATTGCTTACTGGCAAAGGAAAGGAAAAATTAAAACTTGTTTTATTAGGAGTAAAAGAACCGGTAGGTCAATTATGAATATTAATTCTTAGAATAAATTAATTTAAATAATTGTTTTAAGATATGAATGGAGATATAAAATTTATTAGCTTTAACTCGATTGGTACCTACTTATATATTTATTAATATTGTTAAGCTCAAGAATCGTACGTTATATAAGCACTCATCTCAAGAACTAATTGTCCTTATTTGAAGTACAATACAAAAACATTATTTTACGCTACGCTTATCCGTCGCCACATATTTCATTATTATTTCATATTTATTTGTAATTATTGATGTTATGTTATATTAAATTATTTTTATAGCATTTAAATTGACATTTCCAATCCATTTATAAATAAATACCCAGTTTTTATTTATTTCTTTATCACGATTTTGTCTATAGTTTTAATTTTTTTTTGACTTGAAATATATGCATCTTAATTTTACATTTAATTTTTTTCATAATTGTCATCCAAGTCGATATGTAAAAAAAAAACGAGTAACACATCTATATAATAATAGTAAAGTTACAAGTAAACAACTCTAATGACCACAACAAATACAATATTTCTGAAAAACCTGTACTTTACTGTCACATTCCGGTTTTATCCCTCTCTGCTGGAAAACAACTCTTTCCCTATTAAGGACTGTGATTAAAGCTTAACCCGCCAAACAGCTCGTTACGAATATAATACGCACATACAATTTTTTAAGACAATTTCTTTCACCACCGACCACTAGATTAAAATTACAAAAAAATTAAAACAATATAGGGAACACAAACGAACAGTTCCAAGTCAAATGCATGTATTTTATAAGACAAGACGCTCCCGCTGTTTCACATGAGTTGTATTTCTTTATTTATCAGAAACGTTGACATTTTTTATTACATCCTAGCTGCGATGGGTCGTGAAGTTTAGTAGGCTACATCTATTAAACTGAACTAAACTGAAATATCAACGCTGGAAAAAAAAGCCTCTTCTCCATGTAGGATTAGGGTTGGAGCTTAATCCACCATGCTTCTCTATTGCGTGTTGGTGGATAATTTTCCTGCCATGAGTAACGATCGTTACCAGGTGTCTATGATAACAACCTGGACCGACAGCTTTACGTGCTCTCCGAGGTACGGTGGGGAAACCCACAAGAACATACACTCAGACCGGAAACAAATATTCGTACAAATACACATATCTGCTGCGAGCGGGAATCGAACCTGCGATCGCCGGCGTTGAGTCGACTACTCGCACCAATACACCAGAACAGTCGTCTATTGAACTAAACTAATATTATTCTTAAATAGCTTCATTTAAGAAATATTCAGCTTTTATCTATATAAATAAAATGATAAAGGTCTGTCGTTATGTGCGCAATACTTAAAACTACTTGACAGATTTCAATTGAGTGTTTTAAGTTTTCCTTGGTGCTTGGTTGCATCTAAAAAAGCGCTATTTTTGGTGGTAGTGCTGGCGGAGGTAACAGCGAAGATGGCGAAAGGTATTCACTGGACAGCACATCGCACCAACGTATCAATCCTGCAAAATCTCAAAATACAACAATAAACAAGGCTTTCTAACATCTGCAAGACATCTGCGTAGAGTTCTGGAATGCTTCGGCCACATCGCCAGAAAGGATGACGGCAACTTGGAGAAGTAAATTGTCACTGACAAAGTGGATGGAAAAAACCACGAGGTAGATAGAAGGTTGACATATTGGATTGACCAGATCCGCACTACCTACTCTCGACACCACAGTCCACTATGCTCTACACTCGGCGGCAGATAGGAAAGAGGGGCGTCGAGTGATCCACAACAAACTCTTGCTACGAAGAGGCGGTCACGACTCTCAACATTGAGGAAACCGAAGCAAGGAGGAAGATCTTCATTTAATATAGTTATTAAGGCGTTAAGAAACGAAGATTTTTTTTAACAACTACGGGTTCAGTGATGTGTTTTAAAATAAAATTGTTTACAATAAACAAAGTATATGGGACAATCGTTCCGGTGTAGTGGTTCAAGTAGTTGCCTCAACACCGTCGGTCGTGGGTTCGATTCCCGCTCGGAGTAGACATTTGTAGTTATACAAATATTGTTTCCGGTCTGGATATAGGTCCTAGTGAGTCTCCCCATCGTGCCTCGGAGAGCACGTAAAGCCGTCGGTCATGGTTGTTATCATAGAAATCTGATAGCGATCGTAACTCATGATAAGGAAATTATTTGGCAATCCGCAAGGGAGCAGCGTAGTGGATTAAGCTCTAACCCTTCTATATGAAAAAGAGACCTTTTCCAGCAATGGAACGTTCAGGCCAAGACTCCACCAGAGCGGAGATGTGCGGAGATGTGTTTTAACAACCAATAGAATTTCGTTCAGTGGTGTCCACTGGACCACTGGTGGAGTCTCGGCCTTACAAAGTGATTCAGTTCAGTTCAAGTCAAAGTAAATTTTAGATTGTTTTACGTTTTTTCATCTACACACAATACCTTATGAATATAAGCAACGCAGTCGAATTCGCAGATATAAGTTAGTATATAATAATAAAGATTAAAACCGGTCTCGTGTCTGTATCGATCGCGACCTTGTGTTGACTCACACCGGCACACTTCCAAAGATTTTTTTTCATTCAAGAATACTTCAACGGCAAACGTCGATCGATGAATTGAATACTTAAATTTTTTGTATCGATAATTCCATATCTTGTTACGTTATTGATTGCGATAGATTTATATATATTTTATATAATTGGTTTAATAATTAACTGCTTTCTTATTAAAATTAATTATAGACAGGAAATAGGAGTTTAATATATAATTAATTGGTAGTAATCGGGGTCGCCGTTTGAAAAATCGTTTAATTCAATGTTGCATAGAAAAATTAATACAAGAAAATCGTTCATAGTTTGGTAATAATTTTGTAATCAAAGTAATATTAATAATATTCTTTATTGCACACCTCAGAAAAAAAAATATAACATGAAAAAAAAGTTCATACCTAAATGCACAAAAAGGCGGTCTTAACACTTACTGATTTCTTCCAGACAACCTTACGGGTTTGAAAACAATGTCAACACCTATTAAAGTGTGTGGGGTCACCAGAATGTCTAACTATCCTTCAGTTTATCCTAATAACCTCACATTTACCTAGTTGTTAATCACAAATATAATTTATATACTCGTAATAGATATACTCAGAGTACCTCATGGTGTGGTGCTGCATATAACTTAAAAAATAGAACACACACACATTACACATTATTTTTAATCAATCGTCTTTAAAATAACTGAAATATTTTGTTAAATTATATTTTATGCATGTATTTTAACAAATAATCAATAAACAAATAAAAAATCTGTATTAATTACTAACGTAGTATGAATTACGCTCTCAATGAAACACCAAAATATTTTACGCGCCAGTAATAAATTTAATAGCAAAAACAGATTACTCGTAGGTGTGCTTAATAAAATAATACGATTCGACGAAAGTTATATTTGATACATTGATGTGTAAAAAGTATAATAATTTCATGTGTTTAAGTTTTATAAATACGAAAAAGCCGCTTGCGATAGTAAAGAAAATTTATTATTTCATTGTTTTACGCAAGACTGCCAATATTCACATTTCGGTGAGAAACTCCCGAAGATATCCAATTGTGAAAGATCACAGAGATAACGAAAATACGATCGGATCGTAATATATTGAAAAAGTAGCTTCGAAATTCTATAAAATAAATATCTTTCAACAAAGACCAAAGGCAACCCTTCATATTTTTATTACAAATACATTTAAATGAAGAGTAATTTTCGTTCAACCGTAAATTTGATCTATTGTACGTCGTTGAAACATTACCGAAGTTAACGATAAAATATTTGTTTAATGGCCTCCGTTTACTTTTATAAACAGAGAGGAAAAAAATGAAAGCTATTCTGAATGTGACAGAATTATTACAATGGTTTAAAATCTATTGTGTTGTTTTTTAATTAATCTCCGATCAAAAACATTGTATCTAAAATCGATTATCGAATTTTATAAAGACCACCCAAAGACGAACAAATGAGAAAATTATGAGTAAGTAGACGGTAGAGAATTAAGAGCATTCATAACAGCCCTTAGGGAACAAAGAGTGAAATTGCATGCTGTAATTGGGTCCAATTACACCAATCGTCCCGAACCATGTACCATTTGTTTTGAAAATAAAATACAGCTAGAGTTGTGACTGTCATTGTCGCTTTGCCATTGTTATAGCTACATCATTGGTGTTTTCGTTGACATATTTTGAACATAGATTTAATACTAAATATTTAAAATGAAAGTTAGTTTACGAGTATATAATTAATGTAGAAAAGAAAGAAAATAAAACACTGCTCTATCCTCTAGACCGGAATAAGCCAGGCCTTTAGGCGGTGCGAGTCTCACAGGTCTTTGTTCTATTCACTAAGTTCCTAAAGCAGAATTTTCACTGCAACTTCATTTCAATTATTTTTTACCAGTACATATTATGTTTCGTAATACATATTTCAGACAATATGTAGCACAATGTATTAGTTAGTTAATAATTAATTTATAAAACATCAAATGAAGATTGGTGTGACACTAATTTTTATTTGATTACTAGCTTCTCCCACGGCTTCGCCCGCGTGGATGTCGGTTAACACGACCAAAAAATAAGTATCCTAGGTTACTTCTAATACCTCCAAGAATATGTGTACAAAGTTTCATGATAATCGGTTAAGCAGTTTTCGCGTGAAAGCGTAACAAACAAACTTACATTTCACATTCATAATGTTATGTTTATGTCGCAATTAGTAACACCTGCACTTACACATTAAGTGCACAAACTAAGCCGTGTCTTATGTCAGTGTCTACAACTGATAGTCTACTGATTATACTAAACATCCTTTGCGGTTTCACATAGGTACGTTAGATGGACGCATTAGACACATCCGACAGATTTGTTGTTAAAAATACACAATCCAAAAATACACAAACAATGTTCGTCTATACCCACTTTGTTATGCAATTGTATATGTATTTTTGTTATTTTTAAGTTTTATTGAATTTTTTTATTGTAAAACTTTTAATAAATCTATTAAATAAATAATGAAATAAGTCTAGAATGTGAGCGTCGTTGTGTAATTAGCCTTAAAAGTAAAAAGATTTCATTTTATGTACCTACATGCCCTATATATAAACAACGTATACGGTACGTCCGCATGTACGTAGTTTTTAGTTGATTGCTCCGGGAAAACCGGTGAGCGAGGCTCTATCGATTAATTCATGACAATATTACTCCATACAATTGGCGTACGAATCACGCTTTGTTTTATAGATTTGTGATAGTCGCTTCAAATGAATTTAAGCAATTAATTAATATTCAGTGAAATCCGATAATTCGAAATATTGATTACGAACAAAATATTTGAGGATTATATTTATTATGTACAGGACTAGCTGCGTAGCTTTTTCGACTTAATTGTATTGTTCTGGATCTCACGCTACATACATACCAAATTTCATCACAATAATTTCAATAATTTGTGTGAAACAGTAACAAATATCGATCTATACTTACACTTTCACATTAATCTATACTCATAATAAAACTGAAACAGGACTCACTTTTGGAAATTTTTTGGGGCGTATTCTATAATCGATACTGAAGAAAAAAAATTTTTTTTGTCTGTCTATAATTATCCTCGCCGCATATCACGGCGAAAATATTGTATAGTTTTGAATGAAACTCAAATCATGTCATGATTAAATCCATACTAGGAGCTAGTATATTTGATTATTTTTATGCCGAAGTTCAGTACATTTGGGAGAGGGGGTGAATATTAAAATTTGTAGTCACGAATGATGTGCAAACATTATTTTACAACTGCGTAATTATAATAATTTTATTTATTATTCATATTATTAATTAATAAAGTAGCTTTTTTTCATTTTTTTAAAATGTTTTCTAATGTTTTTACGAATATCACTCATTGTGATGGGGCAGCTTTTTTGGATTTTGCCGTGGCCTGTTAGGTTTTTTGGATGCCTGACGTGACCATGGTTGCTGTAAAGTATCCGAAACGTCGTCGGGCGTCTGAGAGGCCTGTTGGGCCGCGGTGGGTGGGGTCTGGAGAGGTTGTTATGTTATAATTAGTAGTTTTTATTAGTCTTGGTGTTTAGTATAATTTGGTTTGTAAGAAATTTTGTTATGTATACAATTATACATACTATATAAAGCATGTGGTGTATACCTGTAACTAATTGTGCAATAAGCGCAAATAAATTAATATTATACTGTAGATGTAAGTAACATTTTAACAATTATTGGTGTACCAAATAAATAAATAAATAAATAAATAAATAAATAAATATATGAAATAGTAAAAATTTAAGTAGGTATAAAATATATATAAAAATAATTTATCATAATGAATACATGTTTAATATTTAAAGATATGAAATAGAACAAGGAAAAATATTAATGTGTCAAAACAATGAAAATTAACAGATAAAGAATCAAAAACACGATAAATTATAAATATGAGTATATATTAAATTAAATAGGGCTTACATTGGTCGGAACAAAAACAGCAGTACTCCAGAATGACCACATAAAACTAGCGCACCATAATAACATCAGCCGTTCTCAAAGACTTTAAACTCGCCATTGTCCAAGCGGCTTCCATTCATGGACCATTGTCTACTCTATAATTAAGCCCTCGCTTTATCGCGACATCTGACTGATAACTTTTATACAGCTTAAAATTATGCAAAGAGAAAATGCACTGGAGATTTGAACCTTTTCATACGTTTTGTAGACATTTTAGCTTATTCGAAAACTTTAAAACAATTTCAATTTATTTAAGATTTGAAATTTTATTTTATTCTCTCCATTAATAATTAAATAAAATTTTAATAATTATGACGATTTTGTATCGGAACTCGATGAAATCTTTGATCTTGGATATGCGAGTCGTCCTCTGGCATTCCTTATTTTAGTATCCCAGGCTTTTGTCATTTCTATGATATTTTCTTCGCTACAAGTATGTATAAAAACAATATAATATTGTCGCTTGGATTGACTACAAGAAAAAATATGATTCAGTGCCTCACACATGGCTTACGAAGGTCCCATGTTCTTTTCTAGGTACGTGCATGGGGCAGTGGAACGTAGTTCTACTTCATCCAGACGCAGTTGATGTTCCCGGATACCGATTCCTCGATCGAGTCAATATAACACAAATAACACCATATCTTGTAGAACTATAAATATACATTAATAAATTTAAATACTTGTAGGTGCTTTATAGTTTACCTAACATTTATAACTCTATATTATTATATACCTATAGTATATAATTAATTGATTAATAATTGCTCTTAAATAACTTAAACTTAAAAATGACAAATGGTTCATAATAATCAGTTAGAGTATTATTAAAGTTTAAATACGGGACATTTACCTACTAAGTATATTTGTTAATAATTCTATGTCACGGATACTTCGACACTTGTAAACGCCATAGTCACGAGTTTACTTATACACATTACGATAAACATAGTATCCCGTTTTAGGTCTTAATATTACTGTTAGTTTTCCATGAAAATTAAAAAACTTAAATCGCTTAGAAATTTATAAAAACAGATACTGTAAGAATAATAAAGTGTACAAATACAAAAGAAAATATAACTACATACCGTAACTCAATTAGCAATGAACGACGCCGGAAACGAAAGAGGATATGGACGTATATTTAACCTTTAAAAGTTTTTTTTTTTTTTTTACAAACGATATTATGCTGTTAAATATTAATACAAGTAGTATATAACAAAATTGCGGCGTTAAATCGTGTACCTACTTTTAAACACTTTATATTTTAAATTTATAAAAGATTGTTAAACATTATCTGATGAGTATTATACTACTAGTACTTCAATTATTTATTAACTTGAATGAATAATTTAAACAGCGTAAAATAATATGACGGATAATTTCGCGAATGACACGAAGAATGGAAAAGACACAAAGGAGATTAATCGGTGACGTCGAGATTACAATCATACGTTTCTCTGGACATCTCTTCTCAGCAAAATGTATTTAAATTGACAGATATGGTTGTAGCTTCTCATTAACTATATACTCTTTTAAAATAGACACCTAAATGTGCTTTTTATAAGCCCCACTTGAAAAAGGTTTATTTTTATTCACAGAGGATAAAGTATTTTGAACAGATATGACCCGGTTCTGATACAAGATACTTATAAACGCAACAAAAGGAAATTATAAAAATTATAAATTTCACAGTTCAGGCAGACCACATTTAATTTAATGAAAAGTGAAAAATTCTCTTCACAATATCGATAGATGTAATTTAGATGACCGGATGCTGTTAGATGACATGGAAAACGAATCTACTCCTCTTTCCTTCCGTCGACTTCACTTATAATACAACTAATAAAAGCGGCAGAATCAAATTTCGAACATTCCGTTACAAATTGGAAGCATAAATATAAATTCGCATATTTCATTTAATGGTATATTTTAACTGTACATTTCTGAATAATAATAGTTCCTTAATAAAAAGTTTTAAGCGATGTTCTTTTACAGTAATATCGTTCATTTCCTATACTCTGTTAATTTGCTTCGATAACTATATTTTGTACGATGGTCATTTCAAACATGTTAACGGTATTTTTAATAATTGTAATAATAGACATGTTTTCTTTTTTTTCAGATAATATTTTGGCGATTTATAATGTTGAAGCAGAAGAAAATAAATACTACGAAATAATAAAATTCATAAAGCGGATGAGTAAAATGAGAATCTATACTAATGAAGATAGTCGAACATAAATTGAGAAGAAAAATAGAAGCAAATGGACAATTTTGACGAATGGGCTACAAAAGCAAATTTTTAAGATATTTCTTAACGGGATTAATCAGTATCGTAGACCGAAACTTAATCGCTTGGTATTTTATCTGAGACGCCATCTGAACGATACGTCTGCGCTGCGAATTAAAATGAATTGCTTTTATAGTTTTATTTTAACCCTTCTCTAAATTAAAACTAAGACTCCATGATTTATTTTGCTCCAAATTCATTTCAGTGGTTTATATAATTCCAAAAACTAATAAATAATTTGCTCTAATGGGTGATAAAATTAAGATGAATGTAATAAAACTATTTTTGGAATTTATTTCACATACAAATAAAATTACAGATAACGAAAAGAGACTGAAACTGAAAAGAAACTGAGCGAAGGCATCTCTTCTCCATATAGGAGAAGGGTTGAAGCTTAATCCACCACGCACCGCATCACTGCGGGTTGGCGAATAATTTGCCTACCATGAGTAACGATCGTTATCAGGTGTCTATGATAACAACCGGGATCGATGGCTTTACGTTCTCTCTGAAGCACGGTGGGGAGACCCACAAGGACATACACCCAGACAGAAAACAAATATTTGTACAAATACAAATATCAGCCTCGAGTGAGATCGAGTGAGACCACTACACCAGAAAGATCGAAAAACAATTTAATATATACGAGTATATAAATTAAATACGTTTCTTTTCTGGCAAACTTTAGAAATATTGATTAAAAAAAAAGAAAAAATATAGTAATAATAAATATATAATAAATAAATATTAACCAACAATCACACCACGTTAACCTAGCCCCGTGCTAAGTTCGTAAGAACTTGTGATACAGGTACTAGGAACGGAAAGAAATTTAAGAAATTTATATAAATACATATATACATAAATACACATCCATGACCCGGTGCAGACATCTATATTCGTCATACAAATTATCTGCACCTGGCGGGATTCGAACCCGCGACCGCTGCGTAAAGTGCCAGTTGCCTGACCACTCGACCAGCCGGCCGTCAAATATATATATATATATATATATATATATATATATATATATATATATATATATATATATATATATTTATTTATTTATTTTAGAAAATGCAGAAACCATTTAACAGTTCAGAGTTTAAAAATTTCAAACCAAAAGATCTATTTTATTATACATGTGACTGGAGATAGTATAACTATTTCGACCGATCTCAATAATCGATCTGTCTCTACTGTTGCTAGTAAGCTATTAATTTTTAGAACAAAATGTAAGTTTAAGTCAAAAAAAAGTTTCTAGTAGGCAAAATTAGAGATAGAACATCGAAACACGTTGGTAGTCGATAGATACTCGTATATCGTAATAAACAAGTTTTATTCGACTGCGACGAATAAAACTCCCTTATTATTCCAACCCTTTGACAGGTCAATAGTTCTTAAGCAGATTTATTGACTGACAACTCCACGACCCTTCGAGGTCAATGTTAAATTACTTTTTCTTTCTTTTTTTTTGGAAAGGAAACTTTAGTTAATACCTACATCGAATAAGACGGTTTGTCTTTTTCAAAAGTATTTCCTACATATTGCTATGTCATGAAAAGGTTATATATGTATGACTAAATCTAAGCTAAGCTTATCTTAGAATAGTTTGAAATACTAGTTAATATAAACATAGCCTCAATAGAAAGGGATTGGGACTGTTCTTTGCCCAGCAGTGGAAAGTTTACAGACTGAATTAGTTTAGTTCAGCAATAAGAAAGGTCTAAGGTTTAATAATTAGATTAACAAAAGAGTCTTTTTTAGTCCTATTGTATTGTTCTTGTTAATTTAAATATGCGTTTATCGAGAAAGATTATAGTTTATATTTATCCTATATTATATCTAATATAACTAAAATCTTTTTATTTTTTGGGCGATTTTTGCCAGACCTGCAGTGTATGTAATGCAGACTAGATCAATACCGGTTTGTTATCAAATATTTTCTAGATTGAGTGATCTCAGTCTGATGACTTAAACTAGACAGTGATCAAACCCAGACCTTTATTATAATATGTATGGATTGGCCATAAAATGGCAAATGGAATTAATAGCCTATAGGTGCAGTCAAAGTCAAAGTCAAAATATTTTATTCAGCACAAAATTATTACAATTTCTTACTGAAAGTCATGAGTCTACTATCAGTTCAGAAGGAATAAGCCTATGACCTGAGAATAACTGGCGAAAGAAACTCAGCGGGACTAATATTAGTTTTTTATATCGTAATGGTTTAAGAAAAAGGCAGAATATACCTTTAGGCCTATTGTAAAAAATAATGTAAAAAAATCTCAAAAACACCTAAAATCAACGCAATTTAGATCGTAACAAACTATTCATAATAGTAATTAATCAATAAAATAGTTATGAAGCGTGTTTACGAGTAGGTACCTCACTGAACGATATACATAATTATTTTTAATTTTTTTACTACCGATATTTTAATTGAAGGGTCTGAATCGAAATTTATTGCTTTCATGCGCTCGATTCGCTTTGATTTGTAAGAATTTATAAGAACTGTAACGCTATAAACGTTTATATCCATCATTTGAGCAAGAGGGTTTACGTACGAGCAACGGAACATAGAGAACAGGGGATAATTGATAATTGGTTTGTAGCGTTCAAAATAATACTTTGCAGTGTAATAGTTCCATGCGTAGCATTAAAGTTATCTAAATTATAATTTATTTATTTTGTGGTTTGTTTTTGTGTTGGAAATGTAATAATATATAATTATATATACACTCACAGCCATTATCCGATTTAAGAGGTAAATTCCAATATCATTCATTCATGACACGATGTGACATGACCAGACCGAGATCTGACCCAGGCCGAACGAACTGTGATAGAACCGTGACACACTATGATAATACATTACCGTGTCTTTTTTATGTTTTTTGATATGCAAATTTTAGACTTCACCAGACCGAAATCTGACTTAAATCGAAACGAAAACCGAGTAGTATGGATCGACCCTAAAACTGTTTTGATCGAATTTTAAAGATCATTCCATTAATATACATCTAAGTATATATGATCATAGTCAATTTAATAAAACTAGAGGTCGTCCAGTGGTCGAAATTCGACCTAATCTATAATTAACAGCATTGTAAACATCATAAAAATGTGATTGCGTATAACATGGTGAGCATATGCAGCAGTCATTGAACCTGATCTGTGATAATAAAAAAATCGATAAAAATTCGTTGCAAGACCTGTATTTAAAAACGTGTTAATAACAGACTTTGACAATAAATAAAATTTCTGTATATATGTACATTGTACATATGTGTGTGTGCCGTAGTGTGTGTATAGTTTTTTTTTTATTATTTAATTTATTTTTTGAGCATTATTTCAATCAATATTACTTCTTCTTCTTTAAAAGGGGTACAAAGTTTTTGGTTCACGTATAAATAGAATGATTGTAGCATTATTTTAAAGGCAGCACTTAGTCTATAGGAGTAGGTGTAAAAACTTTTTTTTTAAATACAAATATGTATTATCACTACATATTATAAAACAAAGTTTTCCGTCGCATCTGTCTGTCTTTTCGCGATAAACTCAAAAACTATTGTACGGATTTTCATGCGGCTTTCACCAATAGATAGAGATTTATGAGGAAGGTTTAGGTACATATAGATACACCGGGCGCAGCCGGGGCGGGGCGCTAGTCATTAAATAAGAGGAAGGTAAGGAATTAAGTGAATGTAGTGTTTATTTGTGGGGGTTAAAAAAAAGAATTCTTATTTACAAAAAAAAAAGTTCTTTCTTACATAAGCTATATAACATCACGCTACAACGGAGCAGTATTCATCATCTCTGTGCCAAGTATCAAACGTTAATCAACCTTTTCAAAGGTTGAAAAAAACTTTTCTCTTACATAAATCAGATTTAAAACTTAATTCCTCGCAGAGAAATAAATCATATGAAATCATAAAAGAAAAAGCAGATCAATATTTACCGTTTCCCGAACAAAAACTCAATCTCATATACACCATTCGAAACAATATCAATCATCTGCAATAGTTCAAATAATTTTAAGATCCCGTGAGAACAAAACAACCTTCATAGATCAAGTTCATCGTACGATAATTCAACTAAAATAATACTAATAATTTCTTTGGATATCGCTTACTGCTGTGTTATTAAATTCCTAATACGGAATCATTAATTAGAGGTCCAGTAAGCTGTCATCCGATCAGCCATCGACGTATAGCCCCTCCGTGTTTAGAAAGGGTTGGCACAATACGGACAAAAATACCCAAAAATTATAATAGGATAATGAAATGATACCTCTAAATCGTTTAGATAATATACATTAATTCGATCTTTCCTTTTTTTAATGCCTTTTTATGCCTTCAATAAATAAACAAAATAAATAAATAAAGTCGGTTACAAATAAATTAGTTCTCCAATTATGTACAAACTAACATACTACTATAGTACAGCACACACATAGATAGTATAATTATATATAATTAAAAATATCGTATACTTTAAAGGCTCCATTGAAGAAAAAAAGAAAAATTACAAACTTAGCTAAAAGTCACTTGTAAAAAATTGACAACCCTACCTATAGGTCAACGTCGGCCATCTTGTATGCGGTGAGAGGACCGATTGTTACTCATGTCCTGCCATTCCACCATGAACCTTACACCATAAACCATAAGGACTCCGAAATTGAAGCATAATGGTGGAAATTTTAAAAGCCTTATGGTGTATTGGGGGCGATTTCATGGGCAACAATCGATATTTTTTTATAACTTAGACAATAGTGGCGGTTGGGTTTAAAAGCTATTGTCGGGAAAAACTACAATTATGACGAGATATAACTCAATTATTTATTTTATGATAGTTCGATGATAATCCAATCTTCTAAGAACTAGTGTTGAACAATTGCCTTTTTGTACGTAATTCTTATTTTATTTTTTTTAATTATTTATTTTTTCGAGAGAGAAAGGAAGTATCCAAGATAAGGTTTTAAGATTTCAATTCCAAGATATTTGGCATTTTTTGAATCTCGTATTTAATTTTCGGATGTAAATCTCAAGAGTAAAGATTGTATGCTGATGTTCTAGCTTAAGATATAGCATCCTTTTCATTAACAACCTTGTGGAATTTCTCAGATTAGTAACGGATTTACGATTTCGTAATTATGCACCGTAACTTCCTGTTTATAACCATTCCATCAATAAACAGGCGCAAACAAAACCAACAAATCATTAAGTAAGTTTTATTATATTAGTGAAAATTCAAAACTATTAAAAAAAATTTAGATGTAATAAATATAATAAATTTAGATGTAATAATAATATGATGTAACTATTGTTTGTTATTTTAATAACAAACAATAGTTACTCGAGATTTATTGCACTTTTAAATCGTCAATATACAATAAAGTAATATTTTAATGTGGACTTAACACCGATCGCCAACCTGCAAACCGCTGGTTTGCAAATAGCAATAGTACGTTTACAGGATGATTCAGTAAAACCGATTCAGAATGTAGAGTCTGCTAAGAAGCAGCAAGAAACTCGGATACTCTTTTAAAAATTCAAATAAACTTCGATAAATAGAATTTACTTTCCGGATATCGGCGACACGCTCTGAATGAAATTACGATAGAAAAGCAATTGTTGCGGTTCTACACATGGCATGCAAAAAGCACCGCCTCCGGGCTCGAGGGACTCACGTGTGGAGGAAGCTCTAACTCACGATTTATTGAGATAAAGATCACTGAGAACAGTACAATTATTTTCTTTGAGTATTGGGAATAGAATAAAGAATATATAGACGTCACCATCGATTTATGCGACCACTCTGACGTTTATAATGAGTGTCACAGTTCTATGCTTCGTTGTGCGGTGTTGTGGTATATATATATATATATATATATATATATATATATATATTTCCAATAAACATATCAGTCTATTTGGCACATTTAACTAGACTAACAACTTTAGTTTACTACTACTACATCAGCTGTTGGATGTCCACAGACAACTTAGGCCTAACCTAAACATCATCTCTAGGAGGGTTTTTTAATATTCGCCACGCTTGGCAGGCGGGTTGTCGAACCCAGAGTGTTGTGACAAGACAGGACATGATGACGCTACTGCCCATCACCATCCTAATTGGTATACAGTTGTTCGCACCACTATGACCTTAGTCGCCTTTCACGACACCTCGGCAAGAAAGAGGTCGAGACCATTCTTCTCTGCCAGTCACTGCACGGCAACTTCAGTTTAATAAAGTAATATATTCATTTTAGTATATATTTTTTCATCAACCTAGCATTGCGTTTTTCTACCAGTCAAATGGCCGGTAAGCTCTTCTAGCCTAATACTGAGGCTTATGATGTAAATATTTTTTTAACTAACAAACTGAGTTATGAAGTATCTAATATTCAAGTTCGTAGTACAAACTCAAATTAAGTCCTGTTTTAATTAAATTAATTCAATAGTTTTGGCGTGATGCACAGTCAAAAAATAGAGAGAGAGAGAGAGAGAGAGAGAGAGAGAGAAAATTGATAGCAAAACTTTTTTTCCGTTTTCTGTATTAATTAAAAAGTGGCCTCTAATATATATTTTACCGGTGGGAGGGATGCGCTGTGCCGCGCTCCCGGCTGCATGGGTACCACCATCTTGCTTATTTCTCCCGTGAAACAGCTTTGCTGTGTTTCGGAGAGAAGGGCAAGACAGGCAGTGTAATTACTGGCACCGAGACTAACACCTTATGTCTCTGGATAGGCAACACATAGATGAGTTGCCTGGGCTAGTTCCAGGTAAACTAGTTTATGTTCATGGGCGACGTTAACCACTTACCATCAGGTGGAACGTCTGTCAGTTTGCCTATTCACTTAACGTTAAAAAAAAAAAAAAAAAAAATATTTTTTAATATTATTAATGTGCTGAATTGAATCAGTTACAGTTTTATTCTAAATATAGATAAAAGCCTGTCACCTAACATCAAGGTAATACCTATTAATTTACATACTGTACTGTGAAATCAGATGTCAATACGCCTTAATAACAATTTTAACGGTTAGATTAATCCTAGCATTATGGAGTACTTAACACATTATCATTTGAGGTATAAAGAAAATGTATCAATTTATTCCGTCCAAGGAATTGAATATTTATTTACAAACTGGAATCGCACGTGCACTTAAAAAACGTTCCTAAGAGAAGGATTGCATCTCTTTCTACCATGGATTCAAGGCAACTCGTAAGAAAGAGACAAAATACCAGTATTCAACGAAATGCTCGTAACATTTTATCACTTTACATGGAAAAAAATGTCAACCTTATGTCATATATTTCAAGGTCCATATTTGAATATACAATTTTATTAAGTGAGCGTTCCAGTTATGATATAAATTCCTTGATTCCGTTACAAAAGTGTGCCAACGGAACTCTATTACTGAAACCGTCTGTCAAGATGTCACTTTTAGAATATTTTGCAGTATATACTATGGCTGCCACAACAAAAAAAAATTAAGGGTGCCATATACAAGTAACGTGTTGTTTTACCGTTTTTTAACTCTACATTCTTAAAAACACTTAAATAGTACGGAACTCTTCGTATGGGAGTGAAACTTACACTTGGAAGGATTTTTTATAACCTTTTTTATATCAGAGCACACTTGTCTCGGTAATAATGTAATTATCTCTTAATTGCGAAGCCAGGTGCAAGCTGTTCTATATTTTTATGCAATCTAGCGACACGACCATCTTGGCGAGCTATACTAATATCTTAACCTATAACGGGTCTGTGAGATTGGCTATTAGATACTCTCAGTTACCTTTTCAAGACGACTTGTTATATTAAAAAAAAATTACTAAAATTTTAATATAGATGTACTTACATATATTTTATAACTGATCGAATGAGATGGTTTTTTTTTTTTTTGAGTTATTGTGAATGTTTGTATAATTGTATATATTTTGGCAAACTTTGAAGTCTGAAGGTCGCGTTATTTAGTGGATTTTAACACACGAGGCATCGACACTATACTGTAACAGTTAAAAAATATCGCTATTTTGGGCAAGTGAAGTCTTTACTTATTCTTTTAAATAGGTACTTAACCCACAATATTAATCCAATGTGAATCGGTGAACATGCCCCAAATAATCTAAAGATTTCTACAATATTTTCTTTAATACGGTCGGTATTATATAATATTAATTTAAGTAACTAAGCACGGCTTTAACAGCAATATATTTATATAAAAACACGCGTTTTACTGTAATGGGCTTTTCTGAAATGAGTCACTCCGTTGTGAACTTGTAAGCAGCATAGATATATATACGGAAACTGTAGGACTAAAAGAGATATCAGTAACAATATTAGGACGTCACCTATTCAATATCCTAAAATATTTTCATGGGTAAGCAATTTATACTTAATACTGTAGTCTATAGGGTCTTAAGGTATTGTCTTAAATAAAATACTTTGACTGACCCGTTGGCGCAGTTTGCAGTGACCCTGAGTTCTGCTCCATGGGTTGTGGGTTCGATTCCCGCCCCGAGTCTGGGTGTAATATATGTTTATTTATATATGTATTATTTATATGTATATTTATTTAAAAATATATATATATATATCAGTTGGCTGTTACCTACCTAACCTTACCTAAAACACAGGCATTAAGTTGCCTACCTTAGGGACAGACGACCGTGTGTGTATGTGTGTGTGTTAAACATATTTATTTATTTATAATTTATTTATTTAAATAATAGAACTTAATCTTTCTGATAAAATACAATTTACACATCAATGTTCTTAGTTAACACCTAAAAAAATATCTGACAATAATTCAAAGTGATTTTTAACAGTATTCTACAAACGTTTATTAACTAAACTAGCTTTTTTACAACAATGTTTGTTACAGAGATTTGTGCGACTTACTATCTTTTACTTAATTTTTTACCTGTAATATTACTTTTTACCTGTTAGTTGGCCTCTCAGCCAGCTAGTATCTATATTCTCTTAACTGCATATTAAGCTATTGTTCCTCAATTTTTTTTTTCTTTTTAATTGATGTAGGTGTGGCAGCTTCGGGATATTTCTGCACAAAGACGAAGATTTTTTTTGTTTGAACTAACCGATACAAAAAGTTATTCTTGCGTTATGAATAATCTGCGTATTGAGGAAGTTTTATGTTAAAATGATCGTTTTTGTGTAGTGGTGCGAAAAATACGCTTTTTTTTTTATATAGTTGTAATGGAATAGGAGTTTGTCTTCCATCTCACTTGTAGATGTGATGCTTAGGACAACTTTCACAGCTTCAATTTGCTAAATATTCATTACTGTTCTGGTTCTTACGAATTTAGACACAGGACCTTGGAGCGTAACCAAAGTATTTAAATCGTTATACTTGGTATAAAAATTACCCGAAAACCCGCAATGGAGCAGCGTAGCAGATTAAGCTCCAACACTTCTCCTGTATGAAGAAGAAGCCTTTATCGAACAACATTCATAGGCTGATTCAGTTTAGTTCAATATATGCTTAAAACATAGTTATTGACTAATGAGAAAAGAGTAATGACCACTATAATTGTCTACTAATCTATTATTTAGTTTAGACTATCATATAAATCTATATACTGGACTGGCCCGTTGGCGCAGTTGGCAGTAACCTTGCCTTCTGCTCCAGGTTTGTGGGTTCGATTCCCACCCCGAGTCTTGGTATAATATATATAGATTATATATATTTGAGTGCTTCATTTTAGAGGAACTTTTATTTTCTCAAAGTCCCACCTGAAAATCATGTAGTCAATTTAAAAAAAATGTTGAGCTTTAACAAAGCCTTTATTTTTTATTTTAAGCCGTTGCTCATCAAACAGTAAGTTTTCCATACAAAAACCTATGAAAAACCATTTTTTCACAAAAAAATTGTGAAAAAAATGTTCAACTTACAGATTTATCTCACTGGACTTTTTTGAAGGTGATTGAATATTGTTTAAAGAATTGAGTAGAAAAATACGAAAAAAAAAAAATCTTACTGAGCGAGCGGAAGAAGAAATTAATAAAAAAATACACTAAAGCATAGGCATTACTTGCCTACCTTAGAGACAGACGATCGTGTGTTATGTTAATTATTTTAAACATATAAATAATTATTTATTTATTTATATAATTGTAAGTACAATATAAAAAAATCTTGAGAGCCTAACTTAGGTACTGACATAATTATTAATCTAATTAACATTACAACTAATTTAGACGTCCTTATCACTGCATTCTACGAATACTTCGCACTGTATTCCAGTTAAAATAAATACAAAGAATGCATACAATATCGCAATAATAAAAACATTGCATTGAGGTCATATAAACGAAAATTATTAAAGAGCAAACTAAATTATTTCCGGCGTACAATGTATTCCCGCAAACAAACAGCGAATCGGAGGCCGATTTAAAAGTAATAACACCTGAAAACTAGGTCAATGAGCGCTGCACAATCGAGTAGGTTGACCCTCGAATAGTCACTAGTGTATAGCATAGTAAAGCGATGCATAGCGTATACGCTGCCTTCGTTGTCAAAGTCTACACGTGGGACTACAGAGTTAATGATAGAACTATATTAAATTTTGATTAAACAGATGAGACAATTCAATACAAAATAATTTTAATAAGTTCACTCAACAATCAACGGACACGTTGCATAACATAAACAAAATAAATAAATAAATAAATAGCGAAGTCGAGACAAATATGAACTATGTACTTAGAGAAGAAAAATTAAACAAGTGCGAGTCAAACTCGCCCATGAAGGGTTCAGCCAACACTAGGGACGTTAGATTAAGTTATTTATTGTATTATTTTTTTTGACGTTCGTTAAATGTGCTTAATCACCTTATGGCGAAATAAATATTTTCATTTCATTTCGCTATTTATAAAATAAGTAGCATTCTTATTAAATATTATAGATAAAAATAACAATGATAATAAGAGATGGCGATTCAAGGTTATGTACAAAGCTGCGGTCATACATTTGACGATTTACGCGAGAATCGGGTATCAATCTAACAATAAATGTAAAATAATAATAAAAAGTATTTTAGTCGTCATTAATTCCATACCTTGTTAAGTGAAACTAAAGTTAGTTCATTTGCTTGCATTTGTACTTGCACAGATAAGGCTCCTTGACCTTTAAAATCTGTATAATAATTAAACTATTATCTCTTAACACGACTGTTTTTAATGTAAAAGTTTTAACAACGCTTATCAATTATACATTTAATTTTAACTTATATATTAAATAATACGACCACCGTTCTGGTATAGAGTTGCTAGTAATCGCCTCAACGCCGGCGGTCGCAGGTTCGATCCCCGCTCGGAGCAGATATTCTATTTGTATGAATATGTCTTTCCGGTCTAGTTATATCTCCTAGTTGCTTTCGCCATCGTGCCTCGGATAGCACGTAAAGCCGTCGGTCCCGGTTGTTATCACAGACATCTGATAACGATCGTTACTCATGGTAGGGAAATTATCTCCCAAACCGCAATGGAGCAGCATGGTGAATTAAGCTTCAAGCCTTCTCCTGTATGGGGGAAATGCCTTTGACCAGCAGATGGTCGTTTATAGACTGATTCAGTTCAGTTTAGTTTAATAAATAACAAATGTAATAACAAGTTTTGTTAAAAAAAAAAGTTTAAAATTGTTATTATTAATCGTAGGTACATGTCCATTATAACGAAGGCTTATCTTTTTATAATGTAATCGGCATAGAAAATACTATTTGATTAATATTAACGAGTTATTTGATATTAACTTTTTTGACTTCACTTTTTCTCTATCAATAAAAAAATAAACCGGTTTACTCTTGCGTCTCTCGTCAATGATTATAATTAAAAATTTTGAAAAGTCTAACCCTTAAATTTAAAAAGAAGAAAACAAAATGGATTTGATTTTAATTAAACAACTATTTTTTTAGTCAGTCTATTTTCGGAGGATGCAGATATACAGGCAGTGAGCCATATAGTATCAAAGACGGCAGTCTCCACATTTTCCTCAAAAAAAGTTATCTATGCCAAAATTTCCTCTATAATCAGCTCTTCCATCTTATTTAAAATAAAGTATATAAAAAATGGAGACTGCCGTTTTTGATACTATATGACTGACTGTTCTCTTATATTTACGCGAATTTTATTCATTTAATTAAAAGTCTAAAAAACGGATTATATTAAAAAAAACGGATAAACGCGATAAAATCCGTTTTTTAGACTTTTAATTAAATGACTATATGACTGAGTTATAAACACAATTTATAATTAAAAAATCATCCACATAAAATTAGAACATCTGAATTCTTTAAATTTAATTGATATTAAAATATATTATTCGAGTATTAGAAGCACGTTACAACTATCAAGTGGCACTCGTAGTAAAAACATACAAATGTGGAACAGGAATTTTCTATTAATGTCAAACTGCAAAGGTTTCCATACTTACTCGTAAGAGGATTAGAACAGTAAGCCTTGCAGCTGGAGCGAGTGAACTAAACAGACCATCGGAGAATATTCTAGCGTTTTAATTAATAATCATTGAATTTATTAGATCGAGTATATACCTATCTAAATCTAGGAGTTTGTAAATATAGTTCGCCGTAGGCTTATCCTTGTAACATTTTTTAAGGAACTACTTATATAATACAAAAAACAAGGAATATAATTCTAGTTATAAATACATTAATAATTTATATTAATATTAGATATACCTAAGGAGATATTTTTTTAAGAATTTTAAGTCAAAAAAACTTTTGATAAGGTTAATAATTTTTCAACTAAGAGTTACAGACTAACGTCTCACGCTCAACAGCCTCAAGTAGGATGAGATCCAGTATCGGAAATAAGATACCCAGCACAAATAGAAACGTCTTGATCACGACAAACTTCTGTGCCAACATTTGTAATGTAGCTAACGCAACAGACAGTTGCTGTCACCACTGCGCCAACGCGTCATTACAGTCTATAAAACATGACGCTATGGCTCATATTAGGGGAACTGTAAAATTATATGTCATTCATTGTGTCTTTTTTCACCACACGCAATCGAAACCTCATAAAAAATATATGAGCTGAACCGAACTAAATCAGCCTGTAAGCTGCTGGGTAAAAACCTTTTCTCCATATAGAAGAAGGATTGAAGAATAATCCATCACGTTGCTCCACGGTTGGTTGGCGAATAATTGCTATCATATGTCTATGATAACGAGACCGACGGCCTTACGTTTTCTCCGAGGCACGGTGGGGAGACACACAAGGATATCCTGACCAGAAAGAAGTTGGCGTTAAGGCGACTAGGTACTCGCACCACTACACCATAACGGTTTTTATAAGAAGGGTTGTTCGTTTCATCAACCAGTATAGGAGAGCTGCGTAAATATATGTATTTCTCACTGTATAGTCATTCCCATTACTATTCATTGGCATGTGAATGTAAAAGTTAATATTACATTTAAAAAGTACATCTTTTACAAATTTATTATAAATTTTACTATGAAGAAGTAAATTTATACTTATTTCCCCTCCTCTGAATTTATCGTTGCCGGTGACTTTTGACAGAAACTAGGTCAATATCACTGCGTTTGCGTTATCGTTTAAGTGTGCTCACCACATGTTGTATAGCATAATATTGCGTTGTATATCGTAGATGTAATATATTACTAAGAATCAAAATATTTAAACTGTATTCTTTATTTATGTATTATATTTTCGAAAATAGAAAATTAATGATGGCTATCAATCTTACACCAAAGATGTACAGAAAAACTTTTTTTAAATGTAAACCTATACATATACATATATATATATCATCAAAGCACGGGCATAGACAGGATTCTCTATATAGGGGGGGGGGGGGGGGCAGATAAAAAAAATCCTCGACTGTATATATATATCATTATCTCACATTAGTAGTGAAGGTGTTCTTGTATTCGTTTCACTTATCGTTATTAGTGACATCGCTTAGAATAAGAAAGCTCTTCTAGCTCTTCTAGAGCTGAAGTACCTCCCCCCCCCCGACCTCGCTACGCCCATGTCTCAGTGTAAATATTCACATATTCACCTGTATGATTTGATAATCATTGGAAACGTTGTATCGAGTCCTTTAAGTAGATGTTATATGTTTTTCAAATTACTTACAAATGTAAACTTTCATATAAAAATGAAAGCATCGTTACAACGGAGGTAAATATTCCTGTAACACGATGGGTGGTCGGACGTGACCAGCCATATAAACCCTTACGAAATACAAGACACATCAACTACAATTCCACCCTATTTTACCAAAACGAAACAAGAATTCTAAAATGAAAATTAATGATATAACAGTATTTAAAAAAATATATTAATGTTGTTCCTTGGCAAGAGCATCGATCGAAAAGAATTAAACTTAGCAATTTTTATGATTATAATTAATATACTCGTAACTACGGTTTTAAAAAAAAGATTAAGCCAATAATATAATTAACGAAAAAGGAGTAAAAAACATATTTTTTTTTTAAATAATAATTATTAAAGTAAATAAAAAAATCGAAATATCGAATAAAAATTTAGATAGAATTTCCACATGTTAAGATGGTCGGTATAGAAAAAAATCATTAATCCTTAATTGACTTTTATGAATGTTACCTCACAGCGACAAAGGTACGATTATTGTTTTGTAAACGATCATAATTTATCGGTTAATTAAGGAAATTTGTTAACTGAACTATAAAAACATAATGCACACAAGACTGCTATTTACTTATGTGGTAATTTTGTTAAATACGACAAAAGTCAAAACAGTAAAATATTACACAGCGATCACAATCACATTTTACAAAAAGTGGACTGACTTTTTTAACTACTGAATTTGTCTTTAAAATTAATCGAAGGATGAAGGAAAAGATGAATTTAAAAAAAAATTACTTGTCCATCAATCTACATGGAAGCAACATGAGCGATTAAGCTCCAAACCCTTCTTCTTCACAGGAAAAGAGACCTATCCCCAAGAACAGAATTTTACCAAACTGTTACATTGTCGACTGATTTAAATAGTTTATAAAATCAAAACCAAAAACTTCTTTATTCAATTAGGCTTTAAAAAAATCTTTGAATCGTCATTTTATAAAGTAATAACATTTTTAAATAATTTTATTTAATGTTTTATTTATACTTAACGTTACATACGTATGAATATTAATAACTTACAACAGAAAATTGTTAAATACAATAAATTCCCAATATATCGACACATCATTATCATTTTAGAATCAGCTTTATATACGCGAGCGTTAACCGAAATTATCATTGGATATCCTCAGTAATACGGCAGCATTGCGCCAATACGTCCGAAGCATTACAATGCTAATCAGACCGTGGCGTCAGAATATTTACATATAGTGGCGCATTATTTTTATGAGTTGATGACATAGTGGATTTGTGTACTTGACTTAAAGAGTCTTTTACTGCAGCGCTGGACAAAGTTCGTAGTTACTCACAACTGTCTGATATAGACATATTTCCTATAAAACAATAAGGTACAAGTACGCTTAAATATCCCTTTACATTATATATAGTTCTCGACGTGGAAAGAAAAAAAAATTGAAATAATTTATTTTTCACAATATTTTGTTAAAACATATTTTGTTTTTATTTTTATTTCAGTATTAAATTTTAAAAAAAGAATGGAGTATAATCAGTCTTAAAAATAGTCACAAAGACAAAGCAAGCTAGGAACGACCGAGCTGTTAGTCATTTTTTATATTTCATATACTTGTGTTGTTACCCTGTTTCAATACTTATTTTTAAACCTATCATACTCACATTAGTTCAGCTAAACGTTTTTTATAGCAAATGATTCAATTATTAATTTGATCCACCGAGACACGGCTCAATGGATTCCAGGTATCCGTTACAAGTTTTTTGACTTGATTCCACAGAGACTTTCGACCTTGTGCTCTTCCATGAATATTGCGAAATGGCAATATTACGCGATATTATATAAAATGTGATACTAAAATTTTCTATGAATAGGTATAGGCGAAGTTACCGCTACGCCCCTTAAAAAAACATACGAGGTCCCAGAATACAAGAAATCCCAAATAAATTTGAAAAAATATTAATCAATCGGGCTTTATTGCAGTTGAAACAAAGACCTAAAAAATCTAGGTCAGTAAGGACTAACTGCGCCGATGTCTAAAAACTAATTTTATTACAATTACATTTTAGAACAACAATTATTTTTGTAAAAATTATTATGCCAAAAATGTGTTTTTGCTGCGTGCCTGTAGGAATTATAATAAGCATTGTAAGAGTTTAGATATATTCAACATGAAAATTAGTAAATATAAGAATAGTTTACATGAATTATTATTTAAATAATCAATTTGTTATAATTGTTTAATTGCTGTGTTTATTTTATGTGTTTGTTTTTGTTTTTATCATGGATTGACAAGTGATTGTTATAATTTTCTGTGGAAACTTGATTGATTTGTGTTGTTCTTGTATTGCTTTTATTTAAGAGTGTTATGATAATTGTTTGTTTCCCAAATAAAATAAAATAAAACAATTCAAAGCCAAATTAAAGTTTTCGGAAAATGGAACTCCATGTGTATTTTTGGTAACAATATTGATCGAATTTAAGATTGTTGAGGTTCTAGTTCAGCAACACTGATTGAAGTTTAACTAAGATTAGAACATTTTACGATTATTCCACGGTGTGCGCGGTGGCGAACCAATGTTACAATTTGTTACTTTGTAAGTTTGTAACTGCTTTTGTTCGGTTTTAAAAGTTTTAAGGGCACGAATTAAATTGACTGACCCGTTGGCGCAGTTTGCAGTGACCCTGTTTTCTGCTCCAAGGATTGTGGGTTCGATTCCCGCCTCGAGTCTGGATGTAATATATGTTTATTTACATATGTATAATTTATATGTATATTTATTAATAAAATATGTATATCAGTCGGCTGTCACCTAAAACACAGGCATTAAGTTGCCTACCTTAGGAACAGACAACCTTGTGTGTATGTTAAACATATTTATATATTTATTATATTATACTAGCAAACCCGGCGAACTCGGTTTCGCCACCAGATGGCTTCGTTTTTTGTAACATTTCGTTTGGGGATTAAAAGATGAAGTAGTACATGCTATGACATATATGACAATATCATAATATCAGAGAATATAATATGATAATATCAGAGATGGCGCTGTATGTGAAAAATGATTTTCCCTGTTTTCCTGCTTCTCTGTTGAAATTTTTCCTGAATTTTGTTTGCTATAAACCTCACGGAGCCCGAGACCTTTTCAACGAATGCAAAACCGTGGAAATCGGTTCATGCGTTCTGGAATTATAGCGTCAGGAAGGAAAACCCGACTTATTTTTATATTATAGATTAAAAAATTAATACTTTACAGACAGGAACAAACTAAAACTACTATCTCATCTAATCTACTATCGGGTAGTCTCTTGCTCAATACATATCTCAAGAGAGCATGTAATAACCCATGGTATCTCCAATGTAAACCCACAGATCCATCGGATAGTCAAGGCTAAAAAACTCACAGTAGAGAAAAGTCACAAGTCTATAACTTTAATAAATTTCAACCAGCCAGCAGAACTGGTCGGACATCCCATTATGTCCATGTACGAAACCATCGTACGGAATGCATTGGAAAAACTCGAACCGCCGCACTTACGCCGACACCGTTATGACTAATGACATGTTGAGGCAACAACTATAAACTTTATACTTCACAATTTTTTACCCGTGACTTTTCTCAATTTTTTTTTATTTTTTTTTTTTATGGAATGGAACGAAATATAAGAAATTTTCTCATTCTAATATCGTATTTTTTTTCCAGATATTTGTATAAATATTTATTACTGGTCTGGATTCTTGTGTGTTTCCTCCTGTGTCTCGAAATGCACGTAAAGCCGTCGGTCCCGGTTGTTATCATAGACATTATTATCTAATAGCGATCGTTACTCATGGTAGAGAAAATGTCCGCCAACCCGCAGTAGAGCAGCGTAGTGAGCGGTGACTCTTTTTGGACATGGAGAACAGGCCCTTGCCCAGTAGTGGAACGTTTAAAGGCTAATTCAGTTATATGTTAAAACATATGGATAAAAAAAACGTGACCGTTGATCAAATTTGGGATAGCATAGCTGTGTTTTCATTTGCTAAAATGTAATAATTCATCTCAACATTATGAAAAAAAACTTGCACGTACCCAAAAAAACCAAGAGATTTAACATACACAATAAAAGTCAATCAGCATAAGAATTAGGATGACAAGGACCAATAGGTCTTCAAAACTCTATTGAGTTCGTAATCTCGACGTCACATATTAATCTCCTTCGTGTCTTCTCCATTCTACGTGACATTGACGAAATCATCCAGTGCTATTTTGCAGCGTTAACAATCGTCACATAATTATCGTACAAATTACATAATTTTGCACTTGGTACGATCGAACATAGAGGTGACAAAAAAAAATCTTTTTTTTTTCGACTCCACTTCAGAAGCGATATATATATATATAATTACAGTCGACAACTATCTGAGTGAAAATTTTGTATTAGTACGATAAATTGGAACAAAAAACGATAATTTTACGGCCCAGAATACATAACACTGTCAGCTAATAATGCCTACACTGCTATTTTGACACATTTTAAATGAATTCAAATGAATGAACGAGAATGAATATCACTCTCCCTTACGATAATCCTCTGTCCGGCACACTTTACTTCCCAGCATACTTCCCAGGATACTTTTACTTCCTACTTTAATTTCCCGAGAAAACAATACGCGACTTAAAGAATTATCCCCGGATAATATATTTCAAAGTGAATTATTTGAGGCCGTTAATGCAATGATAATGTAACGGAATTGTCATCATTTGAATATTTAAAACGACAACCTTGTTCCATCCCAAGTTTTAGGATAATCCGATTGTAAAAAAAAAAGTGCTTTCGAATACATTTTATTTCGAAACGTAAAGCTTTTTAATCTGAAAGCTATCGAAGTGACGATATACTTTTATTGGGATATGAGTACGATTCATGATTAAAAACATCTGAATCATAGATATTTAACATACTTATTGTTAGTCATATAAGTGATGAGAATAATAATATATTTTTAAATACGAGTGATGATAGAATTGCGTTTGTAAATTTAATTTAAAATTAAATATTCTGAATCGAATCAGCCTGTAAAGGTCCCACAGCTGAGCAAAAGTCTCATCTGGGTTGGCAGATAATTAGCCTAACATAAGTAACGATCGTTACCAGGTGTCTATGATAACAACCGGGACCAACGGCTTTACGTAATCTTCGAGGCACGATAAGGAAACCAACAAGGACATGCACCTAGATACGAAACAAATATTTGCAAAAACACCAATATGTACCGAGCGGGAATCGAACCTGCGTCCGCCGGCGTTGAGGCTACTTATCGCACGACTACACCAGAACAGTCTTTGAAATATTTAGGTCATTATTATAGATAAAAATAAATAATTCCTAGAAATATTCGTAGGTTGTGTGTCGCTATCATTGCGCATAAACAAATATATATGTCTTATAATTAATTGACAATAATTTAATAATAATATGTAAATAGTTTTTGAAAAATGTCATGACTCTCTTTACCAAATGAATATAAATATATTTAGAAAAAGATAACAAAAAACCGTGGAATTAGTTTGAGTTGTTTAACACGGTATTCTCAAGATGGATCAGCTCCGATTTAAAAGTTTTCTGTTTATGTTATAAAGTCTGATTGCAGAGGAAATGTCACTAAAACGTACCGCAAGAAAAAGTTACTCAAAAAAAAAAAAACGTTTCTACCGCTTTAATAATTCTAATATAAACTCAAACCAGTGACAACATTGATAAGGCCATTGAATAACCACATACAAATATTGACTGAATTACGAATATCGTGGTATGACTTCATCTTGGAACCTTTTATTCATCGTTAAATATATAATTAAATTTAGTGTCTACTTCAAATGCAGACTTTTTGTAACTATTTATTCATCTTTTCTGTTTCATATTTTCTATTTATTCTCAACGACTGATGTGGTGGTGGTGTTGGTCGATTCTAACTTATTGTGGTTAAAAATTACAACTTTCAAATTATCAAATTAAAATAATATTCTAAAAATAAAATTAAATCAACATCTTAAAGTACTCTGTTTTAGTTTTTTTTATCGCACAATTATCAATGACTTAAGATTAGTTAATTTTCATTGTTTCCTATACTTAAATTAGGAATCAAAGCGATTAAGATGTATACTTAGCTAATACTATGATATTAATTGTAATTAATTATACGAGTATGTCGTTATGATGAGCTTCTAAATCAATGAAATAATGAGAGAATCAGCACAGCTTAAAAAGGAATATATTAAATAATTAAATACGGTTTAATATTAGCGAAGATCATACTATAACGCAGTAAAATAATCAGCGGAAATAAAGATTCTAATACATATTTAAATCACACGCGTAGTGTTTTTTTTTTTTTTCATGTAAAATGTATTTTTAACCATAATATAAAATATATGTAAAAAAATATCGTATAGAGCTGCTCTCGACCAGAAAGAGTAGCGGTTTTTAATAATTAACATAAAAAAGCATATAACACCATGAGAGTAACCGTTTTAAAGTTATTATACGGACATTCACTGGAGTACTATGCATATTGTACGTTACTACATCGAAACACGATATATTATATAAAAACTTATTTTAATCACGTCGTAGTGTCACTACGCGATTATGTAAAACTGGGATATTACTATTTTATATCGCTTTCTGTTTTATTTTTATGACATACTAATATTTTTGTAAAAAAAAAACACAAAAATATAAATAAGTAAAAAACCATGACCGCACATTTCAAGAAACAAATGCGCCGATTTTACAAAAATGAAACGATTAAACAAACAATCATATCATATTATAACCTCGTTATATGATAAATAAAGTTCCCATAGCACGTGACTCACTCGTTCGGCTATGTAACAGTTACGTCAACATAGGTCACCGTTGACAATTAATTAACATAAAACTGCGATAAACGTATATACATACAATGTTAAATATAAAGTTTGGATAGATATTTATTTCTCATTCAAAAAAAAGCTAGTGAATCGATTGCTATGAAACTTTGTACGTACATATACAGGATGACTGGTGAATTACCATCGATATTTGGGGAGAACGCTCGGCGCGCGGTTCCCATTCGGGTCATGCAATAAAAATAGGTACTTAATTTTTGACCAAATTTTCATAAATTTCAATTCAAATAAATGAAGCGATGACACTTTTCCAGTCATGCCGGCGGCACATGCACAGGTGTTGTAATGTGTCGCTTGTTCACACCTAAAAATTGCCAAAGTCACATAATTTACCTAGTCAACAAATTTGTTGCTTAAACGAGTAAAATATCTTAGTATTTTTGCCTTTCCTAAGCCAGGATTAAAGTATTAAGGGGGACTGGATCATGCTTGTTTATCCTGCTACCCTGTTTACACGTGGCGGCGTTTGGACGTAGATAAACTACCTGTTTTGTGTCGAAAGTGCAGCTAGCTGCTAGGGTGTCCAGACGATGCGTAAATAATTGGATAATTGTTGAGTAACTTTACTTAAAAGTTTATTAATATTTACCTATTTTTTTTACATGATTCGAGTGGGAACCATGCGCCGAGCGCTCTCCCCGAATGTCGATGGTAATTCACCAGTCACCCTGTATAGCTGGAAATCCAGAGTAATATATAGGTTACTTTTTATCCGGATATTCCCAGAGAATCGGAAGATACACGAGTAAAGCAGCAAGGTACTCGTAGATCATTTCCCAAACATTCGTATTTGATCCGCGCTTCGATCAATATGTAATTATTGATCGAAGGATCCGCGCGATAGATTTATAAGGTCATTACAGCCATTATCAGACGTTTTGACATCTGAGAAATAAATAAAACAACCACAGATGTTATTTAAAAATTAAATTTATCATAATTATAATTATGATTCCGTTTTTGATAAATTTAAATAAATATAATAGGTATATTGAAAAAGAATAATTAAACAAATTCTTAATTCAATTCGATAGTTCGTTATAATGTTTTATTTATTTATTTATTTTTGAATTTTTAGGTAAATGTTTTAAGGTAGGTAATATTAACTTGGACTCGACTTGGTTTTAATTAAGCTATTTCGGTTACACTAATTAACAATATAGTATATTTCAATAATTGTTTAAGAATTAGAACTTGTAAATTTGTACCTCATTGTAAACTCTGGTTTCTTTATGTAATTCATAATTTAACAATCAATAAACGTTTAATTTATGATACGACTTAGGTGCTAAATATTACAACTAAAATTAAATGTATTTACCTTTTTTGAGAGGAAGTTAGTTAATCTTAATTTTAAAACACATTTATTAAGTTATTAATTAAATTTATATGGTAATAAAGAAACACGTTATTTTCCTTGTAACTTTTAGCACTTATCGAGAATGATAACCTCGAAACCGCGTATAAATCTCAAAGACAAAGCTGAATATTGTACAACTATAATATGTATTTAAATTTGATTTCACGCACATAATCTTTAAGTTACATTTTTTTTTAAATATTTTATACAGAAGTTTTTAATTAGCAGTATCCTTTCTAGTATTTAGAGCTGTAAAAAAAAGTACTTATATATTTTAATAAATAAATAAGTTTGTAACTATGTATATAGGAAACTTAATGCCTTTGTTTCAGGTAACAGCCGAACGATATACATTTTTTTAATGTATATCGGTCGGTTACACCCAGGGGCTCTATTTTTGATTCACTCGTATGAAATTGTATCGTCGAATGCGACTTGTGTCACACTCGTCTTTTATGTCGCATGATCTCGTTTTTCCGTATTTTTGAATCGTTCGCCTGAAATGTTGCCACTACAATTTGAAAAGTATTTTATTTTATCCGTTCCACGTAGAAATTAAAAAATATATCGATACCGATCGCCATACGCGACGAGTGGAGTGGATCATTCGTTGCAGTCGAGCGATTCAAAAATACGGAATTTCAGATGGCGAACGAAAATCCGGGGCGGGAATCGAGCCCACGAGCCTGGAACAGAAAGCAGGGTCACTAGTCACTACCAACTGCATCAACGGGCCACTCAACTTATTTATACTAACTTAATCAGTCAAGCAACGAGGAACCAGTCAACTTAATTATAAGTAATAAATAATTAATATAATTTTAAAAAAAATATAATAAATGTAATATGAAACGTTTACATAGGTTTTAAATTATTTAACTGCGATATTCAGAGATACATAGAATGCATCATAAAGTCTAAAAATATAACAAAGTTAATATAAAAAGTTTACTATTATGTAAGTAATTACAACTATTATTCATATATAAGTATATATTCTCTCGTCTCAAAATTCATTTGGGTTTTTCTAAGTCTTACTTATTGTTAGTGTCCAAAAAAGTTTTCAAAAATATCTTTGCTGTTTTTAGGTACTTCATTTTGTTTAATACGTAAAATATTAAGTGAACCATTGCATCCTTGAATTGAATTTCAACGCCAAATTGGAATTAAATTTCCATAATACTACTTAAAACTCAAACTCAAAATTGTTTAAAAAAACCACAACATATTAATCTAACCTAGCTAAATGTAGCAAAAATGTCATCAGATAGAAGCAACGTCATTATATTTATAAAAAAAAAACAACCGCCTCTGATACTCGAAAGATAAAAGATTACGAATCCCTTGCCCTTTTTAATGATTTTACAAATGGCTGACTTACATGAGAGAAGCGAGATCTGCTACCCTTTCACAATACCCACAGAATGCAGTTTTACAAGTTCATTCATTCGAGAGCTTCATTCTCAACGGAAACATAAGGAGCTTGTCACGACATGACTCCACTCGTCACGATTTTTTTAAACCAACGCGATAATTTACTATAACCGCCGTGCACATTAAACGACTTCAAATTCCCACGTAATGAATGGTTATTTTGTGATTATTAATGAAGAATTAAATCAGATTTTTATTGTATTTATATTTTACTAGCGGCCCGCCCCAGCTGCGCTCATAAACATAAACTTTCCTCATGAATAACTCTATCTATTGGTGAAATCCGCACGAAAACCCGTGCAGTAGTTTTGAGTTTTTTCGCGAACAGACAGACAGACACACAGACAGACGCTTTAGTTTATAGTTACTTAGACGCGGAGGTTTATAATATGTAGTGATTAATGATTTATAGCCATTATAAAATTATATTTTTATATTGGTATCAAGTCTTTATAGCCAAACCTAAACTCTGTACAATATTTTATAAATGACAAGGATGTGCGGGTGTAGAACGTTTTCTTTCATGCAGGACGTATGACTGAACTTTATAATGATTGAATATTATATTGATAGTTTATTTTAAAAGAGTAACTGTTGAGTTTCTTGTCGATTCTTCTCAGCAGATATCTATATTATCGGTGGTAGCATTACATTAACTAAAATTAATTTATTAATTATAAAATATATACTGTGTAAAATGATGATAAAAGTAATTTTGAAGCCTATTTGAATAAAGAAAATATTAATTTAATTTGAAATAGTTATGTTTAATATATTATATGTAGATTACGTTTACATTATTATTCAATATCACCAAAATCTCTCTGTTTGTGACCCTAGTTATCTATTAACATCACATATTGAACTAAGAACTCATTCCATTTTTCAACGTAGACCTGCACTCGCCATTGTAATATCATTAAAGGGCTTCTTTCTTGTAAATCATAACAGAACTACAGTAACTGCCAACTAGCATTTATTTCAAAAATTTAGCCAAAGCGTGTTATGGAAAATTTCAATTAAAATTTATATTATATAACTAAATAACTACATATATCTCGATATCGTTCATGACCGCATTTTAAATTTGCAATTGATTTAACAAATGACTGCTCAAGATAAAATGTTAACATATCGTTTCATTGCTGATAAGAATGATATCACATATCTTTATCAACAACGGTAATAGACGAAATAAAAATACTTAAAAACTAAGTCAACATTTAACGCCTATAAACATAGATAAAATATTATATTTACTCGTAGTTTTTTATACAAAAAAATATATATATTAAGAAACTAATTTACATTCTGCCTGCCAGACAATCAACCCCGCATACTTTAAGCGAAAGTGTCAACAAACCCGCCCTTGAGGCCCTAACTTTTTTTTCTGTTCATACCACATCCCCGTTCTCCCGTGTCGAGACGAAGAATGCATCTCGAAATACCAGATGAGATGTATGAGAACTTGTTTGCGCTTGCTCACAACGTCGGGATCACAGATAAAACATCCTAAACACAAACCGGGCCCGATAAAAAGCTGTATAGTGCACACTTGTTTGTGACATTCAAATAAATTTGTTAAAACAATTATTTACAAAATAGTTTCCTTTCGAGAAGGTTTTAATAAATAAATACTTTTTTATTTAATGGTTAGTTAAATTAGTGTACAAAATATTTTTGTTTGCCGTTTTCCTTTTTTTTTCTAATGTTTTTTTTTGCTTTAAAATTTAACTGGTAACAACTTAATAATTAATATTAAGAAATATGATTTAAAAATAATTTTAATATTTAAAAAATACGCATAAAAGTATTTAAAATAAATTGAAGAGATTTCCGCGATAGAAACATCCATATGATCAGCCCAAACTATGCGGTTTGGTCTTTACGCCGGTTATTATTACATAATTTTATTAAAAATAAACTATTATATAATTATAATTAATTAATACGTTGTATAAATTTAAGTCACTGTCCAGTGTCCATGTCTATATTCTCAGATTTCTTCTACTAACTATGCCACTGATTTTGATAGAGTATGTACTGTATTCTTGATAATTATACCCTAATTATTACCCTATTAAATATACCCTATTCATTATTTTAACAAATTATAATTGAAGTATATACCATAGTTTTAAAACAACGAGTAAGCAAAAAAATTAATGACTGGGAAACAAATGGTTGGCGAGCCGCCACGGGCTTACCTACAGTAAAATATGCACCGTGTGAAGTCAGGGTGAGCCGCTAGTGAATACTAATAAAAAACGTAGCATAAAATGCAACCCTACCTAAATATCGCCTATAATGTTGAATTCAATTAGGGCTGAGATTCGTCTGAATTTTATCTGGATTTGTCCTAGTTTGGAAGACGTTCGGTGGCCGACGGGAAAGGGATGTAATTAAAACACATTTTTTCAGGGAGCACACAGTTTGTCAAGCGATAAACAATTAAAAAAAAAGGGACAGTAACGACATATTTTTTTATGATTTTATTCTCTGAGTGTCATTAAAAATTGTGCAATTTTAACAAAATGTTAATTTTATTTCGGTAGTTTAGTTGATGGCGACCCTATATTCAGTCAATGCAATGACGTCGGCTGTAACTCCAAGATGGGGGCTCTTTCAA
Organism: Euphydryas editha; assembly: GCA_036937285.1. NCBI lineage: Eukaryota > Metazoa > Arthropoda > Insecta > Lepidoptera > Nymphalidae > Euphydryas > Euphydryas editha. The sequence continues at coordinate 1,994,696 of JAUPFZ010000017.1, read as the reverse complement.
TGGTTATTTGTTTTGAGGTATCGTCGCTTAAAAAGTCCCGCTTTTACTTCAACAAAAGTCGTAATGGGAAAGCAAAAAGACTAACACTGAATGAGGATGGAGATTTTATTCGTTTTAAGGTGGAAAACTCGAGACGTTCCTAATTAACGCAATAAGAATGAATTTATGCAAAGCAGGTTTTAGGGTATCTTTTTATGCCAAGAAATAAGATAATACGCTTTTATGCTTTATTTTTTAAGCTCTAACGATGCGAAATTAATAGAAACATTGCATTAGAAATATTATAATTTTTATTGATTAAATTGTTTTTTTTTTTTTTTTTTGTATACATTTCTCATGGCTCAAGGTTTTTAGGTGTGTGCGGTTACGGTGGCGATAATAAAAAAGTACTTGTGTTTTTATTTTGTTCGACGAAAGAATGCTCCCGCATTGATCCCGTGTACATTAAAATTGGACTTTAAAATATTTAATGAAATTCCTTGATAATAGTAAACATATATATAGTTTGAGGATATCTATGGATCCGCAGGACACAAAAACATGATCGCAAGGCTTAGTGCAAATTTGTAAATGGCAATTGTTATATTTTTCTTATATGCAACAAAAAAATCTTATTTTTATAATACGATTTTTCTTTTCGATAACTAAAATCTGAAACAACTACAAATTATTTTCTATTTTCAACTACACTTGTTACCAGCAGAGATAAATGACGTCATATATTACAGTGAAAGATGAGTACCGCTTTCGGGTAAAATTCAAAACTAAATCATATCTTTTTATTATTATAAATTATATTCCAACAATGTTTATTTTTCATATTTTTATAAAACCAACATTCAGATGCTTGTCTGAAAACAGTTCTAGATCTGCTAACAAACGAAAGCGATCGCGATTGCGACAGTCTGACACCTGTCAGAATTAATGTAACTGTAATTGTGAGTTCGACAATTAGCTCAACTGCAACAAACAAGACAAGTTACATAAATATATGTCAAAAACACCTCCGGGCATCGTGATTGAATCGAGAAAACTATACAACTATTATAACTACGAGCAAAATTATTATGAAATTAATTCGATACTTGTTATTAGATAGTCGCTATGTAATTTACGCCGAGTTGCACGAAACAAATTTTAAATTTAAGTGTTTATTAAACTAATTTAATCACAAGAATCGTGATTATCTGTTGCACGAAACCTACATCTGATTAAGTTAACAAAAAAATTTAGTTTAATTAAAGACCTACCTAACGGGTGATTAATTCCAACAGCTTTAAATTAATCATAAGATCAACTAATTTTAAGATTAATTGCAACTTAACTAACGGAAAGTTAGCGACGGTTTCGTGCAACTCGCCGTTAGACTTGTTTTATTACATAACTAACTCTGCTCCACGGTTTCACTCGTGGTGGCTTGACGTTACGTAGTAGCGATAATTTAGTAATGACAAGCTTAGCGCATTAAGCTTCTACTTTCGTATCTTATATAGAAGAGGCCGTTGAGCATTGAGACGTTTACTGATTTAATTCAGCCTATATACAATATATTTACTGACTGATTCAGCACGGCTGTATTTAGTACTTTCATGAAAATTTATCAATCAAAGTCACCCTCCTCCCATGCCCCGATTTAACAACTAGGTACAAAATAAATAGACCATATTATAATAACTCATCAACTTAGTGAACTTAGTCTGGAAACATTTCATCAACATTTTTTGGATTTCTTATTAAAGAAATTTTATTGACTCTCCTAATTGTGATATGTGTGGAAAAGTAAAATATTTATATAAGTATATCAGTTGTTGATAGGATGTGTCAAAACGTGTACAGACACTTTTGTATTATTAAGTAAATTAAAAGTATGTTTGTTCGATGTTGATCATTGTATCAGATCCTTTATCTTTTACCTGCTACAATGCTTTTCAATTTTTATGGACTATCATTTAATAATTATCGTTTATTTATTTTTTGTATCGTGTTTACAAATTGTAAAAGATACAATGGGACTGACGTGCCTGTGCAGAAGGAAAGTTCGAAAATGAAATGAAATAGAAATATTTATTTCGCCATAAGGTTATTTCACACACTTAACGAATGTCAAAAAAAATACATTTGACAGCACTTAAAATACAAGCTTAACTGATGTAGGTAGGTACCCAATATTAACAGCTACCGTAAATTAATTACTACTAATTAACCTCTAGGAATTATTACAAGCTAATCTCTAGTCTCTCGATAGACATCACCTACCTATAATAGTAATTAGAAACTAGTAGTAGTATTTTAGTACTAATAGTAGTTTAGTTTATTAAATAAAACAAGGACCAAAATAGTTTTATTATATTCGGAACATTTAGTTATCTTATCAAACGCACCGGATTAGTTACGATAACGTATGGTCATAGGCAGGTTAACGTTTAACATTTACAATCGATAACATATATTTTAGTATTATTCATAAATATCTGACAGTGAGTTATTTAACAATTACATGAATTATTTAAATGTTTTAAATATGTATTTACCTATTATATTTGTCTCTTTAATCTTTAAAAAATTAACCAGTTTGGGTTGAGTATTTATGTATATGTATTATATGTATGTGTATTATATTATATATAATTACAGGTATCTATTAACTTAGTTATTATAATATTATTGTTATTAGTCCTGCTATGCCACCTGCCCTTCTACAAATGCAATATTTCTGTCACCCTCAGGTTGTCTGGCAGAAATTGCTATTTAGCATGTTAGCTTGTATCTTTAATTTTGTTCTTTGTTTTGGTGTGCAATAAAGTATATTATTATTATATATATTATTATTATATATCGTCAGACGTACAACACTTGTTACATATAGGTACGCACGCTTATTAATAAGCCGAAAGAAGTCAAAAAAACACTTTTGTTGGAAATCGCTGTCAAAGTTTTGAACCTCTACCTAGTACCTTGTTGGAAGCATTCTGTCGTCTCTGTGATCAATTAATCGGTCATTTTGCTCCATTTCGCGTGGGGGCCAGATTGAACCCATTCTTTGAGCTGAGTTAGTTCATTTTATAAGTCAAAGTAGAAATCAACAAATTTTGATTTATTTCGGTTCATTAATAAGCGTGCGATATGTTTAAATAATTTAATGTCATTCTTTTTCTTAGGTTGTTAGAGGGTAGTTCGAAAAAGCTGACGAAGCGATGCGGGCATCGTATATTTATCTACTTCTCAATCAATTAAACCGTCCGAAGATTGTTTCGTTTTTTTTTTTTTTTTTTTTTTTGTTGTAATGAGAAAATTTTAATTTTCTATACTTATCACATTTTTGACGTTTACGATTATTATTCGATCCGACGTGTCAGAACACGATATTTTATAGTTTAAAAAACATAAGACCCATCCTAAATACGTTCTGATGACCAAAAAAAAACTTTTAAAGTTCCATACATTAATATAGATTCAATACTCCTCACTGATAGTTATGTACAGTACAGACAGATTGTTCCTGTTATTACATAAACTGTGTCACATACCTTACTCATGTTGACGGAAGTATGATGTTTCATTTGCAAGTTGCGTCTACTGTTCATAAGAATTGTATAATCAGCTTTAATAGTTAATACGCCTATTGTATTGACATAGTTATCAGTACAGGTATCGTTTTCATACAATTTTACCTGTTGCAAGTATTTTTAGAATTCTCTCACAATTTTTTACAATTCCGTATTCGTTCTCTTAACTGTAGAATTCGAAACTCAGTAGGCAGTGGTCCGACTTTATATCATATAGTAGTCTTCATCTTTGGAACGGTAATAGATCGACACTTGAAATTTTCTTATATATTTTTATTATTATGGCACTTTACGCAGCGGTCGCGGGTTCAAATCCCGCCAGGTGCAGATAATTTGTATGACGAATATAGATGTCTGCACCGGGTCATGGATGCGTATTTATGTATATATGTATTTATATAAATCTATTAAAGTTATTTCCGTTCCTAGTACCCGTAACACAAGTTCTTACGAACTTAGCACGGGGCTAGGTTAACGTGGTGTGATTGTTGGTTGATATTTATTTATTATTATTATTTATTTATTTATTATAACAAGATTGGTCCGTTGGCGTAGTTCGCAGTGACCTTGCATTCTACTTCAGGGTTGTGAATTAGGTATAGAATAGGTAATCTGTAACCTGTACCTGTAACCTCAAAAGTTATGTTATGTTAGTCGTTTGTTTTAAATTGAAAAAAACTTTATGACACTATATGAGTATACATTGAATTAGTAAAACAACGTATCAAAAACAACATCTATGTAGTTATTGATAAACGACTGATCTACCATTGTGACACGATTGCAATAGCAGAGACGGGTCCCTATTTATCTAAAAAGGTACGAAGAGTATAAAACTATGTACTATACCTATACAAATGACAAAAACTAAAATAAAAATGACAAACTTAAAAAAATCAAAACACGTAACAAGTGAAAACGGGAGGAAATTCTAGTGAAACACTCATACAAGGTCATTTACCTACGTAACAAGTAAGCTACTTTGCTTAAATGAAAAAAAAAATATATAAACAAGTATGCTTAATTAAAAAAATTAAAAAAACCCGACTGCGTAAAATACTCTTATTATAAACTAAAAAGAATAAAACAATTTAACTAGCTTTCATTTGATATTGAAAAAAAAATTCAACTCCCCTCCCCTCATTCCGCCATTTGCGGGCGCCATTTTGAAAATTTATATAGCCTATGTCACTACTACAATTAAGACAAATCAAACGACACCTCATATGTCAAAAACCGTCCAGCCGTTTAGGCTGTAAGGCGTGCCAAAGAAATGGACATACATACATACATACATACATACATACATACACTCGAAAAACATAACCCTCCTTCTGTCGCAGTCGGCTAAATATGATATATTTTAATAAAAAAAAAAATTGTATTTCTTACTAAGATATCGCATAGAAAACGGCCGTCATTTCCTCTACTAGGGAATTTTACTTATTATAATATAAATATGCACGCAGACACCAGGACACCGGAAACACATCCTGTTGCGTCAAGTCGGAATGTTATATTAAAAAAGACATTTTGAGCAGGTATTTTTAATTGTCTAGCGTATTTTATCGTCACTAAGCCTAAGCTACTAATAATAATAATTTTATTTAAACATTTGGTTTTTAGCAGTCAATATACACTGCGAATTATGTAGAAGATTTTTTTTTAGACATTTTTCTATTACGGAGATGAAATAGCATACAATTTTGTTTGAGAAATCTATTATTTTTGAAACTAAGTATGTTAAAAGTTCGCTGAAATAAATTTGCTTTAAAGAATTTCAAACCGGAAAAGTTTGTTTACATGAACATGTATATATTTTATGAAACCATTATTTATCTGTTCAAAAAAGGAGACATATTTTTTTCAAATTGAGTATACACACATTGAGTCACCAAAGTACTTAATTTTAAATAATGTTGTTAAAATTAAGCGAAACTATACAGAACGTAAGCCATAAAAAATAATCGTTTATAATTATTATTTAATAAAACAGCACTAAATTTCCAAAACTAATTGAGACATTTATTTATTGAGCTGAATGTGAGATATTGTGTGTGAACATTTTATATAATTGTGCCATAGCGTTTATGCTACGTTTTCAAATTAAGTTATTAACTATACATACTTCAAATGCCAATAAACTACATAAATCACTACATAGTATAAAATAAAGTCGCTCCCCGTTCTGTCTGTCCCTATGTATGCTTAGATCTTTAAAACTACGCAACGGATTTGATTGCGGGTTTTTTTTAAATAGAAAGAGTGATTCAAGAGGAAGGTTTATATGTATATAATATAAACCTTTTATTATGGTACTCTCAGAGGTTTATAATGTGATGTCGTAAATAGACACATTTTTTTGCACTTACATTGCAAACGCTGGCTGAACCCTACATGTAACATGATAGATCAAAATAATGTACTACATTATTGTACACCTTAAAAAGTTCTACAAAAAGTCTGCAATGGTATGTGTCTATCTCTTAGGGATAACCCACAATAACAAAAATAACATAATAAATTTAAAGATTTTTTTTTTATAAAAATTAATAGATAAATCGTATTATTCGGTGCAGGATTACTTAGTCGATAAAGATGTGTGGACTTAGTGGCGCTGTATTTCATGTAAGATGTTACTAATTTTGTACTAAAACACAGTTTATGTATTATTTTCAAAAGAGTAACTGCGGAGTTTCTTGCCGTTTCTTCTCTGCAGAATCTACATTCCGAATCGGTGGTAGCTTTACTTTTACAAAATAATAATAACTTTAAAGTGTTAATTTGTAAAATGACGATTCAAAGGTGCTCTTGGTGCCTATTTGAATAAAGTTATTTTTGGTTTTGATTTTGATGATAACAATTTTTGATCCTTTACTTTTTACGAGAAATAATGGCTTATTTACGAAGCGATTTTAAGCAATACAGCATTAATCTTTATCCGAGTAAGTTTCTTAAATACATTGCGCATTTAATATCTAGATCAATATGACCCTTTACAGCATGTAATTTAAATGAATATTATCGAAAATATTACAGTTTTAAAATGCAACGACATAGAGCTTACGGAGGTACCGACCGATTTGTATCAGATACCGATTATGTATCAGCATTGCGGGTCGCTAGTACTATTATAAATCCAAAAGTTTGGTTAGATGGAGTTGTGGATGATAGGTACAGGTCTAGAATAGTACAAAGCTACCGGTTATCTCGAAAAAAGTTACGGTTCCCGTGGGAGAGCTACGAACGAAGTCACGGGCACTAGATAGTATTTTATAAATTAAATATTTACTCGTAAAACGTTTAGAATGTCTGTACGTAATCTGTCATCGGCGCTCGGTGAAATTGTTTGTGTTCCCCAAACATTGAGTGTATTCAAAGTCTGCAATGCGTTCTCTCGTTTCGTATTTACAGAAAGGGCCCTTGTTCGTTGCTCTAAATATAACCGAGTCAATGTCGTATAAGTTCTACCAACTTTAATGTGGACGAGTAAGGTCATGGAATGTTTCATTCGAAATTAGGATAATATACATATGTTAATGCAAACAAAGTTTTAAGTAGAGAGTTTTAGTCTAATACGATTTCTTCGTTTCGATTTTGATTGTGTTCCACCATTGTGACGTCGTTGTAACAATACTGTAAATAGCAGTTTATAAAATAGGACTAAATTTCACATTTTCGGACCCGTTACTTTGTCACAATTTCTGCGACGCCTCTGTAAATTTTACGACACGAAAGCTCTACAAAAGCTCTACCTTTTTTCTTGAAGGAAAGCCCTTTTTCGAGAAAAAAATAAAAATATGATAACGTGTGAACACATTTCTTTAGACTCTCCCTTCACCTTCATCACACCAAGCAAAACCCCCTCCAACTCCATCTGATACTTCATAAAAAAAATTAATTCTAAAGAAAAATACTGAAAGGAGTCAATTTATCAAAAAATAATAAGACATTTTTTGTAGAGCGTTCAATTTCCTACAAAAATATTAAGTCGCGCATTGGAATCCGTTGATTGGTTTGCGAGCTGAAAGAGTGTAAAAAAATGTTTTTCACGTGTTATTCAATTAAGAAAAATAAATCCATTAAAAGTTTTTTTTTTATATAAAAATGCACGTTGAAAAAAATTATATATAATTATATTCTTAAATTATATTCTTTTAATGAATTGAATGTATTTTTTGAGCATTATAATAAAAAATATTAGCATTCTGCACTTATTCTCCATATAAACTTTAACGGTTCCAAATTTCAAACTTCTCCGACCGCATAATTGTTGTAAAAAGGGGTAAAAAGTTTTTGCTTCACGTATTAATATATATTTTAATATAGTAGGTATGTAACGGTAAGTAAACGATAAGTATGCGATTTATTAAATTATATTTAGGGTAGGGCGGGGCTAGTTGAGCAATTTTTCACTTGAGTGGATATAGCTCCTCAATGATAAGTCTCAATGAGTTGTTATGCGGCCTGATGGATTAGTAATTTATCCCTTAGCAAAAGGATACACAGTATTTTCTTGTTACAAGTCGAATTTAAGAGTTACAGCTTTTTAAATGCAGAAAGTCAAACATGCTCAACGTACCCCATAGGTGGGGTAAGTTGAGCAAGCGTATGGGGTAAGTTGAGTAGATAGAAAATATAGCCACACCATACCTTAGATATTTACCTGACATAAAATAAAATGATTATTTGTTAGTCAAACTTTTATATTTAATGATTTAACGACATGTTAGTGAAACGAAAAGTAGTTTTCTTTTAAGTAATGAACATAGAAAATAAAATGAACTTCTACTTAATATTTAGAAGACCGTCTTTAACTTAATGTTTGGAATATACTCAGTATTTCTATTTAAAATCATACTTTAATATTTATATAGTGAATTAACAAATTTAAAATTTAAAAAATAAACATTATAGAGATATTCATGTCTTAAAAAACTTGATCATCGTCACTGGTGCAATTAATGCAAACAATGTAACATCAGCATTTCGCGCACATTTATATGTGCTTGGGATTGGATCAATTTTTTTCTAATTAAAGTTATGGTATAGGCTTCGCAGCAAATTAGAGGCCACTGGCAAACTCTTAATTTCTTTGTGAATCCTGTTCGTCACTCATTTGATACCGAATTGCTTGGCGGCGGCATTGATACTTATTTCCTTCATTTAGAATGCCTTTGCAGCATCGTTGAAGTGTTGGATAGAGTTTAAATCTCTTGAAGTCTTTAATTTATACGCTCTCAAATAAAAATAAAATAAAACATACACATTACTGTCATTTCAAACTGTAAAGTTTGTTGAGTGACTCTTGCTCAACTTACCCCAGTTATAAATCTGTTTCAAAAATGAGGTCACGAAAAAAACTGTTTGAATTAGAGTCAAATCCTTTCTAGATATCAAAAATATACTACATTTACAAAAGTAAAACACTTACCTGGTGTACCATAGATAATAACTGATCCTTACAGACGAAATATTCAGAAACAATTTTTTTTTACTTTTTGTACATAAAATAAACAAAGCGTTCAGGTACATTATTCGATCGACAGATTGCAACTGGCTGTCATGTGATAAATTCTGCTCCTCAGTCCGCTTCTTTTCACCGTATAATGTATTAGCGTGTGATGTATAGTTTTTGAGATATTTCGATTGCCCAACTTGCCCCATTGCTCAACTAGCCCCGCCCTACCCTACATGTATAAATTCTATGTATAATAGATGTTTTTTTTTTGTCATTTAAATAAAAAACTCAATAGTCAAATCATTTTAACTTCATTATTCATTTGGTTTATTACGTTAGTGGTATTTACAACAAAAAAATTAGTTTTCCAATATTTACTATAGGTATATACGATTTTTTATGGCTCAATATTTGATAGGTAGGTACTTGACAAATTTACTGGTTTATTATATAATTATATTACAATAGACGCTATAACGAAAATTAACAAAAATATAATGATAATAAATTGATTAGGTTTTTAACTCGATCTTAACCAAAATAAAATGATATTTTTATAAAAAAATATAAAAAGCTCTTTTTACGTAGCCCGTCGTGTACAAGTCCGACTCTTACTTGACTTTTTTTTTCTTCTCTATCTTAAAATAAAATAAAAAAACATACTTAGTATTATATTTTTTTTATTATTATTTCAATACATTTTCCTTACAATCAATATGTACATTTGAATTCAAAGATGAAAAAAATACAACTTTTTTTATATCTTTAAGCCAATATGACAAGTAACTTGTCACTTGACAAGTGACAATTAAAATTAAAAACTTAACCGCACCGATCTTCGCGCCTTCTCCATTCTAGGTGACCTTGGCAAAATAATGTGCCATTAGGCATTATCGAACCAAATATTGAATCGAATTATAATCGAATTTAATCGCAATACACCAGTCTCCATAAAAGAGAAACCGAGTTAAAAATCGAATTATCGAATTTTAAACATCAATCGGGCACATCTAATCGGTTCATTAAACATAGCTATGCTAACATCCTGGGTATAAAACATTCGGGGTTGTGTGGGAAGCGAAACCGGTACAGGAATTCGGGTCCACGACGCTCAGTCAATTGAGATTTTGACGCGACTTGTTAAATATACCAACATCTTAAACACCTGATAGTTATGTCACTGTATAAATGCTATGTAATTTAAATGTATTTTTAATACAATTTTATCATACTTTTAATAGTATCCACTTATTAGAATTGAATACAATAATACAATATTAATTTTAATTAAACTTGTTACCGATCTTTTTCGGACCATTCACAACAAGACGGCCGTTAATATCATGTAAGAATTACGCGACCTTGATCGCATTTTTCGCTTTCCGTTTTCTTTATTTATTGAAACATGTCAATACGGACATCTATGCGACTGTCGTCATGTGAATGGTTATATCATTCGCTAAATCTCGAGTCACGAAATGTTGAATCATATAGGAATTCGATCCTTAAATGGTAGATTTTTTTAAGCATGCGGGATCCTCGTCTGAACTGATGATTGATAACCTCGAATGTTATCATTTGAGATTCGAGACATGTTACTATGCGACGAGGCGACAGAGTGACATAAATTATCTATTTTATTATTTCGAGCTAATCAACTAAGATAAATTATAATAAACTTAAAAAACAGTTGGTTTGAATGCGTTATAATAAAATAATATTTGAGTTGAAAACTTTAGACAAATTGAATTACTACTTATGTTTTGATAATAATAAAATGAGTTACATCATTTTTTATTTTTTATTTTCTGTATTTGTATAAGTACTTTTTTTTAACCTTAAATTGTAAAAATAATCTAAACCCATCTTACTTTTGTTGTTACATAATACTTTCAAGTTGATATATTGATTTTTATGTAATTAGTTATTAATTAAGATTAAAAATTAAAATACCATAAAGATTATAACTAATTTTTATTATATACGTACTATGTATGTAACTGCAATGTTTTAGTACCTGTACTATGTACTATGTATGTGTTTTGTTGATGATCGAATAAATAAATAAACATTTTTCGAATTCCACTTAATTAATTATTTATATTCCAGAATATATTTAGATGATGCTACGAGCACGGAATCTTTTATGTAAATAAAAATTTAATGCAGGTCGTCAGATAACGAATTGGTTGAGAACGACTGAATCGATTGAGCTAACTTAAGTATTTAAATTTTCGTAATATTTTAGTAAGATTTTTAGAGAAAGATAAAATTTTCCAAAAAATTCAGAAAAATGTTAATGTATTATAAAAAATGTAATGTTTTTATTTTATGAAGTTTTTATACAACGTCTGATAGTTTAGGTTGGGTTACGATTCGTTTTAACAAGGTAAGAAAGTGGAATTAAGAGGAAATTATTAATAGGATACGTTATGTCAAGTTTCTAAGTTCAAAAAATTCGTTAAATAGAGGTAGGTACTAAATACCTTCTACCTTTATTCTGCAACGATAAAAAAATTATAAAGAGGTTTTTGATAAATATTATTCGTAAATGTAGAGGTATATTCTGTATTAACTCTCACTAGTTCTAGGGGATTTCGAAAAATTCGTTATATTCTATAAAAACAAATCAGACATTGCGCTGGACGGAAGCAATCGTATATCTCCATGTATGTGACTACGATATTGATTGTATGTAGTACTTAATAGAAAAACTTTTATCTTAATATATTGTTGAAGTTATTAGGGAAGTGGACATCGGATGCCGATTAAAATACCAAATTGTAAATTATGCAACGTTTCAATCTTATAATTAGATCTTCATCAGGCATCTTTACATATAATATTCAATTAGCCATTACTATTTATTATTCTATTGAACTGGCTTATTTGCGCAGTTGGCAGTATCCCTGCTTTCCACTCCAAGATTAAAGATTCACCCAAGTCTCGGTGTAATATATATTTATACATATATGTATTTAAAAAATGTTGAAGTAAGAATAAGTCGGATATTGCTTAAAACACAGCCATGAACTTGCTTACCTTAGGAACAGTCAATCGTGTGTGAATAATAAAAATTTTTATATTAATATTGTCTATTTATGACCTTTAGGGAGCCGTAAGTCGAAATCAACCTCCCTATTTCGCTTCAGCTTCCTAGAAGGTGTCTAGATACATTTAGCAAGCAACATATTAGTAAATCCTGAGTAAGAAATTTTTGGAGGTGATATATCCATGGTCGCTAATCACTATAGATATATTACTCGTTTTCTGACTGATTATAAAAAAAAAAATAACCCAAATACCAGTTCCACGACTGGTTAGTCGTACGGGTGTACCACATTCATAAAAATAAAGAGAATGCTTTGATGGTACTTTACCCGACGTCATCAAGGAATGTAATATGTATGTTGAAATAAAATACGTGTTGATGACACATCAACATACGCGCATATTAATTACATACGAAACGCTTATGATAAAATTTAAAAAAAAAGCTTAACGTATAAACACTTTTTACGCTTAAATCGTAACAAAAAAAAAAAACTAAATAAAAAAAATATAAATTTAAATAAACTTTTCCAAATGTTATACACATATTTTCGTCCTTTGATTTGAAATCTATTTTAAAGTTCATATGGTACTATTATCAACACAAAAGAATTAAGTTCAGACTCCTCTGTAAAACGTTGTACTACCAACACCCCCACGTTTTAAAAAAAGCAGATGTATTAATTTTTTTTTTTTTTTAATTTTAAATAGGTATATTTTTTTTAATTTTAATATATTATCTATAGGAAAAGAATATCGAGGAAATAGAGTAAAACAGTATTAAATTTAACATGTATCCTAGATTTTATATAGGTAGCTATTGCATATCTACATAATATAATAACACGATGAAATGCCATTGTGTGCGCATCACAGAAAAAATGGGTCCTCATAATGGGTCTTTCCATAAGCAAGGCGTAACTTGCCACCTAGAAAGCAAGAACTATGAACACTGTGACACTTTTTAAATCGTCATAAATGCAAAAAAAAATCACCACACACATAAAGCATGCATTTTTAAGGGTTAGGAACCCAAAAGCTGCACTTGATTCCCATATTAGGAAAAAGATTGTCGAATAAAATTACTATCAAAATATATTATATCATTGTTTAATACATTCACATTAAATTGTTATTCAATACAATTCATGACATCGTCAGATTTTTTTTTCATATTCCTACCGACTCCCATTGAATCGTATATCAATTCTCTACACGATTAGTCACTGCCGCAAAAGCAATAAAGACTACCCTACACATGTCAAAAGATGTTATGGAAATAAATCGTATTTTTAGAACAAGCCCGAGAAGCAACGACTATTTCATGGTATGTAATAGTCACTTTTTACAACAACTTTGATCCTAAACAACATAATATTTACATAAGTATAAAAATCGTGCCATAAAACCATAAATCTAATTTGGTTACCTACTGTTGTTTAGACAACAATTATTATTATCATATATAGACATAAGATATTTATACTTTTTTTTTGCCTAAAGTTCATCAGAAAATGTGATGAGAACGCGTCGTGTATCAACAATCGAAATGCAACAGCATAATTCAGCAAATCGTTTTTGAATTATATAAAATACACAACACGTAAGTACTTACAGTAAAGATACTTACAAAAATTAAGTTTTTATTTACTCAACTTAGTTTTTAGAAGAAACACTATAAATGGGAACAAAATATAGTATGCCAAACAAACTAAAAAAAGCGTCTATGAATAGAAGCTGTGAAGATGAAGATAATAAATATTCAATATGCAACAGCATGCCCTAGATCCGAATATCTATTGTACTTTAAAATTTCATCGCTAAAAATAGTTGCAAGTTTTTAACATAATATAACTATTGATTTTTTCAACTACTTTTCATTTTTGTTTTTAGTATACCTGGATATTCTGAACATATCTATAGGTACTGGTTATCCAAACCCGTAACATATGCAAAAAAAAAAAAGCTTGATCTAATATGGTACCTACCTATCTCATCTATGTAGGTAAGTAGGATTTTAAATTAAAAACGAGACGTTATATAGTAAATATGTAACTTGTTCGCTCATTATAATAACATATTCTATATGCATATAACAAAACGTTTCCTACATATGTATAGGTACATATGGATATAGATAAATATACCGGCATAGTAGGTACCTCTATGCACGAATAGTGGAGAAAATGAAAATCTTGGTATTAGATTTGTAATTCAAAAATACCTTTTTATTTAGAAAATTCAAGCAAATTTCGTAACAAGTAGGTAGATTTATTCAATCGAGATGGCCCAGTAGATAGAACACAAATCTTATCCGAACAGTTGCGAGCTCTGATTCGGCCTGTCAACGCTAAGTGTATGTAAATAGAATAAACATATAAATTGCACAGAAATTAATCTCAACCTCAGCGGTAAATAATTAATCGTGAGAGCCCACTTGTCTTGCAAAAAATACTAAGAAATTTAATCCATCAATCCGTAACGGACCAGCGTGACGAATTAATTGAGGAGAACCCCAATAATGCAGAAGTGGATTTTACCTACCAGTCCGATCATTTACAGAATGTTGCAGTAACGAGGCCATTATTGTCGATGTATTTTACCCCAATAATGAAAGTTAATAGATTCCTCTAATATATTCTGAACGGTGTGAAAATGTTGCTCCCTTTAAAATTGCCACCTTACAAAGTACGGAAAAAAATATGTAAATTGGAGCTATGACTAGTGAGATAGTCAGTTTTTCATCAAAACTCCTGCTTGAAAAAGTTCCATGTGCTTGAGCAATTTTATAAGTTTTAAATGTTTGGCAGCGAACTTATAGGAGAATATTTCCAATTCTACCCTCAGTAGTATTTTTGTTCAGCATCTTAAAAACAGACGCTGTGTTTCTGTCGACTTTTGTTTCGGTAATATAAATGAAAGTACATTACCAATATGACATGACATACAAAAAAAAAAACGGATTTAAATTTCTATTTGAAACAAAATATTCTGGTTATTTATTATCTTCTTTTGTCCTTCTAGTAGCGGGTTCAACACGCAACTGAATTCTACAAGGAGTAATAAGAATATGAGTGTGATTTGTGATAATCTCTATAACAACCTTTTTTTTTTCGCATGGAAACTCATTTACGGGTGATATCCAGGACGCCCGGGTAGGCAGTCCTAGACCATATGTCGGATCGTACTAAGCCCCTGCAACCGGATCCCTCCAGCATCTCTATAATAACACTGTTATCTCAGCTAAATAACTGTTAAGTATTAGCTTTGGTCTTTTCAACGTTATCCTATGAGTAGGACATTAATAAGTGGCTTTTACAAATTTGATGTTCTACCCAGCTTAAGTTTTTTGGAACAGTTTTATACTATTTCAAAGTAAACATATATTTCTCTAGTTACTTTTCCAATTCAAAAAGTAAGTATTTGCTGGGTTATTTTTTCTGTTTTTCCTTAATATTCATGTTTTATTATATACTTTTCCTTAATATTCATGTTTTAATATTCATTACTTTAACCGCTCATATTTAAATCATGTCATACATTCACTCACCTATCTTAAAAATATAAAAGGGGTTATTTTTTTTTCTTTTTATAGATTTCTACCATTTCTTTAAATATCTGGTTATTTACATTTGTTACGTTTATCACCTAAAAATAGCTAACTTTAAAAGCTAACTAAAGTAACTATAACTATAATTAGCTACCCTATAGTAACTATATAGTAAATTGTTGACAAAATGAAAGTTAAGCGACTGACAGATTCATTTGTCGATTATTCAAATGAATGAAAATTTCAAAAATTTCACGTGTCTTAACGAATATTCATGTTTCATGTTGAAAAACGTTTTTGAATGTTGTATTATTATTGAGATGAATTGACTTGAAGCTGAACGCCTAAGATACCTACCTACCTTTACTCATGCTTTTCAAGATGAGTTGTTTCAGAAAAAAAAGAGATTTAAACGATATTTCGGATTTTATCATTTAGTGATATTATTTGTTATAAAAATTTATAAAAAATATCAACTAACACGCACATTTTTTTTTCTTAAAATTATTCTGGGACACGTACTACTTTTGAATGGCAAAGACTGTTAAATGAATATACTTAGTAGGAAATACACTAGGAAAGGGAGGAAATATGTATAAAATACAGTGCCTAAGATCGCATTGATATTGCAATCTAAACATTGTTTCTTCAAATTTGGTCGTGTTCTACTTTCTTCAACGCAGCGAGTACGATGTCAGTTGTTTCCGTTTCTCTGTGCAACATTATATCTGTGTACGTATTTCTCGTGTTGTAAAATATTCCGTATAAGAGATTTCTCGGAAATGAAGTGAGATTTCAACAATATGTTACGTGTAATAAAACTTATATGAAGTGTTTACAAAGTAGGTAAGCAGTGAAATGAAACGTTAGATAATATTAGGAAGGTAGGTACCTAATAATATTTAAGACACTACGTCTACGAAGTATTCAAAATAAAATAAAAACATAGTTTACCAATTTTCCCGTATTTTACAGTAAATAATGAATTTAGCGTACCTACTGAAATTATCGAAAACTTTTGTCATATAACTTACAATATTTTTTTTTCTATAAATTGCTGGAGTATTGTTGGTTGGTTAGCTTATCCAAGTACATTAACGGAAAATACTTATTTTTCGTATAGATTTTTTCTAACAATTAGATGCTAATTCAATAATAGCATATATTATCAAATTAACTCGAAGAGCTAGAACTATTTATTATTATGCATTCTATAATATAATATACCTATTTTTTTATGTTCCAAAATAATTTACATATAACGATAACAAATGTGTATTGACGAAGCGTTGGCGCAGTGGTCACAGCAACTGGCTGGATGCGCTAGCGGTCGCGGGTTCGCCCGCACATGACAAATATTTGTATAGGCCATACAGATGTTGTCTGGGCGTTTGTGCTTGTGTATTGTTTGTGTTTCCGGACTCCCGACACAGGATTCACATCCTACTGGGGGCCGTTGAGTGTGAGACGTTTATTTATTTATTTATGTAATTAAAAAATATATGTAAGTATACTATTATTTTAAGCACTTAATTTTATTTCTCAAACGAGTCTTATTGTTTTTTTACCCTGTTTTTAAAGAACAGTTGCAATAACAATAACACATTTTTTTAATGTCGAGCAGTTTTTTTTTTTTTTTTTTGTGAAACATTAATTCTACGACAAAATAGAATAATTATATAGTTCACAAAGTAATTTCTTATGCGGGTTACGAATACAATTCTACCCACAACCACATCCTTTTTTTGTAATTTGATGCGACAAAAAACAAAATACAAATTGAATTACGATATATCATATTTATTCAATTCCAATTAAGTCAACAACCATTATCGTAACGCCATTTAATTTGAGACTCAAAATTAGACTTACCTAAATTCAGCTAAATATTATGGGTATACTTAATATAATTAAATCCCTTCCGAGGTAAGTAATATCAAAGATTACTGATTAATTACTTCTTAACATTCCATATAAATTATTTTACTGTTTTAATAGTTCCTACTCTTTCGCCTCACCGACCTGAATGAATGAATGAAAGTACGTTTGCATTACCTATATATTACCACCTTGGTGCAATTCAAAGTCGCGCAGTCTTGCTGAGACCAGGGCTGCCTCTTTATATAGGAAAGTGTCTAGGTACATATTTTTAACATACTGATCAATTGCATTAACTTAAGCTGGCTCACTAATCAACCAATCTCATTGTTTCTTTTGGTGTTATTTATGTGGAATCGATATTAGGCAACGTTCGTCGCGCTTCGTTAGATAGAGCAATTGTTAAAATTCAATAAATTATTGTTTTTGAATTTACTATGTCTAAATTTTAGAGTTCTAGGTTTAACTTAGATTTTGATAGTACCTAACTACAATTATATACCATAGAAAGAGTTCCGGTTCATATATCTTAAGGAATTCTAAAACATTTAGGAATTTCGACATAATACTAATAATGACGATTAAGATTTTATTTTATCACTAACCATAATGAATAGCAGTGGATACTTGGTACATCTATAATGTAAAGGGAAAATAAAATAACTCATTTTATATAGTTTGTACATTTATTGTTTTTCAAAAATTATTAATATTTACTATTATAAAATGGTAGATACAATATAACTTCGCATTTGTCTATTTATTACAAGAGTTTTTCATGTGTATGTTAATTAGAAAAAATAATTCTTACTGCCTATTTTACTTAAACTAACAATATAATAAACACGCCAGGATGACGCGTGCCAGGCGGTTGTAGACAGCTCTTCGAATTAAAGGACGTTGGTGTCACAGATGCTGGTAGCCATTTGTCTCGCGCTTATACAGTGAGTGGAATGACAGGAGACCTATCTAGTAGTGCTTAGTTTGAAAAAAATGTTTAGAGAAGAACTAGTGTCAAATCTACATAGAACTGAAAGTAAGCCAACGTGTGGTTCAATGACCTCATTGACATTGTATCAATGTCACCATATTTGAAATAGTATTTTTCTGGCTCAAATTACGTGTATTACCACACCCACACGTATTTTAAAGCAACTAAAATACTTTTAAAGACCGATAAACTAATAAAGAAGTAATACCATAGGTTTTTCTCTTTTCTTTTAACGGCACGGAAGACTACGTATATATTCAAAATCTTGATTCTTGTCAAGATAAACTAAGTTACCGGAACCACACTCAAAGGCAAGTCAACAGAATAATGTGCTTAGTAGCGGTGCTAGACTAATGTAAGTTATTGAATTATGTTGCGACAACGTAGACTGTTCGACGTAGCTAACTTTGTTCAATCTATTTAAAACTAACTTCTATTCTATTATCACTTAAATATTTCAAAATATTGAGGAATTAAAAATACATAAAGCAAAATACTAGCGAAACTTATTTTTTATGTTTTATAAATGCTTGTATTTATAATAGAATAACGGGGCGACATCGTCATTGTTGACAGAGTCCCCTTAAATAAAGATTTAACAAGAAAAAAAAAATGGTTGTTAGATGGTATTCGTATTATTTATATGTAAATATTTATCATAATCAAAAATAAAACAGTTGTTAGGTACATTTGAATTTTAGAATTATGTATAGTCGGATTTATTTATTTCATCATTCTAATATACTAACACCGCATATATTTACATCACAGACATATTTTTTAGCAATAAAAGTTGCCAGTAACACAATATAACCATAGATATTAAACGAAAATGACCTGGCAAATGTTCACTGAACAAAGAACTGGTTGTTTAAATATGAAATAAAAAGAAAAGTATAAATTCTTCACATCTTAATGATTTAAACATAAAGGATATACAGAATGCATTTACTTTCTTTTGGCCCATAAGTTATCGTGCTGTGTTAATTTTAGCGTCAATGCGTCACCTTATTCATCTTAATGGCTATTCTCTTGAAGCTTTGGTGTCACCCGTGTTTGAATGATTTTAAAGTAAAAATACTTAAAAACATAAGGAATGTCTAACATTTATAGCTGCACAAAAAGAATCGTAATCATTATGTAAGCACTACAGTTAGTAGAACATCTTTATTTATTTTTAAAAGCCGGTTGTAACAAACACAGATTTAAATCATGTCCATACGAAATAACGCTCAGGCGAAGTCAGACGAGTTGGTGTATTATTTTTGCATGTATATTTAGCATTAATAATAAATAACATAAATCGTTTTTAAAATAAATAAAGGACACATAAATCAAAGTCATCACTATTTAGTTGGTTCCAATTATTCTTAATTTAATGTTAGTCCGTATTGGAAATATTTCTTACTCAATATAAAACTAATATTAAACAAAGTAATCAAATCACAGATACAGACGAGTCTTTACTTAATTCGAATAAATTGAATTTCATTTTTGTGCTAAGTCAGCTATAATTTGGAATATTACTCATTTAATTAAAAGTCTAAATCGGATTTTATCGCGTTTATTTGTTTTAAAACTTTTTAATTTAATTAAAAATCGTTAAACTGTAAAGTTTTAAAACAAATAAACGCGATAAAATCCGATTTAGACTTTTAATTAAATGTATAATTTGGAATTTAAAAAATATGATTCCATCATTATGAAGGTCGTTATGTAGGCATTATGTTATTAATTTTGTTAATATTTTACCACAAATATCTATATCCAGTTTTAAAATTATATCAAAACATAAGAACATGCCTATTGAGAAATAGGTAGGTACTTACTGATAAAAAATAGTAATTAAAACATTTTACATTAAAAAATTAAGCTTAACTAAGAAACAAATAGTCTTATACAGTCATTAACCTAAAATCTTTTTAGATTCGTTAAACAAACTTCAAAGCAACAAAATTAAAATCGTTGCCACGCTGACGTTAATGTTTAAAAACAAAACAAGTTAGGTACGACTTTAACTGACCGGAACATTGAGTCATAGTATTAAGGCGAACCAATAAACTCACATACTTAATCAATGGGCAATTTATAAAACAAAGTCGGAAGGATGTTTCAAAAGGTCTGAATCATACGCAACTTAAGGTCATGTACAGGTATAATTATGTCATTAGAACAAAATGGCTGACAAATAATTAAAAAAATCAAAAAACCCGACTGCGTCAAATACTCTTATTATAAACTAAAAAGAATAAAACAATTTACTAGCTTTCATTTGATACCCATATTGCTATAGTAAGAAAAAATATTCAACTCCCCCCCCCCCCCTCATTCCGCCATTTGCGGGGGCCATTTTGACAATTTATATAGCCTATGTCACTACTACAATTTAGACAAATCCAACGACACCTCATATGTCAAAAACCGTCCAGCCGTTTGGGCTGTAGGGCGTGCCAAAGAAATGGACATACATACATACATATATACATACACTCGAAAAACATAACCCTCCTTCTGTCGCAGTCGGGTAAAAAGAGCGCCAACTGCACAATAAAAAATATAGGTATGTTATCGATAAAAATTTCCGTTTAAGCAGTTCGACATTCCAATAACTCAAATAACCATTATTTTTTAATCCAGTAAAATATGCTTTTATATTCAGAAATACCTATTTAATTATTATTTATTTATTTATTTTAATGGTTTAATTATAGTTATTGTGGATGAGGTATTATAGTATCAATCTGTTTCTGTAAAAAATTTTTTTAACATTTTAAAGGATTTTTTTATTTCTTGTAGCTCTATTTAGTTTTAAACATTTCTTTTGATCGTTTTAAATTCTGTATTCTCCAAAACGTGAGTCGTCTATATGAATTATTGCCGCTTTGCCCTTTGTTGTTCTTAATTACTTATTTTTAGATTTCTTATGTAAATCTAAAAATAATGTAATATTTAGTCGTAATTCGATCAACTATTTACTTTGTCCAATTACAATGCTCTTTTTAAATCCATAGCAATTAAATGAGAAAAAAAATATTAAAAGTAAAAAAAGTCATGTGGAAGTTTTAAATTAAATAGTTAGTTTTATATATTAATTATTTCGAACATAGTTTTAAGAAAGATAAATAATATATCTTGTACATAATCTTAACAAAATTTAACAATATGTATGCTTTGTTATGAAATAGCAGACAGGACGATCAAAATATAATACCCCTAGCGTATTACATCCTCATTCGGTCCCGACGACAATCGGAGGATGTTCCTATGGAATTTATAGCACTCCTGATTTAAATGTATAATGACCACGTAGGCGTACACCGGTTGAATACCATTTGTTTCAGTTGTTGGCACCATCAGATCGACGGTGAAAATTATCTCCGTGGAAGAAATAATTTTAATTTCTTTCTCAATCAGGCATCGTATCAGATATACCACCACATAACTAAAGAACCAGACTTTAAAGGTATTTGATAGCCATTCTATTAGTCTATTACTCTATTGTCTATTTAAAATTAAAGTTCTTTTAAAACGTATATAGTTAAAGAATTGTAGGCATATATTTACAAAGTAGTTTAATTTAAGTAGTAGTTGTATTGTAATAAATTATATTTTATAATTACTATTGCGGTAATGAATCTAATATCTTAATAAAATAATAATCTTAACGTTAGAATTTTATGACACTATTATTTGCTTTTTATACGTCGATATCATTAAAATACCGTAATAAATTATGATGTAATTAAAGAGTAATGGAAATAACAGTGTATATTTTAACCTTATATAATCATAATATTAAAAGATCTATGAAGAAGGTCAAAAGAAGATATAAACATTTTAATAAGCAACAATAAAATCATTAGAAGAACCTTATTTATAGTAGAGCTAGATGCATAAATCTCAGATGGTTTAAAATCACACAATTACAAGTGGAAATGAATCATGAATCACGCTTAAAATACCGAAGAAACGACTAGTTACATCGCTTCGAACCAGACACGTAATTGTGTCGCCTGCCATGTGACTCAATTCATTTGAATATCCGAACGAAACGTTTTAGTAAGTAAAATAAAATCGAAAGCGCGCGTTTTATTGTTTACCTAAACAATTACAATACTAATCAATCTAGCTATGAATTATAAGTTACTCAACTAATCGAATAAAACACGAACTGAACACGCCACGCTCGATCGATTCAAAACTTTCTACGTAACCGAATTCAAACTTAAATACAGTTTGCAAAAGTTCTAAAGTCAGAATCTGGCGGTGACATGCAAATTCGCCACTCGAAATGCAACGTGACATGATGAGTGGGGGGTGAGGTGGCATTCCTAGCTGGGAGGGAGCGGTCATCGACCGTCCTCCGTTGGCCGTATAAACTACGCAGCCGCATAAGGTCAATACAGCTCGCCTCGCCGACCGGTCCAGCCGTTTTGAAACGCCATTGTTTAAAAGTTTGCTCTCCACACACTTCGAAAATCAATTACAGTGCATGCTAAATCTAATACGCTTGCGAAAGAGAGGATATTATCTCTTAATAAGATCGACCGTAATACGTTTGTCGAACCTGCTTGGAAACCTACTTCCACGTAACTCAACCGGCTTGAAGTAAACAGATCTATGAGGCAATTTTTTTCGTCGATTTACGTATAATTTTTCCGGTTACACTAAATATGGATTCGCTTTCATAAACTCTTAATGAGCATCACATTTCCCTTCCAAAACTCTACGTGAATTCATATAATGACACAAAAATAGTAAAAATACTTAGGAAATGAATGAAACAATCACGTCCTCCAGTTGATGCCGATAGGTGATAAGCACGGTATAGTGAGTCATGATAAGCGTGTTGCTACATGTTTTTATGTTTAAATTAACCTAAACTTTCTAACAATGGATCTTATGACAATACTTAGTCATACGATCATGCATATTCAGTAAGTTTCACATAAGAAATATTAATATTCGTGTAACGTAATCGCTCTTAAGTCAACGTGGTCGCATGTCGAATGCGTCACTTTGATATTAAAATTTTTTTTTTTTTTTTTTTTTTTTTTTTTTATTGGAACCACAAACAAAAATTCTTTGATATCGCGCTACAAGAAAAAATCCTTCTGGATCGAGATAAGCTAATTGATATCATACAAATTTACTTGGAATTTATAATTCTCCGAACCGCATTACACGGTCTATATTTATTGTTAGAAATGATATTGAATACACCTTTTTGTAATAACTGTTAATTTCCGGCATCTGCGGCCTCATTATCTTCGTTATTTTTAAGCAAAAAAAAAATTATGATTAAGTAACGGATGTATTATATATAATAATTTAGTATTATATACTTATAATAATTTTATCATATTTTAAAACAGATCTAAAATACAAACCGCATCGTCTATTTTGTTTTTTTAAATCGTAAATATTAGACTATAAAATTTATTTTGTATAACGTCTTTTTCTAGATGATCATTACGTCACCCAGCACAAATAAAAATAAAATACCTCGCTGAGAATGAATGCTAGGTTTTTCTGAGCTGTGAAGATGACTTCATTGCTTGCTACTCGTGTTATCCTACCCAGTGTAATCGCGTGTTCTTTCGTAATAAATACTCAATGATAATATATCACTTACCTTGGTAGAACAGTACCTACTCGTGCGATATCGTTCATTTGATATTTCTTCGCTTTTCTTTCAATTTAATAATACAAATGTTGTTCAGTGGTCCTTAGGTTTTTGTTTATTGAAATGTTACATTTTATTAGCTAATAATGTTGATTATTAATTGACTGTTCTAGTGTGACGACCGTTCTGGTGTAGTGGTGCAAGTAGTCGCCTCAAAACCGCGCGCCGGCGGTCGCGGATTCGATTCCCGCCCGGGACAGATATTTGTATTTATATTTTCCAGTCTGGGTGTATGTCCTTGTGTGTCTCCCCGCCATGCCTCGGAGAGCACATAAAGTCATCAGTCCCGGTTGTTATCATAGACATCTGATAACGATCGTTACTCATGGTAGAAAAATTATCCGCCAACCTGCAGTGGAGCAGCTTGGTGGATTGGGCTATAACCCTTCTCCTATATGATGAGGTCTTCGCTCAGCAGTGGGTGGTTTACAGGCTGATAGTTCAGCTGAGGTTCTCAAACCCAGCTTTTCAGCTGAGTGATACACCTTCTTGGGGCACAAAACATAATTGCAGACATTATTTACACTTTTTTTTAAATTAATGTTTGTGGTAAATCTTTTATTGCTTTTATTTTTATATTACTTTTTTATCTTTATATTTAGTGTATTTTTTGTTATTGTTTTTTTTTTTGTTGTTTTAATTTTACATTTATTTTTTTTATTCTTTTTTTTTTTGTATAAATATTTTAGTCATTATCTGCAACGTTTGTGATGTCGCAAATGAATGTATTTTTACTTTTACTTTGCTTTGATACAGTACAAAAAGACCGACCGTGCTGGTTTACTTGTTACTGAAGATATATAATATTACATATTAAAGCTGACAGTCGTGGGTTCGACTCCTGCTCATTGCAGATATTTGTTTCTGGTCTGAATGTTTGTTCTTGTGCATGTAAATTCGTCGGTCCCAGTTGTTATCATAAACACTCGATAACGACCATTGCTCTTGGTCGGTAAATTATCTCTGCCAGCCCGCAGTGGAGCAGCATGGCGGATCAAGCACCAACCTTCTCATTAAAAAACGAGGCCTTTGCCCAGAACTGGGACATTAAAAGGCTGATTCACTTTAGTTACATTTTTAGTTGAAATCCTGCTTACATTACTTAAATAATTAAATGAAAACTAAATAGTGTTATTGTTAAATGTAATTAAAAACATTTAAAGATACTTGTAGATACTGATTTGCAGTCTTTAACTTTTTTATATATTAATTAGAATAATCAAGTCATGTAAAACCAACTGAAAAACTATGACAGTATGATATATAGACTAAAAATATTAGTCTTACTACATACGAATGCCTATCTTTATTAAAACTTCAATTACTCTTATAATGCTATCAATACTTTTATCTCATCATCATATAAATAATTTTGATTATAATGTTAGATTCATTCATATATTCGACGATAGTCGAAGAAATTAAGTTTTAAATATAGATAGTCATATCCACTCTTTTTGTTAAATACAATTAATATTAAATTGCAAATTTACTAATATTTTATTTTTAAACGATTAAACCTACATGAATCATATTCGGCGCGTGTAAACCGTTAATTAATCTCTATTTCATGCAACGTAATCATGTTGAATTTAAAGTTTAAATAAGACACAATTTACTAACAAAGGCAAAAAAATAACGCAGGCATCGTGTGGAAACTCTGTCGTAACAAACAATAGTAAAAGTTTACTCAGTAACTACCTCCTCATGCTGTCTGAGCATACACTAAAATATGATTCAGTATAATATTTTCTTGCTTAGTTAACTATACATGTACAATACTAGTACTAGTATAGTACATACCTTCATGTATTAAGGCTTATGTTTCATAATTTTTGTCAAGTTTTAAGCGTCGAAAACTTAGTAATTTTTGTCCTCGTTTGTCATATGATATTTATCGTACTTACTTTCATATCCAGCCGTCCACGCCCACAGCGACACCATCGCCAACAGCCAATGATACATTAGTCCTTCGATCTTCCAATAGAGGGATGCGTACAAGGGTCTCGTCAGACGCAGCGCCATCATCCACACCACGTAAGCGGGTATGCAGTATATGTTGTTCACGACTGCGAATGTCGTGCGCGCCGCGATCCTCACGTACCGGCTGAAAAAGCAGGGCCGCGGTTCATCCCTGCCGCCTTGCCGTCTCGCCGCGCTCGGGATCGGGACGGACAACGCGGGTACCGTGCGGGTGTCGGACGGACACCGCAAGGGGGGGACGGGACACCGGAGAGCGAGACTAGCGAGGCGGCACCGCACCGCGTTCTCCCTGCGGACAGCTGCCGAGACGCGAGGGCTTTCGTCGGACGCGGACAATGGCGCTGCGCGTTCAATAAAACACAATACGTACATTCGACGATATTTATTAATGGAATCGTTCACCGGATCACTGACGGTTATTTCGTTAAGTAGACTGCGAGTACAAATTTAAAAATCGCCCGACGGCGAGCGAAGCGTCGCTCGCCGTCGGGCTTACATGCGATTTCATTTGCGACACACATTTTACACCGATCGACGTAACATTAACTCGTACGATGCGAGCACACATAGACAGACATACACAATTTTAGTTTACGATGCATACTGTGGCACGACCGCGGCCGGTCGGATTCGTCGTGTAAAAACAATACAAAGTTCATATATAAAATTAAAAAACGACATCGGACCGCTGAAATAATACAAAAATTACAATATTAAAGACTGTACACTATCTAATATATACAAATAGTTGCCAGCATAGATATGTGCGGGGGCAGTATATACAGGGCGGTGGGGTACGGGCCTCGCACGAACCGATCACACGTTGTAGTCGTGCGCCATCAGGCCATGCACCTGCTCGAGGCGGAACGCGAGCCGCTGCTTCTGCGAGAACTCGTCCTCCTCGAGCGTCACCATTAGCTGTTCGTTGTACTTGACCGCGTACCCGTATAGCTCGTTCAGCGCGCAGTTCGTGTTGAACTCTTTAGTGTGCAGCCGAGACTCCTCGGCCAGCATCGCGTTCATATCCTGATCGGATATGGCGGGCATCAATTTTATGTCTGCATAATACCGCTCTACCCATTCCTTATACACTGGAATATCTTTAGCGTACAGAAGCTTAGAAGAAGGAGAATCTTTGCCGAGGATGTGGTCGGATGTCGAGCACGAATCCATGAAGGTTTGCGCGATTACAGACAAGCAGGAGTCGACTGTATTAGACTTGTAAACGTCGAATACGAAATTAGGGTTTTTAATTAAATTGACCCAAAAGCGCAAGGGAAGAGAATTACTTTTCCAAGTATGAACGACCTCGGGATCGGATATTGCATGTTGAAGCGCCTGATCGTCGAGGAAATCGAACATATATTTTATTGCAAGAGGTAGCGCGGAGCCCCGATGCGCGGTGCTGAAAATAGTCTCGAATAAATCATCAACAAACTTTTGCAACGTACCCTTCGTAGCGAGAAGACGTGTAAGATATATTTCCGATACCATTTTATTTCCACGCTCTCCCTCTTTATGTGCGTCACCGTCGTGATGCCTAACGAGATGCCAGTATTTAAAACCGCCGCCGTGTTCATACTTAAGAGGGCTAGCTGGGGGACTAGCAGAACCGTACTTGCCCCTATTGAGGGTTTCATAAGTATGCGACTTATCGTTCTTTTCCATATTAGAAAGGTTATAAACTGAGCTCTGTTTAGCGACTAAACTTAAACAAGCGCCATCGGGTACGCGATAGTGATTAAGGGTATTGAGCTTACGCCATTCACCTTCACATTTAGTGGTGCTATCTTCATCGTACAGAATTAAGCGACCGCAAGCGCCCGTGCGCCATTCCAAATCTAACTCGTCACGACTGGGCCTCTGAGAGTACGGTGTGGCGCGGTAAATAGCGTCTAAACATTTTTCTTTTACTTGGCTAATCGTATCACAGTCGAGAACTTTTACTTGCACGTTTTCTGTTGTAGCTTCTAAGCCGCTAACGAAGATTGTTTGTTGCGATATGGACACGCTCACGGTCATTGGTTTAAAATCGATCGACTGCCTAATTAATTTTTCTTCGCTCAAAGAATATCGCGCCTCGGACGTTATAACATCTACAGGTCCTTTATCTACTTGACCTTTCATTGACCTAAACAAAAGGTAAAGAGGCTCGCCAGCGCATTCACGGAGGAATTTGTATAAGAGGAAAGTGAACCACGCGCTCAACATTTTTTCAGCGACACTTTCAGTACGCCTAAGCAACAATTTAGGATGGCTTTTGCTTTCCATGCATTTCTCTATAAGCTCTGCTAAGAGTGTCTTTAAAACATCAGTACAATATTCCATTTTACTTTGTAAGGTTACCATTATGAGAGAAGCTACATTAACACGATCGCGCATTGAAAAATACCTATTGCTTTCTAATGTACGAATAAATAATAGAAGGAATGTTTTGTTCATAATTAACTGTCCGAACAATCTCAGACCTTTTTCTTTCCTAATAAGCTCTGGGCGTTCCCATTGGAGGACGGCGTGATCGTCTATATTGGGGAACAATATCTTCATAGCATACGTGCGGTAATCTAGGAAAGGTATACCACCCGTAACGTCTCCCGTCAAATCTGTCATTTCAGTCTGAAGTTCCGCGAAGGCTTCCTTACACTCCGCGGCTACCCTTAACTCTAAAATATCCATTTGCTCCTGCATATTCTTTAAAACTCTAATATTTTCAGTGGATTTTCTCCTATACATAACTAGAAACACGACTAACACTAATATGAATATTACGATACTTGCTATAACACCGAATAACACTGGCTTTCCTATTGCTGCCTGTAAGCCTGCCTGCGACGAATATGATAATTTACCAATCTTATAAGTAAGAGCGCGTCCGACCTTGACGACTACCTCTGGGGTATCTACCCCGTCTGGTAATTCGTCTCGAGACGGTGGCCTGCACGTTAATTGATGCCTAGAAAGAGAAGTAACATTACATATACTTTCTCCAATATGAACCTCGACATCAGCCTCGGTACAAGCCCTATCTAAATTTTGACCGTTAATTGTCAAATATTCAGATTTATAATATTTAACATCTTCATCGAATTTTTCATAAATCGGATCCGGATATAAAAGGAATGCTTCACCAGTTTTCGTGGTAAGATTTTGAACACTTTGAACGTCGTCCATGTTGAACCCGTATTCTAACTCTAACGGCCTATCGGGATCTAGATTCAGACCAGCGCTTTCAATCCCGGGAGATTCGCATATGAGATGTGTTTGAAAATCGACTCTATGACATGGAGCTATATACGGCCGGTTATCGTGATACACGTATATTTGTGGAAACCGAATGGAATGAAAATTACGGCCCATTACTTTGATGTTTATCCCTCCGGACGGAATGCCCTTGGGTTGTTTACGTTGTGATGCTAGTGGTGGACCAGACTCTACGGAAACTACAACGGGATCTTCAATATACTCGAATTTTTCGCGTTCTAACGTTCGCATTCCATTATCGAATCGCATCCGCAGCGTGCCCATTTTTAGTTGATATGAGTGACTAGTTCTACAGACCGCTTCCTCGTGAGATACCGATAAAATAGCACACGGTAATTCATCGATAAAAGCCTGAATATTGCTTCCAGCATTTAGATATTCACCTGTTATACTTAACTTTGTGCCGCCGGATTGTGGACCGTATTTGGGTTGAATTGAATTTATCTTTGGATTAACAAAGGCGTAATGATGTTTCGATTCTCCACGATAGTCCGCGACACGAACTACAACTGGTCCGTCTCGGGGAACTTCTTCTCCCGGACCATCAACAGTACAAACGATACGCCTCGTTTTAATGTATAATTCGATGATAGGCTGACATTTTATACCCGCAATAGTTACCCCGTTATAAATGTCTGATATATTTCGTCCTAGATTTATACCTTCAATAGTAATATTCGTGCCACCGTCCCACGGACCAAGTTGAGGTTTAAAAGAGTGAATTTCGGGATTAGGACAAGTTTGAGTCCGATTTAACCATACACTAGGCGCGCCGCATTGTTCCTGAACTTCGCATCGATCTGAACCCTGACACCAACCACATCCAAATTTCTCAGGCAATGCTAAACATATACCACAGTTATCTGCCATATCATTACAACGATAAATAAGAATGTGAGTATTATCTGGATTATCTAACGGTTTTGAACCACCCCATATAACAGCGAAAGAAGCAGTTATGTTAGGGGCACGAGAAGTATATGTAAATTCTACAGCTTCACAGTAAATAGTATCAGCGAGTAATTGAGCATTGACGTGAGTAACACGACCCTCTATATTAAACTGACACACGAACCTTGTTTGAACTATAAATTGACCGATAATGTGAACTTTTACTTTAATAGCTTTCTTTACGCCGGATGGTACCAAAATTTCGTTAGTGCCGTCGGATGTAGAATTTATCGTAGGACAAAATCCGGGACCGGAGCGATAACTGGGACCGATTCTACTAACGCCGGTCACTAATATGTCATTTCTACAATTTTCGGCTGTATCGTGTGTACAGCGATGACCATCGACACACCAATCGCAAGGAAACGACGAACTGACACACTGAGTACACGAGCTATACGTATTACAATCGAAAAATGTAAAGTTAGTTGCTACAAAATCAGGTCCCTGGGTAGTGCGTACGGAAAGTTTAGCTGTAAAATGATGCTGACCAGCAGGTATAGGTGGGAGAGTATCTGTACGCGGTGTAGTACAATTCACCCCGTATGGTTTCCTAGTTGCGTTAGTTATAAGAGTACGATCTAAAGCTGTAAATGCACATAAGAATTGTCCATTAAGTGTGGGCAAGTTTTCAATAACTAAATCTAAAGTTCTTGCTGTTGTTCGTTGTAATTGATTGGGTGTCACTTGAGTTATTGTAGTGCAGCGTCCACTGCGATAAGAAATCCAATATAGTGGATCTTTAGCTGCATCCTGGCAATCCGAACGTAAGCTGCACTTATTTTCAAGAGAACACCAGCCACAATAGGGGTCTTTGGCTCCAAGACATGTTAGGCACGATTTATAAACGCTACATTCTTGAACTTTTACTTTCGACACTTTTTTTTCGGTCATTACGTATAAATGCATCAATTGAGTATCAAAGAATAAGTCTTTATTCACTGGGGAACCCTCATCAACAACAATATCTCCATATTCAAAAGCTGAAGTAGCGCTTTCTACAACAACCTTTTTAAGATGTCCCTCAGCAGTGCCAGCAAATACAACAGTGTAATCTCCGGTGGCGGTTGCGGCTACTGCCGTAAGCCTCTTCTTAAATACTGTCACTGGTACTGCTTCAACTGGTTGTTCACCTCCTAAAGGAGTGTTTACATCGAGACCACAAAAATCTTCACTTATTGATTGCAATTTTGTTCCAATACATGCGTGAGATGGTGATATAAAATCTAATCCACGAGAACCATTTCCACTAAAGCAAGTTTTGATGTTTTGCATAAACTTGCGTCGTATGGCTTTAAGTGAATAAACGCAAAGGGCAGATAAATTCGACGGCGTATTAGTATTTATAGATTCACTCTGACTAAATGCAGCAAAGAGAACATCATGTTGTGCAGTAATTCCAAGTTCACCGGCTAGCACAGAACCGGCTTTTCCGACAAATGCTGCTTGTACCAGGTTGTAACCGAAATTGCCTCCGCCTTCACCCATACAAGACATGGGAATCTCTGTGTAGGAATAATAATTCTCATCATCATGGCAAACACGTACTAACTTGCTGTAATAAGTATCGGAACCGACGCCACGCAACTGTGTCGTTAAAAAATAGCTAAATCCTTCCGAACTAAAGCCATATACGTAATTTATAGGGTAACGTTCTCGAGATAGAGAATTAACAAACATGCGAGTTCCAGTAGTAACAGCTGTTCGTGCTATCATAAAAAGTCTATCATCCTCCAAGGAACGACTACTAACGGTAGGTACTTCGGAACGGTAAGGTGAGTTTCCAGTAAACGTAACTCCTACATACATAACTTGCGTCATTGGTGGATTTGGAGGTCCCGGCGCAATAAACGCTACGGTGGATGCACTGGCATTGTTCGCAACAACTGGTTCGCGGACTTCACGTACGTCATGAGATATATTATTCAGATTTCGCACAGAACACAACCCTTGAAGCACCGAACCACACGTTATAAGGCGGCTCGTCGCATAGTCAATCACAAGTGCTTTGTTTACATTATCCGTCGGCTTCTTTACGAAGTTGGGTGGGCAATCAAATGTGCACTGTGCGGAGTCATTAACCGGGCCCGTCTTAATAGACTGCGCGAGTTCGAGATCTGGGGAAAGCTGGTAAATTATGTTGACAGCGCCGACATAGACACGTCCCGTGTTGCGATCGACGACTAGGTGATTGAAGAGGGAGGTTGGCGCAGCGACCTTGTCGGAGAAAGTGCACACCACGTCCTGCGAGGCGCGCGCGGCGGCGCACGCGGCCCCGAGGGCCAGCAGCACGCGCCACATGGCGCGGGCGCATGTGGCCTACCGTTGTCGCCCGCGGAGGCACCCACCCGTCCATCTGGAACGCGATACACCCGCTCAGCCACTGCCGCCGTTGTCATTTCGTTCCTATCGCACAACACCACTCCGCCACCCCCAACCCGCCTAAGAATCTTCTATCTATGACTCAAATTAACGAATACAAAACGACGAGTACGCAAAGGCTCGGAGGGGTCCGGTGCGATCGGATCGAGTATGCGAGCTGAAGCGGGGACGCCCAGTTACCCGTCTTCCTGGATGACATAAGTACCAACCTATTTTACATTTGTTCGACTATTCAGCCACCCCGTACGATAACTGGTCGTCATACATGTTTAAACGTTTCGATAATGATATGGATTGACACAATCATGAGTACAATGCCTTGCAATTAGGTAAATAAAAATGAAAGAATGTAACAACCTGTGCAACGGATGTTTTTCTATCGCCGCGTTCAAAAATAGGTTAGTACTAGGAATGAACGGGCACCGGCGGCCCCGACGCGGTCAGTGTACTGATAGTCACACGCCGACGAAAGCCTCAGCATTATAAAGGAGTAACAAAAAATCATACAAATTGGCATGCTGTTCGTACGAGGGAGTGAACGTGGTAGCGTTACGATAAATAAAAGAAAACAAATCATATTCGAAAGAACTGAATACATCGACGACATCGAATATACTTACAGGATAGCCATGACGGAATAAGATCGGACGGGCTTCAAAATTTCTATTTCTACTTGATCATATGCATGTATGGAAACGCACTTTCATAATGCGTACACCGTGCTGTAGGCTCTGGCAGAGACCTGTAACAACAAACATTGTGTTTAAGGCCCGTTGGGGCTCCTTCCGGGATTTCTCTTATCTTCATGTATCGTATTACTATAGCCTCATAAATAGAAATAAAAATATCTTAATTAAATTTTGTGTATACCTATTAAAAACTATTAACTTTTAACTTTAAATTCGATTTCATTAAACATTTAATCTAAAAAGTTTTATATGTATCCGCTGCTTTTATTAGAGTCAAAAAAAGTTAAGCGCTCGATAAATGATTCGATATCCCGGACAGAATCTCAACGCTATACTGCACGACCGCGACCGGTCGTCGTTCTCGCTGATTGCATTCTCGCCACCACCCACTCGACCTAATCTACCACCTACGCACGCGGACCGACACAAAAATACAATTGCATCAACAATCATTGATTACAAACCTACAAAACAGTAATATTTAACGTTTACAGTAAGTCTTATGCTTCGCTGGAGAAAGGAGAAAGAATGTCAGCCATTACCGCGCACGCGAGTCGATAAACGGAAGCCATTTCAATAAACGCCAGTTTTTTCTACCATTTAAGAATATAAATTAATTTTAATGTTAAAACTTACCGCTTGTAATAATAATCTCTTAAAAGATACAATCCTTAAGTATCCAGGACCAGGTGGCAAGACTTGCTAAACACTATTGCACCACTTCACTTTATTCTTTGTATAACCACTGTTGATATTTATAACAAAAACACTAACACCACAAGTAACAGTCTTATTCACATAATTGTAATAAAATAACTTGTTTTAAGTTGCTATTCTCGGTTTAGTATGCAATGAAGCCCGATTGCACAAGGAGTCCACGACAAGAGCATCAGTCTTCGTATATCGCCATGGAATGATTTCGGTTTCGCTTTTCGAACGAGTCTAGGCGTGACTGACCCGAGCGATGCCGATCACGCCCGATTCAGAGAAATAATTCTTTAAAGTTCCGCTTGGAGCAGCACAGTCTATAGACGCGTTCAAAAATAAAATTTCATAAACATGTAATGAAAAAGATAACAAATAAAATTATTTTTATTTCCTAAATACTTCAGTAAATGAAAATATTTTTTTTATTTGCAGCATATATTGCAATAATATTTAAATTTGCTCCTGATTAAGAAAAAATAATACATGCCCAGATAATTTTTGTCTATAATCAATAAAATATAATTTACTTTATTCTTAATAGTTGCTGTCGTATTAAATAATTTTAATCTCTATCAAACACTATTTTTAGACTGTTTAATAAATAACAAATTAGGAAACAGGAATTAAGTAAAATGTTATTTATCCCATTGAATTGGATTGGGTTAGGTTATATTTTATTCTATCGGTTGAGGATTGGATTGGGTATTATTTTATCCCATCGGTGATTTTATACATATATTTCAGCTCGCTGATATGGAGTAAATTAATATTTAACTGCTATCTATTTTTTAGGTTCAATAATTTATAAAATTAGATGAAATAATTTAGTACTTTGTATAAAATTATTTGGTAAACTTAGTAAAATTCTTTGTATAATATCTATATATGTTTTAGTATCAATATTTCTCTACAATAATAAATTATTTACTTGAATTCAGAATCCATATATTTACCATCTTTATCATAAAAAGCGCAATACAAAAATGTTTTAATATGTTGATATTGTTTTGCTTTCTATTAATTTAGTTCTTAAATAAGAAAAATTCGTCCATAATATATTTAATTTTATCCTACCATAGACATTAATAATATCTGACAAATAAAGACAGCTGATCTTTTAAAAACCGAATAGCTGTCTATTAATGACAGCAGTGTTCACTTAGTGTTAGTATTTATTCAGATTAACTTATTATTAAAAAGCAATGGCTACTACGATATTCAAGTTGTCCTCTGCATTAATTAATTCATCAAAAAACTATCGCTATGTCGTCGGGCTCATTAACAAAAGTAATTTCACTACAACAAATGTCACGATGGTAAGTTGCATAACCGCTTGCATCTTTAAAAAAATACGTAAATTATTAAAAGTACTATAATAGAAAAATAACGGTTTAATAAAGTTGTTTTAAATTGCAATATGGTATATACTACATACGTTTAAATAATAGTTTGTTATGTACTTTTTGTCACAGATGACTTTGTTATATTTCAAGTTTTGAAACAAAACCATCACAATAATTTTTCTGACTTATATTTTACTTTTAAAATTATATACGAGTACAATAAAAAGAGGAATATATGATCATTTTCCCATATTAAAGAAAATTTAATTCTAATCACAAAATACAAATTGGATAAATATGTTACAATAGAAGAGTGATATGGTAATGATATTATAAATTTAGTTAATAAGATTTCAAACCAAAATATTACAAAAATTTATTAAATTACAAATAATTTATTAAATTACATGTAATAATTAATTTAATTAAATTTAATTTTTAAAGCTGAGATATGAGTCTGAATATATTTGTATTTTCAAGAGTATAATATATTCTTCTTCAAGTATAAGCACATTTATGGCCTGTTTCACCAGTTGCTGATTAAACTATTTAAAAAATATATATAATTAGATATAAATAAATAAATATATTAAGCAACAATCATCCAACAATCAAACATCTTACTTATAACGGTATCTGAATGATAAAGCAAGATATTACTAATTTTATACTAAAACAGTTCATATATTATTTTCAAAATAGTAACTGCGGAGTTTCTTGCCGATTCTTCTCTGCAGAATCTACATTCCGAATCAGTGGTAGCTTTACTATTACAAAATAATAATGACTTGAAAGTGTTAATTTGTAAAATGATTATTCGAAGGTGCTCTTGGGGCCTATTTGAATAAAGTTAATTTTGATTTTGATTTTGAAAAGATTATATTTTTCTTTTTCTCCATCAAATTCCACTGTATCAGTCACATATATCCATTCACAGCCAGTGAATCCAAAAGTTTTAGTTCATTAATTGAAGTGAATTTCCAGCTTATAGAGCCTATTTCACAAGTGAACCAGGCCCTTAGTTAAACCATAAATATACATGGACCAAATATCATGTACATTAAAATTA
Organism: Euphydryas editha; assembly: GCA_036937285.1. Lineage (NCBI taxonomy): Eukaryota > Metazoa > Arthropoda > Insecta > Lepidoptera > Nymphalidae > Euphydryas > Euphydryas editha. The sequence continues at coordinate 1,958,127 of JAUPFZ010000017.1, read as the reverse complement.
AAAAAAAAAAGTTGTTCATTAATATCAATTATTATTTTTGTATTGATTGGCCCATTGGTGCAGTTGGCAGTGACCCTGATTTCCATGCCATGGTCATTGGTCTGATTCCTGTCCTGAGTCTGGGTGTAATATTTTTGTTTTATGTATGTATATGAATATTTGTTAAAAAATTGTATATGTATATCAGTTGGCTGTTACTTAAAAGTTAAAACACAGACATTAAGTTGCCTATCTTAGGAACAGATGGCCTTGTGTGTATGTTATGTATTTATTTATTATTTATTTATCTTTAATTTTCTGTGAAGTGATTTGTGAAATTAATTGAATATACATAATCATGTGTTAAACTATTTCTATGAGATTTACAAGCCTTAGATTGGCCATGTAAATAAATAAAAAAAACTGGTTTTATTTATCATGTTGTTATGGTACTACACCACAATACAACAAAAAATTGTCTGTATTACTTGACGCTAAAATATCTCTTATTGAAATATAGTACTTGATAGCTGAAATGGTATTAGTCTTAATTTAAACAGTTCTTTTTTTTTTATAAATATTTTTACATAAATCAGGGCTAGTTAATTTTTTTATTATTATCGCCATTGCTATACTCCACCCATTCAGTATATAAATATATACATATAATTACATATAATACATTACTTATATAAGTCATATAATATTTTACATAAACTTGCATAGATAAATATAAGCAGGTGGAGGATTACGCCACGGCAGGGAGATCAATCGGCGGGGAGTTAGGGCTGTAAGCTGAGAAATCACCGGATAATCGACGGATTATTATTATTATTTATAATAAATAAATGGTTTGTGAAAGTTAAAAAGAAGTTAAATGTTAAAATGCTATCAATAGTTTTAAATTTTTAAATTTCATGTAACATTTTAACTTCTTGAAGTTTGACCGTTATATGAAGGCATTCTTAAAACATTCTGAGGTGTTCGGTGGTCGACTGATGTAAGTTTAGTCACTAACAGCTTATGATAAAAATAGTTTTGTTTTTTAAATGCACTATCAATGTAAAATTTTATTTAAATTCATATTATATCTTTAATCAACAATAAACTTAATGCTTTGATATCCAATTTTAACTTTATATCTTTAGTATCTTTTAATTCATATAAGTTACTTTTAGACATTCACTTTTTAAAATAGTGATATGTTAAATGAATACTAGGAAATGGCAATGTAACAAAAATTGATATACAATAGAATAATAAATATGAGTTGATAATCGAAAATGACTAAAACACTGAATAATTATTACCACGAGGGTCATTTGAAAAGTTCTTAGTCTAATATAGTTAGGAGCATCCTATTTTTAATGAAACTACCTTAATTTCGAAGCAACATTATTCTTGAGTGATTGCATAAAATTTCATTTCCTTATTTGCATTCGTTACAGTTTCTCACACCATAATGTCGAACAAGTAGTGATAATTAAAAAAATAATAATTATAAAATTGGACATCGTGCTGTGATTAAGTACTTGAACAAGAAAGGTTTAACACCAAAACAAATTTATGAAGACTTTAGGAGAATCTGGACCTTCGTTTGCTGCTGTAAAAAAGTCGTTGGCAGAGATTAAACATGGTCGAGAAAGTGTCGAAGATGACCTTAGTGGTCGGCCATCGACGTCTACCACTGACGAAAGCTTTGAAAAAATTTGTAATTTGATTTTATCACCGGGGTGATGACCGGAGATGGACTGTTAAGGAGATAGCTGACACCATTGGCATCTCATCTAAACATAAGCACCACATAACTACCACTAAGCTGCATTTTTCAAAGGTCTGCGCTGCGGGTGCTTCGGCTGCTTTCAGCTGAACAAAATCGCGTTCGACTAACGATTTATCGAGACTGTTTGGTGCTGTTTGAGGCTGACCCAACTGAATTTGTTGAGAGACTTGTGACTATGAATGAAACCTGGGTGCACCACCATATTCTAGAGACAAAATCAATCTAAACAATGGAAAAGACCAGTGTACAACCAGTCGTGGCAGCTCCGTCTCAGCGGTCCCCAACCCGAGCATCGCTGAGCCAGATTATCCAGGCCATTCCATCCGCTCTGCGAAAATTGATCCAGAAGAGGACTGATCAGAACGCACCCTCGCAACCCGGCCCCAGCGTTACAGTAGAATCTTTGCTTAGAGAGGGAAATGGGAGCGGGGAAGTGGGCATTAGAACCAGATGCGTGGCCCTCTTCATGGACAATGAAGCGGAGAGGATCGGAATAAGTTTCTGTCGCTCCGAAGGGCAGGATCGGCTGGTGGTCTCGCCGGGGTTCGCTCTGCTGATAAAGGGCAGCACACAGAAAACGAGCTTCAAGCGCATTAAGATCGACGCGCTTGCGCAGAAATCGGACAATGACTCGATCTACCGGACGGTGCGGTTGCAAAACAAGGTGATCGCTCTGTTCGAGTGGGGAGAAGAGTCTGCTTTTGCGCAGGCAAGCTCGTGGCTGCAGCGGCGGGGTGAAATTCCCGGGGCGACCCCCGGAAGAATAAGTGTGGACTCTATGAGAGTCGGCTATGAAAGAGGCAACGTGTCTGATAGATACGGCTGCCTAATGGCCTCGAAAACTCACGAGGTCATTGTTTACGAAGACAGGGGGGAGGATCTGGGATACTTAAAACCCCAGTCCAGAACATCTTCACCCCCTGCATGGCTGGCTCTTGGAGGGACCGTACTCAGTGGTTCGGAGCGCCTACAGAAAAAGACCGAAGCCCAAAAAGCGGAATCAGTGTCGCCCACTCCGTACGACACAACATCCAAATCAAAGCCCCGTCTGATGGCGATAGCGAAAATTATCCAAGCGACAACCTCCTCTAAACGAGGAAAACGACTGCCCCACCTTGCCCCAAGGTCGTTGGTATCAACAGATCGGCAATCGGAGGCACTTAAAAGGTTCACCAAAGATGAAAATCCGAGGTACCCACAAACGCCACCGGCCACTCGGACAAAAGCCGACATGGGGCAAGTTATACCACCAAAGCTACGACCAGCGTCCACGCCGCAACAACATGCGGAAAATGCGTATATCGAGTTCCTGGCCATCACAAAGGCGAACTGCGATGTATGCCTAGCCACCTGCAAGAAAATCATGCAGAGCTTCCAGTACCGCCACGAAAACTTACTGGGAGTGGAACTCGAAGAAGCTGAGGCAGCCATTTACAATAACGACACCCGCGAAATACTCAGGGGCAACATGTCGGGAAGGTATATGGCTGCTTATAATACCACAGTCGGCTTCGTGGGCGCGGTCGAAGCCGAGGGCCAGAACGAAGAACCTCAAGCCTTCCATACACCTAAAGGGGATCCAGTGGTGGTGGTGGCCAGGTGCACGAGAGTGATGCTAGGCGACCGGATACTCGAGATGGCAAAAACCATTACGGGAGATCCGGAAGTCGGCAGCGTTTTCGGTGCCTGGCAGTTACCAGCACTGAAATGGATAAACGGGGTCCCTGGATGCGGCAAGACGACTTACATAGTCAGAAACTTCGACGAGGAAAACGAGGTCGTAGTTACGACCACAGTCGAGGCGGCCAATGATCTCAGGCAGAAGCTGACGCACCATTATGGCGACAAAGCCAAATACAAGGTGCGCACTATGGCTTCCATATTGGTAAATGGTTTTCGTGAGGGCACAAAAATAAGCCGTTTAACGGTGGACGAGGCCCTCATGAATCACTTTGGTGCCATAGTGATGGCCGCCCGTCTGTCGGAAGCAAAAGAGGTTATCCTTGTCGGAGACATTAATCAGCTGCCTTACATCGACAGGGAAAACCTGTTCGAGGTGCGATACAGCAGGCCTAATCTGACATTAAATATATCATGTGAGTTGTCGTGCACGCATCGGAATCCCAAGGATGTCGCTCTTGCCATCAGCGAGGTTTACGACAGGATCTACAGCTCGAACCCCATCGTCCATTCCCTGCGTGCGGAAAGGCTCACTGGCGCTAGAATACCCGAAAAACAGAACCGGACCCTGTACCTGGTCTTCACACAAGAGGAGAAAAAGGAGTTAATAGGCCGGGGATATGGTACCGGAGAAGGGTCGAGCGTCATGACCATTCACGAGGCGCAGGGTCAGACGAGCGAGGAGGTCATCGTCATCCAGACACGGGCAAAGAGACTAAAAATACACGACAGCGTCTCGCATGCGGTGGTCGCGGTAAGTAGGCACACCAAGACCTGTGTCTACTACGCCGACGACAGGGATGACGCAATCGGCCGATTTGTAGGGAGGGCGGCGGAGGCCACAACAAAAGAAATTCTGGAGCACACCCTCAAGATGGCAATCCATCATAGAGACACAGCAGTCATTGAGGATGTGCTCGCACAGCTGGGGGCTGGTGCTGATTAGATAAATCGATATAACATATTGGTGGGTGTGAAATTATAGAGTACCTAAATTTATTGATTAAAATTTAGAGAATTATAACTAGATATAATAATGTAAATGCAAATAGATATAGTATTGTAAAAAAAAAAAAAAAAAAAAAAAACATTAGCTATAGATATAGTATTTTAAAAATAGATTTAGATATAGTATTGTAAAACAATATAAATAGGAAATACACGTAGATATAATATTGAAAAAAAAAATGTATATATATTAGTATAAAAGTGGTCAGTTTGGACTCTCGTCTCAGGGACTAGAGATATTAAGTCTAGTTTTAAGTACTTATTTACTTTTGCTGTAAAAACGTCTGTATATAACAATAAAATATATGTAAAGAAAAGGGTATAGGCGCATGTAAGCCTGTAGATGTGAATAAAAAAAAAAAAAAAAAAAAAAAATGGAAAAGACCCGGATCTCTAGCTCCCAAAAAAGCTAAAGTGGTTGGGTCGGCCGGTAAAGTGGAGTTGTCAGTTTTTTGGAATGCGAAGGGTGTAATCATGGTGCACGATTTAGAAAAGAGTCAAACAAAAAACTCGGCCTATTATTGTAACCTCCTGCGACTTTTACGTGAATCTATTAAAGAAAAACGTCTTCGATTGTTACAAAGTTTTGTTTCACCAGGATAATACGCGAGGTCACACGTCAGTCAAGACTATGACAGAAATCCATCAGAGTGGCTTCGGATTGTTACCCCATGCCCCGTATTCTCCTAATCTCGCTCCATCTAACTTTTATCTATTCCCAAAACCCAAAAACCTCTTAGGAGGTCATAATTTTTTTTACAAATGAGGAGGCTAAGACCTTTGTAGACGCATATTTTGAAGGTACGGATGAAGATTTTTTTAAAGCTGGTAAGGAAGCCCCGTCCGGCCGATGGAAGAAGTATATAGAACTTGGTGGAAAATATGTTGAAAAATTAATAATTAATAAACTGCTATCTTTTCATTTACCTGGTTAGGCTACAAACTTTTCAAATGCCATTCCTAATATAGTGATACAATACAAATATTCTTTATTATATTATAATTATAAACAAAAAAAGAAATAATTGTAATCAAAAAAGAATAGAACAATAAAAAAATAAATAAAAACGTACAAAAGGGGATCTTATTGCTAAAAAAGTGCTCACTCCCAGACAACCTTCTAGCAAAAGACACGAATAGAATAAAGCGGAAAGAAAGTCATCAATTTAATTAATAAATATATGTATAGCAAAATATTTGAAAATATACATGTATGCATATAGTGCACGTGTAGTTGATGCGACTGATTTATTCACCCCGCTGATGTAAGTCTATTTAAATCTTTGAGGGTAAAATGGAAAAAATCTACCACCATATCAGTCATTGGTTATTCACTGCTAAACATAGGACTCCCCCATCATCTCTTGGGGGTTTGCCAGTACTTGCCACGCTTGGCAGGCGGGTTAGCTAGTGCATTATGTTGTAACGGAATATTGTGACGCTGCTGACATCACTATCACCACTGCTGTAAAAAACTGATTTTTTTTTTTTAATTTTCAAACGGGGATTTATTCTGAAAATTTTCAAGAATTGCTCCAAGAAAGGAAAAAATCTCAAATTTATAGTTGAACAATTATTACACTTGCAATGTTCATGTTTAAGCATTTTTTTTTTAAATTAACTATAGCATAACTAATTTGTAATTATAACATGTTTGTAATTATAACATAATAATTGTAACATGAAAAATTGTGATTTAAAAATTTATTCAAGCGGATTATTCTTCATTTATCTTTCCATTAACCCCCTATATTTTATTATTTCTTAAATTTTATATTTAATATATTAAAATAAATTTTACAAATAAAGCATCCAAAGTAGGCGTGGCTTACGTAAGTCAGAGCACCCGTTTTTAGAAAATTATAAATATTGTTCCTACAGTTCCGGGAGCTGGGACTTTTATTATGGAAATTTTCTCTTCTTTTTGAATCTTTTTTTAAATTTATAAATCTTAATTAGTTTTTGAGATATTTGCAAAAAATCTAAACCCCTTTTTTTATTTTTTTTAGTTATTTGTTAATAATTTTTGCAAGCAAAACTTCATTTTTTTCAAAAATCATCTATATGCCATTCCGAATCGAATGACACCTCAATCATAATTTTCGGAGACTGCTGAAAATAGTTGACTAAAATTGAGCAATATTCACTAATAGAGCAAAAGCCCACGACAGCCAGACCTTCATTATTTTATAAAAGCTGAAAGTTATTCTGTGCGTGTCCCATAAACCTACAGGTAAAAACGACCAGCGACTATGGAGTTTGGGTTGTGGTTAGGTTAGGGGTGTCTGGCAGGGGAAAGTAACTGTCATAAGTGTCCGGCAATGGAGGTAACATTTTTTTATAGGTCCCCAAGTAACATATATAAAATTTAGCTTCTATACTATGATGAAAGTATAATTTATTAAGGTTTAGGGGTGTCTGGTAGTGGGAAGTAACCATCATAAGTGTCCGGCAATCGAGGATGAGATTTCTAAAGCTATCCCGAAGAAAATATAAAAAAATTGAGCTTTATACTTTAACGAAAGTAAGGTACTATTTTATACACCTATACTACCTGCTACCTGTCAAAGTAACCACAACCCAAACTCCATAGTCGCTGGTCGTTTTTACCTGTATATGGGACACGCACAGAAAAACTTTCAGCTTTTATAAAATAACAAAGGTCTGGCTGTCATGCGCTCTTGGGCTATAATAAGCATCATACGTGGTCGGTTTGCGAGTTTTATAACTGTTTTTATAATGTTAATTCTTATCTCATATGAGACACAATGAACTTAAAACATTCACCACAATTATACGACTTATCAAGGTTATTATTATTATTTATATATTTATGTTTGAAACCACATACCACAATATGTTATCAATTTAACAATATGAATAGAAACCTCAAAAAAATATATCGTATATGAATGATAATAATCATACGCCAATGCAAATTGTTTGATTGCGTTAAAGAATCGTACGATTGTACGCTGGTTAAATAAAAAACATGAAACCATTGCATTCTCGTCACTCCGTCTTCGCAGTCCGTTTTGAGGGGACGCCTGTCTCGACGTGGCGAAACTTGTTTTGCGATTTAGCGTGTATATTTATCTCGAATCTCAAATAATACGTTCGTTCTGTATTCGTGTTTAGAACTGGCTGTATATTATTTCAATTTAAAAACTTACGTAATAAAACCTCTTTTGACGCTGTCAATCGGTTTTCAATTTTAACGTGTGTTTGAACAAATTTAAGTTTTAAATTTTTGGTTTTTAAATTTTGCGTTAAAATGGCGTGTACAGTTTGCTTAAACGATGAAAATAAACCGGTTAAAATGGTAAGTTTTAGAATTAACAATTATCATGTAGGTACCTATTATTGAATATAAAACGATCAAAAGGCCAAGTTGTCAGTTCTCATTTTCAACTTAATCTTAACTTAATTACCAGTAAAACTCATTATATAATACATATCTTATATATTTAAGTATGCATTTTTTTTCATTTTTTTTTCTTTCAATTGATTACGTTTATCATGTTAAATGGTACGTTATATGCATAACAAGTTTTTATAGGTACCTAATTTAATTTAAGAACTTAATAAAGTTTGTAGTATAGCGTTAATAATATATGTATGTATGTAGAATAAAGTAGTATTTTACACTGTATTCAGTGTAAAATTCCTTTACACGAGTAGTGATCATGTTTGGTTTTATTTATAAACTAGTTGCGCCTCGTGGATTTACTTTTATATATTATATTTTATATACAAGCTCATGTAATATGTATATAAATTTATTGTAGATGATCAAATAAATAATGAGAAGGTTCGTGACTTTTTGATAAGCTGTTTACGTAAATATGTATTTAAATAATGATAAAAAAATGTGACACAGCAGTTTGTTTATTCTACTAACGTTTTAAATGAGAAAGTTCGTATGTATGTTTGTTATTCTATTGCGCAAAAACCACAGAACCGATTGCAATCAAACTTGGCACGTCGATAGCTACCTGGAGGTCCAGAATATATCAAAATAACTGTGTAAAATAACGAATCAAAAGTGCTTATGAAGCCTACTTATTACTAAAGAAAATTTTGATTTTATTAACCCATGCAAAAAAAAAAAAAATTACAAAATTTTCCGTTCTACATAAACACTGATTCGCCTCAAGCACAGAATAAATAATAGTTGCCTCAAGACACAAGATTAGAATTAATTATATGTATATTAACTATATTTCAGTCAACTGGACTGGTCAGGCAACTGGACACTACGCAGCGGTCGCGGGTTCGAATCTCGCCAGGTGCAGATAATCTGTATGACGAATATAGATGTCTGCACCGGGTCATGGATGTGTATTTATTTATATATGTATTTATATCTTAAATTTATTTCCGTTCCTAGTACCCGTAACACAAGTTCTTACGAACTTACCACGGGGCTAGGTTAACGTGGTGTGATTGTTGGTTAATATTTATTTATTTATTTATTTGTGATCACTTATCACATTGTGGTCTATCTCCATAAGTTGTAAGTCTGATAACTATATGGAATAAAAATGTAGTAGCTAAAATACCAGACTCTATTAATTTTGAAAATTAAACCTTTTTTTCGTTCTTGACGATGGGTTACTATCGGCCACACAAATGTTAATAAAACTAATATATAATATAGACAACCCCGGCGGTTATGGGTTCGATTCCCGCTCGGGGCAGATATTTGTATTTGTACAAATATTCGTTTCAGGACTCGGTGTAGGTATGTCTCCCCACCATGCCTCGGTGAAAACGTAAAACAGGCCCCGGTTGTTATCATAGACACCTGATAGCGATTATTACTCGTGGTAAGGAGTTTATCCGCCAACCCTCTGTGGAGCAGCGTGGTGGACTAAGTTCTAACCCTCTTCCTATATGGAGAAGATTCCTTTCCCCAGCAGACGTTTACATGTTGATTACATTCAGTTCAGTTTTGTACACAATTTTTTGTCACGTTCTTAGCGTCTGTGTTTTATGTGTTACTGGATAATAAGAGGGGTCCGTTGAGTGCGGGCGTTAGTTACTAATATTTTATTGTTTTTATTAATAATCTCGTTATTTACTTTCAGAGGAAGGAACGGGATACATTCGGCGAATTAGACGTGCCGGACGACAAGTTGTATGGCGCGCAAACCGTCCGATCCGTCATGAACTTTCCGATCGGCGGTATCGAAGAACGTATGCCGGTAAGAGATTTGATACTTGTGACTAACGTAACTAAAATAGTAATTTTTATGTCATACTACAACCGTAGGTATACTAACATATATCTATGAACGAACTTTACAGCGGCGAAAGTATACTCTTCCAGATTATTTTGATTATATCGACAAGATAAAGTACAACTTTAGTTAAATACCTATTTTCGAACGAAGTTCATAAGAATCGATCAGCCAGAAAATGAATCCGCGACAGGACACGGCGTTTGTTTAGGTAGGAGCCGTAATATGGCCTCTTGACAGGTAGAATTAGAGATATTTTTTTTATTTACCTATTGTATGAAAATAATAGGCTTCTGTTGATGGTTCAGCAGTGTTTGGAAGATAAGACAATTTGGCATTACAGAATCTGCCAAGACCTTGCGAGATCATAGATCCTGTCTCATGAGATCTTGAGAGAATAGGTATTCTCATTTCAATATATGGAAATATTACTAATTTCCTTTATTGGTTATAGAGATTTCAAAAAATAAAGCTTGAAATTTGGATTAAATAGAGTATAAATAATTTGTATTACAAAATCAAAGAGATAAATCATTTTAGTCTGCTCTACTCGACGAGTCTGCTGCAGCAATAATTTATATAGGTCTAGAATTTGTTCTTTTGATAAAGACTTTGTTGAAAAGATTTTGTTAAAAAAAAACACAAAAACCTTTTTTTTTATTTTTTATTTATAAAATGTTACTAATCTTGTAATTATGTCGATTATACTATAAAATGTTATGCCTCAGTTATACGTAAAAGAAATATTCATATGTAATTATTCTTTCAGGCTAACAATAAGGCAATAAAGTGTTAGTACAAAATGCTTATTATGATTTGCAATTTCTTTTTTTTCGGTTTTATCCAGTGTCGCAATATTTGACTCTCCCATCTAGCTGTGAACACTCAGAACAGTATCTCGGTTTAAAAATCTTTTTGATATTATTGTTTGCAAAAATATTTAGTTTTAATATCTAAATGATCTTACGATTAGTTAATTAGTTTTGCTATACGCTTTGTTAACGTTTTAAACACCGGAAATCGTTCTTTGCACTTGATAAATGTGTTTATTTGTAAGTTTTATAATTACCTCCTTACGTGATAGAACGTGTGAAAAAAATTTCATCTCAAAATTATAGTTTTTTGAATAATTACAATGACTTGTTAAATCTTTTAATATAATATTTTATACAGAATGATGAGTCAAAATATATAAAAACAGAATTTGAACAAAATAAATGTCGTAACTTAGCTTTGAGATAGTATTTAATACGAATAATTAATTATTAATTTATTAATTTATATATTAAAATACATTCTACTTGACAGATTTGTTAAATACTGTAAAATAACTTAATGCCTAGTATTTACTATAAATATCATTTCGTTGCAAATAATGTAGTCGTTGCATAAATAAAATTATAAACGAGACGTTCCTGTAGATGGAATGGAACATGTGAATTGAAACCAGACAATTGCGAGCACAAAACCCAGCTACACAAAGTTAGCACCCCACTGAAGGATTTTTGAAATCAAAATGACCTTAATCGATAGGTCTACGTTAGGTCTGTATAGGTTCACCAAAATTTTTGTTAGGTCGCCTATTTTTTTTAACATTTGCAACACAAATTTTGGTGAACCTATACAGACCTAACGTAGACCTATCGATTAAGGTCATTTTGATTTCAAAAATCTTTCGATAGGGTGCTAACTTTGCGTAGCTACAAAACCCTGCTACTGGAAAAGATTGAAAGATTTTTAAAGTGAGAAATTTATTTTTAAAATTCGTTTTTGACAGAGGAGAATAACCTCGTGAGAAAACTTAAATGTTTCGGAATAAATCGTGTATAAATTTACTAATTAATTACACAATAAAAATACTTAATATAATTTTGCCCAATTAAAATTAACTTTACTTTATATAAATTTACAGAAAACCGTTACTTATCACAAAAATACATACATCGTGTGATTTTAGTTACATAAAATATATTGTTCCATGTCAAGGCTTACTTCTATATAGGGGCGTTATAAACTACAACATTTACTATTAAATAATATCTATTTATAGTTATTATTAGTACCTAGTTATAACTATTTATCTCTAACCGATTTCGAACCGAATTAAGGCTAAATTTTGTCAGATACAAATTGTAAATTCGACTACAAAACATATTATGTATGTTTATATAATCCACAAAAATTATGAAAAGTGAATCTTTAGTACACTAACTTAAACTTTAATTTAATTAACTGTATATTATACCTACTACAGTAAGTATTCATTGTCCTAGCTCGTAATATGAACGCAAACCATGCCAATATTCATTTAGATTCATTCAGTATTTTCATCGTAATACGCGGCCAAGATACACACAGGCAGCCAGACAAAAGTGAAAAAATTACAGTTTAGACTTAAAAATCTAATAAAAGGTGGATGAATAAAAAAAGTATTTCATTAACGATTGAAAATATGAACAAGATATATAAATAAATAAATTGTATATAGGAAGAGTGTGAACTAATAGTATTAATTGAATAAATAAAAATTAACTAAAACTCGAGCCACCGTACATGTAGTCAATAGATACAATAAAAATTATTGTATTAGAAATTAGAACGTGCCAGTCACTTTCACTCGACTTTCTATAAAAGTACCCGCAGAACATTGTAGGATGTAACAATAACAGTATGACTGCTCTAAAAATCAATAGTTGTATTTCACCGCTTATCTCAATAACTAATAATTAAAATTCATATATAACTGTAAGATATATATGTATATAATATAAATTATTTAAATGAACTGTTTTTTTATATGAAAATATATAGGTAATAAATAAATTTATTATTTGTTTTGATATACAATACAGTTATAGTATAAAGACTAACAAAAGTGCTACTTTAATTATAGATGATAACAACTTTTAAGAACATAACACTGGCTGTAGCCTTAAAATTAAACTTCATAAAACAAAAAGAAACAAAAAATTTGAACTAGTAACAAAAAATCATAACAACCCTTACGTATAGTTAACTACTGTTTACTATACATTTGTTTTAAATGTGAAAAACCTCTGTATCAAGATTTTTTGAAATATTACTGTGAGATCTCATTATTCTGTTTAGAGGTGCTTGGTAATCTAAATTAGAACATTCTGAAGAACTATTAAATAACATTCGCTTATTTGTACGTAAACATTTAATTTATATATGTATTTTTTAAGCAAAACTAGGTAAATCAGGTATATTGTATTAATAATTATTTTTCATTTCAAGTTTTTTCAATTTTTACTATCAGTTTAAACTCTTCCTATATATTATATCTTTTTAAGTTTTCAATTATTAATAAAATACTTTTTATTCATCCACTCAAGTTCAAATATATATTTTTAAAACTTGTAGTTGATGATAAATGATGTTTATACAATTTATACTTTTATTAATTAATTAATTAATTTTAGTTTTATATGGCAGATAAATAAAATTCTTTATTGACATAAGTAAGAATTGACTATTTTTTTTTTATATTGATTTAATTTTAATTTTTAATAAAAATTCAGTAATAATAAAAGAAATTATTTTTAAATTTGTCACATAAGTGTTAAGATAAAATTTGAGGTTTTTGGTAAATTATATAACTTCAAAGTTAAATAATATTAATTGATAAAAGTTGTGGATAGTAGATAATTTTTATTTTGATATCTAATTTAATAAAAAAATATTAATAATTGTAACTTTTAAGTTGTATATAATTTTATTTTTATTATCTTTTCAGTATCCAGTCATCGTGGCCTTTGGAATTCTAAAGAAAGCAGCGGCTAAAGTCAACATTGAATTCGGTCTTGACAAGAAGCTTGGTAATTTTTATAAGTTTTATTAATTTATAAATATTAAGAAATATATTTACTTTGCCCGTCCTATTATCTTATTCTATTCAATAATTATTGTTAATTATTACGATCTCTAAATAAAAAAATCTTAATCTAAAAAATATTTGTAGCGGACGCAATAATGCAGGCGTGCGATGACGTCATATCCGGCAAGCTGTACCGCGAGGGTCACTTTCCACTCGTCATCTGGCAGACCGGTTCCGGCACTCAGTCCAACATGAACACCAATGAGGTACTACAATTGTTTTTTTTTTACAATCTGATTTGATGTTGGTTATATTTTTTCTGAACTACCATTTTGGAAGGTAAAAAGTAAAACACAACCCATGTACGTCAACTGTTCTACTACAGCTTTTATATGTCAGAATTATATTTACACGGAACCGCTCTAGCCCAAATTTTAGCTTAACCAGCAACCTTTGCTAAGATATAGTTATATCTTTTTTTTTACGTGATAACGTCTTGTAAATCGATGAATGACGGCTGCACGCACGAAGAAGTGTCGCGTGTAGCGAGCGAGAGCGCAAAACAAGCGATAGAGAGGCACGATCGGTCTAAGCGTTCGGCTTGTAAATGAAAAACAATAACGCAGATTGTAGGATCTTAATCGTTTTAATTAAGGTTTAAAGAATTTATTCTCATAAAAGATTACAATAAATCCACTTACATGAGAATAATACATATCATAGAAGTACTTGATTAAAACAACAGTCACCGCATTTTAACAAAAGTTGGTTACAATAAGTGGGTAAATATGCACAAAACATTCAGTAAACTATACTAAAACAAAAAGAAAATGTATTTACCCCTCCTTATAGCCATATATAAACACATACATACACATATTAATACTTTGATATTATTATTCAGGGTATGAGTAGTTTTCAATTATGTAATTGCGTAATTGGGACTTGAACATGTTAAGGGAGTCTAGATTTTTTATATCTGATGGTAGTTTATTATAGAATTGTACCCCCTCAAAGGTTATACTTTTTTTCCCAATTTAGTCCGAGTTTTTGGCAACACGAGCAAGCTTGGCCGTCGTAAACTGCGATTGGAAACTTGTGATTTTTTTATGAAAGATAGATTAGTGTGAATGGTTTTACTTATAATCTTCTTAATTAAAATACAAGTACTACACAAGTAAAGTTGCCGGATGTTCATTATTTTTGTCTCCTTGAAGATTTTATGAGTTGGTGTTAAATATGGGTAGCAGAAAAGTGTTTTTATTACTTTATTTTGAGTTCTCTGTAATTCTTGTAGTCTTGTTTTGGCAGCACTTCCCCATATTTCTATGAGATATAATAGATGAGACTTTACCAGGGAATTGTAGATATTAAAGCGTAGTTTTCTAGGTATACATTGATTTACATTGTGAAGTGAACCCGCAAGTGATGATAATTTGTTTTTTATGTATTCTATTTGCTTATTCCAAGTTAAATTATTATCCATTCTGAGGCCAAGGTATTTTTCGCAAGTTTTTTGTTTAAGTGGGATGTCATTTATTGTAAGAGGGTCGTGTATCGGTATTTTTTTGTTTTTAGTCTTAAATATAACGTAGCATGTTTTAGATATATTGATAGTTAATAAATTGTACTGAAACCATTCGAACAACATGTTGAGATCTTCTTGAGCTTGTGAGATTATTTTATTAATGTTATTATCAAAGTAAAACAGACAAGTATCATCGGCGTACAAAGTAACATGACCGTGAAGATTTAATTCAGCTATGTTATTTATGTAGATAAGAAATAGCAGTGGTCCCAATATGGACCCTTGTGGGACGCCATGGGTAATGATTTGAGTGTTGCTTTGATTGTTTCCAATTTTGACTATTTGTTTTCTATTTGTTAAGTATGAGTGAAACATTTTAAAGGCATTACCTTTAATACCAATACACTGTAGCTTATTTAACAGCAACTTGTGGCTGACGGTATCGAAGGCTTTTTTTAAATCGATAAATACACCTAAAACCAATTTTCCTTTATCTAAGTTGTCTTTTATTTTAGTCGTCAGATCGAGTATTGCTGCAGTGGTGTTACTTTTTGATCGAAAGCCATACTGTCATTCAGATAAAAAATCAAAAGAGTCAAGGTAATTTGTTAAGCGGCTATAAATTATTTTTTCTAATATCTTCGATAATACTGGTAGTACAGATATCGGGCGGTAATTACCTGGGTCGGTTGGGGGTCCAGATTTATAAATTGGTGTCACCTTCGCAACTTTCAACGTATCAGGGAAATCGCCGTCAGTCATGATCCTATTAAAGCAACGTGTCAATGTCTCCGAAATTATATCTTGCAAGCATTTTACTACTTATATTATATAATATAATATAATCTATAATTAATTATAAACTTAATTAAGTAGGATCACACATGTATATAAGCTGTAAATAAATTGTTAAAAGTACATTGTTACTTGTAATTAATCTGTATAATTTAAGTAACAAAATATTTGAATTAAAAAGTGCAAATAAATGTTAATTTATCAAAAAAAAATTGTAATTAATTGAATTAACTCATTCTTTGTATTATACACAATAATGATAACTCAGTGATAATAATTCAACTCAGGTCATAAAAGTCTGCCCATTTAACAAGATGTATGTAGCATAAATGTGTTTGCTGTGTGTCATAAGTTGATGAGCCTTGAATAAAAAAAAAAATAATAGTAAATCCCTTCCTCTTCCCGAACTCAGATCGCCCGTAATTTATTTTGCCCTACATTTTTTATATTCTCTTGCTTTTACAATCGGTTTCATTCTACTATTTTTTTTTTGTTTCAAAACCTAACGGCACTGGTCTATAGGTTATTACTTAAATTTTATAATATATTAATATGATAATGTAAGGAAGGGCTATTTATTACCACTGTCAACAGTATATTTCACACTAAACACTAAGTAGAGAGAGGGGGAAGCGTCTGTCCGAAATTCGGCTGTGGGTTAGAGTGAGAGAGCCGTATGCGTGGGAGAAAGGTAAGCCAGACAGACAGGTTTAACCTCCCATAAGAAGTTAACACTTTCATAAATAAACTATTTCGTCTAAAGTGTAATTTTCATTTCAGGTAATAGCGAACCGAGCGATCCAGATCCTCGGCGGCAAGCTCGGCAGCAAGGACCCGGTGCACCCGAACGACCACGTGAACAAGTCGCAGAGCTCGAACGACACGTACCCGACGGCCATGCACATCGCGGTCGCCATGGAGCTGCGCGACCGGCTCATGCCCGGCCTCGTGGCGCTGCGCGACACGCTCGACGGCAAGGCCAAGGAGTTCGACAAGATCATCAAGATCGGCAGGTTTGTTACTATTTGTACTGTATCAGCCTGCAAACAACCCACTGCTGAGCGGAGGCCTATTCTCCATACAGAAGGGTTGGAGCTTAATCCACCATGCTGCTCCACTGCGGGTTGGCGGATATTGCTTTACTATGAGTAATATCAGGTGTTTTACGTTCTCTCCGAGGTACGGTGGGGAGACCCACAAGGACATACACCCAGGCCGGAAACAAATATTTGTACAAATACAAATTTCTGTCCCGAGCGGGAATCGAACCCGCGACCGTTGGCGTGCCGCGTTGAGGCAAATACTCACACCAATACACCAGAACGGTTGTCGTTTGTGTTAGTATTGCCTCTAGCTAATTAGAAAAGCGACTACGCCAATAAGTCCCAAAGCACGACCAGTATCTCCTTAGTTTCGATAACACCGAACCAACCCAACAGTGGTAGAATATCGGAGCTCTTGTGGAGTCAATTTCTGATTGCCTTAAATATCAATAGTCTATTTAAATTATAAATTATAATATCTAAATGATTGGTAAGGTAAACACATTAATTATATTTATTTCCAGGACCCATTTAATGGATGCCGTACCCCTAACCCTCGGACAAGAGTTCAGCGGCTACGCCACTCAACTTACATATGGCATCGAAAGGATCTGTTCCACGTTGCCGAGACTTCACTACTTGGCACTCGGAGGAACTGCAGTCGGTACGGGTCTGAATACAAGGATAGGATTCGCCGAGAAGTGTGCCAAGGAGATTGGCACTCTCACTGGTGAGTGTTTCTATAGATTAATGTACTAAACATGTTAAGATATACATAAAAGAAGATGAAAAGAGCCGGAAATATTGGTATCGGTAATGTCAATTTAAAAACACACGTTATATTGTAAATACTTTTCTATTAAATGTAAAATTTAGGCTCAAAATGTTTTCGTGTTGATAGTATTTGATTATATTATATTTATATTATATATAGAGTTTGATTTTATAGCAATAGTGTATTTTTAAAAATAAACATATTTTGGATAAACTTCCGAAAAGTAAATACCGAATTTCGAAATCGTTGTAAGGGGACTCTTAGATAGTCAAATGGAATGTCCGTGCCAAATTTTACGAGAAAATTTAGTATCTACTTTTCGCTCTCTAGGGTGACTGGTAAATTACTATCAATATTTAAGGAGAATACTCGGTACATGATTCTCATTCGAATTATGTAAAAAAAATAGGTACTTAATTTTTGACCAAATTTTCATAAATTTCAATTCAAATAAATGAAGCGATGACACTGTTCCAGTCATCCCGGCGGCGCGTGCACAAATGTTGTATTGTGCCGCTTGTTCACATCTAAAAATTGCCAAAGTTCACATCATTTACCTAGTCAACAAATTTGTTGCTTAAACGAGTAAAATATCTTAGTATTTTTGCCTATCCTAAGCCAGGATTAAAGTATTAAGGGGGACTGGATCATCCTTGTTTATCCTGCTACCCTGTTAACACGTGGCGGCGTTAAAACGTAGGTAAACTACCTATTTTATGTCGAAAGTGCAGCTAGCTGCTAGGGTGTCCAGACGACGCGTACATAAATGGATAATTGTTGAGTAACTTTACTTAAAAGTTTATTAATATTTACCTATTTTTTTTACATAATTCGAATGAGAATCATGTGCCGAGTAGTCTCCTTAAATATTGATAGTAATTTACCAGTCAACCTGTATAGAGCGTGTTAACTACTCCAAAAATTCAATATTTCGAAAAATATTACGAGCCGCCAAAAGTCCTTTTAAGGGGACTGTTAGTCAAATTTCATGACAAAATTCGGTATCTACTATTCGGAAATACCAAAGCATATTTTTGTCATAAATTGTTCACTATTATATCAGGAACGGATTTTAACAACGGCTGAACTATCATACTAATATTATAAATTCGAAAGTTTGTTTGTTACGCTTTCACGCGAAAACTACTTAACCAATCATCATGAAACTATGTACACATATTTTTGGAGGTATTAGAAGTAATATAGGACACCTTTTTTTTGGCGCGATAACCGACATCCACGCGGGCGAAGCCGCGGGTAGAAGCGGGCTCCGTCTGATTACTTCAATTAAAAAAAATAATAATACGGTAACCATCACGTTCCAGGCATCCCGTTCGAGTCGGCGCCGAACAAGTTCGAGGCGCTCGCCTGCCACGACGCCATGGTGGAGGTGTCGGGCGCGCTCAACACCGTGGCCGTGTCGCTCATGAAGATCGCCAACGACATCCGCCTGCTGGCGTCCGGCCCGCGCTGCGGCCTCGCCGAGCTCATGCTGCCCGAGAACGAGCCGGGCTCCTCCATCATGCCGGGTACGTACCGGACCGGTCGTTTGGGTGCCGCCCCCTGATGGCCAATAATTCGGGAAAAGGAAGGGCGTGGAGTGAGAGAGAAAGGAGTGGATACTTTGTGCCAGTCTTATCCGATATTCGTGTAACAGAATTTTCTGCAGGTTTCCTCACAATGTTTTCTTAACCGCCAAAAATGGAATAAATAAGAAAATTTTAGTACCCAAGTCCAACTCAATCAAAAATATCCTGTAATAGCACTGATTTTAACAATTTGGATTACTCCTCTCATAATAGTTGTTTGTTATTATTGGGTCATTAGTCATGGAGCATACCACACATTGTCTGTATATATATTAAGATTAGAAAATTTCCTTTATCTGATTTTTTTCACTTTTTTTTTTTTTTTTTGCTCGGTCCCTTTACACATAAAGGTAATGTAATAATTATAATGTATTGTCATGCAACAAAAGTTTTATAAATTCAACATTTCCAGGCAAAGTAAATCCGACCCAATGTGAAGCACTCACAATGGTAGCGGCTCAAGTGATGGGCAACCACGTCGCCTGCACCATCGGAGGGAGCAACGGACATTTCGAATTAAACGTCTTCAAACCCATGATCGTGGCTAATGTTCTCAGATCTATCAGGCTTATTGGTGAGAATATTTTTTTGCTTCTTCTTTGTTTATTTATTTATTTATTTTTTATTTTTTTGTTTTATTTAAACAAACTGTACATTTTTGTGTTGATATTTAGAGTAATATAAAAACTGTCTAAAATATTTGAAATAGATAACAAATTACATATTTGGTCCAATTATTAAGTAATGAGTTATAAAGTAAAAAGTTATTGCTTATGATAATACAAGATGGTTCATTTAATAGTCTGTGAACAAGGTATTAACACTAAAAAGTTACTACATACACACATACATATATACGTTTACTTTTTTTTTTGTCCTTCATAGATGTAATAGACAAGTTCCATATTTTAGGTTTTTCTGCAAATCATTTTAATATTATTGAATATGAATTTTATTGACAAGAGGACTGCATGAGCTCATAATTTTATTAGGGGATGAGACTGCAGGTTGGAAGTATAAGGGTATCTATCCTGCAAAGCAGACAATGTATTTGGGTTTTGAACAATATTTTACAAGAATTGATGCTAATATGCGCTACCTAGGGCCCCGTTACTTCAGGGGGCCCATATAACGTGTCTAAAAATATGTTTCTTGCATTATTTAATATACTATTGAATTCCAGGTGACGGCTGCCAGGCGTTCAACAAGAACTGCGCGGTCGGCATTCAAGCAAACGTGAAACAAATCAACAAGATAATGCGCGAATCGCTCATGTTGGTTACGGCCCTCAACCCGCACATCGGATATGATAAGGTATGTCTGAAGATACTAAATGATTTAGGTTAAAAATATTTTATTTAAAATGTATTAAAATATCAAATAACTGTGTAATATATATATTTTTTTTTTATTTAATTAAAAGTCTAAAAACGGATTTTATCGCGTTTATTTAAAGTTACTGTTTAACAATTTAATTTAAATTATTTCCCGACGTTTCGGACCCTTTACATTCCGAATAATTATATTAATTATTCGGAATTATATTAATATATTCGGACACCCACCACCTCAGTCCCCCGAGATCATGGACGCTGTAAAGGGTCTGAAACGTCGGGAAATAATTTAAATTAAATTGTTAAACAGTAACTTTAAATAAACGCGATAAAATCCGTTTTTAGACTTTTAATTAAATGAATAAAATTCGCGTAAATATAAGAGAACAGTATGTGTAATATTACTTACTAGCGGCCCGCCCCGGCTTCGCACGGGTATTTAACTAAAATTTTAAAAATTATAAATTAATATTTTTTATCACCTACATGCGCCATCTATCGTATAATAGTAGAATATCGTTTTTATATTTAGTGACATTTAACATAATAGTACCTTACCTTAGACCAGATGGCGTTGGCGGCGTAGGTACCTATTTCTATTTTCTTAAATATTTATTTTTAAATTTAATTACAATGAAACAAAAACTAAATTATACAGTGAATTATGTTAAATTTTTATGTATTAAAGTTATTTACATTGGTTTTGTACTTTTTACGTGATACGTGCACACAAAAAAATGATAAGAGATGGCGCTGATACAAAAATAAACGCGCTATTAAAATTTTTTCTTGATGATATATAGTGTATTAATAAAACGGAGATTTTAACAGATTTATTATTTGTATAGATTAGTTATATCGCAGATTTGAGATAATTGAAAATATCCACTTTCACTATGGTGGTCACATTATTATGTGCTTCTAATGTTGTTTATATTAATCCAATTGATCAAGATTGCATCAGTTGTACACGGCCCTCGTGATTTAGAGGCCCCGAGGAAAACCCGTGTGGATTTTTTTTAATTTTATTTAAGTCCAGTTATGCTTACTACAGTTAGTATGAGAAACGACCCTGGTTTTTAGTAATTCACAATAAATTTCAACACAATGTTGTTCATGTAAGTTTTACAGCAACCAAGACGAAGATCCCCCAAATAAATTTTACTACAGGACCTATTATAGAGTATCTACACCATTGAACAAGTATGTATTATAAGCTGTTCTGTTTACTTATTTTATAATTTATTTATTCCAGGCCGCTCAAATCGCAAAGACAGCTCACAAAGAAGGAGGAACCCTAAAAGACACCGCTATTAAACTAGGAATCCTAACCGCTGAACAATTCGACCAGTGGGTGAAACCCGAAGACATGTTGGGGCCTAAGTAGATGAAGATCAACAGAAACTCATATATGACAATAGCTTTATATGTAAAAACTGCTCATTGTTCGACTAAACTGACTCCTAGATGGGCCACTTGTCAGATCTTAATAAAGAAATACATAATTTAATTCAATTAAATTGTTAATAAACATCTACATTACAGTAAAGTGCAGTAATAAATGCTAAAATCTGTGTACTACAGTCATATTATGTATAATTCGAATGTTTATCGTGTTATTTATTTTTAATACCGAAACAGTATGTTTACAAGCAAGTTATGTAAAGTGTGTTGTATTGTAGGAAAGAATAGTCTATCATTGAATTATAATTGTCAAATTTTATTTCATGTCGAATTTTGTTTTTTGAAAAAAATAATATTATTTTACAATATATACATGTATTTTAATATTTATAAAGCTATTATTATATACAAGTATTGTTTTAGGATTTATGAAGTAATTAAAAATTTAAATTATTCGACAATTATTGTTTAGAAGTATATTGTTACGATACCTTCCCAGTTCTATGGGAAAATAAACTGAATACTTACATTTGACGTTGATTGTTAAAGAACATTCAACACACCAAAACGGACAGAAAACAATTAACAAATAGATCCATAAGGCAGTTATGTTACTTTAACATTCACGTAATTTTATTAAGTAATTTATCCTATTTTTATTGCCGAAACACTTTTGTATTAAAAAAAGGCCACGTCGCGCGTCGGTACAGTCCTCAGGCCATGCATTAAACAAACAGCATTTAATATTCATTTATATGTTTTAAATTTCACAATTATATTTCTTATCATTTGTTGTTAAATAATAATTATAAGGATTACAATTTCGAAAACTATCTAGACTCGAAATATAAAGGATTATGGCACAATAAAACTCATATTCAGTATTCACTTATATATTTTTGCAACTGAATTAAATAAAATTTGATACATCTTTGGTGTAATAAATACTTAGCAAGTCTTAAAGGAATGTAAGTTTTCAGTGATTATTCTTTTGAAAGATTTATTAACATATTTATGTAATTGTTTCATAATAAATTATGTTCCAAATGTTTGGTCATTTTATTTTTCTTTTTTTATATACAGATTCTGTAAGATTTAAAAATAACCCAAAATTTATTTTTATTTAACTT
Source organism: Euphydryas editha (assembly GCA_036937285.1). Classification (NCBI taxonomy): domain Eukaryota; kingdom Metazoa; phylum Arthropoda; class Insecta; order Lepidoptera; family Nymphalidae; genus Euphydryas; species Euphydryas editha. The sequence continues at coordinate 1,934,998 of JAUPFZ010000017.1, read as the reverse complement.
ATATGAAAATGAATTGTAGGATTATTTCAAAAGGCACTATTGATATTTTTAATATTTCAATTCATATTATGCTGACATTTAACAAGGTTTTTACATAATAAAAATCAGTAAACAAGCAAAAAATTTTTCATTGACTTTCATTTTTTATTGCAGATTAGAAATTACTTCATGACGTTATTATTTAGATTGAACCAATTGAGAGATCCCACGTTTCAAGAACATAAATTTTTCTTTTACTAAGTGCACAGGTTAACATTTAATTTTTCACTTCTGACCTATTCCTAAATATCACGCAGTCTATGTCAACTAAAATACATAATTTAACACCTAATATTTAAAAAAAAAAAAAAAAAATACCTTTGGTAAGTGATCACTAATAGAATTGAAATTACAATTCACTAATCTTAACAGATAGAATAAAAGTTTCTAATAATTACTGATATAAAGTTTAAGGATTTTAAACTAACATTAAGCAAGTCAAAAAACATACACCAATCATAGGCCATTTGCTGAATACACGTTTCAAAGCATGCAACATTATACTCGCACATTCTTTAGTAATAAAAACTTAACATTTATATAACTTCAAAATGCCTTCAAGTAATATTTTGATTTTATATATTTGTAATAATTATACATTTTGCCCTGAATATTTAATATATTTTTCTTACATTTAAATAGACTAGATTTACACAGTAGGACCCTTTCAACTAAGTTTATATATCAGTTTTCATTTATTTCTTTCTACATTTAAAAAAATAAATATTTACTAAAACATAATTTTTAATTAAAAACACATGAATTAAATCAGATCTTTTTTAGACTAGATCATAAAACTAAAAACTATTAATAAATAATTAATTTGTAATCAATGAATTAATAATTTGTTTTGTATATGAATTATTTCTAAGGTCCTAACCGTAGTATTTTTAAACTATAACTATGATAAATGCATAGCTAATATGGAAGGCATTTTTTTGATTATGTAAAAATTACCCTTACTCTTACATAAATACGTCTTTGATATTTTGAAACTGTTTAACCGCAAGATCAACTGGCAAGTCAAAATTATATGGAGTTAAGCGGTCAAGACTTTGTAGTGTGTCTTGGAACCCTGTGTTAACAACATAACTGGTTGAAGAGTAATGTGAATCAATAAGAGACCTACATTTCAACATTATATTCAACCATAATACAAGTTTGTGTGCATTTAAAGCAGCACATACAAAAGCTTTAAAATGTGCATCACAACTTCTTTTGTATGGTGTATGAGAAGCTATTATGCTACCAATAGCACTTAGCAAACTTTGCTTATTGGTTATTGCTGTTCCACCCACTATATCTAAGTTAAAACTCTGACTTAATTTTCTTGCTGGCGTCGAATTGAATTTGTCTCCGTCGTTCAACTCATAATAACGTAATATTAACTCCCATATATGAATAGATTTGAATGTAGAGGATTTGCGAACTGGAAAGCATCCAATTATTGGTACCAATGAATTTGATTCCGGGCTGACTAAACCGTGTTGTAGTAAGTCTCTTAGATTTATAGCTAAGTGTCTACGTACAGCGGTTGTAAGAGGGGCATCATTGATGATGATGCCTCCTTCTTCTGACTCACTGTCATAGCTGTCAGCCAAAGATTGTGAAGATCTGTCCCTAGAAACTATATGAAGCACTGCATCTATTGACATCTCCAGTTTGGCTCTGAGATTACCCCAATGTGTCACAATAGTTGACGATTTTCTATCAAATTTTTTATTTGTATTTGAAGAACAACCAAATTGTGAGACAGTGAATATTTGAATGAGTGTTGATGCCTTCCTCATTAAATTAATTGTTTCTGCTTTAAGCTCATCATTCACTTTGTTTCGGTTAAAATTTTTCTCAAACGATTCAGACTTTCCAACTTTTCTCTTTTCCTTTGCTTTTCTCGTGTTACTGTTTAGATCTTCATTTTTCATAAGTTTTATGAATTTTTGCATATCATCAATGTGAGCCTGCAATTTGCCAATGATTTCCTCTTTAGAGAGCTGTCGTTCCGCATACTGTCGCACTGCACAATCAATTTGATGCCTTAATTCTTCAGTTGTTAGTGGTTGATGGCAGCCCTCTTCTAAGCTGCGATCAATTTCACGGCGTAGATGTTCTATTAGAGATCTATGTTTATCATCGTCCACATTCGAAGGACTCTCAGCATATCTCTCAAGTTCCTTTAGTTGAGTTTTTAACCTTTCGATAAAATGCGCCTGTCTCGTTCGCTGGCTACGAATTTTTCTCTCCAATTCTAAGCATTCGCCACACGATTCTCCCGCGCTGCCTTGCGGTGCTGCTCGAGAATCGACTCCTCTAGATGTAAACTCTTCCAAAGCCTTTAACATGGCATCTTTTTCTTCTGGAGGAGCCTTCAGGATTTGTCTTAATCTAAATTCAACTTGAGCAAGATGAGATGTCAAAGAAAACACGGATGACGATAATATCTCCTGCTCTTCCTCCAAAGCGTGTATTCTATCACCGGACACCTGTTCTGGAGATACTTCATCACAAAGATTTTCTTTAGGTGCTCCCAAAGGTTCGCATCTTGGCTCTTGCCATATAGGAATCTCGCCCTCTTCATAATCACACAAGGTCGCGTCCATTACAACGCTAAGTTTCTAAATTACACTTTTTAAAAATAAATTAAATATAACGCCTATTAGTTAACTGTGCGTGTGCTATCATGTCTATTGATTTTTTCAATGAAATCAACAGCAAATACATAAAAAACTCAAAGTTGTGTTTTAGGAATGTAACTTTGGAAAAGCGTCACGATTGACGTCAGTATTTGAATGAAGGGAACGAAGGGCTTGCTTAGGCTAGCTACACAAAGTTAGCACCCCATCGAAGGATTTTTGAAATCAAAATGACCTTAATCGATAGGTCTACGTTAGGTCTGTATAGGTCCACCAAAATTTTTGTTAGGTCTCCTACAGTTTTTTAATAAATAATTTTTTTAATTTTGCAAAAAAATTATGCAAATTTAGCACCCCATCGAAGGACTTTTGAAATCAAAATGACCTTGATCGATAGGTCTACGTTAGGTCTGTACAGGTCCACCAAAATTTTTGTTAGGTCGCCTATAGTTTTTTTTTAAATATAGTTTTTTTTAATTTTGTAAAAAAAAATACACAAATTTAGCACCCCATCGAAGGATTTTTGAAATCAAAATGACCTTAATCGATAGGTCTACGTTAGGTCTGTATAGGTCCACCAAAATTTTTGTTAGGTCGATTACAGTTTTTAAATTTTTTTTTTTTTTGCAAATATATGCATCTTAGCATCATTTAAAAGGAAACTGATTGATCTTTATATTTCAGCATTCTTTATCGTTAGGTCAGTATTGGTCTATAGTTTTTGCTTTTATATTATTCATTTTTTTTTAATTTTTTTATTAACAATTATAAATAATTTATCACTCGCGCATGCGCTAACGCACAAAGCATGGCGCGAAATTCAAAGTTTCCCTGTTCCGTTTTCATCGCGTCAATAAAAAAAATACAAACTGCTCGCATGAAGCTCTCTAATTATTTCTCATGAGAATGAAACTTACTGCTTACACGTATGTAAATAAACGTAAAACCAACAACTTCCCGATTTCTTAAGGGCTATATTCCTTTGCCTTTTCCTATTGGGGATAAATTTTAAAACAACAACATAATTTAATATTTGTCACATCAAATAATTTAATTTCTTCTGGAGATTTATTATTTATTTAATTCTCAAAAACTATAGAAAAAAATCCAACGGTGGAAATGTTTTTGAAAAGTTTATATAAATATTGCGTTTTAAATATCCTCTTTATTTCGCATATATGCAGTACTTATTTTCACATTTCAATTTATGAAATATGTTAATGCATTGCTTCATAACGAACTATATCGCAAATATTTCTTTTAATACTTTTTTACCATTACTTATTTAGTATTGTTACTAACAAAGGGTATATAATAAAGAGGTGACACTTCGAACATAGAGTTGAGCTAAAAATCGTTTGCTATACTTTTATTCCAACTTTACGGTCGAGTTCTTTTTTCCATTAGTTTGATATATATATATATATATATATCTATGTATATAAGCTACAGGTAATTAATTGTATTTAATATAAAAGCGAAATAAAGTTAAATACTTTGAAAATATGTAATACAAGAAATAATCAAGTTTAATAAAGAAGTTAAGTTTAATTAACTTAAAATAGTAAAAATATACTAAATAAAAGCAGCTAAATTTTTATACGATCGTAATTATATGAGTCCTAATAAGTTTTTAATCAAAATTGTGATATAACCTTATATTACCTACTGCACTCGCCGACCGATGTTACTTTTTTAATTATCAAATAACAAATATATGAAATTATATCGCTAATCAAATTCTTAAAATGCAAGAATTAATTACCTTTTTTGCTGCAATTGTTGTCACTATTACAACTTTTAAAATAATAAATTGACGTTACTTCGTATTGATGTAACAGTTTATTATACATTGACAAAACAGTTTCCCGCCATTTGCCGATGTCATTTCTAACTCAGACGCGTCGTAACTCGTAAGTTAGGCCGACCGCCGATCGTGAGCCGAACGCTTAGGCCGAGCCGATCGTACCTCTCTACCGCTTGTTCCGCGCTCTCGCTCACTAATTGTGACAATAATGACGTCATCTTCTTCGAACGGGCACCCTATCATCAATTTACTAGACGTTATCACGTCAAAAAATGAATAATATAAAAGCAAAAACTATAGACTAATACTGACCTAACGATCAAGAATGCTGAAATATAAAGATCAATCAGTCTCCTTTTAAATGATGCTAAGATGCATATTTTTTGCAAAAAAAAAAAAAATTTAAAAACTGTAATCGACCTAACAAAAATTTTGGTGGACCTATACAGACCTAACGTAGACCTATCGATTAAGGTCATTTTGATTTCAAAAATCCTTCGATGGGGTGCTAAATTTGTGTATTTTTTTTACAAAATTAAAAAAAAAAATTTAAAAAAAAACTATAGGCGACCTAACAAAAATTTTGGTGGACCTGTACAGATCTAACGTAGACCTATCGATCAAGGTCATTTTGATTTCAAAAGTCCTTCGATGGGGTGCTAAATTTGCATAATTTTTTTGCAAAATTAAAAAAATTATTTATTAAAAAACTGTAGGAGACCTAACAAAAATTTTGGTGGACCTATACAGACCTAACGTAGACCTATCGATTAAGGTCATTTTGATTTCAAAAATCCTTCGATGGGGTGCTAACTTTGTGTAGCTGCTTAGGCTGGCGTCATACATCCGGAATTTTCATTAACTTAATTTTTGGCTATCGTTTTTAGAAGTTTCATAAAAAAACTAATAATATTTATTAATTTTAAATAATATAATTCACGTGGAATAAATGAATATAATGTAAAAATAAAAATTAAAATATAACTAATAAATAATATGCCGTGACGTTTTTTAATACTCTTTATATATTTATAAATTATAATATACTTTATTATAAAAATAATGTACTTTATTGCACACCACAACAGAGAACAAAATTAAAGATAGAAGCTAACACCATTGAAGCTGTACAATCAGGCGGTCTTATTGCTCAATAGCAATTTTTGCCAAACAACCTGAGGGTGACAGAAATATTGCATTTGCAGATGGACAGGTGGTGTAACAATATTAATAATGATAATATAATAAAAACTAAGCAAATAGATACCTTTAATAATATAAAAAATACATATCCATATATCCATTGTAATATATACAACACAAGTACAAGTACATATAAATGCAAATAAATAATATACTAATAATATTAATAAATAATATTTTTTAATACTCTTTACATATTTATAAAGAGCATTTTCTGATCTAGCCTACGCCGTTTTCAAAATCCGAGTTAGCAACACTGGTGTCAACTGAAATAATTCATAATCTGATTTCCAGAATGTGTGTGCCGGTCTATTGAAATGTATGGGAATGCGAGCGTTATTAATAAATTAATAATATTCAGAACCGGAATCCAGAACGCTCTTACAGACCGATCTCAGAAATTCATAATCTGAAAAAATCAGAATGTATGTGGAGAATTCTGAAATTGTATGGAATTCCAGGCTTTTTGAATTAATAATTCAGAAAGCCTGGAATTCAGATTATGAATTCAGAGAGGCATTCCAGATTTGTGAGTCCAGCCTTAGTTTTATTTTGTTCGGCTACGCAAAGTTAGCACCCCACTGAAGGATTTTTGAAATCAAAATGACTTTAATCGATAGGTCTACGTTAGGTCTGTATAGGTCCACCAAAATTTTTGTTAGGTCGCCTATTTTTTTTAATAAATATTTTTAATAAATAGGTCTATTTTTTCAACAAAAAAAAAAAAAACCTAACAACCTAAAAAAAGACCTAATAACCTATTATTGATAGGTTGTTAGGTCTTTTTTTTTTTGTTGAAAAAATAGACCTATTTATTAAAAATATTTATTAAAAAAAATAGGCGACCTATAACCTGATTTTTTTAACCGTGCGCCTGTCAACGTCAAAATATTAGCATGTTTATAGCTTTGGAAGCGTCAGCAACATCATTTTTTTTATTCTACATAATCTAGGCATGTATCTCATTAATTTAAGAAGTGTCTGTGCCTTTCATAACCGTGTTTAATGATAAGGACAGACTTTTATCCAACGACCAATCTAACGACTTTGACAGCTCCGAGCGCACAGTTATAAAAATCGGGTTATAACAAAAATTTTGGTGGACCTATACAGACCTAACGTAGACCTATCGATTAAAGTCATTTTGATTTCAAAAATCCTTCCATGGGGTGCTAACTTTGTGTAGCTATTTTGTTCGCTTTCAAGAAGTATGAATGAATAGTGAACGAAATTAATTGTACCTGTGTTTTTGTACACCATTTAATTTAAAATTAAAATATGACATTTAAAAAAAAAAGTTAACTTCAAAGAGTAGGTATATAATAAATTTTTAATAGGAATTTATAATGAAAAAACGAAATAATTTTGACATTTCAGTGTTTAGCGACATCTTTCGGCAGTTTGTGATATTATCTCGTCATTTTTATATTTTTATGGCCACCATTCATAGGCGTACAAATCCGCCCTGGTAGCCGTGATAGGCGGAAACCTCTCGTTGTCGAGCGTGATCCGCTGCATGCTCGGCAGCGAGAGGTGCTGGTCGGCCGTGACCTCCTTTTGCGAGGAGGTCATGGCTTTGAAGGAGGCCGCGGAGCGGGATCGTGAAGCAGACGTTAACGCTGACCCGCTCCGCAGGAGACGACCGGGGAGAAGGAGACGCCGCTACGCGCTTCTTCACCTTCCGCACTAGAGTGGGAGGGGCACCTATAATCCTCCCACTCGCCACTAGGACAATAGAGCGCTCACGGTGCCTGCGAGCGCTCTATAGGCGATGGTGGCCCGCATAGGTGGGCCAACCGTCGGGGCGTCACGGTTGCATGCGCGAGCGATCCCGTGGCGCCCCATTACGACGATGAGGGTACTGTTGGGTTTTAGCGGGTATTCTGACACGTTCTGCGTGCCAGCGAGTCCCACATACCCGCCGCCTCTCCGCGGCGGGATGCGTAAATGTATTTCCCAGCGTTAAAAAAAAAGGCGTACTAATCCGCCAGAGTTGTCGCTGGCGACAAGTCCGCAGACAAATCTGCGTGTGAGTGTACGGCCTGAGTGAAAAAGCGTCCGGCGGAGCGTTCAGCGTTGCGTGCAAGCGGCGAAAGAGCGTTCGCAGAGTGGCCTTAGTGCACGCTTAGCGTTTGTGTCAGCTGGTCACATTTTTCATGATGTCGTCGGGGTCGTACGATATTATTGATATGAATTAATAATGATTATAGAAGAAAATGTGTGGTTAAAATATTCTTATAACTCGAGACAAGGTCCAAGTGAGATAATTAAACAAAGAAGGTTGTATGGGGAGTTTTCTACGTTGTATGAAACTTTGAGATTAAATGAAGATAATTTCTATAAGTACACTAGGATGACGGTGACAACTTTTGACTATATAGGTACTTAAAAAGATTGAGTCACGATTAAAACGGACGAGAAAAATTTTCATACATCGGATTATAATATAACCCCTGCGGAAAAACTGATGATACCTTCAATTCCTAGTTTTACTGCTAATTCCTTCTACATTTTTTTGTTTAATTATTCTATTTTTATAAAAGGCATGAGTGAGACCATAATTCTGGTTTAAGTTAAATCTCTACAATAATATCTTCAAACGATATGGCGCGAACGCTTTCGTCACCGCTGCAAAACACAAACTGGTTTGAACTTGCACGCGACGCCACGCTCGACGCTCGGTACACCGCAAACATGCACGCTCCCCGCGCCGCGCCGCTCGGCTGCACTCAGGACACTCGCGAGTGTTTGCATATTATGTTTAAGACGAACGCTGCACGCTCCGCCCCGCCGAACGCTTAAGTCGAGCGTGCACTCAGGCCGTACACTGAATGTATTTCGGCGTCCGGCTCCCCGGGCGGCGTCCCGGCGGTAGTGTGTGGACGACGACGGATTTGTCCACGAATGGGTGCGCGGATCGGTGCCAGTGTTCCCAACCTGAAGTGGACTGACTATCGTACCAGGGGGCGTAAAATTATCGTACATGGATCGAAAATAATCGAAATTATCGTATTTTTTAGGATAATGTCTATTATAGATAAATAAATCATATAAATTGTAATATTGATATGCATGCAAGTACTCTATAGTCTATCGTTTTTAAACCACCGCTGTCAAATCAACAGAACACTGAAATCCAAATGTTTTACACGTGGTACAGACCACAGCTGGTCAGAGCAGCAAAATTTTGATTACACACTGTGTAATCAAAATTTTGCTGCTCTAGAAAATTAATTCTTTCTTTACTTAATTTGTATAATTCCTTTTGTCAAAGCGAATACAGACGTATAATCATAATAATATAACGAAATGACTGCCAACTTTTCTACACAAAATATACGATACATATGAAGTGTGCACATAATCGAAATATCGAACTTATATTCTCTTAATCGCATTGGTAGATGCTATACTAACCAATAAGAAAGCGTGTACAGCAGGCGCTGGATAAAGTTACAGTATCGGCAGTGGTGAAACTTAGCAGAGCGAATCGTAGGAACCAATAGGAATAGAGAACTTGTATTTCCCGGTATTTTCCCAAGATTTTATTGGACAAAATAAAATCATGCTACTGCGATTTATACTATCAGCGCAAGAGTGAAATAATATAAATTCTCAAATTTTGCATCATGATAGAAATTATCGTACAATCTGCGTACGATAATAATATGCTATCGTACATCGTACGTAGGCACAAAATTATCGTATGTGTACGATAATTATCGTACGGTTCCGAACACTGCGGTGCGCCTAGTGAATGATGAGCTTTAGGGAAAACAATCCAAAATTTCATTTCGCTGAAACAATTTACAACTTAATTAAAGTAAACAATATGGGTAGCAGCATAAAAATATTTTTACGATTAATAAAAATGTCATATTATTATACTTTAAATTACTATCATTAACTTTGTAGAAATTATAAGAATTTTATCAATGAATTTTAACAAAATGATATCGTTTCGATATTGTTTCTTTTTTAGGTTCAAAAGGTATCGTGGGATCCGGTTTAGACTCCTTTTCGAGTGTTTTAATTTAATGTTTCTTTAGCTGTTAAATCTATTATGGCTCCTACATTGGCAAATAATAAAATTATAATGTTTAATATACGATTGTATTGTACAGTCGTACGTATGAAGTTCGACTGGTATCTGTTTTACAAGAAAAACTAAATAAGTTGTAGTTTAATTTTAACGAAATAAATTATTATCATTAATTTATATAATTGTTTTACATTGAATCTTACTATGTGTTAGTTGAATAGGCAAACTGGCAGACGTGCCACCTGATGGTAAGTGGTCGACGTCGCCCATGAACATAAACTAGTTTACCTGGAACTAGCCCAGCCAACTCAATTATGTGTTGCCTATCCTGAGACATATGATGTTAAGTCTCGGTGCCAGTAATTACACTGCCTGTCTTGCCCTTCTTTCCGAAACACAGCAAAGCTGTTTCACGGAAGAAACAAGAAAGATGGTGGTACCCATGCAGCCGGGAGCGCGGCACGGCGCATCCCTCCCACCGGTAAATAGTTATTAAATATAGTTATTAAATAGAGAGTAGAAAAAAAAATCCATTTGTAATTCGATGTCAGACATACCAGTTTCTTGGTACACATACCAGTTTTTAGGGTCACGTACCATGCACCAAGATTACTTATTAATCCTGGTACGCAAAAAATACCAAGATTTGGCCGTGGACCAACAAAGATACTACTCGGTCGTCGATTCCATATTAGAGCTAAAAAAAAAAGATTGTCGGTTCTACATATAGCTAAAAAAAAAAGGTCGTCAACTTCACATGAGACCTAAAAAAAAAAGATCGTTGAATCTATATATAGCTAAAAAAAATTGTGTGTGTCAGCTCCGACGCACGACTGGAGTTTACTCCTTAAGTACGATTGTCTAAACATACGCAAAAAGAGTTTATCCAACTGAAAATAAGATTAATACCATATGAAAGGGTAAATTAACAAATTAATGAAAATAATATACATATATAAATATATATTTATTCATTTTATATACATTTATTATAACTAATCGGCGAAATATTTTACATTAAACTTTTCATAATAGTCAATTTCAGATGTGCACAAATATTTCATTAGGAATGTTGATAAATTATGTAATTATTATTATCTGACAAATATCATTTATTTTTTAAATATTATTTTTCAATATTAAATAGAGCAACATTACTTTCGCACCGCACCATAGGTGCGCGCGCACCGAAAAAGTAACGAGGTCATTCATAAGTCGATTTTACCTCTCATATTTTTCTCATACCGGGCGCCTTATATATGAAAATCGATTCTTAAGGAGTAAACTCCAAAAAAGGTCATCGCTTTTACATATCGATATATTATATCAATGTTGGCAACACAGCTCAGGCGTACCAGTTTTTTGTCGTCAGTACCAACTTTTCAGCCTGCTCGGTACAAGGAATTTTGAGTGGCCATCCCTGGCTCACTCGGAGAAGTTTCACAGTCTTACAGAAAATCGACGTGCAGAAGCTACAGCAAGTTTCTATGCTGTTAGTGAGAAACCTAGAAGTAAACATTCCCTCCGTTCTCTTTTTTAACTTACTCAAACATCTTCCTTTCTCAGTCGTTAACGAATTTATTACCCTAGTGCTTTTGTGTTCACTATTTTCACAAGAAACAAAAACACGTTAATTATGAAATAACATTTATGCAAATATTTTATCGTTTAATTTATCGAAACCCTTCATTAATAAAGCGACACGACAGTCAGAGATCATTTATTTGTATTACAGCCTATTACATCGGCTCAGAAATCGTTTATGGAAAATTTATGATTAAAGTTGCCGACGGCGCAAAACCGTCTACCGCTCAAACCGCCATTTTTTTTTTTGCTCGTTTTTTTTTAAGCAAATGAAAATCGGATTAATTATTTTAATTTTCTTTATTAAATTAAAAATTATTCGTTCTTTCATTTTTTTTATTATTATTTATTTATTCAAAGAAGCGAATTTAAAAAGAAGTATAATAAGCGCCTTCAGGGCTATATGAGATGAGCTTTAAGTACAAGAATAAAGTAAAACGCGGATGCTTAAAACAATATTTTGATATTTTAACATTTAACGAAAATCGTAATTTACCCATTTTTTTTTCTTTTTTCTCTTTTTTTTTATAATTTCTTTATGTCACGTATTGACTATTTACTCTGGTAATTGTGGAGCATAATAGATATATTGTTTTGAATTTGGATTATTTAAGTTGTGAATGTTTTATATATATATATTATAATCGTGCTTTAATAAATAAATATAAATCGAACTCGCTCACGAATAATTCTACATTAGGTACCAAACTATACATACAATATGTAGTATTCTGCAAATTTTTAAGATCAATTTAAAGCAACGTAGTTTAATATTGTGGAGATCTTCTTTAAATTAATTTTGTTATTTGTTGTTATAGTAGCAAAATATGTATTTTGTAAAAATAATCTATTTACTATAATTGCAAAGATCCGGCCCTGTTAAGGATGGGTGGACGGTCAGCGAATTTTCAGTATAAATGGGCAGAACCTTTTGGGCACGGAAACCTAAAGCCAAAAAGGTCTCATTCATTCAAATTATTGCCGAATAAATTTAATACATTCAAACAAATAAGTTTTACGGTAAAGATAGGTATACCGTATACAGGAACGTAGTTTTGGGATAGGTATTAAGTACATGCGAGATTACCTACCTTCCTGCTATTGCTACGTTATTCTATTCAACACTGAGTTACGAAATTTAGTAAAATTAACGTTTATCATGATAATTCAAAAATAAAGAAGTAACAAATCATGTTGTATGATTTTTTACGTCATCGAATTACAAATGGATTTTTTTTCTACTCTCTATTTAATAACACTTTATATTATAAAACAAAGTCTTCCTGCTGTGTCTCTGTTTATCAGTGCGCGATAAACTTAAAACTACTTAAAAGATTTTCTTACGGCTTTCACCAATGGATAGTGATTCAAAGCATATGGTTATGCATCCCACGCGAACCCAGGATCCCTTCGCTACCGCTTAAAATTATTGCGTATATTTCAATAATTTTACTGTAATAATTCAGAGACGAACGTTCTGGTGTAGTGGTGCGAATAGTCGCCTCAACGCCGGCGGTCGCGAGTTCGATTCCCGCTCGGAGCCCATCATTGTATTTGTATAAATATTTGTTTCCGGTCTGAGTGTATGTCTTTGTGGGTGCCCACCGTGCCTCGGAGAACACGTAAAGCTGGTGGTCCCGGTTGTTATCGTAGACATCTGATCACGATCGTTACTCATGTTAAGGAAATTATCTGTCAAACCGCAATGGAGCAGCGTGGTGGATTAAGCTCCATCCTTCTTCTAGATGGAGAAGAAGCCTTTGCCCGGAGGTGGAACGTTTACAGGCTAATTCAGTTCATTTCCGTTCAGTTCAGAGAATTTTATAATGATATGTATGCTATGATCATATTAACTTGATTGGCTACGTCACCAGAATTTATTGCCTTAAATTATTATTTTATTGAGGCTAAGTTAAGAACTAATTTCAGAATCACTCGTATTTTTTTTCTTTTTTATTAAATGGCTAACTTGAAACGTTTTTTTTTTTTGACTAATTTGTAATCGCTTAGTACTGAAAAGTGTATAACTAAATTGTATTTTTGTTAAAAGATAATGTTTTTTTTTGTTCACCACCACCATATGACAGTATTCACATTATTTATTTCTTATCAGTGACACTATCAGATGGTGCTATAATATAGAATGGGTATTTTATTCAAAAATTAATTCGATTTTCGACTAAGAAAGTTCAAATGATTTTAGTTTTATCAGTATCTGTATTGAGATTTCGAGTCTACATTTCGCATTATATTTGCAGATTTGTTCATGTATCACATGAAAAATTCACAATTTATTTATTATTATATATATACAGACGCCATTAAAAAGTATATAAAAGTGTATCAAATCATCTGATATCAATCAATACCAATATTCATAATATTGAAATCACCCGCAGTGAAGGGTTGGAAATATGGAGAAGAGAACTTTACCCAGCTTTGGGACGATTACAGGTTGAATCAGTTAAGTATAGTTCAGTTAATATAAGTTTCAAGAAGAATAACCTAAGCTTATCTATATACGTAATAAGATTCTCGTAATAAATATCAAGAGAGTACAGAGAGAGAGAATGTGTAGAACAAAGAGTTAGAAGAAGCTAGAGTTTGAAATAGTTGATTTGCATACGAATAAAATCCCAATATTTTAAAGCTGCTTAGGCTTGTTTCATTAGATTTTTTTGAAATATAATTTATATTTACATACGTAAAGCATGTTACTTTTTTTAAAGGAGTTAGTTAAGATTGACCTAGTGCGTGACACGAGCAGTCCTTTAGTTACATGTTCATCTCATCCCTTTAATGTTTCGCCACTAATGGGATTAGGGTCTGCAGTGAGCAGTCAGTAATTTGAAAAGGCTTTTTACGTAGTTTCAAGATACATTTCTATGTACATCTAGGTATTAACACGACGAGTCATTCAAAAATTTCATTCCTACAAATATTCTAAGCAAAAGGACAGCTTAAATTATCTGAAATCAAGTAAAAAAAAATTCTCCGGATGAAAAAAGTACATATTATTTTTAAAAAAAAGTTCTTTTGTTTTATGGAGAGTTATAACGAAAATTTGTATTTATGAAAAAGCTCTATCCATTAAGTTTTTGTTCTGGTATTTTGATTTCGATCTAAGCAACCGAAGTTTATAATGTACATTATTATTATTATGACCAATAAAATCTCTTGGCACTGTTTCATAGTCTATGTCTAGACAAATGTCTAGAACTCTAGACGAAGTATTAGAGGCCTAACGAGGACGAAAACTTAAGAAAAAAAATTTAACGTTTCGATATTAGATTATATTTATTTCGAATTTAATCAGCCTGTAAACATCCCATAGCTGGAGAAAGATCTCTTCTCTATATAGAAGAAGGGTTGGAGCTCAATTCACCACACTGCTCCACTATGCGTTGACGAATTACTTTTCTACCATAAGCTACCACTACACCAGAACGGTTGTTACATTACAATATTTCAGGAACCAAACATTAATAAATATTTAATTTCTAAAAAAATTTAACAACGATATAACAAATTTAAAGAGGAATGTAATAATTTTCATCGAAGTTATAATTTGTTATTTATTGAAAAAGTTTTAATAAAACGTAATTTTTCTTTTAATAAATATATTGTCTATATACAACCTATATTTATTTTTTTTTATTTTTATTTATTTATTTATGGATTACCAACAGTTGTTACAATTTTATAAATACAAACATAAAATTACAAAAAAAAAAAATGACAATACAATTGCACAACTACTTACTGATAACCACAGCATGCATTAAACAAAACGAGATAAACAAGAACAAGAATTTAAAAAAAAAAAAATTAAAAAAGAAGTGCTCTGAAATGCTTAAAAGTATACTAATAGACATAGGTATTAGGTAACAGCAATTTACTTGTTTACATGTTTAGTTATAGACTTCTTAAAACTATATATTGAATCGTGGAAGACGTCACACATACTGGAAAACGTATTGTAGAGTTTACAAAGACGTGGAACTGGGGAACTCCGACCCAAAAGTGTTCTACGAAATGGTACCATAAACAAAGATTTAATATATTTTCGTGGATATCTGTATGGAACTCTCAATTGAAATTCATTTAGTAGTTGAGGACAGTCTAATTTATTTCTAACAATCTTATAGAAAAATAATAAGTCAATAATATCAAAACGTTTATCTATACTAACGATATTGAATTTATTTAATCTGTCTTTATATGTAATTAATCTCTTAGATTCTCCTGTCGAATAAGCTAAATGCCAAATAAATCTTTTTTGAATTCTTTCAATTCGGAGCATGTGACATGAAAAATGTGGTCGCCAGACTACTGATCCATATTCCAGGATACTTCGAACTAGTGAGTTGTACAAGATGATTTTGGTCTGTGTGTTACGAAAGGCTTTAACATTTCGCAGAACAAAACCAAGAGTCCCTGACGCTCTCTTTACTATATGTTCGATGTGTGGTATGAACGATAGTTTTCTATCTAGCAAGATGCCCAAGTCCCGTATGTGGTCCACCTCATTTATAATATATTACAATATATTAGACATTTATATTAATATCAGAAATAATGGTACATTAATTTTTATAAGACTGCGGTTAAGCCAATATCGGTTTAGACGAGTACAACCAGTGGTAAAACCAAATATTCATGATGACAGCGAGCCCCAAAGACCTCGCAGGGTTCAGTAAACCATTATACATCACTGCAGTACTTTGGCAAGCGGTCATACTTCCAGTCCAATCCCAGGAGCAGCTGAACCCAAAACTTTTAGATGCTTATTCTTACTAAAACTCAAGTCAACCGTAACTAAAACTAACGTCATGATATATACATATACTCCAACCAAAATAGTCGTTCAGGTCGCAGGTGAACCTAAGAAATAATAGCTCCGAGTTTATTTCTAAGAATTTAAGTAAGTATATAGAAATTTATTATATAGAAATTTATTATATTGCCACGAACTAAAAACACTTATCGTTACGGGTAGGTTGATGTGATTTCTAGATAAATAAATAATCGTTTGGGTATCTGATGCCACAATAAGTCCATTACTTCCATTAGGCAATATTGTGGGTACGACATTTTCAATGGTTGATTTCAGCCAATAATGATGTGGATAAATAAAAAAACGCTTCAAGGAATTCAGCGATGAGTTGGTTTAATGGTGTATTGTAGTCTTGGTGTATGTAGTATATCTTATTAGTAAATCTATATAGCCATTGATGTGCAATTTTTTAAGGAGCAAAGATTAACTATTTTATTTGACAGTTGAGTTTATCACTATTCCATATTACTTATTACGAGCTCTTCTGAACAGACATAAATTACAACTGTTTCAGTGTTAAAATCTTAGTTGCAAACATTAGTATAAATAACTAAAAGTGTTAAAATAACATTATTGATTCTAAAATTACTTTAAAAAAATATTTTGTAATATTATACCTCGAAAAGGTACTTATTATTATCATCATATCAGCTATTGAATGTCCATTGCTGAACATCCCTCATCGACCTCCTGAGCGACTACTTGGTCTCTGTGTAGCTGGTCATTTTGGGGAAGGGAGTACCAATATTCACCACGGGGGGGTTGGTGAGAGCAGTGTATTTTGGTAGAATATGCTGCTGTCCTTTAACATCTCGTTCGGTGGCCACTATGGCCTTTAACACCTCGTCAAAAGGAGGCATTATTCTTCTCTGCCGGTTACTTGATTTTTTTAAGTTTAATTTTAAAAGTGATTTTTTTTTCGGATTTCAATTAATTCCATAGACATATTTATATGTAATTAGAGCAATATGTTAACGGCTGTAACGTAATTTGCTGTCTCTTGTCTGAGATAATTTTGGAACCATCTCGTTTGATAGTGAAATTTAATATAATCTAGAAGCATTAAAATTATTAGTTTCATAATAAAGGTATTACATAGCTACTTAACAAAATGGTGACTATATTAATAGTTGTTTTTAATTTAAAATCGGCAAATAATACAAAATACAAACAAGTCATTGCTACCATAACTGGCAGCCATATTAGTTTTTAATTGGAAAGATCCAAATGTATCTAACTTCCATAGACAGGAATTTAATATTTAATATTTAATTATGAATTCGTGATAGGCTGTACATATGTACATGCGTTACATGTAAAATGTACGTAATTAAGATGACAACGCTATAATTACTCGTATATTCAAAGTGAGACCGATTCCAAGAGAAATAATTAATTATTTAGGTATATACTTTTTCTTTTTACGCTTATTAATATTAAGTGGTTAAGTTTGAAAGTATATTTTTAGCACTCCATATCCAAAGACTACCAACGGGACTCTATTACATTAAGACTTCGTTCTTTAATAATACGATCGCTATATAATAATGATAAATATTAATACGGAACCCTAAAAATGGAATAAAAAAAATTAATGCTACGAGTATCATCTGAAAAATGTATAAAGTTGAATATTGCACGAAACTCTTGTTATGCAACTCGACTTAACCAGTTTACTGTTTACTATAATTTGAATATTTTAAAAATTAAATCAATTTGTAACACATATCTTCAGTCTTCTTATAAAATATTGATTTTGTTTGACGACGCTGTCGTGTCGCACGAGCTTCATGTATATGTATGAATACACAGTTTCTTGGTTGATAGTTGGTTGAAGGACAGATAACGTTATTGTTACAAATAACGAAAGTCGAGACTTTGACGGAAAATATTGTGAAGAGAGTTGCTTATCTCGGAAGAAATTTGGAGACATGTGTATCTGTAAATTAGCGGTGGAGTTGCGTATCGCCCCAAGCTCCAATTGTACACCTAAGAAAAAGGGTCTCTATTCTTGATTACGATTCAGGATGCCATGCTGATGGTTCAGTGTAGCATACGAGTATAATAAAATTGTTTAATATGATCACATCATTATTTACACGTGTATTTTACACATACATACATGATCTTGTTTTTTATATGAGTGTCTCTATTTCTATATATTATTTGCTTACTAGTCGTACTTTTGTGTATACTAAACTTGTACTTTATTTTTAGTATATGCCTATGTTATAAAGTGGTAAAAACCTCAAATCAGGAGACTAAGAAAAAGTAAACAACAGTAACCAACACGTTAGGAAGTTACAAATCCAGGTAACCCTAAGTCGGAACACTAGTCGAGTCATTAATAAAATTTTGCTGAGGAAAAAAGTTTCAACGTCAGCGCAAAGTGACCTACAAGTTTGACGAGATTGATGAGGGCCCTAAAGGTTACTTCGGATCAGGCCAGTAGTTTGGTCGATTGGTAAGTAAGTTAGTAATAAATTTCGGTTAAATATAGTATACAAGTGAGCGAGCTTTCTGTTTTGTTTAACAGTAATCACAGCAACCAAATATTGCGCTATCGGTTACGATTTGATCGTCGTTTATGACAAATATTTGTCTAAGTCAGGGATTCCCAAAGTGGTCTATATCGACCCCTTGGGGTCGAGGATTTCATAGAGGTCGAAAACTAATTTCGGGAGTCAACGAGGTCTAAAAATCGACCTCTATTAGATAACACAAGTTCTTATTCGAAACTAACGAAAACTAACTAACGAAGCATGACTAATATTTTAGTAGGAAGTATTTTTGTTGTACTTTTAAATAACTAAACAACTTAGGTAAGTATTTTGTACAAATAGGAAAAAAAAATAAAGATAGTATTTTTAAAGTTATTGATTTTTAAAGGCTTCCATGAGTCTGAGATATCAGTTAATTTTGGAAAAGGGATCTTTTGCCTAAAATAATTTGGGAATTCCTGATCTAAGTCATACTGATGTTGTGGTCTGAGCGTTAATTTTTGTGTTGTTGTGTTTCCAGACTCTTGATAAAGGATTCCATCGTAATGCGGGCCGTTAAATATGAGTCGTTTAGCCAATGAATCAACGAAACTTATTGTGCTACTCGGCTTAAAAAAATAAAAAATAAAAATAAACTTGACTTAAAATAGTAATTTACTTAATTCATTATTTTTATTCAGACATATTTATGTACTAAGCTTCTTGCTACTTGACTAAATTACTTGCCTAGTGTGAACAAGTCATTATTTATAAATATGATTATTCTGTCCACAATTCCACATGCGCCCAGAAAAATGAATTATGAATGATCGAAATTGATTGAATCGATTACGTACATATATTCTTATGCAAGACGGAAGTATTTTAATGTATTTTTTTATATTTGCATCAAAATCTTGCTCGGATTTTTGCTATGTTTATTTACATAAAATGATACAAAACATTTAATATTAAACTTTATTTAACCTATAACCTTAAACCAAAAAACCTATAACCTTCCCCCACAAAATGAAAAACAAAAAGAAAAGTAAGGTATACACAGCGGCTCCCCTCTCCACACAAGTGGACTTCTGCAATATCAGGGGGCTCCATGCTAACCTTTGCGCAGTCCATCAACATCTGGAGACTGCGCAGCCGACCTTACTATTTCTAACGGAGACGCAGATATCTTGCCCGGCCGACACTTCATACCTACACTATCCCGGCTACAAACTCGAACATAAATTCCTGAGACGTGCCGGTGTATGTATGTTCGTTCGGGAGGATATCTGCTGTCGCCGTCTCCTTCATTTAGAGGACAGGGACCTGTCGATATTGTGGGTGCGCGTGGACTACGGTGGCCACACCCGTGTTTACGCATGCCTATACAGGTCTCATAGCGGTGACAGGGAAACAAAGCGGCTCTTCGAGCACCTGCAATTGACGACGGACAAAGTTCTTGAGCTATACCCCTCTGCGGAGTTGGTGATTTTAGGAGACTTTAATGCCCACCACACTGAATGGCTTAGTTCTCGGTCCACTGACTACGCGGGGAGGTGTGCTCACGAATTCGCTCTGGCCTATGGTTACTCACAACTGGTACATTCTCCAACAAGAATACCAGATATTGAGGACCATACGAGCTCTATACTGGACCTTCTGCTGACTCAACGTCCGGATGGATATTCCATCTCAGTGGATGCACCACTCGGCTCGTCCGACCACTGCCTCATCCGGACTCTTGCACCATGCACGCGCACAGATCCACCTCGGCCAACTAGTTTGCGGCGCATATGGCAGTACAAGTCAGCAGATTGGGATGGATTGCGAGAATACTATGCATCGTACCCGTGGAGGCAGCTTTGCTTCACATCAGAAGATCCCGACACCTGCGCAGCTGCTGTCTCTGAGACGATACTGGCGGGTATGGAATATTTTATTCCGAACTCGCTAGTTGCTGCCGGGACAAGGAAACGACCGTGGTTTAATCGGCCTTGTAAGGAAGCGAAACGGATTAAGCAAGCCACGTTCAGGGCTTGGACCACGGCTCGGAGTAACAGCGATCCAAACGTATCTGACGTGAAACGCAAGCTAAATGCTGTCTCAAGGGCCTGTAAAAGAGCAATTGCCAGAGCTAAATTCGAGTTCATCGGGAGAATTGGCGAAAGGCTTGCCAACTACCCTTCCGGGAGTCGAGCCTTCTGGTCGCTCGCCAAAGCTGCCGAGGGAAATTTTTGTCTGTCGTCCTTACCACCATTGCAAAATGCCGACGGCAACCTGGCCCATAGCGCCAAGGAGAAAGCCGATCTTCTAGGTACACTCTTTGCCTCAAACTCGACTTTGAATGTCGATGAGAGCGCCGTACCGCCAACCATCCCACGGTGTGGACACTCCATGCCGGAAATAAACTTCTCACAAAGAGATGTCCGGCGGGAGCTGCTTACTCTCGATGTTCATAAGTCGAGTGGGCCCGACGGCATTCCAGCGATGGTGCTGAAACAGTGTGCTCCAGAGTTGTGCCCTGTATTAACGCGACTTTTCGCACTTTCTTACCACACTAGGCAAGTACCGTCTTCATGGAAGACCGCCCATGTGCACCCGGTACCCAAAAAGGGCGATAGATCAGATCCATCGAATTACAGGCCTATCGCTATTACCTCCCTTCTCTCCAAGGTTATGGAGCGTGTTATTAACACCAAGCTCCTCAGGTACCTAGAGGAACACGATTTGATCAGCGACCGGCAATACGGCTTTCGCCACGGTCGCTCGACTGGTGACCTGCTAGTGTATCTGACACACCGATGGGCTTCAGCCATCGAGAGTCAAGGTGAGGCATTGGCAGTTAGCCTAGATATGGCGAAGGCGTTCGATCGGGTCTGGCACCGGGGTCTTCTCTCGAAGTTGCCATCGTACGGACTACCCGAGGGTTTGTGCAAATTGGTTGCCAGTTTTTTGTCTGGTCGATGCATACGAGCCGTTGTAGATGGCTGCTGCTCCGCAAAACTAGACATAAACGCTGGCGTCCCGCAAGGTTCTGTGCTGTCTCCAACACTGTTTCTCCTGCATATCAATGACTTACTGTCTATTGATGGCATTCATTGCTATGCGGACGATAGCACTGGAGACGCTTTCTACACAGGCCGTGCAAACAACCCTCGTTCCGCTGTGGTAGAAAGTCGCGAACAACTTGTGTCTGAAATCGAGAGTAGTCTTTCCAAAGTCTCCGATTGGGGTCGAGACAATTTAGTCCAATTCAACCCCTCCAAGACACAAGTTTGTGCGTTCACCGCTAAGAAAACCCCATTCACTGTGGCCCCTCAATTCCAGGACACAACCCTTACCATCTCTAACAGTATTGGTATCCTTGGTGTCGACATATCCAGCGACGTCCAGTTCCGATGTCACCTGGAAGACAAGGTCAAGATGGCATCCAAAAAACTCGGTGTGCTTAACAGAGCGAAGCGGTACTTCACGCCGGGGCAAAGACTGCGTCTGTATAAATCGCAAGTCCGCCCCCATATGGAGTACTGCTCATATCTCTGGGCGGGAGCACCAGCATACCAACTTGGCCCTCTTGACTCTGTTCAAAGAAGAGCTGTGAGAATTGTCGACGATCCAATACTGACGAGCGATATCGAGCCCTTAAGTCTAAGAAGAGATGTTGCATCCCTATGCGTGCTCTATCGCTTGTATAATGGGTTGTGTTCCGAAGAATTGTTCGAAATGGTGCCAACGGCCACTTTTTATCATCGCACCGCTCGCCATCGACATGGAATTCAT
This sequence comes from Euphydryas editha, assembly GCA_036937285.1. Lineage (NCBI taxonomy): Eukaryota > Metazoa > Arthropoda > Insecta > Lepidoptera > Nymphalidae > Euphydryas > Euphydryas editha. Next base: position 1,912,593 of record JAUPFZ010000017.1, on the reverse strand, counting down.
GCTCACACATTGCAGCCCCAATGGTCCCGTACAGTTCGGTATCAGAGGAATTTCCTCCCACGGACCATTCGGTTGTGGAATGAACTCCCTGCCGAGGTTTTCCCGCAGGACTACAGTATGGGGTCCTTCAAGAGGGGAGTAAATAGGTTTTTAAAGGGTCGGCAACGCGCATGTGATGCCCCTGGTATTGCAGGCGTCCATAGGCTACGGTAACCGCTTACCATCAGGCGGGCCGTATGCTTGATTGCCACCGTCGTGGTATAAAAAAAAAAAAAAAAAAAAAAAAAAAAAATTATTAAAATCAGAAATATTTATTAATATTAAGCCATTAAGGTTAAATATAATATGTAATAACGGTATTGGCATTCTTCATGTTTCTTCTATGCTTACTTTAATTGGATTCTAGTCTCAATGTACTGACTTAGTCATAAAAAATTTTTTTACTTTTCAATTATTATATTAAACGTGTAACTAAAATTGACGTAATAACAAAATAAAAACAGAAGTAAGAAGACATATTCTAAACTAAACATTACTTATATCACTTTATAAAAATTCAACTTACTATGTTTTTAAAATAGCTAATGTGAGTGCTCCTATGAACACGTGATTTTTATAGCCTAATAGCTTCCGCTCGTGGTTTCATCCGCGTGGTTGTATTTATTAAAAATAGTCACAGCTCGGTAACAAAGATTCTTATACAAAAAACGTTCCTCCACGCTCGTAGAGTGCACAGTAATGAATACTTCCAGTTCACACTTTTGTAAATTCTCGCGAAAAGAAAGTCGTAAGCGCCGTGGTATAGGCGTCACTTACGCGTTACCGCGTGATAATTTTGAAACTATGTTATATTATGGTCAAATTACAAACAAAAAAATCTTTATAAATTGTAGCCTTTATGTTATTCTGATGTATAAGCTAAAGTTTCATCTAAGTCCGTTCAGTAGTTTTTTTTTGTGAAAGAGTCTACCAAACATCCAAACAAACTTTCGCACTTCTAATATAAATAGGATAAAGTTCCTCAATCAACAGATTATCTACTGCAATGTGATTTTATACATCCAATGGTTAACTTATAAAATAACGCGTACAGTAAAAAAGCTCTTAACTTTAGAATGTTATTATATGCTTATAATAAAATTAATATATATTAAAATTGTCCTCAATTTGCCTACGCTGTAATAGAGAACAGTAAATAAAAACCCAACGAGCACTTGACCCTTTAACGGAAAAGTTTAAGCTATATTGGAGACCCTTTAAGGGATATACGATAACACTTTCGCTTATCATTCCCAACTCTTTGTAAATGATGACCTATTTCTAAAGTATTTATATCTTCTATTTATTGAAAGCGAATTTATCGCGTCTCGTAATGTCACTGAGTAATAGAAATCAATTATACGAAATTTCAAAGAAGTTTCAACAAACAAAATAACCAGGTGACCGTTCTGGTGTATTGGCGCGAATAGTCGTTTTAACGTCGCGGGTTCGATTCCCGCTCGAGGCAGATATTTGTATTGTACAAATATTTGTTTGTTGTCTGGTTGTGTGTAAAAAAAACGCCAAAATTGTCTCGCGTAATTTATGGACGGCCCCTAACCGAGAGTTATAGGAGACTATAACATCCAGTAGACAAGCGTTCGTGACTACTCATACTCAGACTCTTCTGGTATTTGGGAGAAAAGTCCTCTGCCTAGTAGTAAGATACTCAGAGGTTGCTTCAATTCCGTTCAATTCAATTCAACTGAATGAAACAATATGATGTATAAAGTTTTACTACTGTAAAACTAAAGGAAAGCCCATATATTCGATAAGACCAAAAGTAGAGGATAAGGTATCTAGTATTGTGATGGAATCCATTTAACATAATATTGTTTTAGCCGTTAAATCGTTCCCCTGTTCCTGCAAAGGGTACATGCCAGGAATATTAAATTATTTCTCCAACAAGGTAGAGTACTATGGTTTACTTAGAGAAATAATATTTTTTTATCTGAAAATATATGTAATGGTTTTATTCATACAAGCGGTTGTTTATATGTCGAAAATTAATTGAGAATCATTAAACATATCGAAAGTGATCGTACGAGTATATGTTAATTCTTTAAATATGTGTGTTTGAGTTATTTTCTAATGACGACTTAATTTTTTTTTAAATGTTACCTGTCTATTTATTTAACTTAATAGTCTTCTTTTAACTAAAATATGAATTTTTGTAATCTAATTACAATTGGTTTGTAAAATGTGACACAGTTTGTCTGACACTTTATTAATCTTTTGATTGTGGTCGTGAGGTCTCAGTTATTTGTATTTATTATTTATTTATACTGTATATTGTGCAATACAATACATTACTGAATTGTACAAAAGGCGGGCTTAACGCTAAAATCATTCTATACCAGCCAACATTAGGACGTACAAGAGAGGACGTTTCTAGGTGTGCAAAATTGTAATAAGATATTACTACTATTATTATTTATTATTAATTTTAAGTTTTTAATTTTTATATTAAATATATTTATGATACTCAATACCAATGGACAAATTTAGAACACGGTAAGCATATAGTCAACTGTACGTCTGTGCTGTGCTAATATATACATAAATATTATATTATATGCATTTTTTGGTTGCCATGACTACTACTTATTGTTAGTGTTCAGGAATTTTAAAGACATTTTCCTTTAACTCATTGTGATTATGCTTTCCAAATGGGAGAATGGAGAGAAATCACATGGACAGTAACGAAACGTATAATCTTTAATTTTTTGTTTTTAAATATTATTTCTGATTAATATTTGTTAAGAAAGTAAATTTACATACACACTATCATTTTCTTAATATATTTTTATGAACAAATGTAATGTACTTTGCTCTCTAGCTATAAAGTCTTATCTCAATGATGGCAGGAGGGTTGAACTACCAAATGATTGTTTGATTTAAAATATATTTTCCGCTCGGCAGTGAAAGAAAACTCTGTGAGATAAACTGCTAATCTCGGGAGACGTTCTGAGACATGTAACGTATTTGTCAATCCATGGAGAGCAATCATTCTTTCACTAAAGATACATACGTCACCATTACTTCAAATAACTTGAATTATATACAAATGTCGAATTCTATTTGACAACTGCTCTGCGGCGCGGAGGTTATAAAAAGTATCACTTTTGTTACAATTTTTTTTTTGTGTAAATATTAGATATAACTAGTGGTCGCCCAGTGGTCGAAATTCGACTATAATTAACAGCATTGTCAAAATCATAAAAATATGATTGCACATAGCATGTTGAGCATATGCAGCAGTCATTGAACCTGATCTGTGATAAGAAATTTCGATAAAAAATTCGTTGCAAAACCCGTATTTAAAACCGTGTTCGTTAAAAATTCGTTGCAATACCTGTATTTAAAACCATGTTGATAACATACTTTGACAATAAACAAAATTTGTGTATATATGTAGGTACATTGTACATATATTTTCGAGCATAAACATAAACTTTAACTGTGCCTCATACTTCTCCGTCCGCGTAATTTTCGTAAAAAGGGGTATAAAGTTTTTTCTTCACGTATTAATACATGTATAGATTTTACCAGTTTTAGTATACTAGATGCACCTCGCAGTGTTACTTAACTGCCGATCTCATGTGACGTATTCACATAGTACATATCAAATTAACAATTATTTTAATAGTCATCCCAATCAGTTTAAGTCATACGCGAAAATATCTCTCCATACTTGTATCCGTATAAAATTTTGCATGTATACATAATAGGTATTTGTAGGTAGGAATGCATATCGAGTTTACTGTGAGAAGAGAACGCTTAGTATTGAGAAATTACAAATTGATACACGTAGACGTAAATTTAATAAAAATGCCTGTACTTATTCACGTCATGGCGAAATTATGATGTCGGGTTGCTGTCCTGTTCCGGAGCTTCATTTTCGTTTGTTACAATGTAAAAAAATATTTAACAGCTCTAGAATATTAAATCAACAACTGCCAGAAACGACAAATTATCTTGTCCTTTCGACTACAAAATTAAATTAACAAAAGTTTAAAATTCGTTCGCTAACAGAAATCTTTGTTACGTATTTCAGTCTTAAATATATTTGGTTTAAAATTCTCAATAATTCGTTCTATCGTTTTATATTTCTATATAATTCCGGGTCGATATGATTGAAATTACCTAAAGTGCTCAATTTTCGACGGAGAAAGAAAACATGAAACCTGCATTTGACTCAAACTTTTTTCCTTCGTACCAGAAAATATTCCTGGCAGCATGATGCTTACAGGGCTGTTAAAGTAAGGTCGAAGAAATTTTATAACTTTCTCTTTATTCAAATTAAAATTGGGCAAATTACCGATTTTTCTGATCTTATTTTCAGAGGTTCTCATCGGAATACCAATCAGATTAGAACAGCTGTAGGCTGATAGGTTGTCAAATACACTCGCAGATTTAATGAATTTTAAATTATAACAATCCTGTTCGGTATTAAAATTCTCTATATATTTTAAACATATTACCTAAAAGATGAGCAATTTTTTATTTGGTGTAAAAATCTCGTTGTATCAATTTTTGTTTGTGTACAAATTTTGACAACAAAAAAACTATGTACTCTTTGTTTTAGTATGTATTAATATTTGGTTATTACAAATTAAAAAATAAATAATGAAATAAAAAACAATACCTTCAATATGATTCAACGTTATCATTTGATATATCAACTTTTTTACTTTTTAAAATTAATAAAAAAAATGTCACTGTGGCACTTTTCATTGACTTTACTACGGAAATTTCAAAACGGAAATTAGAATCATACATAAAATTATGTTAAGATCATTTAAGAAATTGTTGAAATATAAATCCTTTTATAAGATTCAAGAACGCAGTCAGTCAACGAGTGAAGTTAATATTTTTATAAATGGTAAAGCAGTTTCAGTGCCAAGTTACTTTACAATACTACAGGCATTACGTAGAGAAGGGGTAGCGGTACCAACATTCTGTTACCATGATAGATTGTCAATAGCCGGCAACTGTAGGATGTGTCTTGTGGAAATTGAAGGTATGTGGAAGCCGCAAATAGCTTGTGCAATGCCAGTTGCCAAAAATATGAAAGTGCGAACAAATTCCGAAATGACTATGAGGGCTCAGGAGGCAGTGATGGAATTTCTTTTAGTTGATCATCCTTTAGACTGTCCTATATGCGATCAAGGCGGTGAGTGTGACTTGCAAGATCTTTCAATGAAATTTGGCAATGATCGAACTAGATTTACGGATATACACTTTGAAGGGAAAAGAGCGTTAGAAAGTAAAAATCTTGGACCTTTAATTCGGACTGAAATGACTAGATGCATTCATTGCACGCGGTGTATAAGATTTGCTTCTCAAGTATGTGGATTAGATGTCCTAGGATCGACTGGTCGTGGCAGTGAGATGTTAGTTGGGACCTATGTAGATAGGATGTTCCTATCCGAGCTGTCCGGAAATATAATCGACTTATGTCCTGTTGGGGCACTGACATCTAAGCCATATATGTTTAAGGCAAGGCCATGGGAACTTAGACGAACAGAGTCCATTGACGTCACTGATGCTACTGGAACTAACATAGTCGTAAATCATAGATTTGATAGAGTTTTAAGAGTTTTACCGCGTGAAAATGATGAAGTTAATCAGGAATGGCTTTCTGATAAAGGTCGCTGGGCGATAGATTCTCTTGAGTTTCAAAGACTTGTGACTCCAATGCATAGAAATGAAGGTGGACTATGCCCAATAGAATGGGACTGCGCTTTGAAAATGGCCGCAAAATTGATAAAATGCACGTGCCCTGATAAGATAATCGCAATAGCAGGTCCATATTGCAATGCAGAAACTTTGGTGGCTACAAAAGACTTACTTAATATACTCGGTTCTGATAATACATATATTGAACGCGGTATGTCCTATTCTCAATCAAGTATCGATATAAGAGCTGGTTATTCTCTTAACGTTAAAATGAAAGATGTGGCAACAGCTGATAAAATTTTACTGATAGGAACTAATCCACGTTTCGAAGCTCCTATATTAAACAGTCGAATACGAGAAGCATATATGTTTAATGAATGCGATATATATGCGATTGGTCCGAAATGCGAATACAATTATCACGTTAATTATATCGGTGAATCTATCAAAGACATATGTGGCGCTAAAAATTGTTTAGAAGGTGCTAAACGACCCTTAATATTTGTTGGTATTGATCAATTACAATCTTCAAATGCAGTTATTATTATGAAAGAATTGTATAAATTGGTTGCTTCTCTTAATATGGACAGAAATTGGGGAGCTGTAAATTTTATTACGAAGGAAGCTAGTTTCGCTGCGGCTTTAGAGATTGGATGGAAGCCTGGAGGATTAGCCGCTTTGATATCAACTTGTCCAAAGGTTGTAATATCATTGGGCGCAGATGATGTGTTCTGTAAATGGAATCCTCCAACTGATTGCTCTGTTATTTACATTGGTTTTCAAGGAGACCGTGGAGCAGAATGTGCCTCAATAGTTTTACCAGGAAGCGCTTACACGGAAGCAGGGGGTACGTTTATGAATATGGAATGTAGAACTCAGTTTGCGCTGCCAGCGGTCACAAATCCAGGTAATTCTCGCCATGATTGGAAGATAATACGAGCGCTAGCGGAATACTGCAAGGTATGCTTATTTTATTGTGACAGAGATTCTCTTTGTGTAAGATTAGGTCAGATAAGCCCAAATTTAGTTTATTTTGGGACGTACCAAGAAAAGATGTTTGGCGAATTGATTCCACAGCTTCTAAACAAAGAAGTGGCTAAAGTCAATTGTCCTGCAAGCGATTCAGTGGATGTTATGATGAAATTTCTTGAAGATTATTATTGTTCTGATACATTTACATGTAATTCTCCAATAATGGTCAAAGCCAGAAAAGCGGTTATCAAAGCAAAAAAATCGACTTATTATTCTGTTTAATGTTATTGATTTTATTTTTACTATAATATGAAATAAAATAATAGATAGATTATATTATATATATTACGTTTTGATTTTAATTTTACGTAAAAAGTATGATAGTATTAAAGTTATATTGGAGTTTTCTTCAAAGTTGTACAAAATTATCTTAAAATTATAATTACGTATTTCAGACTAGAATTAAATTGGAGAATAAAAATAAGATTTATTTTTTTTTCTTCATCTAACCTATTCTCAAGAAATTCAGTTATGTTAGGATGAATTTGTACATGTAATACTTTGACTAATATTGAAGGGCTCTATACGCGTTTACGCATATGTATTAAATGCTGTAAAGTATCCATTGTCACTTAGTTACACAGGTGTAGTCATTGCTTTATAGACAATCCCATTTAGGTGGATTCAGCTTCACTTAGTTGCGCAGATGTGTTCCACGTCTAAGAAATTATCGTCCATAAAACTCACTTACTACGCCATTTTTAATATGGAACGCTGACGTGATTAACGGTTCCGTAATTTTAATCTACATCAAACTCTTTTATATATTGCAAAAATTAAAATGAAATTTTAATGTGGTAAAATAAGATGAACTTTTAGTAAAGATGCGTGATTACAGGATATTGCTGTTTTCAAGAAGATAAAGTAAGTTGACTAAAATTTTGCCAGTATAACATATATTTATTTATATTCAATTTCAAATTGGAAAAGGTTTTTTTGATGTATGTTATAAGATAACTCTGCTAGTCGTAAACCAATTTTAGTAATGCTTATTTTAATTAATAAGATATATTTTTTTAGAAGTGGAGTACCAATTAAATATTGGTTTTGTGTAAAAAAAAAAAATTACTGTACAAAAAAAGAGGTTTAATTTAAGTTGTGTTTGTACCACAATGTAAAATTAATATATGGATATATAGTCGTATTGTATACAGAGAGGATTATAAGACAGGTAATTTATAATCATTATTAGCTCATTCTGTTACCAATTTACCACTATTTTGAAAATGCCACCAGCAGGACCCGTCTATAAAATAATAAAATGTGTCTGAACAATGTGGCTGTTGTCTCAACTGTGAAAATGTGTCACAACGTATTTTCTGCTCCCCTATTTGGAATTATTTGAAACTTTTACATCATATTCGATTATAATTTCGGCTAGACTATTTATCCAATGTCCAACATGTCGGTGTCGTTTAAGAAAATCCGTCACATCTCTATATTTCACCTTAATATGTATTTTACGAGTATTATGTATGCGTAAAAAGAGATTTCGCCTTTTCTGTTTTTCTTTATTTCTCTTCTTTACTTTACTGGTTTTTTTTAAGTCTATACCCATAATTGTCGCTGCTATGGTGCTGTAGATTTTAGCTGCGGTGAGAATTAGTTGATATCACATTTCCAGCGGAATTAAATCATGATTTGCTAGTGATGACAATTAAGATTTTTTTATAGTATTATTTAAACATAGATTTTTACATCTTACCCAAAATGTAATTTCTGTATAAACATTATTTTCCTAGTTTCAAATAGTATTATACATTTAGAGAAACTCTTACATATTATATCCATTAAATCTATGTTTATAGATACTATTATATCTATTAAGATTAAGTAATAAAAATTTATTTCCTAACAAGAAATCACAAAAAGCTTTTTCCATATACTTGATATGGAAATTACGCTGTTATCAGACTTCGGAGACTTTTTGACATCGTTACTGGATAAAGGAAAACTTATAAAAAGAACATTTTCCCGAAAATTTATTCTGTAATCTACACGAATACGAGTTTACTAGATAAGTATTTATAGACAGACGACAGATGATAGATAGATGACCGTGCTGGTGTGACGACCGTTCTGGTGTTGTGGTGCGAGTGGTCGCTTCAACGGTGGCGGTCACGGGTTCGATTCCCGCTTGGGATAGATATCTGTATTTGTATTTTGTACAAATATTTGTTTCCGGTCTGGGTATATGTCCTTGTGGGTCTCCCTATCGTGCCTAGGAGAGCACGTAAAGGCGTCAAATATCTTAATAATGCAGCATGAAGCATTATTAAGATATTTAAATACAGTATACATATAAACGTGTAAAACACAAAGACAAAAAAATTGGTTTCAAACTTTAGATCTATCAGCGTATCCTTCCACAGTTAGAAAGTCTGTAATGAGAGACAAAAGTAGATTGATGACTATTCATATTAGGAAAAAGGTAACAATCAATTCTCGATTTATTTAAAGTTCTTAAAAAACTTTTAGATAAAAGATCACACAGAGTCAATTAATATGCTTAGAGATGCCTATTAGAAATAATTCTTCGAAAATCATGGAAGACATTACCATTTAGCAGTTTCTACTGCTCTTTTATTGCTATTTACTAGATGTAAAAACCCAACTCGCAAAATTTTATGTGTCAGTTTTAAAAGTATATTGGGTAATTATGAATTTGTTAGTCAGTCAGAACATTATTTGTTTTACAAGCATAGATAAACTTATTCTCGTAAAATGAATCCAGGCAGGACAAGTAATCTATAATCAAGAACTAAACATCGTAGGGAGAGATGACCTCGTTTTGAGTTTAAGCTAATATTAAAACTCTCCCCTCATGCGGCGTTACTAATCTTTAGCACGGGAATAACTTTATTGACCGGGATTTCTAAACACCAGCGATTTTCAAACTTTGTTAGCAATAAAGGTCCACATTTTTATATTTGCTACTAAATTTTGTCAAAAATATATTAAGACACTACCTAAAACAAATGGTCGTTTTCAAAACCTTACTATAATATTTCATTGAATTTCGAAATACTTGTTAGTTTGACGCGATTGCAAATAGTTCATTTAAAGATTGTCTACCCGGGAAAAATTATCAGGCCTGATCATGCATAAAAAATGTCCGGGATCAGGCTTGTTCATGTATGATCAGGCCTGTTCATGTATGAGCAGGCTTGAAATTAGACAACATCATGCCTGTTCATGTCTGATCAGATCTGTTCATACATGATCATATCTGATGAATAAAACGTACGTTCAGGCCTGATCATACATGGCCATGCCTACTCATGCCTGATGTAAGACATGATCATGACTGTTTATTTCTGATTAGGCCTGTTCAGGCCTGGTCATTTTTCATGCATGATCAGGCCTGATCGTTTTTTCCCCGGGAAAATGAACGCAATAACATGTATATTATAGGAAACAACAGTTAAAAAAGCTTATATAGTGTTTCAATATATATTGTGTATAAGATCATAATTTAAAACGTAAAAATCTCCTATATTTAATTTATTTTTAGAAACAAAAAATTTACAATGCCTGACTTACTGACGCGTTAGCGGTCGTGGGTTCGATCTTCGCACATGACAAATGTTTGTCGTGGTCGAGGCGTTTGTGATTATGTATTGTGTGTGTTTCCTGACCTGAATGTGTCAGGCACATGATAAACATGCTACTGGTGGCCGTTCAATGTGAAGCGCTTATTTACTTATTGTTTATTTATCGCAATTATTCTTGTATATATATTATATATTTCTTTCTTATAATTAAAACTTTGTTGTTATTTCTTCTGCATTATTCAAACATTTGAAAACATAATATTAATTTTTTTAAAGTCTATTAGTTTCCCTTATACAGGTGACTGGTGAATACAGAATAACATTTTCCAGTCATGCCGGCGGCGCGTGCACATGTGTTGTACTGTGCCGCTTGTTCACATCTAAAATTTGCCAAAGTTCACATCATTTACCTAGTCAACAAATTTGTTGCTTAAACGAGTAAAATATCTTAGTATTTTTGCCTGTCCTAAGTCAGGATTAAGTATTAAGGGGGGTTGGATCATGCTAGGTTAACGTGGTGTGATTGTTGGTTAATATTTATTTATTTATTTATTTATTTACTTAGAAGTTTATTAATATTTCCCTTTTTTTTACATAAACCGAATGAGAATCATGAACTGAGTATTCTCCTTAAATATTGATAGTAACTCACCATTCATTCTGTATATTGAACGTTGTTTACGGCGTATTAATTCGAATAATACCTTTATAGTTAATGGTTAAATTTTTTGTTAATGTTTAGTGAAAAGCTGATAGTGTAACTATTTAAATAAACAAATAAATAAATTCTTGTTACCGTATCTTTGTTTTGTGAAGTACCATCATTATATCTAAACTTTTTTAGTTTGAAATATTATTCAATTGTTATATTTCCAGCGGAGATACTTGAAGTGGTATAGTTTACTCGCTGTTTAAAAACCACTGACCCACTTAACGGTTATCTGTGATCCCTTTACGGCGGTTAGTTTAGAAGCGAGCAAAGTTAGTTATCAATTTATAATTATACACATATTCGTTTATGAAACTTCTACAAGATCATGTTTGATAACTGTCATTTTTGACATAGAATTAATCTGAGTTTCTAAAACATAAGTTCAACCGATTTATTTATATGTATATGTCAGAGATTCGACATCTGTGGGCTCTAATGACAGAGATTCTTTAAAAGCTGGCGTGTGTCAGGATGATCACTTTGGAATATAACTTTGATTACATTTTTCAGGTGTTTATTTCTCGTAACTGATTATTATTATTATTAATATTTCTATTGGTAGCGTGGTGAATCGATTCAGGCCTTTTTTAACGATGGCAAATGCATTTACGCATCCCGCCGCCCGCAGACGATGGGTATGTGGGACTCGCTGGCTGCGAAGCCACAATACCCACTAAAACCCATCGACCGTCTGCGCCGTAATGGGGCGCCACGGGATCGCTCGCGCATACAACCGTGACGCTCCGACGCTTGGTCCGGTGGCCCCTCCGCACGTGATTGGGGCCGCTCGACTGGTCCACTCTGCTAATTCAGAGAAGTACCAGGAGCGGCCCCACCACCGATATCTCCGCGACCTCTCGGCGCCACTCCCTCACCGGCCGCACCTCCTGTGCCAACACTCTCATCGCGCTTTCGCGCCTCGCCCACCACTGGACCCCAGCTACCCCAGACGGCGAAACCCCTGAGCTGGGCCCTCACATCAATTTGTCCAGGGGCCCAGTGGCTTGTGCGCCTCCGCGCCCAACCACTGCGCTTTCGCGCCACCGAATGGAGGGGAATAGCTAGTCATCCACCTCCTGCACTTTCGCGCCCACCGCTGCTGGTTTTGTTCCGTGGGGACCCAAAGACACCTACCACTCGCGAGGCATTCGAGTGGCGTTCCTCTATCCGCCACCGGGGGACGCGCCCAGTAGGAGACCAGCAACTCCCTTGGGAATCGATTCAGGCCTGGCATCTAGTTTACCTTCTTTAATTGTCCCCAAAAATACCACCAAATATTGTCTCTGATAATTCAATAACGACTCTGCTTTTCCATCTCCATGGCAACCTGTCTTGATACCTATTCTGCGTAGAATCTTTATTACAATGAGCTTGAACTCAATATAACGCATTATATTCACTTTTTAAAATAAGACTATCGCTTGCCACCTCTATATCGACGACACCCAAGCTAAACTGCTTGACGCAACCAAAGAATAATTAAATTTATTCTGCTGTAATATAATTTGATCGTAAACCAAAGTGTGATGTGCGGTGCGGGAGATATAATAACAAGACAAAAGTTGATTCTCAATTGATGATTTATTCTCTGAAATATAGTGTTTTATATTTGTTTTCAACTAGGTCGCTACGTGACCCATCAACATACATTTTTGTTATTCGTTGTCAGCGTAAATATGTTGTTCAAGGTTTAATTATAATTTACAAAATTTAATGCTTATTTAATGAAATCATCTTTAGCAATGTAATACAATTTACAATACAAGCTTATTTTCTGGGTTTGCTTGTTATTGGTTTACGTCGTACACTACACCTTCCCCCCTTTTTTTGAGACAAAAATTGAGAATATTTAATTTTTGGCTAAACAATACATTTTACTATTAATACTAAGCTATTTACATACATTGTACAAACATCCTTAGTTAGAATACATACATTTTTATACTAAGCTACACATGTTGTACAAACATCCTTACTTAAGATTACATACAATTTGTTTACATTCTATAATAATACTACAATGCACTTAAATAAGAGTACAGAGTAAAAAACTTTTAACTGTAATTAAATTTTTTCGTCCTATTTTTATGTACTATATTTTCCTTACCCGAAATTAATATTTTTACATTTATACCTTGATCTTCGATTACAGTATATGGTCCAGAGTATACTGGATCCATCTTATCTCTAATTTCCTTTTTGATTAATATTAAATCTCCTATGTTATAACTTACTGGGTTAGTGCTTAAATCGTATTTTAATTTTCTATCATTTTTTGTTTTTATTAAATTATTTCTAGCATCCTCTTGGGACTTCTGTAATCTATATTTAAGTTCTACAGAATATGAATTAAAATTATAAATTGGATCTATTCTATTTAATACATTACTAGGTATACGACATAGTTTACCAAACACCAATTCATAGGGTGTATATTTTGTTGCTGAATGCACTGTCGTATTATAAGAGAAACACCAATATTGTAACCAATCTGACCACTGATAAGCCTGATTATTTGTTTGGATTCTTAAAAACGCTCCTAATGACTTATGTGAATTCTCTAAAGAACCAAGACTTTCATGGTGATAAGCAGTCGATTGTAATTGGTTAATTTTTAAAATTTTACATACTTCTTTCATGGTTGTTGAAATAAATTCGGTCCCTTTATCTGTCGCAATTTCATTAGGAATTCCATATCGCAATATAAAATTATCGACAAACGCCCGCGCTACAGTGTCCGTTTCCTTATTTAAAAGTGGGTATGCTTCAACATACTTTGTAAGCTCGCACTGTAATGTTAATATGTAACAGTATCCATTCGCGTCTTTTGTTAATGGACCTACCAAATCTAAAAATATTTTATCAAAAGCCGTTGTTGCCGTACTAGTAATACATAGTGGCTGCTTAATATTTTTATGAAACTTTTGTTTTTGACATTTTTCACAATTATTTACAAATTTTATAATGTCATTATTCATGCCTGGCCAATAGTAGTAACGCTTTACGTTATTAGTCATTCTTCGAATGCCTGCATGGCCACTAGTTGGCAATAAATGAAAATCATTTAATATGACTCGCCTATCATCTTTATCATTTATTTTCTTGACACCTTTTATTATACATAATCGGGGTCCGGACCCTGACCTACATTTATTATTCATATATTGAGCTAGCTCCGTAATAATACAAGCGGTGTCATCATTTTGTAGTATGCATACTTCACTTATTTTTTGTGCCTTGCAAAACGTATCCAATTCCCTCGCGAAGGAATCTCGTTCCGTACACGATCGAGAACTTGGGTTGCGACACAATGTTAATAAGGATGGCGAGTATATAATAAGATTATTTTGACTGAAAATACAGTCCTTTTGTTTCAATATTTTTTTAAAGTCTTTTTTATAAAAACTTAACTCAGGCAAATTATTTGGTTTCTTAGGAATCCCAACCATGTTTGGGTGGCCACTCCAATCATAGTTAGAATCCATGGAAACAAAATCATTTACCTGTTTTTGCTCTTCCATTCGTTTCTTTTGTGCTCTAGTCATTACCGACATATTATTCTTTGATATACTTTTAAGTTCGTTACTAGTAATTTCAATCCTAGATAATGCGTCTGCAGCTGCATTATCTTTTCCTTTCAAATATTCTACTGTAAAATCGTATTCTTCTAGGCACAAACGAAACTTAGTGAGCCTACTCGATGGATTATTCATGTTAAATAAATAAATTAATGGGCGATGATCCGTAATAATTTTAAAATGACGTCCGTATAAATAAGGACGAAAATATTTTATTGCCCAAACGATTGCCAACAATTCTTTTTCTATGGTTGGATAATTTTTTTCTGCTTTATTTAAAGGTCTGCTTGCATAAGCTACTGGTAAACCGTTTTTATTTGATAATACACATCCAATAGCTATGCCCGACGCGTCCGTGTGTATCGTGAATTCATTGTTACTTGAGAAGTCTGGATATTGTAATAAAGGTGGATTGCTAATAGCTATTTTTAATCGTTCAAAAGCTTTATTACAGTCTTTATTCCAACTAAACTCTACATTTTTCTTTAATAAATTATTTAAGGGTTGGGTAATTTCCGAAAAATGGGGAATATACTTTCTATAATAATTTACAAAAGCTACAAAACGTCTGACCTCGTCAGCGTTTTTTGGTACTGGATAATTTTGTACTATTGAGATTTTTTTTGGATCTGGCTTTATCCCTTCGGGAGTCACGATATGTCCCAAATATAAAATTTCTTTTTGTAAAAAGTTACATTTTAAGGGATTTAACTTAAAATTCACTTTTCTTAATCTTGTAAAAACATCTATTAAATTTTTATTATGCTGACTAAGGCTACGGCCCATGACAATAATATCATCCAAATATACTATACATTGCAAATAATTAAGACCAGACATAGCTATAGTCATTGCTCTACTGAACGCATTCGGACTTGTCTTTAAACCCATTGGCAATCGTTTCATTTGATAATGTTTATCCGCAATAAAAGCAGTATACTTTCTGCTTTCCGGATCTAATTTTATTTGGTAGTATCCCTGATTTAAATCTAGCGTGCTGAAATACATAGCACCAGTTAAAGAATCTAATATTTCTGTTATATTTGGTAACGGAAATTTATCATTTTCAACAACTTCATTGAGCTTTCTATAGTCTATTACTAATCGCCATTTTTTTTCCCCACTCGAATTTGTCTTTTTAGGAACTAACAATAATGGACTTGCCCACTCTGACTGTGACTCTTCTATAATATCATTTTCTAACATTTCTTTAATTTGATTATTTATTTCCGATTTTTGTGACTGTGGTAATCGATAAGGCTTACTATAAACCGGAGATGCGTTAGGTTTTAAGCGTATTTTTTGTTCGTACAAGTTTGTTGTATTTAAAGAGTCCCCCGGTAAATGAAAAATATCGGCAAATTTCGCACATATATTGGCAATAGAATTTTTTTCTTCTGTGTTTAAATTATTTAATTTTAAAAGTGAAAATAATAATTTTACTCTATCTGCATTATTTTGACATTGTTCAAAAGAAAAACAAATATAATCATTCAAGGGTCTTATTTGTGGAGTAAAACTATTTAAAATTACATCTTCGTCACGTGTGTTCAATACTTTAACAGAAATTTTCCCATTTACACACCGCGTTATAGTATTTGCTACAAAAATTCCTTCTCCGATTTCGCTTGACAAAACAACACAATCACCTTTGTAATTATTAGATATCTTTATTATAGATTCGCATCGCGCTGGCAATTTTATTTGGTTTAAGTGAATACCTGTGTAATTTTTTATTTTTAAATTCAAAGGTATTTTAATTAATTTGTTATTATGGTTCAAAGTAATTATTTCTTTTTCAAAATCAATAACACATTTATATTTAATTAAAAAGTCTTGACCAATAATTCCATCTACATTTATCGGTAAATTAGAGAACACATGAAATTTATGATTAAATAATTGTTTTGTTTTGCTCTCTAAACCTAAATGAATCGTACCGTAAGATGTAATTTTACCTCCTATTCCGTCTACGTATGTGACTTTCGGGGCGATGTACTCGCCTGTGGATAATGCAACGTTGCGTTTTATAGCACTGAGTGACGCACCTGTATCTATCAACCATATATACGTTTTACCTTTTACTGCAAATTGAACCGAGTTCATATGACTATAAGTCAGAATGTTGTTGCTGACCTCGAAAAATTGTAAACCGTTGTCATTAGTGTTGTCCGGCCTTTCTATTGTTGCATTTATTTTATGTTTAATATTATTTTTATAATATTGCCGACCGCGACTGTAATTTTGAGTATATTTATTACGACTATAAGTATCTCGCGGCTTATTTTGTTGGAAAGGCTTTCTCGTTTTTAATGAAGAACTTTCGTTTTGATACGTAACCCGTGGGTTCCTATTTATATTTTTATAGGGCATTCTTCTAAACGATGTTTTGGAATTATAACCATTTCCGCGCACATAAAACATTTTTTCAGGACTGGATGAAGCAGTCATTATTATCTCTTCATCTTTCGCACCCTGAATCGCATCATTTAATGACGAGTAAGCACGCGCTGATATAATGGTATTGAGTTTTTCGTTTCGTAAACCCTGAGCGAACTGATTAATTGCCGTTTTCTCATTTAATGGCTTTAAAATCTCGTAGGCTTTTGAATTACCGTTAGCTTGTGAAATAGTCAGGTTTACAAAAAGATCTTCGATTTCTCGACCGTACTGTTCTATCGATTTATTTCCCTGTTTAATCGTTAGTAATTGTTTTTGTAATGCGATATCCGACTTTTTTGTGAGGAGACGCGTTTTCATTTCATCAACCAATTGCTTAACACTACTATAAGTACTTGATAGTATTAACTTAGCACTTTGAGACAACCTTGTCTTTAATACAAAATTAATTAATAAATGTGCTTCCGTGTCCCTAATCATCGTAGAATAAAACTCTACCGCGTCAATTAATTGATTAGTGACGGCTTCTGAGCCATCCATGACTGGCAAAAATGACATTGCCGTCTTTAAATCAAAACTATATTTTGCAGCCATGTTTTGCTTAGATTCTTCTTTGTAACAATTACATGTATCTTATATCTTTATATAATAATTATATTTCTATCGCAATACAATTTTTTTTCCAAAAAAAAACTTACATTTCTTAATTTAAAAAAAATTACATTTTGTAACGTATAGACATTAGACGTCAAAAAGATACTTCGTAAATGAGCCCTGGCTGACACCTAATGATTATCTGTCGTAATGTAACACTTCCTTTTCCTCTCTCGTGCGCTACATGTACATACAAGTCCAATAAAGCAACCGTTCATTACAAGTATTATTTTATTTAAATAACCCACGTTACATGGTGTCAGAAGTAAAAATACTTAATCAAATTAATGAAAAAGTTGTTGCATAATGGCTACGAACGACGCAGTATCCGGCATAAAACCGCCAGCCAACCTACACGTTGACTCGGACAAATCCACGTGCTGGAAAAAATGGCTACAACAATTCGAGTGGTATGCCACAGCTATACAATTAGATAAAAAACCAGCAGAGGTGCAAGCAGCAACATTTATGGCCGTGATTGGTTCGGATGCAATTGAAATCTTTAACAGTTTCAATCTGAGAGATGAAGATCAAAATAATTTACAAATAATTAAAGGCAAGTTTAAAGAATACTTCGCGCCTAAAACAAACATATCCTTTGAGAGATACATATTTTATAAAATCGAACAAAACGAAGATGAACAGTTCTACGAATTCTTAACAAGAATAAAAACACAAGCAAGTAAGTGTGAGTTCGATAATTTACTTGATGAAATGTTAAAAGATAAAATCGTTTTTGGAATTAGATCTAATCAAATAAGAGAGAGATTATTAACAGAAGATAATTTAAACTTAAATAAAGCAATAAGCATCTGCAGGACGAGTGAACAGGCCTCTAAGCAGCTAGATGAGTTTGAAAGTGGAAATAAAATTGACAAAATATCTACAATGAAAAATGTAAATTCCAAAAAAGAACAAAACAAAAGTTTCAACTGTAAAAGGTGCGGTACAAATCATAAAACCAGAGAATGCCCAGCGTTTAACAAAGTATGTACTAAGTGCAACAAAACCGGTCATTTTGCTAAGATGTGTAGAACTAAAAAGAAATATGAGACTAAACACAAAAATAGAGTAAATGCTTTAGAAGAAAGCTCAAATTCAGAAGATGATGTTTATATATCAGCGATTAGTACCAGTGGTAACAATAATTGGACAGAAGAAATAAAAGTTGGCAATGTAAAGTTTAAAGTAAAATTAGATACAGGAGCTGAGTGCAATGTACTACCAAGATATTTGATGGACAAAACTAATGCAAGCTTAAAAGCAAGTAGAACTAAAAATTTAATAAGTTACACAGATGACAAAATGGCAGTTCTAGGTGAAACAGAGCTACGCTGTAAAGTAAAAAATGAAGAAACTAATATTGTATTTAAAGTAGTTCAAGAAAATGTAACACCAATTCTAGGACTTGAGACTTGTGAAAAATTGCACCTTATCGCAAGAGTTAAAACGTTAAAGGAGACGCATTCCAAAGAAGATATTTTTGAAGGCTTAGGTTGTTATAAAGACTATGAGTATGACATCGACCTGATCGAGAACCCAAAACTAGAAATTAAACCGTCAAGACGAATTCCACATGCTATACGAGATGAGGTTAAGCGAGAACTTGATAGAATGGTAAAATTAGATGTCATCAAACCTGAAACAGAGCCTACTCCTGCTGTGAGTCCTATGGTTGTTGTCAGACAAAAAGGTAAAATAAGAATATGTATAGATCCATCAGATGTAAATAAAAATATCCTGCGACGTCATTTCCCACTTGCTACAATAGAAGAAATTTCAGCTGACATAAAAGGTTCCAAATTCTTCGCACTATTAGATTGTACCAAGGGATTTTGGCAAATTAAATTGTCAGAAAGGACACAAAAAATATTAACATTCGCCACACCATGGGGAAGATATTCCTTTAAAAGACTACCCTTTGGAGTATCATCAGCACCTGAAATATTCCAAGAAATTTTAACAAATTTGTTCAGAAAGTTTAAAAATGTAAGAGTATCAATAGATGATATTTTTATTCATGCAAAAAGTAGAGAAGAACTACGCAAGACAGTTGGTGATGTCATCGACATACTGAAAAAGTCAGGCTTCAAACTTAATAAAAGTAAGTGCATTCTCGAAGCACAAAGAATAAAATTTCTGGGGCACATAATCTCCGCAAATGGACTAGAAGCAGACCCAGATAAAATAGAAGCCATACAAGCAATAAAAACACCAACAAATAAAACAGAACTTCAAAGATTGTTAGGGATGATTACATACCTAAATAAATTTATTCCTAATATGTCAGATTTAACAAATCCATTAAGAGAGTTATTACATAAAGACACAAATTTTATTTGGGAACATTATCACGAAGAAGCATTCAACAAAATAAAACAAGTACTACAAAGACCCCCAGTACTGAGACTCTATGATGTAAACAAACCTGTAACCTTAACCGTAGATGCTAGTTCTAAAAATCTGGGAGCAGCACTTCTCCAAGAAGGACAACCTATAGCTTATGGAGCAAGAGCATTATCAAAATCTGAACAAAATTATCCACAAATAGAAAAAGAAGCGCTCGCTATACTCTTTGGGTGTAAGAAGTTCCATGAATATGTTTATGGTAAAGAATTAACTGTGGAGTCAGACCATAAACCACTAGAAACAATTTTTAAGAAGAATATACAATCTGCTCCAGTCAGGTTGCAACGCATAATGTTTCATCTTGCACCATACTCGCCAAAAGTCATATTCAAAAAAGGTACAGAAATTCCTTTAGCAGACTTTCTTAGCCGAGACTGTGACGCATCAAACTTACAATATGAACAAGAAGAAAATCTAAAAATTGCTATTATCCTACCCATGTCAATAAATGCTATAGATGAACTTATCAATGCAACAAAAGAAGACCCAGATCTACAGTTATTAATAAAAATAATAATGCAAGGATTCCCTGACACAGTCAAAGACCTACCTCCTGAGTTACAGCATTATTTTAACTTCAAGGAAGAATTAAGTTATTACAAAGGAATTATTTATAAAGGTGATAAAATTGTAGTACCAAAATCACAGATTCCTAAGATGTTAAAGAGTATTCATCAAGGTCATCTAGGGATACAAAGTTGCTTAAGAAGAGCCAGACAATTTCTCTATTGGAAAGGACAATATAATGATATTACAAAATTGATAAAAAGTTGCTCAATATGCGAACAAACACAAAGAGATAATACTAAAGATACTGTATTAGTTAAAAGGATTCCTAAACTCCCATGGCAAATAGTTGCATCAGATTTATTTGAGTTAAAAGGAAAAACTTATCTTGTAATATATGACAGCTACTCAGGATACTTAGATTTTCAAGAACTAAAAAGTCAGTCATCCTATGAAGTAATAAAACAACTTAAATTATGGTTTTCTGTTCATGGTGTACCGGAAGAGTTACAAACAGACAACGGAACACAATATATGTCTAGTGAATTTAAGAATTTTCAAAAAGAGTGGAAGTTTAATCATGTCACATCCAGTCCACATCATCACCAAGGCAACGGCCTTGCTGAACGAGCAGTGCAAACAGCAAAGAATATCCTAAGGAAATGCAGCATCGACAAATCAGATGTCCAACTTGCCTTGTTGAACTGGAGAAACACACCAAGAAATGACTTGTTAGGTTCACCCAACCAACGACTATTCAGCAGAATTACTAGATGCCCAGTACCTACTAGTGACAAAAATTTAAAACCTAAAATCATACAAGGAGTTACAGCTGAATTACAACGATTAAGAGAGAAGCAAGCTAACTATAGCAACAGACATACAACAAAATCACAGAAGTTTGAAATCAATGACAAAGTCAGACATAAAGTGTCTCATCGACATTGGGAAGGGGCGAGAGTAGTGGAAAAGCCTGAAAGTCTACCAAGGTCAGTGATAATACAAACAGACAAAGGTCAAACTCTACGAAGAAACTCAAACCACCTGCATAAGACACAAGCAGACATAACCAGCAACAGAGTGGTAGTACCAGAAACTAAATATGTACAAGAACCAGCAGAACAACCAATACCAGGACAAGCTCAGTCACCAGATGTTCCAAAGTCACTCCCAAGGTCACCACATTCATCAACAAGCTCTACAAACAATGTGCAAGAGTCAAATCCGGCTCAACCAGTGACAGCACCGAAGACATCAAGATATGGTAGAATAATTAAACCTATAAAAAGAATTAATCTTTAATTAATTTTAGAATAATAATTCTTATTAAGTTTCTATATTTGTCTGTAACGCATTAGTATATAATATACTTGAAAACTTATGTAAATTTATGATACTCTATGATGATTAATTACTTGTTATTACAATTAGTAGTACAAATATTTACTTTGTTTAAAACTTTATAATGTATAAAATATAACTTAGATATATTATTAGAAAAAACATATAAATACTAAATAAGATTAATAATAGTAGAGACTTAATACTGAAACATTGTAATCTTAAATTACTAACTAAATTGTAACATCTCTTAAGCCAGTGTGTAACTGTTGTTTAGCCTAATATGTTTATTGATATTTTGAATTTGTTTTTATAGAAAGGGAGATGTAACGTATAGACATTAGACGTCAAAAAGATACTTCGTAAATGAGCCCTGGCTGACACCTAATGATTATCTGTCGTAATGTAACACTTCCTTTTCCTCTCTCGTGCGCTACATGTACATACAAGTCCAATAAAGCAACCGTTCATTACAAGTATTATTTTATTTAAATAACCCACGTTACACATTTCTTATTAAAAAAAAATCTCTGGCATCTAATTATTAATACACTATTTAATAACACATTATTCAATAAAAAAAAATATTATTACCTCTAAAATTTTTAATCTTCCATATCTTGACCTGTTCTCAGCTTGGCTTTTATACCACTTCTTGTTTGCGTACCATTACAGCAACTGCCTGACGCTCAATTTTCTTTCGTATTGAAAGATGATCGATGACCGCGATGACGACGCGATCCAATTGCAACCATGTAGACCAGGGACAGGTCTCTCTTCACAGTCCTGTCTTGTATATTGCTTGCACCGTTTTGTTCTATTTATTTATTTTTAATATTTCGCTTTTTACTTTTCCACTCCTTTTTTCAATTTATTTAATTATCAATTCCTTAGGCAGTGGACGGTGCGGTGCGCGTGCACTGTATAGCGCTTGCACGCGCACCGCCTGGCAGGGTCGCCATGTGATGTGCGGTGCGGGAGATATAATAACAAGACAAAAGTTGATTCTCAATTGATGATTTATTCTCTGAAATATAGTGTTTTATATTTGTTTTCAACTAGGTCGCTACGTGACCCATCAACATACATTTTTGTTATTCGTTGTCAGCGTAAATATGTTGTTCAAGGTTTAATTATAATTTACAAAATTTAATGCTTATTTAATGAAATCATCTTTAGCAATGTAATACAATTTACAATACAAGCTTATTTTCTGGGTTTGCTTGTTATTGGTTTACGTCGTACACTACACAAAGCAATTTAATTATTTCTTCAATCTGCGATAATAAGCGCCACTGTTTCACGCTCTGACACATTTTATTGTGTTCTGTTCACAAGTGTGAGGACTTATGACAAGGTTTGTTTAAAGGACTTTTTTTTTAATAAAATTTCGGATCAGTAACGAATTTGAAATTTGTAACGACAATTTGTAATTTTAATCTATAATGACCAATGGAAATAGAAAACACTCAATAACTTGTTTCGTGACAACGTTTTTCGTTTTCTGCCTTAGTAATTACGATTATCTAGTTTCAAATATTTTTTTTAATTGTTGTTGTTACAAATAAAATGGAAAAATATGTTTTGTAAATATTTTATTATACTATAGAAGACGAAGCTAAAATCTATACAAATAATAAATCTGTTAAAACCTCCGTTTTATTAATACACTATATATCATCAAGAATAAATTTCAATAGCGCGTTTTTTTTTTGTATCAGCGCCATCTCTTATCGTGTTTTTCTCTGTTCACGTATCACGTAAAAGGTACAAAACCAATGTAAAAAACTGTAAAAAAATGTAAATAACTTTAATACATAAAAATTAAACATAACTCACAGTGTAATTTAGTTTTTGTTTCATTGTAATCAAATTTAAAAATAAATATTTAAGAAAATAGAAATAGGTACCTACGCCGCCAACGCCATCTGGTCTAAGGAATCTTAAAAACTCACAAAACTTATTTTTGAGTTATTATTTTGCTAAACTTAAAAGTTTACTAAATATGTCGGATAGGAATAGAAATCGTTTTAATATTTTAGATAAACATCATTTTCAATTAATATAGGTACTATTATGTTAAAAGTCACTAAATATAAAAACGATATTCTACTATTATACGATAGATGGCGCATGTAGGTGATAAAAAATATAAATTTATAATTTTTAAAATTTTAGTTAAATACCCGTGCGAAGCCGGGGCGGGCCACTAGTATATAATATAATATATAATTATATATATTTAATTCGTAATTTACAAAGAACACATCAATTATTTTCTTTTACCATTTCTAATCTATGTATTATATATATATAGGAGACTTTCTATAGATATAGTCACTCATCACGATATCTCTGGAAGTATGAGACCTAAAAACTTGAAATTTGGTAGGAATATTCCTTTTGCCAAGTAGAGGTCAGCTAAGAACGGATTTTACGAAATTCTACCTCTAAGGGGATGAAAAAGGGAGGCAAAGTTTGTATGGGACAACGTGATTCCTTGGTCCAATCTACTTCAAATTTGGCATAAATATTCTTTAACAGAATTGATTGAAGACGTGTTTCATATTTTATCGAAATTCATTTCCTAACGGGGTTAAAAGGGGGTAGAAAATTATTTTGATATAAATACTCCTTAGTGTTTTTTTTAAATTACATTTTATTTAGACACATGTTTGACAACTCAATACGTCTATTATAATATATGTATTTTCCAGTATTGACCCAGGTGTAGGTGATATCTTTTTTTGGGTGCTCCTGATGGAACAGGCAAGACTTTATATTAAACATAACAAAATTAAGTTGTAAATATACCGTGTAATTGCTTTATTGTAAAATAGTGTCTTATATAATATTTTTTAATTCACTGTTGGTGTTGTGTTAAGTCAAGGGTTTTAAACTAAATGACTCATCAGCAAGGCATCTGAAGTTCACAATGATACTGATATAGAAGACACCGAAGTGAACTTGGAAATATTTTTGAATTATACGGCATTAACACCCCAATTAGTACAGATTGGCACCACGGACTAATGTTGGAACAAGATCAGAAAACATTATAAATCATGTACCCATTTAACTTTATCTTACACTAAAACTAAGAAGGAGGAGATAAAAGCTGTCTTGGACTATTATTAAATATAAATATATGTTTGACATACACACACGATCGTCTGTTCCTAAGGTAGGCAACTTAATGCCTGTGTTTTCGGTAACAGCCGACTGATATACAATTTTTATAAATATACACATAAATAATACATATATAAATAAATAAATATTACACCCAGACTTGAGGCGGGAATCGAACCCACGATCCTGGAGTAGAAAGCAGGTTCACTACCAACTATGCCGAATCAATTAAAATTTAAAAAATAATTACTTGCGGGTTTATTCAAATCTAAACGACAAAATCGAACTGACTTGTGGTGTAATTATACCTACGATACAACGAACGAAGTATTGATGACCGTTCTGGTGTAGTGGTGCAAGTAGTCACATCAATGCCTCGCCTCAATGGTGGTGGTCGTGGGTTCGATTCCCGCTCGGGGCAGATATTTGTATTTGTGCCATTCAGGTCTGGGTGTATATCTGGGTGTATAGTGGGTTTAACCACCATGCCCCGGAGAGTACGCAAAGCCGTCGGTCCCGATTGTTATCATGGATGCCTGTGGAGTGGAGTGGTGTAGAAGCGCAGCGCAGTGGAGCAGCGTGGTGAATTTAGCTCCAACGCTTCTTCTATATGGAAAAAAGGCCTTCGCTCAGCAGTGGGTTATTTACAGGCTGATACAATAGACTACAGTACAGGAGCATTTGTGGCCTGCAGTGATGAAACATAGCCTTACCATAAATATGAGAGTCCATCTGAGGGAGATGTTACTGCCGGACAGTTCTCAGACCTGTTGCTTAAAAAAGGAAATGGTGATTCCCGGGAACCATATAATAATATAATGTATGAGTGTATATGAGTATGTATTTACCATAAACAAAGCTTAAGGTCAAACTCTTACTGTAGCGGGAGTATATTTAAGCGAAAACTGCTTCTCTCACAGTCAGTTGTATGTGGCATATTCCAGAATAGCCTGGTAATTCTAGCACTCCGAACGAAAAACAAAAAAATATTGTTTATAAAGAAATACTACGGAAGGTGCAGTATTTCGATTTCGTTGTAAGAAGATAATACCCCCGTGTAACTTTCTCCAGATCAAAGGCAGAGCTTCTTCATCATAAAATATAACAAATTTCATTATTATTTTAATGTTTAATTAACTTTAAATTCCTACTCATTATAATATATAAAATTGTTATATTTTATGAGTATTCAAATATTTTAACATAACAATTTATAATATGTTATAACAAAATTAATAACGTAAAAAAAACCAAATCGGTTAAATTATATTTAGATACATTACATACTGATGAAACATAAATAATATTTTCGATCTTACTGACATAATAGTAAAATAATAGGAACTGGTTATTTAAATAAAAAAATAAAAAGAGCTCTCAATAATAGTTTTTCCCACAAAAGAAGAAACTTAAAAAAAAATTAAAAAAAAATTGGTCTGTAGACACCTGGATTCGAAGCCAGGTTTTCGTATTTCGAATCGGCCCGATTCCCATCCGAGCTATTATAGTCCAAGATCCCAGGGCCGCCAGACGTCACGT
Organism: Euphydryas editha; assembly: GCA_036937285.1. Classification (NCBI taxonomy): domain Eukaryota; kingdom Metazoa; phylum Arthropoda; class Insecta; order Lepidoptera; family Nymphalidae; genus Euphydryas; species Euphydryas editha. Next base: position 1,886,014 of record JAUPFZ010000017.1, on the reverse strand, counting down.
ATTTTCTGACGGATGAAATGTGGACGATGGAGTAGTGTTAGTATGTACTATGATCGTATGCCTACCTGCTAGCTTGGTCAAACGGCCAATTTCCAGGTATCAGGTAATCAAGGTACATAAAAACATTACTTACTTCACGTAAATTCTCATGGCTGATTTTCATATATGTTTCCGAGTGTATAGTTAAAAATAAATTGTCAATACTCCCAGACACTTTCCGTCGGCCATATTGCTTGCCAGACGCTTTAAGGGTCTCAAAATATAATAATTAGTTAACTTCACGTAAATTCTGACACTCCACTTTTATATATGTTCATCCGACAACTATTTTAAAACCTTTGACAAGAAAACAGACCGATCCAAGGGGCCAATCATTCCCTAAACTAAATTTTAATATCTCTGTGATTGGGAGCGCGAGAGCATTATCTACGCGCATGAGACTGAGTGAGACCGAATGAGTGAATTTAAAAAAATTATTAAAAAAAAATTTCATTTGTCAAAAATTTGAAAAACTATGTGTTATTTTTAAAAAATATTTTTTATTTCTAATTAATAAATTGAAAAAAAATATAAAATTAAAAATGTCGGCTAACTTTAGTATTATTTATTATATGTCAATTTTTTTTCTTATTTTTGTTGCCATAATTTACTTGTCAACAAAAGTTCTAAAAATTATAAAATATCTGTTCAAGTAATTTTCATAGCCTTAACAGCGCAGTCGGTCTCACTCAGACTCATGCGCGTAAATAATGCTCTCGCGCTCCCACTCACAGTGATATTAAAATTTAGTTTAGGGGATGATTGGCCCCTTGGATCGGTCTGTTTTCTTGTCAAAGGTTTTAAAATAGTTGTCGGATGAACATATATAAAAGTGGAGCGTCAGAATTTACGTGAAGTTAACTAATTATTATATTTTGAGACCCTTAAAGCGTCTGGCAAGCAATATGGCCGACGGAAAGTGTCTGGGAGTATTGACAATTTATTTTTAACTATACACTCGGAAACATATATGAAAATCAGCCATGAGAATTTACGTGAAGTAAGTAATGTTTTTATGTACCTTGATTACCTGATACCTGGAAATTGGCCGTTTGACCAAGCTAGCAGGTAGGCATACGATCATAGTACATACTAACACTACTCAATCGTTCACATTTCATCCGTCAGAAAATACGTGACGTCTGGCGGCCCTGGGATCTTGCTCTATTATAAGATTAACAATGACAGCGAAATTTACCTTCGTATTCTAATGATATTTTTTAATTGCGTAAAAAAGGGATAAAATGACATTTTTTAAAAATAAATCCTAGCTAGATCGATTTATCGCCCCCGAAACCCCCTGCATACTAAATTTCATGAGAATCGTTGGAGCCGTTTCCGAGATTCAGATTATAAGATTTTCCAGTATCGACGCAAGTGTAGGTGATGAAAATATAAATTTATATTTTTTTGAAATTTTAGTTAAATACCCGTGCGAAGCCGGGGCGGGCCGCTAGTTACATCATATACCTACCTCCTTTAATAAATAATTTCTTTTCTAAGTAAATAGGTATTATCATTTGATTCGGCTACAGATCTTTGGCTTCAGAACATATTTTACTTGGAAAACATTAGTTTTTCATTATGTTTGAAAAATGTTCTTTGTGACATTATATTTATATTTCTTCTTTAGTCCTGATAACCCTTGACTTTGTTCATATACTTTCTATTATAGTTTATACTAGCTGTTACTTACGGTTTCTCCCGCTTGGAAGTTAATTTTTTCGAAGTGGAACGGGATACTTTGGCCGTTAAGCTGAACTAAACTGAACTGACTCAACCTGTATACATTCCACTGCTGGGTAAAGAGGCCTCTTCTTCATATAGGAGAAGGGTTGGAACTTAACCCATCACGCTGCTCCAGTATGGCTTGGCGCATAGTTTCCCAATCATGACTAACGATCATTATCAAATGTCTGTGACAACAACCAGAGCCGACGGCTTTACGTGCTTGCGGGACACAGCTAGTTAGATATAAATACAAGAAAATACTTTACATCCACTGTTCTGCGAAAGTATGGTATTATCTCCAAGTTTAAATATTTATTCCTTTTGGTCGTGTGATATTTTTATGCGAAATAAAGTAAGTTATAAAAATCGGAACAATGCATCGCCAACCAATCGTTCAGAAACTAAAATTTTAAACAAATTTTGACAAAATAGCGAATATAGTATATATACAAATAATTGCATAGAACGAAACTCATAAAAATATAATCCGTTGTCTTCAGCATTGTTGGAATAACACGCGTCCAGTGAACTATCGATTAAGCTTAAAATAGCAATGTGAAACGGAGAGAATTTTCAAATGAACGCGATTCATGATAAAATTGTAGCGATATTCTGTTTGAAGTAATATTTGCTTTTAATTTAAAATTCCTTTATACATATTACTTATCATTATTATTTCCCGAAAGTTTTACAAATTTACGCCGAGTTGCACGAATCTTTAAAATTTAAGTGCTTATTAAACTAATTTAATCACAAGAATCGTGATTATCTGTTGCACAAAACGTACATCTGATTAAGTTAACAAAAAAATTTAAATTAATCATGAGATCAACTAATTTTAAGATTAATTGCAACTTAACTAACGGAAAATTAGCGACGGTTTCGTGCAACTCGCCCTTAGTCAATAACAAATTACAATAAAAATACAGTCTGCAGTTTAATGACAACCGTTCCTGATGTAGTGGTACGAGTAGTCGCTTTACCGCTTGCAGTGGGTTCGATCCCGCTCGCAGCAGATATTTGTATTTATACAAATATTTGTTTCAGCCCCGGCTAGCATGCGCGCACGACAAAATTTTGTCTACCCCTTTTCTCGTATTATCTCTCTTTGTCTACAGTAGCTAACATGCGTGCACGTGATACTCTTCTCATTACGTTAATAGAAGAGATAACATTAAGTTTTAGATTTCTGTGGTATTTATTTCGACGGGAGCTAATATGACATAGTAGTTTTGTCGAATTTTGACGTGATGTTGACGTTTGAAGAAGAATATTATCGACGAGATAAAGTAATTAGAATTAATTTTCTTCGGAAGAGAATTTTGTCTCTCGTAGAGCGCATGTTAGGGTAATCGAGAAAATACTTGATGTAGACACATTATCTCTCTCTCTCTCGTCAAGAGATATCTCGGTACGCATGCTAGCCCGGCTGGTCTGGGTGTATGTTCTTGTGGGTCTCCCCACCGTGCCTCAGAGAGCACGTAAAGTTGTCGAACCCGGTTGTTATCATAGACAACTGATAGTCATCGCTACTCATGGTAGGAAAATTATCCACTAACCCGAACTGGAGCAGCGTGGTGAATTAATTAAGGCCTTTATCCAGCAGTGGGACGTTTATAGGCTGATTTAGTTCAGATTATCAGTTCAGATATATAAAATCAACCAAAAAAAAAAAACATTTAAAATATTAAAATGGTAGAAAGGGTATATATAAATAAAAACAACTCTACATCCAAAAAATTTAATAAACAATATAATTATACCATAACAATGTATGTATATGTTTTAATAATAATTAGCCCAAACAACATTAAAACGTAAAAAAAAAAAATTGAAAAATTATTAAAAAAAGTATTGTTTTTTTAATAATTTTTTAACGAAAAAGAAAAAAAAATATATTTTTGAATAACAAGTGATTAATTTAATAATTAAAATGCATTAAATATTAATAAGTTAATGGCACAGTTTCATATATGATTAATAAAATATAGTGATCATAAAACTGTTGCAAAATTTTATAAAGTTCATTTATTTATTTTAGTTTTCATCTATCACGAGGATATCAAAAACTCTTAATTTATAAGATAGTATATGTTTCGAGGGAAGTTACATGTATGCATGTAGAAAAGATTAAAGATTGATATATAAGTAAATATAAAATTAAAAACTAAAAAAAATTAACATTATATACCTAACTAATATATAAAAGTAACTCGGTATTTTTAATAGTTTTATAGAAACGAATCGAATTAAACGACATTAAATACTATGTCGTTTAAATTTATTATAAAATAATATAAGTAAAAAACTTTTTTGTTCAAATTTTTATATATTTTTAAAAGATATATGATTTCACTAATTTTCATATCTAAAATCGTCAGAATAATTTCGTACTACATTTTTTAATTCGTATGCCACAGTAAATTTAATATATTTTAAACAAAATATATCAAGTTTCTTTTGTTCCATTCTCCTGGCCGGCTTCTTCGTATCCCTTCACGAGGTTCTCTAATATAAATCGGATTGTGATTTTGTATATATTCTCGATGTTGGGTGTGTATCTATCGCCGAGCGTCGTCTTCGCTGCTTCGAGGAACGGCTGCTCGATTTTCTGAAATAATGAAAACAAGGCTTAAACCTAAGAATGTAGTATAACAAGCATGTAACTTCATTCTGTCGGACCACAAAAATAATTGTAGTCATAGCCAAATCGCGTTTTTACAATCGCTATCATTTTAGATAAGAATGAAAATGTATGGGAGTTACGTATTTTTATCGCAAAGTCATGGGGTTAGAACAAGCGAATAGAAAAATCACAGCCACGTTTATAAAATTTGATAATTCGTTAAGTAGAAATAGAAAGAAACGTCGTCAATTCTACAAATTTTCATCGTTTAATTCCATACAAATGTTATATTTTTGATAAGAGCTAACGAAACGAACTCGAAAATTTTAATCGCTAATTAACAAAAGCCAAGACCACGATGAAAACGTTAAAAAATGGCGTCTTTAGTATCAGCTGTCACTATGACTGAAAAGTGTCAGTCTTTATTGACGTTTATTTTTTTCGATTCGATCTTTCGATTTCTGCTGTTTGTTTTGATATTAGTGATATCGTATTGATGTTATTATTATTAATTTTAATAAAAAATAATTAGCATATTTTTAATTTTTATATTACAAATAAAATAATATATATGTGTTTGATTTTTGTTTTTCAATTTTGAATTCTCATTATCCGGTAGGAGATATAATATGATTATGTTAATTTAATTTTTTGAATTTAACAATTTTAATTAAAGTCTCAAAAGCGGTCATTTGACCGCTCTGGCCTCTGGTAAGTTTAGTGTTAAAAATTTATCTTACCAAAAAGTTTTCCGCCTTGAACCCTGGAACTTGTCGATGCGTGCCACCCACGTGTCTCACATAGGCGAAGAATGAGTCCATGTCAGCGAGGCCTTTGATCCCTTCGTCCAGGGTATGCATGACCTTAGTGGCGTGTTCAGCTAACTCCGTGGAACTGACGAAGGCTTCCTTATTACGAAGCTCGCGAAACTTCTCGAACAAATGAAGCAGCTCTTCGTTTTCTTCGAACAGTCTGTAAATTGATAATTGCTTATTAACTTATTTAGTTTTACATATGTACATTTACTTTATACTACGCTATAACGCAACAGTAACCTAAGATTATTAATTGAAGTATTTTATGAAATATAAATAATCTATTTCATTAAACTGGTTATAGCTGCATTAGACAACATTGATTGCATAATGTCTCGGAGAACACATAAAGTCGTCCGTCCCGGCTGTTATTATAGAGACCTGATAGAGATTGTTACTCATAGTAGGGAAATTATCCGCCATTGTGAAGTGGAGTAACGTGGTGAATTATGTTTCAACCCTTCTCCTATTTGAATAAGGGGCCTTTGCCCAGTAATATGACGCTTATAGGCTGATTTCACTTAATTCAGATTGCACAATGGTGTTAGAATAAAAATAAAAAGAACATTAAAAAAATATATATTACCGAATAATTATTCATAAATATAAGAGACCTTTGATGTGATATTACGTAAGAAATTACCAATGTATGCCACGCGACGTTTCAATGGAATATAAGTGACATGACATAACGTATATATTGTCAAAAGTGACCATTATAATGTCAATTATCGCCGCGTGTTAGACCATTTGTTGCTATAATTATGTAACTGTATATATATTTTGTTTTATTTATTCGATGATACGACATATGTGTTGTTTTTTTATCAGAATAAAAATTAATATTAATAAATTTGACGACGGGTTAGCTCAGTGGTTACAGCAACCGTTTATTGCGCTAGCGGTCGCAGTTTCGATCTAGCAGATGGTTAATGTTTGTATAGGCCATACAGACGTTTGTTGATTGACGATGTTTTTTTCCAGAGCTCAATACACAGGATTTATCCTACTGTGAGCCGTTGAGTGAAGACATTTATTTATTTACTAGCTGCTGTCCGCGACATCGTCTGCATGAACGCTATACTACACGTTGTTACAGAATGAGTTGAAGAAATAAAGGTTCACTCCCATACGAAGAATGAGGATCGGTCAATCATTGGGCCAAGATAGGCAGCTGATCCTCGAGTATCGACCGAGAATCAGATTTTTCATTGGGCTAAGGCTGGCTGGGTATCGGATGTTAACATCGTCCCAAGCCTGGTAACCGAGCATCGGTCGAGGATAGTAACCAAGAATCGGCCGATAGTCAGTGAAGTTCGGCCGAGGATAGCCAGTAAGGATCGGGCAAAAGTAGTGGCCGGTTGCTCACCAAATGTGCAAAAATAAAATTAAAGTTATAATTATAATTTATAATAATAAAGAAAAAAAAATATATATTTATAATTATAAAGAAAATTATATTAAAACTATACTTATACAAAATGTAACTAACTAATTAGTTGCTATTGAATACAAATAGATAACTTTAGAGTGAAATGAAATTTTAAATTTATAAAAAAAAAATTATTTCAATTTTGAACTAATAGTTACAAAAAAAATAATGAAAATTCTTAATAATAAGAAAAAAAAGTAGTAAAATTTTTATTTATTATAAAAGCAAGTAATGAAATTTTATATTAATTATAAAAAAATGAAATATTAAGAAAAAAAATTAATTCAATTTTGAATTAATTAGAGCATCGATCGGTGACCAACGGTGTACCAGCCGGTACCAGTAGGGCGATGATAGAGTACCCATGCTCGGCCTAGCATAAGTAGCCTAGTCTTGCCCGATCATTGGTTTTTTTCGAGTATAGGCGACTTCGTATGGGCTGCTTGTTCTCCGTAGGTGATAGCGTGATAATATGTTGCCTATATGTTGACCCGACTTCTTAATAATATTCGTGCCAAATTTGTAGTAAATCCATGCAGTACTTTTTGAGTTTATTCCGGAAATACATACAGACGAACAGACAAACAGACAAAAATTCTAAAAACTATATTTTTGGCTTCGGTATCGATTGTAGATCACACCCCAAGTATTCTTTTTAAAAAATATTTAATGTACAGTTTTGACTTTCCTACCATTTTATTATATGTATAGATAGATAGATATATTTATTTATAGTGTATTCTTGAACACGCACGGTGCACGTGCTGATCACGCCTCATGTTTACTACATGAGATATCCTTAATTGAAATATTAATTATCAATCATTTTATTGGTTTTTAATTTACTGTATTTCAAGATTTGGCTTAATACCTATGTCAATATTGGAAAATTCTTGGTATCAATATCGATTTTAATTTGATAATAAATGTGTGTGTAATTAATTTATTTTAACAATGTTATAGTAACGATTTTAAAATTTTAAAAATACATAATTAAGGGCCACTTACTTTCGCCGGTTGCTGAAAAAGTTTATCTGACACAAAAGTTACTGATAAGCTTTATTAGCAGGTGAAATAGGTATTTACGGCCACCTTAACTAAGAAACTACAACTTGTGGTTCCACAGTTTGCAAATAAAAATATCTGACAAATAAAGTCGAGTTTGAGGATGATAAAAGAAAAATATTATAAATTTTATCTGTTAGATACCGTTATACGTCAGATAGCTTTATCAGCATCCTGTGAAACAGACCCTTCGTAGTTAAAGTATTTAATAATAGTAATAAACAATTAGTAAAAAATACATCAATAATAAGAAGATGACGGTTTTTAAAAAGGTAACTTTTAAGTTTCTTGCCGATTGTTGTCAGCAGAATCTACATTCCGAATCGCTGGTAGCTTCACATTCACTATAGTTGATGAATTAATAATTGGAGACTATTATATAACTTGTAAAATGATGATTCAAAAGTGCTTTCGTAGCCTACTTTTCATGATAAGCCAGGTGTAATAATGTAGTTATAAAACTATTTATTATCTCTTATCATCTATAATTTATTATTTATCATCTATAACACAATATTAATGGCAAATGCAGTCATTTTAGTTGTTTTACTCGAAATAAAATTAACAGATAACTAATTAGTAATATTGACAGTACATTAATTATAAACAGCTTTATAATAAATATATTACTACTAATAACAGAATACAATAAATAATAATGCGCATTTATCACTTTTGTTAGGTATGTCAAATGTCGATTTAACGATTTAATAATTTATTTAATTAAAAACAGATTAATAATAAAAATATTTTAGTTGCCTGAAAAAAATAATGGAAAAATATTTACGAGTACAAGTATACGAGTATATGACGTACACGCCATTTTGTTTTATGTGTAAAATTGTTGGTAAAATTGTTATGTTTGTGGCATTTCTTAACTCTGTATGAATAGAATTTAAAGAATCGGTTTTTAACATAGAATTGCAACAAGAGAATATTCCACTATCATGTCATAAATATTTTGTATGAAATATTAAATAAATTAAAATGTTTAACATACACACACGTTCGTCTGTTCCTAAGGTAAGCAACCTAATGCATGTGTTTTAGGTAACAGCATAGGTAGAAAAACAAGATAAAGATGTACATTTTTTTAAAATAAATATACATATAGAAATGAATATATATGACACCCAATCGATTTTAAAATTATTTAATCGATTATTTTATTTTATATTCTTGATTTTGACTTATTGGGAATTTAATAAATTATATTTAGTTAAATTATCTTAAATTGGCTTCAGTCTTAAAATAAATTCTATATCACAATTCTTTGATAAATATTTGGAATTTAAGAAATAATCATATTTGTTGTATATATTTTTCAGTTTGAGCTGTCATTCTCCCTGTGAGAAATCATAATAGTTTATTTCTCTTGAAAAAAGTTATTATCAATTGTGTTATATATTAATTAAAAATTTACTTGTTGAGGCTTGGGGCGGGAATCGAACCCCCAACCCAAGAGCAGAAAGTAGGGTAACTGCCAAATGCGCCAATGGGCCAATCAAGCCAATCAAGCCAATCACATTGCATGCAACTGTCAAGAAAAATGGCTGACATGTCTAATATTGGACTTTTACAATAACAAGACTCAATAGAATTTAATATAGTTATTATGTTCATTCAAATTAACACACCGTACGTTTTAAAAGTAAAATAAAATAAATCATATCTTACTATGTTGTAATAAAGTTTTCTATATTATATACTAGCGGCCTGCCTCGGCTGCGCCCGGGGTATGTTTATGTACCTAAACCTTACAGAACAGAGAGACTAATTGTTTTATAATATGTATGGATATTAAGGTCAGTATACACATTAATGTATTTGTTGTGTATGAATGAATTTACACCGAAATGACACCGATACATTAATAGCAAAACGTGTGTAATATTTCCCACACAAAACATTGGCGAAATATTTTTTTATCAAATTGACATAACTAAACCCAGAATTCATTGTGATTTCACATAAAAATCATTTTGAAAACGTCACTGATTGAAAACACTTGCTCCTGAAGTCCCGAGAGAAGCTTGAAGCTAAAGTAATTTACATCAATCGTCCTTTAAGTTTCTATACCGGGTCGTCCCTCGGGAACATCGGTAAACGACCCTAAGCCACATCTTACAAACTTGTCTCTAAAATAAAACAATACGAAAATAAGTTTAACAGTTTAAAAATGAGATCCGTATACATTTTTTTTTTTTTTTGAGTAATTCAATTTTATTGCAGAAGTAAAACAATTATATTGCAGAAGTAAAACGATTATATTGCAGGTTACAGTTGCCAAGATGAAGTAGGATTGGCTCAGCCGTGTCAGTCGTATGGCTGATTATCACTATTAAGTGATAAAATTAGATATATTAAGATAATAATTAGTCTAATAAAAACAAGGTACAGAACAAGACCACAGTAGTTAGAAATATAGAGGAGATGACTTTTTTAAATTTTTTTTTTAAATGTTAGTTGGATGCAAATGCAAACTGGCAGACGTTCCACCTGATAGTAAGTGGTTGACGTCACCCATGAACATAAACTAGTTTACCTGGAACTAGCCCAGGCAACTCATTTATGTGTTGCCTATCCAGAGACATAAGCTGTTAAAGTCTCGGTACTAGTAATTACAATGCCTATCTTACCCTTCTCTGCGAAACACAGAAAAGCTGTTTCACGGGAGAAACAAGCAAAATGGTGGTACCCATGCAGCAGGGAGCGCGGCACAGCGCATCCCTCCCACCGGTAAAATTCTTATTTTAATTATAATCGTGGAGCCAATTTGGAACCAATTACCTGACATATGTAATCTTAAATGTTGGGATACTTAATGTCACATTAGACTTTAGTAAAAATATGTAACTTTGTTGTGATTAACGATTGAGTTTTCATTCGTTATAGTATGATAAAGATTTAAAATCTAAATCCTTTGAAGAGTACTAAACAAACGAAACAGGAATGTTTGAGGGCGCAGATAGCTTGTTTTCCCAGAACAAACTGCTCTAACTGACTTCTCGAGCCTAAGGGCGGTCCCTCACATGATAATGAAGAAAATATACGGCAACAATGTATGATTATTATATTTTGAGATTGCTGTGTCTGTTTATAAAATAGGTGAATTTATTTTTACTGGACGACCCCTGTGGGACCTTGAGCGTAGTTTTACTTTATCTCCAGCTAATTAACGAAGTATTGGCTAACTCATTTTTATGATCCGTACATACAAATTATAGTTATATATTTTATTTAAAAGTATTTAAAATAAAATTTTGTTAAGCATACATAAAAAAAATTGTCGCTTGTCAATTGGGGGTTGCCAATACTCGCCACGCTTGGCAGGCGTGTTGGCGAACGCAGTATGATATGTCAGGATATGGTGACGCTGCTGCTCATCACCACCCTGGTCGGTGCACAGTTGTTCGTACCACTATGCTCTTAGGTCTTTTACGACACCTCAGCAAGAAAGAGGTCGGGACTATTCTTCAAGCCGTTCGACGGAGGCTGGTTTGAACCAGTCGCTCTGGAGATCGATAGGGGAAACCTACGTTCAGCAGTGGACTTGGCTGATATGATAAGGATGATACATAAAATTAATAGCACGTTTTACGGCTTCCAGTAGTATTTTTTATTGAGTACTACGTAAATTTATACCTTATGTAATGTACAACCCCGAGAGCCTTTTCAGAATCCAGACTCTCACAAGGTATATACACTATACCTCTATTGATATACACAAGCTATAGTTGTAACTACATGGTTCTGTAATTTTTTGAAAAGTAAATATATATTTTTTATTATTATTATATTATTATTATTTAAAACATTTATGTTCTATGTTGACGAACGTTCTGGTGTAGTAGTACGAGTAGTCACCTCAAACCGCGCTCCGGTCACAGGTTCGATCCCCGCTCGGGACAGATATTTGTATTATATATCCTATAATCCTTCTTGTATATAGAGAAGAGACCTTTGCCTATTAGTGGGATGCTTACAGGCCGATTCACTTCAGTTAATTTCAGTTGTGCCCATATTCAAAGATTATCTAAGTTATCTATCTATCTAGGATTACAGTAATTGAATGTCCTTAAGGCCCTGATTTTGATAACTGCTCAAGACAAATGCTTGTCTAAGTCTTAAAAACCTGGTTTGGGCGTTTTTTATATGGTGTACGCATTTTTGAATCCAGGGCATTGCTCTCCCCTTCCTCACATTTGAGTGAAATCCTTTCATTGATTTAAAAAATTTATTTAACATATCTAATTTTATAATTATCTTCTCCTACATGGAGAATATATAATATAATAATATGTTTATTTGGACATAAAACGAGACCAGAGACAAATATTTGTACAAATACAAATATCTGTCCCGAGCGGGAATCGAACACGCGACCGCCGGCACGCAGTGTTGAAGCAACTAGTCGCACCACTACACCAGAACGGTCGTCAGGCTGATACAGTATTTTTCTTTGACATAAAGGAGACTAATGTAGAAGTTAGGTCCACGGTATTAGACACAAAGAAAGCTTTGTTGGCGTTTACCCAACGACACTAAATCATTTCTTGGTAGTTTACTCTATATGAAGGCAATGTCGAACTCAATATTAATACTATTTATTATTCGACTAAAAATATTATGATCCCATAAAAGTAGTCTGATATCCATGTAAGATTTATATGCTTCGGGATTGCGCAAATATTTTACATTTGTCACTTAATAATATATCTTCGGTCCCGGTTGTTATTTGTATGGTATATGATCATACAGTTAATTTTTAAAATATATGTATTTCTAAAAGTTTCTTTTGACTTATATTTTCAGCTAAATCTAAGTTCCGGTGAGCTTTTGTAGCTTAATTCAGAAATGCTCTTTTAAGCCGAATTGATTATGTATTTTTACCCGACTGCGACAGGAGGGTTATGTTTTTCGAGTGTATGTATGTATGTATGTATGTATGTATGTATGTATGTATGTATGTATGTATGTCCATTTCTTTGGCGCGCCCTACAGCCCAAACGGCTGGACGGTTTTTGACATATGAGGTGTCGTTGGATTTGTCTAAATTGTAGTAGTGACATAGGCTATATAAATTTTCAAAATGGCGTCCGCAAATGGCGGAATGAGGGGGGGGGGAGTTGAATATTTTTTCTTATTGTAGCAATATGGGTATCAAATGAAAGCTAGTAAATTGTTTTATTCTTTTTAGTTTATAATAAGAGTATTTTACGCAGTCGGGTTTTTTTGATTTTTTTTAATTAAGCATACTTGTCTAATTTTGATATTGGAAATAAACTAAGGCGATTTTTTACTGCACTACTAAAAATTATCTTTAAAAAATATTTAAAAAATATATATATTTATAAAAATTATACAAAATTATAAAAAAAGGATTGTTATTAGGTATTTTTTCTTTAATTTTTTACTGAATTTTTTGTTACTGCACTACTTTACTTACTTCATAGAAAATTATTATTAACGCCTGAGTAAAAACTTTACTCAAGTTTGATCAAATAAAATGTAGTAGCAATTATATTATGACGAAAGTCAATTATGAATTTATTTTCAAAATATTACAGTAATGTGTAACAACAAAACCTGAAATAATTTTTAGTTACATAGTTAGTTATTAGTGTCCTTAATTGATCTCATTGTTATTATTTATATCATTGTGATTAATTGGTCTCTTCGTGTTAACAAAATCAAAGAAATTATGAGAACATTTCAAGAAATAGCGTCTCATTTAAAATTCCCTTTTTCTATCAACTTGGTGATGTCGGATCGATTTAAATTAAAATATACAAGACTGAAATATGAAGTAGAATTGTATACATTATTCATGTTACGCTTCAAATAAAATGAAAATAGGTACTCGGATATCATCGCATTCGCAAGCCACAACGCTGTTAATCATTGTTTTATAATCCGATGTAATTTACGAATTTTCCGTTCCGAATGTATTTTTAAAATATATTATTTTTCAACTGAAATAAAAAAGATGATAGTTTTTGTTTCAAGCATTTTTGACGTGATAACGTCTAGTAAATTGATGAAAGCTATCGGGTGTTTTTTTTTCAAAAATGACGCCATTTTGTCACGTGTCGCGATTGAGCGAGAGCGCAGAACAAGCTATAGAGAGGCACGATCAGTTCGACTTATGACGCATCTCTCTTACACTCCATCGGACCGCTTTCGAGTACATCAATTCTACATCTATGTTTTCTTATGACGTTATCCCGTAAAAATTATCGTCCGTAAACCGACTTTACAGACAACCATTTTTTTATTGCTTTTTTATATAGATATATGAGGTTTATATCACTACAAATTATAAAAGAAAGTACGCCGCCGCGTCTGTCTGTCTGTTCGCGATAAATACTGAACGGATTTTCATGCGGCTTTCTTCAATAGACCGAGTAACTCATGAGGAAGGATAAAATGAATAATACTTAATGTTACGGTTTTATGTAATTTGATAAAAACAGGACAATATTTGTTGAAAATGTCGGAATAAATCAAACCGCCTGGGAGTTTTCATCGAAAACACTGCTTAATACCTTTGAAATTTAACAAAACTTTGTATTTTGGGATATTCCTTTTTTATAGGTCCATAGAAAAGTCCGCGATGTCATTTATATCTATGTATGTTTTCAAAATAGCTTAACCTTTTTAACTTCTAAAATAGTTGTCAAGTAATAATAATGCGATAATTGGAAAGCTATTTAGGCGAATACAGTATTATTCATTATCAATTTAAAAACCTTATCTTGAACATTTCACGCATTTAATGATGATCCCTTACACCATATAATTTAAATGATTATCTTAGGAAAGCTCCTAATGTAATAACTCGCAAAATAAAACATAACGCGCGTGAAAATAAATTTAAGCGCGGATCTCACAACGATGACGGGACTCGCTTGATGCAACTACTCCTGCGCTCTGCCCCTCGCAGTCGATAAGAACATCATATACTACTACTAGACGACCGTTCTGGTGTAGTGGTGCGAGTAGTTGCCTCAACGCCACGCGACCGTAGCGGGTTCGATTCCCGCACGGGACAGATATTTGTATTTGTACAAATATTTGTTTTCGGTCTGGGTTTATGTCCTTGTGGGTCTCCCCACCGTGCCTCGAAGAGCACGTAAAGCCGTTGGTCCCAGTTGTTATCATAGACACCTTATAACGATCGTTACTCATTGCAGGGAAATTATCCGCCAAACTTTGCTCAGCAGTGGGTGGTTTACAGGCTGATAAAATACAGTAGGAGTACATACTACTACTCATACTAATAAATTGAACGAGTAAAATTTTTTTTTCTTACGTTTGCTAATAAAACAGTCTATCATTCATTTTATTTACTTATGCTCCCCTCTCTTTCAATTAATTATTGTTTGATTATTTAAATTGACTTCTTAATTATATTACCTACAATTTGAAAGATCTTCAATCGTAATTTAATTTTATCACAATCATTTTTAATAGAAACTAGCGGCCCGCCCCGGTGCGCCCGGGGTATGTTTATGTACCTAAACCTTCCTCATGAATTTCTCTATCTAATGGTGAAAACTGTATGAAAATCTTACACATAGACAGATAGACGCGGTGGAGGACTTTATTAATTAATTTTCTACGTAAGCTGTACCTTGAAATGGATCAAATATAAATTCACTAATAATTAATTCGTATTTACAGGAAGATTATGAAAAACAAATAATAAAATATTTATAATTATAGTTATTAGTTTGGAGGATGTGAGGAACAAGGGTGTAAAGTTCCTCATCCGGTATTGAAATCACGTTGGGGTCACCAGTTTGGCGTAGAGGGGCTGCCATTGAAAAGGAAGGATCCTTCGACCAGACGGTGTTGCGTCTGGTGGGCTACGCGCCACTTAACGTTTGTTGTTTTTTTTTTTTTTTTTTTTTCGAAATGATTATTACTGTTGGCCCTAGCGGCCTTTACAGCGTCACCGGGTGGGGGGGCCGGGTACTGAGACCCAGCCGAGAAAGCAAATGGGAACTCCCAGAGGGGGGGCTCAGAGCGATCGTTCGTCCTAAGGGTGTCTCCTAGTGAGATCGCACCTCGGCTGAGGACGACGTCGTGCAAGGGGGAAAGGCGCTGTCCGGAGCGCGGGTCGATCGAGTGACGGCTTCACTCGCCTAGGCGTGTGTGAGCCGTCGAAGCGCGGAAAAACCGCCTCCGAGACCGGCGGAGGCGGGCGGTTAAGGAGGAGCTTTGTGAGCGTCCGTCCTAAGGGTGTCTCCTAGCGAGATCGCACCTCGGCTTAGGATGACGTCGAACGAGGGAAAGGGGCGCTCTCAGCTGAGCGCGGAGTCGATCGAGTGACGGCCTGGCGCGCCTAGGCGTGCGCGGGCTGTCGAAGCGCGGCGTCTTCGCCCCCGAGACCGGCGGAGGCGGTGTGTGTGTCTCTGTGTGTGTGTGTAAAGGGGGTTTGCTAATGTGATCCTATCGTCGGATAACGTTTGTTGTCGGGTTCTTGTATATATATTCAATCGCTTTGAAAACTTTGATAGCGCGATGTAGGATGCGTCAGTTCATATGTGGCGAGATAGTTGTCGCTACAGTAGGAAAGACAAAAATAATAAGAAGAGAGACAGATGGAGAAAATCTTGGCTTAAAAATGTAAGTCATTTCTCAATAGACACGGGTTTTTGCTTAGGAATGTTGTGTCCAAGGTTTATATACTCGTAGTTTAAGTCGCATTAACCAGAGCCAACTTTTGTTAGAAGACGAAATATTTAAAAATGAATACAACGTTTATTGAGAAAAAATAAGAAAATATAAGCGCCTCACACTGGATTGCCTTAAGTAGTATGAGATGCTTTGTCGCGGATCTGAAAACTCACAACACGATCGCCCAGGAGACAAGATCGGGTCGAAACCGTGACTGTTAGCACAAAATTTTATCTTTCCTCGACTTTATTGTATTGTGAATTGTTTTTTTATATATTACATTTGTTGCATGTATATTTATAAAAGTATAAATTTGCATTGTTTTGTTTGCGCACTTTTCCTGATACTTTTTCCAAACTAAATAACTGATAATAAAGGCGGCTGAGATCGCTGTAAGCGATAAGACTCCCTTTTGCATACATGTATCATAAATATATAATTATATTATAAATAAATAAAATAGGCTGTAACACGCCTATCTTTGCAAGTTCAGGGTTCAGTACAAGTCGCTTCATGCATGTGCTCATTTTTATTACTTTGTCGTAAAAAAAAACAGTAGTTTATGAATTCTGTGCGATATGAGCATTGAGTAGTATTTGTTATTTTATCGCGATAAAACTACCGAACGTGATGGTGCTTGTATTATACAATCAAGGACACAAATTAAGTCATAGGTCTTTTTTAATTAAATTACCACTAGATTTATAATTACATGGATAAAACCGTGGAACGCGAGCACATAAGAAAAACTATATATTAATTTGAAAATATATTTCTAAATAGTTTCATCGCAAAGTAGCGGTGAAACTTTAGCCTTATACGAGCTAGTAACAAACTTAGAATCGATTCAAAACTCTGTGATGTTCCGTAGAGTATACGGCGGGCAAACATGCTCCTAATGCGTTGCTGATGAGTGGAACCTTATTTAATATTAATAGCCATAGTTAAATAGTTTAAACGTTGAACGATTCAACTACACTTTAACTACGAGACAAACGCATCATCTCTGAAGAATAAGGGTGGCTTTTTTTTCGAAACAATTAGGTTTTAAGCCAAATAAAACAAGACTTTTAAGAAAAGTTTAGCTCTTTTTCTGGTAGCGATTTGTATCTTTAATCTAATTATCATTTAGAATTAAACGTTCCAAATATGAACTCAAAATTTATTTCAGAAGCCTTTTTAAATAATTTTAAATATCACACATAATTTTTAGTTCTAAGTCAAGGCAATATTTATATGGGATTGTCCAGATTATATACAGCTATAGATAAAAGTAGAATAACACAAATTGGCCCAAAAACCTAAGAGAAATCATTGTACAGAGATAAACGCACCATGTGATTTTTTGAGGAGTTACATCGTTTTCATTGAGATTTCATAATTATGTACCAATATAGTGAAGATGGTGAGGTGACGGCGGTTGAAAATGAGGAAGTTCCCACCTCTGGAGTATATCCTTTCAAGTAGAGAAAAAAACCAATCCTAAGTATTTATTAACTGGCAACAAATATATATAAAAAAAAAATTAAAAAAAAATGATTAATAACGTAGTGTGTAAACTATTATAAAATTCTTATCATAACAAAAGGTGAAATTGGAAAATCTATGTATAAAAAATAGGATATATGCGATATAATTTATGATAAATTTTGATTGACCCGTTGGCGCAGTTTGCAGTGACCCTGTTTTCTGCTCCAAGGGTTATGGGTTCGATTCCCGCCCAGATTCTGGGTGTAATATATGTTTAATTATATATGTATTATTTATATGTATATTTATTTAAAAAAAAGTGTATATCAGTCGGCTGTTACCTATAACACAGGCATTAAGTTGCCTACCTTAGGGACAGTCGACCGTGTGTGTATGTTAAACATATTTATATATTTATATATATTTATATATTTATATTTATTTAATTAGATACATCGGAGCTTTTCTAGGCAGTCTTAGGACTGTCGATCTGCATTTCCGTGTATATCTCGGATAGGCAATGTAAATTGTATACAATATGTAATAAAATGGCACAGACAACTAAGTACCCGTGGATGTGGTGTTTTATAATAAAAAAAACTAAACAAAAAAAAAATAGAAAAATATTTATCAAAATTGCTTCACAATAGAGAAAGGTAAAAAAATACATAAATTTTCTAGTTGTCTGGAAGATTTCGGCTTATCTGGAAGAAATGGCTAACTAGCCATAATATTACCCGTTTTACTTGAATAATTTGAATTTATTAGTTTATTTGCTTGATAAAAAAATGAATTATAACTAGGTAAACATAAATATTTAACAAACACTTATCCCTCCGACAAACTGTCACAGTTTGGTGGGTTAGGAAAATGTAAAAGCGTTTGGTTCAAAATAAATAATTTATTTATTATTATAATTTATTATCACAGTTTGTAATTGACATAAGCCTCTCTTGTTTGTATTTTATATTTTTATCGTGTATAATAAATTATAAATACATAAATAAAATAAAAAAAACATCCTTAAGTCATGGAACCTCATCTATTACGGTTAAAATATATATACGTATATTTTTGTGTCTTTAAATAATATCCTACATTAGCCTGTAAACATCAAACTGCTGGGTAAAGACCTCCTCTCCATATTAGAGACGGGTTGGAGCTTAATCCACCATGCTGCTCCACTGCGAATTGCCGGATATTTTTCCCTACCATAAGTAACTATCGCTGTTAGATGTCCGTGATAACAACCGCGCCCGACGGTTTTACGTGCTCTCCAAAGCACCGTGGAACGGGGAGACCCACAAGAACCCGGACCAGAAATAAATATTAGTACAAATATAAATATCTGCCCCGAGCGAGAAACGAATCAGCGACCGCCGTTGTTTATTTGACGTACCAGATATACACCAGATCGGTCGTCAAATAGTATTCAACTATAGTTAAATGCAAATTATAAAATAGTCTGTATTTTTATTTTAAACTCCTACACATTATTTCGTCAAGTAAATTTAAATTTTAAACGAGAGAAGTTAAAGTTTGTTGCTTTCGAGGAAATTTATGTTTTCTAATAAAATTTCCGATGCTTTACCGTTCCGAAGTGAAACTTGTTTTAAAAAAAAATTCTATTTGATTGTATTCAGGGCCGGATTTAGAGGTGTGGAGGCCCGGGGCAACAGAGGAGTGGAGGCCCCTTGATCTCAAATTTTGCTTCCCAATACGAAGTGTACAGGATACCTAAAAAAACGGTCTCGCGATATTTCACCGTTATTTATCCCTGCCGGCTTTATACCGGCCAGCAACATATTCCTAAGAAAAAAAAAATAATAAAAAAAATAAAGTCATCGCAACTCCGGACTGCTGTTGAAAAAAAAAGGCCATCACTTCTTCCTATTCCTAAAAAAAGGTCATCTCCTCTCCCTACTACACAATATCATATATATAAAAAAGTCATTGCTTCTACCTATCAATATTACTCGATAATTATCGGATGAAATATACAGATACTGTTTATTTACATTTTTTCCCGAAGTCTCTATTGTGGGGGGAACCCTCTTATGTGGAGGCCCGGGGCGGTTGCCCCGGTTGCCCTCTCCTAAATCCGGTCCCGATTATATCCAAAAAATATATCCGAACGACAAAAATAAGAAACAAGTCGTTTTTTGTTTGACGACCGTTCTGGTGTAGTGATGCGAGAAGTAGCCTCAACGCCAGCGGTCGTGGGTTCGATTCCCGCTCGGGACAGATATTTGTATTTGTTCAAATATTTGTTTCCGGTTTGGGTTTTATGTTCTTATGGGTTTCCCCATCGTGCCTCGGAGAGCACGTAAAGCCGTCGGTCCTGGTTGTTATCACAGATATGTGATAGCGACCGTTACTCGTAGTAAGAAAATTATCCGCCACCCCGGAGTAGAGCAGCGTGGTGGATTAATCTCCAACCCTTCTTCTATTTCGAAGTCTTTGCCCAGCAGTGGGTTGTTTACAGACTGATTCAATTCAGTTAAGTTCATTGTCGACTTGGCTATATTTTATGGTACGATTCCTATAAATTTATGTGTACGTACTAATAGGTAGGTACATAATGTGTGTCTTTTTACCCGACTGCGACAGAAGGAGGGTTATGTTTTTCGAGTGTATGTATGTATGTATGTATGTATGTATGTATGTATGTATGTATGTATGTATGTCCATTTCTTTGGCACGCCCTACAGCCCAAACGGCTGGACAGTTTTTGACATATGAGGTGCCGTTAGATTCGTCTAAATTGTAGTAGTGACATAGGCTATATAAATTTTCAAAATGGCGCCCGCAAATGGCGTAATGAGGGGGGGGGGAGTTGATTTTTTTTCTTACTGTAGCAATATGGGTATCAAATAAAAGCTAGTAAATTGTTTTATTCTTTTTATTAGTTTATAATAAGAGTATTTTACGCAGTCGGGTTTTTTGATTTTTTTAATTAAGCATACTTGTTTATGGTACGATTCCTATAAATTTATGTGTACACCATCATTGTTATAAACACATTGTAAAATTGTACTAATGAATGAATAAATAAAATATGATCTACTTCTGTGCGAGCAAAGCCGCTGGGTTATTAGGGGCTTTTTTTTCAAACATACGTACCTCGGCGTCTACTAGTGAGATTTATAAACATAGAAGGTTAGGGTAAAAAAAAAACAGCGACTAAGATTTCATAAATAAACCTCTATACACCGAAAAACACTACGCAAGAGACTCTAGTATGAACTCAAAATCAATATTTTAACAAATATATTATTGTTCTCTTATATTCACGCGAATTTTACTTATTTAATTAAAAGTATAAAACGGATTTTATCGCGTTTATTTAAAACTACAGTTTAACAATATTTAATTTAAATTATTTTCCGACGTTTCGGACCCTTTACACTTTACAGCGTCCATGGTCTCGGGGGACTGAGGTGGTGGGTGTCCGAATAATTATTCGGACTGTTAAACTGTAGTTTTAAATAAACGCGATAAAATCCGATTTTAGACTTTTAATTAAATAAATATATTATTGCTAGCCAGTGGACCCTTTTTATAGTAGGTAAACGTCAAAAAACATACTATTTACAAAATATTAATTTTTGTCTAATAGTCAATTGACAATCTATTAAATCATTTGATAATCCAACAATTTAAAAAAGTCTAATACAAATGAAAATTTCGCAAGATAGATTATAAGCTAACAATGAACATAATAACGGTGACATAATTATATAACGTATAATTTATATATGTTTTCTTCATTAAAGTTACAAAAAAAAAAAAAAAGAATCAATAGCAATAAATAAATAAAAGTGAAATTCTTCAACAAAACTACCTTTATGGCTTTGCGTGTTTCTAAACAATGTTATAACTCTAAATACTAATACGCCACTTGGCATTCAGGGTCCCAACGGCGCCGGGAAATTAAATTGTGCCCGTAGAAAAGCCTGCCACGGTTTATTTGTGAATAGATGCGATGTTTTCGAATTTTTTTTCGCATTATATCGGTGAGAATATTAAGCTACTGTTAGTGCTTTTACAACCTTTTGGTTTATTTGTACGTGGATAAAAAATTTATAAAAATATAATAAAAAGTTATAAAATTTATTAGCGAATGGTAAAATATTTTAATGTAAAAAATAAAATTAATAATATATAAGCAGATTTAATTAAGCTTGAATTTATGAGCGCACAGCTTGTGACCCACATATCGTTTTACACTAAATCAATGTCATTGCCTTGAGCGAAAAATGAAAATTAATTCATTTTTCGCTCAAGAATTTCGCTGAATTATGATTTGAATCACCTATATATATATATATATATATATATATATATATATATATATATATATATATATATATATATATAATAGTAAATGTCCCACTACTGGACAAAGGCCTTTTATTCATGTAGGAGAGGCTTGGGGCTTAATCCAATATGCTGCTAGTAGGTTGGCGCGTGATTTCCCTACCACGAGTAACGATCGTTATCAGGTGTCTGTGATAACAACCGGGACCTACGGCTTTGCGTGCTCTCCTAGGCACGGTGGGAAAGAAAGAAATATTTGTACATATAAAAATATCTTTCCCGAGCGGGAATCTAAGCTGCGACCTCCGGCGTTGATGCGACTACTTATGGTTTAATTTCGAAACTCTTTGAGGATTTGTTATTTTTGTTTTCCTCTTTTTTTTAATTAAAATTTAAAATGAATAATGAAACTATAGCAGCCGGCTATTTTAAAATAAAATTATTTGTTACATAACAGTTACAGTATTAACTTTTATAAATCTGTTCTCTTATATTTACGCGAATTTTATTCATTTAATTAAAAGTCTAAAAACTAAGTCTAAACGCGATAAAATCCGTTTTTAGACTTTTAATTAAATTTTATAAATCTATTCACTTTTTTTTTGCAAAAAGTTAAAAGCTAACTAACTTAACACGACCATGCTATTAAATAAATAAATAAATATGTATAACATACACACACGGTTGTCTGTACCTAAGGTAGGCAAATTAATGTCTGTGTTTGAGGTACTTTTTTTTGTAAACCGTCTGATATACTTTTTTTTTGTAAGAGATGTATTATATAAATAATACATATATAAAAACATATTTATTACCCCCAGACTCGGGGTGGAAATTGAACCTACAACCCTGGAGCAGAAAACAGGGTCACTGCCAACTGCGTCAACGAGCCAGATAAAATTTTTCCAGTGTCCTAGTTTGTAATATGAAGTTTGAAGTCAGAATTGACCACAGCCCTGAAGCAGAAAGTAGGGTCACAGCCGTGACGATTGCTTACAACAATTTTTTTTTTTACTCTATTAAAAATTTGATATTTCGTTAAAGAAATGTATTAAATAAATTAACGGTCGAGATGCTTGAGGTTTAATAAAAATATCAATTGATCTTTTAGGTTTAAATTTTGTTTGTATTATTGTTTTATTTGCATAAAATGATAGTCTTAAAATGTTCAATACATTAACTAATAATACTTATTTTTCCTCAGAATAAATATGTTTATCCTAGTACTTCAATGTATGGTAAGCTATATATATATATATATATATATATATATATATATATATATATATATATATATATATATATATACATATATACAGGATGACTGGTAAATTACTATCAATATTTAAGGAGAATACTCGGTACATGATTCTCATTCGAATTATGTAAAAAAATAGGTACTTAATTTTTGACCAAATTTTCATAAATTTCAATTCAAGTAAATGAAGCGTTGACACTCTACAGTCATGCCGGCGGCACGTGCACAGGTGTTGTACTGTGCCGCTTGTTCACATCTAAAATTTGCCAAAGTTCACATCATTTACCTAGTCAACAAATTTGTCGCTTAAACGAGTAAAATATCTTAGTATTTTTGCCTATCCTAAGCTAACTTTAATCCTGTTAAAGTATTAAGGGGGACTGAATCATGCTTGTTTATCCTGCTACCCTGTTAACACGTGGTGGTGTTTGGACGTAGATAAACTACCTGTTTTGTGTCGAAAGTGCAGCTAGCTGCTAGGGTGTCCAGACGACGCGTACATAATTGGATAATTGTTGAGTAACTTTACTTAAAAGTTTATTAATATTTACCTGTTTTAACGTTTAACGCAACGCAACGTTTAACGTTAACGCAATATCCTCGCTAAAGCTCAATGTGTAAAACAGAATATGTATATAGAATAATATTTTTAGTACAATTTATAATCAATTGAAATTATTTTAGTCTTTGATAAAAATTGATTGATTCTCAAAATAATCTTTTCAAAGGTTTTTATTTTATTTTAGTTGGATAACTTGGATAGACAAACTGGCAGACGTTCCATCTGATGGCAAGTGGTTGACGACGCCCATGAACATAAACTAGTTTACCTGGAACTAGCCCAAGCAACTCATTTATGTGTTGCCTATCCATTATTGCCATAAGGTGGTAAAGTCTCGATGCCAGTAACTATTAAACCCTTATAGTTTAAAAAGTATTATACCTACAAGGCATTCATTCATTCATTTGAACTAATGACATCCAATAATGATAAAATATTACGTATGATTTGTCAAATGTCACGTAGAACGAAAGGTGACATAAATGAAGACACGAAGGAAATCAATTAATTCGATCGAGATTACATACTCCATATAATTTGAAGAACGTAGAAATAGTAGATATTTTAACACTAACCCTTATCCTAAAATAACACAAACTTAGAATACGATAAACATTATACAAAGTCTATTGGGGCTTCGTGTACCGGAAACAATATATTGTTATTTTTGTCCACACAAGCACGCCGAAGGGTTAAAATTGGAAATTTTAGATATATGTAGTTATTTTGACAAGTACATACCGTTTATTTTTAATTATCTACAGCTACTATTAGCGGTCCACCCCGGCTGCGCCCGTGTGTACGTCAACGACCGTATGTATATGTACCTTCCTAGCTTTCTCATGAATCACTCTATCTATTTGTGAAACTGTATAAAAATCCGCGCAGCAGTTTTTAAGTTTATCGTGAACAAACAGACAGACTGACAGACGCAGCGGAGGACTTTGTTTTATAATATGTAATAACTGTTAAAGTGTAACGTATTATTTTTAAAATAATGCAATTACTTTTATAGAATTTTTACATTTTTTTTAATATATATTTTTAAATGGTTTTAATTAAATTTTATAATGCTTATTATTATTTTTTATCTACCCACTAACTACTACTTTCTATACATATATTTCTTAAATAAACTTGAAAAATAAAAATAAATTATTTTATTGATTAATAAGTGACAGTTACATATGACAATAAAATTTTATCAAATTTGATTTAACTAACAATCTTTAGAATAAATGGAAATCTCTTTATTCCATTATCATAAAAGAAAATATTTATTTTTTTATTCTACACACAACGAAAAAGTCCCTTCCATGTACTCAAATATTTAACAGTAATTCAACAATACCACTATTGATTTTCTCAACGAATACTATGAAGCATGAAGTGAAATGGTAATACAACGTTGTGACACTTAGTAAAGTCTTTAGTTACCAAATTTTTAGTATTCAAAAGGAACTTTGGAATAAGAGATTCAGTAATAGCGCGGTTATTCCTATTGTAACATTTTTACTAGACTGTATAGAGCTTAATGATATTAATGTCAAGGCTTTGAAGGAGTTAAAATTACATTATTAATTAGTTTAGTTAAGGGGCAAAGTTACCTTTTGTCTATTTATGGGAAACATAAGCGAAAATTATAGAAGTGCTTCTATCTAAGCGATTGGATTATCGATTAGACTGAATAGACCTGGTGACCTAGAGTGTTTTGTAAGCAACTGACTTTTGTCCGCAATAAAGAGCTATCGATAAACAGATAATTTAATAGAATAACTTATAAATTATGAGAGTAGTTATTGTTTTAGTGAACGTGATAGAGAAAAAATATATCAGAAAAGTGAAGCGGAAGTGTACATCCATAATTTTAATAAGAACATAAGCGAAGAAAAAACTTATTCTATGATTTTTATTTTATTTATTTTTATTTGTTTATTTATTATTTGGCATATTCTACGATTAGTTCCTAAGTGTAAAAACAGAAAAAATATTGTGATCAAAAGTCAATTTTGTTGAAAAAACTGCTTTTCATCAAAATTTTCTATAAATTTCTGAATCGAAGCACGTTATAATCTTCTATCAATTCAGTTTGATGGCTCGAGTATTGATTGATCGTTTAAGAAGGAATTCGGTGTTTACTGTTTCTTATTTTCACGATTTTCGAAAGTTTTATCCTATGCCGCCTAAAAAACATCTAAATAGATAAAATATTTAATCTTTGTTTTAAACAACTGCGCTTTCTTCATATTGAATGGCAAATTCTTAATATGCGACGGTACGCGACGCACAGATGAGTAGGTGACAATGTGAAAATATTTTTTATTTTACGAGGCTTTCTTTAACGTCGCAGACAAGATGCATTTTTGAACAAAAGCTTATTAGAAACTAGATTTCAAACTGCGGCCATTCAGTCAAGGTTCATGTAATTTAACCAAGTTGACTAATCTTAGGCTATATACACATGATCCGTGATCGTAAAGTTGTTTTACTGTCTCACATCATAGATATATTCAATTAAATATATTGAATTTTCTTTTAATACAATTATTTATTAGAATAGGAAATTTCGCAATCATGTTACACATCAAACACACCGCAGTAATGTGACATGAATATTTGTGCCAATGATGGACGAAGATGATAAATATAGGAAACAAATAGCGATTAAAATACTAGACAAAATGAAGTTTGTAGACGTGCGACAACGTGCGTCGATGCGGATGCATACGATGTTGACGTTTTGTGACACTACGCGACATTTCGACTCCACGCTACTATGAATAAAGCCTTAGGGCGTTTGTTCACTACAAGGAATTTTACTGTCCGGCTGTCCGATTTTTTACGGTCCGATTTGACATGAAAAAGAAAAACGAATGAATTGATATGGAGAAAAATAAAATGTCGGACGGTAAAATTAGGTATAGTGCACAAACTAGTATATATATATTTATATGGTGTGTCATATCGGATCGTAAAAAACCTGACTGCTGGACAGCAGAATTCCTTGTAGTGCACAACGCCCTTAGTGTTACTCAATTTCCTGTACAGTTATTAAAAAGGATGTTGTACAAATACATCGCCTAGAATATACATATATTACATGTACGTATTGAGGAAAAATGTAAATTCAAAATGTGCTCTGTGTTTATGTACATTATTTTATATCCCACTTTTTATATTAAACACTATAGTTTAAGCTTGTCTAAGTATAGATGAAAATTCTGGCAACAGCCCCATTCGTATGTTCTGCGACTCATGATCTAACGACTTAATTATGCTCGAGATTGGTTAAATGTTACCATTATCGCTAATTGCATTTTTATCGTTTGTTAATTATTTTATAGTTTAATTAATCTAGAAAAAACTGTTTATGTGACATACGTAATCTTTAAATTTATTCCTATTATATATATTTGCAGTATTTATTTTGTTTTTTTTTTTAGTGTCAAATAAATATAATTTTCTTTTTTTTTCTCTCTTTTAGAAAAGTGATTATTCAGGTTGTCAATTTTTATTTCATGTTTAAAGAAAAATATTAGTTTTTATTAAAGTTTCAAAACAAAAAAATGGCAATCAACATCAGTGTGCAACGAAATACATTTTTATATTAAATTGATAATTTTTCTTCTGAGATTTTTCGAGAACAGAAAATTTAAAAATACTTACTTAACGAATAAAATAATTCCTGTAGCCTCAATCTGTCGGAATATTCCTTTCCAAGATGCCATGATGCAGTACTGCTGTTTGGCAGTGAGAGGTGAGCGAGGATCGGAAGGTGGTGGAGGTCGTTCTAAGGGATCTTGGCTGAACTCTGATGCTGCGAGTTGAGATAGCTTGCAACCCATCTTTAGTTCTTATATGACTTCGATGATAAGTTATATAGTAGTATATAAGTTATATAAGTATAAGTATAAAATAACTTTTTTTACTTTTAGTTGTATTTTATTATATTAAATGTTTTTAATTGTAATATTTAATTTAAATTAGCAATATTTTTCACTACTTTTTATAACTCAAAAACCTTGAACACAATTGATTTTGATCCAGTTTATTTTATGTAATTAAGTTGTATACTTTCACTTACTTATCTTATTTCAATATCTATTTTTTTTTATAAATTTAGATATATTTTTAAACTATATTTAGTGAACACAGTACACTTTAATATTAAAAATATTATATATAATATTTTATAATAAACTCAACACTTTTATTAACTGTACAGTCTTTGATATTTTTTTTTTATATTGGGCAATTTTTTTTAGACTAGTGTAGCGACCAGAGTATATTTCGTTACTGTATGCACCGACGAATAGAGGTAGTGATGTGGAAATATCGATAAAAAATAATCTTTATTTTACGTTAGGTTAATATTAATGTAGTTTTTATTGCCTTGTTGTATTTTTAAATTACAGTGATTTATTGTAGTATAGTAATTGTATTTTATTTATTTATTTATTTATTGAAAAAGCACACTTACAACATACATATAAAAAATTCAAAAGTTAAACAATATGTAAATTATAATGTATCTAATATGCATGTCACTTACAAGTGTACATAACACTTTGGAATACATGGATTAAAAACACAAAAAATTACAAATAATTGAAATATTTAAACTTTAAATATACATTAGTTCAATTCAATATTTGTAATATTAAAAAAAGTGACTGATTTTCGTGATGGTATTATTAGTTGAGTAAATAAATTATCTATGTGATAGAGGAAAAAAGTATATATGTAAAGTGTAGCACGTAAGTACACAAAGTACGGGTATAATATAAGTAGATTAAAAATTACTTTTATTAAAAAATGTATGTAATTATTATTTTATGTAGACGAATGAATAAATTTTAAATAAAAATTTTAATCTCAGAAACACTACCTGATCTTAATTATTGTTTTTGTGTTATAAAGCTTATTTATTGAGGAAAGTCATAAATATAAAACGCTAAATACCTGACGGATAATGAAACGTAATTTGGGTAACAACGGCAATATATATCTTAAGATACTTTTATACTATAGTATAATATAATTAAAGATAGAAGCTATAGAAGTTAATAACTTATTTCAACTTACTATTAATGATGTGTCTTATTCCGTCCATTTTATTATATCTTTTCTATTTTACTTTGTGTCGAGTTCAACGAACTTATCGACTCATTTATAAAATACAAAGAATTTCAAGATATTTTCTGAAAATATATTCGTTTGTTGTAGATGTACTTTTCTCAGAAGGAATACCAATCTCTTTTTGTCATATAGGATTGTGTACCTTATAACTGTTGTATATAATATTTGAAAATTCTGTAATGGATAATTATATAAGTACAATAACGCTATAATGGCATTATTAAATTGTCATAGAATTGTCAAATATACGGGGATATATGTATTTATTGTATATATAGATATATTATATATATCTCCATACAATAATATTTTTAGATATTGGTTATGGAATGATATTATAAATAAAATTCAAATGAATTATTTATAAATATATTGATTTGTACATGATACTATTAGTATCCAAATTTTCGAATCCACTTTATTTTAAATTCTATAAATATAGAAATTTTTATATATATATATATATATATATATATATATATATATATATATATATATATATATATATATATATATATATATATATATATATATATATTATCCTTATAAATACAATAGGAGGTAGAATAAGAAATTTTAATGAATGGCGTTAAACAAACGTCCTTAATTAACAATTTGGTTGTATATTCTAAGCAAGATTTTAGTAGAAATTAAAATTTGGAGGTAACGGTTCGTTATTAAGGCTATAAAACAAAAATTGTTTCTCGGAAATCTGTTACCAAAGGTTCCTCGATTCTGCCCGGAAGGAATTTCATTTTTACTTTGATATAGTTGTTTTTTTTTTTTTTTTTTCTGTACTAATACATATTATAATGAAGATTGATTTACTTTTTTTGAACAACAAAAACAAAGTTTGAGTTTACTGAAAGTTTTGTAAGAATATTTTTAACATAAATAAACTAAATTTGAGAAGTAATAGGATATAAAATATTACGCTAGGATTCAAAATAATGGGATCGTAGCCAATAATATCCTTATGAGTAAAACCGCGAGTAATATCTGATATTGTAAATACATAAATATTTTAAAAACGAAAACACCAATAATATTATTTATGGGATTAATTTAGTATTAATTAAAAATATATATATAGACGAGTATAAACTTGAACTGTATTACTTAGAATTTATAGTAGTAATTTAGAAGAGTATTATAAGAATTGTTTATACTCGTATTACCAAAAAACATTAATTGTTCTTATTTATTATTACCTTAATATAATTTTTTAATCTAAAAATTATCGAAAGTAAAAAATATTCTCTATATTTTCATTTTTTCAATAACATTTTTTTCTGCCTCTGACTGTTAATTCTTTTAATATTTTGGATTATAATATTGTCATGTTAATATTTTTAGAATTTGATATATATAACAATTGGAATAAATTATAGAAAAAATAGCACCCAATAAAATATATATTTTTCACTTTTATCGATAGCAAATACGTACATCACTAAACATTCAAATTAAGTGTCATACCAGTTTTATGACGCGCACAACGATTGTATGATAATATTGTTAACCATTTTCGAAAATATGGCGACCTACGTCATATCATGAAACATTTGAAGAAGCGGTTGAAATAGACCTTATTGTGATTGTATGAAGAGTATCATATCGGTGGTTTATATAATGAAGCCGCTGATTAGTATCGCGTTTCAAATGCGGCTTGTATTCTTAATGTTATTACGTAAATGTTAAGAAAGTGGATGTCTAAATGACTCTGGTCGGCGCAGTGGTGTTATGACAAATAATTATATAGGAAGTACATACGTTTATTTTGTGTCTCTGCACAGAATCTGTTCCAATGTTTTTTTTTTTTTTTTTTTAATGATAGATAATGCATAATTTAATTAATTGAGTACTACCTACTATCAATTAGGCATTATAACATGATTCGAATAAAACATAATTAAAATTATTCATAACTTCTGATAGTAAATTCTTGTTTATTTTTAAATATAAAAACGGGTACAGTACGAATATTTTCAATTTGACACTCGAGATGTCTCGGTCTAAATCATAAATGTTTGTCTTTTCACACAGAGTATATAAAATTCTAGAATTTACTCACATAAAATATTTAAGTATAGAAACTTCTTAATATTCAAAATATTCCAATAGACTCTAACTTTTTATGACATATATGACGAAAACGACTTTCAAACTCATAGGAGCATTAAATGAAATTATCTGTAATTTTTATATGGTTTTATGTTGAAAATAAATTTGGTCATGGCCGCGACAACGTCTAATCCGGCTTTGTATATTAAACCAAAAAAAAAGAAAGAAAAAGTAAAAAGCTTGCTAGTCAATCCCGCGAAATCGTAAATAATGTATCTATATAGATATTTTGTAAGGAAGCCAATAAATTTAATTAAAAAATGTATATATATATATATATATATATATATATATATATATATATATATATATATATAAACTGAAAACAATTATTTCCAAAGAGTACTCCAGAGAGTCAGTGATGCAACAGGAATTTGTAAAACAACCGTAAGGAATGTATTGAGGGAAAATACCAAAAGGCTTAAAAAAAATACAAAAAAGAAATACCGGCTGAATCTGGATAATTTCGATTACTGTGCAATATGGCGAATGGTTTACGATTTCCATGACAGATTTAAAGAACTACTTACTCTCAAGTCATTATGCAAAAGAATAAGATAAGACATCGACTTCAAGAGTTCAATTTCTACTTTGCGAAATACTATTTGAGTTATAGGGTTCGGATTTCGAAAAACAGAGAATAATCGCAAAATTTTACAGGAGAAACATGACGTTCGATTAAAGAGCATCAAATTCCTGAGAGAAATTCGGAAATTCAGAGTTGCTGGTAAAAATATCTTTTATACCCCAAAAAACCCAATATCAAAAAGCTACTGTTAGAAAAGATTTGTATGATAGGATATGAAGAATGGACGTAAGTTTGCAATAATTCCATTAAATGCTAAGACGAATTTTCAATGAAAGAAGAGAAGTTGGATGTCTTTAGTGACAATTTTATTATCAATGTCTCTAATTCAGACAAATTTCATATTTGTGTTGTCACTAATGCGATGTAATATGCTATTCATAGATCTACTGTAAAGAATGACATTTTGGGAGATGATTTACATTACTGTTTTAGAAGGTTTTAGAATACTCATATAATATTGTAGTAGGATGTTATGAATACGCATTATATATATTCAATTAAAAGTAAATCATAAATTACAGCATTTTAAATATAGTAATCTTTTATTTTATTTTTTTATAACAGTATTAATAATAGGTACTCGTCGTCTCGTCGTACTCAAAAGTGAAAAATGGATCAGCTTTTTATGGTAAACGTTTACTTATATCAATTAATCACTCCTCGGACTGACATGATAAAAAAAAAAATAAAAAAACATAAAAATTGCATAGTCTAGCTCGCGTTTTTGTCATAGTTTGAATTTTATAAAACTAATTTCAATTTCAATTGTTAACTAATGTTCTCTCTTTAAAAAAAGACTCTCTTTTAAAGATTATAACGTGAATTGCAAGCACTCGAAGATACTTCGAAGTTTGCGAAGAATATAAGTAAAATTATCTCATTTGTATCTTCTCCATTTTACGTAAGATTAGAGAAATTGTTTGTGTTATCTTGACACTAGTGATAGCCATTGATTCTGATTAATAATAATAAGAGTAAAATTAGGTACCAGCTTATCATTATAGACCACGCAGACAAATAAGTACAAAAATGAAAGGAAAATAAATAATTCCATTAGCGTGACAGACAGACATTTTTTATTTTTAATAAAAAATATTGCAAGTATAAAAATTGCAGTAAAATATCGCGTAACGTATAAAAAAATACAGTTGAATCAAGAACCTTTTCCTTTTTCGAATTCGGTTAATAAATAGGTATATATTCATGACGTTAAGAACATCTGATGGTTTTAGCTATTGTCACACATCAGCGGTTCCGTCATGTCACGTGACCGGATGTAATCCGTAATAAAATGCTATGTGACGCTAATTTATATGACTTACGTAGATCCAAACTCGTTCGATCTATACTTGTAATATAAGGTACTGTCATTACTCCTTATAGGAATTTTAGTTAGGAAGATATTAAATAAATATAAATATTATACTTATATAGAATTCGATATTCAAATATTTAAAGTATAATGATATCATCTTATTTCAAATATCTGTGGACATCATATTTAAAGTAAAATAATAATTAAATTTATTTATTTATTGTGTATTGTTATATTATCAATATATACTTTTTTATATAATAACATGATTTATTTGTTTATAACTTAATCGTCATCTGTCACAATGTCAAAGAAGTTAAACTTCAACCGCGTGTAAAGGTTACACACTTGGAGATTACACACAGGAGGCTTGTCCCCCCAAGCGGAGGTTCTAAATGAGGTTTTTTTTTTAAATGTTAAGTGAATAGGCAAACTGGCAGACGTTCCACCTGATGGTAAGTGGTTAACGTCGCCCATTTACCTGGAACTAGCCCAGGCAACTCATTTATGTGTTGCCTATCCAGAGACATAAGGTGTTAAAGTCTCGGTGCCAGTAATTACACTGCCTGTCTTGCCCTTCTCTCCAAAACACAGCAAAGCTGTTTCACGGGAGAAACAAGCAAGATGATGGTACCCATGCAGCTGGGAGCGCGGCACAGCGCATCCCTCCCACCGGTATAAAATGAACCGGTGATGGAAAAAGAACCACTGCTGCTGGCGGTAAGCGACAAGTTTCCAAAGCAATTTGTTTTCGACAAAAAATATAAAATACAGCTTCATGAAGATCCAAACGAAGCCTTGAAGACAAAGGACGTAAGGATCTTTACTGATAGCTCTAAGACTGGATCAGGTACAGGGTACGGTGTATTTTCTGAAGATCTCAACATAAAAATAGCCGCCCCCTGGGTGCTCACAACACCGTCTATCAGGCGGAATGTATGGGTATCATAGCAGCGGCCTCAGCTACTCTTGTTCGAAAGGTAAAGGACTACTCCATCCGAATCCTCCCAGAGAGCAGATCAGTACTACAAGCTCTTCAAAGTCACTCTATCACCTCAAGACTTATCTACAACTGTCACCAATCCCTGATGGAGGTATGTAATAACAACAACAACGTAACTCTTCAGTGGATCAAAGGTCACAGTGGCTCCCGTGGTAACGATGCCGCTGATGAACTGGCCAGAAGAGGTTCGCAGATGGCTGCGATTGGACCAGAACCAATTGTCCCCCTTCCTACAGCATGGCCTACATCAGTCATTCGATAACACACGAAAGAGCTACATAATAAATACTGGATGGAGGTGAGTGGATGTAGACAGGCGAAACAAGCTCTCCCACACATAGATCGGAGACTGTCTCGTAAGTTAATGAATCTCACTCGCCCACATTTACGCAAAATTACTCATATTATTACGGGCCACGGCCCATTCAACAAACATCTGTTTAATCTAGGTGTTACCGACAGCCCCCTGTGCAGAGCCTGCCTGGAGGCAGAGGAGACGGCCGCCCACATTGTTCTGGAGTGCACGGGCGTGACCACCTACCGGGCCAGACATCTGGGGTCACCGAGGACTAACTCCGAAGTCATTGGTGACACCAGAGGTTTGATAAATTTATTACAGGAGTTAGGGTGGCAGGACTAGCTGCCCACTTCTACACGCAAAATAGGCGCACAGTGACGTCGAGTTGCGGAAACAAGCCCGTCTTTACTTATACTTATACTTAAAGGTTACACACATTAATATTATTATTTTTTTACTAATTCATAATCAATTATCAGTCAAGATCCGTACTACGTCTCCTACCTACAGAAACGCCGATTTCTGCCACGGAGTCATCTTGCGACTAATTGAAATTTCGTTCGAATTATACATTTAATTAAAATTTAACATAATAATATATTTCAGTAAAACTGAAGTTTATCTTGTCACATATCTACATTATCTAGAATATTACAGCAATTGATTATTAAAATACGAGTCGTTTCATTAAAAAAAAAAAAATACAATTAATATAATGTATATTATTAATTTTTTATATTATTATGTAAATTATAATAATAAAATTATTTAAATACAAGTCAATCTGGTCGAAATTTCACCACTGTCGAGTTCGTTCACAGATGAATGTTAATATACCTACGGCTATAACAGGAAAATACCTTTTTCAAGATAGATTGATTTCCTTGCCTACGGCTATTGTATAGTCTAACATACGGAACGATAAGCATTTACCTAGCACTGGGACAGTAAAAGTACAAAAATGTAAATCTATATAAATAAAATGATCGAGGTCTGACGTTGCTCGTACTTCATGGAAAAATTCCAAAGATTTAAATTAAATTAAATTTTTAATTAACTCTAAATTTTGTTTAAACGATTTTTATAAGCTCTACGTTTATTTAAAAGTCTATACCGGATTTTATCGCGTTTATTTAAAAACTTTACAGTTTAACAATTAAATAAAATTATTTCCCGACGTTTCGGACCCTTTATAGCGTCCATGGTCTCGGGGGACTGAGGTGGTGGGTGTCCGAATAAGCTCTACGTGTTCAGTTAGATGTTTTTCTTTGCATATAAAATACACTATTGATACAATCTAGACAAAGTCAGGGATAATAATTAGCATTAAACTAGGTTGTTTGTTTATAATTTTCCGTCGTAAAATAAGAGATAAATAGTTCTAATACTCAAAGAGTGATTACTAATTCTTTGAGATATTTATTTTCCTTGAGAAGCACAATAATTCTGATTTCAAACGAGATGAAAACGCGGAAAAAATTCAGTACAGAAAATTGTAAAGTAATCTAACTTCAAGCAATATAAGATTACAGAGATGAAAAGAAATCTCATTAACGAATAATGAAATTAAACATATTAAAGTGCTTTATTTAGAAATATATGACATTGAATAAGAAATTAGGAATAGAATATTAGTCAAAATACGTTAAGACTTTTTTTTTTGTATTTTATCCCATATAATATTCCAGTATACTTAATAAAGATTTAGGAAAATTTGTTCGTACATAATATAATATGCTTCACCATTATAAGCTTTTGACGACCGTTCTGGTTTGACGACTGTTCGTGTGTAGTGCCTCAAAGCCGCGCGCCGGCGGTCACGGGTTAGATTACCGCTCAGGACAGATATTTGTAAAAAGATTTATTTTGTTTCCGGTCTGGGTGTATGTTCTTGTGGGTCTCCCCACCGTGACTCGGAGAGCACATAAAGCTGTCGGTCCCGGTTGTTATCATAGACAGCTGATAACGAACGTTGCCCAGGGTAAGGAAATCATCTGCAAACCCGCTGTGGAGCAGCGTGGTGTTTTAAGCTCCAACCCTTCTTCTATATAGAGAAGAGGCCTTCGTTCAGCAGTGAGTGTGCTTTACAGGCTGATACAGTAGAGTACAGTACCATTACAAGCCTTTATTCTCCAAAATGAACAAATAGAGTTAATTTAATAATATAAGAAATATATATAATAATATACAAATATATAATAATATAGTAGCCAGTAAATAAATGTGGGTGAAACCACAGGATGTAAGTATAAAATAAATTTAAAAATATGAAATATACAAAAAAAAAACGTCGAAGCTGACTTAAATTTAAATGTATCTCTTCGGATTAATGATCAAAATAAAAAGCTATCTTGCAAAATATAATTATTTATCGTAGAATTTCTTCAAAATAAGAAACATATTATATTTGAACTTGTAGACCAGAATAATTTTGTCCTGCCATAAAATAAATTATTTTAAGCTGATTACAGCGTCAATCTATTGCTTACAAATGTCAATATATATCTTTCAAAAAGACACAAAAAGAATATTGTGTTTGATCCTGAATGTAAAAACAACTTGTAGGCCCGTACGTCGGCAAACCTATCAGGGTCTGATAGGTAGAATCATGGTAGAATACTAAACATTGTCTTGACTAGCCCATTAGCGCAGTTCGCAGTGACCTACTGCTGGAAGGTTATGGGTGCGATTCCCGCCCCGAGACTGGTTGTAATATACATTTATTTATATATGTATTATTTCTTTATGTACAATTGTATATATATTGAAAAATAATTTATATAGTTGGCTGTTATCTAAAACACAGGTATTAAGTTGCCTCCCTTAGAAAAAGACGACCATCTGTGTATAATTACACAAACAAAAATAATAAAAAAATACTTTCGAAATATTCAGCCGATGACAAAGAGCTTAATATCATACATAAATCATACACCCGTGCATAATAAACATATATTTTAGATTAATGAAGCCTAATGTAGGGGCTGAACAGAACTGAATCAGACTCTAAACGTCCCACTGCTGGGCAAAGGCCTCTTCTTCATATAGGGGAAGGGTTAGAGCAGTGTTTCCCAACCTTTTTTAGGCCATGCCCCACCTTAACATTTCTAAATTTTTTTATGCCCCCATGCATTATTTTTAACCTTCAAAATTGTTTTCTTCCCTTAAGAAATATAAATGATAACTTTTAGGAAGAAATCACTATGAAATTGTTATCAAAACATCGTAAGTAAAATTTCAAAACATATAATGAAAAAAAAAAATACTCAAATTTATAGACGTAAGCTGTCAAAAAGATAATAAACGGTTGGACAGGGTATAGCATTGCATTTAAATAACCCAAAGCGAAAGTTAAAGTCGTGTCGAGTCCATTTTTAAATTGCCCCCCTTAACTATCAAATTGCCCCCCAGTGGGGCGTGGGCCCTACGTTGGGAAACACTGGGTTAGAGCTTAAATCTCCACACTGATCAACTGTAGGTTGAGAGATAACTTCCGTACCATAATTACCGTTCGTTATCAGATGTCTTTGATAACAACCGGAACCGCCAGCTTAACTTGCTCTCCGAGGCTCGGTGGGGAAACTCACAAAGACATACACCGAGACCGGAAACAGATATTTAAATAAATACAAATTACCTGCCACGAGCGGGGACCGAATCCTAATATATATAATTTAATAATTTATAATAAATTATTCCTACAGATAAACAACTTATCTTCTGAATAAAAATAAACCTTTTCATATTCAGTTTCAATTTAATGTTCACATTTAAAGAAAATATAACTTTATAGAAAAAAAACCGTTTTACGTAAGAACCGTATATATTTTCCCTTTCATGTTTTATTTTCTCATGAAAAAACGTTATTTCCTTTTGGTAACCATTAATCTTGTTACGTACTACAAAAGAACAAGAGTTCGAAATCTACTAAGGATTGAATTTATGTCCCTTTCCCTGTTTCCAAGAGTGAAACCATCCACAAAAAATTAGTATTCATATATTATTTTCATTTTAAAATTGCAATTTTTTTTAAGTATGTAGGTATATTTATTTCGCGTGCGCGCAAGTGTGTTTGTGTGTGTATGTATGCATACACACACATATATTGCATGTATAATTATATATTTATTATAATGTTTGTTGTTTATTGTTTTCATTACTATTTCCGCACACTTACCTCTCCTGTACATACGGTTAGCTGGTAGAAAATTCTTTCAGAAATAATAAATTGGACCGCTTTATAAAATACCATAGTAAAGTTTCAAAACAGGATACTGAACAGCTATTATATTTAAACGAATGAAACAATGGGACCTGATGACTAAAGTAATCATAATGGCTGGTCCACACTACGATACTATTCAGGGTTCGTTCTAGGTCTGAATCACAGTCTAGAACCGTTAACGACATTATAGTGTAGGGCCTTTTTTTAAATATAAATAAACATAAATTGATCTGAGTGGAATAGGTAGATGGGTTAAGGGTTCGGTTAGGTTAAATCTTTTCTGTGATTTGATGCAGACTTTCTTATACCTCCAGCACATGTTCCAGGTGACTAATGATTTTTTTTTTGTTTTGGGGATATTGGGTATCGAAATCATTATAAAATAACAAAACCAAATTTTTTTTTTTTTTTTTTTTGTAAAATCGGTTTAAATAATTTAACTACCAGAAAGATTGATAAAATTACTTGATTCGAATATACATTTTTAACGTTTCGTTTCGTAACCTTCAACCTTCTTATTATAATCATCTAAATAAAATTTTATTTATTATTTTATCATCAAGAAAAAAAATATTTTTCGTACATTAAAGCTCATCATTTATTCAGTGACAAATCTTATTTTTTATTGGAGGCACATTTTGCTTGCTCCGGCTATATGTAATGTTAGTAAGGTCAAAATATTAGTTTGACCTGTAGTGTCATAGTTAGCACTTCATTGACATTTAGGCATTCATTGGCAATTTTGATTGAATAAATTATATTATTTTCAAAATTTTATTATAATTCACATGCTATTTTTATTATTATTTCATATTTATAGGATTTTTTTTTAAATTAATATTTGATCACGTTCTTTTATGATTTTTTTTAATATAAAAGTTTTGTAATTTTGTTTGTTAATAGAGAATCGAAATTGTAATTTAACGGGAAATTTTACCCGCATTCTTGGCACCATTTCACGCGTACATGTTTATTATTATCTGTAAATAATTAGTTTTTATTAATTTTATGTTTTGTAAATATTATAATAGATAGTTTTGTAAATATATAAATATATTAGAATTAAATTGTAGTAATATAATAAATTAAAGAAATGACAAACTAAATTTAAAAAAATTA
This sequence comes from Euphydryas editha, assembly GCA_036937285.1. Taxonomy (NCBI): domain Eukaryota; kingdom Metazoa; phylum Arthropoda; class Insecta; order Lepidoptera; family Nymphalidae; genus Euphydryas; species Euphydryas editha. Next base: position 1,846,199 of record JAUPFZ010000017.1, on the reverse strand, counting down.
GATTTATTTTATATTGTCAATAAGTGAAAAATCCTTATATTGTCTTTCTAAAAGCTATTTCATGTTTGAATTTATAAATAATAACTAATATTGACAATTTTGAAAAGAGTAGGTAACTGTCGAGTTTCTTGCCGGTTGTTAATAATATAATCTACGTTCTGAAGTCATCTAGTTTTACATTTACTATAATTAATTACAAATAATTATCACGTAAATTTAGTTTAGTTGCATATAGATTCTTTTTTTTATTTTAATAAAGGTTCTTCTATTATATGTACAGTGCAACCTCGATATAACGAAACTGAAGGGAATTAGGAAATATTCGTTATACCAAGTAATTCGCTATAATGAGGTTTGTTATATAGAGGTTAGACTGGACTGCGATTCGTTTTAACGAGGTAAGAACTTGGAATTAAGTGGTAATAATTAATAGGATTCGTTATATCAAGGTTCTAAGTTGAAAAAATTCGTTAAATAGATGTAAAAATACCTTCTACCTATATTCTGCAATGATTGAAAAATCGTTATAAAGAGGTTTTTGATAAATGTTATTCGTAATGTAGAGGTATATTTTGTATTAGCTCTAACGGGCAGTTCTAGGGGATTTCAAAAAATTCGTTAAATCGAGGAATTCGTTATATTGAGGCTCGTTATATCAAGGTTGTAGATACTGTATATGTTAAATAAAAGATGTGACATAATGAATTTTAACATTACAAAATAATATAATAACAGGAGCTCAAATCAATTTAGTTTTAGTTTCATTTGGAATAAGAGACTTATCAGTACTGCCCGACATTGTCAATATTTTAACCTCAAATAGCCTCAAGAAACTGGAGATTCATTTCAAGTAATGATCCTTCTTAGAGCTAATGACTCTCTTAGATACCATTATAAATACGAGGCGAGAATTGTATACTTGTAGTAAATTGCCCCTGGGTCTCACAGAGGCGCAATGGCAATTATAATTTGAGTGTTTAATGTTTGTATAATATAACAAAAATGATGAGTTCTTTTGTTTGTTTGGATTTTATTACAAAGCTCAAATTCTATTCCGTTTGTAGCTGTAATAGTACGGTGTTACATAGTCTAAGTATATAAATTATAATTATAAAATAATATATACTACATTTAGTAAAAAGTTTTTATTAAAATCGGCTGAGTACTTTTTGAGATTTAGGGGTTTTAAACAAACGTAAGAAAGTATTATTTTAAATACTGTAGAACAATACGGCAATTTTTGGTTTTAAGAAATGATTTAGTTTAGTTAGTTTAGTTTTAGTTTTAAGAATAGATTAGAGATGCCGCGAATAGTTTTTATAGCGAATAGTCGAATACCGATTAATCGCCATTCCCTATGGCGAATAGCGAATAGCTCGCCATTATTATTCGACATAAAAAAAGGAATATAAAAAATATTTTATTTGTTTTCGAATAATAAATAATATCACACTTGTTATTACAAGTAAGTCTTGAACTTAGCAACCATTTACTTGTTACTGAAATCTAATTTTTTTCTAGGGATATGATAAAAGAAAACAATCAAGTTAAAGAAATCAGTCTCATATTACACAGATTTTGCACAACGATCTTTTAGACTTTAAATATTAATTATGAAGCTTAACTAATTAACTTCAACATAACATGACTGATTTTTTGGCCAACATCTTAAATAAATGATAACAATGAATACTGTGTTTTGTTTTTTGATAAACATTAAAGTTTAAATATTTTGAAGTTTATAGTATTATTATTATTATTATTTTTCATTAAAAGCTTATTTTAGACAACTATTCGCCGAAAGTCGAATAATACTTATTATTCGGTATTCGACGAATAACAAAAAAATGTCGAGTAATGCCGAATACCGAATAATAGCGAGTATTCGCGGCATCTCTAATATACATATATCGTTACTATTTCTCTTAACATACGAGCTATTTTGCTTGCATCTACTGCATAAAGCCGTCCAACGGCGAGCTTGAGTCAAGAGTACATTACCACAGATTACAATGACTAATATTATACGAGGAAGACAAGTAGTTCCAATACGCAGTTCTTAAGTGGAAACTTATTTTCTACTTTTTAGTTTAGTGTTCTCTTAAAGCGTATTTATTAGTTTTCTTAAACTAGTAATTATTTTCTATTTTTTAGTTTGCTAACTACGAAAGCTTGTTTTTTTAAAACTTTTATTATTATCTTTACTGTAATAATAATAATAAAAAATTAAGCCACGAAGATGTCAGCACGCACCCTGGCGCTTGATACAAGGACACTACCGGGTATTAGATAAGATCACTAATCCTGAATGTCTTGGCAAGCATAATGGACCAAATTATTTAAATTATATTTATTTCCTTATCATTGGTCCTTGATAACTGTGTAGTTTCAAATCAATCCAACGTTTTGAAGGGGGTGAATATCACTAATAAAAGCGTGTTAAGATACATTACCTAGGTATTTTAAGTTTTATTCATAATTCAAAAATAGATTTAAATATAGATCATAACTCCGTCTATCTTTGTACTGACGCTTAAATAAATAAAAAAAAAAAATAATACTTTACCTACTGCTGGTGATACTTTGACGAAGTGGTGTCATCTAGTATTATATTTCCAAAGCAAAACGTGGTAAGATTTTACAACATTGTTAACCATAACACTAGATGGCGCTGAAAAAAACCATTTCATTGTTTTTAAATAATTTAGTTACAGCAATATTATCTAATGTAAAAAATTATAATAAATTATTGTTTTGTCATCGGTCCTTGATAAATGTGTAAAGTTTTAAACCAATTCGGCGTTTTGAAAGGGTTGAATAACATGTTCAAAAATTTCGTTACATAGACACATACCAAGCTAATAAAAGCGTGTTAAAAAGGATAGGAATTTTATTTTCATGCGGAACGTGATTTATAACACCTACCGTCCCTTTGAAGGACGATATATAGAAGCCAGGCCTGTATGTACTTCTGGTGCGATTTATTATGTTTACATAAACGAGGTTACATAACGAGGCAAAGGCATTGACACCGAAATTAAAAATGTAATAGACAAATTTGACCACAACCAAGTTTTAAATATTTTTTTTTGGATTGCAACATTACCGTTTGTAGACATTAATACTTATGATATAAGTGATGTACATATCATGATACGGTTTTTCTAAAGTTTAATATTTCGAACTAGTTATATATAGCCTATGATATCCAGGAGATAGTCTCACATAATGTTTGTACTGGACGTATCACTTAAAGTTAAAAAAAAAAGAAACGAAGATAAATTTCGTTGATATACGGAATGTAGGATATCCAGTGCAATTTTAACTTTTAAATTCAATAAAATATTTTTTTATTTAACTAATATCTATTATATTATTTTCAAGTTTTGTTCAGAATTGATTTGTCAAAAGAGTCAGACTTTAAAGGAGTGCAAACACTAAATTTTTCCTTTTATTTCAGTACATTTACATATTTTATTTACTACATAATACATTCATGCATTTAATAAATTAAATTAAATATTTACATTACAGTAATTCTAAGACAATTATAAAAAAAAACATTTTTTTTTAATTTAAAGTTATTTGTTAATCTGGATTTTAATTACAATACTAATAATAAGATAAAAAACACAAAGCTAAAAATATATTGATTTTTACAGCATTTGTTTTTTTTATCTTTTTAATAAATTTATGGCGTAAAAAGTTTGATTAAAAGTTACAAAAAATAAATAAAATAAGAATTTGTATAAGTTAAAACATGTCATCAAACGTCACGATATATTATAAAGATAATTTTTTACAGTTTTTTAAAGTCTCGTTACATCCAACACACGCGCATATATAATATGTACTATGTATGTATATAACCTAATATAGCATCTATTATTACATTAAAAGCGTACTAACTTGTCATATAATACGACTTTTCATGTTATTTTAGGCTGCGAACACATTATCGACAGAAATTCGATAGTATAAAATGGTTTACTTTGTCCTCAGTCAACTTAGATTTGCTTTCATGCGACTAAAATAAATCAAAATAAACTTTTGTGTTTAAATACGATATGCATAAAGATATGGACATATCCATCTTTTTATTTTTTTATTTTACTATAATATATGCATTAATAAAACTCGTTATTTAGTATTGAAAATCTAAAGAGTTTCTATGTGTATTTATGATTATAATCTCAAGATCTTTAGCCTTAACTTGATAAATTCTTTTTCAATAAATCGCATGTTCATCGCTACAAGTCACGTTAGGAATTCTAAAAGAATACAAACATATATTTTTTTATCCCTTTAATTGCTTTTAATGTGTCCGCAGCAAATTCAGACAGTTACAAACCAACGATCAATATACATATATATTCACATTTAAATACTTAATAATTAATCCTAAAGTTTTATAATATATATAAAACACACACCAACGTAGACCTCATTGTTTGTCTCTTTCTAGTCAATAGATAAAGTCAACCCGAATGAGATAGCATGAGACCAACAATGACGATGCTAGAGTTTTTGACAATTTTCTTTAACAATATAACAAATTGACAGTTTGTGTCCGTATTAGTTTAAAGGATTTTGATTATGACTATCATTTAAAAATATCGTATAATTTTAGAAAAAATAAAATTAAATCAGTATATTTTTGTTACGATATATTTTATATCCCTTGTTAATAATAATATTAAATTTGCTTAAAATATTACATAAAATACAAACTTTGAATATTTCATTCAGCCATACAAATTATGAAAGTTATTTCAATTTATATTAATTGTACATTAAAGTGAACATACATTTACAATACAAATGAATTTTCGAAAATAAATTTGTTTTAAAACTTTTTTATGTTACGAAGAACGACATCGTAAAGAAAATACGTACGTCTCGAAATCGAATCGTTCTGAGATTTTTATAGAAAATAAATAAATAAAATTCAAATTTTTACAATATATATTAATGACTATAACCTAATATATATATATAGCTTATTATTAATAAGGCGAATTTAAATTAAAAAAAATATAATAATAAAGGAGCATCAATAGAAATGAGATCAAAAACAATTAATACTAGAAAATGGATGACATTCAAATAAAAAGTATTTTTTTTAACAACAAACAACCAGTTATCTGCTACATATCTTGAGCAACTTTAAGAAAAGAGTGAATAGGCATATTGTGCGAAAGAGATAGCTGTCTAAGACCAGAGAAAGTTTTATCCAATAAATGCCATTAATCGTACAAATATTTGCTTCAGCGTTAAAAAAAGTCTATACTTGATTTTATTATGGCAGCGATGGTGTACCAGTCTTTAATGCCATCGATGTAATCTATTTGTGTTTTGTAACTTTTTTAGCTAAAATATTGTATTCTAATTAAAACGTAGTAGTAGTAATTAACCGTTCACTAACTGGGTGTATGTCCTCGTGAGTCTCCCCACCGTGCCTCGGAGAGCACGTAAAGCTGTCGGTCGCGATCTGTATCATAAATACCTAGTAGCGATTGTTACTCATGGTAGGGAAATTATAGTATGAACTGAACCGAATAAGCCTGTAAAACGTCCAACTGCTGGGCAAAGCCATCTTCTCCATATAGGAGAAGAGTCGTATAGTATAATATTCATTAATATCAAAATCATCAAAATAACTTTAAGTAGTAACATCCGTAGAATCGGGTCATAATAGTGTTTTATTCATATAATTAATATTATTTAGACTAAGGACATATATATATACATATATCTTAGTTTTTAAAGAAAAGGTTAGTCTTTGTAATAATTTAAAAACTAGACTAATTAAAGTTTTCAATTGACAAGTACATTATAATTTACAACAAGCAATTGATATTTTAATTGCCTAAATTAAAACTGTTTTTTTTTTTAATAATAATTATTATCAAATTATTAATAAGTCTAATCAAAATCCCTTTAAACAAATTACAATATACGTTAGTAATGATACTCGATTACCGTAATGAAACGTTTTGTATTTTCCAATACTATGCATTAATATCTGTGTCTTACTAATTAGTAATTAAGATTAAAATTAAATCTTGAAGTTGGCCTTGTTATTTAATTAATAATTTTACAGATGGATCCAGACCTACGACTACGCTATCGCTACATGCAATTTTGTTACAACACATTGAAATAATAGATTACTAATTTTATTAAAATTAACCATTGTCATCACTGATTGGCAAGTGATTGTTCATTGTGAAACAATTATTGTAATATTTGACTTGGGTCTTGGTGTTGATGTCCAAGTGGAGACAATATTTATTCTTAAAATCAAGCAATATATAAAAACGATAAGAGATTAGACAGATTCAAAGTTACCTCAACATTTAAGTCTATGATTTTGTATGAATTGTATTTAAAACGCGATACAGCTACCTACGGAGCTATAATACCGTTGTGTCTAAAATTCAGACCATTAAATTTAGAATCTTAGATTTCCCAATGTAATTATTTTGTAATGTGATACCTTTAAATGAACAATTCTTGTATATATATCATCTGAATCTCGGAAACGGCTTCAACGATTTTCATGAAATTTAATATGCAGGGCGTTTCGGCGGCGCGAAATCGATCTAGCTAGGATTCATTTTTAGAAGTTGTCGTTTTATCCGTGCTTTCAGGCAATGAAAAAATACAACAATATGATTAGAATACGAAGATAAATTTCGTCACCATCTACAAGAATATAATACGTTAGGTAATATATTTTCCAAAAAACACGGTTTACCAAAAAAAAAAAGAGCCCGAGCCAAACTCAGTCATCTAGGTACGTGTAAATTAACGTCAAATAACATCACTATTTTGCACAAAAAAAAGAAACATTATTGAAAGTGATTTTAAAATCTAAAAATAACAGGTTTTACATCAAAAATCTACCACAGACCAGCAGACTAGCTTCAGTGTAGACGTAATTTTTTTTATATCACGTTTAGTTGTATAACGGATACGTTAAATCGTGGCAAAAATTATCGTTAAAAATCTTTCCAAGTCAGTTAGATCAGCATGATTGTTGGACATGAGGCATGTCGTATGTTTGAGGGTATGTCGAAAAAAACATGTTAATCAAAAAGCGACTTCAAAATAGTAACAATTTGAACAAACGTTGTAAAATCGTTGTACCGAACCAGCCGCGCAAATAATTGCAGATTCATTGATGCTATGAATACGGATTTAAATAAAAATTACAGAATAATTAAGATATACCATTAACTCAAAATTCCATTTTGACAGACAATTTACAGCAAAATGTTTGTTTTGAAACAAAAAAAAACTTCTCACAGAAATTAATCCGACATGCAGCGGAATAGGTATCATTTTCGATTTTGACTCTAGAATATTGATTAATGTCGTGTTTTTGTCTGATACTAATTGATATTTATGCTACCTTTGTACCGTTGACTTTGTTCTCAAAGAGTTTATTGTTGACAAGTCATTACTCACAGAGGTAATTTAAACTTGGTTTTCGACGCCCGATTTTGAGTGGTTAAAACTGGCTATCACGCAAGCGGTCGTAGGTTTGGTTACCTTTACCATAAATATTTGTTTATGACATACGAATGTTAAGTGAAAACAACTAGGGTGTGTGTGCACGTGTTGTATGTATTTTAAATTCCATTTTCATAATACTTGGGACCGTCGAGTGTGAGATATTCAATTATTTACAAACTATCCACAGTCACAGAAATTGGCAGACATGCGGGAATGGATGTAGTACTTTCATCCCATGTTGCACATACTTTATTTTCCTACCTATGCCGAAAGTTCGGGTTTTGTCTCTGTCAAGCGCTGGAAAGGGTGTCACTTTTTTCCTACCTGAGCCGAAAGTTCGATTTTCGTCGGGAAAAAAGTGTCACTTGTGTCCCGCTTCACAGGGACGAAAATCGAACTTTCGGCGGAGATAGGAAAAAATACTATATGCTTTACTTATATTCACTTTAATTATTTTATGACAATCTTGTCACAATGTTAAATCAGTGATCGATCAGTAACTTCACAATGATTTTTTATGAAAGGTTTCATAAACTACTAATGCAATCGTGCCTTAGTTGTGTTACAGTGTCATAATGTTTTTTTCGCTAATAAATTAACCGAAATAAAAATAATATAACAAAAACCTCGCATAGTAAATGAGACTGATTAACCTTTGAAACACGATTGAAATAGCAGAATCGCAAATATTAATGAATACAAAAATGACAATTTGATCTAAATAAGACCCAGTTTCACCACTTGCTATTAAGTTACGACTAACGTAACTGGCACTTTTTTGACAGGTAATTGTATGGGTTATTTGTCAAAATAAGTGCCAGTTAGGTTATCCGGAACTTAATAGCAAATGGTGAAACTGGCCCATAGTGTCGTAAAATATAAAAGGCACATGCTAAACAAAAACAACCTGCTCAGTGGAGTGAATAATGTATATAAATAATAATGTGCTATTTGTATCCTAATACGCTTTTGTGCTGTGACATACTCGTAACTGTTACCTTTCGATTTAATTGAATTTTATCGCAGTTTCAATATTGTGCCAACTGAATTTCTATGGAAAATTTTAGAATCCAAATCGAATCTTACGCTATAATACATCAATTAATGTTCACGGTATTGTTATGAATATATAAGTATAAAATTAATTTTTAGTCGTTTTATTACATGTTCACACGGTAATCGAGTTTCATGGAGTGAAGAGTTTAGGTTTAGACCAATTATTCTAATCTACTCGTTCATGTTGGGTTCGCTTTGGACGCTGCTTTCTCGTATCCGTCCACAAGAGTTTGTAGGATGAACTTGATCGTTATTTTGTAGATGTTTTCAACGTTCGGTGTGTATCTGTCGCCGAGCGTCGACTCAACTGCTGCGAGGAACGGGGTTTCGATTTTCTGTAAGAAAATTTTAATATTTAGGAATCATTGGAATCAGTATCCTATATACTTAATTAACACAAATCTGAAATTTGTTGGTATTTATCTGTAATATTTATTTATATATTTTTTACAGTATTAAATACATTTAAAATGAAAATTTAAAAAACTAAATATGTACAGATAGTGGTGGCATAAATCATTCATCATCATCATCATCTACTAAATTTATTTGTAAAATTAATGTTTGCGTTAAAGATTACATAAATACTACATATTGAAGACAATTCCATTTCATTGAATTTCTTAATTAATGGGTTTCAGCTAATGTTTAATATCAACAATTTTTTCATCAATATCATGTAGAGAATATGTGTCAAATGTCATAAATATCAAGCAATGTTATGGGTATAATTTTATAAACAGGTAGTTTGGTAATAGCCGACTGATATACATTTTTTTAAAATAAATATGATCGAACCAAATACCAAATAAATGGGAATCGAACCCTAGAGCGGAAAGCAAAGTCACTGCCAACTGCCCCAACGGGTCAATCATTTTGTAATTCAATATATAATTGAATAAAATACAGTACGGCCTCTTCTGGGGATAATTACAGCAACGGTCAACATTAGCAAGGAAAATATCAAGAGAAAGAAACCCGAGATCGTTAATTAGTCACTATCGCGCCCTTACAAAATAAGTCGAGCCAAATCCGAGCTCTATGAAGTTGTTAAGGAATATTAACTTTGTTAAGGAAAACCATCATAATAAAATCTACATGAGTTGTAAGAAATTCAGAAACAACGAAGCGGATTATCTTAAATATTTTTCTTCATAATATGAAATGGGGTTTTTGCTCAGTATCGAAACATTTGTAGGTGTTGTCTTAATTCATTACTTGACATCTTACGCGGTTTTACCTGCATTTACATTTATAGCTACTGTACTAAGAATTCTTACATTGCGTATTTTTTTTGACGTGATAACGTCTTATAAATTGATGAACGCCGGCTGCACGCACGAAAAAGCGTGATTGTAACGTTCTGCCTGAGCCGAGCGAGCGAACGAAAACGCGGAACAAGCGATAGAGAGGCACGATCGGCCTAAGCGTTCGGCTTGTGAATGAAAAAAAATAACGCAGATTGAAGGATCTTAAATATCACACAATATATAAGTTGTAAATAAATTGTTAATAGCACATTGTTACTTGTAATTAATCTGTATAATTTAAGTAATAAAATATTTGAATAAACGAGTGAAATTAATGTTAATTTATCGAAAAAATTGTAATTTTAAATTAAATAATTTTTAATTAAATAATTCAATGATAATATTTCAATTAAATTCACAAAAGTATGCAATTTTTTATCAATCTTTTCTTATGATTTTATCACGTAAAATTAATGGCATAGTTGATTAGAATCAAATGTCATATTTTATATAAGTCGTACTTTTTTTCACGAGGATCCCATAAAAATAGAAAACTAATAAGGCTAGGCTAATCGAGGCTTCACTTCTCTTAGTTGATATTCCACAAAAAAATCGAAATATCTCTTCAATATTTCATCTAATTCATAAGTTAACAAAAACTGTCAAATTTTCATTACTAGGGTAGTTCGATAGGAATTGCTGTTGCTATGGCTTTCATGTTAAAAAAGAAACGATCCTTTTAACTTCGTAGTGTCCGCGCTATTCGTAATTGGGTCTTATTGAATTCTCTTTTGATGTCACAGCTTCTAATAACATTTAAAGTGTCCTTTCAGGATATTTATGGTAATATCAATTTTCAATTTAACATAAATATCTTATAAAAACTGTAAATTAAGAAAAAATATTACAATGGAATATATATGATTATTTCATAAACTTTTAATTAGCTTTATTTAATACTAGCTTTCCGCCCGCGACTTCGCCCGCATGGAATTCGGTTATATCGCGCGACATGGTAAGCGCGCCGCCGCTCCGCGCCCGGCCTACCGCCCGATACGCCCCCCCCCCTTTCCCCGTGCACGCTTTTTTGTCTTTGTCTTAAACAATTGAACAATCTTACATGATTTTATGTTTGACAATAAGGAACTTCCATACAAACTTTCATCCCCTATTTCAACCCCTTCTACCCTTATTTTCGGTATAAAAATTATCCTATGTCCTTTCCCAAGTTCAGTTCTATCTTCATACTAAATTTTATTAAAATCGGTTCAGTGGTTTAGGCTTGAAAACGTAACAGACAGACAGACAGAGTTACTTTCGCATTTATATATTAAGTAGGGATCAAATCAGTTCTACTATAAAAAAAGTTGTATATAAAGAATTTTCATCATTGAATTTGTCCTTAAGGTTCACTTCGTGAAGCACACGTGGCAACCGTTCTGGTTGTATGTTCTTCCCATCGTACCTTGGAGATTACGCAAAGCCGTCAGTCAGTCCCGGTTGTTATCATATATATATCATTACATGTGATACTAATCGTTACTGATGATAGGGATGTTATCAGCCAAACCATAGTGGAGCAGCGTGGTAGATTAAGCTCAACTTTTCTTCTATATGGAAGGCCTTTGTCCAGCAGTGGGAAGTTTACAGGCTGATCTAGTTCAGCTTACATCTTTGTAATCTTAACTTTTATATGTAGAAGTAAACTTAGTTAATAGATGTCTCCCTACCCTTTGATATACTTAACAAAATGAAAATATACACCCGGAGCAGGAATCGAAACCGCGACCGCAGGCATCGAGGTGATTATTCCCACCACTACACCAGAACGGTTGTCTCGTCGTGCAAACGGATCTTTACTATTTAAACAACACTCACCCAAAAATATTCTACTTTAAATCCAGGTATCCGTCTATGGCTCGCTCCAACTTGGTGTATATATTCAAAAAAGTTGTCTATATCGTCTAAACTCTTTATACCCTCGTCCAAAGTGTTCATAACATTGTTCGCGTGTTCCGCCAACTCCATGGAATTAATTTGTTCCTCCTTCGTTTTATACTGACGGAACTTCTCGAACATATTCAGCAAATCTTGATTTTCTTCGAACAATCTGAAAGCAATTCGACATGTTAGTTTTGCGCATCGTTTTGAGAATGTAGGTTAATTGCGTTATTTTTAGTGTCAGAAATAATTTCGTTAGTTCTAAGGTTATTGTTTTCACTATCTACATTTTTATTTAAAGATATTTAGATCTTTATCGTATTAAAAGAGTTACCTACAGTTTAGATTAGATAGAGAGAGATTCGCAGTATAGTTTTTGATATTGTTTTGAAGAATGATTTCGCTTAAATGAAGTGTCATGATGCGTAAATTACTTAATCCTTGTGTAGTATAACACGTTTTTTGTAAAAAAATTGCAAAAATTTTGACTCGTAACTTATTTAAGGTCTTGTGAAAATTGTTCGAAGTAACGATATTTTTTTTTTCGGATTTTTTCCGGTCAAATACCAAATTTCCTTGATCGTGTTAACATGTGGTTCAATGACCACTGTTATATTGATTTAATGTTGTCGTGTAAAACTTTCGTAAAAACGGAACTACCGTTTCAGCTTTCGTTTGTCAAACATTATATTATCCATTTGTTACATTAAGAAATATATGCATTTTATTAGTAACTAAAATAATAGTTGTACTAGATTTTTTCTTTATTCAGTTTAAAGACTGAGATAATTAGTCAAAGTAATTATAAAACTTATCAATTTATTTATATAATAATTAAGTAGTACCTTTTATAGAGTATTAAAAATTATAGCTCAAATAAAAACAAAAACATATTTTATTATTAATGACTTCAAATATTATTATACTAAAATATTATTTAACTTTTATATAACACACCTAATTGTGAAATACAGTCAATAAACACTTATTTTAGTTTAAAAATATATAAAATCTATTCAAATAAATTATTCAAACATTTTATTAAAGAAATATACACTAAAAATAATATTTCGTTAGGGGAAGAGTGAAATTTCAATTCAATTCAAGATAGCGTAAAAGCCTTTGATTTACAAGTTAAAAAAACGAATGATGAAATTCAATTTGTTTCGCATTCTGCTATTCACAAAAAAGTCACACAAAAGAATAATGAAAATTGTAATTAAATAAAATTTAGGTCTTCTTTTAAAAGAGAAACAATTCCTCCATTTTATTTCTTGGTTAAAAAAGGTCTTTTATTTACAAAGTAAAAGAAATAACATTATAACAACATTAAAGGAAAACAAATATCACAACAATGAAATAATTTAAATATTTCATTGTAATTGTCTAAATGAAATGAAATGAAAAAAAAATAATAATTACAAATCATTTATTATTAGTAAAAATGTCTAGAAAAAAATATTTTATTGTTTTTCGCATTGACTAAAGCGTCTCTTAAGAAATAATTAGATTTTTTAACGCTAAGTTTAACAAAAAAAAAAAAATCACAATAGTTGTAAGTGTGAAGTAAAAACAAGTGAAGAAACACTTCATTGTTATTAGTTTAAAAGTCTAAAAGTCTAAAGAAGAAACTACGCTGGTTTTGTAATAACTAAAAGTGAAGAAAGCCTTCATTGTTATTAATTTAAAAGTCTAAAGAAGAAACTATGTTGGTTTTGTAATAAGAATAACTAAAGCCAATTATAAAAGCCGATAGAAATTTAATTTTAAACTAAATCTTACAAACAGTACCTTGCGTTCTTACCCATAATGTGGACGGGAATGCCAAATGGTTGTGTGGTGTGTTGACACTTTGTCAAAACATGTTCAATTATTTTGAAATTCAAGTAATAATAATTTAGAAAAAAAAAGACTTTTATTTTGGTTTAGAAATGAATAAAGTGAGAAACACTCTTAGTAAAAAGAAATTATATATATTTTAAAACACATCACTATCTTCCGTGATTTAGCGATCTCGAGATGATCAATTGCAATTGACAATAGCGTTACGTCATTGAAAAGTGCAATTGAAGTTAAATCGATATAATTACAATCACCTTTTCATTATTTTTTACCTTGATTTTGTTCCCTTTCAATCATTCAAGTATTGACCGTTTGTCGATTAATTGACTCTTTCAGTAATGCCTATCAATATAAATAGGCTAATTAAAATTTTTATTTATATATATCAACGACGAAAATGCTTGGCTTTATGTTGTAAACGATCTATTACAATTTCCATCCTCCTAGAATTGTCAATTCAAAATAATAGTCTCAGGGGCTTCAGGTTGCGCATTGTTTGTCAATTATTTCGGAATTGTTTTTGAAACTGAAACTGACATTAAAGCGTTAAATAAATAAATATTCTTATTTTCGAGTATATTGTAATTGTAATATTTTCGAGTAAATACGAGTATATTGTATTTCAGAAAAAGTTTTTTGATTAAAACTTTGTCTCGGCAATAAGTATTCAAATAAAATTCCGAAACTTCCGAAACTGATTTTTATTATATAAAATTAAAAATATTTTGTAGATAAATATACAAAAACCATACAACTTTTTTTTCGTGTGTTATATGTTATATTGTATGCTTTTGATACACATGACATATAGTGGCTTTTTTAAAGATGATTATTTTATTTTGTATGTAGGTACATAGGTATTATATGATTACGTTCTTGTAATGTTGTGATTTTGCCGTGCGGGGATTAGCAGATTGTCTTTCGGTGACCGGCAGAGAAGAAGAGTCATATCCTGCCACAGCACACTGCCTTAGCCAACCCGCCTACCAAGCGTCACGAGTATTAGCGAAAAAAAGTTCTAATTTTATGGTCTCGTTTATGTATTTATATACGCATGTATATAAATGCATATATAACTATTATTATTATTAATATTTTGAATTGCTACACTCCACCCGTTCAATAATATATATATATATATATATATATATAACATAATAAAATACTTATATATAAGGCATATAATAAATTTACATAAACTTACATAGATAAATATAAGCGGGTGGAGGATTACGCCCCGGCAGGGAGATCAAACGGCCGAGGGTTAGGGCTGTAGGCTGCGAAATCGGCGTACAATCCTAGCCGAGTCGAACAATACTATAATAAATAATAAATAATAAATAATAAATATAATAATAAATATATTTAACACACACACACGGTCAAAACAAAACTTAATCGCTATTTCATTATAACTTAAGCCATCGCCTAACTTGCAACTATAGACGGTGAATTTAAAATACAGCGAACTCGTACCTAAGAACGCGTCTCGAATAAAAACATTCTTATTAAAACTACCCACACCGAGATAACATTTTTATATATTATTTAAAACTTATTGTAATTTTAAAAGTGATGGAATGTCTTTTTGAGAAATAAAAATCTTATCATATTCTTCGGGATCGTCGTCATACAAGTCAAGATGTCATCTTAAAAATTCAGGGCATACCTTAAGGGTTCGAATCAGGACAACTAAATAGGTCAACAGGATACCATAATAAATCTTTACCAGGAAGTATTCTATAAAAGGACCCTTAACAAGTTGTATACGATAACAGAGCAAGTTTTTCTCAACAAAAATATTTCTATTAAGCTCGCGAGATGTCATTTAATGTAAATTTTATGACGTAAATATGTTAATTTGAATTTAACGCTTCTATACTTTCGGAACGAAAATATGATAATGTGTTAAAATATTCATGTAAAAAAAATACACAAAGGTTTTTTGATTAGGTTTATATTTGACTTTATTGAATAATACAAATAATAGTCGTTATGATACAGTTTAGCTTGTGTTCGGTTAACTAAACAAGGAAAGTACTTTCCTTTCATAGAAAAATCTGCATTTCGTACGGTGAATTAGAATGTTAGATATTAATACTCCACTTTATTTCTTTCTCAGCTTCTACTCTCTTTCATATTTTTCAGACTCGGTATGGCAATCGAACCATGGAGCAGAAAGCAGGGTCACTGCCAACTGCACCAAAGGGCCAGTCAATATAAATTGGTAAAGATTTTTATGTATACTAAAAAACCGAACTAGAAGTATAAGCGCAGATATATTTTTAACTATACATATATTTATGTTACATAATTTTGTTACTTTATTATAAAGTTCTATTTTTATACAATTAATGTTTTTAGTTATAATAAATTATAACTACAAAAAAAATATTTCAATAATACATGGTGCGTTATATATGGAAAATTAATCTAATCCTAAGACTTTATTACGTAAACGTTAATTACTTCCAGAAGTTACGAAATCACTTATGGTACGGTTAAGTAAAGCATAGTAGCGCAAACCGATATTCGTTATGTAATGCTCGCCGATTAAATGTTGCTTGCTTATAAAAGCGCCGTCAATATAAGCTCTAATCCAAATCCCAACAAGCGATGGGTAGGTGGAATGAGGAACTTTATGGTGTTTAGACAACGACAAGAAGTTTATATGGCATAATTTCAATTCTTGTCACGCACATATTTGGTGTGAAAAGACGAAGATGTGTGTGATGAGAGTTAAAATATACAACACGATATTATATCTTATAATCTCGCGTCTTATTTTGATCTTATATAAATTACTTAATAATACGTTAGATTCACCGTTTCTTTTAAAATGCTTAAACATCAGAATATGTCCCAGTCACTCATCGTCCTGTAAATCCTCTTTTAATATTCCCCTTACGATAACAAAGTACGTCCAGAAAAATTTTGTGTAACGTTCATGCTGTACTGTGCTGTACTGTACTAGCCTGTAAACAACCCACTGCTCCACTGTGAGTTGGCGGATAATTTCCCTACTATGAGTAACGATCTTTATGAGGTGTCTATGATAACAAATGGGACCGACGGCTTTACGTGCTCTCCGAGGCACGGTGGGTAGACCCACAAGGACATACAGCCAGACCGGAAACTAATATTTGTAAAAATACAAATGTCTGTCCCGAGCGGGAAGTAAACACGCAACCGTTGGCGCCATAGACTATTTCTTGATTACATTTAGATTAGTAAATAAACAAATTAAAGAAATTTCTAATCATATATGATGATCAATACGTTACTGTTATTATTTGTATTGATTTTAAATTATTTTTGAGATGTTTTTATATACTTTTTGAACTTATATTAATTACATATACAATTATACAATATTATTTTACGATGATTTTATTAAATGTACTTTTTTGTTATCGCTTTATTATATTTGATTGTATTATTGAGTTACCTTTTTACTATTGTAGTGTTTTTAATTGATGATTTTAATGTTAGTTATCAATTTCATTGTTGTATATTAATTTTACTATACTATATTAACTGCTTGATATGCTTAGTAGGTTATTTATTTATTATTAATTTATACTTATCGTTTTGAGATATCTTTTCTGTGAGTTATTGTGTATACCAACACCTGCTCATGAATTAATAATCCTGCTCATGAAATATAAGGTCAATGAATAATTTTTTGTATACCAATTTCATTGAGCTATAAATACTGTTTATTTAACAGATTATATATATATATATATATATATATATATATATATATATATATATATATATATATATATATATATATATATAATTGTTACGTAAATAAAAATATTAAATACTTTGAAAAACGGATACATGAATTTTATGTCTTTTAGTAGCTTTTATGTATTTTTTTCTTTACTAGGCTTGAAGTTAATAAATTAAATACGATAAACTTTTAGTGTATTGTCGGTATTTTTTATTTTTAGTACCTACAAACTATACAAAAGAAAGACATTTCTTATTAAAATATCTCTGTGCATTACTTCTACTTTTTTCAACATATCAATTACAAACTATTAGTTTATTATTAACTAGTGACATTATATCTCACGGGCGTCGCACACTTTGCAAATTTTTAGAATTGACCACATCCTCGTGCTCCTCAGTAGCTTTTTTTTTATAGTAGTATAACGATTAATTTTTCGTAGAAAACCGACGACAAATTTGTACCCTAGAAGCAGACGTAGACTGTCAAGCTACATGTCCCTATTCGACATACAAAATATTTTTGAGACTACTATTTTAATTTCACATTTTCTTTTGTAAAATAGAAGTAAAAGGTGAAAAAAGTCAACTGTTGAATTCTACATAACTGAACTACTACCTTATTTCAGTATCTGTCAAATCAGAACATGGCCAATGGTGTTGTTTTATCGTATACTGGATTAGTGCGGCATAAAAAGTTTACAGAAAGAAAAGATTTCCTTAAGATTTTAGTCTATTTGCTAGTGCCCATATCCTGTCCTGTCTCCGTCTGCCTGCCTCAATTACTGAGAGAGTTACGTTTATTGATAAAACAAATTCTGGGTGATGGGATATGGGATATGGTCAAAGATGTGAAAAATCAAGAAACTAGTTAAGATAAGCGAATTACGTATGTAGTAGTATGCTTGCAATATTCTTGCTATTGTGCAAAAAAAAATTGTGTCTATTTAATATTTTCATGCAAATTAACTTAGTTACTGTAAATTTGCATCGACATAATGTATGTACGTAATATCAAATTTCCGGATTAACGAGGTAAAAACTTCGTTTATAAGTCACATATTTTGATTTTGAGATACACGTTTTGATGCTTAATTTTGTGTATATCAAACAAAATATTTTTGCATAAATTGGAGTTGTGTTTTTAAGTATATATTTAAAATTTTTTTTTTTTTTTGTATTCTTGCAATAGGCAATTTGTACAGAAAAACCTCGAATGAAAATGACGCATGCTCGGTTCGTCCTGTATCGGGAGAATTAACCGCACCGTAATACACAAAGTTCGTGATTCAACTGGAGTTGTAATTTAATATCGGAATACAATTATATAAATGTAATTACGCTAAACAACCCTTGAGCCTTTTACGAAAGTAATTTGAAAGTCGTAAATAGATCTTGAAAATACAGGAATAAGATAAAATAAATTAGATAAGCAGTTTATTTAAAATGACTATGTGTTGTCATTTATGTCTATAATGAGTCATAGTGTTTCATTTTATAGCTCATAAGTAGGTTATGAACTCAATAAATACATTATAAAAATCAAAAAGGATTAATCCAAATCGGGATCTTTCAATTAAACAATAAATTTTATTTTTACAGAAATATTAAAATATATGATTCAGATTTGGGTATACTCGTAGACGTGCGTATGTTTATGAGAGTTCCTCATATTATTCTAATCGAAATTATTGGCCATGCGGTGACCGGTAGAAAAGAATAGTACCGACCTTTTTCTTGCCAAGGTGTCGTAAAAGGCAACTAAGGCCATAGTGGTACGAACAACCAGGATGGTAATGGGCATCGGCCTCACGATATCCTGTCGCAACACAAACAAACAAATGCCCAGCAGTACAGAGCCCATGTACATCAGATGGCTGATATGATGATGACGATAATTATATAATTATACAAATACGAGTATACACTAGCTTCATAAAATATAAAACGATAAAACGATTTCAGAACAAACATATTTTAAGACAGAAATATATGTAGCAACGCTTTCGGTTAGCGAATGTATGTATTTTAAACTTTTGTTAATTAACTTTTGTAGTTGAAAAAATAAGATAATTTTTTATTTGTGGCAGTATTAGATTTAATATTCTAGAGCTGTTAAATATTACTTTTTACCTTGAGGTATAGGCAAATCTCCCCAGAGATATTGGGAGAAGTTCAGCAGTCGATATCCAACGACTGATGTGGAAGAAAAAGTACTACTAGTTCAGTACTAAAGATTAAAACATGATGTAAGATTATATCGCTATAAATCATCTGGTGCTATGAAGGTAATTATCGTAAAGTCTAGTTAGAAATTCTGATATAATACGAGTATGTCTATCCAATCCACAGTGGTGTATCATTGCGGCTTACCTCTTCTTCGAGAAGGAGTCAGAGGATTTTGCTCAGCTGTGGGAATCTCATATCTATCTGAATATATATAAAATTCCTACTTCCCTACTTAATATATAAATGCGAAAGTAACTCTGTCTGCCTGTCTGTCTGTCTGTTACGCTTTCATGCCTAAACCACTGAACCGATTTTGATGAAATTTGGTATGAAGATAGAACTGAACTTGGGAAAGGACATAGGATACTTTTTATCGCGAAAATAAGGGTAGAAGGGGTTGAAATAGGGTACGAAAGTTTGTATGGAAGTTCCTTATTGTCAAACATAAAATCATGTAAGACTGATCAATTGTTTAAGACAAAGACAAAAAAAGCGTGCACGGGGAAAGGGGGGGGGGGGCGTATCGGGCGGTAGGCGGGGCGCGGAGCGGCGGCGGTAGCGGCGCGCTTACCATGTCGCGAGATATAACCGAATTTCACGCGGGCGAAGTCGCGGGCGGAAAGCTAGTCAGTTATTTATTTTGTTTTAACTAACCCTTTAGTGCAATTAGCAGGGCTGCTTTATGCTCCCGGGTTGTGATTTTGATTACCGCCCCAAGTTTGGGTGTCATATATATTTATTTAACACTAGCGGCCCGCCCCGGCTTCGCACGGGTATTTAACTAAAATTTTAAAAATTATAAATTTATATTTTTTATCACCTACATGCGCCATCTATCGTATAATAGTAGAATATCGTTTTTATATTTAGTGACATTTAACATAATAGTACCTATATTAATTGAAAATGATGTTTATATAAAATATTAAAACGATTTCTATTCCTATCCGACATATTTAGTAAACTTTTATGTTTAACAAAATAATAACTCAAATATAAGTTTTGTGAGTTTTTAAGATTCCTTAGACCAGATGGCGTTGGCGGCGTAGGTACCTATTTCTATTTTCTTAAATATTTATTTTTAAATTTAATTACAATGAAACAAAAACTAAATTATACTGTGAGTTATGTTTAATTTTTATGTATTAAAGTTATTTACATTGGTTTTGTACTTTTTACGTGATACGTGCACGACCAAAAACGATAAGAGATGGCGCTGATACAAAAAAGAACGCGCTATTGAAATTTATTCTTGATGATATATAGTGTATTAATAAAACGGAGGTTTTAACAGATTTATTATTTGTATAGATATCTATTATTTATATGTATATTTATTTCAAAAAATGTGTATTAGCCGACTGTTACCTAAAACATAGGCATTAAGTTGCTTGTCTTAGGAACAGACGAACGTTTGTGTATGTTAATAAATATTTTTTTGTATGTATTAATGAAGAAAGAATTAGCCTCATCATTGAATAACGACGAATAGCTATGTCGAAATTTTTCAAAACTAAATAAAAATGTATGTTAAAGTAACTAAACATATTTTTGAAATGTATATAATATTTGATTTAAGAATCTATATTTGCCATAAGAATTAAATTTATTTACATGAGAAATGTAATATGAACTAAAATTAAGCTAAGATACAACCGTAACTAGTTTCAAAATATGTCACACAAGATAAGCAAAAAGTGAGGGTAGAACTAAACTATATCCTCACAAAGTATGTTCGAGAAAGCAAATTGAAAGCAAAATAGGGTATTCTACTATGTTTGAAAAAGTACTTTAAAATGATGATTTTCCTAATAAAAAGCCACAAAAAATATATATGGGTTAAATAAACACACTTTCTTGCCATAAAATTTAATTAAATTTTAAACCTTATTTATTCCCCCGAAAACGATGTCAGTCATTATGATGACGTGATATTGTTAAGGTTATGAGCAGTGGAGGTGTGACGTCAATTCAGTATACTGCAAAGCCGTCCCTTTTTAGTTTGCTATACTGTGCTATACTGGTTACTGAATTTTTGACATGATTTTCAAATAAAAATATACAAGTTTTCTGTTCAACAAGAAAAATTATTATTTGAATATTGTTGACATTTTTGAATAGCAATATTAATTAATAATAATAACAATCATTCTCGCTGTTAATTTTTTTATCACGTGAACAAAGTACTCAGTGCACTTTACCTCGAAAGCGCCAGTGCTCACAGTACAAAAATGGCGGCTATTTATGACGTCATATATTTCTCTATGGTACTGCAGCAGTGTACTGGCCACGGCCTAGTATTTAGTTTTACTACTGGCACTCCATAAATGAACGAATTTTTCACAAGTAATAGCACTGAGCGGTGCTCGCAGTGTATATCAGAACGGAACATTGTCCTTACGACGTCACACCATGGCGACTCGTGTTTTAGGTCACGTGATATACATATTAAAAATTACGACTTTTAATGTCAATATAATAAAACAATAATGTGCTTTTATGACTCAACAGGGTTGGCATTGTTTTAAACAATTGTTTAAAACAAGTGTTTTAAACAGTGTTTAAAACACTTAGAAAAACGTATAGGTGTTTAAAACATGTTTTAAAACAATTTGTTTTAAACGTGTTTTAAACACTCATAAAAAACACTAATGTTTTTTTTTATCTTTTTTTACGTGTAGTGACTAATAGAATGCATCCAAATTTTTTGGTAGATTTTATCTATAAAGCTACCAACTCTCATTTTTCTATTACTGGCCTTACATTCCCAAAACAGAAATAAGGAGTGGCTCGTGTATATGGACAGATGAGATTTGAGTGTGTACGACGTGCGTGTGCGTGTGGGTTAGCAAGTAAATGTGTCAGGTGATTGTTTGTTAGACGTTTCTTGTTGGAATTACGTTAGAAATTGTTTTTGACTAGGATATTGTATATATATAAACAATTATGTATGGTGTGAATAGATATAAATATTTTATTGACAGGTATAATACCTATAAGTAGAAGGTATTATACCTGTACCTTACCTTATGGATTCGGCATATCTGTCTGTCTGTCTGTCCGTTCGTATGTCACAGCTACTTTTTTCCGAAACTATAAGGACTATACTGTTGAAACTTAGTAAGTAGATTTATTCTGTAAACCGCATTAAGATTTTCACACAAAAAAAAAATACATTTTGGGGGTTCACCATACTTAAAACTGAAACTCAAATTTTTTTTTCATCAAACCCATATGTGTTGGGTATCTATGGATAGGTCTTCAAAAATGATATTGAGGTTTCTGTCATTTTTTTCTAAACTGAATAGTTTGCGCGAGAGACACTTCCAAAGTGGTAAAATGTGTCCCCCCACCCCGTAACTTCTAAAATAAGAGAATGATAAAACTAAAAAAAAATATATGATGTACATTACCTTGCAAACTTCCACCGAAAATCTAGTAAATATTTTTTTTTTATATAAAAAATATACTATTATTAAAACATCGACCAAAGTTACAAAGAACTACAAGAACATTTATATGATGTTACTTGCTGCTACGGAACCCTTCATGGGCGAGTCCGACTCGCACTTGTTTAATTTTTTACAATAAAATACATTGTTTTCTTATGTACACTATAATTAATTAAAATTTATTTTTTATTAGTTTGATTTTTTTATAAAAGTATGTTTTTTTAGTTTTTTTTTTTTAACTACAGTAGAACCTTTATAAGTCGAACATCAAGGGAGACGCCAAAACGCCGTTTTCTACTTATAGAGAATTTCGACTTATGCGGATTTTGATTCGACATAAGGAGGTTGAGATTAATTCTTATAAAGAGTTAGAGAGGTAAAATAAATAAAACATTCAAGTTGCAGAGGTGACACACATATTTTTATTTATTATAAATCAACATTATTTCAAAACATACTTAAAATAAAATAAAGTAGCATTAAAAAAACCAGTATTTTTTGCTTTAGATAATTCGGTTGTTCTCTATCTATAGCATTGTCTAAGGTTTAAAGAGCATAAAATTCTTGTTCTTCAGAGTTGCTCTTCAGAGAGCTTGAAATCCGTTTAACGAAAACCGAGATTAGAATCGAACTGTGAACTCGATTAAGTAAAACGTAGTTTTATTAAACTTGGTTTCGAATACAAATAGTGAAATCGGCCCTAAATTGCTTTCTAAGAAACAATGGTGTACTTACACTGTCGGTGAATTCTCGCCGGTCGGTAAGTTGGTAACTTATTTATTTTCGAACAATAGAGGTAATATGTCTCAAATAATCGAGTTGTAAAAATTGTAAAATAAAACATTGCTATGTTCGAGATACAGAGGTAAAATTTATTTTTTCGAGTTAAGGAGGGAAAATAATAAAATGGCTTGGAGGGACTCACTGATTATTTCGACTAATAGAAGGTTGAGATATCGAGTAATGGAAGTTTTGGTGTTTAAAGGGAAGGGAACAAAACATTTTTTCGAGATTTGGAGGTTTTCAACTTATCGAGGTTCGACTTAACGAGGTTGTACTATTTTTTTTTTTTTGTTGAATTTTCTATAAAAGAGTTTTTTTAGTTTTTTTTTACTATTTATTATTTATTTTATTCATGGTCATAACTTATCCGCGAAATAAGTTATTTGGGCTCCTGCTGTTTTCTCGGTTGAAAAAGCTGGTTTTCAGATTAGTCAGTAACTTATACGAGAAATTGGTGATCGAGTAATGAATAACAAATCGCTAATCCTAAAGATTCTGGTAAGGATAACAGGGCTAACTATTTAAATTATTACATTGTCATCAGTCCCGAAGTCGGTAACTTATCCGAGAAATAGGTGATCGAGTAATGAAAAACAAATCGCTAATCCTGAATATCCTGGTAAGGATAAGAGGACTATTTAAATTAGTGCATTGTCATCGATCCTTCGATAAGTCTACTAAGTTTATATGAAATCTGAACGTTTGAAGTAGGTCAAAATGACGTCTAAAGGAGTTGGTTACAAACATACAAACAAACAAACAAACAAACAAACAACAGGTGAAGCTAATAAAAATAGTGTAATAAAAAAGATTCGCTTTGGCGACATTTTAGTGATTTTAATGCTGGAGGTGGTGGTGCAAATGGTACAGTAGGTATAGAACTTTGTATAGGAGATCGAAAAAGAAACTTCATTAGCGAGGGTATGTTTCTTGGGTACAGTTGTTCAGTATGACCAGGAGATCATGTCGTTAAAATATCATCGATTGTCCCAGACTTAACCAGTATATTAGAGTAGAAGTAATATGGCTGTTTTACTAATAAGATATACATACATTCTTATTAATTAATTTAAAACAATGTTTTAAACATGTTTAAAACGTGTTTTAAACAGCTGCATAAAAAACAAAATATTTTTTTGTTTAAAACATGTTTTTTTTAATATTTTGTTTTAAACATGATGTTTTGTTCTTTTTTAAAAAAAATGTTTTTTTTCCAACCCTGTGACTCAAAATCAGAATATTAAAGTATATTTCTACGTACATTTTGTTTTTATCAAATTTCATAATTTATTTTTCACTACCGAAAGTACCCTATTGTTGACGATAAATGAACAACTGGTAGTATATGTACATGAACTGAACTGAATCAGCCTGTAAACGTCCCACTGCTAAGCTAACGCCTCTCCTCCATATAGGAGAAGGGTTGGAGCTTAATCTACCACGCTCACCATTCCAACGCGGGATGGCAGATAATTTCCCTACCATGTGTAACGATCGTAATCAGTTGTCTATGAAAACAACCGGGACCGCCGGTTTTACGTGCTCTCCAAGGCACGGTAGGGAGACCCACAAGGACATATACCCAGACCGGAAACAAATTTTTATACAAATCTCTGCTCCGAGCGGGAATCGAAACTGCGACCGCCGGTGTTGAGGCAACTGCTCGCACCACTACACCAGAACGGTCGTATACATACACATGTTGAATTGAATTCACAAAAATAAAACATCTGAGTTATGATCCCATCTCGGTCAGACGTAAAACATTTTGATATGACGCCGCACTTTCATAATGTACGTGCGAACCTATAAAATATTTACGAGTTTAGAAAAAAAATCTCCACATGTGGCTTTGTCTTATTACTTAAATTTTAACTTTAATTCACTGTTTATGGCATATGAAAATAATGTAATTCATAGTGAATTGAGATGAATTATCACAGTACTTTTTTAATACATACATTAAACGACATAGACGAATTTACTATGGAGCATTGCCTAGTAAAAAAAATTAATGTGCAGCCATAATTTTGTCAATATGAATTCTGATAGCTATATTCTATCAAAATCAACAATTGGTAGCGTCGAGGAACTTCGAGCTTGCTGGAAATAACGCAAAATAGGATGTAGCGCCTGACTGTAATGTAATAGCAATTTTACATAACTAACATATTTGTATACTAGAAATAAAATAGGAGCTAGCGCAAAAATCATATTTATTACTTTATCGTGTAGTATATTCCCTCGCCAATAGCCTAAAATAGGTAGTAAGCGAATAGCTTTGTTACTTGCGTATTTATAGCTCTAATAAGGGAGGTGTAAAACGCGGGAGGAGTAATTCTTTAAAAGGGTATATTAAGTTATGCCCACTGCGGATTGGTGAAGGTAGATCAACCTACTGTCGGAGTTTATCAAGTCGTAGTTTAATTAATATTCATGTTAAAATGTAATGTTAATAATATTAAGCTAGAGATTCGCCTCCGTTTGCGTATGTGAGTGTCAGCGTTAATGTAGTGTAGGGGATGGACGGAGCCCATAATAAGGGGAATCTATATAAATACATCAAATAAAAGACGTTAAATAACTCATTTATTCAATATTACTACCAGTTCCCTAACCTAGCTCTCTCTGAGAAGAACTGGCCAAAGAAACTCAGCGGGTCTACGTACATAAAATTACAACATGTTTGAATTTGTACTAAATATACGAGTAACTTTACCAGTTTCACTTTGATCTTTACACTTTAACAAAATGTTACCCTTTTTATACTAAACTCTTTATAAATCAAATAAACCCTCATAATATTGTCAACGTGCTATTTATGGCTCTTTCCTCAACATACATAGTACATATCTTTACGCCAGATTACTTACAGGTGGGCTTTTTTTTTCTTTCCTCAACATAAGCTGATATAAATAAAAACAAATATGAATTATATTTATACATTTTTAACCTAAAAAACATGCGATAAAGCAAATTCCCAATGGCAATAATGACATTCGTCATTCAATCATTCATGCCAATGACAGCGCATTAGACAAACTCTAAAGAAAATCGATATAATTACAAAAATCGAATCTACATACATAATTACAAAAAATGTTATATTATTATTTTTATTCTTACATAATATATTCACAATTTTTTAAAAGCATTCTGGGACTTTTTTGTGTGTAAAACTTTTTTGCTTGGTATGGTACTAAAGAAAAAACAATTCAACGTATTATATTATTTTAAAATGCTTAAACGTTAATGTTGATTTGACTGGCCCGTGGCGTAGTTGGCAATGGCCCTGTTTTCTGCTCCAGGGTTGTGGGTTCGATTCCCGCCCCGAGTCTGGGTGTAATATGTATTTATTTATATATGTTTTATTTATATGTATATTGATTTAAAAAAATATGTATATCAGTCAACTGTTTTTTTTTTTTAACGTGTGGAAATGCTTTACACATACCCGGCCGCTGGGGAACGACCGGGTTATGTGGGACTCCCGCCGTAAGCTGGTAGTCTACCCACTAAAACCACACGGTGTCCACTTTCGTCGCCTGTGCCGGGGTTGCAGGCATTAAGTTGCCTACCTTAGGAACAGACGACCGTGTGTGTATGTTAAACATATTTATATTTATATATTTATATTTATTTACTTATATTTATTTATTTATATTTATATTTAATATAAATCGATTTAATTTGTAATTTGATCAACGATTTATCGAATACAATTATGGCAAATCGGGTCGTCACTCGTCACGTAAATAATAAATCAATTCATAACTATTTAAAATTGTAATTTATTTCCAAAGTTCAAATGAAATATGCATAATACTAAAAAATAATCTCTTTTTTTTAAAACGTATATTACAAAAGACATTTTTTGCACAGTTAATTTTCCTACTAGGCAATTTTGGTCCATGTCCTTATATTTCTCTTAGGGTTTTCTTAAAGATTTTTAATATTTTATAATTAAAATTGACAAAAGCCCGGAAAGGTACTTAGTAATAATTATTTGAGGAAAAGACAGTCCTAAATAGAAGATGACATGACTTAGAAATGTTTTTGTTTAATTTATAATGTTTTTCTTCTCAACAGTCATTATTTTATTGCATTTTTTTTATTGTGATGAAAAAGCAAAGTATCATTAATATTGTAATTATAAAAGTATGAATTATTTTATTGCATTTTTTTTTTATTGCGATTAAAAAGCAAAGTATCTGTAATATTATAAAAGTATGAAAGAAATTCGGTCAACATTCAGCGAATATATTAACGTCTATGAAACATTTTTTTTTTGCTTTAATAATAATTTAGCAATTGTTTAGTTGTATCTGTCAAAGATTTATACTAAACTATAAAACCAAGTTTTGTTTTTTTTTTTTCTTTTAAGATATATTATTTGTAATATATATTATATATATATTATAATATAGGTATTATTATTTCAAAATATTTAAAGTTAGTTAAATATTTAAATTTTTTACTACGCACAAAGCGCCAATTAAAACATTTTAAGGTTATTTATGTCATAAATTTCAGTCGATTTTTCGTTTCTATTTGGGTATCATTAAATAATGTATTGAAAAAGTTTTCACAATGCCTCAAACACCTCCTAAAAATGTCAATCAGCTTTTGGACAATCAACCAAGCCGGTCGAGATGTTCTCAAGTATGAACATACTAATTAAAAAAAAAAAAAAAAAAAAATAAAAAAAAAAACAAGATTATACAAATATACTGAATCACTTCTAGACAAATGTTTCATCTCCTTATAGGAAAAGGGTTGGAGCGAGGATTGTTTGAGGAGGATTTCTCTACCAAGATTAACGATCCTTATTAGGGGTTTATGATAGAAACCGGGACCACCGGTTTTGCGTGCTCTCCGAAACACGGTGTAAAGACTCACAAGAACCAACACCCAGAACAAAAACAAATATTTGTCTAAACTATATCTGCTTCGAGCTGGAAACAAGTTCTAGTATTTATAGAACCTTCGCATCACTAGAACAGTGTTGAAAAAATTTGGTATGTCAATCGAGTAAAAGGTTATAATAAAAATGAAAACCAATCTAATTTACAAAATTAAACAGTATAAAAAAATCAAAGGGTAACAACTATTGAGCTTCTTGCTCCATTGTTTCCAGAGTACAGGGCCGGATTTAGAGGCGTGGAGGGCCGGTTGCCCTCCCCTAAATCCGGCCTTGCCAGAGTAACTTATAACTAAAATAATTTGTATTCCACGCGATGACCAGCAGGGAGAAATAGTCCTGACCTCTTTCTTGTCGAGGTGTCATAAAAGGCGACTTAGGCCATAATGGTGCGAAGCAGCGTCGATATCCTGCCACAATATACTGCACTCGCCAACCCGCCTGTCAAGCGTGGCGAGTATTGGCATACATCCAACAGCTGATGTGTTATATGAATCTGTAATTTGTAAACGATTATTCAACAGTGCTTAGATAAGCCCGCTTGAATAATGTAAATATATATTGAGGTCGAATTGGAATGACATGTCCTACTTATATTATAAATGCGAAAGTTTGTGAGTATGTATGTATGGATGTGTGTTACTCTTTCACGCTAATACATACTACTGAACCGATTACAATGAAATTTGGTATGTAGGTAGCTGAAGACCCAGAATAACTATACACTAAAGGCTACTTTTTATCCCGGAGTTCCCGCGGGATTGATTCCTAATTGAAAATAGATACATTTATCGCTTCTGAAAACTGAATGCGCGATCTAGCGGCACGGCGGCACCGAAGGCGGTAGCGGGAGCGGGCTGGGGCGGGCGGTCCGACGAGCGGCGCGTGAGGTGGGGGAAGAAGTCGCTCGGTTTCCACGCGGACGAAGTCACGGGCGGCCTCTAGTTTTTATATAAAATACTGTAATATCAATTCGAGAATCTTAAAACTAAAAATTACTAACGTAATTTTTACTCTGATCTTTTGAAATAAATAAACTAATATAATATTAAAAATTAACGTTTTTTTTTCTTTTTTTGCATATTAAAATTATTCAGTCACTCGTTTTAAATGAAGTCTTTTTCGTTTTAAAGACTCAATGGTATCAAGTAAGGTGAAATTTTGTGTCGGGGAACTGAAAACGCACACGACACTAGCTCTAATTCCCAAACCACCAGGATATAAACTTACACGAAAATTTCATCAAATAAGCACGATTAATAAATAATAATCCACTTTACATTTAAGTGAATAACAGTTAACCCATTTAAAACCAGGCAAAGAAACGTGACAAAGAATAATATATCAAGAAAAGATATACGCAGTAAAGATATCGTATCACCTGAATCTGTTTCTCCATCACGCAAAAATAAACCTAAAATCCAGGATTTAGAGTCCTTTTTAGATTGCACGACATGTCCTGTTTTCAAAATGGGGTCAAGGATTTGTCGAGAGCGAGGGATATTGCTTTTGTAACGAACTAAAGAAAGGCCTTTTAGATTTTTTTTAACGATGTTCAAGTACTGGCCTCTAGTAGATATTAGCATTTTATTCTTAAAATTAAATGCTTTTTTTTTTTCTTTTTTGCTTGTTGACTGTTGTTTTTGAAGTAAGGAACTTATAGTGTTCTTATATCACGACTTAGAGACAATTTACTTAATACTGACTTTGTTTGTTTCTGTCATTGTACTGTAATAGTTTCTAAATCTCTCAGGGTCTCCTCAATTATGGAGACAGATTGGTACATAATCCAACACGTTACGCTGCTGCGCATTGGCTAGATGTGTACATACCTAGAAAAAGCGCGAAATTTCTCTAGACGATACTGACTACATGACAAAAACCTAAGAGCACCTCCCATCCCAGTAACCAAACGCGGTATTTATGAAGACCACCTACCCCCTGAATGTATCACGTAGTATGAGTACGTTCCCTAAATATAGATGACAAAACCACTCGTGCGTTATTATTTTATTTGCACATATTTTTAGCACATACATTTCCTTTTCCTTATAATATGCTAATATTAAAGAAGTACCTATTGAAATAAAGTTGAATTTTAATATTATTCTCAAACAAATATACGGTTTACTATATTTTATAAAAACAAAAAAAAAAAAAAAATCGGTACGTAATTTGAAATTGTTTTTTTTTTTTTACCAAATATGCTATGAACATCGAAACGCCTTTATATTACGACAGATACAGATCATGTCAATTACTCCCGTTGAGACGGAGGTGGAGGTCCGAAGTGGGCCATACTGGCATTGGCCCAGTTACTTTTGACTGCAAGCTCTCGTAGTGCTTGTCAGGAAAAAATTGTAACAATAAACCAGCTGAAAAAATATGTATATATTTCTTAGATTCTTTGTATTACTGTAAGACTTTGTAAATGTCTCATTGTACTTATTGTTGGGTAGAAGGCTATAACTAAGACAGTTTGGAGCTTAATCCGGTTTGGTACTCTACCTTCGATTTGCCGAAGATATCGTGCTTATTGCAGAATTTCTGGAAGACCTCAGCATGATGCTGAATGACCTCGATGAAATTTCCCGACGAGTGAGTTTTAAAATGAATATAGGCAAGATAAAGATCATGTCGAATGTCCATGTCGTGCCCACCCCCATATCGGTTGGAACTTCTACTCTCGAAGTTGTTAACGAGTACATCTACCTAGGACACAATGTTCAACTTAGTAGGTCCAACTTAGACACAAGTCAATCGTCGAATCCAGCTAGGATGGGCAGCGTTCGTTGGGAAGACTACTGCCCAACGTAGGAGGGCCCGACTCGCCGTGTTGGCGTCTATACGCCGGCGTGATGCGCGGCATGGCACTGTACGGGGCCCCGATATGGGTCGACGCTCTCAACGCTCACAACAAGATCCTGCTGAGGAGACCCCAGCGGGTCCTAGCGGTGAGGGCGATACGAAACTACCGTACAGTGTCGTAGAGGGCGGCGACACTTCTCGCGAGCGATCCACCCTGGGAACTCCAGACGGAAGTGCTCGCAGAAGTGTACCGTCACCAATCGGGCTCAAGTTGGGTAGAAAGGCGGCACAGGGTGCTGACCTACAGGCTGACGCAGGTGCTTTCCGGGCATGGTTGTTTCGGGAAGTACCTGCACCAGATATCAAAGAGAGAAACAACCCCGTCTTGCTACGAGTGCGGCGCGCCAATCGACTCGGCGTAACACACTCTGAAGGAGTGTGCCACCTGGGGGCCCCAGCGCCACGCCCTGGTGACCGTAATAGACGAAGCATGCTCGGCAGCAAGAGGTGCTGGTCGGCCGTGGCTTCCTTCTGTGAGGAAGTTGTGGCTATCAAGGAGGCTGCGGAGCGAGAGCCTGAAGCTGACGCTCACGCTGACTCGCTCCGCAAAAATGCCCGGGGGGAAGGAGATGGCATTTTGCACTCCTTCAACCCCCGCAATAGAGTGGGAGAGGCACCAATGATCCTCGTACTCGCCACCAGGGCTATAACCGAAGGCGGCGCATTTAGCGGGCCAACCGTCGGGGCGTCACGGTTGCATGCGTAAGCGATCCCGTGGTGCCCCACTACGACGATGAGGGCACCACTGGGTTTTAGTTCGAGTGTTCTGGCACGCTCTGCAGCTAGCAAGCTCCACATATCCGCTACTTTTGCTTCCAGCGTCAACAGTGGACATCCAATGGCTGATATTATGATGATGATTAGAAATTGCAGTGGGATCTCCATATTGAAGGGTTAGCGAATAGGCTCAGCTCTGCAGCGTTCGCGGTAAAAAAAAATTAGACTTCTTACTGACGTAGGTACAGCTCGCGTAGTATATTTTAGTTATTTTCATAGTATTATGTCCTATGGAATCTTACTATGGGGAAATGCAGCTACCGTTAATACTATTTTTGTCCTGCAGAAGAGCTATTCGTGCAATTTATAGTTTAGGTCCTAGAGTATCATTAAGAGATAAATTTAAAAAAATAATAATATTGACTGTTGCTTCTCAATATGTGTACGAAAATGTTATGTATGTCCATAAAAATATACACGAATTTCCCTGGAATTGCGACATGCATAGCATTAATACTAGGAACAAACATAAACTTGTAATGCCTGTAACTCGCTTACGCCGAGTCAGTAATTCTTTTTTTGGACAATGTATATGCTTATACAATAGGCTCCCAGAAAACGTTCAAAAAGCTTCTATTGCCAAATTTAAAAAAATTTGGAAAGAACGTTTGTGTACCAAAAGATATTATTCTATCAACGATTTTCTAGAAGACAGTACGCCTTGGGAATGATGTGATCGCCTCCGGGCTATTTCAACTTATAGAGAATATTTGTCAATTTGAAACAAAAAAAAAAAAAAAAAAAACATTACGTTAAAAAAAATATTAGTCCCGCTGAGTTTCTTTCGCCAGTTCTTCTCAGGTCAGAGGCTTCTTCTTTCCGAACTGGTGGTAGACTCATGACGTTCAGTAAATAATTGTAATAATTTTATGCTGAATAAAATATTTTGACTTTGACTTTGACTTTGATGAAAGTATAATGATATCATATTTAAAATATAATTATAATTCAATTAATGTATTTATTATGTATAATGTTCGATATAAAAAAGTCTATACATTACTGTTGCTATATTACAAATATATACTTTTTAAAATTCTAACATGACTTATTTATTTTTAACTTAATCGTCATCTGTCGCAATGTCAAGAAGTTTTACTTCGACCACGTGTAAAGGTTACACACACTCATTTTATTCGATATATGCACGTTTTCTAACGATATTTTCTATCACGAACGAGAAATTTCTAAGCATACAACTGAACATTCAGCGACATTCTTTCGCTTAAGATTGAGGCGTTATATCCGTTGGCGATTTCCTGTTCACGAGTCACCCTATTAATTAAACTTTCTATTGTTAGTTTAGTCTTTTTAAAAAGTAATCTGTTTTCTAAATAGAAAATAAAGACATCGTCGTACTTATTTTTAATTAAAACAGACAAATGTCATAGCATTAAAAAAAGTATCATGAGTGTTAAAAAGAGTGTTTTTTCTTAATATCTGTGTGTATAAATTATTATACAAGTGCCATATACGATAAATACAGACATTTTAAGTTAAAAAAATCACTAGTTTTGCGCGAAGTGAGAGTCAAACACACCACAACGCTTCGTTTTGTGGCGTATATGTATATATAATTACATTAGAATTGGAATTAACGTTGAAATTGTAAAATTTTTACAGTAATCAGACCCATGTATTTTTGTATATTAAAATGAGTAATATATCAAAAGAAGTGCTTTTATTCACACAAACATAATGTAATAACGAATAAAAAATAACCTTCCTATTTACTTCATTTAGGAAGTGATTCCGCGAATAAAACAAACGAGCTATACACTCTGGGAATCATTCACATACGCACATCACATCCACATCCATGTAAACCCACATACACAAACACACACATGCATTCTTTATCATCTACTCTTACGAAACTTTTACACTTTTATATTAAAACACTATTAAAATAACATTAAAACACTATTTAAATTAATAAATTATCATTAAATGAAAACTCGACGCGCGACGTTGCTGCTGCAGCCCTTGAGTTTGCCATGCTTGTAGTAGTGTACCTATCGTAGCGCGCTTGTATGAAGCTTTGCCTCTGTACGGTTTATTTACTCATGTGCCATTATGTAGAATTGAATGTCTCTGCGCACCGGCCGCCGAGCGACTCCAGCGCCAGTTGACTACACGACTTCACGTAGATTCAACGTCGCTTGGTATAACCGATTCTCTATTTCGCGTGCACATTAACTATATAATATTGCTGTGCTTTTGATTATATTTATATCCGCGCTATTATTTCCTTTCTTTTATTGTTTACTTCTTTCTGTAATTTGACTATCGCTGTTGCTTATCTATAATATAAAAATAAGTCGGGTTTTCCTTCCTGACGCTATAATTCCAGAACGCACGAACAGATTTCCACGGTTTTGCATTCGTTGGAAAGGTCTCGGGCTCCGTGAGCTTTATAGCAAATTAAATTCATGAAAATTTTCAACAGAAAAGCAGAAAAACAGGGAAAATCATTTTTCACATACAGCGCCATCTCTGATACATAGCATGTACTACAAACCAATATGGTTTTGCATGGCGGCAGTACGTGGTGTGAGTATCCCTCACGAAAATAAGTTGGTGGCGAAACGGAGTTCGCCGGGTTTGCTAGTACTCTCTATTTAACTTACTTCCGTGTGGTGTGTAATAAACTATTGTTTTCTTATGTGCACTTGTTATTTAACTTATAGTGTAGTGTATAGACTTTAGAAAACTTAACTAACTTTTAAATACTCATTCTAAAGTGGTCACCCCGACAATAGTACGAGTACGTTACAAATTTGAAAAGTCGCCATGAGCTTTAACGAAGAAAGTGCAGGTGAATCAAAAAATTTAGCGCGCGGATCGACGGATTTATCCGGTGAATCATGCCACGTTGGAGTACGTATACCTCCTTATTAGCCTCAATAAGCAACATTATGTTCTGCTCAAGTAGAGGGGCAGTTTGATTTAGCAAATATAACAAGCGATGCTTCTAAATTTTATTATATAACGGCAAGATTGGATCACATATATGGTTCTGAAGTGAACTATAATCATTACTCCACCTAAAATCAATAAATACGAAAAGTTAAACACTGAATTAACAACAAGATTATCCGTATCTCAGGAAAAGGAGAAAAGGAAGTGCAGCAACTGTTAATGCATAAAGAATTAGGCGATCGTAAATTGTCTCAATTTTTGCGACATTTGCAACACTGGATGGACCTAATATACCAGAAGATTTCCTCAAGACGATAATATGGACCAGCCGCTTGTCTAATATTATTCAGACAGTCCTAGCAGCGCAGCCAACTCTTTTAGCGACACTATCAGAAGTAGCAGATCGAGTCAATGATATTGTTCCCTCTTTTCCAGTTGTTGCAAGTACTTCTACGTCAACTCAAAACATACACAAACAAATGCCAAAAATGATCACGGATCTCACAAAGCAAGTACAACCTTTAGCTGTTCAACAATTCAGAAGACTCTAGTGTTAATTAAAGAACATAAACATAGAACTAATTCTCTTCTCTTGTTCCTAACGGTACCGCTATTGACACCTATGGATATAAACATCTGGAATTGGACTTTAAACTTTATTATTTTTATTAACACCTAAGGATACAAATATCTAGAATTGGAACTTGGACTTTGGAAATTGCTAATGTTACGAAGGCTACTATTGGACTTCATGAGTTTCTATAACTTGGCTGTCAACTACCGACACAAGTGACTAGTTGATAATACATCTAAACTACAGATTTCTGGGACATCAATTGTTTGTAATACTATCTTGGTCTATCCATACAACCTAGGGTGGATCAAAGTATATAAAAACCCTGCGAACATATCCAGACATTACGCGACAACCTGGAGTACCACGTAAGGTTAATCATAACACCGTACACCATATTAGGACAACATCTGGTCCACCAATATCATGTACACCACGACGCTCGACGAGCTCCTGATAAATTAAAAATTGCCAAAAAAGAATCAGGCATGATAAAGAGTGATATTGCTAGACCATCAGAAAGTCCATGGGCGTCACCATTACACCTCGTTCCCAAGAAGAACAACGAATGGATTGGATGGATGGAGCAATGAACAATGAATTTCCGGCAGATTTCACGTCACTTGCAATAACCGACTCTCTATTTCGCGGGCACATTAACTATGTAATATTGCTGTGCTTTTGGTTATATTTATATCTGCGCTATTATCTCCTTTCTTTTTTTTTGGTATCTATGCTATCTAAACGCTTCTTTGAAGCTTTTTCATTTTCAAGAGTTACGAACTGAACCTTGAGCAGCGGGTCGTAGTCGTTGGTCTCCGGGTCGGTGAGCTGATGGATGCTGACGCGGTACTTATCACGCTCGCGCAGCAGCTGCTGCTCTCACTCAGGCAGTAGCTCCAGCTGGCGGTCCTTCTCCGACAACAAGCGCCGCGACACGTTGTTTGCGACATCAATTTATTTGTTTCGTACTTCACTTTCAACACCGCGATTTCCGCATTAAGCTTTTACTCAAACTCTGCTTTACATTTGTCAGTGGCGTCTTTTATAGCTCTCTCCTTCTCGACTTAAGCATTTTCCTTTGTTTGCATCACGATAGCGTTGTGGTTGCTTATCTCGATCTTCGATTTTCTCAAGACTGGACTCTGAAGGCGATCGGTCCATGTTATTTGTCAGAGCCACAAAGCGGAACCTAGATCTTAGAGACTCGATTTCGGCTTCATTTTCCAAGTGCATTTTTTTCTGCATTTCTTTTTTCTTTTTATTTGTTTCCGAACTTCGAATTCAGATAATTTCTTCTCGAATTCTTTTACTTCCTCGCGAGTTTTTTTTTGAGTGTTCTATTTAAATTATATCATTTATATGAACTACTTTTAAATCTTCCACAACTTTCTTTATATTGCTAACAATGTTATCCTTATCATTAAGAGCGGCTTTCATATCGTTCAATTCTAGTTCCTGATCTGCAGTTAGCCCCTGAGTGTGCTCGCGAAATCTAATTTCAGTTTCTTGTTGGTTTCTCTCCCAAGCTTGAGTTATTGTTTCGTAAATGATATGAACGAACTTTTTCCGCTCATCGACATCCTTCTGGAGTTTAAGAAACTCGTTCTTTATAAGCATTGTGTTTAATATACACAAACTAAAGAGTTTTGCTAAAATGTCTTGCAATTTTTCGACGTTTAGTTTTTGTGTGTTCATATTGTCCTCAGTGATCATGGATACAGCTATTATCCGGAACGCAAGTATTCGATATGGCCATCGTTTTTTTTAGCCCACTTTGCCGACTGAGTTTCACGAATTCGGTATCGGTCCCCGATTCAAAATCTTTCTCTAAATTGACTTGAACATCATCAACTACGGCTTCGACCGTCCGCTCTGCAGAAGCTGTTTCAGAGGAGGACCAATCAAAACGCACCTCCGCCACCCACCCAAAGCAAGACATCTCTCTCTGAGTGAGTCTCTGCTTATAGAGGGAAATGGGAGCGGGGAAGTAGGTATAAGAACTAGATGCGTGGTCCTCTTCGTGGATAGTGAAGCGGAGAGGATTGGAATAAGCTTTTGTCGCTCTGAAGGACTGGATCGGCTGGTGGTCTCGCCGGGGCTCGCCCTGCTGATAAAAGGCAGCACGCAAAAAACAAGCTTAAAGCGTAAAAAGATCGACGCACTTGCGCAGAAACAGGACGATGATTAAACCTACCGTCTGGTTCGGTTGCATAATAAGGCAATCGCTCTATTCGAGGGGGGAGAGGAGTCCGCTTTTGCGCAAGCAAGCTCGTGGCTGCAGCGGCAGAGCGAACTCCCCGGGGCGATCCCAGGAAGAATAAGCGTTGACTCTCTGAGAGTCGGCTATGAAAAAGGCGACGTAGCTGACAGGTACGGTTGCCTAATGGCTTCGAAAATACATGAGGTCATAGTTTACGGGGATAGGGGGGAGGATCTGGGCTACTTAAAGACCCATATTCGAACAGCTTCACCCCCTAAAAGGCTGACTCTCGAAGAGACCATGCCCAGTGACTCGGAACGATTACAAGCGAAGGCTGAGGCCCAAAAGGCAGAGCTGGAGTCACTTAACTCCAGGGAAAAAAGCAGCAGTTCTAAGTCCCATCTGATGGCGATAGCAAAAGTGATCCAAGGAACGATCTCCCCCAAAAGAGGTACCCGACCGTCCCACCTTGCCCCAAAACCGGCTTTCTCGAATGAAAGGCAATCGGAGGCGCTGAGAAGGTTTATGAGAAACGAAAATCCGAGCCCTCCTCGGGTGTCACAAGTCACACCACCAAAGCTTCGACCAGCGTCTACACCACAACAACATGCAGAAAATGCATACATCGAGTTCCTGGCCATTACAAAGGCGAACCGTGAGGTAAGCCTGGCCACCTACAAAAAGATCATGCAGACCTACCAATACGAACATGAAAGCCTGCTGGAGGTGGAACTCGATGAAGCCGAGGCTGCCATATATAATAACGACACCTGCCAAGTACTCAAAAGCAGTATGTCGGGATTGTATATGACCGCTTATAACACCACAGCCGGTTTCATGAGCGCGATCAAGGCTGAGGGACAAAAAGAAGGACCTCAGACCTTTAACACGCCAAAAGGGGACCCAGTGGTGGTAGTGGCCAGATGCACGAGGGTGATGCTTGACGACCGGATACTCGAAATGGCAAAAACCATCACGAGTGATCCGGAAGTCGGCGATGCCTCCGGGGCCTGGGAACTGCCGTCACTGAAATGGATCAATGGGGTTCCTGGGTGCGGCAAGTCAACACACATAGTCGGGAACTTCGACGAGAATGGTGAAGTAGTAGCCACGACCACAATAGAGGCGGCCAAAGACCTCAAAGAAAAACTTGCGCACCGCTATGGCGAAAAAGCCAAATTAAAGGTGCGCACTATAGCCTCCATCTTAGTGAATGGTTTCCGTGAGGGCGTAAAAATAGATCGTTTAACGGTGGACGAAGCCCTCATGAACCATTTCG
Source organism: Euphydryas editha (assembly GCA_036937285.1). Lineage (NCBI taxonomy): Eukaryota > Metazoa > Arthropoda > Insecta > Lepidoptera > Nymphalidae > Euphydryas > Euphydryas editha. The sequence goes on along the minus strand of JAUPFZ010000017.1, from coordinate 1,806,840 downwards.
GGGCCATAGTGATGGCCGCCCGACTATCGAAGGCAAAATAAGTGGTCCTCGTCGGAGATATCAATCAGTTGCCGTATATCGACAGAGAGAACCTGTTCGTAATGAGGTACTGTAGACCCAACCTGACCACAGGCATCACAAGTGAGTTGTCTTGCACGCATCGCAACCCCAAGGACGTTGCACTCGCCATCAGTGAGGTTTATAAAAACATCTATTCCTCAAACCACACTGTCCATTCTCTGAGGATAGAGAGGTTCACTGGAATTCCTAAGAGACAAGACCGGACCCTGTACTGACCTGTCTGGTTTTCACACAAGAGGAAAAGGAGGCGTTGATAGACTAGGGGGTACGGCACCGGACAGGGATCGAGCGTCATGACTATCCACGAGGCACAGGGACAGACACGCGAGGCAGTCATCATCGTCCAGACAAAGACTAGGAGGCTGCGGATTCATGACAGTGTTCCGCATGCTGTGGTCGCGGTGACCAGGCACACAAAGACCTGTGTCTACTACACCGACGACGGTGGTGATGCAATCGGTCGTTTTGTCGAAAAGGCGGTGGAGGCCACAACAAAGGAAATACTCGAGCACACCCTCAAGATGGCTATACATAAAAGAGACACCGCCGTCATTGAGGATGTGCTCGAACAACTGAGGCTTCCCTCGGGGGATGGCTGTGGCAGAGTCTCCAATAAATAATACATAAATAAATATCCCAAATGTAAATGTAGACATGCCGTAAAGATGTGGTGGCTGTTATGTATGTAGTAACGGGAATAAATGTAAATAATGTATATGTGTATGTGTATATGTGTGTATATTTGTATATGTAAATTATATTTATAAATAAAGATTATGTTTATATGTATTAAAAATGATTATATGTATGTAAATATGATTATATATTAAAAATAAAATAATAAATAAATAATGGTCAGTATACGGACTCGCGTCATAGAGATCCTAAGTCTAGCTAAGTCTAAAATAGTACGCATGAAACTATAATAACAATCTTAAACATTTAATTAAAAAAGGCACGGGTAAATATAAGCCCGTGGATATTTTTGTTATTTATAAATTTAAAAAAAAACTACGGCTTCGATTTCCGCTCTGATATTTGCATTGTTACAAGGTTTTGTTTCCAGTATGGGTTTTCGACGCTATGGATTTTCATACCATGTTCTATTTATACAAGTATAGGCGGAGAGTCCTTTCCAACATAGAGAAGAGCCCTTTGCACAGCAAAGGGACCTTTACTGTAAAGGTCCCTTTGCGTTTTTTATTATATAATATGTAATGATTATACTTACAATATATTCTGTATTTTATTCAAAATTTTATTATGGTAGTGAAAATGTCGAGTACAGTTCATTATTAAATATCACGACTAATATTTCTGGTTGGTCTATATTTTTTTAGTTTTTACGAATTCATTAAGTCTGAATAAGTAATCAAATCTGAAGCTTTTTTGAAATGTTATTATATTTAAACATTCTTTGTTTTTATCTTTTTTCGTAGAATAATTTCACAATTCTTTCGAGCGAATTTCATGCCAAGAATTATGCTAATCGCTCTTGAGATCACACTGACAAAAGAAATCCAACTAGAATGGTAAAATGACTGGTCCATTGGCGTGGTTGGTAATAACCCTGTTTATGCTCTAAAATTATGAGCTCGATTCTCGCCCTGAGTTTTGGTGAAATATTCATGCTTCATTGACTTTTAATATTTAAGTATTTAAATATGAAATATTTTTGTAAAGAAAAAAAAATGTAAATTCTAAATTGATTTTCTCATACAAAACTTTCATAAATTACAAAATCAAATTCTAATTATTTTAGTAACTAAATTAATTCGACTTCCTTTGGGAATTAATTAATTTTTACTCAGTACCGACCATGTGTTTGTGCTTAGTAAATTAAAAAAAAAGTCTAAATATTAACGTTTGCAAATCTTACCTAACTTGTCTAACTCGTCACCCTTGTAATCCGACATACCTGTCTAACTATTTTAAGTATACATAGACTATTCTGAGTATATTAATTACGACGAATCGTCGACAATTCGCATTTAACCATGTCGTAGTATGTTCAAAAACACTAACTATTCAATTAACCTTTATTTTTGTAACGTTTCGGGTAATAGTAAATATATAATAATTAGTAATTAATTGTATACTCCAACAAAAATAAACTTCCGCAATTTCCTAAAAATTGGTCGTATTATGAAAAGGTCTGGTCTGGGTGTATGTCCTCGTTGATCAGCAAAAAGACAGCATCGTGGATAAGCTCAAACCCTTCTCCTATATGGGACAGATTATTGGCAGATTCATTTAAAGAAGCAAATACAATCCGCACCTACTTTATTTTATTATTTGTCTTTATAGCAGCTATACAGTAATGAATATTCGGTGAAAATTTCAAGTTCCTATATATTATGGCTCCAAAGATATATCTCGATAATAGGATTCCGTTCGCGCCCTTTGGGAACGGAACCTTAAAAACGTCAAGTCATCCTACCCGCGAACCCTCTCGAATCTCGATCCAGACTCTTTATGGATGGGCTCATGAAAACTAAATTATATTGGTTCATTGAATTTTTATCTTTACGAAGTTGGAAGTAACGACAATAATAAAAATATACTTGGCTATGCGGTTATGCAGACTTTTTTATAAAGTGACAATCCGTAAATGTCAACGCTTATATAACTGTTAGGAATGATTTTAAGGTTGTCTTTTTTTTAATAGAATAATTTAGATATTAAGAATATTGATTGAAAAAGTATGGTCGCCACACATAAATTGTACAATTGACCCCACGTCTCATAGCTTCCACCGGTGACAGGATGGCTGGTGCATTTTTTGCCCAGAAAATCGGAATTGCGATTCAACGAGGAAATGCTGTCAGCATCCTTGGCACCATTCCACGCGGACATGATTTATATCAAAACTGTCTGCAAAAATTAGTTTAAGTTTTGCATTGTAAATATGTATAATATTGTAAAATATCGAAATAATAAAAAAAAAAACTGTATTTTTTACTGTACTTTATCAGCTTTTATATATGTCCCACTACCAGTGACCAAACCTAAGAGAATTTAGATATAGATATATGATAATATCATCTTGACTCATATTATAACCTAGACTGTCAAAAGTAAGCCTTTTAATTAGTTAACAATAACTGCATTACTAGACGACATTAAAATGACAGCTACATCAAATTTCAAGTTTGACATCCAGGATCATAACTGTTTAAACCACCTCCAATTTTGTCAGGTTACTCGTGCCAGAAGAAACGTACAGATAGATAGACACAGATAAATTATAAAAATGCCTGTAATTTGTTTTTTTCTAAATATCTCTAATGCAAAGACATCCGCCGGTTAAATTTTTTTAAATTATGTTTAGATATATAAATGAGTTTATAGTCATTAAATAAAAACATCGAAAGCTTTCTTATTCAAAAAGGTAAATAAATATCTTGGACGCTTTCAAAACATTATCATTATGCTTCGTTGTTGAACTAAGTGATATTTAATGTTCTCATCAAAAGCTATCTGCACAATCCTTGTTATAGACGGGTGGATATTAAGTAATTCTAAGTTTTAACTCAACAAAATAGCTTAGGAAAATTCTAAATATACACCAAATATTTTAAGCTTGACTAGGTTAGTGTCTAGATTAAAAGATTCCTAAAATAAGTTATTTTAAAACTTAAAAAGGAGAAACTACTTTAATACTTTTAACGTTAAAAAGGATAATAAAAGATACTCAAATCGATTTCATATATTTTTTTGCTAATATATTATCATTGCCAATTATGAACCGGTTACGACATTTTTATAAAGGATAGAATAATGTTGAAGAAGAAGAAGAAAAGTGTAAAAAGTATATGCTTGGATTATATTATGATCTAGAACTTTCTGGAATCTGCCTAGATTTTTAAGACATGTATGACAAATAGGAATATATTAATATGAGTTTACTGTATCAGTCTGTGTGAAATGGCTCAGCAAAGGACTCTTCTCAGAGAAGGGTAAGTGGGACTTAGTCCACCATGGTACTCCACAACGGGTTAGCGGATAACTTCCCTAATTATAAATAAAGATCACTATCAGGTCTCTATGATAACAACCGGGACCGACGGCTTTGCGTGCTTTTCGAGACACGGTGGGGACCCGCGTGAGTATACATCCAGACCAGAAACAAATATTTGTACAAATACGAGTATCTGCACCGAGCTGGAATCGATCCCGCGACCGCTAGTGTTAAGGCAACTACTCGCACCACTATAGAATAGGTTATCTACACCAGAACGGTGATCATATTAAATAAATAATAGAAAGAATAGCTGAAAATAAGAAGCAAGTATGACAATTTTGCTTAAATAATAGAATACGTACACAAATTGGTCTCACTTTTTAATGACTGTGTAAACCCCACCCCATAGATACTTAAAAATCTATTTTCTACACTCACATTAATGTATTTTACAATGGAACTTTTAAGGGTTAGTATTTTATAATGAAATCTTAATTGTACATAACAGAAAAACGTAATTTGATACATATACTCGTAGGTACAATTTAGTAGTATATGTATTATTGCCTTATCGCTATTAGCAATCTGTTCCATGCGACTTACATCAAGATTAACTCAGGGTTTGAAAACGTTATAGTAGATGGTATCTGACTCTGTCGATATACGAGTATGATAGATTGACTGTTAGTTAATCAAAAGGTGATACCAAATTTTTGCTGCTGGTATTTATTACTTTACAAATATGCTGTTTACACGTCATGTACATTTGAAGGGCTGATTTACTAAATCATTAAGACATTTATGTCTTTTTACAAAATTTTATTTGCAATTTCAATTCAGAATACTTTTTAGTTTTTATTTTAAACTAAAGAATCACAAGAATGTGAGAAAGTATCCTGATAGAGGTCTCGAGTTCGGAGATCGTCCTAATTATATCGTCTTGGTTTCGGTTGACATTTCATGACCAATTCTATTTTAAAGGAAAAAAATAAAGGGAGAGTATAAAATAAGATTTTCAATCTCTAAATCCGACAATAAAAGAGGTCTATTATACAATTAGACTTAAAAGATTCTTTAGAATTAGATTTCTTCGTACTCCATTGTTATACAACGAAGGTAAACAATAAAACCGAATGGGTGGCTTACAGAAGTTACAATTGTGGCATAAAATGTTATGTTATCTTACGCAGGGAAAGAAAAATAGTAAGTTTTTATTTTATCGTCAGCTAGAATTTTCTGAATTGTCTCGTAATTTATAATACATTTAACAAAAAGAGTATCTTAATATCAAATAAAGATATAGTAGGTAAAGCTAACAATAAGAATGTTATTATCGAAGATTATATCAGTAAGAGATCAGATGTGTCACAAATATTTTGCTGGCTATCTGGACGAAGGGGAAAATAGTCGACTAACTTAGCTGAATTATTTTTGTCAATGTTTTCTTTTTTAATATGGTGAGTTTTAAATATATTCCTTACTGTGATAAGTGAAAAAAATTGAGGGGGTTCAAAATTTGTGGACAGATGTTTAGGACCCTTCAGGCTACGACTTGAATTAAACTTGGTGTGTAAAGACGAAGATTGTATAATAGTTTATTCCAAATTTACTACAGAATTAGCAATTACGTGGTTAAAACCACGAAGCACTACCAATAGTGAATTAGGTTTAAGATAGTATTATTAAATGTCTTTTTTTAAATTATTTTACTAAGCAAATAGGAATCATGGCAATCTAAAAATCAAGTATAGTGTCCCAACTAAAGATGTAACGTCCTAATACACGGTGGATAAATCGATTTGTTCCAAGACATGCTTTAGAAGTGCTAAACCAAACTAAACCGAATCAGTCTGTAAGCGTTCTACAGCTGGGCAACGACCTCTTCTCCATATAGGAGAAGCGTTGGACCTTACTATATCACGATTTTCGGGTTGGTTCGCGGATAATCTCTCTATTATGAGTATCGGTTGCCATCACTGATGTCTATGATAACCGGGACCGAATGCTACGTACTCTCCGAGGCACGGTGGGGTGACCCACAAGGATAGACTAGAAACAAAATGTTTATACAAATATGTACTCCGAGTGGGAGTATAAAGATATCGATCATCATATACATAGTCATATATTAGTCATATATCATAGTCGATATCTTGCCCGCCGGCGTTAAGACTACTACTCACACACTACACTTGATCGGTTGTCTAGACATGCTAGTCTGATTTAAAAATTGTTAGGTCGGTATCAGACGAAATGGCCACAAGAACAAGAGAATGGTTACGAGATGGTGATTCAAATCCGAGCTGACACAATTAATAGTACCTGGATGACCGAGCTTTGCTCGGTTAAATTATATTTAGATACATTACATACTGATGAAACATGAATAATATTTTCGATCTTACCGACATAATAGTAAAATAATAGGAACTGGTTATTTAAATAAAAAATAAAAAGAGCTCTTAATTCAAAAGAAAAAAAAAAGAAAAAAAGATTGGTCTGTAGAAACCTGGATTCGAACTCAGGTTTTCTGATTTCGAATTCGCCCGATTCCTATCCGAGCTAATAGAAGCTTGTCAATGACAGCGAAATTTACCTTTGTATTCTAATGGTATTTTTTAATTGTGTAAAAAAATGGATAAAACAACATTTTCTAAAAATAAATCCTAGGTAGATCGATTTATCGCCCCCGAAACCCCCTGCATACTAAATTTCATAAAAATCGTTGGAGCTGTTTCCGAGATTCAGATTATATAAATATAAATATATATATATATATATATATATATATATATATATATATATACAAGAATTGCTCGTTTAAAGATATAAGATTTTATGTGATTTCGTCTTCATTATTCATATTGTTCTTAATGGTGAAAGAAAATGTTGTGAGGAAACAATTTTTAAACACGTTTAATATTTTTCAAGATACAGTTGTCGCCAATCCGCAGCAGAGTGGCTAATGAAAAGATCTTTTGCCCAGCAGTGGGTCATTTATAAGCTGTAACAGTAAAGTGCAGTATAGGTATATAATATCATTATACAGTGTATAATAAATACTACTAAAATGTATAGTTTTAATAAATTTAACTTCAGTTGTACTAAAACTCGTTTAAATTTTTCATACAAACCTTTTTTTTATCTAAAATTTCCTCGGGAAAGACTTTTTATATTATTCTTATTTCGGCTTTCATTGTTTTATCTGTATTGTTTTACTTAACTAAAAAGTACTTGGTTTTTTGTTTTTATTCCGTTGCGATATTCTTCACAGTGCGTTTTAATGTATATCTTAAAGGTTAAAAGTTGAGAATTACTACATGAAATAAAATCTAATAAAACAATGTATATTGTTAATATTAGTTTGACAAAAATTTAGAGCTTAATGTATAAAAAACCTTTTTTCTTCTAATATTATTATATAATAAAGGAACTTTGTGATGCTGTATGGATATTCGTAACTCTTTAAGAATATTAACAAAAAAAAATAACACAAAAATGTAATGATTGCAATACGACTTGATACGTTACTAAAATTAATAAGCGTTCCTCAAATTAATCTCTTTTATTCTTTTATTAAATTAATCTATAGTTTATCAATCATTGGGCCTAAAAATAACATGGACAAGACGGAAATCATGTCATATGTTTATCTTCTGATCACCCCGATAATAGTTTGGAATTCCATTCTCGAAGTTGTTGACAAGTACATCTACTTTTTTTTACGCTGGGAAATGCATTTACGCATAACTCACTGACACGGCAAAACGTGCCAGAATGATCGCTTTCGCATGCAACCGTGACGCCCCGACGAGTACAAGGCAAAAGGTCCAACTTTGAGAGAGAGGTCAATCTTTGAATCCAGTTTGGGTAGCATTCGGAACTTAAAAAATGTCATCCCGTCATACCTCAGTGCCTTAAGTCGATCGGCCTACGTTCAGCAGTGGGCAACTAATGGCTGCTATGAGTATGATGATGATGATGATAATAATGATGATATACATATATATATATATATATATATATATTTATAATTTGATAGGCTTGCGTTTGACCACTATTTCACCTGATGATAAGTGAGAATGCGGTCTAGGATGGAGCACGCTTACCTAGAAATAGCCTATTCACTCGCAATTTGAAGATGCCCAGATTGTAGCTTTCGGGGAACACAGACGCTGGTTTCATTTTTTGGTCGTACGCATCAAGAATGTACTAGCGAAACGCTTAGTGCGTATAGGGGGGATGTCAACCGTATAGGGGTGACGTAACGCAGAGCGTCTGGTTGTATGAAGATGAAAGGGGCAGGGGGGAATCAGGTCGTGGAGTTCTTGTGCTCACTCACCGAAGTGTATCCGATAAAAAATCGACAGACAGGCCACCTTGCGCCGATGATCCAAGCTTTGTAACTTAAATGATATAAAATATATAAAATAACTTAATATGATAGGAAATCACGCGCGTAAATTTTCAAACGTAGTTATTAGGGTATAATCTTGACATTAGCCAATTAGTTTCCTTTAAAGTTTCAATTATTTTTTATTATTTAAATATTCTTTATCATATAAAATAATTTTAAGTGTTTACTACCGTCCGCTATATCTGTGGCAGACACTCGAACAGAGGAATCTAAGTAAAGGGTTTCGTTGCCACCCTTTGAGTATAGAACCTTAGAAATAAGTTAATTACTATAATATTATAATAACATTATTACGAGTATGTTATTTTTGTTTTATCTACTTCACTTACTTCACTTTTATACGTGTACTAAAACATACCTGTCAGTGTGAAGCTTGGCACGAAGGCAATAGCTTAGCTAAGAAGGTTGTATAACAATGGTTGTATACCTAACAACTATAACAATGTTGCGCAAACATGAAACATTACGTGATGCTAGAGTAACTTTAGCTTTGTACACGAATTTGTGGACATATGTTTATCTGTTTCAACAAGAGCTTAGATCTCAAAGTTTCATCCGCGTGAGAGCGGAGCAGGAACTACAAATTCCGCAAGCGGATTATGTTATTTCATAACCTACTTTAAACAGGCTTTATAAATAAATTTTGAGGTTACTGCGCTCCATCAAACTGATCATCTTGATAATATTATTATAAATAAAAGTTTAATTAATTAACGTAGGTTTAAATTTTATATAGAAGGACGATGCCGCTGAAGAAAACTTCTGATTAAAACTGCAAAATTTTGCTTATTTGTGTGAAATACGAGAATCAAATATCATTTTTAAAAACAATAATTGTTCATAATTTTTAAATTCATACGGCTACATTTTAAGCACCCACAGTCCATGTCAAAACATTGTATTACAGAAGATTAAAGATATAATTATGTGGTTTTTCCAAAGTTGCTCTTGTAAATATAGACTAACAAATTTTAATACAATAATATTTAAATTTAGCAGTCCCCTGGAAGCAAAAATTTTGAGCTAAAGATTGGGTTGAGTGGCCTTCCATTGGATAGGTTTATCCAGCAGTGGACAAAAATAGGATGATGATGAACACTTCAATAATAGATCCAATAGTTCACAAAAAAAAAAGAAAAACTTAACCACTATTATAGAGTCTGTCAGCAAAATTTTATTAGTAGATATTTATTACTGTTAGAGTTAAATAATAGTAGGAAACTAAGAAAGAAATTTATTAATAGCAATAAAAAGGGAATGAAACAATTTAGTTATAAATAATGCTCATTTTGACATTGTTTGAACGAGCTGTCATTACAAACGAGAGAAAATTTGAACCGTATACAGCAATCTGATATTGCAAGAGTTTATATATTTCCATTAAGCTAACAGTCTTGTATATTGCAGGAGACCAAAGTAATGTTAGTAAGCACGTTGGTCTTATAATGTACTAGCAGCCCGCCCCGGCTTCGCACGGGTATTTAACTAAAATTTCAAAAAATATAAAATTATATTTTTTATCACCTACACCTGCGTCAATACTGGAAAATATTTTATAACAGACGGATTGGTTGTCAAACATGTGTCAAAATAAATTTTAATTTAAATCAAAATCACTATGGAGTATTTATATCAAAATAATTTTCTCCCCCCTTTTAACATCGTTAGAGGATGAATTTCGATAAAATACGAAACACGTCTTCAACCAATTCTGTTAAAGAATATTTATGCGAAATTTGAAGTAGATTGGACCAAGGAATCATGTTGTTCCATACAAACTTTGCCCTCCTTTTTCACCCCCTTAGAGGTAGAATTTCGTAAAATCCGTTCTTAGCTGACCTCTACTCGGTAAAAGGAATATTCCTACCAAATTTCAAGTCTCTGCGCCTTATAGTTTCAGAGATATCGTGATGAGTCAATGTATACGTGGAAATCTCTTATATATATATATATATAGATTAAACTCGACATCTTCTAGAGTTTGGTATGCTATTTGGTATAATATTAGTTTGTGCTATTATTAATTGAAAAATAGTAGATAATTTTATTTAAAATAATAAATTTCGCGGCCATGAAATTTGTCGAATTTCTGATAAAGTAGCTGATAGTTATCTGCCATACAATGGTATTCAACAGCCTCAACAGGTAAATTTTTAAAAGATTCCGATATGTTTTTTTTCTTTTCCACTATCAAACTCTACTTTGTCTGTCAGATATTTCTATTCGCAGCATTTGAAAGCAAAAATTGTAGTTCAGTAGTTAAAATGAAAATAGCTCTAAGCGCCCAATATAATTCCTGTTAATAAAAATCTTCTCTGATAACTTATCATTAACTTATACATTATATTATAGCAGTAAAGCGACGTCCCACTGTTGAGAAGTCTTCTCAGTGGACACAACACGTGAATCGATACAGAACGTGAATTCAAGTCAGGGCAATAGCGTTGAGTATTCAAGTGTTAAATTTGTATTGAAATCATATTTAATCACTGTAGAAGAAAAACATGAATATGAATGTTTCAGAAAAATTATGAGACTAGTGTAGGAGACTTGAGACGTAAAAGTATTTGTGTAGTGTGGAGTGTGATATTTTGCCCTAAAACTATTTTTCTTCACAGAAGAAAACAACTCTGCCTAGAAACGGGATATTTACAGGCTTTTGACGTATATAGCATAATATCATAAACCACCGACTTATTAGAAGGGTTGAGATTGAGTCGAAATCCTTGGCGCAAATATATCTAAACATCAAATTATTTTAACAAACAATATTAATGTAAGAAATTTATGTTTAAATTTGTACATGTACATTGTTGTTGTGTTCATTGAATCAAAAGGACAATACAAGATCTGAATCGGACAATAGTTACATCGGACAAATACAAATATCTGCCATGAGCGGAAATCGAACCCGCGATCGCCGTCGATGAGGCGACTACTCACACCACTACACTAGAACGGTTGTCACACCATAAAAGTACTTATAAAAAATGCATATACGACTACAACGTTAATGTCAAGACGGGTAACCTCACGGGTCCTAAAGCAAATTATATAATTCGGTCGCTGTCGTATTAAAACAATTACTTAAGCACTAACTATATTATAACTTCCCATGGGTACTATCAAAGCAAACTCTATGTAGATTAAGGTTCTATAGTCTACGTCATGGAAGACAATGTAAATTACGGTTATATAAATAGGGAAAATACTCAACATTACATGTTTTTTTTAACAAATTTATGGACAGACGACGTGAGGAAAGTCACCAGAAGCCGTTGGATGGAGGCTGCTTTGAACTGGTCGCTCTGGAGGTCGCTGAGGGAGGCCAACATTCAACAGTGGAAACCCAACGGTTGATATGATGATGATGATGACGATGATGATGATGATGAAGATGGTGATGATGATGTTTATGATGATGATACGTCTTTATATTTATTATTCGTAGAAAAATATAATTCATAAGCTCACGTTATGTATTTTGTTCTATTTAATTTGACAAATTTATTAATACATTAATTTTGATTACTTCCACGTAAAGCCAATTAAATACTAGCGTTTTACTTATCGATAAAATTGTAAACGTAAACATAAATTCTTAATATGCTTTGTTATAAATTTGGGAGTCACTTCTAAAATGAAACAACTTTCAAACAATATATTTCTTAAAATAACTGTAAACTTTAGAATTAACGAGATTAGTTAGGGAATAACGACCAACTTGCTAGATTAAATTGGACTAGCAACATGTATTAACTTGCTACGCTTTTTACACTAATTATTTAATTTTAGTTTATATAAATTTTATTAGTCATGTCTGTAGAATTAGAAATACCTTCATAAAATTACAACTTTAAAGTTTGAAATATAATTTAGAATAGTCCGTAGTATTAACATATTTTACAGTCTTGGCTTTTAACATATATGGGTCATTCCATGTCAAATCGACAAATTTTTTACCTGACCCCCTTTGATTTCGCTGAAAATTTTCTATCTTTTTCTACCCCCCGAAAGTTATTTTTCAGAATTTTTTCAAATTTTTTTTCCCGACTGAAAAAATGTTATGAATTTTTGAAAAAAACCGCTCTTTTATTTTTAAATTGCCAGAACTTTTTAAAAAATTGACCGTTTGGGAACTTTTTTTTTTTCAAAATTTTTGTTTTTACATGTAGTTTTCGAGAAAAAATATGAAAAAATTCTCAGAATCCCAGATATATGAAATATTTTAGTTTTTTTGAAAAAACCTTAATTTTCTCAAAGTCCGACCGTTTTTATTTTTTTTATTTTTTGCTCTAAAAATGCTTCAACTAATTCTGCAATGATCCCCGTTAATCAAAAGATGTGACGACAATCGCTTCTAATTTTTTTTCTTGATCATAAAAAAAAAATTGTTGAATTTTTGCTGATTTTATATAACTTTGTTATGAAATTTTTTTTTATTTCCTCGTGAAACCTAAAAAGTTGAAAAATAAAATTTTATTGGAGAATTTCAAGTGATTATCGTCCAAGAAATTGTTATTTTTTTTTCAAAAAAGTAAAAAAAAGAACTAGGTAATAATACTAGGTAATAATAAAATAATAGTTACTTTATTTAGCAATAGTAAGTCTACGTGACACGATGAACACAACGGCTATGTAATTATTCTGAAAACAAATAAAAAATATAAATATTTTCAACAATTTTTTTTTTATAATCAAGAAAAAAAAATAGAAGCGATTGTCGTCACATCTTTTGATTAACGGGGATCATTGCAGAATTAATTGAAGTATTGTTAGAGCAAAAAATAAAAAAAATAAAAACGGTCGGACTTTGAGAAAATTAAGGTTTTTTCAAAAAAACTAAAATATTTCATATATCTGGGATTCTGAGAATTTTTTTCATATTTTTTCTCGAAAACTACATTTAAAAACAAAAATTTTGAAAAAAAAAAAGTTCCCAAACGGTCAATTTTTGAAAAAGTTCTGGCAATTTAAAAATAAAAGAGCGGTTTTTTTCAAAAATTCATAACTTTTTTTGAGTCGGGAAAAAAAAATTGGAAAAATTCTGAAAAATAACTTTCGGGGGGTAGAAAAAGATAGAAAATTTTCAGCGAAATCAAAGGGGGTCAGGTAAAAAATTTGTCGATTTGACATGGAATGACCTTATGTATTGTATATGTATTTATAGGTGTAGACGCAGAATACCTTAAAGAATACTTTAAAAATATAAGGGCTTCAAATTTTGACTGACACAGCTAAAATTTCAAGAAAGGAATACACCCTATTCTCAAAGTGCCTGAAGCTATCTGAATGTAAGTTTTGAAACATGGACAAACTTGTTACAATTTGCAGTAGACCAGAATGGAAGATTGAGCACAAAGCATTCCTATTAAAGAAAAAAATTCTAAAAGAGAAAAGTTCAGGCTCAATAGCGAGATATTTAGAATCGAAAACAACAGTATTGAAAATTTTATCACATATTCTGAAAATTTATACAATATTCAAATAATCAAAAATGTTATAACATGCATTAAAAAAATAACAAAGAAGAGTAAAAACTGAAATTTTCGCACGTTCATTATGGTAAAATAAACATTCAAAATCCGATCTATTAATAAGTTCTTGCCGAGGAGAAATATTTTTTTCGAATTCAAAATATTCGTACTTACAAAAATTCCTCACAACTTTCCTTATTTAAAAATTAAAGAATTCTATATCTACAAAAAAATCATACCAATCAAACATTATTTAGGACATTCCCTGCATAGCAATATCATCCATAATGCAGGGAATGTCATCATCATCAACACCAAAAATGGCACTAAGAATTGTCAGAAGTCAAACACAAGTGAGAAAAAATATCGAGCCCCAAATTCCAGGTCGAAATGATCCACGTAAAACTGCATAAATAGAAAACGCATCGAACATAATGAACATTCAGAGCACTAGAAAATAATGGGAGTGCTTCAGACCGTAATTGAAAGCCAAGCTGGTACCGATCTATTGATTTCCCACCGGGCCAGACATTCACATCAGAACAATATAACTTCAAATGAAGTTTAAAAACGCGTTCCTTTTTCTAGAATAATCCAGGAGATTAATGAACTCGGTATTCATGTGTGTCATTCTTTAGCAAAACAGCAGGCTAAAGAGTTGAACGTAAATATATATATAAAATAATATCAGACGTGATATTAAATTAGTTTTAATTTCATGACATAAATATTTAAACATGGCGTCTAAATATAACTCTAATACAAACTGAAAAAATATATATGTTTTTTTTTTGCTTCTAAGCAATAAATTCGTGAAATAACCCCTAGCCTAATTCATAAAGTTTTTCAAATTATTCCTTACCTTGTAAAATTGATTATGATTCAGCTAGTTTACCTTCGTCTTTGATTCACGATTAATTTACTTCCATTGTATGATTTAGGTTGATATAGTTAGATATTCATTGTGTAGCGATAAATTGCTGAGTTAAATAATAGTATTATTAATTATTTACTGACAATTGGTTTGGTGTATTGGTACGAGTAGTCACCTTAACGCCAGCAGTCGTTGTTTCAGTTTCCACTCGGTCAGATATTTGTATTTGCACAAATGTTTGTTTTGGTCAGGGTGTCTATCCTTGTGGGTCTCCTCGCCGTGCCTCGAAGAGGACGTGAAGCCGTTGTTTCGGATTTTATCGTAGACACCTGATAGCGATTGTTGCTCATAGTAGAAAATTATCCGCTAACCCGCAGTGGAAAAGCGTAGTGGGTTAAGATCTAACTCTTCACCTACATGGAAAGGAGGCCTTTGCTTAGAAGTGGGACATTTATAGACTTATTTAGTTCAGTTTAGTTACTAATGATTACTCGTATTTGCTGTTAAGATACAGTTTTTTGTAACAGCCGTTTGTAATGCAATAACGATTTGCGAAAACTTTGGTATATGCTTTGCTGTCTCTTTTCATATAGATGTGACTTTTCATGTTGACTTATACTGAAAAGGTAATAAAAATAATAATCGCCTCACACTTAACCAACCAATTCTATTTCATTAAATTTAATTAATTCCTCGGAGCGCATGTGCTTATAAACATATTTGCAATTTACGGTTCGTTTATAGTAAACAAGTAATTCACTTGAGTAGCAATAAACTTAACATCATATGTTTCCTTCATATGTTTGATCACCAAAAATTTTGTTAACTACACTAGTAATAAGCTATTAAGTCGCGTCGATACAATTTTATATCTTTTGGGATTTCATGAAATAAACATCTCCTCCTATTTGTTTTATCCCTGTAGGATGAAACCCTGTGCTAGAGGTCCGGAAACACTTGCCTACAAAAGGTGTACAAAAAAGATGGATTAGATTATTGTTAGACTTTTAAAAAACCGATAAAAATAAAATAAAATAGCAGACGTGAGGGCTCGTTTCATTGTTTGCTGATAAAGCTATCTGACATATAACGGTATCTACCCGACAGTAGTTTATTATATATTTTTCTTTTTAAACATCGAACTCAACTTTATCTATCAGCTATTTCTATTCGCAAGCTGTGAAACCAATAGTTGTATTTATAAGCTAAAAAAACCAATCAGTTACTTATGTCCGTGATAAAATTTATCAGTAATCCGTGAAATAGGTCCTAAGTATTGTGTTGAGTGTATTGTTTGCAATTTCACGGCTTACAATAGAGAACTTATATACCGATATATCAAATTTTCAATATACATATTATATTGATTACATACCAAAAATTGGATATTAATTAATATCAATTGTGAACATAATCTACGAAATTAGGTAGCTCAACCCTTTGTTTCTAATGTCAAGAGCTTTGATCAAGATTTTGATTCCGCCATTGTTTGTGAGATACCAACAACGCTACCACGTGATATATAGTAAACTCCGACAAAACCTCAAATGTGTTCGTAAATTGATTTCAGTATTTTGTCCTCGCCACTATTCGGCATCACAGATCCCATATAATCAAACCGAATTATTTTATCGTAATGATCCGCTTTGATTATTCTCGTGTTTTCCATTTGATTATTAGCATTTAGAGTGAATTGGATGTGTGATAATCTAAAGAACGAAATGTTATCATTTCGAGTTTCCAACAATAATTTTCTTTTAGAATTTAATGTCATTTTTGAGGAGAGTAGCAGTTTCAGCAGTAGATAACCGTTCTGGTGTAGTGGTGTGGGTAGTCACCTTAACGCTGGCGGTCACGGGTTCGATTCCCGTTCGGGGCAGATATTTGTATTTATACAAATACTTGTTTCTGGTCTCCCTTGTGGTTCGAGGTATGCCTCGGAGAGTAAGTAATAAATCTGTCGGTCCCGATTGTTATTATAGATACCTGATAGCGATCGTTACTCATGGTAGGAAAATTATCCGCCAACCTGCAGTGGAGCAGCGTGGTGGATTAAGCTCCAACTCTTCATCTATATGGAAAAGAGGCCTTTTTCAGAAGTGGGACGTTTACATACTAATTCAGTTCAGTTAATTTCAACCGTTACAGTCTCTTAATCATCAGTTTTATATAATGTTAAGCCAGCTCCAATGTAATAAACGTTTTTTTTGTGACTATTAGATAAAAAGATAACTTTTCTACATAGATAATTACAATATTTAGAAACGACCTTCAATTTTAATGATGTTTGAACTCTTCGTTACTTTAATTATGTTTTTCATTCAAATATAGATTTCTCCAAAAAGGTTTTATAAGAAAAACAAAAGCTTTGATACATTTTCAATTATTTAACTTGTTGACATTATTTCTATGAAATCTAGTTGAAAGTTCAATATTTATCAACTACTCAACTAAGAAATTCGCCTATCAACACCAAAAATTTTACGGGAAAACCACGAAATTGAGTTGAATTTATGTTATATCAATCATTCCTACACCTTTACTGACAGTGATGGATTGGTCTCGACTTTAATTCCATTTCCGACTCCAGGAGAGCCACTCGCTCAAGTGTATATTAATAAAAATATGGACGTTGGACTCCGTGATTTTTGCACCAGTGATTTCACTTAGGATAGTCAGAGACTTTACAGTGTGTGAGTATGGTCTTATCTTAATTTAACATTTTACACGTTTTACGGCGTTTTACTTATTATTACTACTTATGTTACTATTTACTAAGTCTAACAATATCAGGAACTAAGTCTAATTTCTACAGCTAACTTTTTTTACTATTCTAATGCAATGCTAGGATTTAGGGATTTGTGATAGCTAGGAGTTAGATAAACGTTCTGGTGTAGTGAAGCGATTAGTCGCCTTAACACCAGCGGCCCCAGGTTCGATTCCCGATCGGAGTAGATATTTGTATTTCAACAAATATTTGTTTCTGGTTTGGGTTAGGTCCTGTGCGTTATTCCATGGTGCCTCGGAGAGTATCTGAAACCGTTCTTTCCGGTTTTTATCACAAATATACGACAGCAATCGTTACTCATGGTAGGGAAATTATCCACCAACCCGCTGTGGAGCAGCCCCTCTGCAATATGGAGAAGAGGCCTTTGCCCAGTAGTGGGCCGTTTACAGGCTGATTCAGTTCAGTTCAGTATAGGATTTAGTGTTTTTATAAGAAAAGATGTAAATTTTTTTTTAAATTCAACTCATCTCAATCTAGCTTAAAAATACTAAACTAAACCTCTAGTAGTTTATGAAAGTTAAACAACAAAGCATTCTTGTTCTATTTTTCTAAAAATAAAAATCTGATAATTAGTTTAATCTGAATATTGAAGTTAATAAAGTTATTAGCCATGATATTATACATATATAGATTGATATTAGACGACGCGTTAGCGCAGTGGTCACAGCAACTGACTGATGCGCTGGCGGTCGCGGGTTCAATCCCCGCAGATGATAAATATTTGTATAGGCCATACAGATGTTTCTCGTGGTCTGGGCGTTTGTGTTTGTGTATTGTGTATGTTTCCAGACCCCCGACACAGGATTCACGTTCTACTGGGGACCGTTGAGTTTGAGACGTTTATTTATTTATTATTTATTTTATATTAAAAAATTTAATATGCCTGATGTCGTCTTCAGCAGTCTTATCGGCCTTGAAATGACATAATCATATTGAAATTAATCCATTGAGCTGTCTGTAAACGTGTGACGGTACAGAAGATACATATTTCCAAAATATATACTCTAAATTTTTCGTGTAACTTTATATATATATATATATATATATATATATATATATATATATATATATATATATATATATATATATATATATATATATATATATATATGTCCTTTTTTAGGTTGTAACGAAAATTTTCCTTTTTTAACCGACTTCAAAAAAGGAGGATGTCCGTTTCTTTTTAAATATGTTTAATACGCGATTACTCCGTCAATTATGAATCGATTTTGATGATTCTTTTTTTAATTAGGAAGTCACACTTAAGATAAATTATAAATTTATTATAAATTTTATCAGAATTGATTAATAACTTTAAACAAAAACCATTATACCAGTTTGATGAGTTACTATGGAAATGATAATAGCGATTTATATTTGATAAGATTGAAAATTTTCGAATAACCGAGATACGTTTAGGTACATCCTTATCCTTATATTCCATTAGTCCCTAATTACGTATTTCCTTCCTTCGATGTAATCTCAGCGGATTATTGAGATTCGAGAATGTCTGACGAGGATATTGAATATTGGTTGAACTTTTAATATTCCAAAAACTAAATTTCTCGAATGTACTGTGTTGAGAATTTTGTGGTATATAGGAAATATTCATACATTATTTTAGCTGATATACGTTTTAGTTCTCAAGGGAAATGTTGTTTTGCGATATTGAATATTTTTTCGTGTAACTTTATGTAATATGTTTACTTTAGAGAACGGAGTTGTTTCACGGTAAAAGTATTCTGAATATCAAAAATCAAAATATATCATCATTATCGGTTTACATTAACGGCGCATTTAACAGCTTACATCAGTAGGTATTACTATGGCGGATATAACAAATAGTAACAATGAAATAAAACTTAACATTACTTATATTAATTTTTTTTTAAATGTATTTATCAAATAAACAATAATGTTACTTATTGATTTTGACGACGCGTTGGCGCAGTGGTTACAGCAACTATCTTATGCGCTAGCGGTCGTGGGTTCGATCTCCGCACATGACAAATATTTTTATAGGCCATACGGATATTTGTCGTGGTCTGGACGTTTGTGCTTGTGTGTTGTGAGTGTTTCTGGACCCCTGACACAGAATAAACATCCTACTGGGGGTCGTTGACTGTGAGACGTTATTTATTTATTGCATACAGCATTAAAAAAATCACGCAGGACAATGTTATTGAGTAACCAACGAGACAACAAACTTGAAACAACCAGTCATTTACACTCCCTCCTAAGCAAGCTGGGGCTGAACAAATCATACAAAAAGATGCACACAATAGTTACAGGTCGACATTGAAAAATAAGCAAATTTATATAGATTTTTACTTTTTTCCTAGTTTATATATATTTTTTAAATACAAATTAAATTTTGAAAATAATTATTCGTTACATACCAGCTTATCTATATCTAAAGAAACAATATAAAAAAATCAAAAAAATACAAATTATTAAACAAAAATAATCATAAGAAAAGTAAACAAAATGTCTGCTCAGCAATATACCATACAAAATATTGATGTATGTGCAATACAGAGTTAATAAATAAAAATAATCATAATAATATTTGTTAACACTACCTACGTTAATTTTGTACACAGTGGTTCGAAACACTTTGTGTACATGTCTGACTCGTATGCCATTTTTAGGGTTCCGTAGCCAAATGGCAAAAACGGAACCCTTATGGATTCGTCATGTCTGTCTGTCTGTCCGTCCGTATGTCACAGCTACTTTTTTCCGAAACTAGAAGTACTATACTGTTGAAACTTGGTAAGTAGATGTATTCTGTGAACCGCATTAAGATTTTCACACAAAAATAGAAAAAAAAAACAATAAATTTTAGGGGTTCCCCATACATAGAACTGAAACTGAATTTTTTTTTCATCAAACCCATACGTATCTATAGATAGGTCATCAAAAATGATATTGAGGTTTCTCAACATTTTTTTCTAAACTGAATAGTTTGCGCGAGAGACACTCCCAAAGTGGCAAAATGTGCCCCACCCTCTGTAATTTCTAAAATAAGAGAATTATAAAACTAAAAAAAATGTATGATGTACATTACCATGCAAACTTCCACCGAAAATTGGTTTAAACGAGATCTAGTAAGTAGTTTTATTTTATATAAAAAATACACTATTATTAAAACATCGATCAAAGTTAGAACGAACTACAAGAACTTTTATATGATGTTACTTGCTGCTACGGAACCCTTCATGGGCGAGTCCGACTCGCACCTGTTTTATTATAATTATTTTGTAGCAAATTTAACGTAATAACATTATTTATATTTATAAAGGTAGCTATAATTACTTTAGAATTTTTAGAACTATAATAAAGCGACTATTTCTACTGTAAGCAGCATAAATTCAAAATTAGGTACGTCACGATTATTTGTGTTTCTAAGCCGATTATTGATTATAAATATGATATAATTATAATGATTTATTTAATGAAAAATATTTGATTGAAATTAAAGTTTTAAATTCGATATATCGCTTATATGAAATATAATATATAGATATAATATACATATCGAGTATATGAAAATATTTTTTCAGAATATTTAATCTAACATATTAAATTAAAAAAAAAAAAAATGTTTTAAGATAACGAATGAAAAAGGGTTTATTTTCAAATAAACGTATGTTTGTATGTGTGTATGTTTAATTTATCTTTACAGACTTATACTGAAAATAAAGCTTCTATAATTAAATAAGAAAAATATATATATACAATTCAGAGGTGAAAAACCTTCTTAATAATTAATATTTGTAATTACTTTCTCCACACGTTGATATACATCAGGGCCTTAATTGATTTGTCATTAAAGCTAAAAGACTAAGCGGATCGTAAAATACTCGTAAATTGTAACAATTTATTTTGTATACTTACCTTAATGTCCAGTAATGTGTTATGACGTCACTTTCAATAGGGTTGTCAGATTTAATGGAAACTGTAAAGTTTCAGAAGTCTGTTTACTATAACAATATAAATTGTTATAGTAAACAGACTTCGACACTAGATTATACATAACTACATTTAAATGTATATACCAGTATTTGTTATGATGATTATATTTGCTTATAAAATGGTTATCATTATTAAACAAGGCATGTTATTAAAGTTTTTTTTTTTAATTTCTGTATTAAATCATTTGTAGTTGTAATTGAAGATATATTTTCTATAAATAAACAAAGATTTTGTCTTTTTACAAAGTCAAAACTGTATTTTTCATATCAATATTATTAATCGTAATATAATCTAAGTTAGTTCAATTCTAAAGCATTATTCTTTAATTAAATATTTCGTATAACAATAAGGCAATTTTTCGGGCACATTGTATACTTTATTAATTTAAATTTTTCAAAAAAAAAATCTATTTCAAATTTATGTGACCGTCTTTAGTTTTCTATGGAAGGTTACCAAAGTTCATCTTAGATGTTGACCTCGCCAGAAGTCTTATGTCTCATAATAGTCATAATAGTCATTTTCCTAATCATTTTATTCATTAACTCGAGTTTTGACTTAACAATCAAACTTGTGTTAAATTTAAATGTACAAATATGTGTAGTCTCAGATGAATCTTTAGTCATAGTTGTGCCGAGATGAAATGTGGTCGATTCTACGTGAGAGTTGATTTCAAAACTTTTGAATACTTGACTTGATTGTTCTTGAGACTTTACTATTGTTATTACGTGGTTGCAGGAAAATTATGGATTAAACTTAGGGAAAGATGTTCTGCTATGTATACTGATGCACACACATATATATTATGTTTTATTGTATCAGAATAAGGCATTTTGCACAACTGGGAAATTTTATTCTATTGAGGAATAAGGACGATCAATGGTCTTGTTTATTAGCGTAAAATTTTCTATGAAAACTGACAGTTGCGGGTTCGATTTCTGTTCAGAATAATAGAATGTATTTATACAAATATTTATTTATTATCTGTGTGTTTTGTCCATGTGTGTCTCCCACTATGACGCGAAACCTCGAGTATGTGGCTTACATACTCAAGGTTTCGAGTATGTAATCAGTCCCAATTGATATTCAGCGTGGCAAGAGAAATTATCCACCAACTCTTAGTGAAGTAGCGTTGTGGATTAAGCTCTAATTCTTCTTTTTTTGGTAAAGGACTCCTTTGCCCAGCCGAGAGACACTCAAAGGCTGTTTTAATTTTATTCAATTCAGAATAGAAGGATTTAGAGCATAGATAATACACGTAAACTAGCTAATTTAGAGCCTAACGTATCAAACCGATCTATTGCAAATTGGTACTTTTAAACACGTGTGATAATTTATTCTGAAACATTAAATTTTTCTTTAACCTTTTTTATTTTTAAAAACTTTTATGTAATAGCCCAGAATTAAACCCGCGTTGTCGATGCCGATCTACTTCTGATACAACTTAGGGTATAGATAAACACTATACACTAAGCCATCTGTCAGTTCTTACATCACACCTACACATACATTTTCAAATGAAGCAGTACATATAATAAAATGGTAGTTAAGTCAACACTGTACATTGAATTTTTTTTAAAGAATACTTGCGGTGCCAAAAATATACTTTTTAGAAATTTTGTCTGTTTGTCTGTATGTATGTCCAGGATAAACTCAAAAAGTACTGCATGGATTTACTTCAAATTAGGGACGAATATTATTAAGAAGTCAGGTCAACATATAGGCTACATATTATCATGCTTTTACCTACGGGGAACGAGCAATGAACCTTTATTTCTTCAACGCATTCTGTATCAACGTGTAATCTAATAGCGTTCACGCAGGCGACGTCGCGGGCAGCAGCTAGCTACACATCATTAAGAAACAGAGCTCCATACAATAGAAAACTATTATTGAAATTTTAGTGATCCTAAGCGATATTTAAGATAATGAAATTTCGTTTATGATGTCATCTTCATTTGTTATGTAAATTTCACGGTTTATGTTTTGCTGTATAGAGTACGGGATGAACTTTACACGAGTATTTATCCCAAGATGTTAATGACGATTTAATTCCACAGTGTTTGATTGAGATGTTAACAACATCATTACAATGAGTCGCTACGGGTGCTTTATATACATAACGAAGATCCATTAATTACTTTGGTATAAAGTGAAGGGAGAGTTCCAGGAAATCTCCTTAAAGCTGAGCAAGTCAATTTTACGTGAATTTTTTAAGAATATACAGTAGAATAGAAATAATAAGTTAAAGTAAGATTTTAATTTTATTAAATAACGAGGAAATTTTTATTTATTTATTTATTTACTTATACTTTTGCACAAAAAAGAGAAAATACTTATAAATTACATCAATCACATTGCATCAGTTGCATCAGGCGGTCTTATCGCTAACACAGCGATCTCTTCCAGGCAACCTTTGGGCAGAGGACTAGCGTAGAAGGTGTGGGAAGGGGCGCAAAACTATATATATGAACAGATATTAAAATAAATATATTAAAAAAAAAATGAAGTGATATTGATACATAAATACAGACATACATACATACATACATACATATGTACATACATACATAGATACATACATACATTGTTAATACCTATACGTAATAAAAAATTTGATAAATATAACAAATAACATACCAACATATTTAAATATCAGTAATAAAATACAATGAACATCGATATTCAAGATGATAAATACATTTATATATTACATACATTATATATTACTTATAGCATGTTCTAATCTAGTATTTTAGTTTCCTTGGTTAAATATATATATTACACCCAGACTCGTGGTGAAAAGCGAACCCGAGAGCCGGGTCACTGACCAACGGGTCAGTCTAATCAACTATTGTTAAGCAATTGCAATGAAAATTTTGCACACTTAATCTCATTAAGAAAGAGGCTAGTTGGTCAAGTTTAAAGAGCTAAGCAAACACATCTTACGTAAATAGTAGATATCTTTTACTTTCTAGATCAAAGAACTTTAAAAACATGTGGAATTTTTATTTATTAATTTTGAATTTCGTTCGAACTCACTCCATTACACCATAACCGTTCTGGTGTAATGATGGGAGCAGTCGCCACAACGCTGCGGTCATGGGTTCGGTTCCTGCTCGGAGCAAATATTTGTATTTGTGAAAATATTTTGTTCTTATCTGGGTATATGTCCTTGTGGGTCCCCTTCGTGCCTCAGAGAGCATGTAAAGCCGTCGGTTCCGGTTGTTATCACAGACGCCTGATAACGATGGATATCTCATGGTAAGGAATCCACTAATCGAGTAGCGTGGTGTATTAAGCTCCAACCTTTCTCCTATATGGAGAAGAGGCCATTGACCAGTAGTAGGACGTTTACAGACTGATGCAGTTCAGTTTAGTTCAAAATCAAAAATCAAAATCAAAATCACAACCCCTTTTTAGTATACTAAATGAAATTTTTACAAGATTCGTCGAAAATTTTACAATATTATACATATTTACAATTTAAAACTTAAAATAATTATTTACAAACAGTTATGTATAAATCATGTCCGCGTGGAATGGTGCCAAGAATACTAGCAGCATTTTCCCGTTGAATCGCAATTCCGATTCTTTGGGCAAAAAATGCACCAGCCCTCCTGTCACCAGTGGAGGCTATGAGACGTGAGGTTAATTCTTTTAGAAAATTTTTTGCACTGCTACTCCAAGGTCCAAGTGTTTCGACTGCAAACGGCACAAAAACATAACTTTGGATAAGTGACGAATATTTGTGCCGTTCACGGTCACACACGGTCGCCTGTTTCTACGCTAGGAAACTTAATGCCTGTGTTTTAGATAACAGTTGACTGATATACTTTTTTTTTGTAATAAATGTACATTTAAATAAATATATATATTTTACACCCAGACTCGAGGCGGGAATCGATCCCAGAACCCTGGAGCAGAAGAGAGAAAGCAAGGTCACTGCCAACTGCGCCAACGGCCAAGTCAAAACATATTATTGAGCTGGTTAAATATTGAACAAAACAAGACAACGAAATAATGTGGAACATATTATTCCATTTCCATTGAAAAGTGGCTGCAGCAATAATTTTGTATTTGGTTGGAATGTTCGGAATTTATGCTTATTTCTTAAGAATCCTACTTGGAAATGGAATCTGTGGAATATAATCAAATGTTTCAGAATATTTTTTTTCTAAATTCGTTTTTAGCTTTTCGTCGACAAAGGAATTCATTTGTCGTTTCAGAGATTTTTTTCCTTTAATATTTTTCGAGTTCGATCATGAAACAAGATAAATATATTTTTTGTAAATGTTTTCCAAGAATCTTTGTTCGGAGTAAATGGTATTTGTATTTTAATTAAGTCATATCTTTACGGTTTTGATATAAGTCTATTTACATTATAATGTAATAATAAAATGTACAGTTTAACTAATGTATATATTACTTTGTGGAACACATACCTTTTGGTAATAATTTAGTCATGGGTTCAAATTTTGGGCTAATATTGCTTACATTTTCAAAAATTAAACGTCTTTAAATTTCATCTTCTGATGGAAAATATTTTGAGGAAACGTGCATATTCGGGAGAAATATGTATTCGCCAAGCCAGAGTGCAGCAGTATGGTGGTTTATATTCCAAATTTTCCCCTCCATAGGAGCTAGCGAGGATAAGCTGCATTCGATAAACTGTTCAACATTTACAGGTAACAACAGTTTGGTGTTGTATATTTTCAGTGTACTAGAAAAGTGTCGAAATACGAATAGCTCAGTGCATAGTTACAGACGAATCTTTACTAAAAAGTACCTTTCTCGATAAAAATCTTACAAACGTAAAAGGAATTATTATAATCGAACTGGCACATCCTTAGATTATCGCGTATAATATCAGTTTTTGGCATATATATATATATATATATATATATATATATATATATATATATATATTTATATGTGTGTGTGTGTGTGTGTGAGTGTGTATGTATGTAGGAAGTTGAAAAATTTACTTTTGTATTTCGCGAAAGCTTTGCACTTTTCCAGAGTTTTGAGTCCAACTCAACCAATAATATATATATATATATATATATATATATATATATATATATTATATTAAAAATTAATAAAGACTAAAACATATTCAATAAGACTAAATATACTAAATATGGTATGATGTGTGTATGTAATATAACTACAATAACTAAACAAAAACCAAGGAATTGTCAACTGATTTTTTTAAAACACAAGTATAATGGTGGTTCGAGTTAAAAAATATTAAAAAGAGACTTCACATGCTTTATATAGACAATACCATTATTTTTTCATCGGTGTGGTTAAAAATATGAAATCAATAACGGCCTTTACGAAAAATTAAACATCAACAAGGTTTTATTTTCAAGGGCTTTATTGAAGGAAAAAGCATTGAGTGCTATTCGGAGCTTTATTACAAACTGTTTTAAAGTAGGGTAACCACATAAAATGTTCTCCATTTATATTAACATAAATTATATATTTCATCATTTGATGTCCACTGTTGAACGTAAGCCTCCCCCATCGACCTCCAGAGTGACCAGTTCAAAGCAGCCTCCATCAAACGGCTTCCGGCGACTCTCCTCAAATCGTCTGTCCATCTCGCGGACAGCCGTCCGACTCTGCGTTCTCCAGTACGTGATCTCCACTCGATAATCTTTCTGCTCCATCGGCCGTCACTTTTACGAGCTATGTGCCCTGCCCCCTGACAATTCAGCTTGTAAATCCGTTGGCTTAATCTTCGTTCGTTTGCGGATCTGATTATTTCTGATTCGATCTCGCAGAGAAATACCAAACACAGCCCTCTCCATTGCACGCTGTGTGACTTTGAGCTTATTTAGAAGGCCCATAATCAGATACCATGACTCGGATCTGTATGTCATACATTGTTTAAAGACTTTCGACTTCAGGCACTGAGGTATGGTGGATGAAAAAATGATTTTAAATTATATAACGAAGAAAAAAAAAATTAAAAAAATCACGTATCTCTTATATTTAATTAAAGTTATTAGTTTTTCTTTTATTTACTGCAGATTTTTTTCTAATCTAAAAATGAAAAATAACGATCCTTAATTTTTCTGAACGCTCGGTCACCCTACGGAAAACTCCAATAAAGGCATCATACGGTCACAGCAACTAGGTCGGAAAAAAAAACTAGTTCAGATTTTAATTGTCGTGTCCACTACACTTGCAGATAAAACTTGCATCGACTTGTTAAATATCTTGAGGGTTTTTTTTTACTGGACATGTTCTGTTTTGTTCTAGGACGTATTTGATCTGAACCCCCTTAAGACCTTAAAGACCTCTTCTGCTTAGAAGGTTTGGAGTTTAATCTGACATGCTGTCCTACAGCAGATTAACGGATATTTATTTAGGTAGATGCGGCATTTATGATAATAACGGGGACCGAGGTCTTTATGTGCTTTCGGAATTATGGTGGGAGGGCCTTAAAGGACAATAATCCACACCAAAATCAATCGAATACCGTGATTCGGTAATTAGGTAATTCGTAATTCGGTCGCCTTTAAGCGTCCTATTGCTGGGCAAAGGTTTCTTCGTCATATAGGAGAAGGGTCGAAGTTACAAGTACTTATATACACCCACACCAGACATATATATTCGCTTAACTACGGTCATTTGGAAAGCCGGAATTAAGGCACCTTAAGGCATTTATATCTAGACTGTACAGTTTCAGCCTGTAAACCACCCACTGTTGAGCGAAGGGCTCTTTTCTATATAGAAGAAGGGTTGGGGTTTAATCCATCACGCTGATCCACTGCGGGTTGGTGGATACCATGGGTAACGATCGTTATCGGGTGTATATGATAACAACCTGTACCGACAGTTTTAAGTGCTCTCCGAGGCACGGTGTGGAGACCCAGAACATACACCCAGACCGGAAACAAATATTTCTACAAATACAAATATCTGTCCCGAGCGGGAATCGAACCCGCGACCGCCGGCGCGTGGCTTTGAGGCAACTACTCGCACTACTACATCAGAACGGTCGTCATATATCTAGAGTCTAGACACATGATAGTAATAGTTATTCACGCCATGGAAATTATCTGATAGGTCACAGTGGAACAGCGTGGTGAATTAAGGCCCACCATGGATTAAGCTATGGAGTTGAGGCCTTTGCCCAGCAGTGGGACTTTTAAAGTTTGATTAAGTATGTTAAGTTTGAACCGTTATTTGATATAAACCTGCCACATCATTGAATTGTAGATATTTGATTATTCGGTTAAATTGCCATAGCAATTACTCCTCTATACTGCTATAGTGTCTATCCATAGAACAATACACGTTTTCGATAATCACATCTCATAATAGCTATTCTGATGGTCATATATGCCGATTCAATGTATTGATCCTGAACAGATGAATGATTCGGTTTATATAATTCGTTCGTTCAAGCGTTATTTCATTCTATTTTGAATGTATAACGTTTTAATGAATGAACATTGTTTCTGTTGTAGATCTGGAATTAATTTCTTTGAAGAGGTTTTTAATTAAACTGTAATTATTCGAATTAGACCAACAGTTATTATATTTTATTTACAGAAATATTACTCCCCTTTATTTATTCATTTTATATTGTGTATTGTTTTAAATCGATGGTCGTCCACATATTATACATATACATACACATACGCACATACACACATACAGACATAGGATACTAAAATATATATTTAACTTATGTGTGAGGTTTATGTTATCATATATTTTATAACATTGTAAAGTTTCTCGATAAAATTATTTCATTCCGCTACAAGAATTTCTAAAATTAACTTATCAATAAAAAACAAGCTTACTCTTTAATACGACTCAATTATAATACAGTGTAAGTGTAAAAAATGTTATGAAAACCAATACTGTACAAGATGTAATAGAAAACTTTAATCTTGTAAGCTTTGTACCAAATATCGATCTTTAAAATGACAAGGATTACACAACATTTTAACAACCTAGATATGGGTGGTATAATATGGAAGTTACATAGTATACCACAACTAGAACAATATGACAATAGCAATAGCCTTGGAGATTAACTAGGAAGATTTTATTGTTTTAGTACTAATGAATTTCATGATCTTAACCTTGATCTGCCACACAATTTAAATTTTCTATCTAATTCTAGTTACCATCTAAGTCTTCATCTAAACATATTTTTTTCAAAATCTAAACTAAAAGAACAACATAGCCAACAACAAACAGCAATACGAACGTATTTTCTTTAAAAATACATAAAATATTTAATATACTTTTAAAAACTTAATATTTTTGAAACGATATTACTTTATTAAATTTCAATTTCAAGTGAACTATCGCTTATAATATTAAAGTTTACGAGGTCACAATAAAATTACGTTATTACGTGAACGAGTGATCTGGAGCTATGAATTATGTTATGAAGTGGTGAAATTAAAAGTCAGAGGTAGTGGCTAACCTCAACTGTCTGAATTATCCACCATTAATTGATAGAATTAAAACCAGACGTTAATGGATAGTTTCGCTACCATTACTAACGATCACTATCAGTTCTCAATGATAGCAACCAGGACTGACGTCTTAAATGCTCTCCGACGTTCGGTTGGGAAACTAATAATGACATACACCTAGGCCATGAACAAATATTTATATAAATTCAAATATCTGCCCTTATTGGGTATCGAACCCGTGAAAGTCGGCGTTAAGGCAACTTCTCGCACTTCTAAATTACAACTGTTGTCGATTCAGTCGGTAGTGGCGTTTTTCATCAGAAATTTTTGAAAAAAAAGCATAGATAGTCCTTCTCATCTTGGTGCGATGTCCATCTTGGTGCGATGTCCATGCCGGTGTTCTTCAAGGAGGCGTGTTGTCACCTTTGCTCTTTTCTATCTTCATTAATAC
Source organism: Euphydryas editha (assembly GCA_036937285.1). NCBI lineage: Eukaryota > Metazoa > Arthropoda > Insecta > Lepidoptera > Nymphalidae > Euphydryas > Euphydryas editha. The sequence goes on along the minus strand of JAUPFZ010000017.1, from coordinate 1,776,363 downwards.
AATAACTTATTGCATTTCTTCTCCCTATCACATGTATCCAGATGATGTTCAAATTTACGCACAATCATCCCTTGAAAATATATCTAATACTGTTTCTTGTATCAATAAAGACTTAGAGACAATTTTACAGTGAAGTGACTTCTATGGTTTGAAGGTAAATCCTAACAAATCACAATCCATCATTATAGGCAGTAAAAATATTATTTCAAGTATTGTTTGGGCACACTTATCGCCAATTTTATTTAATAGTGTCATAATACCGTATAGCAAAACTGTAAAAGATCTTGGGATATACCTTGATAACACTTTATCTTGGACAGAACAGTTAAAATATTCAGTAAGAAGACATTTGCAACCAGTAATTCCTAGCGACTATTACGTTCTTTTCTTCCAACTGCTGTCAAGATTACGCTAGCAAATGCACTCCTTCTTCCTCTTCTTGACTATGCTGATGCAAGCTATACTAATATTACTAAAGAACAGCTAAATAAACTTGATGGTCTCCAAGATATGTCAATTCGGTTCATATTTGGCTTACACAAATACGTCCATGTGTCTCAATTTCGCACTTAAGTAGCTGGGCAAATATTTGAAAATATGCAAATCGCGCGGCGGTTTTAAAAGAACGAATTTGGAGTTTATATTTTTACTTTTGTGAATTATTTATCATGTAAAAAAGTATCTCAAATATGGTCCATATTAATAAAAATCTAAAAATCTTATTTATAAATTGAGTTTAGAGATATTACAAATCAAAGTGCCAAAATCTAATTCCCATTCGTGTCCAGTTCTCCATTTTCAATCAATAATCATCCTAAAAGTGTTAAATTCTTCTTGAAGATTATAATTATAAAAAAAAAAAAAATACAGTCGAATTGAGAACCTCCTCCTTTTTTTGAAGTCGGTTAAAAACTGGAATATTCCAACCCAATAGTACATAGCCGCGCGAATACCAGTAAGAGCTCGGACACCGAGCGAAGGCTAGTGTCAAAGATCAGTCTTTTTAGCGCCAATTGTGATTATCTCGTCCTCAAAGTGTTTTTGTCAAAATATTATCTAATAACCATTTATTGTTTTTTAAGGAAAGTGATCAATTACATATTTTTGATAACATGTTTTATATAGTCCTAATAGTAACTCCTTTTGGTTTTTAAGAATATAATTAGAACTTTTCTAATAAAAGACTGATTTATTTAAGAAAATAATTGAAATACTACTTACCATTTGTCTCATTACCGATATTTGCCGTTCGCATAAGCGAATGGTAATTAGTTTTTTTTTAGAAATGGTAATTATGTTAAAATTTTGTCATAATTTATGACAACATTTTTGGTCTATTTTGAAGTCTTGGGCTATTTTATTATAGAAGTAGCACCCTACTGCAAGCTATTTGCAGCCGCATTGGGTGGCGCGCCGGGGAAGTACTTCTCTTTCACTTAAGTTGTGGTTTTAAGCCACGTTTCGTACGAGTTGTGAGAAATTCGGATGGTTTAACTCCCTCTCTACTCCCTATACCTATTTTCCCTATTTCCTATAGCTATTACGCGAAGAATTAGCACATTGAAGTGGCAGTGGTCAGGTCATATTCGCCGAAGAACTGATGGTCGATGGACGGAGGACGGAAGATGGTCTAATAAAGTTCTAGAATGGAGGCCGCGTTTGGGCAAACGCAGTGTTGGTCAACCGTCAATTAAATGGGATGCAATTTCCGTCTAGTGGCCGATTCAGGTTGGATGAGATCGGGCGGTTTGGCGTTCACTAAGGAAGGTCCAACGGTGGATTAGCACAGGCTAATGATGATGATGGTCACGAGCTATTTTAGCTATATATATATATATATATATATATATATATATATATATATATATATATATATATATATATATATATATATATATATATATATATATATAAAGCTAAATTAGCTCGAATAAAACGATATGCCATGATTAAATCTGATCGAGTAAAATAATCTATTGAAAAAGAGAAAGAACATCTGAGTTACCTGAAAAGAAAAGAAAGCAAAAAAATACTTAGTATTCAAGAACTGACACCTAGAGCTAAAAAAACTGCAAAGAAAGAGATGGAGGAATAATTTTAGAAGACGTTATCAGCGGAAACTATTGCAGAATCGAGGAGTGGAGCTTATGAATGCAAATACTCCGATTGGAAGTGATACCGATGATTCTTTGAGAATCAATAATGATGTCGGACAAGAACCACAAGAAATTTCTCCTGCCCCTATTAGAGAACAGGAAAAATCGCCACGCAAAACTACGCAAAGTTAAGATTTTCATAACTATTATTTTAGAAAATAAACTTTAATTTTTGTTTAAAATTAGTAACTGTTTCTAATTTAAATCTTTCTCAAGTAAATAACACTGGGACACTTTTAAATACTGAAAGTATTCGAATTTGTGTAGGTCTCCAGTTGGGAGCACCACTGTGTTTTGAACACAGATGTCCGTGCGAAAAAAACGTTGATTATTTCGGTCTACACGGTCTTTCTTGCAACAAGAGTTCAGGTATGTTTTCCCGCCACGGTTCCTTGAATGAAACCACTAAAAGGGCTCTTGCCACCATCGATGTTCCTGCTCTTATTGAGCCTACTAGAATTAGTCGCGATAATGGCAAGAGTTCTGATGGTTTAACACTGATTTCCTGGGAAAGGGAACGGGCGCTTTTATGGGACACAACCTGCATTAGCTCCGTCTCACGTCAGGGAGACAGCTTCAAGAGTGGGAGCCGCTGCGGAGAAAGCTGAAATGACTAAATGGCACAAATATTTATAACTTATCCCATGTTATGTTTTTGTGCCGTTTACAGTCGAAACATTTGGACCTTGGAGTAGTAGTGCAAAAAAAAAATCTAAAAGAATTAACTCTACGTCTCATATCCTCCACTAGTGACAGGAGGGTTGGTGCATTTTTTGTCTTGCACGGTTTTTGTCACTAGTAATATTTTGTGTCAAATTTTCACAAGTATTGTGAACTAATGCCGTATCCCAAAGTTTTCTTGTAACTTCCTTGGGGCTATCGTCATTAGGACACATCAACCTCCAGTTTTCTACTGCGTCTGAAGCATCTGTAATTTGGACTGTACCTAATTTTAAATTTTCGGAACATAGGCCTTTGATACTATGCACAGAAGCAAAAAAGCAAGAAGAGCGACACTAGAAATTTTCCTCACGCCGATGCCACCATCTGTAATTGGTAAAGTAGCTTTTATATCTTAATTATCATCTCTAATTTTTTTTCATAATATTACTATTTGAAAAGTATTCATTACATTGTGAGTGACCTAATTACCAATTATCCATATTTCTCACTACCGTTCGTATGAATTTTAAATTGCCTATTATACAAAAAGTAAATATTTTAAGGCAAGGAATCATTTTCCTCACCTTTTTTTCTTAATCTCCGTAACTATGCCATATGCGCATTTTCAAATATTTACCCAGCTACTTATCCGTCTTCGCCGGAATCTACACATACTCTCACTTTTGTATTGTATCTTATTCAATCCAAATAGTCCTTTGTATTTAAAAGAAAAAATAGTTTTTTTATTGTTTAGTCACTATGATTTAGTCCAAAGTAAAACTGAATATTAGTATATATTATTTATCTGTTATTTTTATTATACGATATATTTGTATTTTTATTTTTATTATATTTCTTTTGTGTTATATTGTATATTTATGCGCCACCCTCCATTTTACTCCGGCTATGTTTCAATTACTCACCACGTAAGGTTGTCTGGAAGAGATTGCTTATAAGCAATAAGGCTGCCTTATTGTGCAATAATCTTTAGGTATTCATATCTGTAATTTATCTTTCAAAAGTGTTGGAGAATATAGAATTATAAATAAATAAGTGAAATAGACAAAACTTACAATTTTATTCCGTTTATAGATAACTAAAATATTTATTTAATTAAAAGTCTATATCGGATTTTATCGCGTTTATTTAAAACTTTACAGTTTAACAATATTTTAAATTATTTCCCGACGTTTCAGACCCTTTACAGCGTCCATGATCTCGGGGGACTGAGGTGGTGGGTGTCCGAAAAAAATCTTAATCTATAAAGTTTTAAATAAACGCGATAAAATCCGATATAGACTTTTAATTAAATGAGTAAAATTCGCGTAAATATAAGAGAACAGTAACTGAAATATTTATTTATTTATTTATTAGGGATGGTACACAGCACAGAAAAAGTTATAAAAGAAAAAATGTAATACAATTATGAAAACCAATTACGACCATCCATCCGTTTAAAATTAAATAAATTATATAGAACAAAATTAATAATATTAAATGAATAACATTATTTATTTATTTATTCTTTATTGCACACCCATATACATACATAACAAAGCAAAGTTACAAGTTAATTAAGTTAATATTGTGTAGTACAAACAGGCGGTCTTATGGCTACTTAGCCATTTCTTCCGGACAACCCAAAATTAAAGGAGAATTCCACAAGGAAATTATTTTCTTATACATTAATAAACAAGATCTGTTTCTATAAGGATAAAAGTGGTTTAATTCATTCCTTATAATATCACATGAAAACAATTTTCTTGAATTCATTTATTTCTCAAGTTACATCTTCGTGTTTGCTGTTGAAAAAAGATCTTGAATTTGTAGTGTGTATATGTATTATACTTTATGGTTATTATAGAATGTGTTACTCTAATCGGAGAGAGAGGATTATTAAACGAACTTTGGAGAAAACAAGTCGTCTCATTTGCAGTCAGACATTACAAAGTAGAAATGCAAAAAATCCTAAAAGACTTAACTCCACGATTCATAGCCTCCACTAGTGACAGGAGGGCTGATTGATGATTCATTTATTACCAAGTGAATCGCTATTTCGATTAAACAGAATTCCTGCCACCATTTCAAGTAAACATGATTGACACTTTAATTATCTGTAAATATTTATTTTTTAAGTTTTGTCATTTCAATATGTATTATACAGTGATATTTATTTGTAGTATATATTAAGTATATCTGTGTATATATCGTTTCCATCATATTCAATAATGTATTAAAAGACATTTCTTCCCTCGTAACGGACGTGAGTCTGTTCACTTACCCGTACGTTACCTAGGGAACATACCTAATGGTCGAGGAAAAGGGATATTGAAACATGTACGTACTAAAACGATTTTACTCTGAAATACTTTGCAAATAACCGTGCTACTACGTGAGTAATCCCTAATATTATAAATGTGAAACGTAAGTTTATTTGTTACGCTTTCATGCGAAAACTACTTGACTGATCATCGTGAAACTTTGTGCACATATTCTTGGAGGTATTAGAAGTAACATAGGATACTTTTTTTTTTGGTCGCAATAACCGACATCAACGTGGACGACGCCGCGGGCATAAATTACTATTACATGATTTAGCTTTTAATTTCACGGTCTCAGTTTTGAGATACTTTTCCGCAAACACATACAAACAGACTTACACATATATATACACACACAAGTTTTTATATACATGCACTCACTCAGATATTTTTAGTGAACCATTATTTTATTATTTGTTTTTCTCTTCATCTTTTTATCTATATAACCAATAAGTTCTATTTTATTTCATTTTTTTTTTTAATAACACAGCAACTTGGCGATTTTCGTATTTAACGGTAATATTTAAATTGAATTTTTGATTCGTTAAGAAAATAGTGAATTGTCAGTGCAACTTATTTTGAAACTAAAATTATTATATGTATTATTTTAGGTATTCAGTTATCTAGATACTCATTTCACCAAATTTTGTTTAAAAGTAATTTTCAATCCATACTTCTCTTTATTTATACATAAACAAGCTGAAAATTTTGGTATTGAACGTGCTATCTCGTGTTTTTATTTGAAATATTCGTTCTGAATTGTACAGGTGAGTATTATGTTATGTAGTCAGTATTGATGATTGAAATTGTGCTCCAATATTTAATATATTGTTGTCGATAGCCGAAAAGCTTTAGCGAAGGAAATAACATAGACGATACGAAGTTGAACTCCGGAGAGAAGACTTCTTTGATATCACAATAGAAAAATAGCAAAAATCACTTAAGCTTAACTTCAAAGAACAATTATTTAAGAAATTTGAAATATCTACTTTCAGAAATGCTTTTAATGGTTTCTCTTTTAAACGTCTAATATTAACGATTAAATTATTTGCTGTTAGAATTTTATGACAGCTTGGTGTACCTCGCAGCTTCACTCGTGTTAACTTACAATGCTGATATTCAGGATGTTGAATGATGAATTCAAGATTGATGAAGGAATGAATGTTGATATTCAGGATTGATGATGAACTTGATTACTAATAATTACTGTACTATATTCCGTTATTTTAAATATATTATTAGAGAGACACTCGATAAACTGTTGCAATAGTCTGAGCCGGAAACAGAGAGGGCGCCACACAGACGCCTGTCCACAGATTCGAAGATGCTATTTGAGTGCAGGTATTAATAATTAACTAATCTAAACGCAGACAATAATTGACAATAGATATATAGAACATTTTCTACATTTAATTGTGTCCTAAACCTAATCTAGAATGTATTTTTTTATTATTATTTAATTTTAGTTGGATAGGCAAACTGGCAGACGTGCCACCTGATGGTAAGTGGTCGACGTCGCCCATGAACATAAACTAGTTTATCTAGAACTAGCCCAGCCAACTCATTTATGTGTTGCCTATCCTGAGACATATGATGTTAAGTCTCGGTGCCAGTAATTACACTGCCTGTCTTGCCTTTCTTTCCGAAACACAGCAAAGCTGTTTCACGGAAGAAACAAGCAATGTTTTGAATGTACGATAGCTGGTATTTTAATATCTTACTGAAAATAAATGGAAAACGCCATCCAAATTGTCTTCATTGGATATAATTCCGGAACTTTATTTTTAGTAGAATAATTACATATTGTATATCAATGAATAACAACAACAAAAAAAAAATGAAAAATATTTTCTTAGAGAAATTAATCAATTTTATTAAGACAAGTTAAGGCTAACTTTTAATTTTGAATTTTGTTGTAAAATATTACAGATCTTTCACGATCCTATATTGCGTCATTTATCATAGTCCTAAATTCATATAGTAGCAATTTATAAAAAGATCGAAAATTCATGAAAATAATGTAACTTCTAATTTTTTTTTTGACGTTCACGACTTTGATTTGAGAAGGCTTTATTTGACAGCCCATTTAATAGCTGATAGTTGCTTTTTGTTTAGTTTGATATTTCATCATGGATAGGGTCACACCAGAGCAATGAAACGTTATTGGGCGAAAAACGGGCGCAAATGATACAAAAGTTTGTGAAACCGGACGGCTAAATCTGAAATCATATTTAAACATTAACATCATAAAATTTTCTATCTAATCAAGCCCGTTTCATTGAGTTTAAAAATATTTTTCTTTGTTTCATTATAATTTAAACTTGTGTAACTAAAAAAAAATATTCTGTATACGACAAATTAAAATATTATCAGTATTGTATGTAAAAATTAGACAAAAAGCTCCCCTGCGAAATTATTCATTCCCTTTGCGTCATAACGACATAATTTTTAACTGCGGACACAACAAGCAAGATGAGATTTCTAAGAATAAATGTACCAAATTTACGATTTACTTTCATAAATAATAGATAAAATTTTGAGTTCAAATATTTAATCGTAATTATATAAAGAATATCGATAGAGATCCTTAAGCCCGCTGTAATGAAAATTTCCACTAAAACTAATTATTTCTTTTAAAATTATAAAAATCAAGGCTAATATTCAGTCACTCTTCTCTCATCAGCTATTACGAATTTACTTACCGTCAAAATAGTTTATATTAAAATTTATAAAAAAATACCCAATATTAAATGGAAGCTAAAATAAAACAAACAAAAATTTCAGTAAAATTTCAAATTTCTATTCTATTTACTACATCTCAGAGTGATATATGGTTTGTGACGTCACGTGTTATAATTAATGTTTATATATAGTCACATGACATTGACGTCTTAAAAAATAAATGTCAAATTTACCTAATTTGACGTTACTCTACATTATAGCCTTATAAGAAGAACTTTAATAATAATCTCTGCTATTTTTTACTAAGGTCCAAAACCCTCATTGTGTTTAACATAAGCGTTTCCATCGTATTGTTCTAGATTAGTTAATTCAAGTATTTTGCTCCAAATGTTGTTCCTAGTAAAACGCGTCTGTTTCACATCTGTTCTATAAACGTACTAATATCTAGCTTTCAGAATGATCTAGTGTTTCTAAATATTGTATAAGTTTGACCGGTCTGGTGTAGTAGTAGTAGTAATGGCGAAAGTTCATTTGAAGTCGACGGTCGCTTCCCGATCATAGCTTAAATTTTTATTTTTACAAATATTTATTTCTAGTATAGGTTTCATATTTGTGGATCTCCCGACTCAGTCTTAAGAACACGTAGTAAAGCCTGATCTCGATTGTCATCATGAACAACTGATAATCGTTATTCTTGGTTGGCGAACTGCTTAGCATAGGTTTTTTTTTGTGACGAATTAGTTATAAAAAAATGTCGCTTTAGGCTACAGAGATGTTGGTTTTTTATATGTCTCTGACTGCCTGAAGCAGGATTTTTATTCCATGGCAGTCATTGAGTTTTTAAGCTTTTTTTATATTAACTTCCCGTCAAGGTCACGGAGGTTAGCCGGTGAGCGTTCTAAAAATCAGTAAGCCAGATAAGTCAGATCGAGACTTGAGTATTCTAGTCTAGATACGACAACAGATCCTCAACGTTAGTCGACGACATCACCCGCCTTAAGTTTTAATACGTGCTTCAAAATATTAGTAAATTAATAAAGATTAATGAATACTATATGTTACGTCATAATTTGGTATTTCACACGGTTATCATATTTTTTACACTTGCTAACCGCTACTACTACTAGGTGTTCTATATCCAAAAGTTGCTCAAAAGTCTTTAACCGTTCTTTTAGCGATAAGATCGTTTATTATACTGTATTTGTTTGTATGTATGTTGGTGTACAATAAATAATGTTATTATTACGATATGTATTCACATGTGATCTTAAAGTTTCACCCAAGAAATTCCTCGCTTCATATGTATTCATAAATAACATTCTTGTTACAGCGTTTCTTCTGAATATAAAGATTTATTGCGACTGTTGAATTTAGTTTCAAGAACTTTTGCAGTTCGTTACTTGTTTCTTTTTTAGGTATAGTAATATTAGGTTTTTATTTTAAAAGTGGATAACAATGTATTAGGTCCTATCATAAGTCGGTGGTCACTTTTATTTTTCAACAAATCTTTTATTTCTTATTTAATAGTAAATGATATGCTTGTGTAATAATTAGTAGTCCCCCCCGCTATCAATGACACGCTGCCAGACTGATGGGAGGTCATTGACCCCATTAAATGTTCCATTTTCATTAAGGCTAGTAATTGCGGTGTTAATGGCGGAATCCAATTCTGGTTTGTTGTTATATCGATGGCCAGACAACTGACGCTTCAAATGCCCAAAGCAGTTGAAATCGCACGGATTCATATCAGGTGAATATGGTGGATGTGGCAACTCAATCCAACTCCTGTCTTCGATTAACTCCTGAACTACGTAGGCTTTGTGGGGTCTAGCGTTGTCATGCAGTAGAACTGGTGCTCTGATGTTGCGATGTACCGCCCATTTTGGAATATATTCCTCTAAAAACGATTTATAGCGCTCAGCTGTCATAGTGATATTTTCATCATAAGTTTTCCAAAACGCCACGCCGTGAACATCCATGCCCACTATCAGCAAGACCTTCCTCTCATGCAACTCTGCGCATGGTAAGGGCTCGGCTGATGTGCCTGGTCTAACCCAGGAGCGCGCTTGATGTCTTTGAAGGGGGGTGAAAAATTCGACCCAACTTTCGTCCAGGCAAATTAATCTTCTTAACTCATCTTTGCGATGACTAAGCCATGATAAGTTCATATGTGCAATATTAACTCGCTTCTCCTTCTGGGAAGGCGACAACGAATGAGGAACATATTCGCCGAGCTTGGACACCAGACAAATCGTCTTTTAATATTCCTTCTACCGATGCGAAAGGTATGTTCAGTTGTGCGGAGATGTCATTAATGCTCACTCTACTAGAGCATCGCAACAGTTTCTGGATTCGTTCTTGCCTTTCTTGTCTGGAAGGCGATCTCGGTCGATCCGACCTCGGTGCATCCTCAGTATTTGTCCGTCCCTCCTTGAACGATTTCATCCAATTAATCACTGCACTTTTCTTGAGCGCGTTCTTGCCTACTGCTTTTTGCAAAAGATTTCCCGATAGTCCAGTTGAATAATTCAGCAGAGTACAAATTTTCAAAAATGCGCGTTGTTCTTGCACAGTTACAGACTTTTTCAATTCTTCCATTGTCAAAACGGCGCATAAAAACAAATTGCGTATGTTTTCTGAAATTTAAACGTCAATACTTCATAACAGTAACATAACCTCAAACTTATCACAAACAGGTGGACAACTATGAAAAAATAAAAGTGACCACCGAATTATGATAGGACCTATTAAATGCCTATTTGTTTCTATTTATGAACAATATACCTATTCTTTTTTTTTTCATTCGTTTTTCTACTTTCATCATTAATTTTTTTTTTTTAATAATTGGAAGATGACAAGAGTGAACTTACTTGTAATAGAGTTTATGCCTTGACAATTCTTATAAATGGGAAATGATGTCATAAGGAAGACAACAATGCTACAGGTAATGATTACTGAATTTTAAAATTTTTAATGTATTTTGTCGCTTTAAAGTGTTACTTAAGTTTTGTTTTGTGACTAGCTGACCCATGTGGTTCTATCCACATTAATAATAATGGTTACTGCTCAGCTTATATTAATATATATAGTAGCATATGCATATAGCATAGCGTGATGTTTTACACCCTGAATAATTACTATATATATATATATATATATATATATATATATATATATATATATATATATATATATATATATATATATAGTAAATTATTATATTTAGTTCCATTAAAATCGGTTTATTACTTTACTATACTGCCTACTCTTTTAATTTTTTTTATTATATATGGATTGCTAATTCAATAAAACTTTCCTTATGTGGTTCAAGACTCCAGATACGTGGGTTCTATTCCAGCTCGGGGCAGATATTTGTCTTGTACAAATATTTGTTTCTGTTCTTGGTGTATGTCTTTGTGGGTTTCCCCTATGTGCACAGAAAGCACGTAAAGACGCCGGTGCCAGTTGACAGACTGATAACGATCGTTACGCTTACTCGGACAATTATCCGCCGACCTGTAGTGGAGTAGCGTGGAAGAAGCCTTTAGCAGTGGGACGTTTACAAGCTAATCATGTTCCTGTTTATGTTGCTTATGTGAAACAGAGAGCTTTTCCGTCCTCATAGGATTACTTTTGGAAATACATGTTAACATACTGTTAATTAAATGAATACATGTTAAAATTGCTGTGGTGTCGAACTTCAACACTAGCTGAGCCTCAATTAATACACCGATCTCAATAAAAAATGTCTATGAAATTTGTTGTTTCTCATTGTATAGACACACTTCAACACGTATTGGTGGGCGATATGTGACAGTAACACTTCGGTCTTTAATCGAGCTAATCGCATTTTTGTCACATTTTTCTCGAGTAGTTATTAAAATAAAAAATAAAAAACATCATTCTTGTCACTCGTAATAAAATAATTATAATAATTTAAAGATTCCAAATAATTTCTTGTCACAAATCACTTCCTAAAAAAAAAAACTTTTAGTCAACTTTAAAATTATATACTATACTAAGTATATACTATTACTTTTTCCATTATTTTGTTATTTTACAATAAATTAAAAAATTATACGTTTTTATGTAAACAAAATACGTTCTTGTATTTTCTTTGTTTCTCACGCACATAAATTTTATTGATTTAGAACAATTAACTAGGGTCGGTCTACTGGTAACAATGTGGCTGACAAGTGAATGAAAGAGGTCAAGTATCGGTGGAATATTCGTTATTTTCTGTTGTGATTTGTCTACATATACTCGTATTTGTTTATATTGATCTATACATACAATAAAATGGTAGGAAAGTCAAAACTGTACATTGAATATTTTCTTAAAAAGCCAAAAATATAGTTTTTATAATTTTTATCTGTTTGACTGTATGTATGTCTGGGATAAACCTAAAAAGTACTGCATGGATTTACTTCAAATTTTGCACAAATAATATTAAGAAGTCGTGTCAACATATAGTCGTGTCACTTACGGGGAACGAGCAGTGAATCTTTATTTCTTCAACGCATTCTGTAACAACGTGTAACCTAATAGCGTTTATGCAGACGACGTTGCGGCCAGCAGCTAGTATAATATATTTAATGAAATGAAAATATTTACTTCCCCATAAGTGTTTCCACACACTTAACAAATGTCAAAAAATCTAAATTTGAAATAAATACGTCATGGTAGCAAAATCATTTACAAAACAGAAATGGCTACATTTTAACATTAGATACATTACAAACTGTACAGCTACTACAAATGTACCCAATGTTATCCAGCTACCGTTAGTAAATTAAAATATTATATAATACTAGCAGATACTCGTGACTTCGTCTGAAATGCTTATTAAATGTTTGTACTCTCTATATAAATATGAATCAGGGAAATTTTCATTTAATGCGTTAGTTACGGCCGGCTGGTCGAGTGGTCAGGCAACTGGACACTTTACGCAGCGGTCGCGGGTTCGAATCCCGCCAGGTGCAGATAATTTGTATGACGAATATGGATGTCTGCACCGGGTCATGGATGTGTATTTATGTATATATGTATTTATATCTTAAATTTATTTCCGTTCCTAGTACCTGTAACACAAGTTCTTACGAACTTACCACGGGCACATGAGCCACGGGGCTAGGTTAACGTGGTGTGATTGTTGGTTAATATTTATTTATTTATTATTTATTTATTTTATTATTTAAGTTATTTTCACTACATAACAGTGAATTTCAATAACAAGCTAGTGAATAGTCGCTAATATACATAGACATATTCAATGAAAAAATCAGTAGACTCTAATATTTACATATTCATACTATTATTCGCACTTTGATAAAAAGTCAATTAAAATTAATGAAGAATAATGAGTGAATAGTCACCTAAAATTAGTGAAATTCCACTGATTCATGTATAAAGAGTACAAAACGATGTCGTTACGATTTCATTACAATTGTTTTAGAGCATTAACCGCACTTCTACACGGTGTATCAAAATGAAAACGCCATCAGATTTTAATTAGGAAAAAGGAGGAGTTTCTCAATTCGACTGTATTTTTTTAGGTATGTTACCTCATAACTTTTTATTTACTAGGTGTACCGATTTTGATAATTCTTTTTATATTCGAAAGCTAGAGCTTGTTTTGCAGTACCATTTATTTTTATAAATTTGCTTTTTGTCTTAAAACTTATAATAATAAATAAATAAATAAATATGTTTAACATACACACACGGTCGTCTGTTCCTAAGGAAGGAAACTTAATGCCTGTTTTTTAGGTAACAGTCGACTAATATTCATATTTTTTAATAAGCATACATATACACATATAAATAAATATATTACACCTAGACTCGGGGCGGTAATCGAACCCACAACCCTAGAGCCAAAAGCAGTGTTACTGCCAACCGCGTCAACGAACCAGTCATAATGGTTTAGTCGAGCACAGTACGCCCCCTCCGATACCTCCTGCCTCCCTCGAATCCACGCTCGAGAACACCCTTATATTGTAATCGTGAAATTCATACTTCAAGTATTCACAACCAGACAAAGCGAAGCCCATCATTATTCTCAATTTTAGTTAACTTGTTTTATTATTCCAAGCTTTCATGGTTTAGTTTAGAAAATTGACCGTTTAAACATGTGTAGTTACCGTTCTGAATTAAGTACTGTTTTATTAGATTTTTAATGAGTTAAATTTGTAGAGCTTTATGACGTTATTAATCTCTAAACACTAATCAGTGAAATTTTCATTAATTACGTTAGTGAAGATATATACACTACATATCAGTGAATTTTAATTGCAAGTTAGTGAATACTGACTATTACACATACACATATTAAATTATCAAATCAGTGGACTCTTATATTCACATGTTCATACTTTGAATACTCACTAATTCTACCTGATACGATTCTCATCTTACATTGATAAAAAATTAATAGTCTCTTAAAATAAGTGAAATTCAACTGATTCATGTTTATGAGTAAATTGAATTTTATTTTATTTTCTCAAATAAATAAGCTTACAGATAAAAAATCTTAATTAAATTTTAGAAATAAGTTAATTTGAGTTATCGTGGTGACAATGAAACACTTTTATACAGTTACATATATACTGTACTCAGGGTTGGCAATGTCTTAAACAATTGTATAAAGCGTTTTAATTAAATTTAATTAATTTAAAGTGTTTTAAATAGTGTTTAAGAGAAGAAAAAAGTATACGTGTTTAAAACGATTTCTTTTAACGTGTTTTAAACAGCTGCATAAAAAACATCTTAAATTTTTGTTTAAAAGAATGCTTTTTTTTTCATAATCTGTTTTAAACAGGATGTTTTGTTCTTTAAAAAAAACTGTTTTTTTCCAACCCTGCGGCTGTAATGTATCAGTCTGTAAACAACCCACTGCTGAGCGAAGGCCTCTTTTACATTTAGAAGAAGGGTTGGAGCTTAATCCAGTCATTATTGTCAGTAAGTGATTTATTAATTAGATTACATTACCAAAACTGGGACAAACTATCACTATGATGAAGCCGGTAATATATTTTCTTTACACGAATGTAATAAAATCGATCCCCCTTGTGTTTAACCTGAAGTGAAGTGATAGCTGTCGCCCATTAACATCATAGGTGTCGCAAATGAGTTATTACCTATATAGATGATGGGGAATGGAAGGGATCAAATGTCCAATTCTGGCTCTTTTACTCACCGTACGAAACGCAGGTTTTTAGCTAATTAACATTGATATTTTCTTAAATTGTGTTACTAGTAATCTGTTAGTGGGGTAATGGTGTGTGGCTATATACATATGAATACATTATTTTTTGACGTGATAACGTCTAGTAAATTGATGAAGGGGTGCCCGTTCGAAGAAGATGACGTCATCATTGTCACAATTAGTGAGCGAGAGCGCAGAACAAGCGATAGAGAGGCACGATTAGCCTAAGCGTTCTGTCTTACACTCCATCGGACCGCGTTCGAGTAAAAGAGACAGTGGCGCCACGCAATCTACACGCGAACTGTTTTGTAGGGATGTTCATCGGAAAAAATATCGATAATTTCACTATCGATAATTATCGAATCGTTTTATCGATAGTTATCGATAATTATGGAATGAATAGTTATCGATAATTATCGGAGGAAAAGTTATCGATAATTATCGGATCAAAATTATCGAATAACACTTATCGATAATTGTCGAATGGAAAATTATCGAGTATTTACGAATTATCGATAATTATCACACACCCCTACTGTTTTGTGATTTGTCAATTGTTTGGTAGAAGTAGGGATGTTCATCGATAAAAAATATCGATAATTTTATTATCGATGATTATCGATAGTTATCGATAATTATCGTATGAACAGTTATCGATAATTATCGAAGGAAAAGTTATCGATAGTTGGCGACAGTTATCGATAATTATCGGATAAAAATTATCGATAGTTGACGAAAGTAATCGACAATTATCGGTCGATAGTTATCGATATTTATCGAATGAAAAATTATCGATAATTATCGGATCAAAATTATCGAATAACACTTACGATAATTATCGAATGAAAAATTATCGAGTATTTACGAATTATCGATAATTATCGCACACCCCTACTGTTTTGTGATTTATCAATTGTTTGGTAGAGAGTACCACTTGAAACACTCCCCTTGATTTCCTACTTTTCCTATCATCTTCCTATCCTTAACAAAATAACTCAGATTGGAAAATCTTGAATATCACACTATCATATTATATATATATATATATATATATATATATATATATATATATATATATATATATATATATATATATATATATATATAAAGTACTACACTATCATGTATATGTAAAGTAATACACACTATCATATTATATATGTGATAATAATTCAATTCGATTCATAAAGTATACAATTCTACATCTATGTTTTCTTATGACGTTATCACGTAAAAATTATCGTCCGTAAACCGACTTTACAGACAACCTTTTTTTTTATTTTAGTCTAAGATCCGAACCTAAATCGACCTTCTCCGGTGTGATAATAGAATGAGACCTATTTTATTATAAATTTAGTCTATTAAAAAGTGTATTAAAAATGGGTTTGCTGGAAAAATCCTGGAAATGGTATTTTTAATTAATTATTAAAATATATATATATATTTTTTCATTTTGCAATATCAAGAAAATAAAAATAATTTAAAACAGACTTGAAGTATGAAACATACTTCAAGTCTATTGTAACATATTACATATATGATTTTTTAATAATTAATTATATAATATATAAATATTAATAAATATAAATATACAAATATTAATAAACATATTACATAAATGATTTAGGTTCGGATCTTCTACTATTTTATTGATTGCAATAACATGTCACATCTTTAAGAGAATATTGTACACGTATGATATTATAATATATATTATTATATTGATATTCATACCAGAACATACTTTTTATGTAAGATGATATTTTTATATATTGTATACTCTCTAAACACGAATCAGTGAAATTTTCATTAATTACGTTAGTGAAGCTGTATTACTACATAGCAGTGAATTTCAATAACAAGTTAGTGAATACTCTCTTATACACTTACACATTAATGATCCAATCACATTACACATTCAATGATCAAATCAGTGGACTCTTATATTCACATATTCATACATTGAATCGTCACTAATTCTACCTGATACGAGTCTCACATTAATAAAAACCGAACATTCACTTGAAATTAGTGAAAATGACTAATTCATGTTAGAAAGTAATGCTGTTCGTCTGTCAAAATCAATAAATATATGGACTATAAGTCAATTACCTACAGTGACGCAGTAATAGAATATTTTTATATGTTTATAGATAAAATAAAGCAGAATAATAAACAAATAATCATACTAATATTATAAATGCGAAAGTAAGTTTGTTTGTTACGCTTTCACGCGAAAATTACTTAACCGGTCATCATGAAACTTTGTATGTATACATATTCTTGGAGGTATTAGAAGTAACATAGGATACTTTTTGGTCGTGATAACTGCCATCGAGGCAGGCGAAGCCGCGGGCAGAAGTTAGTATTAAATATTTGTTGACAAACCCATGCTTATCGCGTCATCGGTGCCGCGTTATAATTAAGCTCAGTCAAGCCTACTCATTGCGGATATTTCATTAATTTGATGCGTCAAATGATAACTTTTGTGTGACGTAATTAAATATTTTATTAAATATCGTACGTAAAAATAAATAAAAATTATTTTATTTTATTTTACTTCTAATCTTTTAAAATATTTCCTATTATTATTATTATTTTGTTGTTGTAATAAGTTTGAATAGAGTTAAATCAAAATCAAAAATAACTTTATTCAAATAGGCCCTACGAGCACTTTCGAATCGTCATTTTACAAAATTAATATTGTAGTGATTATTATTATTTTTTGTAAAAGTAAAGCTACCACCGATTCGGAATGTAGATTCTGCAGAGAAGAATCGGCAAGAAACTCCGCAGTTACTCTTTTGAAAATAATATATAAACTGTGTTTTAGTACAAAATTAGTAACAGCTTGCATGAAATACAGCGCCACTAAGTCCACACGTCTTTATCAGCTAAATAATCTTGGACCGAATAATAAGCTTTATCTATTAACTTTTTCTTAATAAATTCTTTAAACTTATTATGAGACAATTCCAGAATTGTTTGTGGGATTTTATTATACACGCGAATACCATAACCCAGAAAGGAGACGTTTACTTTGCGCAGTCGGAAGCTTGGAGTTACAATTTTGTTATTCCTTCTAGTGTTTACAGCGCGATTAATACTATTTATTTCAAAACAACGAATATTCTGGTGAATATATATAATATTGTTATAAATATACTGCGACGCAACCGTTAATATGTCTACCTTTGGAAAAACATCCCGTAGGGAGACTCGAGCTCCAAGATCGTTAATGCCGCGAATAGCCTTTTTTGTATTTTTTATACAAAATTGATATGTGCTCCAGAAATATGTTTAAGAACTTTAAATATAAACATAATTTGTATAAAATTGTGAAGTAAAGGATTTTTTTTTTTTTTTTGTTTTTTCAGCGATAATTAAGTTTGAGATCTGGTTTGAAAACTATATCAAATTATATGTACATATAAGTATTTGACGATCATTTATATTTTATTCTGACCTAAGAAAAGATTTATTATCAATGTTGATTTTAGAATTTATGTATATATTAATAAAATATTTAAATGAACATATGTATATTAAACAATTGATAAAATATTTGATAGTAAAAATAGCAATATTTATTATTTATCTAAGAAATAAAATAAAAAAAAAATTATTTCTTTTAAAACTTAATAGTATTTACATTTTTTTAATGAAATAATATTTCTTAATAAGTAACAAAACAAAGATTTTGTACAAACTATAAACCGGAAATTGATATGAAACTCAATAATAATAAAATTTAATGAAAACGACTGAAAAAAGACAAAGTAAAAACTAATATTTTATCTGAAATAATAACAGATATAAAAAATTGCATAATAATCTTCTTTCATAGAGATAAGTTCCATTTAAAACAAAATGTATTATTCTATATTAATATATTTTTTTAATAAAATAAACGGGGTACAATTATGTATTTATAAAATGGCAATAGCTCACTTTATCTATAAAACAAAATTAAAACATAGAGAGCTTTCTCTTCAAAAATCTGCTTCTTGGTTTGTAAATGAATGAATTGGTAACATTGCCAACATGTTCACTTGAAATTTGTTGATTCAAATGTCAATTTAATAATAATGTCACTTATTAAGACAGATCAAACTACGATATTGGCGGAATTATTACGAAACTTTTACCGGAATACAATGCCATAGAAAAGCAAAAAACAAAATGGTTCAATGATATACTTATAGCTAATTATATTTGTATGAGTTTCTATATATATCAAGACAAGTAACATTTTTAATTTTTCTTAAAGCCTAGATGATTTGACAACTTGCGATGTATTTGGAATACTGTCGAAAACAGTTGACAGATTTTTAAATTGATTTGATTCGAATCCTGAAATATTGAAGATTATGTACCAGTATTGGACATATATAAAAATAATTAATAAGTGTGTCATTACACTACGTGTTTAATTATATAATAAGAATATCATATTATACTAATATAATATAATAGTAATGCAATAATATAATTATAGTAGTGGATTTATTTTGTGTGAAGTTGTATATTAGGTTTGGATTACTTATATTTATAGAAGAAATCCAATAAGAATATAATTATATTTCTTTAAAAATGTTGTTCAATATGAGTATGTAATGGACTTTTTGTAATTCATACTTTAATAAAACAATATGTTTAAAAAAGTTACCATTTTACGGGCGAACTTTCGACGTGCTAATTAGTAAATATTTCGTTTTGATAAATTCTACATATAAAAATAAGTATAGCGGATTTCACAAACACAATAATTTTTGTTTTTTGTTTTTGGTAATAGGCACGTGATTTACTTCTGTCATAATTTTAATAACAAAATCCTGCGCCAGGCCTAAAATATAATTGTGACACTTAAAAAGACTTACTTTATAAACATACATATTCCAGTCTTTTCCATGGCTCTCGATATGCCCTTCCACGAAGCCAGCATGGAGTACTTCTGCTTCGCGGTGAGGGGCAGCCTCGGGTCCGTAGCTGGAGGCGGTCCATCGGTCAGCACCTGGTTGTTCGACCTACGCTCAGACGCAGCCAGTTTACCCAGCTGACAACCCATTGCTACAACTTCACTTCACTAAATTGACATCACGCACTTACATCAATATTTCTACACTTGCACTAATACTTTTACACTTTCAGTAATACTTCTAAGTACTACCAATTATTCACTTATTAAATTATAACATCACTTATTAAATTATAACATCACTGACATATTTATAATCACTGTTGCGTATAGTCAGTTCAAAGTTTTAAATTTCATTTCTTGGTAGGCTTAAAGTTTTTCAGATTCTACGTCGATATTCCGATTCAGTCCGAGTTTCAACGGCGAATGTCGCGTTTTCATGTTTCACATCTTCGATTATCTAATCTAATCTCGCGTTCCGCTACCTGCGAAAGAGAACGCTATTTAGTTATGATATTTGAGAGAAGAGTTAGACTTATTATGGCTCGTTGAAAGATTTACTCTATCTTGTAATACAAGATATATGTATTTGTTTCATTTTTTTTTTTATTAGTGGTCGTTTTTAAGTTCTTTCTATAGATTATGCAATTAATAAATTAAAAGAAATGTATAACACAGTTAAATCATATTTCATACTTCATACTGTTGACATATTATATACAAATGAAAAAGTCAATGATTCCTTTATACATGGTTAATTGGTGTTACAATAATTAATATATATTTGATTTAATAATTTTTTTTATAATTTTTTATTCGCATGCAAAATGTACTTGAAACTTTAAACGCGTGTTTCTCTACATCACGTTTTCAAAGTCGGTGATCAGTGTAACTTCAGAACGACTTGTCCGATCATTATGAAATTTGGACCACTTATTCTTCAAATATTTGTCCCCAGGATGGACGAAGAATGTTTTGATTTGAAACATTCGCCATTTTGTAAAAATTCGGAATTTTTCCAGACCCTTCGTCCATCCTGGGCCTAATACGATTATCTAAACATCTCCGTTAATTTTATACATATCAGATGATCCAGTAATGCGCGTCGATGATCACCGCTAGACACCTTTTTTTTCCATACTCCTCGCAAACTAGGCGTAACTCGCTGCTGAATATTTTTCTATGAAATTTTTTGGATACTTAGTACAAATATAAATTGTTCACATGGCAAAATATTTTCAATTATTTAATAAAACACGTACGAAAAAAAAAAACGAAAAAAGAGCATTTTTTTGGCACGTTAAGTAGCCCTCAGCCCTTAATAATGACTTTAATGCATACGACTTTTGTTACTACATATTATAAAACAAAGTCCTCCGCTACGTCTATCTATCTGTCTGTTCGCGATAAACTCAAAACAAACTACTCCACGGATTTTCATGCGGTTTTTACCAATAGGATTCATGAGAAAGGTTTAGGTACATATACGCAGCCGGGGCGAGCCGCTAGTTATTAGATATAAATATGAATAGCAAAACGAAATCTTTAAAAAAAACAAAACTCTATATTTATTTTGGAATTGCTCTTCTGTGAATTTAGTACGTTTCATGTAGTCAGTACACATAAAATCCACAAAAGAAATTAGCAAGTCTATTCAAATTGGAAACGTAATGAATGACGTAATTATTTGTAAACAAGTTAAAATAACCTATTTTGGACAACCATTATCACACAACTTGTCCCTCTTCACATTGCCTGACGATTTAAATAAAACGCTTAAAATAAAATAATCGCCTCAAATTCAACTGCCCGAGAAAAACCGGCTCATAGTTAACTGCCACTTGTGGAATAAGAATCATATCTAATTGTCATCGAAAATTTTTAAACATAGTTAAATAATACGTCAATTTGAATCGTAAAATGAACAATGAAGTTAGGTTATGTTAGTTTTGTAGATGACTGGTGCGACAACATTTTAGATGTTATAAATGATTCCTATGAGTTGTAGTATAAAAAATATTGACAAACGAAAAAATATTCTTAGAATAGTTAGAATACTTTCTTAAAATAAGTTAGACCAACAGATTTTGACATTTGCACTTTTTAAAAACGTACTCAATATTGTATTAATATAAATTGTATTCATAAAGATTATATACATATATACATATATTTATTGCATAAACATTTTGATACTATATAACTTATTTATCCATAATCTTGTAAATGTTTGAAGCAAGGTCAAAATGATGTCTTTATCTAAATAAGCATTATGTGTTCCATTTAAATTTTTATTTTTTGAAAGATCTCAAGTTCTGTCAATACAATGAAACCTGCTCAACTGATTATTATCCGCTCCACTGTCCGTGTCAACTACTAGTTGACAAGAGTTTACAAAATAACCGCAATAACCGCAAGCGCCCGTGTCAAGTAATAGTCGCCATGGCTATATTTCCCATGTCAACTTTTTTTCGACACGGGCATTAGTATGTCATATAGTCAACCGAAATGTAAAAATAATACGCAATTGTTGTACTGTACCATTACAATAGAACACAAAGCAAAATTTTAACGCAGCGTCAGTGCTCGTGCATACGTTTTGTTGTCTGTAAAGTACTCATTCTTTTTTTTACCAAGGTTTTACGATATTTTTTCGTTGCGAATTAAAAACCGCACCGTAAATCCGTATCCACCTCATCGCAGTGCGCCTGAGCTCTTAACACTGATTGTTTAAAATTTAATTTCGTTCCTCTATTTTAAAACAAAATGGATTGACTGTGAAATTGTTTTCCTTCCATTTTACGTCTGTTATAAAATTAGACGTTGTTAGTTTACATTATCTTCTTAAAATATTTAAACACTGATCGCAAATACACGAATTTTCCCAAACTTTACTTAATTTCGTCTAAGAAAAGCCTTGTCTAATTTTGGATAACTCCATTATTAACTGGCATGAAGAGTTTTTACACATATTCTTGGAGGTATTAGAAGTAACGTAGACGTTTTTTTTTCACTAAACTAACTTTACTATTTCAATTAGCCAAAATTTTATATAATAATAATAAACACTTCACACCGACCGAACCCCAGTAGGATGAAAATCTTGTGTCGGTGGTCTGGAAACACACACAACACACAAGCATAAACGCCCAGAACGTGACCATTATCTGCATGACCTATACAAATATTTGTCATGTGCGGGTATCGAACCCAAGACCGCTAGCACAACAGCCATTTACTGTGACTACTGCGGCAACGCGTCGTCATGGTTATGGTCGTTATAATGTAAATAATTGTATATAATGTAATTGTGTTTACAGTGTGTTTTAATTTCTTGTATCAATATATAAATACACTTGAACATATGAGTACATAAAAATAATTAGACGTTACAAAATAGTACAAAAATAAAATGCTTCTCGTGGGACTAATTTCTCAAGAAGTTTATACATAAATAGCTTTAAATTATGACAAATTATGGCTACTTGAATTAAATATATTCAATCATTTTCCCTATTAACGTAGTAACCTAAAATAAATTCATAAAATATGAAAATTCGAAGATAGAAAATCATTCAATAGCCCTTGACGATCCGAAAACATCTCGATGTTTTTGAATGACTCTTGAATAGAAATAATTAATAATTAAAGAAGCAAAATTTACTTCACATTTAAACTTCAAAAATACAGTCTTCTAAATAAGATACTTAATTATGTAAAAAACTTTACATCGGTTTATTTTTATTAATAAAAAACGGGTACATACCACGATATAGTTTTTCCGACAATTTTTGTCGATATTTCGGACCGTGGACATGGTACGTGGTCACGATGAGATCGTAGTTTTTTTAAAGATTTTTTGTTGATATTTCGTCAAAAAAAAGTATGTCGTGGTATGTATCCGTTTTTATCTTTACATTGGTATAAAAACATCATTAATTTTGTCGTTTCAATTTAAAAATATATTTCAGAATTTAACCAATTATAAAATACTCGTTTATTAGCCGAATTTAATTGATGGATGATTTTAATAATGTTTTAATATTTATATGATTATAACAAGAATAATATAAACTTTAAGGTATATTAAACAAGTAATTTTATATTAAAAAAAAAGAAATTAAAATGTTTGAAAGCAATTCCAAGAGGTTCTTTCAACTGATGCAAGGGTGAAATTAAATAAAAATTGATATGTAAGAAATATCGCGCTTAGGGAATATTAAAATTATAGTTATGAATTTTATGTATGTGCCCTTAGTGTGGTAGGTATAATATATGTGTGTACACCGTTTAGATTATAATATAAAATATACGAATAAGTCTGAATAGACAGTCTATTGAATATTTTTTTTAATTGTTAATAAAAGAAAAGATAACATGCTACGTTTTTTAATGTATTTGTAACTTACTGTAAATTATTAATAAATAAATATTACACATATTTTAAATATAAGAATTATATGAATCAATATTACTTACAGATAATAAAATATATTGTATAAATCATGTCTTCGTGAAATTATGTAAGGAATTATTAATTGATTGTGTAAACCTACAGAAAATTCTTAACCTATTTTTAAATTAGTAAAATAATACGAATAAAAATAAAGTTTAATTAAAAAGAAATAGTTACAAAATCTCCCCGTTGAACTCCGACTCTCTCTGTCTGATCTGGCTAAAAAATGTGATGTTAAACAACATGAACCCTAAGAAATTCAAGTGTGCTAAACGATCAAAATGTCTTACCACGCTTTGATAAGTTATGTAACGTGGTCTAATTGTGCCGTGTACACATTACAGGCTTACAGTTGTTGGTACAATTTATTATATCAACGAGTTTAACATTGGAAAACTATTAGCGTTGAAGAACTGACATTTGTATAACACACACACACACATATATAAGATTCATATATATACATGAATCCCTATTTCTCTTGATCACTCCATAACTTGAGAAAGACTTTACCGATTTCATTCATCTTTTGTTTTAAGTTTTCTAATTACATTTACATTTTACACGTTTGAAAGTTCGCGTCTCACGTTTAACAGTTCGCGCTTACAATAAACAGTGTTTTTAGGTATTTATTATATTTTTTTTAAGTTAAAACTGAATGAATATTCATAGCTAAGGCAGAACAATGTCTATTAAAAAAAAAAAAAAAAATTTATTTTACTTACGTGTTTTTCTTCTTTAATTGCTCTTTTGGATCATACCATATCTTAGAAAATCATAGACCATTTTTAATTTTATTATTTTAATGAATAAAATATACATATGTGTAGAAATGCTGTAAATTTATGATAAATTTCCACATCTAAGGTTGATAGAATAAGGTATTATTAAAATCAAATTTTATTTTCAATACTTATATTGATTTTAGTTCATTAATATCTACTTTTTTCTGTACTAAACGGTTTGTTGTGACATCGAATTATATTTTTCATTTCCCCTCCTTCCTCAATTAGGTTATTTAATATTTTTTAATCAACGGACTAAATTACGAAAAGAGAATTTTATAATTGAATCCGATTCAGAGATTATAACAATGAAACAATAATAATTACACTTTATAGATGGATATAGAAATTTTACAATATTATACATATTTACAAAACAAAAATTAAAATAATTATTTACAAACAGTTTTGGTATAAATCATGTTCGCGTGGAATGATACGATAATTATAATTAAATTTTATATTACCTATAACAATATAGTTCAGTGGTAGTGGTCACGAGTTGATTAAATTCAATTATTCGTTTAATGACTTTTTAAAGTTCCAATTTGAAACTTAAAATTATTTTCGCCACAGTCACTTCACCTGAATTTCGTCATCGTAATTAACTGTGCAGTATTTTTTTTTGTATGTTTTTTTATGTATGTTTGTTACTATTACAAGCGAAAACTAAATAATATTGATCTTTAGTTGTAGTTTTCATATATTTATATATAGGTAGCTGGAGTATCAGAAAAATTTTTGCACGACTTTGCATGCATTTATGGTTATTAATTATATGGAAATCAATAGTATTTGTTAAATATTTATAAGGCTTGTGTTTCTTTGGATTTAATAATGCTTCTATGTGAAAAAAAATTGTGTGTGTCAGCTCCGACGCACGACTGGAGTTTACTCCTTAAGTACGATTGTCTAAACATACGCAAAAAGAGCTTATCCAACTGAAAATAAGATTAATACCATTATATTATAACTAATCGGCGAAATATTTTACATTAAACTTTTCACAATAGTCAATTTCAGATGTGCACAAATATTTCATTAGGAATGTTGATAAATTATGTAATTATTATTATCTGACAATTATCATTTATTTTTTAAATATTATTTTTCAATATTAATTAGAGCAACATTAGGTGCGCGCGCACCGAAAAAGTAACGAGGTCATTCATCAGTAGATTTTACCTCTCATATTTTTCTCATACCGGGCGCCTTATATATGAAAATCGATTCTTAAGGAGTAAACTCCAAAAATAATTAAGGCTTCTGTAAATCTGACTATTAACTACATAATACAACTTAAAATATAACTAATTTCATTTTCATTCAATAATAACTATATTTTTAATGCAGCAGTAATAATTTGTTTTTCAATGTCCATAGAAACTTAAACGAGTTAAAATAAGCATAGTTAAGGCGTACAATTTGTTTTTTTTTTTCTAGACCTAATATAATTTTTTTAATCCTGTAATGTTACCTATATTCTGGAAACATTGGAAACATGACAGGTACACGGAACAAGTAGGTTTTACAATTTAAACACATTTTTAAATTTTATTACATTTTGTATTTTAATTAACTTTAAAAGACGTGAATTGTCGTCTGGATATTCTTATATTCTATAAAAATATAAAATAAAATATTAACAACTATCAAAAAAGTATTAGTGACTTTTACTTAAATATTTAGAGAGACATACTAAAAAAAAAACAAAAAAAAACAACCAAAATTAAAACAACAATGAACTCGACAACAATACCTCGACAACCGCGACATGTGTAGAATTTTTCACGCTTGTATCTACTACTTACGCAAATTGAATTTTATATGCCAATCCAAGCAAGACACTTTGACAACAACGCAAGACAACGTGTATAGTAATTCTTAAGCAAAAGTTTGTACGTTTATTTTTTATTTATTTTATAAAAAAAAATACATCTGGAAATAAATATCAAGCAGTGCCACATACAAAAACCTTATATAACGATTGTTAATGATGGTAAGAAAATTACCCACCAACCCGCAGTGAATCAGCATGGCGGATTAAGCTCCAACAGGCAGATTTGATTCTATTAGAGTTGCGGTAATTGTGATGCAGCGTGACAAAATGAAAGGGATCGTAAAACATTTAGCACAATATATTTATAAATATATCGGAGTTTAAAAAATCTAAACGGGTGAAACCGAAAGCGACCTCTAGTTAGTCAGTAGCAAAGCTAAATAGGTTACGTGTCATGTTTGAGCTTAACAGCCGTGAAGGTTCTAGACTAAATTACCGTACCGGTGAAGGAAATGTTATTAGCTGTTGATGTACTCGTTACGCGTTTTAACATTGCCTCAAAAGGACTATTGCCTAACATTAATGTAAATAGATTACTTACTTTACTTTAGAATACATTTTGGGACAATTAAATTTGTTTATTTATTGATCAGTCAAGTACGAGTTTGACTTGTAAACTAATGGAATAATTTACGGTACTTATTTATAAAATCGAGCAAAAAAACGCTAAATAAACACGTTTCTACTTAAGTGAAATATGTTTGTATGCATGAATAGGAGAATAATCTGACGATTTCACGGAATATCATGAATGTCCAGTGGTTGCGATTGAATTAGTGGAATATGAAAAATGACAAAAATAGTTATGAAGCCAGTGATGATGAATGATCAATCTTCTTACCTTCCTTTTTTAAGCTTATTATAGCTGATTTTGTTACTATGGTTTTTGTGGTCAGCCTAAAAAGAGATTAAAAAAATAACACGTATAGCATAGGAAGTATATGTCATTATTGTTTCAATTATTTCTTTTAATTTTAAGATACCTTTTTTTGTTATTGATTTAGTCTCCTGATGTAAATGTATTTGATTTGCCAATACTCACCACGCTTGGCAGACGTGTTGGCGAGCGTAGAGTGTTGTGGCAGAATATGATGACGCAGCTGCCCATCACCATCCTAGTTAATGTACAGTTGTCCGTATCATTATGGTCTTAGTCGCCTTTTACGATATCTCGGCAAGAAAGAGGTCTGGACTATTCTTCTCTGTCAATCGTGATGATGGCAAGAGACCTTTTTTTTTTCGCTGGGAAATGCATTTAAGCATCCCGCCGCACAAGGTGACGGATATGTGGGACTCACTAACACGGCATAACGTGCCAGAATACCTCACAAAAACCCAGCGGTGCCCTCATTGTCGTAATGGGGCGCCACGGGATCGCTTTCGCATGCAACCGTGACGCCCCGAATGGCAAGAGACCTAATCCAACCCTTCTCCTACATGGAGAAGAGGCCTTTGCCCAGTAATGGGACGTATACAGGTTAATTCAGTTCCGTTCAGCATAACATAGGTAACATTCGTTCAACATCATATTTTGTATTGTTAAATTTGAATTATATTAATTTTAAATTATATTTTACGTTGACCTAACATTGATAAATTGTATGATTTAACATTAAATGCGCTAAAGCGTTAAATATAAATTTGTTATTACTATAGCTTAAAGCGTTGAACCGATATCGACGATTTAACATGTCACGTTTGTAATTTTCATAATCTGCTTAATATTCTAATTGAAATAGGGATTAATATAAATTTTAATATAAATATCTATATTTATGCACATAATTTAACAGTTAGGAGAATATCTAATATTGATTGATTTATTTCTTGATTCATATAATATAATTATATATATACATTCTATTCTTATTTTTATTATTATTTTTAATTATATTTCTTTTGTGTTATTTGGTATATTTATGCACCACCCTTCATTTTACTCCGGCTATGTTCATTGAAGTAATATGTACTAAATGGCTATGTTTCAATTCCTCACAACGTAAGATTGTCTGGAAGAGATTGCTTATTACTTATTAGCAATAAGACCGCCTTATTGTGCAATAATATTTAGGCATATATCTCTGTAATTTTTGTTTCAAAAGTGGTGTACAATAAAGAATTATAAATAAATAAATAAAACCGGAGAGCAAAAACGAAAATGTGTTAACGTTGTTCAAGAAATTATGTAGCGTCATTAACCTTGCAGTGGATGATTCTTCCATACGATTTTGCCATCGTGTAGCCAAGATGGATCATACCTCCAAGCGGCCTCGCAACATACTTGTGGGTCTATCCTCTACTTCTCAACGAGATGAAATTCTGTCGGCATTTTACCGTTTCAACAAGGCTCATCGAAATAATAGACTGGGCTCAACCACTTGGACATCAATAGAGAACATCAGAAAATATTCGTGAGCGAACATCTTTCACCAACTTTGAAAACGTTATATTCTGAATCTCGTAAATTAACAAAATCTTATAATTATAAGTATGTTTGGGTACGTTTTGGAAAGATTTTCGCTAGACGCGATGATGATAGTCCTGCCATCTGCATAAAGAATTATGAAATTTTAAATAAGCTTAAAAATCCTTAAAAATTCAACCTTTCACTTTTTCTTTTTATATCAGGACATTTCATTTTAGTTGTGTTTGCTTGCGTTTATACCATGGAAATTTTTTATCAGTATGTAAATAGAATTAGAACTAAAACCAATGAAATATATTCTAATGTATTAAACAATGATTATGATGTAATTTGCTTAACTGAGACCAATCTCAATAATTCCGTTTATGATAACGAAATACTAGATACACGCTACAACATTTTCCGCAGAGATCGTTGTACAACATGTATAGGTAAAAATGATGGGGGTGGTGTGCTCTTGGGTATTAAGAAAGAGCATAATGTTATTAGGCGTTATTCTTGGGATAGTATTGTTGAAGATTTATGGATAACTGTCTTGCTAAATAATGACTCTGATAGTTCGATTAATATTTGTATTTGTTATTTACCACCGGATATCTCTCTTGGTTTACTCGAATTATTTTATAACTCGTGTACTAAAATTATAATAGAAGCAAAATCAACTGACGAGTTTGTTTTAAGTGGTGATTTTAACACACCCCACATTACATGATTGAAAAATAGGGACACCTTGGGCTATTCTGCGGTATCTCCTCAAGATAATAAAGCTAACTGTTTGGTTGAGTTTGTGAGTGTGTGTGGCTTGGGACAATTTAATGGTATTCCTAATCTCAGCAATCGGTATCTCGATCTCATTTTATCTTCAATTGAATGTTCCACGTGTGAAGCTGAACCGTTATGTTCACTAGACTCCCATCACCCTGCTCTGATTACAGTTATCAATATACGTTCGGCTTCAAAGCCTCTTGATCGTAAGCGGTGCAAGCGTTATAATTATAATAAATGTAACTTTGATGACTTAAACAGAGATATCCTGCAGACTGACTGGCATCAGATACTTTGTTCCTCAGATATTGACGTCGACATCCAACAATTTTATAACGAACTGCTAAGATTAATAGGAAAAAATACTCCATTGGCTGATATTCATTCTTCGGCATTTCCGGTTTGGTTTAGTCGTGGCTTAAAGCAATGTTTAAAAGAAAAACAAAAATTTCATAAATTATATAAAAAGTATAAAAACCCTAGAGATTATGATACATTTGCTATGCTGCGTACGAGGGGTAAGAAGTTGATGGGATCTTGTTATAAGAAATATTTACAGACGGTTGAGGAGTCTCTGTGTTGCAATATAAAGTCATTTTGGAGCTATATTCAAGATAAAAAATGTAGCAACAGCAATATTCCTAGCACCATGAATTATATATAGGTTATGAGGCAACTAGCAGAAAAGAAATATGCGAATTGTTCGCGAAATACTTCAGTTCTGTTTACTCTAATAACCCGGCTGTTTGCACTCAACATCCAGACTTTCTAAACTATGTAGAACCTAATAATTCTATTAATGTTATGGCCGTAAACGAACATCAAATCAAGCTTAAAATTACAAATATTGATGAACACAAAGGATCGGGACCGGACGGTATTTCTCCTGTTTTATACAAGCGTTGTATTGAAACAATTTGTGTTCCGTTGGGTGTCCTTTTTAATAAATCTTTAAAATCTGGTACGTTTCCTACACTGTGGAAAACAGCTCACATTGTCCCTGTTTTTAAAGCAGGTGACAAATCATGTTGTGAAAATTATCGTCCTATAAGTATGTTGTCTTGCTGTGCCAAATTGTTTGAATCACTTGTTTATGATGTGCTTTACAATCATTTTAAATCCTTCTTATCTCCTAATCAGCATGGTTTCGTAAAGGGTAGGTCGACTACGAGTAATCTATTGGAGTATAAGAGTTACTTGTGTAAAGTATTTGCTAAGAGTGGGCAGGTTGACTCAATCTACACCGACTTCTCGAAGGCTTTTGACCGAGTCAATCATTCCATCTTAACACTTAAGTTGGCACGATATGGCATTCATGGTAATCTTCTAAGATGGGTGGAGTCTTATTTAAGCAGAAGGACTCAGTTAGTTGCTCTAAAGGGTGAACTCTCATCTGTCTTCACGGCACCATCCGGCGTTCCTCAAGGTTCACATTTAGGCTCATTGTTTTTCAATATTTTCGTAAATGATCTTGTAGTGCGCTTAAAATGTCCATGTCTTTTATACGCCGATGATTTAAAAAATTATCAGACTATTACTTGCATCAATGATGTCATGATGCTCCAAGAGGATTTTTATAACATAGCAAGCTGGTGTCAGGAGAATGATATGGACCTTAATGTTAACAAATGCTTTGTTATTTCTTTTACAAAAAAGAAATTCCCAACTTATTTTAATTATTCCATAAAAAATCACAATTTATTCCGTAAAACTGAAATAAAAGACTTAGGTATTATTTTTGACAAAGAATTAACTTTTCGGGCTCATTATGACTTTATCACACAAAAAGCTTCTAGTTTACTTGGATTCATTCTAAGACTGTCTAAGCCTTTTAAAAAGACTTCATTATTTATCTTTGTATTATGCTCTCGTAAGAAGCCTATTGGAGTACAACACTGTGATCTGGTCGCCAAATTACTCTGTTCATATCAATTGCATAGAAGCAATACAAAAGCGTTTTCTTAAATCAGTCTGCTTTCGTCTCAACCTGCACCGTGAGTTACACACTTACGATGAAAGAATGAAAAAATTTCAAATGATATCTCTGGTCTGCCGTCGTAAATATTTGGATTTTATGACACTTTACAAAATAATTACTTCATTGACTCTCCATACTTGCTGTCTCAACTTAACTTTAACATTAACTACCGTATTAGAAGGCCTAAGGCGTTCTCTCTTGACGTTTATCGTAATAACACCTCTTATTATAATCCCTTATCTCGTATGTGTCGCCAGTACAACCAGCTTGTCAGTACTTGTGTTGATATAGACATAATTATATCACTGTTCTCTCGCTTCTTTTAAAACCATACTTTTAAAACACGTTACTGATTAAGCAATTTTAGTTTTTAAGTTTCAATTTATATATGTATACTTATTCCAACCACTTTTGTTCTGTTTAATGTTTTATTTTGCTGTATGTCGTACACATTAAGGGTTTCAACCTAGACATTTTTATGTTATGAACTGTTTTTGTATCTTTTAATGGCTGTAACCTGTTCTGTACGTGATTAAATAAATAAATAAATAAAAAACAAACAAAAAAAGTGCTTTCATTTTCTAAACAATATTAATATAATGTTACTTTAATTAAAAACTTTAAAATTAGATGAAGCCTACATGACTGTATCAAAATGAATAGATAAGTCCACACTATGTAATAAATACTCTTTTCATATCAATAAAAGACATACTGAATAACACATATCGTTCGCTAGAGGATTAGCTAATTTAGTTGACTTTAGCTTTAATAGTCAAAGTGGTTTATGAACCCAGTCTTTGAAGAAAAAACGAAATAAGTTAACTAACATGAACGCACTGTTTTTAATCTAAATAAGTTATTTATTACCCCCCAAAGGATCCATAATGTTCAAAATATTTAGTTAATAAAAAAAAACTTTATTCTATAAATAATAAATTTGCATGTGACAATTTTCAATATATTTTACTATGCAAACTTATTTTAAGGGTAGCGCCTGCCACCAAATACGTACAAATCTGTCCATAAAGCAATACGATCAATCTATCAAAAGCAGAAACCTCTGCAAGAATAATCCAGATTCGTTTGTCATTTCGATATAATATAAAATATTCCCCGTTTCGTACAGAACCTCGCCAAATATATAAAAAAAAGTTGGCAACGGTCTTTTGTGAGCTGTGGATGTCATCAACATTGCCCGAATTTATGATATGGAATAAAATATTCTTATTTTAACAACTTGATAACTGAATTTATTTTGTACAAATTTACTTATTGACAATAAAACGTATGCATTATTCAGTTAAATTTTAGTATTTAGTGTCTTCATATATTTTATCGCGTATTAAACCAACCTTAAACCTAACAAGAATACTAATATAGAAATATTTTTGTTTGTATTTGACAACCAAAAACAAAAAAAAAAAACTTATCGAAATAGGCTTCAAAAGCACTTTTGATTCGTTATTTTACAAAGAACATAATATTCTTTCGTAAATTATAAAATTAATATGAGTCTATAATCGATTCAGAATGTGCACTATTAACTTTAACATTGACACTAATATTATAATGTCTTTAAAATTAAATAGATGTTGCATTCTCTACCGAAATGAACAATATCCTTTGTGTCTTCTCTATTCAAACTGTCATTGGCGAAATAACCCCTCAAAGCCGATATACTTTCTCACACAATTAGAAATATTGAATAATTTCGATTCAATGAATTTATGAACAGCCTTGAATTATTAATGGAGTGTACAGAACAATATAACGATCGTTTTCACTCTTTTTATTTCAGAAGCTCTCAAATTTAATTGGGTTGTGACAAGGGGTCGGGACCACCGATGACAATATCCCATTACATTATCCGGAACCGTTTCCTGTCATTACCATTGATGTCCTTTTAACTTATCGCTGCTAAAACATTTTTTTAAAATGTAATATAAATGACTTTAATAATCCACCTTAAATTATGAAATTTACACGAAAAAGAACCTTATTCGTGTAATAAAAAAAAATCGATTTAAAATTGATGAAGATATCGAAACTGAAAAGAGCGATGGTCTGTATGAACTTTTAAAATTGTTTAAAAATAGATCTTGAAGAAATTTTTGTATATCCAATTCACAATGCCTATATGTGGAGTATTATAATAATCTCTATTTACAAGAGTACTTTGACAAGCAATTTATTTTTTATATATTATATTTATTAATTGACGGGTTCTTACAAAACAGTAGCAAATTTTGATACCTTAAAAGTTTATATCATAAAATATTATGAAACCGTAAAATTTTCACTGTTAAGGAACACTATAAGATTGAATAATAAATAATATAAATATGGAATACTATTAATAATAAAAATAAAAATTCATATGGCTTAGTCATTTGTATACTCATGCATTCCATATGTTATCTACAACAACTTTTTTTAAAATTATATAAATTCAAATATTACGGCCACACGATTCGGAGCTCTGTTAAAAAATTCAGTTATTTTTTAAAAGTTATTTCTCTATATTGTTGGAATTATTCCAGTATGTAAAATAGTGTTCTACTAAAACAAAACTTTTTATCTTTATAATATTCGAACAATTTTTTATCTGTGCGTGTTGTAAATTTAAAAAAAAAAAAAAAAAAATATTGTAAGACTCAGATTGTTAATTGAGTTGTGTGTACTTTTTGATTGTGTTTTTATTTTAAATTATAATTTATAAATATCATTTAGTTACACTATACTATTGAAGGTACAAATTCTTTATATATATTAGATATGTCGGAGATTCGACAAAAGTGGGTTTCTGTCAGGATGTGTCGGGAAGGTAGCTTCGTAATAAAACGCTGTTAACAATTTCCAAGCGTGCACTTCTCGTAATTTTTATTTTGTTTTATTATCATCAAATCTTTTTTATTTTTTTAAGCTCTGTATTAACACATTCAAAATACAAATGGATGAATCCCGCAGGCTTGGCATCTAAACTTGCTCTTATAATTGTTCTCAAAATAACCATCAATCATTTTACCAGAAAGTTCAATGACCATTTCACTTTCCGTCTCCATGGCAACCCGCCTTGATAAATTAAACATAATTTCGTGTAACTTTTGAACAGAACAAATTAATTCAATAAGCCAAGCTTAGCTTATATTTTTCTTTCTTATATTTTGGTTTCGATGTATTCAGCAATATAGAGGTTTATGAGGGCGGAATATCAACTATGTCTCATATCTGGGAAAAATTCATATTTTCTCTTCTCATTCAAAGCAGTGTTCAGTCGCCCAGGTACATATCGCCTCTTTACAAAAACAATGTGATATTTTATAAACCACAACTTTACAGGAGAGCAATTTTAAACATTTAAGCGTTGATAAATTCTAAAATATTGATAATTTTACTGTAGGAAAGCAATTAAATTGTTGCAGTAATTAATGTGCTTTCTGAAAATAAGCCAAAAAAACTTAGTTCAATATGAAATAAATAAAAAAAAACTGATTTAAAAAAAACACAGAAACATATGTCACGTTTTTAATGAAAATACGTCATAAAATACTTGTAACATATTGATATATCACATTGAAGATGTTAAATTTAGGTGTAAGGCTGTGTGATAAGTTAAATAAAACACTAAAAACTTTGCACTAAAAACGTGGTATACTCGTGATGCCACGGTTTTTGTGAAAAGCGGGAGCACTTCACTCGTCGCGCGTGCGGGGCAAGCTAACGCGTCGCGTTTTCGAAATTAAACGCCACACCAAAAGAGACAACGTGATAACGCCATTTGCCACGGCCGTGCCGCCTCTTTCAATCATAACTCCTCGAAAATTCACTTTAAAAATTCTGCGTTTTTGTAGAAAATAAAATTCGACATCACGGTTTTGAATATCAAATAATAAAAAAAACGTTTTTGATGAGTTGTCACGTTGTTCTTGTAAAGAGGCGATTATTATAACATTCTAAATATCTGTAAAGACACTGTTATCATATTTAGATGGTATTAGAAATCTGTTGAAACTTAATTGATCTATGAATTAATTTCTTTTTTATTTAATAATAATTAATTATACTTTATGTTTTCTATTTGCCATGCGATGACCGGCAGAGAAGAATAGTCCAGACCTCTTTCTTGCCGAGGTGTCGTAAAAAGCGACTAAGGCCATAGTGATGCGAACAACTGTACACCAACCAGGATGGTGATGGACAGCAGCGTCACCATATCCTGCCACAACACACTGCACTCACCAACCCGCCTACCAAGCGCGGCGAGTATTGGCTAAAGCCCCCAGGATGACGGGAGAGGCCTACGTTCAGTAGTGGACACCCAACGGCTGATGATAAATAATACTTTATTTAAGAAAATATTATATATTTTATAATAATAACTTTACACAAATAATCTTTAGTAATAATAAATGTAAATAACAAAAGCCAACATAATTTTAATAATATTATATTTGTTTAATGAGATATTAATTCTTAGATTAATAATGCATGAACAACGTAATAACGACATTAAATATGTCTGGGCTATTATAATAGTTTACCACATGCGAAGTGTAGGTGGATACCTAGTTTAACGATCTGGTGTAGTGGTGTAAGTAGTCACTTTAACGTCAACGGTCTAGATTCGATACGCTCGTGGCAGTTATTTGTATTTACACAAATATTTGTTTCTGGTCTGGGTGTATGTCCTTGAGGGTGTCCCCACCATTCCTTAAAATGCACATCAATTTGTTACCATAGACAAATGATAGAAATCTTTGCTCATGGTGCGGAAATTATCCACCAGTCTCAGAATGGATCAGAACTCATACAGACTAATTCATTCATTATTTCCAGTATATATAAAAATAATAACGCGATAATATTATATAATAATAGTTAAGTTTCGTAATATGAAATAGTAAAAAATCAAATATTTCGATGTATTTAAACGAGTGAAATTTAATCATATGATCAAAATCAAAATCAGAATCAAAATCAAATTTATTCAAATAGGCCCCACGAGTAGATACCGTCGAATCGTCATTTTCCAAATTAAAACTTTAAAGTGATTTTTTTTTAAAGTAAAGCTACCACCGCTTCGGAATGTAGATTCTGCAGCGAAGAATCGGCAAGAAACTCCGCAGTAACTCTTTTGAAAATAATATATACTGTATTTTTGTACAAAATTAGTAATATCTTGCATGAAATACAGAGCTACTAAGTCCACACATCTTTATCAACTAAGTAATCCTGCACCGAATAATACGCTTTATCTATTAATTTTCTTTTAATAAAAACTTTAAATTTATGTTAAGATAATTCCAAAATTGTTTGTCGGATTTTATTATACATACGAATACCATAACCCAGAAAGTATATCTTCTAGAAGTCTTAATTAAAATAAATGGATAATACTCGTATCAATATATGAAGATATTAAGCTAGTTGAGTCATTCAACATAGGATTGTAAAAGCAACATAAACGTCTTCGCTCAGTATGAGCTCATAAAAACTAGTAATAGTTTTGTACGGAGCTACTCATCTTTACTAGAATTTTATTTTTACTTTTATAATACTTTAGATTATATCGCCGTATATATTAATCATAATAATACACTTTATTGTACACTAAAATAATAAAAATACATAGAACAACAACATAGCAAAGTATCATGAGGTCCAAAAGGCGGCATTATCGCTAAAAATTGATCTCTTCCAGGCATTTCAGGCTTCCGTGAAACTTAAAATCATAAGATATTTTGTGATGTCGTTTTACATTGATTTATTTAACTATGGGTTCGGCATGTAGATTCCGAGAAGAGCCGTTAAAAACCAAATACACATACATTATTTAAAAAAAAAAATTGTCAGTAATCATTATAAAGAATTTATATTCATTTCGCAATTATTGCGTTGATATTTATGATGACCATTCTGCTACAGTGAGACCATCACACCTCATCCACATCAGCCGTTGAATATCTACTGCTGAACGTACTCGTAGCTCCCTCTTATCATATCGGGGGGAGTTTGATAATACTCGCCACGCTTGGCAGGATTAGCGAGATTAGCAAGCACTGCCCTGCCACTGCAAGCTGCCCATCACCATCTTGCTTGGTGCGCAATTATTGTTCGCACCAATATATTCGGCAAAAAAGACGTCTAACTACAATAAGACGTCGCGTTGGTATTGTATAGCTTATAATAGCTTTCGAATAATGAAAGAATTATCAATATCGACTTAATAGTTTCATAGTTTATTGAAAAAAATAGATGAATATATTTTGTTTATAACTTTTTTTATAAAATTTTATTTTAATTTAATTTCATAGGCACATTCTTAGTAATTCTTTATTATTTATATATTATATATATTATCTATATTATTATATAGAGAAGAATCAATAAAAGAAGAAAGCTTATAATAAATAAATCATTTTTAATTTATGACTTTAAGAAAGAAATTTAAAAAACTTTATGGAAATAAATACTGCGATTGAAAAATCATAGCAATTAAATCTTACTAATTCAAATACCCAATTAGGTTCTCTAAACCTTAAAATAGATAAGTTAAATGTTAAATGTTTCGTAATAATTACTTATTTTTAAAGAATACATCAAAAATGGCGGCCGAAGACAATAGTCGGTCGGATAATTTTTATCTTTGTTTTTCATTTGCTAAGAGCTCAAGACGAATGTTGGCTATTAGAAGTAAACGTCTCGGTTTTGTATTTCCTTTTTAATGCACCTCATTTTAGTTTCCAAATAAATTCTTTATTTTATATGTTATTTACAGTACTGTACTGTACTTTATACAATATTGTTTACCTGTAAACAACCCACTGCTGAGCGAAGGCCTCTTCTTCATAAAGAAGAAGGTTTGGAGCTTAATCCACCACGCAGCTCCACTGCGGATTGGCGGATAATATCCTTACCATGAGTAACAATCATTACCAGGTGTCCGTGATAACAACCGGGACTGACGGCTTTATGTACTCTTCGAGGCAAGGCGGGAAAACCCACAAGGACATACACCCAGACCGGATGAAATACTTGCACAAATACAAATATTTGCTCCGATCGGGAATCGAACCCGCGACCGCCGGCGCGCGGCATTGAGGCGACTACTCGCACCACTACACCAGAACGGTCGTCAAAAAAAACGAAAAAAAAAACAGTCAATGCAGAACGCAAAGATAAAACTTTTATAACATCTATAATTTAAATAGTTTACCTATTCGTTATCCACGTTAGACTTGCATACGAATTATGAAGAGAAAAAAATAATATAGGTATTATTTTTTGGGTTTACAACTCTGAAATGAACTGAAATTAATGAGGCTGTAAAAGGCCCACTGCTGAGCAAAGGCCTCCTCTCCATATAGAATAAGGATTGGTTAGATCTAGATCCACCACGCTGGTTACGCACCATCATGAATAACGATTAGTATCAGATGTTTATAATTTTGCTATAAAGTAACTATCTTATATATAAAATTCTCGTGTCACGGGGTTCGAACTTGAACTCCTCCGAATCGGCTCGACCGATTCTCATGAAATTTTGTGAGCATATTGAGTAGGTCTGAGAATCGGCCAACATCTATTTTTCATACCCCTAAGTAATAAGGGTTGTTCACCCTTAAATTTTTTTTTTTAATTTTTGGACGAAATTTTTTGTTTTTATTTTTTTATAATGTGGCATTAAAAAATACATACAACCCTAAATTTTTACTTTTTTATCACCAACCCCTATTTTTTTATTACTTAAAGATTATTTATATGGCAAAACAACGTTTGCCGGGTCAGCTAGTTTTATTATAAATTTATTATAACAACTGGGGCCGGAGATTTTATGTGCTCTCCGAGACACGGTGGCAGACTCACAAGTACGAATACACTGTCTGATTGTCCGAAAACAAATAATTGAACAATAACAAATATCTGCTCCAAACGAGAATGGAACCAATATGATACTAATACATAATTCAGTTATTGATAATATTATACATATTATGTATTGAGAATGTCCGAAAGTAGTAAATTTAAATACATAATACTCCTTTTACGGAAATAGTATCATCATCATAGTCGTCATCATAATCATCATTATCACCACCACCATCACCATCACCACCACCATCATCATCATATAGTAGTAACGGAACGTTACATGATATATGTCAATGTCTTTGACATTGATGGGGTTACAATTGATTGGACTCTCTCACATTAGTGCCTCATCGCTAATGAGTCTTTTCCATAAAATAAGATTAATATTAAATTATATAGAAACATTGTTGTACTTGAAATATCCAAAACTAAAGCACACCAAATACCCTAACCGTGGAACAAGAACAAGACATTATTTCTTTAGTAACACATTAAAAAATGAAAAACTGTCACGTACAAAATTACCTAAAACGATTATCATTCTCGTCTTACAGCAGTAGTGGAATTCGATTTCCGAATACGAATTGAACAAAAATTTTATTACCTAAAAGGTTTTCGCTCACATATATTCCTTTAGCGATATGCTTTGTAAATTCAAGGCACGTTAAATGAAAGTTTGGATTTAGTTATATTTCAAATTCCGTAACAAAATTCGCAAACAGGACATACATTTAACAGACTTTATATTTTGTTAAAACGGCTAATTTTGTATATTTCGTTCAGGCAAAAAAATAAAGACCCTGAATTTGTAAAATCTGATTCAACTTATTTGACTGTCCCGTTAGTGGCTGCTTTCCGCTCCGGGTAGCGGGTTAGGTTCTCGCCCCGAATCTAGATGTATAACTTATATATTATGTATATATACACATTTATTAAAAAATAAATAAATATGTCTATCACTCGACTTACATAAAACACAAGCATTAAGTTACCTTACTCTCTAAATATGAATCAGTGGAATTTCACGAACTTTAAATGACTATACTGTTCTCTTATATTTACGCGAATTTTATTCATTTAATTAAAAGTCTAAAAACGGATTATTCGGACACCCACCACCTCAGTCCCCCGAGATCATGGACGCTGTAAAGGGTCCGAAACGTCGGGAAATAATTTAAATTAAATATTGTTAAACAGTAACTTTAAATAAACGCGATAAAATCCGTTTTTAGACTTTTAATTTAAATGACTATTCACGTTTTATCAATGTGATAATCGTACCACGCAGAATTAGTGACTATTCAATGTATGTAATTATTTTATTATTATTTATTTATTGTTATTGAATACCAAGCCGTAGATAGCAACTTATAATAGATAAACTCAGAATAGATATATACGTCGTGTCATGATAAAGAACACATCCTACTAGTCTATATGCTAATCTGACTTGCACTGAATCAAATTTTTATGTATGAAAATTGTATTTCGAATAAAAGACGTTTATATTTAGATGCCTTGAATTTATTCGTGTTTGAAAAATGTTGTGTTAATATTTAAATAAATTAATAATAAGACAAAATAATCAAATACAATAACAACCTTTAATAAAATACAATAAACTTAACGAAATGATGTTCTACAGATAAATCAAAGTGTACGTACTCATGGAGCGATCATAGACAGAAGCGTTTTCCATAATTTTATTTTAAACTTGTAACGCGTTGAAAGCTCAATCGAACCATTTAACGCGGTACTGAGAGAAATCCAATTTTTAGAAATTGCTTCACCGCATTCAACTTTTTGCTGTATATGCTGTGTTTTTCTTTTAAATAAATCAACAAATAGTCTGCTTTTTCAGATCTGCAAGTCAACGAACGAATTGTGGTGCATAATGTAATAACAAAGCTGAGTAAATTACTTTTATTTTATTTTCTACTAGCTCACTGGAGAGTTCAACATTCTTTTTAGAATTATATTCACAGAATATGCATAAAGTGAATGAATGAATTTATTTATTTACTTAAATACATACAATTCATTTATACATTTTTTTGTATTATTTATCGATGTTTATTATTATATTTAAAATTTTAGTACCATCACTAACAAATTAGGTATTAAATGCATGTTTTTTCAAGAGACAATTTTGATAGACTATATTCGTTTAAAATAAGTCCAAACAATGGTTTCTATTTCACTGAAAAATGTTTATCAATACATATTTTTAGACTATAAAAACATGCGTTCCGTATATACGTACTCCTCTTTTATCTTCGGATTATAATATTATTATGGTTATAGCTACCAGTATATAAATAAATAATAAATAAATAAATATTAACCAACAATCACACCACGTTAACCTAGCCCCGTGCTAAGTTCGTAAGAACTTGTGTTACAGGTACTAGGAACGGAAATAAATTTAAGATATAAATACATATATACATAAATACACATCCATGACCCGGTGCAGACATCTATATTCGTCATACAAATTACCTGCACCTGGCGGGATCCGAACCCGCGACCGCTGCTAAAGTGTTCAGTTGCCTGAC
The DNA here is from genome assembly GCA_036937285.1 of Euphydryas editha. NCBI lineage: Eukaryota > Metazoa > Arthropoda > Insecta > Lepidoptera > Nymphalidae > Euphydryas > Euphydryas editha. The sequence continues at coordinate 1,733,734 of JAUPFZ010000017.1, read as the reverse complement.
CACTCGACCAGCCGGCCGTCTAATATATAAGTGTATAATCTATGGTTATAGAAATACAAATTTTCTAAACGTTTAAAGTGTCTACCGGTCTATTTCGGTTTCCAAAAATGTATCCTTATGACAATGGGTGGGCATATGGGAAGCGGTAGTTTAGAAATAGGGCCCGTCGTCCTTTGTGTAATAAATCAGCCTGTATAATTGTATACATCTTATTAATGGACAACGGCCTCTTTTTCATATGTGAGAAGGAGTGGAATTTACCACGCTGCTCAATTGTGGGTTGGAGGATAATTTCTCTGCCATGAGTAACGGTCGCTATGAAACGTCTATAACAACCGGGACCGACGGCTTTACGTACTCTTAGGGATGTGAGATTAATAGAAAAGAATCGATTAAATAAAAATCAATTAATCTTGATTCAATATTAATCGATTTCTCGAAAATCGATTAATACAAAAATAAATAATTGTTTTTTACGAAAAATCGATTATTTTATTAATCTTTTCTTCTTCTCTTCTTAATCTTCTTATTATTTTTTTTCTATTATTTAAAAATCTACATGCTTTTCATATTCCAATAATAAGCCTAAGAGATTCATATTAACAATTCATCAGGTTAAAAATCAAATAAAAAAATAAAAAAATAACCAATTTTAAAATAAAAAACAAAGCGAATGTTCCTGAAAACTTTCAAGGTAGAGAATAAGGAAGGACAAATTTTCAGTACGATTGAACGTTTTACTATAATAAAAATGAAATGGTAAGCATCCCAAAAAAAACCTTATGGTCTGAAAAACTAAAATATAAATCAATAAAAAAAAAACCGTCATAAATTTTCATTACTATTTTATAATCACAGCACAATAGCATTTTTGTTGTATGGAATGTTTTTACCCGACTGCGACAGAAGGAGGGTTATGTTTTTCGAGTGTATGTATAATAATAATAAATAATAAAATATTTATTTGTTTTCTCTCACACAAAACAGACACAAAATACAAATTTCAACATTAACAAAGAAAAAATCTGTGTGAGAGACTGGCGACTGTACTAGGAGACCTGTGTTACAGATTGCCAGTCCCTCCACATCCGGACCAAATGGAATTAAAGTACATAAATTTTATCTGAACAACCATTACAATTATACTCACATTTAAGGTGCCTGTGAAGGTGCATGTATGGGTTATGTATGTATGTGTCAGTGAATGTATGAATTAATGTATGTAGGTCTTAGTGTATTTATATGTGAGCATGTGTGGTAGTGTATCTATGTAGGTATACATGACGTGTTAGAAAGTTTGGTATTAGCTGATGACTAGTAACAACTTCTCAGTCCCCTTGTAGTCTAGATCTTTAAGCCATTTGACTATAGCTTTTTTACATTCATATTTAGTAAGCGGATATATATCGATCAACCTGTTTATTTTGTTATATAGATGACAGCCCATAAAACCAAAAAACCTTCTTGAGAAAGCAGTGGACCAACGGGTATCTGAGGTGCAGACTTTATATTTGCATCGTTTGTTGTCATTCAAAAAAGGATCATAGCGAGTCATGGAGTGTTGTTTGAGCACAGTATTCAGTATAAATAGTTGGCGAACACTCAGTACGTCAGATAAAAGATAAAGGTCTTTGGTAGGGTAAAAAAATGGCTTAGAATAACTTACCTTCAATAACGCACGCTGAGCCCTCTCCAGTTTTAAAAGATTGGTTTTACAAGCACCTCCCCAGACCGTAATACAATAGCTTAAAACGGATTGGCAAAGGGATTGATACACCATTTTAATGATCGATTTTTCAGCAATATTACGGAGATTCTTAAAGGTGAAGATAAGTTTCCGAGTTCGCGATAGTAGCAGGTCTATGTGGTAGTTAAAATTTAGATTACTATCAACAACTACACCTAGATACTTAGTGCTGTTGGCAACAAAGATCCTTTGACAACTACAAGATTCAATATCAGAACATACATGAGCAGTTAAGCCAAGGTTAATACGTATGTATGTACGTATGTATGTATGTATGTATGTATGTATGTATGTATGTATGTATGTCCATTTCTTTGGCACGCACTACAGCCCAAACGGCTGGACGGTTTTCGACATATGAGGTGTCGTTGGATTTGTCTAAATTGTAGTAGTGACATAGGCTATATAAATTTTCAAAATGGCGCCCGCAAATGGCGGACTGAGGGGGGGAGTTGATTTTTTTTCTAACTGTAGCAATATGGGTATCAAATGAAAGCTAGTAAATTATTTTATTCTTTTTAGTTTATAATAAGAGTCTTTTACGCAGTCGGGTTTTTGATTTTTTAAATTGAGCATACTTGTTTATGGATCTAGCTGCATTTTCTACACTGATTTCAAATCTATACTCAGATTTGTGCTAGCAGCTCTACTTTTTGAGATATGAAGGATAGCTATTTTTATCAAAAAAACATGGTTTCTCGTCACATAACAATTTATTTAACTATCTAATTAGAACAAAACTTTCTTTTATGTGACTTTCTTGAATAAGTTGGAGTTTTATTACTATTCTGGATAATCCAACAGTAGTCAGTACTATAGTAATCATACTTTCACTCCAATAGCCTTGGTAGCGCTCCTCCATGGTGCAAATATCCTGATGAAAGCGTTCTCCCTGCTCCTCGCTTAAATCTCAAAGATTTTCACGAAATCGATCAAGGTGGCTATGAGGAAAATGCATCTTAGTGCTGTTGCATCCAAGTTGCTGAAAGTATAATAGTAACTGCTTGACGTGGTCAGGAAAGTCGACGGACTTCTTATTTCTCAAAAAGTTTTTTACGAGCCAAATAAACCCATTCCATGCATTTTTGTCTGTGGTGTTGTGGAGATCTCTTATTAAATCATTTAGGTCCTCTTAGTTTAATGGTATTAGTCTTTCGGCGTCTTCAAATTTGCTACGACTCTTTTTGCAGCTTGTATCACTTTCCTTCATTCATTGAACAATTTTGTGTGGACATACGTGAGATGTACTTGGTTGGGGTTCTAATGTATCAGTAGAGGACAGGTCTAGAATTGAGGGCACAGTAGGATAAACTCACATGGAATGATTTTGGCGGTTAATTCCTGTTATGTTTACAACGCAGAAATAACAGTCATTGTGATAATTCGACGGTTCACGCCAAATCACAGAAATAATAAGGTTCAAGGAATCCCTCTTATTATTTTTCCATAATCGTAAAGACTCCATACACGTTTTACACACTTTATTCGGTATCCAAGACTTGTTGTTTGTTTCCAATGGGTGTTGAAAGTACTACATGTAGGCATTTTTCACAAAGTCTGACACATTTAAACAGAATATTTTGAAATATTTGCCACAAATGTGACTAAATTTATTTGGATTGTTTACACACTACACAGGTCCTTATAGACGAAGCCATTACAAAAAAAAAAAGAAACAGAAACTAGTAAGACGTTGACGATAGTATCAACAGTCAAATGGAGAGTACATTTTAAGGGTGTACCTGTATCTCCTGAACTAGAGCTGCTAGAAAAAATCTGAGGATAGATTTAAAAAAAAAGCGAACCTAAATTAGTAAACAACAAGTGAAAAATGTCATACAACAAAAAAAAAAAGTTCGATTTTATTGTGAAGTGAATAGACTAGATTTAAAATAAAATACTCAAAACGATATGTAATTAAAAAACTAAACGACTATGTTGTGGTCTCAAAAACTAAAATATAATCTTTCGCTGTTTATAAAATTGAAACTTACTTCAAGTTTTTTTCATCCGTCGCATAGATGGCGCTATGATGAAAATCGATTTAAACGCGTAATTTATATAATCGATTTATTAAAAATCGATTAATATTACTTTAACAATCGATTAAAAAAATCGATTAAAATGAAATAAAAATCGATTTATATAAAAATCGATTATTTTTTAACATCCCTACGTACTCTCCGAAGTACGGTAGGGAGGCCCACATGTACATATCTTAGGTTCAGTGTAAGAGTGAAAAAAGTCAGCGATGAGTATAAGAAATCTTTTATTCGTTAAATGTAATTTAAAAAAAGAGTTCTTAGTTATATTATATAAACCGAATATAGATTAAATGTTTTCTGGATTTTTAATTTTTTAAGAATTAAATTATTTTGAAACATCAAAGGTTAAGATAAGTAATCAAACAGTTACCGTAAAAGCATGATATTGGGCAGGAAGCATATTCCTTTATATGTAATAATCGTGAGAAGTGAATATAACAGAGAACTGCCACAATTACTCAGCAACATGAATAAAATGCGCTCACGATTTGCGTGTATAAGAAAAAAAAAATGAAGTGATTTAAGAATATCACACTGATGTTCCATTTAACTAAATAATTAAAATACCTGTTTTAGATGATTTTTCAAGACCGAACTCTCTGGATCAGGCACAGGCGACATACCGGAAGTAAATATTTATAAAAATACAAATATCTGCCCCGAGCGGGAATCGTACCCGCGATCGCCGGCATTGAGGCGACTTGTAATTGACTTTTTGTAAATAAACATTACAAATCCGTAATTTATTTTTTATTTAAAAATCAAGTAAACGGTTTGGTTCGTTGTTGTTTCTCTTTCTTTTAAGCTTTTTGGTTTGCGGTAACGGTGAAAAGCTTAGCAAAAGCAAAATTTTCCCGTGAAATTTGATGGACATTTTGTAACCCTTGTCGCTAACAAGGATTTAATACTTTACAGACCTAAAATTTTATTTCGCATCTGTCATCATACGGTTATTACCCAACCCTTTGTATGAAACGATTATTATAATACAATTATCTGAATTACGTGTGTACATCACGGGTAGTTGTAAAAATAGTAATTGATTTAGATATTTAGTTTTATATATATTTTTTAATTTAATCATATATTACCTTTATACTAAATTAAATTTGTTCGTTGGTACTGTAGGCAGTAATATTTGAATTTAATCATGTTTCTTTAAGTTTTTGTTTTCTCTGATTCCTTAACATGCTTTAAATGAAACATAATAAACATTAAAACTGCGATAAACAATTATCTCAGCCGTCGTAAATATCAAAGATATAAAAATAATACGCAATTATTATTAGTTAACTAACTAACGCGGTTGTTATTACTAACTGAAATGTAGTTGACTGATATGCGCGATCGCTAGATTTACATACGATTTAAATTCTGTTTCATGTGGTAACAATCGTTTCAAAATGATAGATCACTGGTCGGTCACTAATTTCTTAAACTAAGGTTTAATATACTTCTGTTTATATTCAGTCATAACGGCGTCAAACTGGTATCATCATAATTTTTTTATCGCGATTTAAATTGCGAAAAGAAAAATCAATACATTTATATTTAAAAAAAAACTCTCATGCTTGACTCACATGCTTGATATACTGATTGACTATTAAACACGATTAAAGTAACAAAATTACGCCCCTGAACTAACACTGGGAGGCAACGAGGGCTTAAGAAAGTCAAAGGTTTTCTATTATTATCTGTAGCTAAGTTTGATAGTTTCGAGAAGTTCTATCGATGTTGACTAACCTTTCGACGCTATTACGTGATAGACTCAACTTCCTAAATAAGTACTTATATCTAGACAGTGATCTCATCCTAAATGTATCATCCCAAAGTGAATTTTCCACATTGAACACTTTCCTTGTAAGCGAATTTCTGGGATCTCGCCTGGATTTTCAAAGTTAAAAAACTTTTTTTTTTTCATCTTTATTTATTTATAGAAGGTTTATTCATACACTGAATATGTCCTCATAGGGGCTTATATAACTCTTATCTACGCTTACGCAGTTAATATTATATTTAATCAAAAAATCCCGCTTCTCCGACTTCCGTTATTCGTTTACTCATCGTCCGACTATTCGTTTAACGCAGTTATATGATTGGTATATTCATATAATATGTGTGTATACTCATTTTCAAAACTATTCGTCGTATCAGCCATTGGATGTCCACTGGCGAAAGTAGGCTTCCCCCATAGACCGACCGCCTGGGCCCTATATTACTAGTCATTTTGTAAGGGGTTTGCCAATACTCGTTACGCTTGGTAGACGAGTTGGCGAGCACAGTGTGTTGCGGCAAGATATGGTAACGCTGCTGTAACATCACCATCTTGTTTGGTGTACAATTGTTCACACCATTTTGGCCTTAGTCGCCTTTTACAACACCACAGTGAAAAATAGGTCGGAACTATTTATTTCTACCGATAACTGACGGCTGTCGAAATTATTATATCGTCAATATTATATAAGTTCTTTATTATTCTTTCATAATATTTAAATAATGCTCGTATTCTTTTTTGTGCATTTTTATGATTGTTTGCTAGTTTTCAAACACAAGGATTTCCTTAGCGGATTCAATCTGGCGATGGAAGGCGTGGATAGGCCACGCGTGAATTGAAATATCCAAGATGCTTACACACCAGCGAAGCGAGTAGCCTATTTAAAAACACAACTATTTTATTAATTGTGTTGTGCGAACAGCGTTCATTCATCTTGTATAGGCGCGTTACGTAGGTGGTGCTTATGTATTTCTCGTGAAATATATTAATAGAATAAAGTGAAATAGATGAATAGGTATGAATAAGATATCGATGTTAGAATAAAACGCAATAGCAAATTTTTTAATAAACTATGTTATTTGAAGCCTAAAAATACATAAAACTAAGAAATAAACATAGCACTGCTCACTTGAAATGAAACTGTGCACGATTTGAGTTCACACAGCGAACTAGAACACAGGGCACTAGGCACTTTTATCTCGAAATTCAGAACGATTTCCTTGGGGAGGAGATGAAAATCAAAATCTCTACCTACATAGTCATGAATGATTAACGTCTTCTTATTATGTTAGAAACCCTGGCGGTTTCGGCGACACAGTAAAAGCACAGTCGATTGACGGTTGTTTCACGGTCGTTTCACCGTTCTTACCGAGCGATTTGTCAGTCAGCATCGGATACCGTTGTGAACGATGTCTACTGTAAATTGATAGAATATATATAAATAAATAAATAAATAAATAAATAAATAAATAAATAAACGTCTCACACTCAACGGCCCCCAGTAGGATATGAATCCTGTGTCGGGGGTCCGGAAACACACACAATACACAAGCACAAACGCCCAGACCACGACAAACATCTGTATGGCCTATACAAATATTTGTATGGTATTTATATGGTGATTTTACGATGCAAACATTAGTTATATTTCGCTAAATAATGTTACGGTTTTTTGACAAGACATATGTTTTCAAATGACTGTCAAATGACAGACGATTGATCGATAATCTACGATTTTTGAGTGGATAAAAATTCGGGGAAACCAAGTAAAAATTTCGTTTTTCGACGACGGTCGTTCGACAGTTAAACGACGGTTATTCAACGATCATTTATCGACACTCGTGAATTGACTGTGCATTTACCGTCGTTTCACGATCATTTGATCGTGACCACGAATCCGCCAGGGAAAGTGATATTGTAAAGATTTTCGTGTAAATATCAAGGTATTTGGTTTAACAGTCCAGAAATGACAGACATCATAATTCCCAGTATTACTTCTAAATAATTTCTATCTCCGTATGTACAAAAACCTTTGAAGGTATGGCTCATCTTAAGCTGGCGTTTATACTTATTGAAAGGGATGACTACTACAATGACTGAAAACTAGAATATATAAGCCACCGATTTAATATTAAAGTATTTTATTAAAAGTTTGTATAACAGAAATATGTAATATCTCCTTATAAAATAAAAAGGCGAATTATTAGGTTTTCATTATTTCAATAAATGTCTATTACTTCTATTTGAAATGTAAATATGAATGAAATGTAATTTATTTTTATTTTAATCCTGCAATTTTATTCCACTTGACATTTGAGATAAATTCTTTGATCTATTGGAATAAAAAATCTTATAGAAGAACATTATTTGTCACTAAATATGCCATAATCTTCTTTTTTTTTAAATATAATTTACGTAGGTACGTATTTTACGTATGATATATTATTTTTAAATTAAGAAATCAATATATTCGTCATTGCAAAGTTATGTCGATCAGAAAATTTACATCTGTCAATAATATCAAGCTAACTTGTACAGGGTATAATCCATTAAATTGTCAGCTGTCAAGTTGTTTTTTGTTTTAGGATTGCCAACACTTCGGGCAAATTGCGGCAAATGCAAATCTTGCGTTAAATCAGGGACATCTTATTTTTATTTTGTAATTGTGTGTGTATATACTTAAATAAATTACACGCGTAGATTAAGCTACGTAGGGCCAAGCGTAGTATTATTATTATTTTTTTAATATAACTCATTACTTATTTACATCACGCGTGTTCATTGTAATTAAGGATACACCGAATACACCGAAGTCGGGAACACCTCGACGGGATCATTAAATTATTACGGACTGGATGTCAAATGGAATAATTAATATACGTAGTTTAAATTCGTATTAAATTTTATTTATGGACGAGAAGTCCCATGCGGTTTCACTCTCGTGACTCTATAATTGTCGTATTAGTTGTCATTTATTCCTCGATCAGACTGAGAGCGTACTATCGTCGCGTACTGATGTGGTGGTTAAGTATCTTGTGCGCGTGATAATGTAGCACTATGTCGTCCTAGTGTGATAAGCGTGTTACTAACTTCATACACTCAAAGACCCCTAATAAGATATCCTATTTCGTGACAAACTATAAAATATAAATATGTAATGAGTGAGGATCGAACCCGCGATCGTTATCGCAATAGCAAGTTGGTGTGACCAATGCGTCAAGTCATCGTTACTTTTCAAGTCTGACGAAAATTTGATAGTTACTGCTTCGCTGTTATTACTTGTTTTTCGTATTGTATTGTATCAGCCTGTAAACAACCCACTGCTGAGCGAAAGCCTCTTCTTCACATTTGATTGTTATCAGGCGGCTATGATGACAACCGAAACCGACGGCTTTACGTGCTCTCCGAGGCACGGTGGAGAGACCCAAAGAACATGCAACCAGATCGGAAACAAATATTTGTACAAATACAAATATCTGTGCCGAGCGGAAATCGAACCCGCGATCGTCGGCGTGCGGCGTTGAGGCAACTACTCGCATCAGAACAGTCATCTGTTATAATTTATACCAAAGTATTTCATAGATTACAAACTTTTCCAATAAACAATTTATCTAAAATGTTCAAAACTTGAAAGCTCTATATATCCTGTTTAGTTACTGTTTCTGAGATTATTTCGTTTAAGCTCAAACTTTTTATTTGTTGTTTTCATTTTTACGTTAAGAAAAAGGATTGGCGCTGTTATTATCAGCACATTGCTTCTATACAGATTAACACATCTATAGTATTTATACCACAGAAATTCCTCAGTTTTCCTAGAGATTCGGCTTGAATTTGAACCTTTTTTTTTTTTTTTTTTTTTTTACGGTGGGAAAATACGTTTACGTATCCCACCGCCCGAAGGTGACGGGTATGTGGAACTCACTGACTACGAAGTCAGAATACCCACTAAAACCCAGCTGTGCCCTCATCGTCGTACCAGGACGCCACGGGATCGCTGGCGCATGCCACCATGACGCCCCGACGGTTGGCTCGCCTACGCGGGCCGCCTTCGCACATAGAGCGCTCGCGGGCACCGTGAGCGCTCTATCTCCGCTGCAGGCTTGAATTTGAACCCACGATCTTCTAGTAAAGATTGCTCAAAGGGCTGGCTTAATAATGCTAATCGCAATTTCTACCATTCAATCTTTAAAAACACAAGAAAGAATGTTTTTAGGTGTGCACAAAGTAAAAGCGATGTCTCGTGTCAAATGGAATCTCAAATAATGATCATTTTATTAGGACATAGTTATTTAAGCCATGCAAAGAGAAGAACTTAAAAGGATTAAAAATCTTTGTGTGATATTAACTATTCTCTATCACGTTCCTCTATTTCTTTCACTCTGGGATTTACTGTGGAACAAACTCCAAACTAACTATAAATTATGGAATATATTATCACATAAATCGTGGTATTAACTGCATTTAGTTTAGTTAAATCTAATTTATCGTTTAAACCGAATATCGAGGGTGTAACTTTGACGGGTTGGCGTAGTGGTAGCGCACATGACAAATGTTTGTAAATGGTATATAGATGTATTCCGTAATGTGCGCGTTTGTGTATGTGTTGGGTGTATCCGGACCCTCGACACGGACTTTCTTCTACTGGTCGCTCTGTATATCTTTTGTTTATGATTGTCTCCATTTAGTCTCTTAATCTTATTATCTACGCTCAAACGGCGTCTTTCGCGTCTGTGTGGTTTCGGCTTGCAACTATAGTAAGAGCATATCGAGTGTCTCCCGATAAATCTTTTTGAAATAACAGAATATATGTAATACAGTGGTGGTTATTATTATGCTGACCCGCTCCGCAGGAGACGACCGGGGAGAAGGAGACGCCGCTACGCGCTCCTTCACCCTCCGCATTAGAGTGGGAGGGGAATCTATAATCCTCCCACTCACCACTAGGGCAATAGAGCGCTCATGGTGCCCGCGAGCGCTTTATAGGCGAAGGTGGCCCGCATAGTTGGGCCAACCGTCGGGGCGTCACGGTTGCATGCGCGAGCGATCCCGTGGCGCCTCATTACGACGATGAGGGCACTGCTGGGTTTCAGCGGGTCCCAGAATTTAAAAAAATGGTGGTTATTATTATAATAATTTATGTAATACTCGACAAGACGCATGTTTTCACACACTTTTTCATTTTTGGCTATTTTCTCATAAATCAGTTACTTGAATTGTTGTTTTAAGAACTATATTAATGAAATCGACTGTCCTCATCTCCTGCAGTTGTTTAATTCGTACGTCCTCCCTTGGTTGCCTTGTGGTATGATTAAGCCTTTTCATATTATGTTGAGAAAAACGGTGCTAGGAGCGAACTCCATTGTACCGCGTGTAATAAAAATATTTAATAAATGCAGTGGTTCTACTGACTTTATTATCTTTTCTATTCAGTATTCAAAAATATTATTTTGTATCAACTTTTACAAATACCAAATAACCACACATAATGTCCTTTTTTTCCTATGTGTTCTATTTATAAGTATGTTGTATTTACCTTATTATAAATGTACAATTTACGAATTTTATCAGTGATATATATATACCGAAGTTACTAACTCAATTAACTAATCGCTATAAAATAAAATACCTTCCTAATATTTATACCTACTTTTAAAATGAGGAAATAAAAGTAAAATTAAAAATTTTAAAATCGTCTTGGAAAATAAAAATATTTGAACTGACATAATATATGTGACGGTAATAATAATTATAATAGGCTTAAAATATTATTTGTTAGTTTTTAGAATTTATTTGTCGTGGGGTTTTTAAATTTTTTAATTTTACTTTATTTGTTAATGTTATGCTTAATTGTTTTTCATACATATTTTATTAGGATAGAATATCATTTCTTATGACTACAGAAATAAATATGGCGTAAATATATAGTAGTAAAATTTTAAGCATTTATTTGTTACTTTGGTTTATTCATAGGAAATTTGTTTTTCGTTCAATCGCTGAAGTTTTAAATGTACTGACTTGGAATAATATTTCTTTGAATAAAAAATTTAATATACACTCACATACTTTATGTGATTTATATTTATAGTAATAACATTCCGTTTACGAATAAGAAATCTTTCAAATTGTGTTATTAAACTTAGTAATTTCATTTATCGTTCCACTGTTCTTGTCCTTTTAGTATTGTTTGTCAATATTGTTTTCATTCGCTGAAGTTATATTCTATTATATTGTTTCCTTCGACTTCAAGCATATAAAATTGTGTAACGAAAGAGAAATAAACCAATTAACGCTTCTTTAGCCAACGAACAACACAAACTTTGATACAATCAAAGAAAATATTAAACAATAATTTAATAATATTGAACTTAGTTCCATAATCTGTATAATAATGCTTTGAACTTAAAATGTCCTAATTTTAGATACTAATAGCTATAACGATTATTAAAATTTTCATTGGTATTCAGATTTCATCTTACTAGGTCCGAAAAGATAAGTGAGGTTACTGCTAGTAAGGTAAGTATTAGTAGAGATTACATTTTATAGGTTTATAAGCAATTTTACAATTAGTCAACACGATTACTATATATATATATATATATATATATATATATATATATATATATATATATATATATATATATATATATATATATATAGTAATCGTGTTGACTAATTGTAAAATAGTAACGTTATACATTTTACGTATACATTTTATAGTACGTTATACATTTTATAGGTTTATAAGCAATTTTACAATTAGTCAACACGATTACTATATATATATATATATATATATATATATATATATATATATATATATATATATATATATATCCAATCAATATCCAATCGCTGATATATGTATAACGATCGTTATCAGGTGTTCTTGATAACTATCAGGACCGACGGACTTACGAGCTCTCCGAGGTACGGTGGAGAGACTTACAAGGACATACACTAAGACCAGAAACAAATATTTGTACAATTATATCTGTCCCGAGTGGGAATCTAACTCGTGACCGGCGGCGTTAGGAGACTACTATCACAACTACACAATAACGGTTTTACTGCTAGATTTCAAAACACTGTTAACGATTGTTAAAAAAATAAACTTACTCTTCAAGATAAACTGTTCACATCACAAATTCATAGCGAATCAAACGAGTTGGTTTGCTTAAAATAAAAGTAAATATCAAGTTAGATAAAACAAAAATTTCGAAGTGGAAAATTTATTCGAAAAGTTTAATTGCGAACTTTCTTGATCCATTTAAATTAAACATAACTTTTAAATCGTCCATTTGTAACACAAATTATTCGAAGAAAACTTCATACATAGATGAGTTGGGTTTAAAGGGTACCGCGGTGAACGAGATTACCTTTTTGATTAGTATTAGTAAACCTTATTACTTACTAGTCGTGTCAGCAAACCTTTTTGATTCGCCATGTTCGTTTATTCGTCTCTTTCCAAGGCTCAACTTAGAGCTTTTAGCAGGATTGGCATTGTTTTAAATAATTGTTTAAAATAAGTCTTTTTAACAGTATTTAAAACACTTAGAAAAATTTATGTTTTTAAACAATTTGTTTTAAACGTGTTTAAACACGCATAAAAAAACACTAATGTTTTTTTGGCATGAACTAACATGTTAAAAATTAAAGAAAGCAGTAAAATATCTTTGAAATCAACAATTTTTGTATGGCTATAGTAGTGATGAATTATTTTTCGTTTATACCATAGTGTCCTGTTTGGGATGTCGTTATTTATTTATTTTATATTTTTCGATTCGGGTACCTGCTTCTGATATATCAGAAACAAGTAACCGAATCGAAAAGCTTCACATATATGTCATGCTTTAATTTGGTAATTTGACTTTGTTTGGCAAGTTGGCAGTGACTGCTTTCCGCTCTAGTGTTATGGGATCCATTTCAACCTGATACTTATTTTTGACTGTGTCCAAAAAATTAGTACATTAGTATTTTAAAACGAACAACAGTAGATAAACACAAAAAATCTACAAAACATCTCCAAGATGTGAATTTTTTTTCCATGAATTCCATTAAAAATACTTACATTTAAGTTTAGCTTTAAGTTTTAGATTCAAAAACATCACTCGCTCAAAAAATTTTACGGAACTCGACACTGCTTGTGACCCAAGTCGCTCTTTGCTTGCTTTTTTTTAAATACTTATTTTCGTCTCCTTACTCATCGGCAAAGATGCGTCTTCATGCTGATTAAAAGCCAAGGTTTCCCAGTGAATACAACACAACACTTGTGTTTTGAACAAAAATTCAAAATACAAACAAAAATATCAGCGAAATCAATCGTCAAGGTTGAAGTCAATGTATAACTTATATAAATGACAAAAACAATGTTTTTGCAGAATTTTTCAATGAATATATTAGATGTTTACAAGAATTTTAAAGATAAATTTTGCACTAGAAATCTCAGCGGTGCTTGCCCATCTGACGACAGTTTTCAAGACAGTCCCAACACCAGTTTCGTAACGATTCACGTGTCATATCTACTAGTCACTAGTTACTATAGTATATTTCATAATCTCATTAAACAAAATCTATTAACGTTATAGGCCTATTATTTAAATAAAAAATATTAAATTGGCGCGTTTAATTTAATTTAATATTAGATTAATAAATCAAGCAGTCATGTCTGTTCTTTTATCCAAATTGTAAAACTCGGGTTCGGAACATTTGTCTCGACAAAGAGCCGGGTTTATTTGAATAGGAATTTTGTTTTATATCTTGTTCCACATATATTAAACTGGATTATCAAAACTTAAACTTTAAGATTAATAATATAATCATTTATTTAGTTATAAATTATTCAACCTGCGACTTCTATTTCAATTACATTGCATATTAATATAGTTTTTGAGAACATTCGGATTTTTATCATTTTGAAACGTGTGTTTCGATAACAACAATTGGCTTTCGTTCGCCGTTCGCGAGTTCGATTACCGCTCATGACAAATGTTTGAATAGTCTCTAAACATGAATAAGTGGAATTTTCGTTAATTTCTTTAGTGAAACTGTATTCACTACATAATCAGTGAATTTCAACAACAAGTTAGTGAATACTTACTAAAGAAAGTTTGCAGCATAATTTTCGCCACCAAATTCGTGATTTTCACTTATAAACTTCACTGATAAACTATATTAAAAAAAAAGAATTCTTATTTTCATTTATTAATTCAGTGGATTCTCATATTCAATGATTAAATCAGTGGATAGTCACTAATTCTGCGTGGTATGATTCTTACATTGATAAACAGTGAAGTCACTTAAAATTAGTTGAATTCCACTAATTCATGTTTAGAGAGTATATAATTCAATAATTCGTCGTCGGCTTCGCCGTTTGTGTTAGTCAGACCTCCGACACAGATTTCATCCTACTGGGGGTTGACTTAATACAAACACAGATTGACATAAAAACATACGGCCTTATTCATAAACGTACTATAAGCCCGATATACTCGTAATTAAAATATGTTTTGTCTCGTTTTTATTTAATTTTTTTGTAAGAGGGGGCAAACGGACAGTCGTTTCACCTGGTGGTAAGTGTACGCGACATCCATAGACACCCGCAAAATCAGAGGACCGTTCGTTCTGTAGTCTTTTTATATTCGATATATCGAGGCAAAACATGGGCTTATATACCCTGTACAAGTTAGCTTGATCTTTTTGACAGATGTATGATGGTCGGACGTTATATCCGTCAAACCGATGTAACATTGTACAAGCGTCTATTATTTTCAGAGTTCCTATTTAAATTTTACTTTGAAGCAATAAAAAGTCTTAAAATTTTCGGATAACGCTTGAATCTTTAGGGGCTTTTGTGTTATATATATTTTTTAAATATTTTTACAATTTTCAAAATCATTAAATTAAGAAAATAATATGTTCGTCATTGCAAAGTTATGTCGATCAGAAAAATTTAATCTGTCAAAAAGATCAAGCTAACTTGTACAGGGTATAGTACGTTTATGAATAAGGCCGTTAATATTTAAGATATCGACACCCATAATTGAATCGTACACAACCCTAATATTAATTGAATCACAGGAATTCGTTTATTGAAATCGGTTCCGAGAAACACTTCTCTAGCTGTATCGAATCGATATGTTTATTCTAGACAAATTCATTTCATTTTTATTCATTCATTTTTCCGTATAATCAAATATCTTTTTCGACAAAAACACAGTATGAAATTCTTTGGTGTTTTTGATAAGCAAACACTGAATGGTTTAGTAATTGAATCAGTGACGTAGGTACCATTTTATGGACTGTATATTTTTTGTAAGCCCTTTTTATGTATTTATAGTAAAGCCCAAAATGATGTGTGGTTCGACTGTTTATTTAAACTTTTAGTATATACTCTCCAAACATGAATCAGTGAATTTTTTTATAAATAATGTTAGTGAAGCTATATTCACTACATATCTGTGAATTTCAATAACAAGTTAGTGAATTCCCTCTAATACACAAACACATATTCAATGATCAAATCAGTGGGCTCTGATATTAACATATTCATACATTGAATAGTGTGCAACCGCACATGATAAAAGAAAGTAAAGATTAGAAATTTTCGATGTAAATTGAGGAAGAGCAGGTCTGGTAAGGAATCTATTTTATATATATTTATTACTTTCTTTTACATTATCTTAGTAGTTAGTTAGGTAGTCATTTAAATTTCACTATAAACTGAAATACTTAAAAGAACATTACTTCCTAAATACATGATCTTACGCTTGTAGCAGAGCCTCCCTTCATTCCGACGTCGTCCTAAGCCGAATGCGACTTTACTACGAGATACCCTTACGATGTACGTTCATTCCGAACCCTATTAGATAGCTCCTATGTTTTCTCAGCTGAGTCTCACTACCCAGTCCCCCCAGCGGTGACGCTGTAAAGGCCAATAGGACCAACAGCAGTACATATTCCGAATCAAAAATATACTACCCAAGCTTCTAGCCTGGACGGCCTCCAATAGGATGTGAATCCTTTGTTGGGAGTCCGGAAACACACGCGATACACTTATACAAAAAATTGTTATCCGTGGGTTTATTACGTAACTTTTTAAATCGCTGTGGTGTCGATACTAATTGAGGTCAGGTAGTATTGAAATTCGACACTACAGCGATTTTTCGTGATCGCGCAAGTTACGTAATAGTCGCAAAGGCCTGCTGCACTAATACATCATCCGTAAAAAATACAAACAGACGAGGATAGGGCCTCATTTTATGAAGTCGATTAAAAAAATATATATTGTTTACCTCAAGATATTTAATTTATTCATTACAATTTTCAAAAGATAGATAGAGATACAGAATAGTAATCTGTGTCACAAGGGACGAAAGTACTACTTTCTGTCCCGCATGTGAAATTGCCACCTCAGCGAGGTTGGCAAATATGCGGGAAAGGATGTAAAGGATGTAAAGGATACATCCTTACACATCTTACAAGATGTGATGTAATGATGTAAAGGATGTACTTTCGTCCCATGTTGCACATACTTTTTTCCCACCTAGGCCGAAAGTTCGGGTTTTGTTCCTGTGAATCGGGGAAAAAGTGTCACACAATTAACTACCTTAAATATATAACTATCTGCTTTCCTGTTAAATAACAAAATTAAGTCGAATTATATTTAATTCACAATTTATCACCCCAAGTAAACAAATAACCTACAAAACATTGCCTTCTATCTCCTTATCTCCAGATAACTAAGCCATTATCAGATTGGCTTACCAGCTATAATATATGGGTGATAACTTTACCATAGATGCCATTTAATGTAGCTTGTTATTTGATGACGGAATGACACAGTGGTCACAGTTGTCATCTGTTACGCTAGCGGTCATAGGTTCCAATCTCCGGTCATGACAAAATGTTAGTGTAAGCCATATAGGTTTCTTGTAATCTGTGTTTTGTCGTAGTCTCTCTTCTGTTTCTTTTGTGTTTATTTTCGGTACCCCAGCACAAGATTCTTATTACACTGGAGTCAGTTCAGAGTTCAGTGTGAGGCGTTAATTAATTTATTTGTGAATATTGAGGATTTTTTTTTTCAGTTTTGGGTAATATACCCCAAGTGTGTCACGGAACTCGTTTACTAAGACTGTGCTAACTGTCTCTTTGTCACAGAACTTTTTTTAGAACCGTAATTAGTATATCTAATAAAAAACTTACTCCATATTATGTTCGATGATGAGCACTGTCTTCGTTCCGATGATAATTTGCTCCTTAAAATTCCTTCTCACTCCTCTTCCTTAACCGTAATTAGTATATCTACTAAAAACTTACTTAATATTAAAATAAAAGTAGGTCGACACACAAAAAACGCGTTTTTTCATGTTTTTAAGTGCAACATGTAATAAGTATAAGAGCAGATAAATTATGTTATCAATAAAAATAAACAGAGTTGAAGTGACAGATTGTGATATCGAAATAATATCTTTTTTTTAAATGAAAATGTAATTGAAACGTTTAACTTATAATTAAATTATAATAATAATAATACATTAAATTTATAGAAAACTTTTTATGAATGAAACAAGCAAAAGCTTTCGAAAAGTTATGATGATCTCAATAAAATTCTATAAATCTTTTTGCAAGTAAGTATTATAAATATTTTTAAGAGCTGTCACTCCTCCAGTGACCTCTTGTAAACCAATAAATACCCTATAAAAAAATTAAATTAAAAGTCTATATAGGATTTTATAGTGTTTATTATATATCGCGTATTATAATAAACGCCATAAACTCCAATATAGACTTTTAATTAAATGTGTAAAATTCGCGTAAATATAAGTGAACAGTAAAAAAATTATGTTTAGAGTTAAGTACGTAAGGATTGGAATTTATTGTTTCGAAACATTTTCTTGTACTAAAATCAGTACGTAGTTATTAGAAAAGCTATGTTGCCTTATTTGTTTTGTTATCAGTCTCCGGACGTGTGATTAACTGAAAAAATACAACTTAGATATTTGTATCGCTCCAGTGAATCAGGGCCAAGGTCAGGTTGTTAATATAGCAAAATGAAAAATACTCTGAAAAATTAATTAATAATTCTATTTTTGATATTTAATGTTTATTTAATATATTATGCTTCAATGGGTTATAAACAAAATTCTCACTTGTAAATAAAATTAATCTAATCTAATCTAAGATTTTTTTATTTTATTTTTTTAAACTGATATTTCAAATTCAAAAAGAATAATATAAATCTACTTAAAAACAATTTCGAAAAGAAAAAGAAGTAAACTAGTAAATAAAATTATATGTTTTAACGAAATAAGGTTACATGCCAATGTTATAATCAAACGCAATCAATAATAGTTACATCTATAATATAATCAAGTCACGCCATAACTTGAGAACGACATTATCGATTTAATTTTTTTTTTCAATTTTCTAATACTGTGTAAAAGGTTTTTACAGAATAAGGACAATTGTGAAGAAAATTGAAAATTTTCAGACCATTAAAAGACTAATAAAACTTCAAGCGTTGGCAGTTTGTGGGTTTGAATGTAAGCATTACAATAAGACCTTTTTGAAATTATTTTTTATTACACATTCCAGTAATAATTAAATGTTTATTGACAGAACAATATCTGGCGAGTCAGCTAGTATATAAATCAAAAAGTTTATTCAATAAAAAAAAATCACCTATCTTTTAACGACTCTTTCTTTAATATTCTGCAGTCTTGAGGTTATAAGTTAATAATATATTGACAAAAACAAAAAAAAAAGGATTATCATTATCAATTTCAACTTCATTCTTCAATACGATAAAACCAATATAGTTTAGGAAGGAAGTCGAGATTATTTGTATCGTCGAGAGTATTTGTAATTGTTATTACTTTTCTATGACTATCGATAGCAAATTATTATTACGATAATAATAAATAGCCCACCTATTAATAAACTTTTTGTAAATAACCAAAGTAACAGGTTCCAGGCTTTTATTTTAAGTATTTGATTGTTTGAATCGTTTGGTCAGTGCTTAATCCTTCAACTCTATTATGAGTTGTAGTTGTAAAATAATCCCTCAACTCAGCCTCGACCTCAAGATCCCTATTCTTCCATTAAAAAGCAACTTTTTCTGCATCACCTTCTCTTAAGAGTCGTTATCACTTCGCTTTTAGTTAAATTGTTAACTATCGTCTATAAATCTAAAAAAAAATCTTTTGATAAAGTAAGTATACTTATTACTACTACTGTACTGTTATTACTATAACACGGCAGTTAACTTATTCGTCTGATACTTGAGATTGTTGGCTTTTGAATCAACTGCTCGTTGAAATATTGAAAAGTAACATGAATACTTTAAATTTCAGACTCTCTCGAAGTTTCTAGTTGGGTGTTCAATTATCCGCGTTTTCTCCTCGTCTGCATTAGTAGACTTTACACCTCGTATTAAATTGGCTTATTATAAACTTTTAAAATATTTTTGGATATTTTATATGAAATTAGGAGTAAGGTTTTATTAATGTAGTAATATGTAGTAATAACATAAATATGTAGTAATCTACTTTAAGTATTAATTGAATAACTCCTTTCTTCCGGTTATATGGTACCGTACGGTTCCGTACGGATACAGTAACTTTTAATAGTGTATCTTAACAAAACATTATTTCAATTTATTCCAAATTTGAACCGAGAAGACTAAGAAAATGCTTGTCTTGCGGCCGTGTGTCAAAATCACGAGTATAAGCGTAAATTGTGGAATTCTCAAATTCGAATTCGATGCATAAATTTAGCTGGTGGGTAGTTGCAGAGGTGGCGTGTTGAAATACTGGGGTTTTTGTTTGTTTTCGCTGTAAGTAATTTAGTTAGTCCTTTTCTAGTTTTGGACAAATAAATATATTTCACAGGAATAAATTACTGAAATAAAAATTACGTATTCACATCCTAAAAGCAACATTTTTGGCAGTTCATTTAGTAATAGCAGTTCACATCACCCACCATAAACAAATCCTCTTAATATTATCTTAATAATAAACAAAAAAAAAAAAATCAAACCACTTAGACTCATTGATTAAAATGTGAAAAGAAATCTGTTTTTATTCTCTAAAATCAGAAAGGATAACTCGTCATTTTAATTAACACGCTATAGAAATTCATCTGCAAATATAAAAACAATAACACACAAAAACTTAAACGGAATAAGTACTAAAAGTTTAAACCTGCATTGGACAAGCTCAGTATTAAACATCTGCCGAGAAAAGAAGCGGGCGTTCGAGCTTACGATGAAAAGTTGTAGACTAATTCTGTACTAAATGTATTCTATATTAAATAATATCTCATCTGCTCTATATTAGAAACAGATTATGTTGAGTATCTCGTAATTATTTAAATACTAGCGGCCCACCCCGGCTGCGCCCAGCGTATGTATATGTACCTAAACCTTCCTCATGAATCATGCTATCTATCGGTGAAAAACGCATGAAAATCCGTGCAGTAGTTTTTGTTTGAGTTTAATGCGAACAGATAGATAAACAGACAGACGCGGTGGATGAGTTTGTTTTATAATATGTATTAAAACTAAAGGAATTAATATAATAAGATCCCTTTTTAAGACATTCTTGATTCTACGCAAAAATAAAAAGTAAGTTCGTATCATTGTTCGACTAATATGTCGGTTTCCAATATTACAACCACTTCTACGTTAATCTTGAGGAGCGGTCCATATGTACGCTGTACAAACACTTAGACCTCGTTCCCAATACGCTGGATGCTAGATTGGTGAGACTGCCTGAAAGGCTAGTGGCCATACATTTTATATGAAGCTGTTCACATTTATGCGGTTCCGGCGAAAATACCGGATCCGGTGTTTTGTGAGGTGTTTTTGGGAATCTTGTGTAATATGAACACCTCGTTCCGGGATCCGGTTTCCGGCGATTTCGCCGGTCCGGCGTAGTGGGAACACGGCGTTACAGAGATCTTGCAGTTTGTTCGTCTGAAAATTTCAAATCTTCAACTAGAAGATTCAATTTTACATAGACGTTGCATAACAATTGAGCTTCAAGAATTATTATATTTTATAGTATCTAATGTTTTATATGTACTTTATAATAATATATAATAAGTTAAAAAGCCATTTAAATACACATATTTTATTCAGAACTATCTAAATAATCAAGTTTATTGAATTTTGTACACAACACGGTCATTTACAACCAACTCGGTGGTTGGCCCGTGTTTATAGTTACTATTTAAACAACACATGTCGAAACATAGTGGTTTAGATATATAATATAATATATTAGATGATTCCTATAACGAGATATCGACAGAAATGGACGAGCGTTTCATTGACGCTGATTGTCATATGTTCAATTCCCACTCGAAGCAGTTTTTTTTTTTTGTACACATGTTCGTTTTTGGTCTGTGTATTTACCTCCTGCTCCCCTTATGGGATAAGGAATAGAAGACCACGAAAAACCTCAGTAGGTTTTTATCATAAGGTCCTGATAACGATAACTACTTTTAATATGAAATTTGTCCGCTAACCGTGGCTAACGTTGACGATTGACATGACAGATTAAGCTCCAACGCCATTTCTATACAGAATTGGAAAGTTTTGCCCTACAGTGGAGTACTTACAGGCTGTTTCATTTCAGTTTTAGCATGTCCATAACCTTTTTTAATTAAGAAGCTTCCTAACCCAAATATAACTTCTCTAAACATGAATCAGTGAAATTTTTAATTTTACAAGTGAATACTCACATATACAATTATTCAATGATCAAATCAGTGGACACTGATATTACATTATGTGACATATTCATTGAATAGTCACTAATTTTGCGTGGTACGACATTCTCACATTGATAAAATGTGATTAGTCACTTAAAATTAGTGAAACACTGATTCATATTTAGAGTGTAGTAAATACAAACAAAAAGATTATGAGACAATTGATATATAAGTTCGTGACCGTTGAGTGACCGTTCTGGTGTAGTTGTGCGAGTTGCCTCAACGTCGCGCGCCAGTGGTCGCGGGTTCGATTCCCGCTCGGGCCAGATATTTGTATTTATACAAATATCTGTTTCTGGTCTGGGCGTACGTCCTTGTAGGTCTCCTCACCGTACCTCGGAGAGCACGTAAAGCCGTCGATCCCGGTTGTCATCATAGACGTATGATAACAATCGTTACCTCATGGTAAGCAAATTATCCGACAACCCGCAGTGGAGCAGCGTGGTAGATTAAACTCCAACCCTTCTTTCGTATGGAGAAGAGCTATCGGTCAGCAGTGGGTTGTTTACAGGCTGATACACTCATTTTCTAAGATTCCGGTATCCGTCTGTTTGTCACAGGACTTTTTTGGAACCGTAATTAGCCAATAAATAAGTTGAGGGTGTTGAAAAACTACTTTTAAATAGTAGGATAGTGTAAAATAGAGAATTTTATCAATTACGTTACACTATATGTTACGTTAAATTTCGTTTCCATGTTAGCCTTAATTTCGTGCAATTCAATGTTAGTAATTGGTTTCTCGCCAGAGTATCAAACGTTAGACTCTATTCTGCCCGGTTGCCTGATTGCCTGCCAACACACGTCGGCTCGATGCTAACAATATATCTCTCTTAATCATTTTAGACGACAATTCCATTTTATTGATTAGTCATTGGTAAATGTTCTTTGGTTCGCTTTATTTATTTCTTAGTTTACACAATAGGTCGATAAGGGATGGATAAGGGAGTGTTCTATTTTTATCAATGTGTGCCAGTGTTTTATTTATGCTTCAGTTTGTGAAGATTCAAGTGATTTGATTACATTTTATAGTTGTTAATTTTTTCAAATAATATATAAAAACTAGAAGTACTCAGGGTACTTTACTTTGAATTTCGTTATTTGGGATTGACAAGTATTTGAAGTTTCCTCAAAATAAAGGTCATTTAACGGCAGGTTTTGTAACTAAACTCTGGTGGACAAAAAAATGAAGACGTCTAAATTTTCCAAAGAGACTCAAAAGAATATTTCCAAAGTACTCATTTGATAATAACAAAGAAAAAAGATATTTTCAACTAATTTGATAGGTCCTTAAATTAATGCAGTTGAACAAACGAAAACTCTTCAAACGCTTAAATCTTACTTCCAGAATACATCGTAAAAGTAATCAATTCGCTTTACCAACACGTAAGCTAATTGTGTTGTTTACGAAATTCGCCTGTTTCCTTTCAATTCATCGCATACATAATTTATGAAAACGGTGTGTATCTTGGAATGTAATTGTTTATATCGACGCTAACGTTTCTAGAATATTGCGTTAGTACGAATTGCCTATTCCATTTATAGCTTGGACTATATTATTACAAATTTAGGAAGTAACAGGTAATGTAGCTTTCCTCATCTAATATACATACATTTTTACATAAATATGACATAGATACATATCATGAACTTTTTTTTGCGTCGAAGTTTCGCTTCAGTTATGTGGACGGGACAATGGTCTGAAGCCACGGAATTTACAAAAAAGTAATACTTGGTATAGTAATAAAAACTCACTTCTAAAATCGGTTCAATATCACTACATATTATAAAAGAAATTCCTCCGCCACGTCGGTCTGTCTGTTTGCGATAAACTCAAAAACTCAAAATCACCAATAGATAGAGTGATTATTGAGGATGGTATAGGTACATATATCTATCCTGGGTGCAGCCGGGGCGGGCTGCTAGTCGTCTGTTCCTAAGGTAGGCAACTTAGTGCCTGTGTTTTAGGTTACAGCTGACTAATATAAATACCTTAATTTTTTAATAAATTTATATATTAAAAAATTAATTAATTACACCAGGCTCGGAACAGGAATAAAACCAATAACGCAGGAGCTAAGAGGGTTACTGGTAACTGCGCCAAAGGGCTAGTCTTGGTAAAGATACCACAATACCTATGCGAAAATAACAACAAGAAAAAAAAAATACATATAGTGGAATTGGAAACCGTATTTACAATTTAATATACGTTGTTATCTTAAAAGGGCTTTTCCTATTCGAGCACAAATCCCTTAATGTAATAATGTGGACCTATTTATCTCTTCTAATGGCTTCGGGTTAATGGACATTTAATTAATTACACTAACGTTACTCTCATTCAAGTTATTTTTTTTTTTATTAAAATAAATCTCCTGCGTGGTTTCATCAGTGTCTTATTTCGATGCTTTTTGGATTGCTACAGCGTTATGTTTAGAACAGACAAACTAATAAACATATACTATAAACTTTCTGCTTGATTATATTGCCATGTGAATGGTAATAATTGTATAGAAAAAAAAAATCTTCAAGTATTGATTTTAAATGTAACACAAAGCTCCAAAATTCTTCAGTGTGTAAAAATCGAAACGCTGATAAAATCGTGCGGGTGTTATACTATACGTACCTTGGGACTTTCAGATTAGATCAGAAGTTGAGATTAAAACGTTCGAACAAATAAACTTCTTAACTGTTTAATATTAATATAAAGTTTCTTGGAAAAAGAAAACCAATGTTATTAGAAATCAGATTAGCTTGAATAAAATCCAAAGAAACCTAAATATTATGATTGATATAACTATAGTGATCCCATTTACTCTGCAGTGCGGTGAACGATAGGAAACAAGAGTCCCGACCTATTTCTTTACGAGGTGTCCACTGTGCACCAAACAACATTGTGATTGGCAGTAGCATTTATCCTGCTGCAACATACTGCGCTCGCTAAGCGTGGTGAGTATTAGCAAACCCCCCAAAGTTGATAGGGGAGACCTACAATAGACATCCAAGGGATCATATGATAATAATGGGCCATAGTGTTACATCAGGAATAGAACCACATAAAAGAGAATCCATGTGGAATTTAATTTTACAACATACTTAAACGAAACAAGCAGTTTGTGAAAAATAATGAGTTATCAAAATGTAAAAATTTAAAGTGGGAAAATTTTTATACACATAAAGTATGATCCTATAAAACACATTTTTGATTCAAAAGAATTCTTTTGTTAAGATGCTTTTATAAAATTGCCGTAAAACGTAGATTTATTACTGAACTCATGTTCGTAAAATATCAAGTTCGTAATATATATTTTATATACGTTTGTACGAAACGTGAGTTGAAATAATGTTTATTTGTTTTAGCGATTGCTTTCGAGATAAACTTTAGTATACAT
This sequence comes from Euphydryas editha, assembly GCA_036937285.1. NCBI lineage: Eukaryota > Metazoa > Arthropoda > Insecta > Lepidoptera > Nymphalidae > Euphydryas > Euphydryas editha. The sequence continues at coordinate 1,708,009 of JAUPFZ010000017.1, read as the reverse complement.
CAGAAAGATTTTTGTTTTGACAACAAAAATAATATTTAATTTACATTTTTTTAAATGAATTTAATACTTTTCGCATACTTATATATTACTTTAAACGAGAATTTTCTCTTTTGTGTACCTAATTGATTTCACGAAAACAACTCGGGCGATTTGAATGAAACTTTATATAATTTAATGATTTGAATAATATAATGTTTTCAACATCCCAAGGTTAAGTTCACATGTTATCTGGGTATCGTTAGAAATCCAGCACTCACTCAATTTGTATATATTTTTACAGCACTAGACTACCCTCGTAATAAATTTGAAATTTTATTTAAATTGAATCTATTCTAATAGATTTGATGCCTACTTTTGATATGTTACCCACTCCTTATTTTGTAATAAAAAATTATTTGTAAAATTTATTAACGTCGATGTCCATAAGCAAAAATCAGCTTTATAACAACCGAGAACAACAGTTTTACGTCCTTTCTAAGGCAAGGCGGATCAAGGAAGAAAATACATATATTTGTACAAATATATGTATCTACTCGCTACTACTGCGTCTACTCGCAACAGTACCTCATTAATGAATTTTTATCATCACCACCAGAACGGTTACCAGTCCAATTCGCTCCTTATGGGTCTTCTGAAATGTACCCGAAAATTCTTTGATTGTTACCAAAAAAATATCTGATAAGAATCTTTAATCTTAGAGAAATTATTTGCTATTCCGTGGTGGAACAGCATGGTGTAATAAGCTTTAATCATTCTCTCTATCCCTTCTAGAAAAAGAGGTCATTATTCAGCAGAGACACGTTTAAAAGCAGTTTAGTGTAATGCGTTTCGGTTTTAACGCATTTTAAAAAAAATCGTTAACAGTAATACGAAATGCTATTAAATCTTATGTTTTAGTGTCTAGTAGAAAAACAGTCTGGCGTTGGTGTTCAAATGTTTAATTAATATCGTGGTGGGTTTAATTGCCATCATATCTCTTTCTCTTTCAATTTAGGCCTTTCTACAGTCAGTGTTACCAGAATATTTTTTTCTCGAATCGCCTCGCCGGAGCGCTCGTGTAGCCCCGAGATAGCCCCATCATTGCGCACAGGTAGTTAAGGCGGGAAAGTTTAAATAAATTCATGAGCTTATTATTGCTCTTATATTTATTAAATTCGTACTATTATTTAACAATAATTTTTTTGTTTAAAATAGAAATAAGGTTCAATTATTGAAGTACAATATATATATGTATATATATATATATATATATATATATATATATATATATACAGTTAACGTTTTAAAATCCATGCTATAACATATACATAAAAAATATTGAAACTGATTGTTGGTGTTAAAGTTCTTTTTTTTTTTTCTGCATAAAAATGATTTGTTAATTAAATATTTCTGAAAAAAAATAATATAGCCGAATCGGCTACCTGTAGCCAGCGGATAAAATAATATCGCCGCTCGGTAAGGGAGGTAGCCCCATTGGCGCTAAATAGCCCCATCTGGCAACACTGTCTACAGTAGGCTCGGAGAGCACGAAAACTTAAGAAGAACAAGAAATTTTTTGTTTGTTTATTTATTTTATTTATTTATTTTATAAGTCGGTTTACGGACGATAATTTTACGTGATAACGTCATAAGAAAACTTTGATGAAAAATTGCATACTTTTATGAATTGAAATGAATTATTATCACTGAATTATTATTATTTTGTATAATACAAAGAAGGAGTTAATTGAAAATTATATATATATTTTTTTTGATAGATTTATAGAGGTAAGGAGGCTGCCATTGAAAATGAAGGATCCTTCGACCAGACGGATGTGTGTCTGGTGGGCTACGCGCCACTTAACGTTTGTTGTCGGGTTCTTGTATATATATTCAATCGCTTTGAAAACTTCGATAGCGCGATGTAGGATACGTCAGTTTCTTCTCGTTCGTATATGGCGAGATAGGTGTCGCTACATCACTCCCCCTCCGAGACCGGAGGTCGATTGCAGGTTGAGTCGTCCATACATCTTGTGATGCTTGCCGGGCCAGTGGAATGTTCCAGTGAGTCGGAACCAGATGCCGCATAGTTCACTGTGAGTCGGAACTGTCTGCGGTGATGCCCCAGTGAGTCGGGGTGGTGCAGTGCTGCGTAGTGGCTGGCTGCTGCGTCGACCAGGAGAGAAGTGCGTCTCTGCTTGCTGACCGGCCGAAGTGCAGTGTGCTGTGCCAAAGTCGCTGAGAAGGCTGTGGGCGATGACCAGGAATGCGCGTCCGCTGCATGCTTGTGGTCAGGATACCCGTAGTAGCCGTGGATGCTGGCTGGCTGTACGACTCGCTGCTCGAAAGCTTGAGGAAGTGATGATGACGTTACGATGACGTAGATTTTACGAAGGCTGCGCTGACGTTCAAGCTCGGGGTCACCAGTTATAGAGGTAAGGAGGCTGCCATTGAAAATGAAGGATCCTTCGACCAGACGGATGTGTGTCTGGTGGGCTACGCGCCACTTAACGTTTGTTGTCGGGTTCTTGTATATATATTCAATCGCTTTGAAAACTTCGATAGCGCGATGTAGGATACGTCAGTTTCTTCTCGTTCGTATATGGCGAGATAGGTGTCGCTACAGATTAATATTTATTTGCACTCGTTAATTCAAATATTTTTTCTCTTGTACTCGTACGCATCTGCCAATGGAGTGGAAGAGAGATAGATGCGTCACGAGCCGAACGCTTAGGCCGATCGTGCCTATCTGTCGCTTGTTCCGCGCTTTCGCTCTCGGAACGTGACAATGAGTTATGCTTTTTCATGCGTGCATCCAGCAAGACGTTATCACGTCAAAAAAAAATCCATACTTGTTTAATAGTTATTTGTATCAAGTTTCTACAAGAAATACTCACTCACTTTTTGTGCATAAAGTTTTCAGTTATGAGACATTTACGAGTCGTTTAATTACAGTTCAGTAAAAATTTTGACGGTCAATTTGAGACCAAAAAAAACCAATATGTTTCTATTTATCGTATCGGTTAAACTATATAAACATGACGTCAAGACCAGATCCGGTAGGAGCGCGTGGGCTGTAACGTATTAATTTGGGAGTTTTAACAGCGTGCAGGTGAGTTAGTAAAATATGCGGTTTTTTTTTAATTCTTAATAATTTATCGATGATCTTTGAGAGCCGTTGTGTGACAAGTGTGACACCTTTGGGAGTGTGTATGCGTACGTGTGTGTCTTAATTATTTCATTTTATTATTTTATATGCTGTTTATATTCTTTATGTCTGTAAGTAAAGTATACCTTAAAAAAAGGAAAACAAGAGATTTATTTATTACAACTTTATTGCACAATACATCAAAGAATTGTATAGAAGGCGGGCTTAATGCTAAAAGCATTCTCTACCAGCCAACCTTAGGACGTACAAGAGCGGACGTTTGTAGGTGTGCAAAATTGAGTATTCGTAAAATTCACTTTAAGAGAAAAGTTAATTTTACGAGAAAAAAAAAGAAAAAAGGGAAAAATAAGATAACGTTAATGACAATCGTTATATTATATATACAATACATACATAAATACATAAACAGATACAAACATACATACATACACATATATATACATACATAAACAGATACAAACATGCATACATACAAACATACATAATACTTAATACATAATAAGCTGACGATAATAGTCAAAACACAATTACACAGCGTTAATTGGTTCGAGCTTATTTAGGCATCATTGTGGATTGGCTGATGTTATTAAGATTAGCACGTCGAAATCTATAGGATTGATACTTACAGTCTTTCGTTTCCGTCAATGTATGTTTGTGTGTAGGTGTGATTAAAAAAAATTGTTTTATCAAAATATCAAAGTGTCAGTAAAGAAAATTCATGAATACACTGTATTTATCTAATTAATTATTATAAACTGTTGACGGCCGGCTGGTCGAGTGGTCAGGCAACTGAACACTTTACGCAGCGGTCGTGGGTTCGAATCCCGCCATGTGCAGATAATTTGTATGACGAATATAGATGTCTGCACCGGGTCATGGATGTGTATTTATGTATATATGTATTTATATCTTAAATTTATTTCCGTTCCTAGTACCTGTAACACAAGTTCCTACGAACTTAGCACGGGGACTAGGTTAACGTGGTGTGATTGTTGGTTAATATTTATAGTTATTTTATATTTATAATTAAAAAAGAAAATACCCGCGGCGTTTTGCTTTTAAAAAATGATTTAGATTATTTTTTAAAAGCAAAATTTATTTTCAAATTAACGAAGAAATCAGAGGACCTTTACTTTTTCACTGGACCTTTTTTCCGACTGCCTGGAGCTGTTACGTGGGATGGTAATATGTTTATTTGCTTTGTATTTCGATTTTCTAAAAAACATTTACAATATTTCAATGCTTTCATTATCAAAAAAATAAGATAATTTTTTAATTCAGTTAATAGGTAAATATTTTTTTACAAATTTACGAAAATATCTTTTGTTAGTGACATGAATACGCTTTGCTAGTACTCCATTTATTGTTTGTACTTCTTGTATTAATTATAATTTTGTTTTGTTTTTTCAAAGTAATGGATATTTTTATAAATATATATAGTTTTATTATTAATATACTGTGACATCTGTGTGACCTACACAAACATTTATAATCTGCGGGAATCTAACCCACCACCGTTATCGAATAAGCCAGTTAAAATGACCACTGTGCCAACGCTTTGTGTAAAATATTCTACCCATTGAAAGATTTATAAAATACGTTTAAAATAATCTATTTAAAAAAAAATACAAAAAGTTTTTCCCCTTCGTGATTCCAGACTCAACAAACATCGAATGAAATAGCTTCAGTGTAATAGAAAGAGCAGATAAAAATGGAATGTCTTCTTATAATGGATAGTTTACTATTGAAAGACGCAACGTATTCTCCGGCCTCAGTTGTAATTTGCATACTATTGAATATAGCCTTCAGATAATGCAATATTCCTCTAAGCGTTACAAATGTATTTTCCTGAACGGATTACGATTAGACGCCATTTTGTTGTTGTATTCTTGTGTTAATCTAGATGAAAATGGTATGTATGGCGTTCCTTGAGTCATAGATAATATCTTTTTTTTTTTTCTCAAAATTCTTATTCTCTTTTTTTTATGGTTTATCATTACCGATTTCAGCCGTCAGCCGTAAAATTTTCAGTTTATTTATATCCATATATGTATAAAATTACAAAAAAAAATTAAGACGAAAGACGACCTTTTTAATCAAGAAAAATTAAAAGAAAGATTAAGAATCTATACAATACTATACAAAAAATAAAACAAAAAAAATTGTACATGAATTTATAATAATATAAAGTAATACATAATATAAATGTTAATAAAACGATTAGAAACTAAAATAATTAATAATTAATATACAGGCTGGTCAAAAAGTCGTGGATCAAACGAAACAGGGAGATAGAGGAGATAATTTCCAACAAAAAATCTTTCTACAGCATGGCCATAACTTCATTGGACGAAACGTTATGAATATTTTTGTTTTTTCAATGAAACTACCGACTTCTTTAACAATTTAATCAATAAAAAATTAAATTGATTAAAAACAATAAACCAAAAAGTGTTTTATTATGACTCGATAATGTATCAATACTACAAAAATTGTATTGCAGCTCTTGGTACCAAATTTAACGAGCAATGAATTTTTTTCCGTAAAATTTGAAGCAATACAAAAAATTACTTCTCACTTTAAGAGCACCTGTGAAAAAAAAATGTCCTACCGAAAAGTGATCCTGTATTAAAATTTTTTGCTCATTTAATGCTGATTCAAATGAGGTACAACACTTTACTGTTTGAGCTTTAGTTTTGGTTTTATGGTCGTTTTTCCATATCAAAGTGCAAATTTCATTAAATTTGCCTTATTCAAAATAATTTATTAGTTTATCATAAACGGTTAGTTTTTTTTACGTTGGAATGCTATAACTGTTCTGTTCTTGTCACATTTAGGATTTATGAAATGGACAGACACTCTTTCGCTACGGATTGGCTAGATAAGCGGAAGATGGCTGCTGCGAGGAGAGCATGCACCTAAAGAGAGAAGTAATGCTCTTAAAGTGAGAAGTAATTTTTTGTATCGCTTGAAATTTTACGGAAAAAAATTCATTGCTCGTTAAATTTGGTACCAAGAGCTGCAATACAATTTTTGTAGTATTGATACATTATCGAGTCATAGTAAAACACTTTTTGTTTTATTGTTTTTAATCAATTTAATTTTTTATTGATTAAATTGTTAAAAAAGTCGGTAGTTTCATTGAAAAAACAAAAATATTCATAACTTTTCGTCCAATGAAGTTATGGCCATTCTGTAGAAAGATTTTTTGTTGGAAATTATCTCCTCTATCTCCCTCTTTCGTTTGATCCACGACTTTTTGACCAGCCTGTATATATATAATTAATACTATACTATAATTTTTGTTTTTCTTTCCGTCATAAAATTACATGTGGTTTTCACATTGATTATCCTGGAGGTCTAATCTAAAATCTGGTAAAGGTTTATCTTAAAATACAGCCTCGAAGTGAATTTATAACTCTATAAATAATTTTAGTCGTAACGAAATAATTTACAGGCGTACGAAGTTGTAGGTAAAAGTTAATAATAACGATGTAAAAGATGTATTGGCTTAATGTAAATATACTAAAGTTAATAACTAAATAATAATATACTAACGGCGAGTTGCACGAAACCGTCGCTAATTTTCCGTTAGTTAAGTTGAAATTAATCTTAAAATTAGTTGATCTCATGATTAATTTAAAGCTGTTGGAATTAATCATCCGTTAGATAGGTCTTTAATTAAACTAAATTTTTTTATTAACTTAATCAGATGTAGGTTTCATGCAACAGATAATCACGATTCTTGTGATTAAATTAGTTTCATAAACACTTAAATTTTAAAATTTGTTTCGTGCAACTCGGCGTAAATATACTAAAATAAATGACTAGCCCGTGGCGCAGTTGGCAGTGGCCCTGTTTTCTGCTCCAGGGTTGTGGGTTCGATTCTCGCCCCGAGTCTGGATGTAATATGTATTTATTTATATGTATATTTATTTAAAAAAATGTATATCTGTCAACTGTTACCTAAAACACAGACATTAAGTTGCCTACCTTAGGAACAGACGACCGTGTGTGTCTGTTAAACATATTTATATTTATATATTTATTTAATAAATAATTAAATGAGTATCCATATTAAATACAGATAATATATATATTGCCGTTTGTATTTAATTAAAATTGACTAACGTGAAATCTGATTAGATTTAAATGAGAAAATTATATTTGAATCGTATCACTGAATTATATTAAATTAATTATTTGAAACTAATATCATACGCCAACAACGTATCAACACAACGTAATCAACACAGAGTATAAATGGAATAAATTAATTTTGTATAACTTGTAATAATCACGTCCAGTGATTATTATAAATCGTGACTCGTGATTTTGATAATGAAAAATATAAAAACCGGAAACCGGTAAAAAACAGGCTGTGTAACAACAGTTTAGAGAATACATAATATAGTCTGTATGTAGAGCATGGTACATCTGAAATGAACATCTTCATCATGAAAACTTTCAAGCTAGACAGTGGAACTCTTTAACGGATGACAAATTGTTCGTAATCGTTGTAAAGAGTACTAGACGTCTTGTGCCATTTTCAACGCATTTAATAGTTTTAGTATTTGTCAGCAGCCGAATCTTTTAGTTACTACTGTCAGGGCCGGATTTAGGGTAGGGCAAGCGGGGCAACTGCCCCGGGCCCCCACATAAGAGGGGCCCCCACATCCACAAAAGAGGGGCTTCCACAATAGAGCTAACCGAGTTGGAGCGGTCCGGAGTTGGGACGACCTTTGCCCCGGGCCTGCACAACTCTAAATCCGGCCTTGACTACTCTATAGAAATGTATTAAAAATAATTTTTAACAGACCACTTATGCTCTGTTGAAAATTTACAACCGTTCGCGTATACAAGTCCTCTTAACGCCGGCGGTTGCGGTTTGATTTCCGCTCGGGGCAGATATTTGTATTTGTACTAATATTATTTTCCGATGTGGGTGTATGATCTTGTTGGCCTACCACCGTGCCTCGGAGGGCACGTAAAGCCGTCGGTAACATCTATTATCGGCTAAGTAGGCCAGTAGGTTAATTATCCGGAGTGGATTAATGTGGTGGATTAAGTTCCAACCGTTCTCCAATAATGCAGAAGTGGTTTTTGCCCAGTGGGACGCTTAGAGGCTGATTCAATTCAGTTAAAAATTAATGATGGTAGCACATAACATATTAAAAACCGAATTGAGAAATGTCTCCTTTTATGGCGTTGTTAAAATATGGCGAATACAATTGTTGCAACATTTCTAATATTTGAAATCCGCAAACTCTATAAAAGTATAATTTAGAAGAAAAAAAAACTAAAAAAAAAACACTACTGCGTAAAAAAAAAAAACAAGAAAAAAAAAACAAGCCCAGTACTTTAGAATGTTGTCAAAATTAATACTGTACAACTACACTATTGAAATAGTTTTATAATCGATACAGATATAAACAATTATTTGCAAAATAATTAGAAGGATTAACAGCCGGGACCCATTCAAATTTTACAGGCTCCTTGGTAAGATTTGATTGACTGAAGAATGGATCCCGAATTCAACTTCCCAGGCTCGAATTCATTTATAAATAAATATATATTACACCCAGACTCGGAGGACAAACCTGGAGCAGAAAACACAGCAAGGTCAATGCCATCTTCACTTTTAATGATTTTTACACGTTTAATGATTTTAAATAGGTTTTCAACTTCATCATATGATAGCGACTTTAAGCCAATTAGTTATTATATGTTTAGTTATAAAAATTAAGGGAATGAATGCTGGCAGTTTTATTAACTTTGTTATATAAAAGTGGGACGATAAGACTAGAACTTATTAATAAACTTAGTTTCAAAACTGAGTTCGGGGCATACTCTTTACTTGCTGCGGTTTCTTGATATTTGAGACGGTATGTATGTTTTTTTTTTGTCTTGAGCTAGAATAGTTTGTAGAATAAAAAGTTTCATAACACCAAGTGCCTCACATTGAGTATGTAATTCCAAAATTTTTAGAAGAGCGTGTTGGTCTCTTTCTACCATAATTATACAAGTTTTGTTTGCACCACCTCATGCCAACAGACTGTATGATAATATCAATTGTGTTAAGGAAAATATACAGTTTAGATAACTAAATTAGCTTTCTAACTCTTTCTGAAATTAGCTCAATTTAGAACCAGAAAGCTTGCCGAGACAAGTCAGACGAGCCCACTCAAATGAATTATATTTGTCATTTTATTAAAGACTCCATTCCCACATTTAGAATACATCATCATATCAGTTTCATGTCATAATATTAACATTTAACTATTATACAAAATTCAATTCAATAAAAAAAAATAACAATAATTTATAATATATATTAAATAAGTAAACGTATGGTCAGTGTAAGTACTCACGTTATATAGAGATCCTAAGTTTAGTTTAAGTGTCGTTATCTAAATAAGTACGCATGTAAAAAGAATAAAAATCTAAAAAATTTAATAACAAGGCACGGGCAAATAAAGTGTGTGGATGTATTTTAACTTTAAAAAAATAAACTCAATCAGAAACCACGAAGTGGTTCGAATTTAACTTGCAATATTTGATTGTAAACATATACACATCAGGACAGGTGAATATAACAAAAACTTGTAATAATTTTATATATACATAGTATTTACATGATGAACTAAAAAAGTCTAAATCTCCCACCGATACCGATATGTACAGAAAAATAGTCAACATTCAATCAGCTACGGTTTGGATAGAATGTATTTTCACTCCTATTTGCGCGAATCGACCGTAACTAGATATATTTTGAAATCGAATTGTAGCATATCTAGAGAGCTCTCTAGCTAGAAGTGTCTAGAAGTAGCTACTACCAATAAGGTGTAAAAATAAACAAAGTATTTATATCCCGTATTTTTCTTATAAATTGCTCCGAGCTCGAACGTCGTCGGAGAGATCTTTTAAACATTATATTTATTTTTCTTCGCTATCATATCGTTCTTATGTAGGTCACGTGGAGAATAGTTCTGTGTGAGATGTGCCCGCGATATCTTTAGCTTGAAATTCGAGATGATTTAAGATTTTATTTGAATGAAACTTTTCATTTTCTTGTATTCGAGAAAATTATTAAAGTAATGGTCCGGACCATGATGGGAGACATTTTATCTTATGATCGAGTTTTAAAATCTAGACAAATAGAAATTATTAATTTATTCCTAAGACTAATCTAATTCGATTAAATTGAAAAACTAATATAAAATAGTCAAATCTTAACATTTATTTAAAATTTAATAATTAAAAGCCACTTAGTAATAAAGCTTTTGCTCAACTAAAAAAATTACAAGGTTCAAAAATGCTTAACTGTTGTAATATTAAATTAACGACTTAACATTTCTTTAATTGTTTTAATATAAATATTTTTGTTTGTTTATTGAAACAGGTTATAAAGTACCCAAATACGTCAAGTTATGATTTGTATGGATGCATATTTGTAGGTATAGAAACTTCAAAAATTGGTTATTAGAATCGACACGTACCTCAGTGTACAATACAATAGAAATTAAATCTACCTTATATCTAAAGTAATGGTTTATTTATTATTGTATGATATACAATAATAAATAAACTATTACTCTAACCAAAGATGCCTGGAAGAGATCGCTATTGTAGCGACAAGGCCGTCTGTTACAAATAATACAACTGTCAAATCCCTTAATTAATCCCAATCGTGTTTTGCGCCTATTTTGGTATTTTGCTGGAAAAAAGAACTAATAAACAGGATACTGAAAGCAAGTAAGGCCGCTCTGGACGTCTAGTGCTTTACAAACAGATGATTTAGTTGAAGATGTATATATAGAATTGATGGTGTTTATTCATAGCATAAAAGTATGACGTAATATTGATGTGTTTAATATAGTTGTGCTGTATTTATTATCTTTATGATACACTTGGATAGCGGTTTTGTTTATGATGAAATACTTGACTAGATATTTTACGCGGTTTCAAATGTGTGTTTTCATATTTAAGAGATTAATTGACCATATCTTACTACTTCCATCCTATGTGTCACGGCGTGGTATTTTAATAGCCATAGCCTGTCTCATTTTAGATCATGTAAATTTCAATATTAACGCGTTGTAATGAACAAACACATCAGCTTAACAATATTACAAGGAATTGTTCGGTGCCGAGTTTGGGTACTAGTCTCGTGACTCGAAGTCCCGGGATTTTATCTAAATTTAAATGTCTCGAGTCCCGGCATTTCCGGGTCGAGACTCGAGAGCCCTGAGACACTATTATCGGAATTGTTTGATATTTATTTTATTTCATAAGGTTGTAAAAATAACTTTTATTAGCTATCCGCGTTATGTTGTTTATTACGTGAGAAAAACGGACCATCGAGCAAAGCTGTTAATGCTCGAATTTCTAGAATAATCTATTTTAATGAAAAATGAGGCTAGTTTAATGCTATATATATATATATATTATTTATATGAAAACGAATGAAGATTTGTTGATGATTTGATATGTTTGTTTAATATGAATATTAAAAGTAATGGGATATAAACGAGATTCATAAATAACGTGTGGTAACCAGCAGGGAAGAAGGCAATAGTGGTGCAAACAAATGTACACCAACCAGGATGGTGATGGGTTGTAGCGTCACCATACCCTTCCGCAATACACTGCGCTCACTTGCCAATCGTGGCAAGTATTGGTAAACCTCCCATGATGTTGATTATTATTATTATTATTCATTTGGTGGATTTCCAAAATATATATTTAGGAATTTTACAATATTATACATATTTACAGTGTAGAAGTTGTCAATAAATTATCTTTTAATTTAGTTGATTTTATTCATATGATATATCATTTAGAAATTGTTATTAGTATTTTTCATATACACATTGTTTCTTTGATATATTATAACACATTAAAAACGTAATTGAAATGATCAACCACAAATAAATTTTAATTTCCGTTCCGATTTTTTTTTTTCGATGTAGTACATTGTATTATTTATATATTATTTGTGTTTGCTTAGTTCAAATGTACAAAATGAGATGAATCCACAATAGTTTGAATCAAAACATGGTCATAAAACATATAAAAAACTTGATTATCATAACTGAGTCAAAACTAAAATATTATTCTGTTTCAAATTTTAGATTAATTAAAAATATATTATTATAATATATTTAAGAGTCGTACGAATCAATATCTATACTTGTCGTATAAGATAATTTAGAACAATTTCAAGTTTCAGTAGCTGAAATCTTAAACAAAACATTTTTTTTTCAAATATTAAAAAGTCCGTAATATTTTTTTGAATATAGCCTCGTAAATTATTATAGTATTAAGAAATAATCTTTTATTAATAATAAAAATTGAAAAAGCATTACTAAAGTAGGCTAAAAAGTTTTTTGTATCGTTACTTTACAACTGTTTTTCTAAAAGAGTAACTGTTGAGTTTCTTGTTGATTCTTTTCTGAAGAATTTTCATTCCGAGTCTGTGGTAGCTTCAGATTAATGTTTTAAAAATATATAATTAGTAAATAACGATTCAAATTGCTACTTGAATAAATAAATTTTTGATTTTGACTTACAAACTTACAAATCGTGTACATGTATTGTTCTCAACTCCACCTTTGTTCGACGGCCGGCTGGTCTAGTGGTCAGGCAACTGGACACTTTACGCAGCGGTCGCGGGTTCGAATCCCGCCAGGTGCAGATAATCTGTATGACGAATATAGATGTCTGCACCGGGTCATGGATGTGTATTTATGTATATATGTATTTATATCTTAAATTTATTTCCGTTCCTAGTACCTGTAACACAAGTTCTTACGAACTTAGCACGGGGCTAGGTTAACGTTGTGTGATTGTTGGTTAATATTTATTTATTTATTATTTATTTATTTACTGTGCCTTATCCATCTCACATTACATTAAAAATAATTAGTGAAATAATTAGTGTCAAATGGACTCTAAAAGCGATATAGTTAAGAATTGAACTAAATATATTGTTTTTAAAATCACAACGATATTAAATTTTGTATTACAAGCCTTTTTTTTTTAAAGTATTTTAGTCGAAAGAGTCATCTGAATTAGGCCTGATCCTTATTGTAACAATGAATCCTAATCTAAGACTCAATTTAACATAATTGAGTTTTATTACAAACGAAACAAAGCTGCGGTAAATTTAACTGATATATTATTCATGTAAATATTATTGTATCTGAATTAAAAAAAATGTATAATTCAGTATATTTTCTGAACCGTATTAAAATATTAATATTATATTAACAATAAACTAATGATTAAATAAAACAGTAACGTTTAATATTAATTATTTTAATGATGACAAAAAAGTAAAATATGTATTGTTATGACTTATGACATTAAAATCAATAATATTTTTATAAAATTCGTTTAAAAGTAATATTGAAACTGTTACAAATGTTACTATTTTATGATGTTTAAAGTATTTCATATTTCGATCGCCATTTTGGCCTAATAAAAAAAGTTGCGACAATTATTATTCTAATTCGAAAGAAAAAAAAGGAACCGACGTCGGTCGAACAAATTTTTATGGAAGAAAGGATTCATTACTGTAATTGAGTTACCTAACGGTTATAATAATGTATAAGTCTTTTGTAAAATTTAATTGTGATATTTAAAAATAATTATAATATTAAGACTTCCATTGATTTTTTTAATGACTTTGTGTGTGTGTGTCACATGAGCTTAGAAGATTTAGCCAATGTCATGTACTCGTCGAATGGAAATACACAAAGAAGATGCGGTGCGATCGGTTATCTAACCTCCGTTAAATTATAAAAATATAAGACATAATAAAATTTTTGTTAAAAACGCTTCACCGAGAACAACACAAACATTGTAATTAGAAACACACCCGTGTCGAAATTTAAAGCCGACATAACTCCCTCATCAAGTCCGACATATAACCGATTTAGAGCCCAGTAGTCCGACTTAGTTATAAGCGCTAATTTTTATTCCATGTAGGTACGATTTTAGTCGTAAAGTTGAAACAACGGACATTTGTGTCTTTTTTTTTGCATTTTTGACCTAATTTAACATGGGTTAGGACCGAATTTGAGCCCAGAGGTCCGACATAAGTTCAACCGTAGGCGGCGTTAAATCGGCTCTAAATTTCGACTCGGTCGTATATAAACTCGTATATAAATTAATACCTAGAGTTAAGATGAATGTTGAATTTTAAGTTGAATGGCGACGCTCAGCTATAATATAGATGTGTATAGATGTAAGAGAGAGGGTAGATAGATTCTGCCCATGACAGCTCTACTTCCAGGCATCGCACCGCCGTCACGATCACGTTCTGTGCAACTGGATCGAAATATCGACGAATAATAAACAATTAAATTATGATATGTACTCGTTATAAAATCATAGTTTGATAAATAATATTAGATATAAGTGTTTTATATAATATTGTAAATTTAATACAATAATTAACTATATGCCTGATGATGTAAATTTATTTAAATACTTAAAGGTAGAATGAAAAATCCACCACAACATCAGCCGTTAGATATCCACTCCTGAGTACCTCTGAGGGGAGAGGTCCAATACTCATTACACTTGTCAGGCGGGTTGGCGAGTGCAGTATATTGTGGCAGGATTTGGTCACGCTGCTGCCCATAATTATCCTGACGACACGACACGACACTTCAGCTAGAAAGAGGTCGGGACTACTCTTCTCACACCGTACCGCAATAAATATTTGTATATATATAAAGATTAATTAAGGTATAAAGATTATTAACCTTAGTTTTCCGTCCAATAGCAGTAGTAGCTATGAGCACGCATATGACCAATTAAGCGAGCTTCAAGTACTGCTCTGACGTCCCCATAAGTACCTGCACAGTATGGACATGCGGGTGGCGAGGTAGCTCACATCCCTTAACTTATACTGGTTTCCTAGAACGATTATTATAAGTTTTTGTAATATTTCTTTACCTAGCACCTACCTACAAGTTTTGTCATATCATGTCATTGTCATGTCATAAGTGATTCTACTATTAATGGGTCACAATAAAATAATACATATTATTTTTTATTAATATGTTTATATATTCCGTTAGTTTTTGAGGGTAGTTAGATGTCAGTCTTTTACGCAAGTACTAAATCTAGTGATATAATTGCTAGGTAACCGGACTCACACGTTTGTTTTTTGAAATAAATTCTCATGGGATCGAAATTTGTGCAAGTAAAACCACGGGTAATTACTCTTGTATATAAAAAATATATGTAATATAAATAATTTGAGCTATAAAATCTCAATTAAATCATAAATATGCAATTGACAACATTGAATTAGAAATTATTTTACACTTTAATGCATTTTTGGGTTTATGCAACAAAAGGAAGATGTACGTGACCTATAACAAAGAGTCCTAATACAAAAATGCCTGTTCATTTGAAATACATTTGTAAAGACACAAACTTTTCAATGTTGCTCGATTCAGAAATTTAAAACAGTTATATTCAGATTGAAACATGTCACAAAATACTAATGGAAAACTATAATGGTCTGTTAGCATGTCTAAAATTCTGAATCGATTTTAGTCTTTTTTTTTTTTGTTCAGAAGGTAATACCTTGTCTTGTTCAACAATTTAACTTTTTGATTTACTTTAAAAATACCGACACTGTTTTTTTTTTTGTTTGTTTTGTTCAAAATGAATCACGTTAAAAGATAAGCAGAAAAGAACACATGTAATAACGAAGACATACAATGTGACCGACAAATTGACCCGTTGTTCTACGTGAGCAGCAAATGCGATAACGCTACGCGGTCCGACGCGTTGCGACACGAAAATGTTAAATAAACATAATCTATATAATTATTAATACGTGAAGCAAAAACTTTTTACCTCTTTTTATGAAAATTACGCGGACGGAGAAATTTGGCACAGTTAAAGTTTACATGGAGAAGAAGTGCAGAATGTTAATATTTTTTTATAATAATGCTCAAAAAACACATAAAATTCGTTAATAAAACACTACAAATACTACGGCACACACATGTCCAATGGCAAATATACACAAATTTTGTTTATTGTCAAAGTCTGTTGTCAACACGGTCTAAAATACAGGTCTTGCAATGATTTTTTTTTAATACAGGTCTTGCAACGAATTGCAGACTACTGTTACCATGCTATGCGCAATAATATTTTTATGATGTTGACAATGCTGTCGATTATAAATTAAGTCGAATTTCGACCACTGGGCGACCACTAGTACCTATAAATTTGTACTAATCTGTCATCAATTTCACGTCAGGAAAAATTTATCACAATTTATCGAATTAATACGTGTCACTTCATGTCGCCTTGCGTCGCAAAGCGCCGCTTGACTAGGTTAGCATCTAAAGAATATATTTATAAGAGTCGAAAGAACCCCACCAGATGAAGCCCTATAATCTATTTTCAAGAATTCCTGACTCTTCAACGTCTCAAAGGTATTAAGTACAAAAAAATCAAATCAAAAATCAAAATATTTTTATTCGTTATTAGGTGATTGATTACACACACTCAACGAACGTCAAAAAAAAAAAAAAAAAATGTCTCGGTAGACATCTACAATTTCATCATCGGCTTTACTAAATATTACAATAATATGATAATGTTCCTAGTGTAGGCCGAGAGAAAAAAAGCCGGAGGAAAAAAAACTCTCGGTACTCTTTTTACCATATCATATTTTGTACATACAATATAAAAAAAATTATTCACAAAGAACGAGCAAATCATGTCACTGCCAAGCAGCCTTGTCATTTAAAAAATCTTTAATGCTATAATATGCCTTACTACATAATTTGGATTTAATGAAGTGTTTAAATTTATTTAGGGACAAGTCTTGCACATTACCAGGCAGTGTATTGTACATGCGTATACAGTTACCTACAAAAGAGTTACTTATAATATTTTGTGGAGCCTAAAATTAGGAATGGCCAATTTATTTTTATTTCTTAAATTTATATTATGTCTATCACAGTTCTTGACAAATTTATTTTTGTTTTTATGTGTGTATAATAAATTTTCAAAAATATATTGAGAATAAACAGTAAGTATTTTTATTTCCTTAAATTTATTTCGTAAAGACTCACGGGTGCCCATACCGTAGATAGCTCTGACAGCTCTCTTTTGCAAAATAAATATACATTGAATATCAGCAGCGTTTCCCCACAGCAGTAAACCATAAGTCATGATGCTGTGGAAATAGCTGAAATATACTAATCGCGCGGTTTTGATATCCGTCAACTGCCGTATTTTTTTTACTGCGTAAGCTGCGGAGCTGAGTCTGCCAGATAACTTCCCAATATGAGGACCCCACTGTAATTTTGAATCTAAGGTTATACCCAGAAAGACAGCCTGATCGACCAATTCTATTTCCTTATCCCTAATCCTGATACTGGTTGTAGCCAACTTAACATTCGGTAAAGTGAATCTCACACATTTTGTTTTGGATTCATTTAATAGTAGATTATTTACATTAAACCAGTGGATAACCTTAGAGAGAGCCCTGTTTACATCGTCGAGTGAATTTTGTCCACGTTTAACCTTAAACAGTAAAGATGTATCATCTGCAAACAAGACTATCTCATGATCATCTCTAACAAGATGAGGGAGGTCATTAATATAAACCAGAAATAGAAAGGGACCCAAAATCGAACCTTGAGGTACTCCCATTGTTACAAGAGAGCCGGGGGACCGCTTGTCGTTGATCACCACGCTTTGGGTCCTGCCACTCAAATAAGAAGTGACAAAATCAAGAGCGGTACCCCGGATTCCATAATGATGTAGTTTCCTGATTAATGTCTGATGCTGGACACAATCAAATGCCTTAGAAAGGTCACAGAATACACCAAAGGCATCGTGTGACTGATCCCAGGCCTCATAAATAGTCTCTAAAAGTTTAATTCCAGCATCAGTAGTAGACCGGCCGCGAGTAAAACCAAATTGTTTATTGTGTAAGAGTTCATTACTTTCAAAATGTTTTTGAAGTTGATGTAGGATAATTTTTTCAAAGATTTTACTGAAAGTGGGAAGTACCGATATTGGACGAAAGTTAGAAGGATCTGCGGTACTTCCAGATTTAAATAAAGGCATTAACTTGCTAAATTTCATCAAGTCAGGAAACACACCACTATCAATACAATTATTAAAAATTAAAGCCAGTTCTGGAGCAACTATTTCAATTAGGGAATTTATAAGATGTACAGAAATGCTCCAGAGATCTGGTGTTCTTTTTATATTTAACAATTTAAAAGCCTTTAAAATACAATACTTATTCACATGACTAAATTTAAATTCTACATTACACATAGGTACGTTAGATCTCAACAATGATTCTGCAATGGGAGTAGATGAGTTCAGGGTTTTAGTTAATTCTACCGGTATGCGAGTGAAGAATTTTTCAAATTCGTTGGCAATTTCTAGGTCTTCAGTAATGATTTTGCCATTAATATTAATTTTATAGTCACTCTCATTACTTTTTAATTTACCCGTTTCCGCATTTATAATTTTCCAAGTAGATTTCACTTTGTCGACACTATTTAATATTTTATCACTAATATATTTCTTCTTTGCAATTTGACAGACTACTTTGAATGTTTTTGAGTATAATTTAACATAATTTTGAAATTTATCCGTTGTGTTAAACTGTCTTTCTGCGTACAACTCATACAATCTCTGTCTACTTTTATATATACCTACAGTAGCCCACTCACTAAATATTGGGGCGTCACAAACTGTAATCTCCTTGGATTTATATATGGAGTTAAATTCATTTAAAAATGTCTCAAAAAATATTTTATACATTAAATTGGGGTCCATGTCATTACTCAAGAAAGGAAGCTTATTACACAAATTAACTCTCATACAATTCAGGCGACTTGCTGTCATTGGCCTACATACTATTTTTCGTTTCTTGACCCTTTTTTTTTCTACACTAAAACTTGCTAGTTGACCACAATGGTCTGAATCTAATTTATTGAATATTATTTTACTATCAGCATTAATGTTACAGTATATATTATCTAAACATGTTGAGATTGTATTGCAATATCTAGTTGGCTCCAAAAATAAGTTAAACAAGTTATATGATTTAAATAAATTTAGGATGTTGTAAGTCTGCGAACAATTAATAAGAATATCGACATTGAAATCGCCACATACAATCAAATGTTTATTAGATTTTGACAATTTGCTTAAGGCTTGATCAAGAACTTCCTCAAATTTAAAATAATCAGAGGAACCAGGCCTGTATACGCACACTATTATGAATTGCTCAAGTTCTACACAAGACATCTCTATTGTGCATTCTACAGAGAGAGACACAATATCTTTCCGTTCTTTACATTTTATATTATTTTGTAATAAGATTAACGACCCCCCATGTATTGTGTTGACTCTGCAGAATGAACTACCAACCCGGTGGTTGCTGAAACTAAAGATGAGTTCATTTCCCTTACGCCAGTGCTCTGTAATACATAAAATATCAATTTGTTCTGAACTCATGAATAGTTCCATCTCTAATTCTTTGCCCTGTGTTAAACAACAAATATTTTGATGTACCAGGTTGATATTATTTATTTTATTTGATTTAACAATATTTATAGGGCAATTATGAGCTAATTGTGTGTTACTATTCAGTATAACGCTAGAGGGAATAATCTCTGTTGTCTTACAGACTAATTTAAATGATTTGGAACAAATTCCAAAGCATTGGTAATGTCAAATTTAAATTTATTCTGCTCAATAGAAGCAGATAGTTTAGCTAAATTCTTAGCTGTAATATGTAAAAAATATGATAGCGACTTAGCTATCCGTCTTGATAAATAACTCGGAAGGGAAGTCCTTCCTTTGGTCAATTTTAAATTACATTTATTTTTACTAACACTACTGTTAGAGTCTGAACTAAATATACTATTTATGTCAATAATACTTATTTTATTGTTATAATTACTTAATAAATGTAATTTCTGATTTAATTTATAAATTATATTATTTTCAGCATCTGGCGCATTCTTATAATAGGGAAAAGTGAACATTACAATGTTTTTAATTGGCAAATGACTTAATTTATTTAAATGTTTAACTAACTGTTCACTATTAATGTTTCCCCTATTGGCAATTAGTAAAATTATTATACTATTTGAATCAAATTTGGATTTGTATATGTTCTTCATAATATCCAGATAATTTAAGTTTGGATAGCAATTATTTATAATTTTATGTCCCAATACATTTAATTTTGTGCCCATACTTTTACCGATAAAATCACTGTACATTACTATATTATTAGGAGAGGACCTGTGATTAACCAAATTGACACACAATGTATCCACGGACGAGGTAGATGAAGGAGCAAAATGGGTCAGAGGCTCCGTGGTCACGGAGTGACTCAGAGCACCAGACCCACTAAGTGACTCTGGAGGATTAGAGCAAGTACAACACTGATTATTCATCAGTGATTTAAAACGCTCCTCATTGTACTGAGATGTTTTAATTATGTCATCCATTGCCACCAAATACTCTCCCAACGACCTCTGGGATAGTACATATTTACTAGATACGCTTTCTAGTTGAGTTTCAAGATTATTTATTTTATATTCTAAACATTCTATGTCCTTTTGGTACTCACAGTAGTTTATTTGAGACTCACTAATGCAAGATTTTAATTTTTCTTTTAGTTTTAGGTTATTTTTAGCTATAATACTTCTACTTATTATATTATTATGTGTTTTTAATTGTTTTTTACATTTTTTAATAATTTTGTTTAGTTTTAAGTATTTTTTTAGTTTGTTTCTACTACAAAATTTTGGTTTAGACTTATGTTGGCCAATCAAAGTATCATTTGTCAGATCAATAGTAGTAATGTCCAAACCAGAATTATTTGCAGGAGCAACCAACTGCGGGGCACCACTAACTACTGAATGTGTACTGAATTCTAATCTCTTTCTATCAGTATCTCAATAGTGCTTTGATCAACCCACTTACTAAAAGGGAAGGTTCTTTGATAGAATCTCCCTTTGTGGTGATTTTTTATAACGTATTGAATGAAACGAAAATTACTAGATATTTTATGATTATTTAATACTGGTAACATACGAATATATGTAAAACTATTAATTAATATAATATATGTAAAATAAAAATAATAAAATTTATTGTTCTATTTATGACTTACATATTAAAAGAACTATTATCTTATGAACTACTTATGACTTACTTAATAATGAGCTCGAACTGAAAAGGTGCCATTCCATAAATTATATCTGTGACGTCACATCTAAAATTTTAAAAGTTCAACGCAAAAAAACAATACTTCAAACAGAAATATATAAATTAATTAATAAAAACTATCAGTTTAAAATAGTAAAATATCATAAGCCCCATTGAGAAAGCGTCTAGTCTATCTGTCAATCTGTGACAAGGACGGAAGAAGTTCGACAATTATGCAATTTGTGCTACGTACCATTGGCTGATAGGCCGTCACGTCTAATTTTGAGTAGATCATCATTATATTTGAATTTTGTGCGATTTATATCTTTAAGACAAATTGCCTATTTGACATGCGTAACGGAGGCATGTAAAATAAGCATGGCAGTTATCCCGTGATTTAACATTTCCATGCCAGCGCTCTGCCAGCCCTAAAGTGGATATATTGCCCATTAACCCACCGGCGGTTGAGTATTAATAGTATTTATAATACTGTTCGGCCTCGCTTTCAAAAATATTGTCTACTTCATTATTATTAGAAAAGATATTTACAGATTCAACCCTAATTTTTCTTTTTGTGAATAAAGCGCCATTATTTTACGTAATAATGAAAATTAAGAAAAAACTCTCATAAATGAAAAGATATTAATAGGCAGAACCAGAGATAAACTCGTAGAAACAGTTGTATCGACTGAGTATTGAAAATAATAAAAAGATTACTAGTAAAATAAATTTTAATAAATATTAAGCAATTTTAATATAAAATATATTTTTTTTTTACAATTTTATTCGAAAAGAAGAAAGGAATATATTTTTCAACATTCTTTTTATATCGAAGTAAAGACCTAACTTTCATTTAAATTTGTAAGCTTAGAATTAATAGCTTGTTAATATAACAATGAAGTATCGTTAGAAAATGTTTTTTAAGCTGAAACTTTAGACTAACATTTTTATACCTGTCTGTTTATATAAAAATATTCATCACGGTTCTATAGATAGCAGTTGCTCCATTAAATTTCTGCTATAAAATAGGTACCATAATATATAGAGAACAAATGAACTGAATCAACCTATAAACAATCTGGCTGGGCAAAGGCCTCTTCTCCATGTAGAAGGGTTGGAGCTTAATCCGGTACGCTGCTCCACTGCGGGTTGGCGGATAATTTCCCTTTTTTTTTTTTCGCTGGGAATGCATTTACGCATCCCGCCGCCCGAGGGCGACGGGTATGTGGGACTCGCTGACACGGCAGAACGTGCCAGAATACCGCACTAAAACCCAGCGGTGCCCTCATCGTCGTAGTGGGGCGCCACGGGATCGCTTTCGCATGCAACCGTGACGCCCCGACGGTTGGCCCGCCTATGCGGACCGCCTTCGCCTATAGAGCGGTCGCGGGCACTGTGAGCGCTCTATTGCCCTGGTGGCGAGTGGGAGGATGTGGTGCCCTCTCCCACTCTATTGCGGAGGGTGGAGGAGTGCATATTGGCGTCTCCTCCTCCCTGGTCGTCTTCTGCGGAGCGAGTCAGCGTGTGCGGCTGCTTCCCGCTCTCGCTCCGCGGCCTCCTTCAGAGCCATGACCTCCTCACAATATGAGGTCACGGCCGACCAGCACCTCTCGCTGTCAAGCATGCAGCGGACCACTCTTGACAGCGAGAGGTCTCTACCTATCACTGCCACCAGAGCCCTGCGCTGGGGCTCCCAAGCGGCGCATTCCTCCAGGGTGTGACGCGCCGAGTCGGGCGGATAATTTCCCTACCATAAGTAACGGTCGCTATCAGATGTCTATGATAACAATTGGGATTGACGGCTTTACGTGCTTTCCGAGGTAATGTGGGGAGACCCATAGGAGACCCAAGAGGTCCCTGTTGTTGTCATAAACACCTGATAGCGATCGTTACTCATGATAGGGAAAATTATCTGGCAACCCACAGTGAATCAGCGTGGCGGATTATATATATTATGGAGGAGAGGTCATTGCCCAGCATGGGTTGTTTACAGGCTAGTTCCGTTCGGACATTATTTCAGTATTACAAAAGAGTTTTTAATGGTCTTATTAAAAATGTTTAATTTGTAATGTCTATTAGTCTCAGTGGTGTTATATGTGTATTTTAACTTTATTAGCGGTACAGAAAATTGAGAAGTATAACTTTAATTAATTTTTATTACACCAGCTTTGTACAGGCAAAATAAATACATTAATTTAAGACCAATTTCGTGTAATTCAAGGTTAAGAAATATAACATTAAAGCCTAAAGGTCAAACGATCGAAGTTGTATTAGTTTATGTTTTTTCTAAACTATGAATACGAATTGTTTCAATATTTTAAAACTTTTTTATACAGATTTAATATACGATATAAAATTTCACACTTACATAATTTTGTATTTCATTATCTTAAATAGACGATGATACATACGAGCAGAAAATATTTGTCATTTTTGCTGACATGAGAACGTTAAAAAAATGCTGGGTAAAAAAAAAATAAGAAACCGGTCAGATTATTTTACGTCTGACGAAGTATAAAAATATGGAAGCCGATAAGAGAAAATTTCGTTAAAATTTAACTTATAAACGAAGATTAAATTCCCGGTTGACTCGGCTCTTTGGTATTTGAACCATCTCGATAACTGGCTCTTGGATATTTTATGAAGCAGAGAAATTAGAGTGAGATAACGTTGTGATAACGCCTTCAAAGCATTAATCGAAGGGAGCATAATTCGAATAAAGTCAGAAAATTCATAACCATGGCAATTACAAACATTTTATCCTAATTAAAAATGCTGTCGAATTTAACAAAAAAAGTAAAAGTTACATTTGAATAGAAACGATGTGGTGAATTAGATTTCTCTTTCTTCTTAAAAGAAACTATGGCCCAAGACTAAAATATTTTGTATTATTATTGTATTCATTACTATGTTTCACCTGAAGTTAACTTTCTGGTCACTGTTCCCTCCTAAAGATCGCGTAAATTAATAAGCGTGTTATTTTAATAAACAAGCTTCCAACGCAATAAGTCCAAATTCGTTGGACCTTGTCATTAGTGCGTACAAATTATTTAGCAATATAACATTACTATAGATATGTTTTCCATGAGATAGTTTAACCAGATTAGTAGTAATTAATATTGTCATTCACCAATAAACAACACTAATAACAAAGTATAGACTGCTTATAATAAGTGATAAGTCATAAGACTCTCGTTTTGTACAAATACGTTTAACAATAAGACGCCAAAGTAATTTTTACATTGATAACAAATAAAGTAATTACCTATTTTTTTTATAGTATATTAGAACAAAGATAATTTGTGACATTTTTTGATCTTCCGAATACTAATGAAAATTAGTATTTAAGATGTATATAACTGAAAGAGACATGTATTATTCACATCAATAAACTAAATTAAATAAAATCGAAAACATAAAAATAAATCAATTCCTTAGCGAGCAATGCAAAATAAGTGAAATCAGAAACACTGAAAGCTAAGTAACGACTGAACCGAATTTAAAGTAAAATATATAATGTAATTGTTACCGGTGTACTTTTTTAATACCAGCAAACGAGGGTGAGGGACGAGGGTTGACTGATGAAAATTCGCAGCGCCGAGGATACGCAAATGCGTCGCTGGCTTAAAGAGATAAAGTGAAAATTGGCGAAAAGGAAAGTCGAATACTTTACTTTTCAAAATTAAATTTTCACTTTATACTTTTAAGCCAGCGACGTATTTCTCCATTATAACTGAAGAGCAAAGACTTCTCCTTCTGTTAAAAATAATTATCAGGAACTTTCTAATATCTCTATAGTAGATTACAACATAAATGTAATTAAAAAAATTCGTGACATGTAACTTCCTACGACCTTTTAGAAGTAGAAAAACTCGTGTATTAGTTTGCTCCTACACCCGCATTTAATTAAGATTTTAGATTGTAGCATTATATTCACTGGACCATTTTTATAATTATTATAAATAATGATTTATTTTCCTTCTATTTTCTTTCAACACTCTCCATACGCAATATAACATAACTGAAAACTTTCTTTGTACGCTTTCGTCTTAGAATTATTTGACCGGCATAAACAATTCGTTAAATAATAAGGTATTTATTGAGGAAGGTTACTATATTTTCACAACTCGAATAGAACAGCAGCTGAATAGTGACCACAAATGCTAACTTAAAATAAATCTGAAATCCGTTTAATTATTATCAATAAAATATATGCACACATACATACATAAATAATTTTATACTTAACAAGAATTGTTATTATTAAATAAGAAAAGAGATACAAAATACTGTCGAGCATCTGTTCCAATACAAAGTAGATTGACATATATTTAAAATGTTATTTTTTAAACGCGTTTAATCATAAAATTATACAGTAATAGCATAATCTTGTTGTATTTTAAGGATTTTATAAGGAAAATTATAATTTGTATTAAAATCCCTTGTAAAATTTAAGTTTCAGACGTTTGGACCGCTAAACTTTTACGTAAATTTAACCGCACCTCGTCCCAAATTGTCTTTCAGAAGGCTCATTAGCTCTATGAAAATAAAAACTTACATTTTCAAACACATACAAGACTTTCGTCTAAAAATAATTCGTGTAGGAGATTGGATTTGATGGATATCAACCGCAATACCTTTTTCCAAGAACTGACCAATTTCCTTGGAACTATTTTACTATTAAGATAATCTTACCTCGAGTCCTCGTAGACGTTATTGTGTAATTATTCACGGACTAAATTAGACTTTACGCTCGTACTTTTAGAGTTAAATTTACATTAAAGAAGGCGAAATGGAAGCTTGTAATAAAACTGGGGTAGTCGTTCAATAACCGAACTTAAGGTTGAGTTATAAGGTGGTAAATTCCGGAAAATGTTACAATGATCTATGATGTACCCTAATTTCGTCAGCCTTGATATGACACTGAGAGATTAATGACAGTTGTTACTAATAATACATTTAGATAACCAAATGAGAGTATTATTACACTTTACTCTTTACTTCTTAACCTACTTAGCAAAGTGCCAAAATTTGTTGAAAAAAAAAATCATTGCACCAAGAAATATATATAAGAAAACTTTGTAATGACTTACATGTTTTGTGTCTCAATAAGACGCGAAGCTTGATAACGATCGTTACTCATGGTAGGGAAATTATCCACCAATCCGCATTGGAGTAGCGTGGCGGATTAAGCTTTAAGTCTTCTTCTATGAAGAAGAGGCTTTCGCTCACCAGTGGTTGGTTCACAGACTGATACAGCAGATAAGAACCAAAAGAAATCTTATTATGAATGACATGAATATTTGTTTGAAAAAAAAAAGATGTATACAAATACCCGCATAAATCAAGAGGCGCTTTATGGCCAATTTCACTGGTCGCTGATAATTTGTATCTCACATAAAATCAGGATTGTGGCTTCTCCGGATGCCACAGTCACACAAGTGAGTGGTGGGTGTGATGAGTGAATGAAGTTGACCTTTTGAGGAATTTTATTACACTGTTGTGCATTCTCAGGCGCATATTTGTATCTACTTACATTGTCAATTATATATTTTTTTAACTACATTTAAGCATTTGTAATTTTAAGTATTTATTTTTGTAATTACCTATAGTTTACCTAGCTATAGTTTTTATGTGCTGTGTACCTATGTGTGTATTTGACTACTTAATTTTTGTGTAACAGTGTATAAACATTCCTTAATAAATTCTATTCTATTCTATTCTATTCTATTCTACATATAAGTTACTGATAAACTATCAGAACATTTATCAGTAGGAGGTGAAATCTAGTGAACTACGGATTTCTGTTTAAGGTACATGGTGCGAATAGAAATATGTTATGAATTAAAATATGTTAGATGAAGAGGATTTTGATAGTGAAACAGAAAAAATATATCAGAAAATGTTATGTTAAATAAATATCTGAAAGTTTATAAGCAACCGGTGGAATTGGCCCTTAAACTAATAAAACTGATGTACTATTTAGGCTATCCAACTAGCCCAATCGAATTAGTATTTTAGATTTACAAAAATTTTTAGCAGAAATTTTCCTTCGGATTTCGTTATGGCAACTGGTAGTCTGAATTCAAAAAGTAGGGGTACCAGAGTTTTCGCTTCATACGCCATCTTGATTTAAAGGGTTATTTTTTGTCTCTTGAATAACTCGATCATTTTAAATTTTACACGGAAAATAGTTATTACAAAAGTTGTTTAATATTAAATTTCCTACAATTTTGGTTATTATCAATTTTTTCGTAGGATCGATAGTTTTCGATTTATACCTGAAAAGAGGCGGTGAATTTTTAGTTATCGAGTAACTCGTTTATTTTCAATTTAAGAACATAAACGAGTTACTCGATAACTACTACTGATTACCAGTGACCTCCCCCCCCCCTCAACGAATTTCCGAAGGAAAATTTCTGCTAAAAATTTTTGTAAATCTTTGCCCGTTTTTGAGCTAATCCGACTGGACTAAACTAAGATTGTGGAACATAAATATCTATCAACTAATCAATCCATACATAAATCAGTTAAAATCGCTAATATTGTCCACAAGACAAATGTCTCATGTACATTATGAGTCGATACTAAAAATGTTATATATAACATAATATATATATATAAAAGATATTTCTTCAGACATTTTTTAATGTTAAAATATATTTAATATGTATCTTGCATTAGAAGAAAATGTATGGGATGCGTGATGTTGATGAGACCTTCATATTATATATGTACATACATAATTATGTGTATCAGAGGTCAACAGCTGCGCCGCAGATTATGTGACTATCCTTAAATCTGGACAGGCTTGTCCCTTCATTTACCGTAATATATTTGAAAATGCATTACTCCATGTTTCGTATTAGATATATGATGGTAAGAAACGTGTCTATATATTTGGCCAGTATGTATTTTTTTTAGTATGAGACTATTTTTGCGATTTTTATTTACGTAATTTTATATAATTTCTTGATGTTTGCGTTTAT
Organism: Euphydryas editha; assembly: GCA_036937285.1. Classification (NCBI taxonomy): domain Eukaryota; kingdom Metazoa; phylum Arthropoda; class Insecta; order Lepidoptera; family Nymphalidae; genus Euphydryas; species Euphydryas editha. Next base: position 1,679,638 of record JAUPFZ010000017.1, on the reverse strand, counting down.
CTTATAATTAAACATTAGATTGAGGCTGATTCATACACCATAGACCTACGTTTAGCACGCTAATGTCACGGAAAAATTTCGGTCGATTTTGAAATTCCGAAAAGTCACAGATATAAATTCTCTTTTCTACTTATTCCCGTTATTTTTTTCTTTTCGTGATGTCATTAAAGCTTCCGCCAGGGCTATCGCATTTTTTGTGTGCTTTGTGATAAAATCAGAGACATAACGACCGTACAGCGCTGTACCTAAGTGAATGCCAGACAATCGATTTTTTTAAAGATATAGTCGAATTAAGTTCACAATTTCGTATGTGTCTATTTAACGATATTTTTACACAAATTCACTTAAAAATTATGATATTCTTATGTATACATCGATACAAACCAATTAGTAACAAAATTATATTAGGTAGTAATATTTTTAAATATTTGAATTTATTTACATTTACACATACGTTTACAAAAAAAAACATATGCAAAACACACACACACACACAGAGAGACAGGTGTAGGTACTCTAACATAATACAATAATGACACGAAAACCTAACTAAATTAACACAACAAGATGAACTAATATTCACTTAAAGTGTTTACATAGTTATGGTAATTTATTCATCCCACCAACTCTAATTCATCACTTAACCGTACATAACGTCTGTGTGAGTACCGCTCAACGTTTGTAAAGAAACGTTTTCATATGTTTTTTTTTTTAGCAAATCATCATTATCACATCAGCTAGTGGACTCGTCTGTCCATATCGTGGATGGCTGTCCGAAACTGCGCTTACCGGGACGTGGTCTCCACTCGAGAACTTTTCTGCTCCATCGGCCGTCAGTTCTACGAGCTATGTGCCCTGCTCACTGCCACTTCAGCTTGCAGATCCATTGGGCTATGTCGGCAACCTTCCTTCGTCTGCGGATCTCATCATTTCTAAATTTCTGATTCGATCTCGCAGAGAAACACCAAGTATAGCCCTCTCTATTACACGCTGTGCGACTTGGAGCTTGTTTAGAAGACCCGTAGTCAGAGACCACGTCTCATCACCATTATCACTTAAGCAAATCATCGTCATTGTTTTAACAAATGATTTGAATACATTTTTAAGGATTTTGACGTGTATTTGTCACCTAACTGCTAAAGAAGAGCTATGTTTTTTGATGTATTTGGGAGTATTTTACGTATGTTTGTAAACTTATATGTAAGGATCCACATTAATCTGGGCAAGCTCTGTGGTCGGAAGGTTTGAAGGTTTTTAACATGTGATGTTGTGATCGCTCTATTCTGTTCAATCTGTCATCATTGTAGTAATGACGTTGATCACGTCGGGGTCACCAGTTTGGCGTAGAGGGGCTGCCTTTGAAAAGGAAGGATCCTTCGACCAGACGGATGTGTGTGAAGTGGGCTACGCGCCGCTTGACGTTTGTTATCGAGTTCGTGTATATATATTAAATCGCTTTGAAAACTTCGATAGCGTGATGTAGGATACGTCTGTTTCTTCTAGTTCGTATATGGCGAGATAGATGTCGCTACATCATAATAGGGCGAGTGAGATAGACAATGTAGGTAGGTAGTTAGGTTTATACATATATTCATACATTATTAGGTCGCTAAATGCCTATATTTAAAGTTTAAATATTTATAATAATTATATTTATTTATATATATTTTTAAATAATTTAAAAATCCTAAAATCCTTAATTTTTGGGGTTATGATTACCCCAACAGTGTCTCATTTTGTTTTATGAATTATTACATTGTACACCCACAACACATAATTGCCGTCCACTGACTTATAAAACCATTAACAATTAATGGTCAATGACAACTTTTTAATATCAATTATATTGCTCGAAATTCTCCATCTCTTCGTGTAATTTTTTTTTTAAATATTAATCAATTGCTCTTAAGATAGGAATAACTTATTTTACTTTACTGAAAAGGTCCTTAAGTAAGTTTTTTTTTTTTTAATATTACATAAAAGAAAAAAAATAAATTCTTCCCTTCTCTGTGTCGGGTCCGGAAATACAGAACATAAACATAAATAACCAGACCTCGATGAGCATCTGTTTGGCTAACACCAGTATTTCTGATGAGTGAGAATCGACGTGCGAGCGCTAGCGCAACTGGCAGTTGCTTTGATTATTGCGCATATCGTAGTAAAAATTATCAAAGTTGTAATATAATATTTTTGTATATATTATTTTTTTAATCAACATAAATTTAAAGATTTCATTAAAAAAAAAAATAATAGATAAAGCGTATTATTCGGTGCAGGATTATTTAGCTGATAAAGACTTGTGGACTTAGTGGCGCTGTATTTCATGCAAGATATTACTAATTTTGTACTAAAACACAGTTTATGTATTATTTTCAAAAGAGTAACTGCGGAGTTTCTTGCCGATTCTTCTCTGCAGAATCTACATTCCGAATCGGTGGTAGCTTTACTTTTACAAAAAATAATAATAATCACTACAATATTAATTTTGCAAAATGACGATTCGAAAGTGCTCGTGGGGCCTATTTGAATAATGTTGTTTTTGATTTTGATTTTGATTTTTGATTTTGATTTTGGATGACAGTTCAACCAATCACTTAAAATGTTAGCATGGGTATATAAATAGGCAGCGTGGTCAAGACGCACGTCCCTTAATCTCGACGTCGTTCTAAGCCGAAGTGAGATCATATTAGGCCCCTTAGATATATACCCTTGGGATGAACGTTCACTCTGACCCCATTAGAGGGCTACCATGTTTTCACAGTTGGGTCTCAGTACCCCCACGTGGTGACGCCGTAATGGCCACTAGGGGCACACCACCACCCAGCCCACTTTTGCTCGAGACTTCGTACCGAACAGATGTATTTATTTTGAAATTGTATCTTTTGAGCATTGAATTGCGATTATTTGCTAATTGATTGTTAAATTAAATTTTTGTTCTCTAATTGTTTAAATTTCTCTTATTTATTTATTAGGTAAACGGCCTTGATTGTTAAAAATATTTTAATGTAACAATATTTCCGTTACATTAATAATAATTAATCATTTGATACAACACTCAGCCGTTCTTCCAATATCCGATACAGTCACTCAAGTACAAGGCGGACGCAGAACAAACATTTTAGTAGAAACGTCTTCCGAAAATTGACTACTTTTAGATGAAACAAGAGCCAGTTCTTATCTCAATTAAAATCAGATATTTATCTGTGAATAAGCGCTATCTTTAACATACATATATACAGTAACACTTCGAACATAAGCGATAGTGGACCGAGCTGTAACCGCGTAAGTCGGGGAACAGCATTGCATATGCATAAACTTGACAAAAATATTGTTTTAGACTTGACGAACTCCTTTACTATATTATAATCAATAATAAAAACATGTGTAATAATACTGTTAACAAAAAAGGCATGAATAAAAAAAATAAGGATTTGAAAACCTCGTAAGAAGTCAGAGTAAGTGTAAGTCGAAATATTAATGTATACACTTCAGGTTGGCAGATAAATATAAATAAATAAATAAATAAATATTAACCAACAATCACACCACGTTAACCTAGCCCCGTGATAAGTTCGTAAGAACTTGTGTTACTGGTACTAGGAACGGAAATAAATTTATATAAATACATATATACATAAATACACATCCATGACCCGGTGCAGACATATTCATATTCGTCATACAAATTATCTGCACCTGGCGGGATTCGAACCCGCGACCGTTGCGTAAAGTGCCAGTTGCCTGACCACTCGACCAGCCGGTCGTCATTGATGATTTTCCCTACTGGCTACTATGAGTAAAAATCCCTATCGTACTGTTTTTTTTTTACATTTACGCGAATTTTACTCATTTTAATCAAAAGACTAAAACGATTTTTATCGCGTTTATTCAAAACTCGGGGGACTCAGTCCCCTGAGACTATGGACGCAGTAAAAGGTCCGAAACGTCGGGAAATAAAATAAAAAAAATCGTTAAACTGTAAAGTTTTCAATAAACGCGATAAAATCCGTTTTAGTCATTTAATTAAAATTAAAAAAAAATCCCTCTCATTCATCTGCTCTCTGAGGTACGGTGAGAAGACAAAGACATACATCCAGACCGGAAGCAAATATTTGTACAAATACAAATACCTGCTCCGAGCGGGAATCGAATCCACACCTGTACGTTAAGGTGACTACTCGCACCACAAAACAATAACAGTTTCTTGTATTTCTATAGGTAGTGATGGACTATAATTACATAATACCTATTCTGTAATAATTACATATTTCTATGGGTAGTAATGGACTATAATTACATAATACCTATTCTGTAATAATTACATATTTCTATGGGTAGTAATGGACTATAATTACATAATACCTATTCTGTAATAATTACATATTTCTATGGGTAGTGATGGACTATAATTACATAATACCTATTCTGTAATAATTACATATTTTGTCAGGTTAGTTCTTTGTCTTTTTAAATTGTCGGTAAATTACTTTTCGTAACAAGAATTTCACTGTGTATTATTATATCCTATCGTTTATAACATATATTATAATTATTTATTATACGCGTTGGTGCAGTGGTCACAGCAACTGGCTGATGCGCTATCGATCGCGGTTTCGATGCCCGCACATGACATTTATTTGTATAGGCTATACAGATGTTTGTCGTGGTCTGGTCGTTTGTGATTGTGTATTGTGTGTGTTTCCGGACCCCCGACACAGGATTCACATTCTACTGGGGGTCGTTGAGTGTGAGACGTTTTTTTTTTTTTTTTACACAGATAATAAAAATAATTCATTAATAAAAACATAGTTCTCATTCCGTATATTTTTCTTTTAAAAATACACTTTACAAATATTTGTTTTCGGTCTTGGTGTATGTCCTTGTGGGTCTTCCCACCGTGCCTCGGAGAGAACGTAAACCGTCGGTCCCGGTTGTTATCATAGACATCTGATGACTATGATGACTACTTAAATTAAGATTAGGCTCCTATATTATATAGTCTTATCTTATTTTATATTATATTTATATTCAATAGCATAGGATAATAAATAAACCAACAATGTTATATAATATTTAATAACTTCATAAAATACTGCTTTGTTAATATTATTTATAATCATGAAGTGTGAACATAATTTATGAATGTAATCCAGCCTTAAAATTTATTATTAATGTTCTATATTGTGTAAAAGTGTATTGATTGTATTCTGTTTTGTGTACCATAATGAATAAATAATTAATAAATAATCTTTTTAGAAATTAACATTGGTTAAAAAAAAAGAACTTTATCGTTGTGGATATCAAAATTCAAACAGCAACTGATAATAATTTCTTTACGTCCGTAATAAATAGTTAAATATATATTTTTGAATTAAAACATGATAATGAACACGAAGTAAAACAAACACAAAATATCCTGTAAACGAACTTTCAATTCCTAAACAAAAATAGTAATAAAAAAACAAGAACAACAACAATTAAATTAAAAATTCGAATTCATAGTTATGTCTTAAGATTAAAAATAAACACGCTATTTCTGTTTAACAATTTTAAACCAAAATTCCTTCACACAATTTTAAATTTAAAAAATATAAAACAACTCACTACTTTTAAGTAAAAATTTAAAAAAAATATTGACGACTCAAATTTCGAACATCATATATAATAAAACTGAAAAAGAACTCGCTAGTTCTGAATGAAAAGTCTAAAAAAACAAATTCCAAAACTCAAATTTCGAACATCAAACGTGTGAACTTGGATTCGACACAGATAATATATACACAATAATAGTACAGAATAAAAATAACATCACATATATGATCACTTACCATTTTGAACGTAACAGTACACATTGAGCCACCACTGAAGCGTCACGGCGGGGGCGCGCGGCCGTACTGCCCGGGACGCGGTGATAACGTCAAAGAATCTGTAACGTAGATACGGTAAAGATGTAGAAAAACATTTTTTCTTTCAGATTTTCATTGTTATTTTGGTAAACATGATCAACGGGATATTTAACGTTACTTCTTAACAATTGTTAGTGTTCATCTTCCTCATCATCATAATATCTGCCACTGGATGTCCACTGCTGAACGTAGTCCTCCCCTTATATGTAGGTCGTGCGGTGAACGGTAGAGAAGAATAGTCCCGACCTCTTTCTTGCAGAGGTGTCGTAAGAGGCAGCTAAAGCCATAGTGGTGCGAACAACTGTACACTAACCAGGATACTGACGGGTAAAAGCGCCACCATATGGTGTGTATATGGCAAACCACAACACACTGCGGTCGCCAACCCGCCTGCCAAGCATGGCGATTATTGGCAAACCGGCGATTATTGGCAACCAACTCAGGGATCATTGTGGAAGCCTACGTTCAAAATTTGATATACACCGGCTTATTTAGTAATGGCAGTAATAAGATACTAAAACTTAATTTAAGAATTTGAATTTTTTTGGTCATAATGTTAAAATATTAGTTAAATAAAATTTATATTAACGATAATCTGACGACGCGTTGGCGCAGTGGTCACAGCAACTGGCTGATGCGCTAGCGGTCGCGGGTTCGATCCCCGCACATGACAAATATTTGTATAGGCCATACAGATGTTTGTCGTGGTCTGGGCGTTTGTGCTTGTGTATTGTGTGTGTTTCCGGACCCCCGACACAGGATTCATATCCTACTGAGGGCCGTTGAGTGTGAGACGTTTATTTTATTATATTTTATAATTAAAAGTAAAATTTTCATATTACATTCGAAAAATAACAGTCTTTTATGCAAAATTTCATACAGACTCAAAACATTTATTTCTAAATAAAATAAAATAAAAAAAACTTTTGTAGTCTTTGAATTATAAAATGGCTTAATTAGTAAATTTCATATCTTCCTTCAGTAGCTTAGAATCATGTAGTCAGTCAGAAAATATTATTTTGTAAGTATAATCTATACTAGGATTCCCCCATTTTATTGTTGGATGTGTTTATTTTAAAAAGGTAGCTAACCTTTCTAAAATAACAACATCACGTTTAAAGTAACAAATAACCCTCCTGCTTTTTATACATGTATTAATACACATAATTATAACAACAATGAAAAATCTGTCAAGAATCGAACTTTATTGCAGGTGAAACTATGTGTGATGTCTAGCTTAGTATATTTACAATTGTAAACAATTAAACCGGTCAATTGAGACTCGAACTCATGCAAGAAGGGTTCCGTACCTTATAATATTTATCACTATTTTATTTCATCGAGTTAATAACGACCATTATAATACATATTTGTTATCTGTGACGTCAGAAGCTGTACAGACGAACGAACGAACAAACAGCCCCCTTAGCCCATTTAGCAGTGACCCTGCTTTCTGCTCCTGGGTTGTGGGTTCAATTCCCGCCACTATTGTGGGTGTAATATATATTTAATTATATGCGTATTATCTACAATTATGTACATTTATTACATAAATATATGTGTATCAGTTGGCTGTCACCTAAAACACAGGCCTTAAGATGTCTACATTAGGAAGAGACGACTGCGTGTGATAGTTAAACAAAAAAGAAAAAAAAAAGTAAAAAAAAAAGCGACAATGACAGGTCGGTCCAGTGTCAAGTGCCTGTTGCACTCGCGGTTGCGGATACGGTGATATATATATATATATATATATATAGTCTGGGCGTTTTATTTTGGTGTATGCTTCCAGACCTCACACATAGACACAGAATTCGCATCCTCTTAGAGGCGGTTGAGTGTGAGACGTTTATTTAAAAAAAAAGTTTTATTTTGTGATCTTTAGATACGGAACTCTAAAAAGAAATCAATACATCGAATAGACTACATCGTAAATTAAGGTTAAACCTCAGTAAAATTTAACGAGCAATTAACTAGCCATTATTTACAAACTTGAATAGATAATAATGATCGTAAAATTAAACGCAGGCTATAAATTAATCGTCGCTTTATAATTATACCGTATTTGATTTATGATTGACATATTCTTTGGTTTGTAAAAAATTGATGACTGTTTAGAGACTTTAGACTAATAATGTAACTAAAATTGGTTATATAAATGTATTTAAAGGAATTTTTTTTGATTGATTGATTTAGCCTGGTGTACCACCACATCAGCCGTTGGATGTCAGTCTGATGTCATGATCATCTCAGGGAAGGTTTGCCAATACTCGCCACGCTTGTCAGGCGGCTTGGCGAGCGCAGTGTGTCACGCTAAGGTAGGTTTGTCATACTCGACTTCTACAACTCCTCGGCAAGTAAGATGTCGAAACTATTATAACAACTATACTATACTATATACTTTATATCCCAAAAAGATTTACTATATGTTGATAAATATGTATAATAAATAGAATAATTTGCTTTAATATATATTATTTTTTTTACTTTGGTTTTCGTAATCCCGCTTCTTCGTCAATTTAAGAAAGAAGTTCAATGCACGTTACGTTAATTAAAACAAGATTAAAAGCGCCAAAAATTATTTCTTATACATATAAGGATCCTCAACATTTCTCTTTATATATTTAATATTCGTCGTTATTACTTTAAAAGTATTTAATACACATTTTAAAATATTTTACAGCATCTATCTATTACAGGTCAAGAGATACATTCTCTCTGATAGACAGACGACCAACGGAGCCTTAGAAAGGACAAACTTTGACCACAGAACTAACGAAATGGTTTTTGCCAATCACATTGGAATATTTTTTATGCTATTTATATAATAAACAAAGTGATATATATGTAAAAAAAAGTTTTTAAAAAATTACTCCGACCGTTCTGATGTAGTGGTACGAGTAGTTGCCTCAACGCCGCGCACCGGGGCAGTCGCGGGTTCGATTCCCACTCAGATATTTGTATTTGTGCAAATATTTGTTTCTGGTCTGGATGTATGTCCTTGTGGGTCTCCCCACCGTGCCACGGAGAGCACGTGAAGCCGTCGGTCCTGGTTGTTATCATAGTAACCTGATAACGATCATTACCTATTATAGGGAAATTCTCCGCCAACCCGAAGTGGAGCAGCGTGGTGGATTAAGCTCCAACCCTTCTACATGGAGAAGCGGACTTCGCTCAGCAGTGAGTGACTTACAAGCTGGTACAAGTTACATACAACCTCCTTAGGTACATACTTCTATATACACAATCATTAAAAACTGAAAAGGTAACACAATAATTAAAAATAAATGTTTTTTTTGCATTAGTTATTATTTAAAAAAAAAACTTTTTTCTTATTCATAAATAAATAATAATAATACATAACTAAGTCAATCAGTAAAAATCAGAAAAGATATCTCCAAATTAATTCCTCAGGGAGACAAAACTTTTCCGACAAAAGTTTCTTGGAATAAACGCTGCATATTCTTTGATAGGCTGTATGTTTCCGTCTCTTTCCAACGTATGGTAAGCGATCATCTCTCTCTGTCACGCGTACTCGACCGTATGGTGTGACGCGGGAAATTTTGTCGAAGACTCCACAAGTTTTCAATCATTCTTTGTAACGACTCTTTCGGAACATCGCAATATTATTTTTTTACTTAAGTCGCGTTTTAAATAATGAAGGCAGTGTTATAATTTTAAATCAAAAGAACATCTATTTAATACATATTTATGGAGGTAACCGTGGACACCCAATAACTGATGTGGTGAGGGTAACTTTGTAAAAAATATTATGTTGAATTTGATTAATTACTATCTAATTACCTCTATTTTGTATTTCACTCATTTACGTTGGATGTATATAATATATTATATTATCCGCCAACCCGCACTGGAGCAGCGTCTTGGATTAAGATCCAACTGTTCTCCTATATGGAGAAGAGGCCTTCGCTCAGCAGTGGGTTGCTTACAAACTGATACAGTACAGTACAGTACAGTATACAATATATAAAAGTATGAAAATATTTCTTTTACAAACAACCTGGTGCAAAGAAAAAATACAGCTGCTCTTCTGAGAGTATTTATGATTAAAAAGACTAAAAATATTTGTACAAATACATAATACCAATCCCAGTACCTTTATGAAATTGTATCTATAGTACACTTACCTATCACCCAGATTTTTCATTTAATATTTTATATCAAAAACTCTTTAATAACCATATACATATTATTAATTACAGGTTTATTTATATGATAAATTTAGTTGGGTTTAGTCGCTCTGGCTGTTATGTAGGACATATGACTGAATTTATAATTGTTGAGTAATATATTGACGGTTATTAAGAGTAATTGATGTTTTTTATTTAATTTTTTATTAGAGAGGGCAAACGGACATTCGGTTCACCTGGTGGTAAGTAAAAGCAACATCCATAGACACCCGCTACACCAGAGGATTAGCAGGTGCGTTGCCGGCCTTTAGTGAAGGGAGATGTTCCACCGTATGTGTAGAGGGAAGGGAAGGGTTATGATTGAGGTGTTAAATCATCTAGAAGCCATTCTGAATTATTCAATTCAGAAGATGATTTTAAAAAAAATGAAGCTCCACTTGCAATAATTGCAAAAGTTATTAACAAATAATAAAAAAATAAAAAAAAGCTTTATTTTGTTTGCAAATATCTCAAAAACTAATTAAGATTTTTAAAATATTAAAAAAAAACATTCAAAAAGAGGAGGATATTTTCTAAAAAAGTCTCAACTTTCGGAACTGCAGAAACAATATTTATAATTTTTCCAGAGGGAGAAAAATACAGCCTCAAAAATCATCTAGATGCCATTCCGAATCGAATGACATCTCCATCTTAATTTTCGGAGACTGCTGAAAAAAATTGACCAAAAAAAATGGCACATGTTAACTAGACTAGTTAGTCTAACAAGAATATCGCTATGAAAAACGAATCTCCAATTTATACACAATAAAAAAAAATGTTTTGAACACGCAGAGGAATTAATTAACCATATTATAAAAAATATTTAAGTCATTGACCTTTTAATATAATAGTCGGGAGTTTAGGTGAAGAAACACATCTTTTGTTTTACATTTTTTATAATAAAATGGCGTCAAACAGAAGTTTTAATGGACGTCCTGAACTTCGAAGCGGGATTCTCTTGTAATCTAGTTTAAAATGTATTTCCACGAGTTTAGGATTATTATACTTTTATAGTCTTTTCTTTGTTGTCTTTTTGCATATTGATGTAATTATTTCAAAATATTTTTATTAATATTTCAAAATAAATATACTTAATCGTTGGTATATCTGTCGAACTGATCTGAGCTGAATCCGACTGCTGGACAAAGGCCACCTCTTCATATAGTAGAAGGGTTGGAGCTCCTATATGGAGAAGAGGCTTTCGTTCAGAAGTGGGTGGCCTGCAGGCTGATACAGGACAATCCGTAAAGACAACTAACAAGAGATCGAGAAAGGTGAATAGAGATGACAGTGACAGTGATGTTAAGATTGGAGAACATCAGTTTTAATTTCTGAAACGTAATTATTAAAAGTACCTGAACTGAACTGAACTTAATCAGCCTGTAAACGTCCCACTGTTGAGCTTCAAAGACCGGAAACAAATATTTATACAAATACAATATCTGCTTCGAGCAGGAATCGAACCCGCGAACACCTGCATTGAGTCGACTACTCGCACACGCAAAAGTACCTACCGAAATTAAATTAATATATGTACGTTACAAATAATTTTAATTAAGCGTTTCTCGACAATTCTGACTCGCTAACCACATTCTTGAGAGCTTATTCAACAAAGCAACAAAACAAAATTTACTATAAAGTCAAATAATGCTAACCACTTGTTAGCATTATTTGACTTTATAATAACCTCGGTGTATAGACAGGCGAACATTTTACTGTTATTTATAAGGTAAGGCTATAAGAAGTCATGTTAGGGCTTTTATCAGCAGAACGAGAGAACGAAAGAAAGAGAGAACCATTAAATAAATCAATAAATGCCTCATTCTCAACAGCTCCAAGTAGAAAACAATCCCTGTTGCGGGTTCCGAAGCACAAACACAATCATCCAGATCACAACAATCATCTGGATGGCCTACACAAACATTTATTGCGAGCGGGGATCGAACTCGAAACCTGCAACGCAACAGCTGTTGCTGTATCCACTTTTTTTTTTTTTTTTTTTTTTTTTTTTTTTTTTTTTTTTTTTTTTGTGACGCAGGGGAATCCATTTACGGATGATATCCAGGACGCCCGGGTCGGCAATCCTAGACCTATGTCGGACTCGGCACTTTGGGAGTGCAATACCGTACTAAACCCCTGCGGGAGCCTTCAGCCGCTTTAATTTGGAGGGTCCCGGATCTGCAGGCAACAGGATCCCTCCAGCGACAGGCTGGCCTCGGCGAAAAGGCCAGACTTCTCCTCCATGGGGACTGTCCGGCTCACCTCTGAACAGTCCCGACGACGCCGTGTCTAGCAGGACCGGGTTCCCATCCCGGCCCGACACGGGCACAAGGGCGTTACTGGAGGCGCATTAAGTAGCGCCTCCTACGCACCCCCATTCGTCGCCCGCGGATGGAGGCCACGTCGGCGGCCTCCTCTCTCCTCCGCTCGTCGGCCTCCTTCTGGGACATTACTGTCTCGCAGAAGGAGACCATCGCCTTCCAGGACTCGTCGTCACCGAGCATCGCGGTGATGATGCTCGGAAGCGACAAGTCCCCTCCGAGGACCGACGTCAGACCTTGACGCAGCGCCGCCCATCTCGGGCACACCTCGAGGGTGTGCTGGGCAGAGTCCACCGCCGCGCCACAATCGTGACATTCAGTCGTCGGCTCCCTCTGGGCCGTCCGGCACAGGTAGTCACCAAAGCAACCGTGCCCGGTGAGAACCTGCGTCAGACGGAAGGTGAGGGGCTTGCGTTTTCGACGCATCCACCGCTCAAGGACCGGGCGAATGGCAGCCGTTACGCGTGTGCCGTACGGCTGCCCCGCCAGGTCCTCCCCCCACCTCCGCATAAGCGCTTCCTGCCCTATCCGACGCACCCGTAGGATTCCGTCCAACGTTGGGTTCTCACCAAGAGCCCTCCTACCCGAGACGTAAGAGTAGGTCTCGGCAAGAACCTCCGCCACGAGTTCCCACGGGGGGTCACCGGCTAGAGCAGTAGCTGCAGCCCACGATACCGTACGGTACCCCCGGATCACCCTCACCGCGATGATCCTCTGCGCAGAGCGCAGCGCAGCCTTATTCCTCGCAGTGAGGCGATCCGCCCAAACCGGGGCGCCGTACGTCGCCATACTCCGGCAGACACCAGAGTACAGCTGCCTGCAGGCGGCGCTGGGTCCTCCGAGGTTCGGGAGGAGTCTGCCCAGTGCACTCGCCACCTTTACGACCTTTGGTCCCACCATAGAGAAGTGTGGGCCGAAGGTCCACCCTCCGTCTAGGATGAGCCCCAGATATTTGATTTGGGAGCTCATCCTGACCCTCCCCTCTCCGATCTGCAGGGTAGCCCCCGGTGGGGGTCCCTTGCGTCCGGTCCCGCGGAAGAGGAGGGCTTCGGTCTTATCAATTCTGACACGAAGCCCTAAACTCCTTATGCGGCTGATCACGAGGTCGACTCCGACCTCAGCCAGCCGCGCCGCCTCCTTGAAGTCACGTCCCCGGGAGTAAACGAGGGTATCATCTGCATAACAGATGACACCCATCCCGGGGAGAAGACGGCCTCGCAGGACCCAGTCGTACCCGATGTCCCACAGTATCGGACCCAGAACTGATCCCTGCGGGACACCGCAGCCGACTCGCCACCACTCCACGGACCCCGACCGGTTCTCGAGGCCTACCCTCCGATCGGAGAGGTACGCCTCCAACAGCCTCCTTAGATACGGAGGCACTCCGAAATATTTTAGTGCCTCCCGTATCACCGTGTGCGGCAGACTATTGAAGGCGTTCGCGATGTCTAACGACACCGCGAGCACCACCTCCCTCCTGTGTTCCGCCTCACCCGTCACCTCCCGCAGGCGTTTGAGGGCGTCGACGGTCGACCGACGTGCTCGGAACCCGAACTGAAATTCTGACAGTCCAGGTCCCGAGCCCTCCTCCAGGTACTGAACGAGCCGGGAGGCCACTATCTTCTCCAAAGCCTTCCCGGCTTCGTTCAGCAGCACCACCGGTCGCACCGCCGAAGCCGAATCCGGAGTCCGCCCTGCCTTAGGGAGTAGGCAGAGCCGACCCTCCTTCCAGGCCTCCGGGAACTGGCCAGACCGCAGGCAGCGGTCAAACAGCTCCCGGAGACTGTCGCCGAGGTGCCCGAGAGCAATCGCGAGGACTCTCCCGTGCACCCCATCTGGACCCGGCGACCTTTTCTTACTCTGGAGGCGGGTAATCACCGCCTCCATTTCAGCATCTGTGACGGGTGGCGGAACACCCTCCTCCTCGTCCGGCGTCTGCCAAGCCATTCTGGGGGGCACGAAGCCCTCGGGTTCATCAGGGAAGAGTTCCCCGACGATCCTCCTCAGATGGTCCGGCTGGAGCGTTTCGCTGATGGGGGCCGACTGGGCACGGAGCTTGTTCCGCGCCCAATTATACGGTCGGCCCCAGGGGTCTCTCTCCAGACCCCCAACTAACTCCAGCCAGGCCTCCTCCTTGGCTCGGCATATGGCCTGACGCAGGATCTTCGTTTTCTCCACGTAGATTCTGCGCAGCCTGTCGTCCCTGTTCACGTCCTGGGGGCGTCGCCGCCTGCTCCGGGTATACTGTCTCCTGGCCCCGTTACAGGCGGCCCGGAGACCAGCTATCTCGGTCGACCACCAGTAGAGCGCCCGCCGCGGGGGTGGACGCTTCGCGGGCGGCATAGCCGCTCTGCAGGCAGCAGTAAATGTGTCACCGAGCCGGCTAGCCGCCTCATCCACCTCAAACTCCGACAGCGGCGGGAGACTCCAGCGGCCGACGATTGCAGCCTCCTCTGCCAGTTCCCGGTTGAGCTTGGAGAGTGCCCAACGCGGAAACTGAATTCGCCCTCTGGACAACGTTGACGAGGACGACGACGCCGGACGGACGAGAGCTGGAGACACCTCGAACCTTATGTAGCGATGGTCCGAGAGAGTCTCCACCTCCGTCTCCACCCTCCATCCCTCCACTCTGCGCGCGATGGCCGGCGTGGCAAAGGTGACGTCCACCACGGAACCTCCCGACCAGCGCACGCACGTCTGTACTGCCCCCACATTGAGTAGGGACAGTCCGGCAGCTAGCGCCCACTCCTCCACCTCCCTCCCTTTTGGGTTCGTAACCGGGTTACCCCAAGCCGTGGACTTGGCGTTGAGGTCGCCGGCCACGAACACCTGGAGGGGGGCTAGCTGCCCCACCAGCGGCCCCAGAACGTCGAGAAACCGTTCCAGGGCCGCCAGGTTACGGTTCGGGGAGAAGTAGACTCCAACGAAAGCCACCTCTCCCCGAACCGCCGCCACGTACCCGCGGCCCCTCGCCTTGACGACGAGGGGGGGGCCGACTCCAGGCCTCACCACGATCGCTACCGAGTCATCGGTGTCCCCCGCCCAATGTGGGCTAGGGGGCACGGCGTATGGTTCGGCAACGATCGCAACGTCAATACTCCATTCCGCCATGGACTGCAGGAAAAGGTCCTGGGCCCCGGCGGAATGGTTGGCGTTCGCCTGGAGGACGCTGAGATGCCCAGGCATCATTCGGTCATCTCAGCGTTTGCTGCCTCCACTCGGTTCCCCCCTTGGGACGATTGCGGGGGGAACTTCCCGCGGGTTGATGGGGGCTTGCATGACATGCCCCCCATCACGTGGCCCGCCGGCCTACCGGCGTCCGCACATACCGCGCAATGAGCGGCGGCCGAACACCCGGCGGCTTTGTGGCCAGCCTGACCGCAGCGATAGCACAGTGTGCTGCGGTCAGTGCCAGCTGGGCACGCGGCACCGACGTGCCCTAGTCCCAGGCACCGGAAGCAGTGCCTGGGGCGCGCCTGCAGGAGGTGGACGACGACCTTGCTCCACCCCACCGCTATACTCCCGGCCTGCAGCAGCTTTTTCCCTGCCGCCGCCGGGAGTTCAATGTGGGCTGTCCCCGAGCCCATTTGCCCCACGCGGATGTTCCTAACGTGGACTTGACCCGGGGAACAGCCCCCCTCCTTCGCCACCGCGGTGGCCAGGCGCTCCGCGGTGACCGCGTCGCTCAGGCCTGAGATTCTCATTTCCGCCTTCTTCTCAGGCCTGAGCACCTCCGCCTCATCGGCTAATACCTCTCTCAGGCGAGCGGCGAGGGCATCAGCTTTCTCCACGCTCGTGGAGCCGGGCACCTCGATGAGGCGCGCCCCGGTCGCTGACTGGCGGATCCGGAGCGGGCCGATTCCCAGCTCCTTTAGGTCGATACTGCTCTCGGCCTTGAGCAGAGTCGACCCGTACGTGGCCCCCCTGGCCACTGCCTCCGGCCGTAACTTTACTATTACGGCCGCTGAGCGGGGGAGAGCCAACTTAGGCTTCGGGGCCTCCTTCTTGGCCGGTGGCGCTGAAGCCGCCGGTTTTTGAGTGCCCGTTTTCTTCGCCGGCGGCAATGAGGTCGTCTGCTTTTTCTTTGACGCCTTTTTGCGGCGGACGACCTCAGTCCAACTTGCCACCGGCTCCACCTGAGTTTCGGCCACTTGGGGGGCCGCTTCCTTTGAGGTGGAGGGGCCAAACGCGGTCCACTCCACCTCCTTCCCCTTTCCCTTCCCCTTCCTCTTGCCCTTCCCCTTTCCTTTGCTAGATGCTTGGGGAAGGACGGGGAACTCCTCCGAGCCCGCCTGAGGAACGTCATTCGTCCTAGAGGCCACCGTCCCTCTGCCCTTTTCCGCAAGTGCGGCCCTTGTGGCACGCGCCAGCGGTGCACTGTCCCCAGCCAGAGGAGGGCGGCAAGGAGGGGCAGCCGGGAGCTGGAAAGCCGCCAGGCGGCCTTCAACTACATCGCCGACCAAATGTGCGATCTCCTTCATAAAGTCGGCACTTCCCGGCGAGGATTCAGCCGCCTTTTTGCGGCTATCCTCGAAGTCCCTCCTGTACGACTGGACCTCCTCCCGGACCAGCTGCAACTCGCGCGCGAGGCGTCTGTTGTCGGCCCTCAGTCGGCGGACCTCGTCAGACTCGGTGCGGGCCACCAGGGACACCAGCACCTCCCTGATGGACCCGGCGGCCCTGCTTATTTTAGAGGCGTAACCTCCCTTGAGATTCACTGACTTACCGGTCAGGCCGAGGATCAGATTTAGGTTGGCTTCTGACGCCACCATCAGCTCCTCGGCCCCCCGCCTGTCAACATCCTCGATCTCGATGGGAGTTTCCTCAGCATTGCTCCCCACATCCTTCTGCTTACTAAAAGCCCTTCTTTGGAGGACCGCTTCGAGGCCCTCTTCGCGATCCCGCTCCACGCGCTCCCGCAGTGCCGCTCTCGCGCTGGTAAGCGTGTGCGCTTTGCCTCTTTTAGCCGCCGAGCGGAACTTACCTTTCGCGGCCACTCCCGCCTCCGTCTCCGTGGCGGAGTATTCCGACCCCCCAGAGTACAGTCGTTTCCTCCCCAAGTCTGTCTCGGACAGTGAGGTTAAGGAGATGTCCTCCAAGACCTCCATCTCTCCTTCTGGTTGGCCCTGAGAAGGGCCTTTGGATTGGCCCTGAGAAGGGCCTTTGGGTTGGCCCTGAGAAGGGCCTTTGGGTTGGCCCTGAGAAGGGCCTTTGGTTTGGCCCTGAGAAGGGCCTTTGGTAACTCCTCCTATGCTCTCGCGTATAGGAAGCATGACAACTCAGTAAATTCGCACAGAAAAACAACTTAAACACCCAAGTACAGTTTATCGCGTTCGGTCACCTGCCTGCCACCTGCGTTACCGGGGTCAGGTCAGGGTCCAGGGGAGACGACGTGGACGTAGCAATAAACACTTGGGGACTCCCCCGTTGCTGTATCCACTGCACCAACCGTCATTTATATCAACCTTATGGTTCACGATACGCACACGCAGGGTTTTATTAATAAAACGGTGTGTATCAGCTTGTGAAAATTAATAAAGTCTACGTTTTAATAAACTTTGACATATTTAGAGTAATTAGCTAAAATAACCAATATATTTTAAGTAATTGAAAATAATTAGTAACCTTCGATAGTGAAGACGATATAAATAATCCTAGCTCCATCCGTCCATCTGTCTGTTATCGCAGCCAAAACAAACCATATCTCACATTCTTAATAAAATACTATGATTTTCCACAATCTAAGAATTTATGAGTTTCAGACAAAGATCTATTAATTTTATTTTTCCTATCATCATTATCACTACACATTATAAAACAAAGTCCTCCGCCGCGTCTGTTTGTCTGTTTGTTCGCGAAAAACTCAAAAACTAATGCACGAATTTTCAAAGCATTTTTCACAAACAGATAGAGTGGTTCATGAGGAATGTTTAGGTACATATACCTCGGGCGCAAACGGGGCAGGCCGCTAGTTCCTAAGTATAACAAACGTGCATTTACGTCTACATCAGAGATTTTGCTGCCTTAAACAGAATCACTAAGTACATAAGATAAATTTATATATTTAAACATAATCATTGTATTACATTTTTATGCACTTAAAGTTTTGTATAACATTATTGTGAAAATGGATAGGAAAGTATAAATGCAAGAGTATGATGGTCGAGATGATTTTGATTACCATAATGATGCTATTAGCTTTTTAATTTATATTAATGAGGATATTTAGCATAATTTGTATATTACCTATTTTGATTCGCAGGTATAAAAATTGAAGATTAAGATTGCAGTAGAAGAAGTAGGCTGGGCACATAGCATAGATGGAGTAGAAAGGTTCTCGAGTGGAGACCACGTATCGGCAAACGCAGCGTCGGACAGCTGTCCACGAGATGGACAGACGACTTGAGGAGATTTGCCGAAAGCCAGTAGATGGAGGCTGCTTTGAACCGGTCGCTCCGGAGATCGATGGAGGAGGCGTTCGTTCAACAGTGGACATCTAATGGCTGATATGATGATGATGATATAGAATAAAAATTTTGTAAAATAAAATTCACACACAATTGTCACCAATATTATAAGAATCTTTGGTCGGGGGTTTGAAAACACATACATAGATATACATTTGAATGGCCTAAACAAATATTTGTCACGTACGGGGATCAAACCTACGATTCGAATGCGCCAAATATTTGTCAAGTATTTTATTATTATTATATTAATTGTTTTACTAAAATATGAATTTTTAATTTAACCAGGACGAAATAACTACGAATAATTCATAGCGAATCAATTTAAAATCAATATTTCTTGACTTGTATCTTCTAAGAACTGCTGAAAATTAAAAACTTTTAAACTTAAACGAAATTTTGTCATTTACGTCATAAGCAGATATTAAACAAACAAGGTATTTAAACTTATAATTAATTTGCTTTTATCAGATGTAATGGTTAAACCTCGTTTAAATTATGAGATAAATATACAGCGACACGTACTTATCGTTAAAAATAGAACAACAATGGAAAAATATTGGACAACATCAACCGATAATTTGACACATATTGACAGATATCTTGTATCACAGCTTCTTACGACCAAATTATTTAGACAATTTATCCAAATTGCCTCAAGAGGTGTGTATGTTTTAGCTATGGTGCATACCTTGGCGTTTTATGTGACTTCATGATCTGTATTTACATTTCAGTCGCCATATTTTGCCTGACTTATGCAATGTGTGAATTCAGAATATCTACGACATGTGTCGTGGATTATTTGTCCCGTAATGTACACGAAGGCTCTATTATATTAATCGTAACATAAATGAATTCTAAAATGTAGAGCAACAGGGTTAAAAAATCTGATATTTGTAATATATATTAAATTATCCAATATTTATTGATATCCAGTTTAAAAAATCTAACTCAATTTAAAAAAAAAAACAACCTTACTTTCTGAGATAAATTACCCGTTCCTAGAGGGATGGGTAGTAAAAAGTATGTAATAAAGTATATTTTGTCATGTATACAAACTACTTTTTATAAAATAATTAATATAGTTGAATCGTGAACACAAAGATATATATTTTTTCTGTGTAAGATAATGTTGGGGGGAATAACTTTAAATAAGGTAATATTTGATAATCAGCGATCTTTCTTATTAATTACATTAATATATGTATACAACTCCACTTATAATCATTGTTTAGAACAAAAACATGTAGTTTATAATAGTAATATACTAAAATATAATTCAACCAGGCAATTATAATTTTGTACAGAGTTTTCTGTAATTAAAAGTATGGTAACACTTATAAAAATAAAAAATTGTAACAAGATGGCTATGTAATAAAAAGTTTCTCTATAAGTTTTTGACTGATCCGTTGGCGCAGTTTGCAGTGACCCTGTTTTCTGCTCCAAGGGTTGTGGGTTCGATTCCCGCCCCGAGTCTGGGTGTAATATATGTTTATTTATATGTATTATTTATATGTAAATTTATATGTATATTTATTAAAAAAAATGTATATCAGTCGGCTGTTACCTAAAACACAGGCATTAAGTTGCCTACCTTAGGAACAGACGACCGTGTGTGTGTGTTAAATATATTTATTTATTTATTTGTTTTATTTAAGTTTCTTTTTAATTAACCAACACAAGGTTACAGAATATTTACTTGTATGTTGTCTTCAACAATCATTGTTTTAAGCCATTAAAAGCTTAAAATAGTGTATGTGTGTATGTATGTATGTATAAAATTTCACTCAATAAAACAATAAAGTAAATAACAAATAAACAGAAACTCTACAAAGCCAGTATAAATTTAATTTTTTAATCACGCCATAAAAGAGAATAAAATAGCTTTTTTAAATCTTTCAAAGATTTTTTATTTCTTCATGAGCATTTGCTATAAAGCAAAAAAAAATATTACGACTGGCCTGATGGCTGGAATCGTATCGCTCAAGTTTATTTCGACGCCAGTTTAGCTCGGTTACACATTGTAAGAATTTACCGTTACGAAATTACAACAACTGACAGAAATATCATGCTCATATAATCTATACTAATATTATAAAGCTGAAGAGTTTGTTTGTTTGTTTGAACGCGCTAATCTCAGAAACTACTAGTTCGAATTAAAAAATTATTTTTGTGTTGGATAGCCCATTTACCGAGGAAAGCTATAGGCTATATAAAATCATGTTATGACCAATAGCAATAACAATAAATGTTACAAAATCGGGAAGAAATAATATTTTTTGAGAGCTTCCGTTGCGTCCTTTATTATTTCTCTTCTCGAGACATTTTTTTAACTATAGTTCCACTTTTTAAGTAAATATAACATCACTCACACTTTATTGAGAATTTTCGAAAAATAAAACAGCTCAAAAATACTTTGAACGACGCCGGAATCAAACCCCTTGCTCGGCAGTAATGCTTGCGACCACTCGACCAACGAGGCGGGTACCTACTTTTAGAGTAATTGTTTAAAAATATTTAAGTACGTTTTAAACCGCGGGGCACAGCTATTTTGTAAAATATCCTTAGGCGCTCATTAGAAATAGCTTTAATGTTTATTCCCTCGACGGTACTTATAATTTTTTTCTTATGTTAGCGAACACAATCATTTGATAATTTAATTAACATTAAGCGAGTGGAGCCTCTGGTTTCTGGCAGCACAGGAACGCGTATATTAGAATTCCATTAAGGCCTGGCAGTGGATGATCACTAGCTAACGACGATGACAATGATGATGAATCGTTCGATTGGACTGACCACGTAGTCATAAAGTCAATATTTCTAACTTTACTAGAAAATTTCTAAAGGAAACATCTTACAATATGCTACGAGTTTATGAAAACGACAAGTTTATGGAGACGAAACAGAACATCTTTATTGTTGATCTTCATTCGCTATTTAATGGACGTCCGAATGTCGTTCGTGATTACGTGATTTCGTTTGAAATGTCTCCAGCAGTACATTGTAGTCAACTTCAAAGAAACATTATTCAAACGATTATCTATATTTGTATTTGAATACATAATCACGTAAATATAAATCATATATTTTATAAATATTAGTTATATCTACATAAATATAGTGTTCATTCAAGAGGTCAGCCGTTGTGTGCGCATCACGGAATAGCTACGAGAAAAGTTAACTGAAATCTATTCAGATTTTTGTGTATCTATCCAAGTATTATTAAGCATTACCTATTGACCTATGTCTGAAAAATATTGCGATAACTTCATTTAATATAATTCTTTAATTATTATTAGTTCGACAACCATTCTGGTGTAGTGGTGCGAGTAGTCGCCTCAACATCGGTGGTAGCAGGTTCGATTCCTGCTCGAAGCAGATATTCGTATTTACATATTTGTTTCCGGTCTGGGTGTATGTATGTCCTTGTGGGTCTCTCCACCGTGTCACGATAGGGAAATTAGCAGCCAACCCCCAGTGGAGCAGCGTGGTGGATTAAGCTCCAATCCTTCTCCTATATGGAGAAGAGGACTTTGCCCAGTAGGATGACATTTACAGGCTGTTTCAGTTCAGTTCAATATAGTTATAAAACTCTTAAGAAATAATTTTAATAAGCACTAATTGTTCTGTGATGTGTTTTCTAGCCATGGACAAACAAAGTAAATACTTTCACTGCTAAAAGTAAGTACTGTAAATTCTAGTTAATAATAGATATATCTCAAGGAATTAACTCGATTGAATTTTCAAACTTCTAGAAGTTTCTAGAAACTTCTGAAGATAATATGCATAGATTTTTAAGCTATAATATTTATTAATGTATTTATTACAGATTGGTTGTTTATGTAAATAATATGGACACAGTTAAAATTTCACTCAAGCGTGAGTCAATAATTCAAACAGTCTATGATAGTAAAAAAGATTGTCAATTTTTATTTCATCCCAATGAACTTAGTTTCGTGTCAGTGTGAAAAATCTACAACAGCAGTTAATAGTTAGTTTCTAGTTTTTCAAAATGGCAAAAAATAATGAATTGGTAAAAGTGGTAAAATTGTTATCGATGTAATGGATATTCACTGCTAGTATTGCTCTACATAAGTCTCCTTCATTGATTTCGTTATCAAAATCTACAATTATCGTAGTCTAGCCCCGCCGGAAATTAGAGACTCTTCGTGCCTCGTTTTAGGTCGTCTACCTATCTGGTCGAGTCTATTAACTCGACTTGATAAAATTGGAGCCTTGATAAATATCTGGTGTCTGAATTAAGTTTCCCATATATTGCCTATTCAGTTCGGTGATCTGTTCATACATATCAGGTATTGCGGTTCTTTATTATATCTCCTTTTTCCTTATTCGGTCGCAAGGATATATACCTACAATAACTTTTTCCATCATACGCAGAGTTACCCTGAGATTTTTTATGAGACCCATTATTCAGGACCATGTTACTGAACCGTTAGTGATACCTGGAAATATGCACTATTTGAAGAATTTGGTCTCCAGACATAAAGTGTTTTCGAAGAAGCAATTATAACAAAAATTCCATTCGCTGCCCTGCCAAATTGGTATCAATTGTTAATCTCTTTTTTTTTTGAAAAATAGATCAATTTAATTCAATCCTATATTTTAGTATCTAGATATAATATATACATATTTTTTTTTGTAATTTTCGAGAGCAATTTCATCAAGATCATCAGACACAATCTCTCAGTCTTGCTGATGTTAACTTCTTAGCTTATCTTTTGAAAAACTCTGTCAATTTTATTCATAGTTTTTCATAGTCTCTAAGTGACTAAATAACCCCGATACTGGTATATGAATTTTGATATCAAAATTGTTTTTAATTTAATACCTTAAAGATGTCCACAATTCAACGGTAAATAGATTAACTTCAAAATTTCAATAAGTTAAAAAATTATAAAGAGACTAAATGAGATGCCATTTAAACTTCGAAGGAAGTGTAGGTAGTCCAATAAGCAAGAGAAAGTAACAAAAATGAACCCTTTTACCAGCTTCCAGATATTTGCCGAGATAACTTGTTTTTACGCACCGTTTATTTCAGTAAACGTAAAATGAAACGTAAACATAAAAATAAATTGAACAAAATCGGTAATGTTTTGTCGGTTCTAAGTTCCCAGTTCTAAGTCCACGTATATCAAATAACGGGGTTCAACGTTTTCCCAGTTCTAAGTCCATGTATATCAAATAACGGATAACATTACAATTCTATTAAATTCAGACCAGTCACGAAACTAATTAATATTACACAATACAATATGAATTTGACATCAAACCTTCGCTAGAACTAAGCTCAAGCAGCACTCTTTAACCGTCACACTGATTAAGACTTGTAACCAGTTGTGTGGTAGTGTCAATATTTATAATTATAGTATCCAGAGCTTCCGGAAGAGTGTGTTAACCTTTTAAAAAAAGTCCAATAAAAATTTAATTAAAACAGAAATTATAAGAAAAATATACCTACTTAATTAAATTCATAGAATTAAGCATGCTGTGACACCTTCATAGGCTGTACAGCTAACTTATTTGTTATTTAGTATTAGATATAAATTGTATTAAAAGCGGGGTATGTAACAATTAATTCATTATTCGGACACCCATCACCTCAGTCCCCCGAGATCATGGACGCTGTAAAGGATCCGAAACGTCGGGAAATAATTTTAAAAATTGTTAAACTGTAAAGTTTTTTAAATAAATGCTATAAAATCCGGTGTAGAATTTTAATTAAATTAGATATAAGATTTACTGTATTAGCTACTGGTTGTCCAGAAATAAATAACTAAATAAATCCTGGAGTAAAAAGCAGGGTCAACGCCAACTGCGCTAACGGGTCAATCGAAAAGGCTGTAGCGATCTTAGGTGGCCTAAATATTGTTAATTCATGTTTATATTCTAGACTCGTCTCTGCATTGTTATCTAGATAAGGAAACAAGTAAATATTTACTCGTAATATCTATATAACGATGATGATGACATAAACATTTCCTTTTTTATCGTTATTATTTGTTAAAAATTATATCTGTTTGGACGTGCTAATGTGTATATATTTGTTTCTAATGAAATTAGTTATACTACGGATATCCTATCCTGTCCTACATATTAATATTATAAATGCGTTACTTTGTTTACATGTTTGTTACTTTTTCACGCGAAAACTACTAAACGGATTTCGATAAAACTTTACAATAATATAACTTATACATCAGAATAATACATATTTTGTGTAATTAGGTCGTAATATAACATAGTTTAAAAATTATCACACGAAAACACGTTAGAGACGCCCATACCAGGTCAAGGATCTAGGTATAATTATTGACAAGTCCCTTTCCTGGTCCGGTCAGGTAAATGAAATCTCGCGTAAATTTTACTCAACATTGCATCCCTTACTACACTTAAAGCATTTTTTATCAACTAAGGCCAAGCTCCATTTGGTGAATACCTTACTTTTGCCTATTATTCATTACGGCGATGTGTGTTGTTCGGACCTCAACCAAATCTCTTTGAACAAACTTGATCGATTGCTCAACACCTGTATTCGTTTTGTTTTTGGTTTGCGGAAGTATGATCATATTTCCCAACACAGATCTGTTCTTAAATGGCTACCAATCCGTGAACGTAGGAACTCGAGAATCCTTTGCTTACTCTTCACTCTTTTATTCCATCCTACTATCCCTCTCTACCTTAAATGTAAGTTCTCCTTCCTTTCCGACTCTCATGAAAGATCTCTCCGCTCTTCAAATAATCTATCTCTTTCTACTCCTATTCATCGGTCTGGGTTTATGTCTGATTCATTTGCTGTTTCTGCTGTTCGTCTCTGGAACATGTTACCTGAGTCTATCCGTAGAGCTCCTTCACGTGAATCATTTAAGAGACAAGTTAAGGAGTTCTTCTTAGCCAAAATTTAATATGTGGTGATCTCAATAAACGCTGTGTAATTGTATTTTTATTATTATCGTCAGCTTATTATGTATTAAATATAAAGTATGTTTGTGTGTATATATGTTTATATGTATGTATGTTTTTATCTGTTTATGTATGTATGCATATGTGTATGTATGTATGTATGTTTGTATCTGTTTATGTATTTATGTATGTACCTATTCTGTATATAATATAACGATTGTCATTAACGTTACCTTATTTTTCATTCTTATCTTTTTTTTTTCTTAAAGTGAATTTTATTAATTTTCAATTTTCGCACACCTACAAACGTTCGCTACTGTACGTCCTAAGGTTGGCTGGTAGAGAATGCTTTTAGCATTAAGCCCGCCTTTTGTACAATTCTTTAATGTATTGTATAATAAAGTTATAATAAATACATAAATAAATAAATACCACGATGCTTACGATACAAAAATATCGACTGGGAGTATTTATTACAGTAGCACTTTGCGAGCGTGGGGGAACGTTTTTTGTATGAGAGTTGTACTTGTTGTAAGAATTTGATATGGATAGTCTGAAGCCGGGGGAAGGACATAGGCTACTTTTTGTCAATACAACCGCGCGAGTGAAGTTGCGGGCGGAAGCTAGTAGGCATATAATTCTGCGTCCTTCCAACAATATACAAAACACAAACAATAACCTGATCACGACAAGCTCTGTATGGACCAAACAAATATATGTCATGAGCGGAGATGAAGTCCACGAGCGCAAATGGAACACCACTCTAGGTACTAACCTGCCGCTAATCTCATATAGATAGAATAACATCAGATACAGAGAATAAAAAACTTAATATCGAAATAAATAATCTTTTTTTTTCTGTCTAATTATAGTTTTATATAATTATCTATACATATAATATAATAAAATAGTAGGAAAGTCAAAACTGTACATTGAATATTTTTTTAAGGAATACTTGGGGTATGTTCTACAATCGATACCGAAGCCAAAAATATAGTTTTTTAGAATTTTTGTCTGTTTGTTTGTATGTATGTCCGAGATAAACTCATAATGCATGGATTTACTTCAAATTTGGCACGAATATTATTAAGAAGTCATGTGAACATATAGGCTACATATTATCAGCTACGGGGAACGAGCAGTGAATCTTTATTTCTTCAACGCTTTCTGCAACTTTGTAACAACGTGTAATCTAATAGCGTTCACGCAGACGACGTTGCGGGCAGCAGCTAGTAGTTTTATATAGTAATTACTCATAACATAAACAGTTTTACCTAAGTGCAATAATTATTTTTTTTTTGTTAAAACTATATATGAAAATAACTGTCTCTTATCTATACATATATAAGAGGGCATCTAATAATTACGTGAGAGAATTTTGGCGATTTTTCAGCCTTGTCTCTATATAGTAGAAGAGCTGGAGCTTAATCCACCACGCTGATTCGATGCGGATTGGCGGGTAACTTCAGGTGTCTGTAATAATAACTGGAACCGACTTTGTTCGCTCTCCGAGATCTACAAGGATATAAAACCAGATTAGAAACATATTTACTCAAATACAAATATCTGCCGTTCCCGAACAGAAATCGAACCCGCAATCGCCGACGTTGAGGTGACTACTCGCACCATTACACCAGAACGGTTTTTACGACAGCAATAGAGGTTTCATTTTGATACACCGTCTAAAAGTGGTGCTATTACTCTATAATCAATTGTAGTGAAATCGTAATAATATGTAGAAACAAATATACCATCACCATCACCATCACCACAATATCAGCCGTTGGATGTCCACTGCTGAACGTAGGCAATAATAAATATACCCATAAAACAAAAATATTTTGTTTAACTTCTATTAAGATTGTCTTAACTATTAATAATAATTAATTATAATAAATTTACAATTAAAATAGTGTTTGTTGGTCTGTTCTTACGAAGATTGTTCTATGACACATACAAGCAGAGCAATAATCATTGAAGCCAAAGCAGCTGTTAAAATCGAACAGGTCGGCAAGTCTATAATAATAAAAAGAAAAATTTGTTTGTTAGTTTATGCTCGATACTTTAAAAATACAGAACAGATTTTAATCATTCTTTAGCGATTGACAAACTATAATAGGTACCCAAAATTAAAAAAAAAGGTATATTTATTTATAAAATTAGTTGAAAATTAAAATTTATTCATAAATAACGTGAGTTCAAAATAGAGGGAGGGGTCCAATAAAATCTTATTAAATCTCATTTGAATTTCAATATCGAAAATCTCACGTCAACTCTAAAAAGATATGAATTATTTTACATATAATAAAAAAAATACTTTGAGTGTTAACTTTCCCGCTCAGATGGTTTTCTTTTTTATTTTATTTTTTTCATTGACGCTGTCTGTGCTTTTAATTGTATTAAATTTAAATTTATTCATTATAGTACACCTGAACGTTGCATTATTTGTCCGATTTATAAAAAAAGAACCTTTTAATATTTTTTATTATTTAATTTTAATATTTTACCAATAAATTGATGCTTATAGGCATTTAAAAAGCTATGTCTAATCTATATTAATCTAATGTATCTATAATTGAAAATCTTTAAAAAGAGTGACTACAAAAAATGCACATGACACAAAAATATTAACAAATTAGCTGTCTGTATATGTGACTTCATTCGCAATTAAACATCGACATGTTTGATCGCTCTCCAAAAGGAAATCGCTACAAAAATTTCGCCACAAACGATAACCAGTGTCCTAGCTTTAGCTTAGTTTTAGTCAAATTCATTCAATCGTTCCAACATTATAAGCGGCCAAGATACAGAAGGATAGACAAAGAGGCACAAAAAATAAAAAACCAGCCAAGTGCGAGTCGAAATCGCGCATAAAGGATTCCGTACCAATATCTACAAAAACGGCAAAAAAAAAATCATGTCTGTTGGGAGCTTCATTTAAATATTTGTTTTATTTTAATTTAATTACCTATTCATTTTCAAAGTGAATATATACCTAAATATTCTGTGAATATTTTAATCGTCTACCTGTTGCCGTTATCAATATCGAGCAAAAATGAGCAAAAAAAATCACATTTGTTGTATGGGAGCCCGCTTAATTTTTTTTCTGTTTTTTAGTATTTGTTGTTATAGCGGCAATAGGAATACATCATCTGTGAAAATTTCAACTGTCTAACTATTACGGTTCATGAGAAACAACCTGGCACAGAGGGACAGTTTGACGGACGGACAGCGAAGTCTTAGTAATAGAGTAAAAAACCGTAAAAAAGCTAGTTTTAATTTCAATATCGATACATATATAGATATAGGTTGTGTAATAAAAAAAAATTAAAATCTCTTCAACTTACAGAATTTGATCTATAACAGTTGCATTATTAATCTATACTGATCATCATATACTTAATATAATACATCTATATGCCTATTACGTAGTGCAGTGACCGGCAGAGAAGAATAATTTTGACCTCTTTCTTGCCGAGTTATCGTAAAATGCGAATAAGGTCATAATGATTCGAATAACTGTACACCAACAGCAGCATCACAATCTCTTGCTACAACACACTGCGCTCGACAACACGCCTGCCAAGCGTAGCGAGTATTGATAAACCCCCCTAGAGATGATGGTAGAGGCCTACGTTCAGTAGTTGACATCAAACGGTAAGCTGTTTATTGTATTGATGTATGTACTACATATTTTTATAAATTTATCTATATTTTATTGTAAACCACAAATATATTATAAAAACTAGCTTAAAGATAGTTTAAGAATTTGTAGTCAACCGGTGCTTTTATGGCTAATTAGCCAATAATTTCGGACAACTTCATACTAAAAAGAAAGAACATAACTAAAAGATACAAAAACCTTCTTATTTAAATATTTTAAGCGATTAAAAAGTATAAAAAATACGTACATATAAAAGCTTCCTTTCCTGTGAGCACTTAACACAGTAACACGGTAAGCGATTTAAGCGTTGCCGGTGCACGTCCGCGCGGCGCCTCGCTTCTCACTCACTGAAAGTGTTTCAGCGACCGATTGGAAAAACAACTGAGAACACACTTAGCTCAAAACAATTTTTTTTTTTAAAGATGCATCAACGTGTGTTATGTCAATTAAGCAATCACAGATATAAAATACTTTACACTATTTTAGATCTGAAATGAGTGATAATTACAGATATTGAAAACATAAATATTATAATTGTATGTTAATTATTGTAGTTTTTTATTTGCGTTAATTTAGATGATTTTTGACAGATAACTGAAGAATGATGACCTTCGAATAATATATATAAAACGTAATATACGAGTATGTATAAAATATAATACATATGAAATATAATATATTATAAGATAAACATAATGATTTTTAGGATATAAAATAAATATCAAAGCATTAAAAACAAAACCAATTACCGTAAATTAGGATTAAATTTTAAAATATAGTTTTTGGTAACATTAAAAGCTATTAAATGAATTAATGAATTAAACTATGATGTGAACTGAGACCTGTGAACGTACCACAACGGGACAAAAGAATCTCCATAAAAAAGGGAACATGAACAAATATCAACTGCATATAAATTTAAAATAATTATTTATTTTACAGCTCTGTGTGCCTCAAACTTAAGACACGGTTCACAGGTAACAGAGATGTGGGAGTGAAACTCATTCAGTCGTGAGCGCTAGCATTTGTCATACGTAGAATAAACATTTTTAAAAATATTTCAATCGCGGTAAATATTTTATTTTGTATTATATATATATATATATACATATATATATATATATATATATATATATATATATATATATATATATATATATATATATATTTAATCACAAGGGGTTCAAAATTCCAAGGACATCTGTATCATCATAGCACCTTAATTTCCTGTTTACCTGACTTGTTTTGAACAGGAAAACCTATCGTTGCGGTAACTCCGCATAAGGTCAGGGTATTCGGGAAATTAGTCAGCATTGTTTTGATAGCAATTGGTGTGATTGTTATTTTCAAGGTCACAAATTTTTATTAGCAGCTCAAATTTAGAATGTTATGTCCGCCTTTTGTTCCAACCGTATTTTTTAACATCGATAAAGTTTTTACATTGTTGGTCAATAAAGCGTTTAAACAAATAAATATAAATTACTAGGTCTTGCTCGTGACTTTGCTTGGAAATCCCCTTGGAAATCGTACAATGGGATAAAAAGTAGCCTTGTGTTATACCTATGCCTGTGCCAAATGTTATCCAGATGCGTTCAGCTGCTCCGTCGTGACTGAGTCAAAATCAAAATCAAAAGCAACTTTAATCAAATAGGCCCCACGAGCACCTTCGAATCGTCATTTTACAAGTTATCACTTTAAAGTGATTATTATTTTGTAAAAGTAAAGCTACCACCGATTTGAAATGTAGATTCTGCAGAGAAGAATCGGCAAGAAACTCCGCACTTACTCTTTTGAAAATAATATATAAACTGTGTTTTAATACATAATTAGTAATATCTTGCATGAAATACAGCGCCACTAAGTCCACACATCTTTATCGACTAAGTAATCCTGCATCGAATAATACGCTTTATCTATTAATTTTTTTTAATAAAATCTTTAAATTTATGTTGAAACAATTCCAAAATTGTCAATTGAGTGACAATAATAATCCATCTAACCGAAGTTTCGTATATATAATAATAATACGTATTATCTTTTCAAAATATACGTGTATTATTGGAAATATTATCGCTGTGTGTATTTTAGAGGTGACAACACGAGCATCAGACAACCTCATCTCTGTTATATGCATAATATTTATTAGACTTTGTTATTTTAAATTAAAATAATATATATTTATTTCCAAATATAAATTCATATAAAATTAAATCTTTATAACATTTTCCTTTTACTTATAGTAAAGTATTATAATTATTAAAAAAAATAAAGTAATGACATCAAATCATAAGCACTTTAGCAAGAATAGAATAATTATTATTTAATTAATTAATTATAGTTAATATGAATATGCCGTCAATTCGGAATGTAAATTCTGCTGAGAAGGATCGGGAAGAAACAACAGTTACTCTTTTAAAAACCGTCTATAAATTACTTATTAATTTAATATTATATATTGTATAAATTCATAATTATACATATATTATAAATTATAATAAACTCAGTTATATGCCCTAGAAGCTAGCACTACTAATACACATATTTCTCATATAATCTTATATAATCTTTTACCGAATAATACCTACATAATTTAATACGTACATATATAATAATAATAAGATAACGGCCGCTGCTGAACTACTACTTTGTTATAGAATATTACACTAAAATTAATCTATCGTGAACCACACCGGATCAGTGTAAGTCTCATAATTTCTTTAAAAACTTTTAAGTTTTCCTAGTGACTATCCTTCACTGTAGATCATATGATTTACTATACAATGCCCGTGACCTCTACTGTATCACTTATTAATTTATATAATTATAACAAAGCATTTCATTTTCAAAGGAAAAACCATGAAAAAGATTGAAAACAAAGATAAACTTGGGTTACAAAATTTTTTGAAAAACATGTGGCGCTTATAAAAATTATTGTTTTTTTTTAAGCTTTAATAACTACACATTAAATTAAATTAATTATTAGGTAAGATAGTCAAGTGTCGATGAAATAAAACTATGTAGATTTGATTGAAATGTATCCAATAAATTTTCCGTGATACATGTACAACGGCAGACCTCTATAATTTTATTTATATAGATTATTAAATTAACGGCGAGTTGCACGAAACCGTCGCTAATTATCCGTTAGTTAAGTTGCAATTAATCTTAAAAGTAGTTGATCTCATGATTAATTTAAAGCTGTTGGAATTAATCATCCGTTAGATAGGTCTTAAATTAAACTAAATATTTTTGTTAACTTAATCAGATGTACGTTTTGTGCAACAGATAATCACGATTCTTGTGATTAAATTAGTTTAATAAACACTTAAATTTTAAATTTTTTTCGTGCAACTCGGCGTAAAACCTTTAAAAATCAGTGCCTAGAGAACCTTAACACAAATGTGTGATATATGCGTATATTGTGGCACTGCTTACGTATGTGTAATGTGTATGTCTTATATTACATTTACATATGTGTGGTTTGGTTAAATCTCAGTGATAAATCGTAAGCAAACTAGGGTCTTTACTTGACGCACTGTTATCCTACCATTTATTATAGCCGTTATATTTTATTATTTGTCGTGAATATAAAAATTATGAAAGTTAGGGCTCATACTGAAGAGGTCGTTAACCTTTATATTTTTAGGGTCGAAGCTTATAAATATGATTTTATTTTCTTTACACAATGGTAACTTATAGATTTTTTTATGGTAATAAATTTGTTTTATGGTATGAGTGATAATATTATCAAGAGTTATGTATCTTAATATATAGTTCAAAATAAAAATAATATTTGAAGAAAAAACAAAAAACAATTTATATCTATGTAAACACTAAATTCTCCTTAACCTATCAGTGTTTTTAAAAATTTTGATACATAAAGCGTAGCTGCTTATGTAACTCGGTATTCGGCTGCACGACAATACTCACGAATAAACCTTACAATTACCACCAAAACCCATATTTTGATCACGTAAACATAAAAACAATGACTAACAATAACATTAAATATATGGCCAACAAAAATACAAATACAAAATAGTTTATTGATAAAAGTAAATTTTAAAGTCGCATGGGCCCCTGTACTGGGTGGAATCCCGTATTACTGGGTACCCCGCTCATCCACAAAGGCTCACAAAGATTAAACAAAAAACAAAAATATATTTAAAAAAAATGTAAGTTTGTGTGTGAGAGTGTGAGTGTTTGAGCATGACTAACAAGGACTAACAATAACATTAAATATATGGCCAAGGCCATTTCTGATTATATCTGATTGTTTAAAAACATCTTGTCCCAAAACAGAGCTATAAAACGAAACAACACTATGTTTAAATAAATGAAATCTTATCAAAATCATTTCATCGAAAACAGCTGATCTCGGTCAGAGATAACACACAATGGACGATTTAAAACAACACGTGAGAATTAAAACATAATGCTATCTCAAATTAATTGCCTTCGACCGATCTAATTAACTTTCTTAATTACACTTAAATTATACGTCTAGTATAATGTCTAGATTTTTTTATTCGTTGATTAGTAGGAATTTTCTTTTATTTGAGACGACGGCTTGAGGCAGCGGTTACGGTAGCTCGCTGATACGCTAGGGGAGATGTTTAACGTGGCCTAAGCGTTCTTGCTTGTATTGTGACAGCACGGAACTTTTAAATTATATGTAAACCATGCATTGAATAGCTCGCTTATTAAAAAAAATCGGACCCTACAATGTCACTGAATTAAATTGAACTACGTCATTCTGTATTCTTCCCACAACTGTGCAAAGAGGTCTCTTCTCCATATAGGTGAAGGATTGGAGCTTAATCTGCCATGCTTCTCCACCCCAGTTGGCCGGTAAATTCTCTACCATGAGAAACGATCGCTATCCGATGTCTATATTAAAAAACTGGACCACCCAAATTGAAATAATACATATATTTGATTCAAATGGGTATCAAACTTGCGACCGTAGGCGTCAAGGCTCGCACTATTACACCACAACGGTTGTCATAATATCAGACCATGACTCAACAATTGTTTTGACAAAACTGGCAACGTAACGTAGCTGAAAATGGAAAGTACCTAGTTCAGTTTAATTACATTTCCTTAGATGATAGATAAACATGAATTTAGCATATTTTTGTTTAAATTAAAACACATACAAAAGATGATTTTTTTTTACACAATGTAGAAATAAAAAATCCATAATATAGCTGTCGATGAAAGAGTCGAACGTGCACTTAAACATTGCGTTTAAACAGTTCTTAATATATTTTAACGCGTTACTGCCGATTGTTTTTAACGTAATACATAGATATTTAAAACGAATGTTTTTTTAAATATATATCTATACTAATATTATAAACAAAGAAGGTTCGATTATCTCCTCAAGTCTGGGTGTAATATATGAATTGAACTGATACTTAGTCGATAAAGATGTGTGGCCTTAGTGGCGCTGTATTTAATGCAAGATATTACTAATTTTCTGCAATGCAAAAAAAGCAAAAAACATGATACAGGAATGGTTAGCTACTCTTACCTACGATGAGACGGAGCGATTATTGATGACTTTGGTGTAATGTTATAAACTTTCATTAAATTAACACAGCTACGTGTCAGTGTCGTGTTAATTTACTTCAGTTATATCAACGTAACCTTTATAGAAATATATGGTCATTAAAAATGCGTAATATATGTGTATTGGAATGTATATGTTGTATATGTATATGTTGTATATGTATATATTGTATATGTATATGTTGTATATGTACATATATGTGTGTGTATATGTATGTGTGTGTATGTATGTATATATATATGATATCGTTTAAAGTATGTATAAATTGTTGTTATTCATTGTAAATATTTCATGTCCTATTATTTAGTCAAAACTACTACTAGTATTAAATCTATTTTGATCGTTAGACGAGGTAGCTACTCCTTTTTGGGAATCACTTTCGGAATCCACGATACAAGTTCCCCATAAGGGTTTACTTAGTGTGGACTCCCTTGGTAGTTTTAAGCTAAATTGTACAATATGTGTAAATTTTAAATTGTGTAAAGTGTACTTACTAACTTGTTTTTTGGAAAATAAATATTTTAATTTTAATTTAATTTAATTTTATACTAAAACAAATTTTATATATTATTTTCAGAAGAGTAACTGCGGAGTTTCTTGCCGATCTACATTTCGAATCGGTGGTAGCTTTACTATTACAAAATAATAATCACTTGAAAGTGTTAATTTGTAAAATGACGATTCGAAGGTGCTCTTTGGGCCTATTTGAATAAAGTTAATTTTGATTTATGATTTTGATTTTGAATCAGCCTGTAAACGTCCCACTGCCGGGCAAAAGCCTCCTCTCAATAAAAGAGAAAGGTAGGCCGATAATTTCCCTACCATGAGTAACGACCGCTATCAGGTGTCTCTTTGAGTGTTTTTCGAATCACGTTGGGGAGAAACACGAGGACATACACAAGACAAGAAACAAATATTAGTAAATAAAAAATATCATAATTTGCCTATTTTTGGTGAGATCTGAAAACCAATTTTCTTTTCAGAACAGAAAATCAGGATCTTTCTCTTTTTGTACATTTAAAATAACCTCCAGACATATTTTAAAAAAATGTCCCGTTACATTATTACCATTCATTGCCCGATTTGTCCGATTTTTACTAGATCAGATCACATTACGGTTCGCAGTCAGGCAACACATCGATCTTGCAGCAAATTGCTTCAAATAGGTTCTACTACCGACCGTCTCTTTGGTCGTTATGAACTTTATAACGATACTGCTTTATAATGACTGGTTCTTTTTACTCCCAATTAATGATATTAACTTGTCCTATTTTATGTTTACTTTGTCTCATATTTAGCATTAACATGCTAAATTAGAATTTAAATCATCGATTACTTTTTATTGGATTAACTAATACTTATTACCAAACCCTTCTCCCTCTTTGATATTTTTTACACCATTTCTACCTTCCTTTATCCTTTTAAACCAACAATGCATTTGTAGTTCCTGTGAAACTGTAAAAGTTCATAAAAAGAGGCGATAGCTTGACCTCATGTGAACCGACTGCTCGTTTACTGCTTTACTGTAAAAGTAATCTTATCTGTGCTATGCTAGAACAGCTTGTAAATTAACCCACAGCTGGGCGGATAGCACTTATACAGATTTGAAACCAATATCTTTCTTATGATGTTTTTTTTTTACCACTGAGTACGAAATTAATTTAACAGACATTAAGGATTGGAGAATCTTCTAGCATAAAATAAGTGAAAGAGAAGAATCGAGAAAAGTAGGATGTTTTAAACCTTAAGGAGAATTATAAAAGAGGATTTAAATGATTTGATTTAGGTATTTGGTAGAACTTCAACCACATAAGATTGGAAACCATAGCAGAGTCTTGGCGATCGATAATAATCCATTAGTTCTAAATAAAGCTACCACGTGATTGGAATTTAACCGCATCAATGATTGTACTGTATTTGATTTTGGGTTAACTTTTAATTTAGTCAATGTTCGTCAATGTTGTTCGCCACGTTATTGATTGGGAACGTAACATTGAAACATTCGAACATTTGCAAATATAACAACTTGTGTATTTGTTAAATATTATAATGGGAATGACAATATTTGTATCTAAGACTGGCTTTACCTGCGACTTCTGTCACGTTTAGACATATTCGCTTTCATTAAATAGATTTCATAAAAATTAGATTTTTTTTTTTGCTTCAATGTCGATTAAAGAATTTCCCCCAAATAATTTTCAAAATATCTTCAATTTACAGATTGGAACCTGTTACAATTTTATTATGTGTATAGATTTTTATAAATATTTCAATGTTTGATGTAAGTTTTGTTGTCATTGTCATACCACTTACCACATAGCCTATGTCATTCCCTAGGCTTCAGACTATCCGTATCAAATTTTTACAACAGCTCGGTAGCAAAAACTCTCATCCAAAAAACGTTCCACGCTCATAGAGTGCACAGCAATAAATGCTCCCGTTCGACACTTTAGTGAATTCTTACAAAAAGAAGGTCGTAAGCGCCGTAGTATAGGCGTGACTTACACGTTATCTCGTGATAATTTTTAAACTATGTTATATTACAAGCAAATTACACAAAATATTTGTAAATTGTAGCCTACATGTTATTCTAATGTATAAGCTATATTACTAAAAAGTTTCATCTACAACCGTTCAGTAGTTTTTGCGTGAAATACTAACAAACATCCAAACAAACTTTCACATTTATAATTTGAAATAAGATAATAGAATTTTATTGTGGAAATATGGGTATGTTTAAATGTTGTATTAGTGTGATTGTACATATGAATATAATTTATTCGTTTACTTTGCCATGCCACGAATCGCCACAATTTATAATTTCAACTTATGAAATTTATTTTTACATATTCATTTCAAATTGAATTTCACCTGAATCCCATATCCTTATTGCTTACATTTAAAATAGATCCGGAGCGCTGTTCGCTAGTCAGAGAGCTCGACTCATATTGCAAACAAAAGAAGGTTCAATGATAAAAGCTTTACACACATAATTCCCGTATCAGGAGTATTCAGGGATTTAATGTCCAATACAATTGGGGTGCGATCTACCTTTTGCGAACGAGTTTCAGCTAGTTACAGCCAGATTTTACTAGATTTTTCCACTTAATATTAAGTAATATTTACTTTCTTTTTTAATGTAGTTTCTTTGGTTTATGAAAAGTATTGTTCTTATATAAATAATAAAAATAGCTACCTAGTTACAAAATAATCAAGATGAATTTATTTTTATTTTTTCTAAAAAATAAAAATAAATTCATCAATTCATCAAATTCAATAATTCATCTGTTTTTATGTGATTTGATGGTTATATATGAACAAATGGTATATACAGTATACCGACACTTGTTCTGCTGTAGTGGAGCGAGTCCGATTCCCACTCGGGGCAGGTATTTGTGTTTGTACAAATATTTGTTTTTTGTCTCATGTATATTTGTCTCATGATAGGGAAATTACCTGCCAACTCTCAGTGAAGCAACGTGGTGGATTAACCTCCAACATGTCTTCCATATGGAGAAAAGGCCTTTGCCCAGCATTGGAACGTGATTTTAATATTTTTTTAAATATGTCTACAATTTTATTTATACAAAATTATTGGAAAACACATTTATCAAAGGATTATTCCAGCTCCAGTCCTTCATCTTTATTTGAGACAAAGCTTTTGTCCTGTATAAAAAGAGGTCGCTGCAAAAAATTCTCATATCTCTGTCAAGATTATCTTGTATAATACTAGAGACAGAAACTTAGCCTCATTAAATGGAATATGTTTTACGTTATGTACTCATACAACATGTCTCACGCGGCTTCATCCGATATGAATTGTTGTATTTATTTACCAGATTCGTTGACGTCCTCAGCAAATAGCTTTTAAAAACAAACTGTCTAATACAAAAATAACAATTCTCATCAAACTGATAGGTACTTAAGCTAGCATTCAATCCTTCAATGATTAGGAAACACAAAACACATAGATAAACACCAACACGGCCACAAATTTGACTGACCTTTCCAAAAATTTGTTAGTATAGGTATAGTTGTAACCTGCGACCAAGTGGCAACTACTTCACCAATCCCTCGTCTAAATTAAAATAAAACATACTTACCCAAATATACCACCACAACCACATCAGCCTTTGGATGTCTACTGCTGAATGTAGGCCTCCACCATCATCTTCGGGGCGAGAAGGAGGGGGTTGCCGATTCTCGCGACCATATCAGGATATAGTGCAGGATATGGTGACGTTGCGGTCCATCACCATCCTGTTTTGGTGGACAGTTGTTCGCACCACTTTACCTTTAGTCGGCTTTCAAGACAGCTCGATAAGAATAGATCGGGACTATATTCATCTCTGTCAGTCACCGCACGGCGACAAAAATTTAATCGATTTAAAAATATACAAAAGTATTCAAACAAAAAGTTTACATTACATATCTTATTTAGACGTACACAAATACAAACGCACAGATAACGTCTATATCACCCATAAATATATTTGTCATGAGCAGGAATCGAACCCGCGATCGCAACTTTAACAGCCAGTAGCCTTA
This sequence comes from Euphydryas editha, assembly GCA_036937285.1. Taxonomy (NCBI): domain Eukaryota; kingdom Metazoa; phylum Arthropoda; class Insecta; order Lepidoptera; family Nymphalidae; genus Euphydryas; species Euphydryas editha. Next base: position 1,640,049 of record JAUPFZ010000017.1, on the reverse strand, counting down.
AAGACATATAATATACGTATAAACATACAGTTGGTCTCTAACGCTTTATATTCGAAACGCTAAAATTTTATAACACGTATAAAATTGACTTTTTCATCCCTAGAATCAGATTCACTCAGCACCCCTTAATAAAATTACGTAATAAAATATTTTACCTTCGCGCCCTTTCTAAATTGGGTTATCAACAACCTGAAAGCAATACAAGGGTAGCGTAATAATAACGATACGATGTACCGTTGTGAAGTGAGAATTGTTTTTTTTTTCCTTTTGTGTTATGTTAAGCTCGTACGAAAGCAATAATAAGGAGAAAAAGAAAGAAATAAGAAGAAGAAAGTATAAGGAGAGTCGCCGTCCAATACTGTATATATATTATTTATAAGTACATTAATTTGTGTTTAATTTGTTGATAATAATCCAAAATTATATTTTTCACCTTTTTGACGTGATAACGTCTTGCAAATCGATGAATGCCGGCTGCACGCACAAAGAAGTGTCACGTGTCGCGAGTGAGAGCGCGGAACAAGCGATAGAGAGGCACGTTCGGCTTGTGAATGTCAAAGTCAAAATATTTTATTCAGCATAAAACTATTACAATTATTTACTGAACGTCATGAGTCTACCACCAGTTCGGAAAGAAAAAGCCTCTGACCTGAGAAGAACTGGCGAAAGAAACTCAGCGGGACTAATAATATTTATTTTTTTACGTAATGTTTTTTTTAACGTACATTTAAATGTATTATTAGTATATTATATGAAATGTATATTGAAATGTACAAAGTATATTTAAATGAAAAACAATAACGCAGATCGGAGGATCTTAAATATCACACATGTATATAAGTTGTAAATAAATTGTTAACAGCACATTGTTACTTGTAGTTAATCAAATGTTTATTTATCGAAAAAAAATGTAATTAATTGAATCAACTCATTCTTTGTATTATACAAAATAATAATAACTCAGTGATAATAATTCAATTGAATTCATAAAAGTAAGCAATTTTCTTTCAATGTTTTCTTATGACATTATCACGTGAAATTATCGTCCGTTAACCGACTTTACAGACAACCAATTTTTATTATTATTTACATGCTCTATGTGCATCAACCAAATGTGTAGATCAAAAAACTGATTTCGCTCCAATCCTTATTTCTATATAATTTAGTTATTTTGAGACAACTTTCTGTTTTACATATTAATTATAACATAATATTTTGTAATGTACAAATTAACCCCAACTTTTTCCTTATCTTTCAAAAAGAACCCTTTTTTTAAGAAATTTCCTTAAAAATGTTCCTTATCTTTTAAGAAACAACGAATCATGGCGATAGAAAAGAATGACAGAATAGATGAAATTTGACATTCTTCAGTAACTGTTGCTTAATTCAAATCATCCATGAAAAAGTTTTTTTTTTTTGTGTGTGTAATTATATTTACTCGTTTGCTTGATTACTGTGAAAGTGATAACCTTGCATTGTTTTTTTTATGCACTCTTTCCGGAATTTTTTCCTAAATGTCAATAAAGGTTGCTTATAAGCAATAAGACCGCATTTTTTTACTTTTATATATTTAAAATTGTTCTAAATAGTAAAATTTAAGTGTGCAATAGAGGTTTAATAATTATAATCTAGAAAATTCTTATACAAACGAGTTCAAAGAGACGATAAAACTAATACTATTTTTCTTAATATAGATACACGAACAGATAGCGAACAATACATTTATTTTCGAATCAGAATTTCAGGAGATCGTATTTTAAAAATAAAAATACTTTTGATGTGCTGTGACGTTTTCAATTATTAATTGTATTACGATAGTGTTTTAACAACAAATAAACTCCTCTAACGTTAAAACAGAGTGGGAGTTACACACACGCACCGATGCCAATGATTCGCTATTATACTCGTAAATATAAAAATAAAATATCGTAATTGTGTTTTGTTTAAAAAATAAAACTAAAACTTATGGTTGAAAAAACATGTATTATGTATAACTTATTTTTCTTATATTATATTTTTCAAATATTTCTTTTCCTAATTTTAATTGATCTGTATAAACGTCCCTCGACCTCCTCTATATGACTACTACATATGGAGAGAGCTTTGATCTCAATTCACCTGGTCCAGTTGCTCATCTGCAGGTTAACAGATAATTTAAAATAATACTAAAAGTAGCGACAGTCAAGGTGTATGATAATAAACGGGTACGATGTTTTAACCAGTTAACTATTTCGACTTTGTTGAAATATGTATGGAAGGAATCTCTGGGTGACCAGTCGGACGGGCAGCGCTCGCTGGTGGCATTGTCGCTGATACTGACCACGTTGCTGTTCAAGCTGGCGCCGCTGTACTCATTGAACAAGGTATTATATTCGTCATAACATAAAACTTTAAATTTTTTTCATGACGAACATATTCATCAATATTTAAATTTATATTTGTACGGGTGCTTACCGCGTTTATAATTTTGTTGACTTCCCTATATTTCGGCAATGTTTCAATCGCCATGATCACGGGAAGACTGACGTACGGAGATGGTGGATGGTGGCAGATCAGAAAAATCTGTCTACCCTCTTTCTTCTTCGTTGTGGTCGACTAGTTTCGGCACACGGACGCACTTGTTCACTACGGCACACTATACTAAAAGTGTCTTTTTTGGACTCTGAGCACCGATACCGTGACACATTTTCACACAAACTGAACAAGTGTATAAATAAGTAAGTATATAAATTTAAATAATAATATAAGTAATATAAATTTAAATATGAATAGTGATCGCGTTAGTTTAAAACAATATATTGTATATTCATCAATAATAGTTAACTGGTTAACCCACCTTAATACTTGCAAAGTATGACGGAGATTTATATTCTATATCGCTCCAACAATGAATATTATTTATATTTACCCTAACCTCATATATCAAAATCTATCAACCTAGCTATAGGGAAAAATATACAATTACACACTCTAAGCACCCTTTTCTGTCACGCTCTAATAATTACTGCGCTGGTTGTTTATTCAGTATAAGATATAAATCTGAACAATACTAGTACTTATAAAACTCACTCACACAGACAAACAAAATTCTATATATAGCATGTTAACATGTATATTTTATAGATACACTAGCGGCCTGCCTTGGTTGTGTCCGGGGTATGTATATGTACCTAAACATTCCTCCTGAATCACTCTCTATTGGTGAAAACCGCATGAAAATCCGTGCAGTAGTTTTTGAGATTATCGCGAACAGGCAGACGCGACGGAGGACTTTTTTTTATAATATGTAATTTATTGACAGTAAATCGAGCTTTCATATCGTAATGTATTAAATATGAAGGAGACTTATGTTCTTACTCATAATATAAAACTAGTCATAATCGCAATAACTATCACTATCAGATATCTACGGAAAAAACCGGGACCAACCGCTTTACGTGCTCTCCTAGGCACGGTGAGGAGACCCACAAGAACCTAGACCAGAAACAAATATTGACATATAAATATCTGCCCTGAGCGAGAATCGAATCCGAGACCGCCGATGTTGAGGTGACTATTCGCACCACTACACCAGAACGGATTTTTTTATGTATTTATTTGTAAACATACAGCATAAAATAATAACATTTAACAAAAAAATAAGCTTTCCATAAGCCGACAAATTGTTTACGACACTAAAACATGAAGTGAAATTAAAAACAATATTAAATAAAACAATAAAATCAAATTACAAGTTAAAGAAAAAACAAACAAAAAAAGAATTTTATAACTAAATAGTTATAAGTACTCTCGTCCATCCACTCTAGATTAAGATTCATAGAATAAAAAGAGACGCAAACTCAGCGCCTGGTCGGCCCTCACATCTTCTGGGCAATATTGTAATAAAATAAAAGAGAACATTAAAGATGTAGCCTCTAAATCGGTTACACGTCTTACATTTTTCTTAAATATTAATTTAAATTCAGTTTAGTATAAATTGTTTACAAAATGCTCCGAAACCAAAGTAAATACAAAATCCCCCAAGTAAATACAATACCTATTTATGACAGCAGAAAAGCAAATAATATGCCGGTAAAACTTAGTACAGAATTATAAACTCTTGAACTTCACCGACATCGTTAATTAATTAAGTTTCCCCACTATTGGCTCATTATTTTTTTATTACGTTCAAACAAAGGAACGCTTAATTACCCTTACTAGTAATTTTCCTTTAAGGGAGAACTAAATAAATTTCTCGATCTTCATGTAATTGTTCTAACAGAACTGTGGGATGAGGTTACATTTCTAAATCTTTGAATTGTAGTTATCCAAATAGTCACATAAGAATTTCTTTTCCGATTTAGTAATTGTGACAAGTCTCATGTGGTGACCGGCAGAGAAGAATAGTCCCGACCTACTTCTTCCCGAGGTGTCATGTAAGGCAACTAAGGCCATAATGGTGCAAAAAAAAACTGTGCACCAAACAAGATGGCAGCAGCGTTACAATATCTTGCCACAGCACGCTCGCTAAGCCGGCGAGTTTTGGCTCAAAAATATCAAGAAAAATCGAAAAGTTTTGAAACAATAGAGTGAAACGACCAAAGGACATGAAAAGACAGAATAGGTATATGTATAATGTTTCGAATTATTTTATAGCATATAAGACATTTATAAGAAGACTGGGTTGTGTACATGGCTTTGATCGTATGATTATTTAAGAGCTTTCTCAAATATCCACGTTATACATAGAAATATTCCTATCTGGTAATACCTAAGATTAGTTCTTTCTATGAAGCCAACACTCACTAGCTTTTCATATAAGTAATAGCTGTATAGATAATATATACCTATACATGTGTATATTTGTAAAGATAATAATCAGTTTTGCACACACGTCAAAGTGTGGAAACAATAAAGCATACGTTTCACTTATCATTCAAAAGCATTCTACGCGCAACAATGTTTTGTTTTGCTACAACAATACAACATTGCGATGAACTGACAACTGGAGAACAAAGTTTTGTTAGTCGGGTGCAACGGGCCTGCTGTTCAGGAATCGTTGAAGTTAAATGTTGTTTCGAAATCAAAGATATATATATTTTCAACTACATTAATTGCTTTGAAATCCGTGATAATTAATGTTTCTCGCCTATGCCATTCGGTTATATAAGGATTAACCTCGAAAATATAGAACTATTATTATATACTATATAATGGTCGCCAAGTGGTCGAAATTCGACCTAATCTATAATTGACAGCATTGTCAACATCATAAAAATATGATTGCGCATAACGTCATGCGATTGCGCATTGGACCTATGTGTGTGAGCCGTAGTGTGTGTAGTGTTTTTTATTTTTATTTTTATTTTTTTATTATTAATGTATTTTTTGAGTATTATAATAAAAATTTATTAGCATTCTGCACTTATTATCCAAATAAACTTTAACTGTGCCAAATTTCATACTTCTCCGTCCGCGTTTTCCTGAAAAGGGGTACAAAGTTTTTGCTTCACGTATCGTACGATATAATTATATAGATTATGTAACTTTACTTAAGAACATCATTAAGTTTAGTCGTGGGCATACAAGTGGTGCTTTTTACTCCAAGTATTTTAAATTCTGTAAAATTTCGTATAAGTCGTAACTAAGTTCAGTTTACATATTATGAGCATTCGAATGTAGCTGCGTCAATTAAAAATCTTGAATCCTGTGATCTCGGTAGATTTCTTAAACCTCAAATTCCGGGACTTAAAATTCTTGAAGATAGAATTTTTGGGATTATCACAATATTGAAAAAACAGTTTTACATACATAACTGTAAAAGGGAAAATTGTTATTGAAAAACTTTTTTACGCAACAGATAAATGTAAAAAATAAATTTACATCAACAAATCGATTAAAATACATCGGGGGTGCCTACTATTATTTTAACTATCTGATGAGTTCAGTCTCGCGGCAGTCATGCGGCAGTCGTCGACCGAGTAACACGTTCTTACCGCTTTGTTGTATACTCGAGTATACGACAGTTAATAAAAGTTATCGTCGGCGCGCTCGCGCGCTGCGGCTTGTTATCGAGTTGATTGATATGAGTGAAGCTTCTGTTCAAGATGGCGAGGAGATAGTTAACAATATTAGTACTATTAATAATGAGAGAACAATATAGGAGAAAACAGGTTGATTCAAGAGGAGGATTGGACGGAAGTTAGAAGAGGAAAAAAAGGAAAACTGAAAATATTAATATAAGTATTTCAAGTAAAGTGATATTACCAAAACAGTTTACACTAGCCCGATTGTTTCTTGCTGAAAACATAGCAAGAATTCATAGTGTTAAATATTTTAATGCTTTTAAAGTTATTGTTAGCCTTGAAGACGAAAATGATGTAGAAAAATTGATTGCATGCCAAACTTTTAAAGAAAAAGAGTGAAGAATTCAGAAAACTTATGAAGTTAACGTGTCTTATGGTGTTATAAAAGATATAGACATTGATTTACTAGACTCAGATTTTTTAGAATGCATTAGAAATTGTAATAACGAGCCCCAAGTTATATCTGGTAAAAAGTTAAATCGGAGGAATCCCGAAACGGGGTGGCAACAAAGTGAAACAGTTCATGTATATTTTAAGGGCAGCTCGTTACCTTCAATTATTAAGATTTATAATCTGAGAGTTGCTGTGGAACCATTTGTGTTTCCCGTAACGCAATGTTCACGATATTGGCGTTTTGGACACACTATAAAAATTTGTCCATCACATAAAATATTTTGTCCTAAATGTGGGAAGAATCACCCTAATTGTGAGGCCACAACTTTTAAATGCATAAATTGCAAAGGCAATCATATGTCTTTAGTTAAATCATGCCCAGCTAACTTAATATAAAAGAAGATCAGAGAGCTGATGGCGGAGTTCAACTGTACATATAAACGAGCACTATCTATGTATGTGCCAGATACAGGAAAGACGAGTCGTGTTCGTTGATAGATAGAATTAAGAGCATTATTTTTTGTAAGATATTGAAGTTTAAAAAAAAAGTGTTATTAGTCTTTTAGTGGATTGGTACGTGTCTGCTATAGTCGACAATTTTACTGATATGTCAATACTCGAAAAGGTACTAAGTAAAAATTTTGATTCTTCAAATAGCTAACTTTAATAATTTCTCTTCTGTTGAGATTATTGTGTTACAGTGGAACGCTCAAAGTTAAAGACCAAAACAGTTAGCGTTCAAACATTTATTAATTGATAGTAAAATACTTATAACTGTAATTTGTGAAACCTGGTTGGATCCAGATAGTCGACTTAAAATTAATAATTATAATGTGTTTAGGAATGACCGACAGGATAATTATGGGGGTATTTATATCATTACACATAAATTAATCAGAGCTCAAATTCGCAATTTTATTCATACAAATTTTACAAGTAAGTGTTTTTTATTGTAAAAATATTGAAGATGTACTTGCTATTTACAGTCCTCAGTGGGTACAAACTCGGAAAACTCATTGGAGTAATATTTTTTCTCAATTTAACAACAGAATGTTAATTTCAAGGTACTTTAACGCCCACCATTTTTATTGGTCTTATAAAACAGATTTCAGAGAATACCAAATCTATGATGCTATAGTCGAAAGCAACTTAGTATATTTAAACGATGGTAGGTCTACGCGTATAAAATTAGTAGCAGACAATTTACAACAAAGTTCCCCTGATATATTGTTTTGTACTTCTGATATAGCATGTAACTTTAATTGGCAGGTAGCTAATGAGACTCTAGGAAGTGTGCATCTCGTCATTAAAATCTCTTCTAGCAATATATTTAATTCTAATTTGTTAATTAATCGCAACTTCAAGTATGCCGAATAGGAAGCTTATAAATCTAATCTCGAAAAATCTTTTTCACACTTTGATCTATCTGGAGATCCACAATTTTTTTACGATAATTTTTTAAAACATATTAATAATGCTGCAGATATTTATATCCTGAAATAAAGATTAATTTGAATCCATCTAGTAAACCTTGTTTCATTCAGTAGCTAAAAGAAGATTGGCACTATCAAAATTTAGGAAAAATCCCTCTCCCTCAAACTTAATAGCCCTTAAAAAGTGAATCAGAGAATCTCAAAATTTAATACAAAAGGCGGCGTCTGACAATTGGAAACAATTTTGTTATTCTGTGGACGAGTCTACTTTTGCTACTGAAATGGCTAAAAGGAAATAACGTGCAAAATACTTTTGTCGATGAAAATAAATGTGAAGCGTTATTAAATAACTTGTGCCCTGCGTATGTTTCTCCTCCTAATCCATTATTTAAAACAATCAACTTAAAGCTAGAATCGCCATAGCTTAACACGAATTAGAGTCATGTATTAAAGACACCGCCCCGGGCTGTGATAGTATATCGTTTTCAATGATAAAAAAACTACTCGTTAATGTTAAAAACATTTTACTTTATTTGTTTAATATTTTTCTTAACACAGGTTTCATACCATTTTAATGGAGAGACATTCACGTTATTCCAATCCCCAAACCTAGCTGAGATCCATCCCTAGTTTCATCTTTGCATCCTATAAGCTTAATGTCCTGTATCTGCAAAATTTTCTATTCCATTATAAACAGAAGACTAGAGTAATACTTTGAAAATAAGGGCATTTTTTTCGACTGATACAGTAGGGTTTAGAAAATCAAAGTCATGTCTAGATATTTTGGCTAGATTGATTACAAGGGTCCAATCAAGTTTTTCTAAGGATTTGATAACTCTAGCGTGCTATTGATAACGTGTACAATAATATCAATATATGTTTGCTTCTCGAAGTTTTTGATAATACTGGTGTTGACCTTAAAATATGTGAATACTTGTGGAACTTTTTAGGCATGAGGAACTTAAAAATAAGACAGGGTGTTAGTTTTATATGTCAATGTACTGCACAAGGTCTCGCACAAAGCGATCCTTTATCTTCTTTACTATTTAACGTCGCTACTCATGCTATTTGGAAGTCAGTTCGAAACGTTTTTGCTTTCCAATATGCCGATGACTTTACACTATACGTGACAGATAAAAACATAGCAACCGTACGTTGTTTGTTTGTTTCATTAAATTAATAGAAAATTTAGGACTTAGTGTGTCTCCTACACAAAGCAAAATATGCGTTTTCAAAAAGGGCCACAACAAAAATAGTGTTTATATATCGATTCACGGCGTGCTATTGCAGGAGGTGTCTAATGTGAGATACTTAAGGATGGTACTTGATCGTTCGTTGAAATGAACAAAACACATTAATGCACTATCTGAGAAGACACATAAATTTTTGAATATTTTAAATGTATAGGCTGGGTCGGGCTCGGTCGGCTACATGGCTAGTATAAAAATTCGATTAAATTTTGGCAGCTTTTTATACAATAATACTAGTAAATCAAATGTGGTTAACTTTGCGTGTAATTGGTGGATTTGTTAAAAGCACCCCGATTCACGTGATGGAGAGCGAACTGTGTGTGCAACCTTTACAAATTCATCAATCATTCCTTGCTGGAAAATTCTGTTTGAGAGCAATGTCAGCATTAAATAACGAAACTATAAATGTCGTAAATGAACTAAGTACACTTACTACACGTAGATACTGGAGACATAAACAAGTTCCAATTTTAGTAAATATGTATTTAAAATTAAAAAATATGAAATTCTACACAGCGGTATATCTGGATATGTATACATTGGACTTTTGGATAAATTGGTATAATTTAAGTGATGTAGTAAAAGACTGTTTTTTGTACCGACATTGTATTTTGTACCTTATAATTTATACATATTTATATGATAAATAATTTATTTAGTTTATTTAATAAATTGTTTATATAGTTTATATAATAAAAAAATAGAAAAAAAAATAAGAAGAAAAAGAAAAAAAGGGAAAAAAGTCAACTTATACATGAAGTGCGGGCTGAACTTTGTCTTTGTTTTTCTCAGCTCCCACTGGGCATTGGACGGAAATATTTTACAGTGGTAGTACCTACCCACATACTACCACTACACCAAATTTCATTCAAATCCGTTTCCCCAAGGTCGTGCCGTCTTTGTAAGATAGAATCTCGAGTCTTTGCCGAACATCCATCTACCTGCATAAACATTTCGCGGCACTTGAAATATGACAAACATGATCACGGGAGAGCATGACAAACAATCAATATTGAAGTGACATACATATCATAATCGTTTCACAGTTGTAGATCGGTGGACGTACTTTATAACTATTCTTTGTGACAATTTTGTTTTACAATTTTAATTTATTTTTTTATTCAAGTTACAAACAAAGAACAAAGTATAATAATAAAAAAAATGTAATTTGTAATTTAAAAATTATACAATTGAATAATTGCTAATAAATAGTGTTTTAGTTATAGGTAACACAACGTTTACAGAAGCAATGGCTTAGTTTAAGAATAATAAGTTAAGCAAGCGTAGCGTCGCGTCGGACGGGGTTCCCCGAGATGGACTTGAGGAGAGTCAGCGGAAACTGTTGGATGGAGACTGCTTTGAACTGATCGCTCTGGAGATCGATGGAAAAGGCCTTGAACATCCAATGTCTGATATGATGATAATGATGATGATAAAGTAAACACCAATTATACTTACAAATATGATGATATGATGAAGATGCCACGCACGCACGCACCCACGCACGCACGCACATGAGAACTAACTGTTATATATTTAAGGCTTACATTACAATAATACGCCACGATGACGTAAATAATATGTAATACTGTATTATTTCGAACAACTCAATTACGTTCATGTTACACTCATTCATACATATAACACACAATAAATACATTCCTACATATGGGATGGGTGTCGTTCATCTTCATTAGTTCCTTGTTACTGCACTAAGACTTCAGGCGCTCACACGTCTTTTCTACTTAATTGGTCTATTCCATATTAAGTAGTGAAAGTTACAAAAATATTTAAGGAACTAGGAAAACATTCCAAATAACGCTCATTTTATATTAACAAAAGTCTTTTTATATTAAGAGATAAGGTTAAAGATTTATCTACTACGACGCTCATCTGCGGTTCGCTAAATAAGCATGTCTTAAATTATTTTCAAAACATGCAAATTTTGAGTTCGAGATGAACTTAAAAGACAAAATTAGTAATAATTCAACCTGATTTTTAATTATCAATCGTGTAATTGTCTTATTATTCTGAACCATTGCGAGTCAATATGAATTAAATCTATTAAAATCTAATAATATATACAAAAGAAATAATAAAACAAAAGAAAGCAAATTTTCATTCATAGGCTTCCAAATGGACTCATCATTTTACCAAGTATGTAAAATTTTTTTTATTTATTTATAGTTATTGTGAAGCTATAAAAAATTAAATTGTTAAAAAGCTATCTTTATCATTTATATAATAAGCTCGCGTTAATTTGAAGAAAAAACGTACATAAATATTTTTAAACCATTATTAACCAACCAAGGAGAAGAAAATACTGGTTTTCTCCGCAACCTGATCTTGATTAAGCAACATATAGTTTTCCTCGTGAAAAGCAGTCTTGACCTAAATCGATTCCTATGTGCTTAAATGTTTGCCCCTGTGCTTTATTAATTGTTACAGCAAACGATAACTCAGGCGACTTGCATAAGAGCGCAGCGCGACGCACATCGTTTCATTTGATTTTACATTATCTCATAATTTATGGGTCCAAATTAAATGCTAGAAAAGACAAAGTTTATCTTCATGAAGTTGCCTCGTTGATGAACTATTTATAATTCGTAAGGATTCATATGCCTGACTAATAATAATAATGCCATAAAATCACCTTTTCATTTTTTGACGTGATAACGTCTTCGATCGAAGAACGCCAGCACGAAAAAGCATGATTCATTGTCACTTTCCGCGGGCTAGAGCGCGAAAGAAACATAGAGAGGCACGATCGGCATAAGCGTTTGGCTTGTGACGCATCTATCTCTCTTCCACCAAATCGACAAATGCGTTCGAGTAGAAGAGAAAAAATATTGGAATTAATGAGTACAACTAAATATTAATTTATCGAAAAATAGTTAATTTTCAATTAACTCCTTCTTTGTATTATATAAATTAATGATAATTCAGTGAGAATTCCCCAATTCAATTCAATTCATAAAAGTATGCCATTGTTCATCAATATTTTGTTATGACTTTATCACGTAAAATTATCGTCCGTAAACCGACTTTACAGACAACCATTTTTTAAATCATTATTTCGTTGCGGAGTTATATTAAAACTATGACATCTTCTAAGATATTCATTGAAATCAAATGATGTTAAGGAAAATTTTGTTCAAAAAGAAATACTTGTGGTGAATAACTTATTTATTTGGATATGGATCTATATCATGTCTAAGAAACCATCTTCGCATATACCACATTATTTTAGAACAAACTTGATAACATTAAAAGAGATAGATTTAGAGATTTTCATAATCTCGGCGAAGTCCCCCGAGACCATGAACGCTGTAAAGGGTTCGAAACGTCGGGAAATAATTTAAAAAATCGTAAAACTGTAAAGTTTTTTTTATCAAATAAACGCGATAAAATCCGGTCTAGAATTTTAATTAAATTAGTAACATTCGCGAAAATATAAGAGATCAGTATTTCATGGATATATAAAATATTTTGAAATAAATTTACTTTTAGGTTTATTGAAACATTAGTAACAAAGAAATCATCATTATCATTATCACATCAGATGATGTCGACTGCTAAACGTAGGCCTCCCCCATCGACCTCCAGAGCAACCGATTCGAAACAACTTCCATCCAACCGCTTCCAATGGTTCTCTCGTCATCATCATCTCTTGGATGGCCGTTCGACAATACAAAGAAACAAAATATATATATATATATATATATATATCGTGTGTACGGAGTACACATGTCAGAAGTGAAACATCTTTGGCAAACTCAATTTAAAATTTATTAATATTAATAGTTAAGAATTCTATTACTTATTTACGCGTTGCTTACACGTTGCTAGGATACGCGTTGCTAGGATACGGGACATTATACTATCTCATTATACTCTCTCTCGTACACATTTTTGTATTTATGTCTCTTACCTTTTTTTGACGCTGTGAAATGCTTTTACGCAAATCGCCACCCGGAGGCGACGGGTATGTGGGACTAGCTGACTGCGAAGTCAGAATACCCACTAAAACACAGCAGCGCCCTCATCGTCGTACAAGGACGCCACAGGATCGCTGGCGCATGCCACCGTGGCGCCCCGACGGTTGGCCCGCCTATGCGGGCCGCCTTCGCTTATAGAGCGCTCGCGGGCACCGTGAGCGCTCTATTTCCTCTGCACCAGGGACCGGCGAACGGGAGATACTGCGGCAGGTCATGACGACATAGCCGCAGTCTCCTCCGTGACCTGGTGCGTTGGGCTTTGGGGAGCGGCCGGGGTCTTAGCGACCGCTCTACCCTTCGATTTGGGGGGGTGGCAGTCCCGTCCCCCCATCAAGTGAGCCGCCGATTTGCCAGCAACAGCACATACGGCGCAGCGCAGTACTTCGGTGCAGTTACGGGCGATGTGCCCCTCGAGGCCACACCGGAAGCACGCGCCGCTGCGGTCAACCACAGCCGGACAGGTCGGGCGAGTGTGCCCGATTCCCAAACATTTAAAGCAGCGCATGGGGCGCTGCTCCAAAACCTGGACTCTGGCCGAGCTCCAACCGACGAGGAGTCTGCCAGCCTCGGCCAGGGCCTTAGCGACTGGTATCGGGCATCGCACAATGGTGCATCCCAACCCGCCAGGTCCGACTGCGATTGCGCCAACCTTGATGGAGCCGGTATCGCACCGGCCCATCTTGGCCGCCGCAGCGGCCACCACCTCACTGGTGATGGAGTCGTCCAGCCCAGAAACTCGCAGACTCGCGAGCTTCGTAGGTTGGACGACCCTCGCCAAACTGCCTAACGCCTTACGGAGCTCCTCCGCAAAGCGCTCTGCCGTTTCCGGAGTCTGCCCCTTCGGCAGCTCTAGTAATCTGGCCCCGGTAGCGGCGCGCCGTATGTTCAGGCCGCCGTCGATCCCTAGTGCCTTTAGATCGACGGTTTCCGCCGCCCTCTCCATTTATGTCTCTTACCTGTCGTTTTTACCTGTTCTTTTCCGTCGCATCCTGTTTCAAATCACAACAATTCTAAAGAAGTTTCACTTCGAAATTTTGTATGACATACAAACAAATACGAGTTATATAACGAAGCAAGTCGACTGGTTAGCTGAAATCAAAAGCTTGTTGAAACCGTTTACATATATATATATATATATATATATATATATATATATATATATATATGTTATATATATTAACAATTGTATATTTATTAAAATATCCATTTAAAAATGATACTTATTTATAGCAACATAAAGTTTATATTTTCGTAATGTGTTCAAAGATCACTTCCTACAAAGGCCCGCATTTGTTAGGTTTTAATTAACTCTTAATCCAGATTCAACTATGAGCTCAAAGAGACTATAATACTGTGTTCGGAATCGTTTTGTTACGTTTATCCATACTTATTTTATGTGTATAATAAATGATGGCACCTTAAGATAAATATTGAAAAATTTATACCAAGCGTACTTCTCATTTTCTCTTTATAAATAAATGTGTTTAAAATACACACACGGTCTTCTGTTCCTAAAGTATGCTTGCAACTTAATGCCTGTATTTAAAATAAAAGCCTACTGATTATAGATATGTATTAGACATATAATTTTCTAATAACGACATAATACATACATAAATATTACACTCAGACTCGGACGGGAATCGAACTCACCCTAGAACGGAAAGTATGGCTAACGCCAACTGCGCCAATGAGTCAGTTACTTTATAATTAGTAGTCATATACAATTTTTTTATTTAACTTTGTAATTAGTGGAATTAAATATACCTAAACAAATTTATTTTAATTCAAAATAGCAATGTTACACATGTTGACCACCGTTCTGATGTAGTGGTAATTGTAGTTGCCTCAACGCCCGCGATGGCGGAATCGGTTCCCGCTCGGGGCAGATATTTGTATTTGTACAAATATTAGTTTCTGGTCTGAGTCTATGTTCATGTGGATCTTCCCACCGTGTCTCGGAGAGCACATAAAGCCGTCGTCCCCGGTTGTTATTATTGACATCTGATAGCGACCATTACTCATGGTAGGGAAATTATCAGTAATGTCCGACCGAAAGTTCGGTTTCGGTTTCGGTTTCGGCCAGTTTCGGCCAAGAAATCTAGTTTCGGCCTTAGTTTCGGTTTCGGCCAAAAAATGGCCGAAACTTTCGGCCGCGCCTAAACTCCAGTATTGAACTTCATTTTGTTGAGTTTTATTTTTAAATGACAAATTTACGTGTTTATAGGTAATTGTCGTTGGATTAAAGAATGAAAAAGAATGTTAAAGAATGGGTTCCGACTATAAATCCTTCTATTTTGCAAAGAGTTTATGATTTGATTATGTGTGTATCGATTATAAATTTACTTCAATGGTGTAGTTGTTCAGTATTACTTTTGACAACATTATAAACTACTGGGCTTGTTTTTTTCTTTTTACTTTATTTTTAATTTTTTAATTTCATGTATCTTTTAGTTTTTTTTACGCAGTCAGTTTTTTTTTAATTTTATTTTTATTATACACTTTTTAGTTAGGATTCATTGGCTTCGTTATTAGAATTATAAGATGGTAAATTTCGCAATCACAGTCCGTGACCCACGCCTCTTCTCCCTTGTTTTGTGTGCCTTGGATTTGAACCCGACCTCTGCTTTCGCAGTCTGCAGCCATACCATTAGCACCAGGCTGTCACTGCTACTATCCCCGCCTTATAAGGACAGAATAACGAAATAATAAAGTATATAAGTACTTATTTTATGTATGAAAATTAGCGAAACTGGTTGTTTAAAACTTAATTTAAATCGTTATATATTCTAAACCATTATTTGAAATGAAAAATTATGAGAGAATCCTAAAAATCATTTTTGAATACCTATTCAACGAAACCCCACTTGACGTAATTCATCGTTTTTTGACAATATGACATCTGGTTGTGGCTGTGGTGAAAATTTATTATTATCATATATTTAGTGACATTCGCGAAGTTAAGACGAATTGATTGACATAAGAGTCATTAAAATCGGTTAACGCGTTTGATTTCTACAACGCCACATAGGAACAAACATACATACATAGATACATAGGCTGATAAACACACTACCCTTCTTTGCGTCGAAAAGTCAGGTAATGATAAACACATTACTCTTCTTTGCGTCGCACAGTCGGGTAAAAACACACTAGATTTTAGTTGTTAATTACAATTAAAATTTTAAATATGTTTAAGGTATTTCCAGCATGAAACCACTTTTCGACAGATTCGGCTGAAAAAATTTTTACGGGTTCAAAATTGCTTTATGAATTCCTAAAATTTCATAATTTGTGACGATTTAGATCGCGAGAAATTTAAAGACAAAGTTCGCGATTTTGAGAGTAATGTATGGGACATTATGTATGTAAAATTTCAGAATAATAAATAACAGAATTAGAAAAAAAAACTAGGAGAGTGTTGAAAAATGTTTTTAGAATAAGCTAAAAAAATTAAAGTAGCACTTCACAGTTTTGTTATCGAGATATTAAAATTATAAATATTAATTTTAATTTTAAATTTATAGTGATCTGGTAACACTGTGCACAACGCTCTCATCTTTTTAATTTAATAAAACTATTATTAGAAAGCGCAATACTTTTATTTGTATATACTAAGACCAAGACATAGACTAGACTAAGACAAATACTAAAATAAATAATAATTACTACTACGTTACTAAAACAAATACTATAGACATATACTAAGACAAAAATATATAAAACACTCAGAGCAACGGTGCCAGATTACTATAACTAACGATATAAGGCAGAAGGTATTAAGGTACACTTCACCACGCTGGTTTCGGTTTCGGTTTCGGTTTCGGCCGAAACTGAGAGCAAGGCCGAAAGTTCGGTTTCGGTTTCGGTTTCGGCTGAAAAACCTGTTTCGGTCGGACACTAATTATCAGCAAACCCGCAGTGGAGCATCGTGGTGGATTAAGCTCCAACTCTTCTAGAAGGCGAGGCCTTTGCCCAGCATTGACGATGGTCGCGGGTTCAATCCCCGATAATCATGACAAATATTTGTATATGCCATACAGATGTTTGTCGTGGTCTGGGCGTTTGTACTTATGTATTGTGTGTGTTTCCGGACCCCCGACACAGAATTCACATCCTATTGGGGGCCGTTGAGTATGAGACGTTTATTTATTATTTATTTAATGGGTTTTTTACCGGCTGAATCAGTTCACATATTTTTAATGCAGTACTTAAAATATAATTACTTACAAATAATTATATCATATTTGCGTGGAATGGTGGCAAGAATGTTGGTAGCATTTCCCAGTTGAATAGAACTAAATATTCTCTCTACAAAAAATTAATGCCCTTTTGTAACCAGTGGATGCATACATTTTATTACTCTCGTAAGAGAATTTGATGAATGAATTAATAAAGCTTGTGATTATTGAGACAACAGCCTATTACTTACCAAAGTGTCAAGATTCATGAATGAATGATTTGTTAGACCGTAGAATTCTGCAAATGTTCCACTACCGGGTAAAGGATTATCTTATTAAAGAGAAGGAAATGCCAGCCCGCCAGAATATAGCCAGAACATTTTATCGACTCATAAAGGTTACCCTACGATGTTTTCATTGTTAATTTTTGAACAAATAATTTTTATATCAACGTTAATCTGCTTTGAGTCTGTGGTTAGGCAACTGTGTGGCGCCCTCTTTGTTTCTGACTCCTTCAAAAGCATAAGTTTATCAATAGTCTCCTTAAAAATGTACTTGAATTAACCCAAAATAGTTATGCCATATTATAACAATTACAAAATGCAAATTTAAAGGTTATAATAGTTTATTATAGTTAATTATATTCTAGTGTAAAATAAAGTACCTGGATGACCGAGCTTTGCTCGGTTAAACTATATTTAGATGCATTATATATTGATGAAACATAAATAATATTTTCGATCTTACCGACATAATAATAAAATAATAGCAACTGGTTATTTAAATAAAAAATAAAAAGAGCTCTCACTAATAGTTTTTCCCACAAAAGAAGAAACTTGAAAAAAAAAAGGAAAAAAAAAACTGGTTTGTAGACACCTGGATTCGAACCCGAGTTTTCTGATTTCGAATCCGTCCGATTCCCACCCGAGCTACTACAAGTTTATCAATGACAGCGAAATTTACCTTCGTATTCTAATGATATTTTTTAATTGCGTAAAAAAGGGATAATATGACATTTTCTAAAAATAAATCCTAGCTAGATCGATTTATCACCCCCGAAACCTTCTGTATACTAAATTTCATGAAAATCGTTGGAGCCGTTTCCGAGATTCAGATTATATATATATATATACAAGAATTGCTCGTTTAAAGATATAAGATACATAGGTACAAAATACGATGTTTTTTTTTTCCGTAAAATATTTTTAATGGATTTATCCTACTCGTTTCGTCGTAAGATGAATGAATGAACAGAAATCACGTTTCTCTGCTCAATCTATTTCCGAAAGACTAACAATATGATTCTTTATTTGTTCTACGATTTATTCTCTCTATATTAATGTAGGAAATTATGTAGGAATGTAGGAATAAGTTTCCTTTAAGTTTTTATATAAATTATAGTGAACCTCTTTTACAGCAGTAGTAACATGTATTGTTTATGATAATATTTAAACACTTAATTGTATAACTTTGAATGTTGTTTCTTTGTTTTTTCGGGTAAGTTTTTATTTTTTATTTTTTTGTATCAAAATGTATAAAAAAGTTGTAATAAATAAAGAAGAAGAAGAAGTTATTTCAGAGCAACACATAGTTTAATATGCCGGTTCCAATTTATGAGTATCAAGCTGTCTTATAAAACGATATTAACGACATTGCCTATATTAATATAATAAAGTTGACGAATTTGTCTATTTGTACACAACAATATGAGGATCTATGGTAGGAATGACGAACTAATGGCACAATATTTTGAGCACGTTATCGATCACGAAATTCATAATGCTAAGAAAAAAAGGGGGGCATACAACTGGGGCATGATTTCATCTGATAATTATCTTATAATATCAATATCGATATGTAGAAGCGACGACCTTTTTTAGGAATACGCATAGCCTGGGGGTGTAAACATCGGTACGGATGTCGCGATGACCTTTTTTATGTTTTTTTTTTTTTTTTAGGAATACGCATAGCCTGGAGATCTAAACATCGGTACGGGAATGACCTTTTTTTTTTTGTTTCACTAAAACTACTGACATATGATAAAGACTTGTGAGTTGACTGACACAATTTATTGTTTTTATTATTTGCCCAATAATTATAAAGTTAAAATTATTTGATGGCACGCCTATTATCTCAGTAAATATATGTTTAGAAAAAAAAATGACACGTTGAGGTAAAAAGGTTCGCCATCCCTGATCTATAGGATCAATTAAAAATATATTTGTCTTTGATAGTTTTTAACTTATCTTCAATAACTTTTACTTTCCAAATATTTAATTACACAAAATTATAGTTTATAACAACCGTCCGTCCTCTGCCGATCAAATGTCAGCAAAATTTTGAACTAATTTTTTTTTAACAGTCCGTGAACCCACGATTTTAGGTTCAAATTAATTGTTACTCCTTTTTGATTGCCAGCTCGTTAATTTTCAAACAATTTGATTCAAAGCTGGTGTAAAATAATGGTCTAAAAAATTTCGTACACCTCGAATAATAACCAATAACTTCTTCTAATTGACATAATAGATAATTAACTTCTACTCCGTCCGTCTTAAATAATAATCAGGTCCCACCCTACCTACTACAATTCTCCTTCTAATCAGTCTCTAGAAGACAAAAGGAAGTGTGTCCGTTCTTATCCGTCCGTTATATATATATATATATATATATATATATATATATATATATATATATATATATATATATATATATATTCACTGTATTCATTTGTCTATATTATTACAATTACACATATATTTATCTGCTACGACCTTCTACTTTTTCTTGAATAAAATTATTATTGTTATTGTTAGTATGGAATCCATTACAGGTTTTGCCATAATAACAGCGTTTTTGGCAGCAATTTTTATTTTGCTGTCAAAAACAATGCTGAGGCAAGTACCTAGTTGGCCTTTCTTCCATGAATCCTGTTTATGTTGTATGTTATTGTATTTTTGTGTTATTGCTGTTATTTTCTTTTTCTTGTATGTTGTTTCTGTTTTTATTTTTACTTTTACGTTGATGTTATTTTTACTTTTGTTAATAAGGCCAATAAAATTTGTTTCTTTCTTTCTCTCTTTCTTTCTGAGTATCCTATTATCTGTCCACATGAATCTGATTTCTATGTTGAATATAATAAAACCAGACGAAGCAGCAGCAAAAGGCTTGTTAGACGCCTTGTTTCTCTATGCATTGGAAATTGAGTTCGTGATTATAATAGGAATTTGTCGGGTAAAGTTTTAACAATGTTATTATAGAATGCAGTTAGCAACTTCACTATAGAACAAACAAAAAATCTTTCGATCGAGAATAGTTTTATCATAACTGACTTCGGATTGGTGCAGCAGGCACAGCAATAGGGTATTCTACTATGTTTGAAAAAGTACTTCAAAAGGTTAATTTTCGTAATAAAATGCCACAAAAAAATATATTTCGGCAAAATAAACACGCTTTCTTCTCATAAAATTTGATTAAATTTTAAACCTTTTTTATTCCCGCGCAAACTCTGTCAACCATTATGATGACGTAATATTGTTAAGGCTGTGTTCCGATATACACTGATTGTGAGGTGTGAAGTCAATTCAGTACACTTTGAAGCTGTTCCTTTTTAGTTTTCTATACTGCACTCTACTAGTTACTGATTTTTTGACATTGTTTTCAAATAAAAATATATACGTTTTCTGTTCAACAAGAAAAATTTATTCTTTGAATATTGTTGACATTTTTGAATAACAATATTAATTAAAAATAATAACAATCATTCGCGCTGTTATATATTTTAATCACGTGATCAAAGTACTGAGAGCACCTTACCTCGAAAGCGATTGCTCACAGTACAAAAACGGCAGCTATTTATGACGTCAAATATTTATCTATGGTACCTACTGCAGCAGTGTACTGGCACTCCATAAATGAACGAATTTTTCACAAGTAAGAGCACAGAGCGGTTCTCGCAGTGTATATCGTAACCAAACATTGTCCTTACGACGTCACACCATGGCGGATCATGTTTTAGGTCACGTGATATGCAGATTAAAAATTACAACTTTTAATTTCAATATAATAAAACAATAATATGCTTTTATGACTCAAAATCAGAATATTTAAGTAAATTTCTACATACATTTTTGTTTTTATCAAATTTCATTATTTATTTTTCACTACCGAAAGTAAGTACCCTATTGGCTGTTACGGTAACGGTCGCGGTTTCGATCCGTGTTCATGACAAATGTCTGTGTGCCATACGGATTTTCCATTGATCCAACATGATTTGTATTCCCATCCTGTTTTATCAAGGAAAGGAAAAAAAAAGAAATGAGTCAGTGTTTTAAAAGAAGAGTAAAATGAAGCACAGGAGATCTATATGCGGCTTTCTTGGTTTACATTATTACATACTTATTATAACTGAATTTTACCCGACAGCTAACGCCTTCTGACCCATTAAATAGAAGCATTTTAGCTTAATCTGTCACTTTTTTTTCGGATTAGCAAAATAAATCAATATTCATGTTATCATTTTTTTAAATTCATACCTTAATCATGTAAAATAGGGGATGACATTCTTCATTAGTAAGTTATATACGAAGCCAGGTTGAGTAATTATATCAAGACAGTAAAATAAAAAAAAAATTAAAAAATCAATTTATTGTTTTATATTATTCTTATTCCGTATTTTAAAGAAAAATATTAGCAAAAACAAAGAGATACTCCATTGCTATAAATAAATTGCAGGAGCTTAAATATAATTTATTTTCTTTGTAACAATACATACATACATACATACATAATATATTATAAAATAGTATAACAATTTTCTATCATAATATTTTATTCATTTTATTTAAAAATAAATGTAAACTGGGAGGTTGTTACTTACAATTACTATAAAATATATGTCCGTATAAAATTTTATTATGGCTAGTAAGGGGCTTAAATTTTTAGACTCTTAGAATTAAATATATTCAAAATAAACACAATTTTTATGTAATAGTTACATATATTGAACTTCGTTTAAATAGCCAATGAATGTCCTTCTGCTGGGCAAATGCCTCTTTTCTTAATAGATGAAGAGAGAGATATATAGAGATAGAAGAAGAGTTAGAGCCTAATCTACCACACTGCGCAAAATTGGGTTGGCAGATAATTTTTCTACCCTTATTTGATTATATACCAATAATAATAATACTTAATATTGATCTTATAATATTTTCATACTCAACTTATATAATGTTTAATCATTCAACATTTTGATAATTATTCAATAATTATTTCCGAAGATAGTTTATTTTTCAAAAATAAAAAAAAGTCAAAGTCATTATGTCAGTGTGTCAATGTCCTCGTGAACAGGGATCATATAACTGGTCCACTCTACGTGACATTGGCGGAATCAACCGTGCTCAACTGGCACTACTGAAAGCCACTAACCTAATCAATCAATCAATAACTGGTCCAAAATATCGATAAAAATCTTTAAAAAAACTATATCTTTTTATGTACCTGGTTTATCTTTAAAAAAAAAACCGCGAGCATCTAAGCCTAAAAAGCTTACTGTCTAAGAACAGTTTATAAGGAAGTAATACTCGTATTATAATTTAATTTAATTCAGTATTCTCTTATTAAGGTTTATCTCAAAATATAATTAACACTTACATAACTAACATTTGACCTGCTTTAATAACGAATAAAGCTTTAAGCTAATTGAGTATTAAATTAAAAATGATAAATAAATTCCGTAATCCAGAAGTTTAAATTGCATTCGTTTCCAAAGCCGACGTTATTCGAACAATAATATTAATTATTTTCCAATAAATTGAAGAGTAGAGGATAATTCTGTACGATACAACATTGTTTTTAATTATTTATTTGTAAAAGTCTGTCATTATTCATGTACGAATAATTGGGCCCAAATCCCCCTGAGTGTTCCCCTCTCCCCTTTTTTCAGCATATTTTGAGTGAGTAATATGATGCCCTGTAAACTAGAACAATCATTATTAAATAATGTTTACTTGCTACAGTTTAGTTATGAGAGTACCTAATACAATAAAAATGCGTTACTATCAGAGATCCCCACTATGATAATCCTATGTTGGAAGTTTAAGGAGGAGGGAGGAGGAGGCTACACATACAAGGCACAAGCACAAACGCACAGACCATGATAAAAATGTCTTTTTTTAAATTCCGTCTGCTGATATAAATATATTTAAACCTTTAATGGTAGAACGGAAAAATCCACTATCATATCAGCCGTTGAATGTCTACTGCTGAACGTAGGCCTCCCCATCATCTTTATGGAGATTTGAAAATACTCGAAACGCTTGGCAGGCGGACAATTCGGTGACGCGAACCCATAAGTTTCTCTCCTACCAAAAATCACTCAACGGCTAAAGATATTTCACTTCAACAATGTGAAAAAGCCTGTACGTATGATAGAAATGTTTTTTTTTTTCTAATTCTTTTTAACACTTCTACACGATATTTTAACGTAAAAATAAAAAAAGTTTCAAAAATTCAAGAAGCAAGAGCCTTGAAATGAATTAAATCTTAATTAATAAATCATTCATCAAAGCATTAGCTTTAATATTTCGTATCAAAGATTCGGGTTAGACATCGTTCCCCTATCACGTGCGGCCGGAAGTCGACCGGTTGCAGCGGATGCGGTGGCGGCGCCATTGTTCAAACTTCCTTTATAAGATCACCTTGCGATCAGATATGAATATTCATTACTGGCCGCGACTCCGCTCGGCTAACTTACCCTTAAGGTCAATGATGAAAGGTTAGACGCATAGTTAGTGCTAGTACTAGTAGATGCTGTACTTCAAACGTGGCTTCAAACAGGCATGACGCGTGAATTGAAAGAATTGATGACAATTTTTTTTATAAAACTTATTTCAAATACATATTTGTATGAAATCTTTAGAAGCAAACAAATAAAACGAGTTATATTCACATACTATATACTCAAGTAGGTTTACATTTTTTTTACACAATAATAAGACAGAACCCGAACTCCGCGCCATATTTATCTAATGTATAAACTTCGCACACAGAGTAAATTCTTTCATTAGAAAGGATCCAATTAAATGATACCATAAAACATTTGCCGCTGTCTAATGACAAAAACTTTGCGTCCTCCTCACTTAGAGCATTCGGCGGAGTGCAAACAACGGACTACGGACCCAAGTCTCCTACTGCCATCGCAATGTTCGATTATGATGGCAAACATATACATGATTAATACTAAAATGGTGAAATTGAAAGAAAAAAAGGAAGAAAGGAAAATAGTTTAAAATTAAAAGTACAAATCAGTTATTCATAATAAGCCCTTACTCAGCGTGCGCTACATCTTTTAGGAGTTAGGACACAGTGCTAGCTTCTTGAAGCCATTTACTACACTAAACTTCTGATTTATATTTCAACATTTATGGTAATCTACTAATTTAAAATTACAACAATAACGTCATTATGTTTATAATAGAAATTTTATTGTTACTTCAAATAGAGATAATGATTTACACGTAAATACAGGATATATTTTAAATTGACTCAAAATTGTACAAAACGTAAGCCTCGTTTTAAATTGAAACAAAGGAAGCAATTTTATTTTAAAATGAAATTGCTTAATCTAAAAATAATTGCTATGCTTTTTAAGGTCTGTATGCTTTGTAATATCTCTCAAACCACAGTGAAGCCGCATGCTGAATTAAGCTTCAACCCTTCTATATTGAGAAGAGGCCTTGCCCACCTGTGGGACGTTGTAAACGGCAGATTCGGTTCATTCCAATGCATCGTAATATAAATAGAATCCTTTTAACAGCAAAATTTTCTTATGTTATAAAGAATTTACACAAAATCAAAAATGTGATCCATAGGAATTTAAATCTCGTCACATTTAAGCTTTTGACATTGGTTTGAAAGTAGTTAATTATCGTTTTACATTCTAAATATTACTTTTTTTTTTATTGTAAAACAAATGTTAGGTCAAGTACCCAAATAATAATTTATTTTTTCTAATATAGCTTTACGTATGTCTAAATTTTATTTTAAAACAACTTTAAACAACTTTATGATATTTTTACGTTAATCTACCCTCATCTAATTTATCTGTATATGGCAATTTCATTAAGTATACATAACCTTTTGTAAATTTATTAAAAAAAAATATTATTAATGTGCCGTATTTTAACAGTTAATGTCACATTACCAAAACTTATGTGACATAGTACATACAATAATTTACAAAATACGATTCTCATCTCTATTTTAACACTAAACCTACCGGGGCGTCAAATTACCGCTTTTGAGACTTTAATTCACTATCATCATATCAGCCATTGGATATCCACTGTTGAGCGTAGGCCTCCCCTATCGACCTCCAGAGCTACCGATTCAAAGCAGCCTCCATCCAACGGCTTCCGACGACCTTCTTCAAGTCGTCTGTCCATCTCATGGACGGCCGTCCGACGCTGCGCTTGCCGGTACGTGGTCTCCACTCGAGAAAGAACAAGCGAGAATTTAATTAAAATTGTTTTATTTTAGGTTTATAAAATTGTCAAATACTAGACTCGCTACCAAAAGTGACTCCAAAACACTTTTACTCGTTTGCTATCCTAAAAAATATTAAATATAGTCTAGAGTCTGTAACCGTCCTTAAACAGTTAGATATTGTCATGTACTGTTTTCATTTGTTCCCGTCTCCTAACTTCGTCTCGCTCACATAATGATATATAAAATATTATAAATTATCATGAGATCAGAGTTCACTAAATATTAGTCTATGAAGAAAGTTATTTAAGAAACTATCTATACCATCTATAAGCACCTCCGAACTTGAAACAGCCTGTTAACGTCCCACTGCTGGGCGAAGGCTTTCTTTATAGGAAAAGAATTGGAGCTTAATCCACTCTGCTCCATTTCGAGTTGTCGGATAATATTTACAACTCTGCTTTAAGTCCATCGCTGTCAGGATTTATGTGCTCTCCGAAGCACGGTGGGGAGACCTCCAAGAACCAACATCCTGACTAGAAACAAATATTTGTATTGAGTTCTTGTTCACATTTGTCTTGCATATATTCTTGTAGTATCAAAATATTTTTGGGTTGATACGGAGCTCTTCGTTTGCTAGTCTGACTCAGACTTAGCCTAAATTTCTTTTACTTCGGGGATACTATTTCTACAACGTTTATACACGTACTATTTTGAAGTAGGGCTTCGAAATGTATCACCACGTAGAAATATATAATATCTATTGTCGTATGAATAGACGAAAATATTATTTTGTCCTCCGTCGAGACTTATTGATTTTAAGTTTCTTTTTATATATATATCTTTTGTAATATAACTATTAGCGCCTCACACTCGACAGCCTCAAGTAGAATGTGAATCCTGTGTCGGGGCTCCAAAAACACACACAATATACAAGCACAAACGTCTAGACCAAAACAAACTCTTGTATGGCCTATATAAATATTTAACATGTGCGGTGATTAAACCAGGGATCGCTAGCATGCTGCTATGACCACTGTGCCAACGCGTCGTCATGTTTGTGGATTATTTTTTAATGTAAATACAGTAATTTTGCACAGCAATTACTACCTGCAACAACAATCTTGAATCACATTTGATTTAGTAACGACCACTTGGGAAGTCTATCGAACATCTTTGGAATTCATATTCAAATTATAAGTCGGTACTATAATTCTTGTATTAAAAAAAATAAAAATAAAAAACAAAGAAAAAAATATTTAATAAATAAAATTACATGCATTACGTGATGTATTTGAGGATTTTCGTTGGTTTCCCAACGAAAAATAAAATAAAAATAAAAATAAAAAATTAAATTAAATAAAGTTCAATATTAAAGCGAGGTTATCTCACAACATATCGTACGATTGTACTAATAAATACAGTCGACATAAAACCTCGTCCATTTTAGATGTACGTTCAAAACTATAAAAATTTTCATTCTGTATCATTAATTCATTATGTTATTATTGTAACATGTTGTTATTAAATATTTCAGATTAAAATGTCTTCCATTAGAGGCCGTTAAAAGTTTTAATGAGACAAACAATCTTCAGAAATTGCTGAGGCAGTAATCTCTAGAGATTTACGTATTGGGAATAATTGCGCTGAATGATAATTAAGTGGATAATTTTGATAAGTGGACGAAAAAAAAAATATCTTGTGTGTACGGAGTACACATGTCAGAAGTGAAACATCTTTGGCAAACTCAATTTAAAATTTATTAATTAATAATTAATAGATGTCAGAGACTAAAAAGTATATTAAAATGATATCAGCTAGTAAATTGATGTTTATAGGCCTTTAGAAATAAGGTTAAAAAAATTATACCTACGTGTCATTTTCGACGCACGACTGAGGTTTACTCATTAAGAACGATTATTTGATAAATAGGCACAAATAATTCGTATGTAACACACTTATCGCCTATTTTACAGTTTTTACCCGAAAATATAGCGCTTTAGATTCTTCTTTATATTTCTGAGGCAATAAATTGTTTTATTGTAATTGTTTATTAATTTGGCTTCATCATCAAAATTACGAATAATCTCGGCTTCGGTAAGTTCAATGTCAGGTTCATCTGAACTCATTGTGATTTTTACACATAGCTATTTAAAAATAATAATTATATATTATATGCTTATACTGGTGTTATAACAACTAAATAAACATTCTATTGCTTAGTTACTGGTTGTTAGGATAAGCGTTGCTAGGATACGCAACATCATCGAGAATATCAAGTCTGTATTTGCTCTTTCTCTCCTATACATTTATGAGTTTGTTTCTTTATCGTGACGCATTTTTCGTTACATCGAGTTTCAAATCACAACGATTCTAAAAAAGTTTCACTTCAAAAAAATGAATATTGTCTTATCATTGAACTAAGATCGTCCAATTAATAGAAATCCGGGGAAATCCGGATTGACACAGCTATATATTCAAGTACTAAATTTGCCTTTAAGACTGACCTCAAGCTCATTGGTGTATTAAGCCCGAAAAATTTGGAAGAAACTCTTAAACATGATTGTTTGTCCTACAGTAGAACAATCCAGTGGAATACAGTCTAATCCCTTTTTTCATCAAAGACAAGGCCATTGGCAGATTATTTTGTTTGTTTGTACTTCAAAAAAACTAATCTCAGGATAAGGATTAACTACTAAGGATTATGACTTGTAAACAAAATAATGAAATCTCACAGCAATATTTCAAAAAAGAATTAATTTAATATTTTTATTGACAGTATTTTTAAGTTTAAATAATTTATTAAGTCACATTTGAAACAAAAGTACCTAATCTTATTATGGTTTTATTACTATTTCAAATTTTTTATCGTTTTGTTTTTTATTTTTATTTTTATGATATTTAATTTTAAGCTAAAACCATTGTTATGTTATTAAATGTAGTTATCACCTATAATTAAAGTAACATTAGTCCTCATATTGTAATTGTATTGTATATATGTATCATGGTGTATACTTTGTCGGTGTTCTGTAAATAATAAATAAAATAAATAAATAAATATATTGTTACGATTTCAAAAAAACCTGCCTAACGCTTAACAGTAATAAGAAACTTCAAACTATCTGCTAAATAAAGTTTAGTTTAGTTTCATACAGGTATACGATTACGTATATGTGGCGCGGTGCTGTGTGCGTGTGCTTGTAGATACCCTGTAAGTAATGTCCGACCGAAATTTCGGTTTCGGTTTCGGTTTCGGCCAGTTTCGGCCAAAAAATCTAGTTTCGGCCTTAGTTTCGGTTTCGGCCGAAATATGGCCGAAACTTTCGGCCGCGCCGAAACTCGAGTATTGGACTTCATGTTGAGTTTTATTTTTAAATGACAAATTTATGTGTTTATACGTAATTGTCGCTGGATTTCATGACCTTTGTTTATTTAATTTTAACTATGTGAGAAGTGTAGGTATAGCTTATGCGAATTACCTACTCAGTCATCTCGCCTCATCCTTTCCCGTTGATCGCGCGTGGTGCCCAGTCAGTTTGGATAGGTACTGTATTTTTTTATATTTATAATTCATATTTATTTATCCCAATAAATTTTCCCTAATTTAGACAGAAAGCCATGTGCCTACCTCATCAGTTATTACAGTAATTTTATTATTTATCTTATAATAATTACTTCATTTGTTTCAGTCAGTAAAAAATGTCACAAAAACAAAAATAAAAATTCCGATTTGGCAGTATTTTTTGAAAAAAGTATTAGCGATTCATCTAAAGTTTTTTGTAAACTTTGTAAAAAGTTATATTCTTTTTTTTTTCTTTACAAAATAGAAGGATTAACAGCCGGGACTCATTTAAATTTTACATGGCTCCTTTTTAAGATTTGATCGGTTAAAGAATGGATTCCGACTATAAATCCTTCTATTTGGGCCGACGAGCGGATGAGAGAGGAGGCCGCCGACGTGGCCTCCATCCGCGGGCGACGAATGGGGGTGCGTAGGAGGCGCTACTTAATGCGCGTAACGCCCTTGTGCCCGTGTCGGGCCGGGATGGGAACCCGGTCCTGCTAGACACGGCGTCGTCGGGACTGTTCAGAGGTTAGCCGGACAGTCCCCATGGAGGAGAAGTCTGGCCTTTTCGCCAAGGCCAGCCTGTCGCTGGAGGGATCCTGTTGCCTGCAGATCCGGGACCCTCCAATTAAAGCGGCTGAAGGCTCCCGCAGGGGTTTAGTACGGTATTGCACTCCCAAAGTGCCGAGTCCGACATAGGTCTAGGACTGCCGACCCGGGCATCCTGGATATCATCCGTAAATGGATTCCCCTGCGTAAAAAAAAAAAAAAAAAAAAGTGTTTATGATTTGATTATGTGTGTATCGATTATAAAACTATTTCAAGGGTGTAGTTGTTCAGTATTACTTTTGACAACATTATAAACTGCTGGGCTTGTTTTTTTCTTTTTAATTTATTTTTAATTTTTTAATTTCATCTATCTGTATCTTTTAGTTCATCTGTATATTTTAGTTTTTTTACGCAGTCCGGTTTTTTTTTTAATTTTATTTTTATTATACACTTTTTAGTTAGGATTCATTGGATTCGTTATTATAATTATAAGATGGTAAATTTCGCAATCACAGTCCGAGACCCAAGACGCCGAGACCCACGCCTCTTCTCCCTTGTTTTGTGTGCCTTGGATTTGAAACCGACCTCTGCTTTCGCAGTCTGCAACCATACTTACCACTAGCACCAGGATATCACTGCTACTATCCCCGCCTAATAAGGGCAGAATAACGAAATAATAAAGTATATAAGTACATATTTTATGTATGAAAATAAGCGGAACTGGTTGTTTAAAACTTAATTTAAATCGTTATATATTCTAAACCATTATTTGAAAAAAAATGAGACAATCCTAACAATCATTTTTGAATACCTATTCAATGAAACCCCACTTGACGTAATTCATCTTTTTTTTGACAATATGTATCTGGTTGTGGCTGTGGTGAATATTTATTATTATCATATATTTAGTGACATTCGCGGAGTTAAGATGAATTGATTCACGTAAGAGTCATTAAAATCGGTCAACGCGTTTGATCTCAACAACGCCACATAGGAACAAACATACTTACATAGATACATAGGCTGATAAACACATTATCCTTCTTTCTGTCGCGCAGTCGGTTAATGATAAACACATTACCCTTCTTTGCGTCGAGCAGTCAGGTAATGGTAAACACATTACCCTTCTTTGCGTCGCGCAGTCAGGTAAAAACGAACTAGATTTTAGTTGTTAGTTACAATTAAAATTTTAAATATGTTTAAGGTAGTTCCAGCATGAAACCACTTTTCGATAGATTCGGCTAAAAACTTTTTCACGGGTTCAAAATAGCTTTATTTATGAATTCTTAAAATTTCATAATTTTTGACGGTTTAGATCGCGAGATATTTAAAGACGATTTTGAGAGTAATGTCCCATTTATGTATGTAAAATTTCCGATTTTTTATTATATTAAAAAAATTGGGAAAAAAAAACTAGGAGAGTGTTGAAAAATGTTTTTAGAATAAGCTAAAAATAAAAGTTCACGGTTTTGTTATCGAAATATTAAAATTATAACAATTAATTTTAATTTTAAATTTATAGTGATCTGGCAACACTGTGCACAACAATCTCATCTTTTTAATTTAATAAAACTATTATTAGAAAGCGCAATACTATTTGTATATACTAAGACCACATAAACAAAAATATATAAAACACTCAGAGCAACGTTGCCAGATTACTATAACTAACGATGTAAGGCAGAAGGTATTAAGGTAGGACTACACCTAACCACGCTGGTTTCGGTTTCGGTTTCGGTTTCGGCCGAAACCGAGAGCAAGGCCGAAAGTTTGGTTTCGGTTTCGGTTTCGGCTGAAAAACCTGTTTCGGTCGGACACTACCTGTAAGTTTAATTTGTGTAACAGAGATGCGGCACACATACGCACACGCACGCACATAAACACACGCACGCGAATGCACACATACACACGCACACACTTTTCTTGTGATTTCAATATTTTTGTTTTCTATATATTTTTTTCAAATACGCCCCTTGCTTAAATAATTTAGTGCAAACTTTGTCTTATAATATTAATTAATCTAAATTTTATTTTACGTCTTTAATTAACTGTTATTAATAAGAAATAAAATATATATATTTAAATTTATATTTGTACGGGTGCTTACCGCGTTTATAATTTTGTTGAGTTCCCTATATTTCGGCAATGTTTCAATCGCCATGATCACGGGGAGTTGTTATTTTTTGTCTCCCCAGTCAGTCTCTAGCACCCGTACAAATATAAATTTAAATATGAATAGTGATAGCGTTAGTTTAAAACAATATATAAAATATATAATTGGCGTGAAAAGAAAAGTGAATATTTTAAATAGTAATGAATCGTAAAAGAAGTCGCCGTAATTAGGGTATCGGAAAAAGTAAATAAACGCTTTTAAATTTTAATGTTATTTATTACTTTAATAAATTTCTGTTAATTCTCATGAAATAAAAATTTCACATCCCACTTCATTAGATAACTGTTCTAAAAACTGATTTGTTTCACTCTTAAAATAACTACGATCAGGTATCGTAGGTGGCAGCGGAATCTCACCGGAGATTCTTATCACCCCCTGCCTTACCGTTACCCAGGCCGCTGCCATAGCTGGGAATAGTAGGGCCATCGGGGACAGGGGCCTGGACTCACTATTACTAGTCATTTTTGTGGAAGGGGGGGGGAGTTACCAATATTCACCACGCTTGGCGAGCGCAATGTATTGTGGCAGGATTCACACCATTTTGGCCTAAGTCACCTTTTAGAACACCTCGGTCAAAACTAGAAGAGGTCGGGACTATTCTTCTATGACGGTCATCCCACTTAAAACAGCAAAATCATTACATAAAAATAAACAGGAACTAAACAGCCACTTCTTCTGTATGGAGAAGAGGCCTTCGCTCAGCAGTGGGTGGTTTACAGGCTGATACAGTACAAACAGGTACTTTTTTTAAAAATTTACAAAACAAATAATCAAATTACTAAGATTCCGCAAAATTTATCGAAGACATTTAAATCTTGAATCTTAGCCTAATTTTACAAATATAATAATTCTATAATTCAAAACTTATATTTTAAAGTCCGCTTAGTCTTAGTCTCCACGGCGACATATGTAGGTATACAATATACATGTATTATCAATTTTATCGAAATAAGCATGCTCCAACGTACAAACAGATCAATTTTATATATTAATATAGATAGAAACTAACCCATAATCAATCTCGTTCTTTATTTTATAGTAAAATATTTATATTTTTCTTGGAATTCGAGAAAAACAAAACACGTATCGTGTATAAAATTAAAGTCAAATAGATAGCGCCGCAAGATTATTTTACGATTAGTAATTCTTAGCACTCTCAATAGTTTTATGGTTATTGTTAAGACAGGTGTAGGTGTATCCATTGTTTTATTATCAACAAGATTATGCCCGCGACTTTCTATGCGTGGAATATTAATGACCACTCATGACAAAATATTTATATAGGCCTTACAGATATGTGTCGTTATCTGGCCGTTCTTGTTCATGATATAAATACTCGTATATCGACGCAATGACATATTCACTTTACGACATGATATTGTGATTTTTTTCTTCCTATACATTTATTTATAAAGATTGTGAAAATGTTTAAAAAAAAAAAGTTGCTATTTTGTTGCTATTATGGTACGAATGTACCCGCTTGCTCCTGCCACCGCATGGAGGAAAAATCTCCCCCTCAATTGTCCGCACCTTCTGAGCACTACGCCCTCGCCATCTGCACCCACGTGCCGACTCTACCTCCGCGCTTTCGCGCCATCCCACGCGCTTTATCGCCGCCTTCGGTGTGCTTCCACACCCCCGTATGAGTGTGAGTGAGTATACCCGCCCAACCCTACCTCCTGATGTAGCGAGAGAGCGAGTTCGATCTCCTTCCATTCCCCTTCGCGCCCTCTCGGCCAAACATCCGTGCCGAGTCCTCCTCCACGCTTTCCCGCCCCTCCACGCGCTTTCGCGCCACCCTTCGAAGCGCTTTCGCGCTTTTCTCTACTAATGGTAGAAGAGAGCAAGCTCGATCTTCCTCCATTATACCGCCCCAATGCTTCAAACGTTGACACCCCCTTGGACACACCACCCCCGGTTTGATGCCTGACCGGTGGCTACCAAGGCAGATCTGTTACCACCTGCCATGCGATTCAGGTCGCCGCAGCCAGCGACAACTAGACAACCATCACTGGCCGTGCACGTCAACGTAGAGTTGGAGTGGCCACAGCACTATGATTGACCACCGTCCGCCGAAACAGCCTACCGCGAAGTTGCGATGTCCGAGTGCGCAGGGCGTCGCACAGGAGAGAGTGCCCGATGGGGCTGCCGCCTGGGGGCCACGGAGCAACGTAAGCAGTACCCGTGGTCCGCCTTGTAAGGGCGGGTGAGGGCGCACGGCCGCGGCGGGTGGCCACAGCACTATGGACTATGGCCTCGGCACCCCGTTGCGCTTTCACGCCTACCGGTCGATCGTTAGCCACAGCCAGCACTAACTGGTTCCAAAGTTACTGCTGACTACATTTCCCAAGATGCACCATGAGGCGGTCACAGTCATCTGGTGCTTAAGATAACAACGGGGACCGCCGGTTTTATCTAAACTCCGAGACACGTTGAGAAGACGCAGAAGGACATACACCGAGACCGGAAACAAATATATAAACATAAATATCTGCTCTGTGCGGTAATCTAATCCCAAACACAGACGTTGAGACGATTACTCA
Source organism: Euphydryas editha (assembly GCA_036937285.1). Classification (NCBI taxonomy): domain Eukaryota; kingdom Metazoa; phylum Arthropoda; class Insecta; order Lepidoptera; family Nymphalidae; genus Euphydryas; species Euphydryas editha. The sequence continues at coordinate 1,605,418 of JAUPFZ010000017.1, read as the reverse complement.
AAAGGTAGAAGTTGTCAGAAAGTAATGTAATATAAAGGTAAATCGATAAACGTAAATATATATGTAATATAAAAATATGGATATTTCAAGTATACAACTACAAAGACGGAGCAAAGTTAGAAACAAACGTATACTCGATATATCGACCATAAAAAATCACAACGTAATTATTTATACACCAAAAGTAAATAACAAGCAGGGTAACATTATAATTACAGTTGAACCACCCTCACTCAAATCCGTTCAAATATTAAGATATTAAATTGGAATAGTAACTAACTATAACTATCACATACTTAATACATCACGGCTCTATCTCGAAGGCATTTATTTATATTAATATGATAAAGTAAGGAAAGGTTATTTATTAATAAAATCTTTTATTTATTATAAAAATGCGTATAATAATTTAATTTACTTTTAATTATATATATCTATATATATAAGTGTCTGTCCGCAATGCTTAACGCTGTGGGTTAGAATGAGGAGCCTGCCCAGTGCCCACCGCTGCAGTATGCGTGAAAGGAAAGCCAGACAGACTTACGCCATAACGCGTTACGTAACGAAGCGGTTTACCCTCCCATAAGAAGTTATCACTTCAAAAATACAAATACATGTCCCGAATGGGAATCGAATCCATGGCCGCCGCGACTACTCGCATCACTACACCAGAACGGTCATCGTTCCATTACCGCATTCAAACAAACATACTAACAAACCATATTATAATATTATTACATACATAAAGATTAAATATGTGCACTAATCCTAAGACACCCACTCAGAATGCAGGCAGCATCCGCCGAACTACATGTTTGATAGGCGTGATTTAACGCCCTCGCGTCGCTGCATAGCAATACCGTCATAACACGTGTTTAAACGTTCATACTCATTGCTTTATACGCAGGGTTGCCATACGTCCCGTATGTACGGGATTGTGACCGTATTTAAGTATCACGTCCCGTATTGTTACTTGTCCCGTTTTTGTCCCGTTTATCAATATTTTAATATACACGTAGGTACTAAAGGCTAGGTACTAAATATGTATTTGCGATTCCCGCCCACAACGCTAATGTTGAGAGAATATTTTCTCTAATGACAGCCCAATGGACGGATGAAAGAAATAGATAATTGACTGACACAGTTGAAGCCATTCTAATTTGCCATTATAATTTTAAAATGACATGCGCCCAATTTTACGAATATGTCAAAACACAAAAAGACATAATCAATAAAGTAAAATCTACGTCAAAATATGACTGGGCGAAGAAACAGGAACCCCTTCCTGGTGGTTCTTCTCAACAGTAATTGAACTGGTTTTCGATTAATTTATTATGATTGGAGTGAATTGTTTTTGTTGTCGTTTTCCATTGATTTTCTATTATAATAAATCTTTACTACCCTTATTTTCAGTTTTTATTTATTTTCCACTCATAAGTCCCGTATCGATTCTCAACAATAATGGCAACCCTATTTATACGGCTTAATTATTATATGTACTTGGATATTTCTTCATAGGAAAAAAAATTATGACCCACTACGTAGCAGGTATGGAAACATTTGACAGAAAATCGATTCTCGATTCCGACTCCAATTTTTATCTTTCGATTCTCAAAATCGATTAGTCGACTGTTGAATCCATTTTAATCGATTCTTACGTTTTGGTTCTTGGTAGCGTCGGATTGATACTTTACGAAATTTTTTACAAAAAAAAATTATCATTATAATATGTTAATTCTTCATCTCCTTCTTCACACGCCGGCCATCCTTAGTTACAGGCAGAATTCGTTTATGATCAGGGCTTGTCGTATGTTCAACACAGCGTGCCGGAGAGTCGATATTAATGTCTTTAACACGAATATAACAAAACTAAAAAGAGTGATGTGTAACGACTTTTTCGCGCATCGAAGCTAGACAATTGAGGATTGGTGTGTGTTTTTCTAATTTATATTACTATTTGCATATTGTTTCTTATCTTACATAACATTACTTATTTTTTGTGGCATACTAGTAGTGTAACATAATTATTATAATTACTAAATGAGAAAGCTTGTAATTAGCTTTTAAATAAAATAATAACTACCAGTGGCTATTACCTAACTGGCGTGATCACGAGAAATCACTGTGATCTCGAATTTCAATTCTAGCTGACCCTTAATTAGTATTGAAATTCGTCACCACAGTAATTTCGCGCAATTGCGCAAGTTACGTAATAGTCCCACCGTATTAAGGGCTTTATGTCTTCTAAGCACGGTGGGAAGACTCACAATGACAGATAGACCAGAAACAAATGTTTAAACAGAAATTTCTGCTCCGAGCGTTAATCGAAACCGCGACCGTCAGCGTTAAATGACCTTTTCGTAACACTATACCAGAACGGTCATCAAAATCTTAAGATTTGATTGATTCAACCTGCTGACGTAAATGGATTTAAATATTTGAAGATAAGATGTATCCTAAGATGTTTGCAGACCCCTCTTTCCCACTCGGCACTCTGGGCACTTGCCCAGGGCCCCGTGATCAATAGGGGCCCACTAGTTCTTGCCAGATCACTGAACGATAACCGATATTTATTACCGAAGTATTTTTAATTAGAATTGTACGCCAATAAATAAAACCTGACTACAAGGACTTATCTCAAAGAACAAAACGCAGAAGCTTTTTTGATGGCTCTGCAACGTCAATTGAACTGAATGGAAGTGAGAAATAAATAGAAACCTTTCTTCCTATAATTGATAGTCTGAGCTTTCATCTAAAACAGCGATTAAGTTCGTATAAGAATATTAGTAAACATTTTGATTTATTTTGTTCGTTTGAAAGCTCTGAATTCCGAAGAGTTGAGAGAAATTTGCTCAGAATTTGATTATGAAGACGTTAATGAGAAAGAGTTATAAATGGAATGTCTGCATATAACAGAATAGGTTGTTAACTACTTGAAAATTGTTCACAATAAAATCGAAGGAACTCATATTGGAAATATGTATATAAAATTTTGAAAGAAAACAAAATTGAAGACATATTTTCAAATGTAGAAATTGTATTTAATTCTTTTTAAGCACGATGGTAACTATCCGCAGTGGATATCTACCATGGATGTTTATTTACCTTCTTTGTCTATTCTAAGAAAATAGTGTTCTGTCAAAGTCATAGGGGCCCCACTACCCTAATATACCCAGGGCCTTCAATAGGTTAAAGACGGCTCTGGATGTATGATATGATAAATCCACCACAAAATCAGCCGTTGTATATCCACTGCTGAACGTAGGCCTCCTCCAATTATCTCTGGGGGTCTTTGCCTATAATTGCTACGCTTGGCAAGTGTACTGGTGAGCCTAATGTGTTTTGGCAAGATATAGTATAGCTGCTGCCCATTACCATTCTAGTTGGTGTACAATTGTTTACACCACTATTGTCTTAGTCACCTTTTACGAAACCTCAGCAAGAAAGAGGTCGGGACTATTCTTCTCTGCCGTTCACCGCACCGCAAAATTTTTGAGAAAACTTTAAGAGTTAGAAAATAATTGATAAAAGGAAAAGACGAAACGACTTGCGAACCTTCCACCTCTTTGCATTAAGCCTCATTGTTTGTTTTAATCGAGATGAAAACCCATTAACTAAATTACCATTTTTTCTTCTATCTTCAAAATTTAACGAAGGTTCTAATTTTGATCACAACGCTCAATTTCCTTCTTGTATTCTCCATCCTACGTGACATTGGCGAAAACATCCGTACTATGTTTGCATTGAAAACCATGAAATCAATAGAATGAATTTTTTAATGTTTAAATATTTGTAACATCTTATCATTATTTCTACTGAAAAACTTGATTAAATTTTAATTTATCTTTGGTAGATCTGGCTTTTGTTTTCATTATAATACCCATTGTATATTTTTTGTGTTTCATTACACTACATTTACTTAATAATTGTTTTGGAAGATGTTATTAAACTGTTAATTAAATAATAAAAACGTTATACAAATAAATAAATAAACCTTTAGTTATTAAAGCTGTAACTATATGTAATACACCAAGAAATGTATGCCTGTCGGGCCCCTAAATGGCACATTCCGACACTGTTTCTATAAGATTTATGCCACGGATAAGCAAGTACATTGTTGTTTACAATTATCATATCTGTTTAAACATATTTTGTGCCAGTCTTTTGCATTATCTTTAATCTTGGGAAATTACTCATAGTAAATTTCTAGTTCGTGAAAATAATATAAATAAATAAATATCTTTAACATACACAAACGATCGTTCCGAAGGGTATGTAACTTAATGCCTGTATTTTAGGTAACATTCGGCTTATATACATACTTTTTAATAAATATACATATAAATACCACATATATAAATAAATATATATCACATCCAAAATCAGAGCGGAAATCGAAACCACAACCCACAACCTGGAGCAGAAAATGGTATTACTGGCAAATGCGAGAAAGTAAAATAAATTTATTTAAAGTAAAATATACTCGTATATATGATTTTATTTACACATTAGTGATTATCTTATTACCTATTTATTAACGCCTTATTTCAACGACGTCCAGGAGGATGAAAATCTTTTCTTGGGTAACCTGAAACACAGAAAAAGAAACGTTTAGACTCAAATCACTTATTGTTTATTATAAAAACACACACACACACACACGGTGTTACCCACGCGACCTGCGTCGACGTGAAAAACTAGTTTATGTAATTTATTATGTATAACAACTGTTCTGGTGTAGTACTGCAAGTAGTTAAGGTCAGCGGTCACGGGTTCGACTTCTGCTCGAGGCAGATATTTGTATTTTTACAAATATTTATTTCTGGTTTAATGTTAAGATGTCAGTCCTGGTTGTTATCATGGACATATCGTTCTCATGATAGGGATATGGTGGATTAAACTCTAACTCTTCTTCTATGTGGAGAAGAGGCGTTTGCCCAGCAGTGGGATATATAACCGTATCGCGTTACCAAAAGAGATCTTTTTACTTTTTTTTTCATTAGAATAAACAAACATATAATAATCTATGTATATATTTAACGTCTTCAATAAAACATTGTAATTTAAGAGAGGGAGGTACACAAAAATCCTTAACATCGTTAGCTAAGAGTTTTTACTTTGTTTTCGACGTGAGAAGCGTAGCGTTAATCAAATTTATTTATTCTTCGAATTAAAGCTTAAGATCTTTAAAAGTTAGACGACAGATTGATGGCAGGCGGTGCTTTGTACAATCTAATTTTAAATCTCAAAACCAGCGCGAATGCTAAGAATTTTCAAAGCTATACGATAATATAAGATCACTTGAAAATAATTGGAGCATTTTGCAGCTACTTCTGTCTGAACAGTGTTACACGTAGTATTATGAATACAGTACCGGACTCTAATTTATTAGAAACAGGACTGTTAAAAACCAACGATATCTAAAGTATATTCGGTACTGGTTAAGGTGTCTTCTTGCAAGGGTTCTAAATGAAACATTAGATACGCCGTAGAACTTTGCCACAGGTAGGGAGGAGGCCGCTGGCAAACTTCTTATCTTCTTCTTCTTTCTTTTTTCTTTCTTCTTTCTTTCTTCTATTACCGGATGTCTTGATGTCGATTTCCCAATGGAACGCCACTAGCTTTTTTTCGAAATGTGTATAACAGCCCTAACGGCCTTTAAAGCCTCACCGGTACTGAGCCTCAACCGCGAAAATTGGGAATCCTCTCTAAGGCTCATATTGGACGTTACTGTTTTGAACTAGTTAACTTCATAATATCGTTACGATATACACAAATGTACACTATTCTATAATCACGTTATGATTACCGTCCGCCGCTATTTTCGGTTGTCTAGTACAAATACCAAGTAAGTTTCGACAAAAAAATTTGGCCAATTCCATTTATAGCCACAAGTTGTAACAATCTATATAATCTAAGTTTCGTGATATTTGTGTCAAAATTTTTGATTGTTGATACCGTCGTTATAGACCAGTGCCGAAGCCTTTGAAAATGGTAAAAAGTGAAAGAAAATAATAGTAGGATGAAACCCATCGGAAAAGGAAGAGAATATAACAAAAATGCAGGGAAAAATAAATTACGGGCGATTTGAGGTCGGGAAGGGGAAGGTTTAAGGGTAAAAAACGGTTTATCGCGATTTCTGGCAAAACTACAAGTCATATGGAAAAAAGTTAAATCGCAAAGTTGTAGATAATATAAAGATCTACAACTTTTGTATTTACACTTTTTTCACATAACCTCAAAATTTATGTGAAAAATTAAAATAATCTAGTTTTTGGTTTTTTTTATTTTTATCTTTTACAAAAATAATTTTTTTATTACGAAATTTGGTGAAAACTTATCTTTTTATGTCCCAAGCACACTGTATTTTTTTTTTCTTTTAATTTAAAATATTCATTTTTTCACCTTATTTTGACTTAATATCGAAAAAGCACCCTAATTTTCAATCGAAAATTCTCACGTCAAAATATATGCTTTTTTTGAAAAGTTAGTGGGTTTTTTGTTCGTTTCATTTTCATTTTATACGGGGAAATGATTGGTCATTTCGCATAGCTTTCAGTGAGTGATACCTCAATTAAAGGAGCATTATCCTCAGTGCATCGTTACGCCTCATTAAAAAATCCGGTGCATTCGCATCGCAAATCTAAAAACCTATTAATTACGTTTTAACGTTCGCAGTTAACTTAAAATAAGGTTTCACGAAGTCGTTATAAATTTTGTTTCATTTACATCGGAATAATTTTTTAAATGTGTTTTACAAACTTATAGCGCTGTTTAAAATATAACACTTTTTTTATGTTAGTTGGATAGGCAAACTGGCAGACGTGCCACCTGATGGTAAATGGTCGACGTCACCCATGAATATAAACTATTTTACCTGGAACTAGCCCAGACAACTCATTTATGTGTTGCCTATCCTGAGACATATGATGTTAAGTCTCGGTGCCACTAATTACGCTGCCTGTCTTGCCCTTCTTTCCGAAACACAGCAAAGCTGTTTCACGGAAGAAACAAGCAAGATGGTGATACCCATGCAGCCGGGAGCGCGGCACAGCGCATACTTTCCACCGGTGCATTAAAATATTTCTTAGAGTAAAAACAAAATTTAACAACTAAAATTTTCTTATGGAACTGGTATTTTATTATTTAACTTATTCTACTAAGAAATATTGAATAGTCAATTATAAAAAAATATATTAAAATTGTCAGTTATAAGGCAGCAGTAAATTTATTCAAATAAAAATTAAAATCGTTAGGTAATATTTGTTTTGTTAAAAACTTAACTGATAATTATTATCAAAATTATATAAATATTTATTTCCAAATTTTATACAATAAAAAATTGGTTGTCTGTAAAGTCGCTTTACGGACGATAATTTTACGTGACAACGTCATAAGAAAACATTGATGAAAAATTGCATGCGCTTATGAAGTGAAATGAATTATTATCACTAAATTATCATTATTTTGTATAATACAAAGAAGGAGTTAATTAAAAATTACAATCTTTTCGATAAATTAACATTTATTTGCACTCGTTAATTCAAATATTTTTTTCTCTTCTACTCGGACGCATCTGCCGATACAGTGGAAGGGAGATAGACGCGTCACAGCCGAACGCTTAGGCCGATCGTGCCTCTCTATCGCTTATTCCGTGCTATCACTCGCGGAACGTGACAATAAGTCATGCTTTTTGTACGTGCAGCCGGAGTTTATCGATTTATAAGACACGTCAAAAAGTTGTTATTTACAGACAGTTTTGGTCCGTCAGGTCCGCGTGGAATGGTGCCAAGATGCTGGTAAAATTTCCTCGTTCAATCGCAATATCGATTCTCTGGGCAAAAAGCGCACCAGCCCTCCTGTCACCAGTGGAGGCTATAAGACGTGAAGTAATTTTTTTTTTGTTTTTTTTTTTCTAAATTTAATATTGCAATTAAATTTGCAACAAGGATTGTGATTTTGGTTGCATTTGATTATAATATATTCTATCAGTATTTCATTTCATCTTAAATTTTAGTAAGATGGCAGAAACTAAGTACATTCATTGTGCTTATTAAAATAATTATGTGTTTAAATTGTAAGATTTTATTAATCTTAAATTAATTTAAAATGAATTAGTACTCCTTGTTAGATCTAAAACTGTTTTGGTTTCATTTTAAATAACGATGGAGTTGTTCAATTAACTAATGAGTAATGTATTGACAGGCGCGATAAAGCGCGAAATAATGTCACTTCACATGTCATTTAACTAATCAAATGTTGATTAAATTTTTTTGCTATTCAATTGACTACAAATATTTCTTAATATATTGTGTACTTTTTAATTGTCTATAATTTTATAAACTAAGGCCGTATATTTATTCCTATTTGTATTAATTCTATAAATTTTGTTAAACTAAATTCTAAAAATTTTATTTTTAATAAAAGTGTCAATTGTGCTTTGGTGTTTGCTTTCTTCATTTACTACATCTAATTTAAATGATGGATATTGTGACGTCACCAATGATAACGTCACTGTTCGGAGAAACAAGGATACGATATTTGCTCCGTTATGTTTGATTATTTAGTATTGCATTATAACATTTATAATTATAAAAAATAATTTATTTATATTGAACCCCTTGTGAATTCGGACGACATCGTTAAATATGATATATATAACCATTATGTATCCGACTGAAATTCGAGACACGTCCGTCATTTCAGTACGTTTTAACACAAATGTAACTACTTCCATTGACGCCAAAGAGCGTCTTAAGAGTGTATAATTAACGCCACTTTAGAATAAATTAAATTTTATGTTCCCAAAAGCATCGTATCTTATGCCAGACATGTTCATTCAATATGTCTAGGTTCTAGATTTTAGGATCTATTTCGAAATAATTTTATATGAAGAATAAGCTATACATGTAACTTATTTCATTAAACTTATTAGACAAAGTATGTACAACAGCTTAAGATAAGGCGTATTTTCAAAGGTACATTCCGGGTTTTAAGTTATTTGATTATAATACTGAAGGTTTTTTCTTTTTTTAATAATAATCTATGTGGTGACCGGCACAAAAGAATAGTCTCGACCCCCGATATGTCGTAAAAGGTGACTAAGGCCTTTATTGTGCAAAAACTGTGCACCTAACAAGAGTGTGATGGGCAGCAGTGCCCTAAAACCCAGCGGTGCCCGCATCGTCATAGTGGGTCGTCGTGGGTCACCATACCCTTTTTTTTGTTTTGGCGGGAAAAAAATGTACCTGAACGCACACCCCGTCGTCCGGGGAGACAAAGGGTTAGTGTGGGGCCCTCACCCCCTAAAATAACTTTACAAGGCGGACCACTACCCCATTGGGTACTCTCTCCTGTGCGATGCCCCGCGCACTTGAACATCGCATCTTCGCGGTAGGCTATTTCAGCGGACGGTGAGCAAACTCCGACCCTACCGTCCGCAGCTTCGGCTAGGGCGGCATCAGGCGCATGTGAGCGCGCCTGCGCCGCCTCACGCGCCGGCGGCGAATTGGGTCCGAGAGGAATGAAGTGTCACATTACCCTGCCGCAACACACTACGCTAACCAAGACGCCTGCCAAGCGTAGCGACTATTGGAATACTACATTTTTGGCTTCAGTGTCTTACTTTATAGTTTGTTTTCGAGAGTCGTTTAGTCTAGTATTTTCCCTTAATAATCAATCTGTAAATGTAATGTGTGTAATCGACTGATTTTGATACATTTAATTAAATTTGTTTATTGAAGTAGCCCGTTCATATTGGGTCGGATGCTTTAATCGTGGCAATCAAATTTGGCTTGGATTTCATACAATCATGTTGCGAACATCAACGGTAACTATCTCTACAAAAAATTAAAAAAAAAAGCAAGTCAATGTACATATGTATATATATTATACCCTATACCTTATAACCTTGAATTGTGAAATTAATTAAAATATGTTCTAGGGGAACTTGGCTGGCCATCCATATCACAAGTTATACTAATAATCCATATAGCGTGTTCAGTCTAGATTCTAAAATAACTCAAATTTCTGCATACGTTAACTCTGTTTATTTTTATTAATATAACTTGTCACTGTTAGAACTTCTGTAAGAAATAAAAAAATATATATTTATATATAGCTACCGTACTACGGTTACGGATAGTTTGGAGTTCCGAGTGTTAGTTTTTTATGACAATATACAACCTTTTAATTAAAAGTCTAAATCGGATTTTATTGCGTTTATTTGTTTTAAAACTTTACAGTTTAAATACCGAATAATTCGGACACCCACCACCTCAGTCCCCCGAGATCATCGACGCTGTAAAGGGTCCGAAACGTCGGGAAATAATTTAATTTAATTAAAAATCGTTAAACTGTAAAGTTTTAAAACAAATAAACGCGATAAAATCCGATTTAGACTTTTAATTAAATGAGTAATATTCGCGTAAATATAAGAGAACAGTAATATACAACCTTTCTGGTGTATATGGTGACTTAATATATTTATAATTTGCTCTGCTAAAACCGAAAATAAAAATATTTTGCAGGTGTGAAATTAATTTACAAATTTACAAATTCCGCAATATTTGGTTAATTATAACATTTCAAATAACGTTAATCAAATGCCATATTGTGTATTAATTTCACACTTAAGGTACGAACGTAATATATTGCATTAATTAATATTACTAAACAGTATGTTAGTTTGGTTGAAAGTCCTTATCGAGGCATCTACCTACTCGATTTGATAAATTCATTTTGTATTAGTTATAATGTTTTTGAGATTAAGAACCATAATTTTACTCCTCAAAATATATATATTTATTTATTTAAACTTTCTTCACTCTAATACAAAATTAACTTAAATATAGTGTATAAAAATAAGCATACTTAGTTAGGAAAATAAAATAATTATATGTTATATTATTGAGAGTCATGACAAAAATTTTTGATACGAGTAACATAATGATTTTTTTTTTAAGCCCGAATAGCGGGAGGTATTTCGACGCATCTGTAACAGGATAAAATTAAACGTGCTTAAAGCAGTTTCAACTTTAAGTTTATTTATGGTTCTAGACATTAAAGTTGAAAATCGTTTGAGTGATAATCACAAGATCTCGAAACGCGGGATTCACGCTCCAGAGAACCGAAGCTTCCGTTCTTTGAGGGAGTTTTTTTGTTTCGGTACTAAATAATTTGGAGTCTCGAAATAGATTATGGCAGAGTTCGGAAATTTCTCGATGGTCACTTGCGTTTATTTATAATCATTATTATTATATTCATTGGTGCGTGACAATTTGTTATATGGATTAAAACAAGTGGCTTATCACGAAAAAAATTTCAAATTAAATGTTCATTTTAAATATCTATAAAACAATGTTTACTTTTTTGTCTCTTAGACCTTGTGGTTTTTACCCTTCAGGTGTTAACAGGTACTGAGGCGCGTCCGAGAAGAGGAGGGGTGTCATAAGGTTAATGACCCCCAAAAATCTTATAGGTACATCCAATGATCTTAGAGGAAAAACGTCAAATTGACAAATCTTCTACAATTAACAATTTAATAAAATTTTATGTTTGCTTAATTCGAGGAGCAAAAGGGGTCTCGAGTGAAGACCACGTACCGGCAAGTGCAGCGTCGGACGGCCGTCCACGAGATAGACAGAAGACTTTAGGCGAGTCGCCGGAGGCCGTTGGATGGAGGCTGCATTGAACCGGTCGCTCTGGAAGTCGATGGGGTGGCCTAAGTTCAGCAGTGGACAACCAATGGCTGATGTGATGAATCGTAATATAACCAATAACAATTAAACAAAATTTTTATTATAGATTTTTAGATCTTAATTGATTTCTCATAAGATTTTGTGCAATAAAGTCACTGATCAACAACTTTTCTCTTAAACAATTGGACACTAAACGACGACGGTACTTACAGTACTGAGAAGGCACACTTAATTAGCAAGGAGATCGGACGACACTAAACGATGACTGTACTTACAGCACTGAGAAGGCAAACTTAATTAGCAAGGAGATTGGACGACACTAAACGACGACGGTACTTACAGCACTGAGAAGGCACACTTAATTAGCAAGGAGATTGGACGACACTAAACGACGACGGTACTTACAGCACTGAGAAGGCACACTTAATTAGCAAGGAGATTGGACGACACTAAACGACGACGGTACTTACAGCACTGAGAAGGCACACTTAATTAGCAAGGAGATTGGACGACACTAAACGACGACGGTACTTACAGCACTGAGAAGGCACACTTAATTAGCAAGGAGATTGGACGACACTAAACGACGACGGTACTTACAGCACTGAGAAGGCACACTTAATTAGCAAGGAGATTGGATGACACTAAACGACGACGGTACTTACAGCACTGAGAAGGCACACTTAATTAGCAAGGAGATTGGACGACACTAAACGACGACGGTACTTACAGCACTGAGAAGGCACACTTAATTAGCAAGGAGATTGGACGACACTAAACGACGACGGTACTTACAGCACTGAGAAGGCACACTTAATTAGCAAGGAGATTGGACGACACTAAACGACGACGGTACTTACAGCACTGAGAAGGCACACTTAATTAGCAAGGAGATTGGACGACACTAAACGACGACGGTACTTACAAACAGACACTAGTAGGTACCTACAGCACAGAGAAGGCACTTTTAATTAGCCTAATAAAAGAAAAGTAGTCTGGAGCTCAACAAAAACTAATTATCAATTTTTTAGGGTTACTACGAGTATAAATCAGAATTTCGAAGCCGAAGAAATTAACATATAAATCTACTTCCGACTCATTCAAGCTTCACATGACCCTAATTATATGTAGATAAGGCCGCGATGATGTGGCAGCTAAACTTTTCACTCTAGTAAAGATTCTGTTCAACCGTTCTGGTTTAGTGGTGCGAGTTATCGCCTCAACGCCGGCAATTGTAAGTTCGATTGCCGCTCGGTGCAAATATTTGTATTTATATAAACATTTGTTTCCGGTCTGGGTGTATGTCCTCCCCATCGTGCCTCGGAGAGCACGTAAAACAATCGGTCCCGTTTGTTATCATAAACACCTGATAGCGATTGTTACTCAAGATAGGGAACATTATCCGCCTACCCGCAGTGGAGCAGCGTGGCGAATTATACTCCAACCCTTCTCCTACATGGAGGCCTTTGCCCAGTAGTGGGACGTTTACAGGCTGATTCAGTTCAGTTTTGTTTATCCGTCCATCCATGTCTGTCTGTCACGGGGCTATATTTTCGATTTCGAATTTTTATTAATACAGCTTCTATAAAAAGAACGATTAAAAAATGAAATGAGTTACTAAAAGTAGAAACGCATTTTTAAACAATAGATAGGTACGGAACATTTCGATATTAACTCAGACTTGACCGATTTTTTGGTTGCACGTTGTTTTAAAACTATTATATTTACGAGTATTTCATTGAAGTTACATAATATAATATAAAGGGAAATTTTAACCTACTTATGTAATCGAAAATTTTCCGTGTGCTGATCGGCAGAGAAGAATAGTTCCTATCTCTTTCTTACCGATGTGTAGTAAAAGACGACTAAGGCCATCGTTGTGTGAACAACTTTACACCAACAAGAATCATGATAGGCAGCAGCATCACCATCTCTTGCCACGGCCAAACATAACCAGTATTGGCAAAACCCCCCAGAGAGGATGGATAAGACCTGCGTTCATCATTGAACATTCAACGGTTGATGTAATGTTACTTGAATATATATTACTTTTATAAATAATAATACGTCATTAGAGACATAAGCAAATAAAGATTGCTAAAAACTTAATAATTTCATAGAAAAGGTTAAAATTTAGAAAGCTATAGTAATAGAACAAAGTCTACATCAAAACATACGCTTCGTGAAGAACAACAATTTTTAAAATAAGTACATAATTTTTAAATATCTCTAAAAGTTTGGACAGCGTAAAGTAAGTAAACCTGTAAGCTCCCGTAAACACTTTTTAACGACTTGACTACGAAACTGTGAAATATCTCTATTTTAACAAAATTTAATCCAAGGATTCCCAAAGAGACCGATATCGACCCCTTGGGGTCGTAATCGACCACTTAAACCTTAAACACTTCATCAACCAGAAATTTTATAAATTAGTAAATATTTTGTATTAATATGAAAAAAATTAGAGACAGAATATTTAAAGTAATTTGGCTATGGGGGTCTGAGGTATCAATTCTATTTAGAAAAGAGGTCTCTTGCCTGATTTCATAAACATATATTATGAACCCAAAACTTCGTTTGATATTGCTATCTCTTTCATCAAACCTATCAATTTAAATATAAAGGAACACCAGCTTAAGATGAAACGCTTAAGCAAATCCATGTATTTCAGTCCAAAGTGAATGGGATTGCGCATACTACCCACAGCGCACACATGTCCCACATGACCCTATCAATGGAATGTTAATATCAGGCACCCCACGCTTTTTAATATAAAAATAATTTCTTTTATTTATCACTCTATCGTTTATTTGAATTAAAAAAAAAAAATATTTTCTACTTTTTAGTTTGGTTTAATTATAAAAGCGTGTTTTTTAGTTTTTTTTTTTTTACTATTATTTATTTTTTTATTTTTTAGTTAAAGTTTCTATAAAAGTGTTTGTTTTTTTAGTTTTTTTAAACTATTATGTTTTTGTTTTCAAGGTCGTAACTTATCCGCGAAACAGCGTCCGAAGTCGGTAACTTATGGGAGAAATAGGTGATCGAGTAATGAAAAACAAACCGCAAATCCTTCAGGATTACCGGTTTGTGTTCCATCATCAGGCTCAGGTTATCATTAAAAAACAAACTACTCGTTTCATTGCAAAGTTCCTATTGTCACCTCCCAGCTTCATAATCAGATCAGACCCTGCTAAACAACTAGTACTAGTACTCGTCAAGACGAATCAAACGAACCGAAACTCGATGAGGTTATGTCGTTTCATTGCGAAGTTCCTATGACCACCTTCCAGCTCCATCATCAAATCAGACCCTGCTAACCATCTAAAAACAAAGTACTCGTCAAGACGAATCAAACGAGCCGAAACTCGGTGAGGTTATATCGTTTCATTGCGAAGTTCCTATGGCTACCTTCCAGCTCCATCATTAGATCAGACCCTGCTAACCATCTAAAAACAAAGTACCGGTCAAGACGAATCAAACGAGCCGAAACTCGATGAGTTTGCGTCATTTCATTACAGAATTCCTATGACCACTTTCCAGCTCCATAATCAGACCCTGGTTACCATTCACCATCTACAGATCTTGGTATGGCTAACAGGACTTACTATTTAAATTATTGCAATGTTATCGGTCCTGAATTCGGTAGCATATGCGAGAAATAGGTGATCGAGTCATGAAAAACAAATCGCTAATCCTGAAGATCCTGGTAAGGATAACAGGACTTACTGTTTAAATTATTGCATTGTCATCGGTCCTCGATAAGGCTACTAAGTTTCAATGAAACCTGAACGTAGGAAGTGGGTCAAAATGAAGTCCAAAGGAGTCGTTTACAAACATACAAACATACAGGTGAAGCTAATAAAAACGTCTACCCATAGTGTATTTACAAAAAATGATTATAAAGTAGACATGAGTTTTTTTTTTTTTTGCAGTATAATTTGAATATAAACGGAATTGCTTCTCTAAGATTAGTAGAGATTAAATCACTGAAATTTAATTTTTCTTAATGGTGTAATTTATCATTCATTTATCGATAATATTATCAAAGGGAAGTTGAGTCATTTGCATAACGAGCTTAACATAATAATCCTATTTAAAACTATAAATGCGAAAATTAGGATGGATGTTTGTTACTCTGATACGCAAGAACTACTAAACCAATTACAATGAAACCTAGTACGTAGATAGCTGGAGATTCAGAATAACACATAGGCTACTTTTTATAACGACTTTTCGAAGGAATCGGAAGTTACGGGGGTAAAACCGCGAGGCACAGCTAGTTTTTTTATAAAATTACTTATAATTCATCCCTAAAACAATTATTATTAAGAGACTAAACGTCTTGGCTGACAAAATCAACATCGCTGAGAGTAAATTACTGAAGCTAAGGACATTAAAATATGATCCTTAGGGCAATATAACCAACCTAAGGGTATTAAGTAATAAATATTATACCCGTATAATAAAATATTAAGCGACTAATGTCTGTAAATAAGAGATGCTTAGGAAAAACGTATCAAGGGGATCTTTATGAGACCTATAGAAGCCTGAATAATTATTTTGAGTTATTTTGTCTGTCTGTCTGTCAGGTAAATTCTTCTAGAAATGTAGTTAACACTCTATAAACAATTATAGTCAAATCGTAACGAATTCACATCACAGTTTATATATTATTTTTAAAAGAGTAACTGCCGATTCTTCTCTGCAGAATCTACATTCCGAATCGGTGGTAGCTTTACTATTACAAAATAATAATCACTTTAAAGTGTTAATTTGTAAAATGACGATTCGAAGGTGCTCTCGGGGCCTATTTGAATTAAGTTAATTTTGATTTTGATTTTGATTTTGATTCGTATTGTACTAAAAAAAATTACACACACAAAAATATTTTATTTAACAACGCCTGCCGTTGATTTTACTATTAATACGAATTGAATTGAATTGATTCAACCTGTAAACAAACCATTAATGGGCAAAGATCTCTTCTTTATATAGAAGAAGGGTTGGAGATTAAATTACCAAGCTGCTTCACTGTGGGTTGGCGGATAATTTACGTGCTCTCCGAGGCAGGGTAGAGAGACCCAAAAGGACATATACTCAAACCAGGAATAAATATTTGTACAAATACAAATATCTGCCCTAGCGGGAATCGAACACGCGACCGCTGGCGTTAAGACGACTACACGAGCCGCTATACCAGAATGGTTGATAATATGATACAACAAATACTATGTAACTTATAAAAAAAAAATTTAATACCTACCTACATATACACAATAGATGTACATTAAGTGTACAAATTTTTTGTACAATTTAATTGTACAAATTCTCCCTATTTTACAAATTTTGTAAAATAGGTAGCTAAAGGTCTATACCTATTGTAATAACTTTTTTGTAATAATTTACTTTACTACGACTGTTTGTTTCTATAAAAAAAAAAAAAAAAATGTTTCATATTAATATGTATATAAATTAGTGTAAATTTATAATTAAAAAATAGTGTTTGTATTGTTTGTATCTGCAGGGCCGGATTTAGGGGAAGGCAAGCGGGGCAACTGCCCCGGGCCCCCGCATCCACAAAAGAGGGGCCTCCACATCCACAAAAGAGGGGCCTCCACATCCACAAAAGATGGGCTTCCACAATAGAGCCAACCGAGTTGGGGTGGTCCGGAGTTGAGACAACCTTTTCTTTTTTTTTTGTCATTTTTTTCTGCCAGAAAAAAAATTCAATTTCAGATCAAGGGACCTCCACACTGTTGCCCCGGGCCTCCACAACTCTAAATCCGGCCCTGACTATCTGTATCTATCTCTACGAACATCATGCACATAGGTATATAAACATTAAACACTAGCAAACCCGGCGAACTCCGTTTCGCCACCAGATGGCTTCTTTTTTTGTAACATTTCGTTTGGGGATTAAAAGATGAAGTATGCCTGCTACGTATCAGAAATGGCGCTGTATGTAAAAAATGATTTTCCGTTTTCCTGCTTTTCTGTTGAAATTTTTCCTGAATTTTGTTTACTATAAACCTCACGGAGCCCGAGACCTTTCCAACGAATGCAAAACCGTGGAAATCGGTTCGTGCGTTCTGGGATTATAGCGTCAGGAAGGAAAACCCGACTTATTTTTATATTATAGATTAATGTCAAAGTGGTCTCCAGTAAGGACAGATTCCTGAAAATTCCAGCCCTAAGGATGACAATGGAATGACGTATGAAATTTTGTAGGCCAGTCATGTTATATTTGATGTTAAAATATACATATTTAGAATTTTGATTACCACCTATAAATGATCTACTAAAGGACAGTGTCAATAGTCCAATCATTTCCGATTTTGCTTACTACAGTAAGAACTTTAACATAATTCGTACGGAGTTTATGTCAAAATGTTCTTATAGTAAGATCAATGTGAAAAACATTATTAAACCGGTCGTAAAAGAACAAAATCGCGTGCAAAAAGTATGTTCTACTGTCTCATTGTTGACTAAAAATTTTCTCGTTAAGCCTGTAAACACTTCTTATTAAAATATCGCACTTTTTGATTAATTTTTGTATTATTTTCTTACCTCAACTTTTTTTTTTATATCTTTATCTGTCTGTATAAATTTTATCCAATTTAATTTAAATTTTGTTATTGTTTATCGTTTTGTACAGTTTTAATTTATCAAATTATAATAATGTAGAATTAATAGTAAAAGAATCTTGCAATTTTCATTTATAATTGAGGTGATACTTCAAAATTACAATTTTAATATATTTATTTAATAATTATTTGTAAATTACATATATATTATACTTTATATGTATTGTAGAATAGAATCTTATCTTATATCTTTAAACGAGCAATTCTTGTATATATATATATATATAATCGGAATCTCGGAAACGGCTCCAACGATTTTCATGAAATTTAGTATGCAGGGGGTTTCGGGGGCGATAAATCGATCTAGCTAGGATTTATTTTCAGAAAATGTTGTTTTATCCCTTTTTTTACACAATTAAAAAATACCATTAGAATACGAAGGTAAATTTCGCTGTCATTGACAAGCTTCTATTAGCGCAGATAGGAATCGGGCTGATTCGAAACCAGAAAACCTGAGTTCGAATCCAGGATTCTACAGACCAATCTTTTTTTCATTTTTTTTTTTTTTTTTTTGAATTAAGAGCTCTTTTTATTTTTTATTTTAATAACCAGTTCCTATTATTTTACTTTTATGTCGGTAAGATCGAAAATATTATTTATGTTTCATCAATATGTAATGTATCTAAATATTATTTAACCGAGCAAAGCTCGGTCATCCGGGTACTATACTTTATTGTACACTACTTTCAAAATTATTAAACATACTTAAGTTAAATATACAAAAGAATGTACAAAGGCGGTGTTATCGCTAAGTAACGATTTCTTCCAGACAGCCCAGACTACACAGAATATGTAAAAAAAAAAGGTAGGTGGTGCACCGTTGCTACCTACATAGCATATATATATTATATAACTATGTGCTTAACACATAAATTAAATCAAAATAAATATCAATGAGATATATCATCAGGTTCATGACACTAAGTGCAAAAAAAAAAAATTCTAAATTATTATTTTTAATGATCCCATTATAACTATTTGCGATTTTTACAGTGGTACAAAGCATAATATCCTTATCCTAACAGTTACGAAGAAACATATAAACTTCTTTTTGCACTTCTATAAAAAAATATTAAAATGTGACTTACAAGGAAACTATCTCCGGTGTCCCCTTCCGATTTTGATGAAACTGAGATATGTTATTCTCCGTCGAAATCTAAGAGACACGTATTTTTTTTTATCTGCGGAAAAATATTTCTAGGGGGTGAAACTACCCCTCAAAGTTTAGCCTCCAAAGGGGTGCTTTTCAAGTTTCGCATACTTGCAGTTTAAATAATCGAATGGGATCGATGATACAGTTGCATAATTTTTAGGGTGGAAAATCATGAAAAATGCTTTTAGTTTTATAATAAAACAATGGAAAGAACAAAAGTTATAGGGGTTGAAAATCACAAAACTTTTATTTAAAAAAAAACTATTCGATGGATTTCAACGAAACCAACGGCAATCGAAAGAGGAAAAAAAGTAGAGAATACGTCTTTCGGGGTTTTCCCGAAAAATTAAGTTTAGGGGTGAACATCCCTTAAGCATATCTACATTGACCACCAAGAAAATATCGTTTTTTATACTAATTTTGATATGAATTCACCAATAATAATTTTTTCGTACATTTCTAGCATTTATAAAATAATAATAATATTATATTTCAATATTTTACTTACTTTTTTACTTCTCATCCCAAACTTTATTTTGTGTATCGGGACATCAAATATTATAAATGTCATGTAATGTGAATCTGCTTTGGAAAAAAAAAAAGAATTAATGCTTATAATATATGCTTTACTATAATCAATTTTAATTGAACAATAACTCACAAATGATTTTTTACAAAAATTTTGAAAAAAATATTTAATATTTCTGATGTTTATAAAATTTAATATTAATATATACTAAAAATATAATTATCTCTTTTTTTTTTGTATGAGATAATAATGAATGAATATTATGATTATAATAAATCATATCTCAATTTCATCAAAATCGGAGGGGGACACCGGAGATAGTTTCCTTGTTAGTGTCGTGTACCTCCAGACAACTGGTATATATTTACATTCATAATATAAAGACATTATATACATAAAGTGTAATATATACGGTTTATACGTTTAATCTTATTAAAACAATTTGTACACACTATAACCGATTTACTCTCCTAATATATAATAACAAGATTACTAAGGAAATCGCTCTTTCGGTTTTACAATAAAGAGTATCGTTATTAAAACAGAAAAATTTAGAAAAGTCGACAATTTTTTATTATTATTATAATTAGACATTATTATGTAATAAATAATTTAGAGATAATATACTAAAGCTAGGTAGATAACAAAATACAATCTAAAAATAATTGTTTACGAGTTTCAAGCCGTGATTTTCGAAAACATGAAACATTGATATTGATAAAAACTGATACATTGTTTAATATTGATAAAACCCAAATATGTACTTTATTATTAACATTTTGAGTTACTGATTTCAAAAGTATCAATAACACAAAAAAGGACAAATACTAAAGCTCCCGTTTCCGAGAAAGCTCGAGCCATGTGACCGACGGACATACAATTACACGATACCCAGTGCTCGATGCGCAGTCAACGATCACGCACGCGTTCTTCGAAGTGCGCGCGCGCAACCGTGATCAGAAAACTGATTTGTGTAGCGATGTGTGTGTTTGTGTGTGCGTGTTTGTGTATCCGGATAGGATTTTGATTGAATTATATCGTTCATTGTGTGTGTTATTGTTTAGGTATGTAAGATTATTTTTTTTTTAATATTTCGTTATTTAGAGATATTTTTTTAAAAACATAATTGTAGTTAGTGTAAAAGTCGGTATAAATCGTTCCACTTATTAAAACTTGTTAATGCTGTACTATTTTTCTAATAAAATATTATATTGTCTATTAAAATTTAAAACTATCAAATCACACCACTAACCTATAACAATATAGCCACTACAATACTTTCTGCTACCCCGATTTTGTTTCAAAACTTATACATAATTATGTGTGTTTATATACCTACCTTATTACTTCTGGATAAATTATCTTTCTCATATAAAAAAAAATTAAAATCCGTTCAGTACTTTCAGAATAATCTATAATATAAAAATAAGTCGGGTTTTCCTTCCTGACGCTATAATTCCAGAACGCATGAACCGATTTTCACGGGTTTGCATTCGTTGGAAAGGTCTCGGGCTCCGTGATCTCTGGTACATAGCATGTACTACTTCATCTTTTAATCCCCAAACGAAATGTTACAAAAAACGAAGCTATCTGGTGGCGAAACGGAGTTCGCCGGGTTTGCTAGTTAATTATATATGAAATGTTTATTTGTAATAAGATAATTATGAAAAAACATATCATCCCTCTCCATCAATTTGTTATATTGCACGAAAAATTAAATTGTAATAAAAACAATCTTAGCGATACCTACGTTAAGAACAAGTGAGGTCGGTATATTATTTTTTTTTTTTTATTAGATAAATTTTACGGAGATATAATTAATTTTCTTTAATCTAAAGTAACAAAGTAACCTATTAAACTAATCAAATAAATTAAAGGCTCGTCAAAACTTACTCCTGCTCAGGTACCAATATTTCAATTTTTTTATAAAATTAATAAAAAAAAAAGAGTAATAATATGAGGAATATATTTTCGTTAACAATATCATCATATGTAAGGATGAAGTTCGTGTGACTGTTTCAAATCCTTGTTAGAAGCTCTTTGTTAGCTAGCGTAGCTACAATAACAATACAGTAAAAACATCAAAAATACTTTTATAAAGCCACATTAAATAAAAATACTGTAGGACTTAAATCACGTTACGATTCAAACTATCGGAATGATAATCATGTAATTCGACGTAGGTAAAATCGTGAAAATAGTCATTAAAAAAACGATAAATAGAACTATTAACAATGACAACAATATTTATTTTAATAATTTTTTAATCAAAAAACTAGAAACATAATTTACTGTTTAAGAAGACTTTATTTCTCAAGATTATTTACAATTCACTTCATGAGACATGTACACAAAATAAAATAAAAACAAACTTCGTACGATTCACAAATAGAAGCAATAAATACCAAATGATAATAAAAATTAATGTAGGTAATTATACATAACATGCACTTAACATTAACATAATTTATAATTTTAATAATTAAATAAGCGCCTTTCACTCAACGGCTCCTAGTTAATAATTGCCTTAAACTCTGTTTCATGGTTCGAAAAAAAAAAAACATTAACGCCCATACTTGTTGTACACATTTCTATGGTCTATACAATATTATATATTATTTTGTCACTATCGTTAACCTTATTTTTCTGACCACTGTGACAAATAGTCATCAGTCTTTTTTTTTTTTAACCACGAACAAGTTTACTATGAACATTATATAAAGTTTAAATAGTACAATTTAATTTATTATCAACTCAACATTGATGGTCACATCAAATTTACAAAAACTGAACAGGTAAATAATTAATATCTTGGTTAAATCATTCGTTAACAATTATGCCAAGAACTGCCTGCGTTTTATTACATATTTAAAGATTAACATCTAAATACGTAATTTACGGTTAATTTTTATAAACATAGACATTAAAAAAATCATTTAAAAAAACCTAGTAGCTCTTTACATACGAACAGTATTTTGAGAACAACCACAAAAATATATAACAAAATTTAGTACGAATCAACCAACACACACACACACAATAATTATTGTATTGTAAAAATAAACACAATTATTATATTGTAAAAATATCAATTAACTTCCTATTACATTATCAGTAGAATAGACAGACAGAGGTGCCTTATATTATAAGTATAAGTATAACCTTTAAGATACGGAAATCTTCAAATTACAGAATAATTACCAGTAAATATAATTACTATATCGGGATCAAGATATCCTCATCTTACGTTATACATGTTGTTCATACGCTGGTTCATGTGATAAAGGAAGTAATTTAACTAATCTTATCAATCTACTCGAGTTTTCCCATCACGCCCTAATCGCTACACTAGAAACATGTTCCCGTAACAAAAAAAAAAAAAACAACGAACGATTTAAAAATCTTGCGTAATTACGTTAAGAACACTCCCAGATTCTAACTGTAGGATGACAGTTTGATCGACTAATGATAGAACAAACACAAAAGTAAAGTGTCTTGTGCTTTAGTTGACCGATAGTTGGTCGATAAAGCAACGTGAACACAAGTTTGTTTCAGACTTATCAACCGATACTCAATTCATACAATTTACGTATTATACTGTACTGTAATGTAATGTTATAAGTCTGTAAACCACCCACTGCTGAGCGAAGGCCTTTTCTCCATATAGAAGATGGGTTGGAGCTTAATCCACCACGCTGCTCCACTGAGGATTGGTGGATAATTTCCCTATCATGGGTAACGATCGTTATCAAGTGTCTATGATAACAACCGGGACCGACGGCTTCACGTGCTCTCCGAGGCACAGTTGGGAGTCCCACAAGGACATACATCTAGACCGGATACAAACACAAATATCTGTCGCGAGCAGAAATCAAACCCGCGACGCACCACTACATATGAATGGTCATTACGTATTATATTATGTTATTGTTATTGAACTGTACTATAAGGCTGAGAATTTTTTTTTCTTTTAACGAGGGATGAGGGAGGGAGCACAGATATTTGAAATAAAATATTTCTATGGATTTGAGCTTAATACGAAGCGCTGCTTCACTGTATCACAAAACATTGTGTACTCAAATATATAAACACGATATATGCGTTACAATTTCTTGCGAGACATCCATCCATTTTTCTTTCTTTCGCCGATTTTATTTCACTAGCAAACATAAAAAAAAAAATTCAAACAAAAGTTATTTAATATTACAAACTAGCATTGATCTATATCGGCTACTTTCAATTTAATTGATTGACATAATTATGAGCATATTGAAAGAACCAAAAGTTGTTTTAGATACATTAAACTGGTCTATGACTATTTATGTACTCATGTTTAGTATCTTGTCTGTAGATAAATTTGGAAATTACACGAATAAAACCACAAGGCGCAGCTATTATTGTTAACGTCATATTTCAACCTAATTGTAAAGCAACAATTAACATTATTAACTATACAATCAACGCTTTAAATTTATATGTAATAAACAGAATTAATTTAAATATATAATTATTAATAACAAGCTTGTTCAAATACGCGAATAAAATACAAAGCTATAAATTCAAATTAAAATAATACTTGACCCATTTTAAGACGTCTTCACTGACGATATAATTTCTTTTGTGTTTCATTCATCTGCAACATCGCAAGTTTAACAAATTGACAATAACTCTAAAAGACAAATGGATTGAGAAAAATTTAATTGAAGTTGGAGCGATGATGACAATTAGTTAAGTGAACGGAGCTGTAAAGTTTTCTGGCTCTGTGAATAGATTTTTAACCGACTGTGATACAAAGGAAGGGTAATGAATGTCTTATTATTATTATTTTTAAATATCAATCAATATATAAATACATATATAAACACTTGTCGACATAATAAGTACGAAAGTACGTAAGACGTCTAGCCCTTTGTAGTTGAATTATTAAGTCATTTCAAAACGTTCAGCATCACCGCTTACTAATACTTCAAACGCTACCAGAGAGTCGCTACTCGCTATTAACATTATTTTTTTCTATAATGCGTCACCATATTTTTTCCCGGGCTATTTTTACGTTGAAATCCATTACTTAGGTATAGAATTTAAATTTTATGGCATAGAAAATTAAGAAAGAATAAGTACAAGAAACAAATAAAACAAAAGAACAGGGCTAACAATAACTTAATCTTTTATTTAATTATATTATAAAATCACTAATTTTATTATTGTTGCATATTATTATTTTATCGGTAAAAATTTATTACGTTTGTTATTAACATAACGGTGAAGATATGATACAAAATTAACATTCAAACAGTTACCTTAACGTCGTGTGAGACTGTATTTAACCTCTCGGCTAATTATTATTCAATCGTTTGGTTGAGTGGCGTCGTTCAATGAAAGGGCTAGCCGACCAATCGACAGAAATTTCGATCATTATTTTAACTATTTTTCATATCCATGTCGTAGTTAAAATTTGCCTTAAATTGGCTTCATTCTGTGAAAATACAAGAAACGTTTTAAGTGGCTTTCGTATTCAATTATAAGAAACTAAACGTTCTTCCTGATTTCATCTGCGTCGAGTTTTGATCATCATCATTATATTAGCCACTGGATGTCCACTGATGAACGTAGGCCTTTCCCATCGACCTCCAGAACGGCCGGTTTGAAACAGCCTCCATCTAACGGCTTGAGTTTTGATAGTTCTATATATATATGACTAATCAGTCTATTTATCTTATCTCCTCCATCCTTTATAAATATCTTTCTTTATTTTTACTACATATTAAGTAAAAGAGGCTTTGACATTACTTGTATTTTTTTATCTCTCATACGGTTGTATTAAGTGCAATAATTTCTTATCCTCGAAAGAAAATTATATTTTTTTATTTTAAACCCAATTAATAATAATTAACAATAAAAAAATATCACTAATGTCTAAGAGAAAAAAACTACGACTCTATAACATATCTACGTATTTCTTACATAAAGTAACGATGCTTACAAAGTACTAAGCACAACTTAAAATAGAATATCACAGTGTCACTGACCTCTTCAAACCGCACTCACCCCTCAAACCGAAGGGTAGATTGTAATTCAGAGATTTAAGGAAACTATCCGTATACGTATTCGCTATGTATTAAGGATCTAGAGAACATAATTTGATTTTAAAATGAGGTACTTATACTCCTTTACATTTAGAGTCGGTAAACCTTGGAATCCCGTGGGATATACGCCAAGCAAAGTCGATTCCTATTTTTAAGCTTAATGTCCAAATGTACTATTTATTAGAACTGAACTCAACTGAAGCAACATGTAAACTACGCACTACTGGACAAAGGCCTCTTTTCCATATAAAAGATATAATTTATTTACATATTGTTATTTCTATGATATGTATATAATATTTAGTCTATAATTATTTTTTTACATATCGTAACATACCTAAATATCCAATCATATACCTATATATATACGAAAGTAGGTGCCGGCTAGTACTATCTCGCCACATTTATGAGCTTCACGTCACGGAGATGAAGATGCTGAGTGGTTAGATGTGCTCCGTGACGCGAATTGACCGTATATGTAATTCTTCATCCGAGGCAGTCTCGAAATCCGTGACATAGCAGATAAACTCCAAGAGTGGCTGAGGTGGTATTGCCCGCCCGGGTGTTCAAGCAGGTGAAGCAGAAAATGAGAGCCAATGGTCTAACCCTGAATGATGCAAAAGACTGTGCAAATAGAAGAGTCACAGTTGGAAGTTCGACCCGAGCAATATAAGCCGAGATTAATAATGCCAAGCAGAATAAATTAATACATAAATAAATAATAAATATATTTTTAACGGGAATTGCTCTGAAACTAATATTATTCTATTGTTATTGAACAACGCTGTCAAACAGAATATATTTAATTTGATGATTTCCTTTTCGTATAAGAATCTAAAAATAGTACAGCTATCGCTTCGCATTAGATATCGTATTAGACAGAGAGCTTTAAGCAAGAAAACCGAGTGCCATGAACTAGTGTACGTCATTGTCTTCCGAGGACTTCATACAAATAAACATGATTTGACTATCAATTACATAGAATACTTGTTTTTTTAATTCGTGCTACTTTTTTAACTAACATTATAATTTGCACCTTATTCAATTATAATAGAGTTTATATTTTTATAACATAATAGTGATTAAATTTCGGTTATAACCTTATGACGCAATAGTTTAAAATTTTTACGGCTTAATTCGACTTGGGGTTATAAAAATCAATGTGAAACCTGGATTTTATTGTCGTTTATTTAAACATAAACGTGTTTTGAATTTTTTACTTGTCTAAAGCAAGTCTAAGCCTATTTTAATACACTGTTTAATAATTTATTATATGAACTACTAGCAAACCCGGCGAACTCCGTTTCGCCACCAGATGGCTTTATTTTTTGAAACATTTCTTTTGGGGATTAAAAGATGAAGTAGTACATGCTATGTATCAGAGATGGCGCTGTATGTGAAAAATGATTTTCCCTGTTTTCCTGCTTTTCTGTTGAAAATTTTCCTGAATTTAGTTTGCTATAAAGCTCACGGAGCCCGAGACCTTTCCAACGAATGCAAAACCGTGGAAAACGGTTCGTGCGTTCTGGAATTATAGCGTCAGTAAGGAAAACCCGACTTATTTTTATATTATAGATAATATAATATGAACTAAAAGTGTAGACATTTTTAGTATTATCTTAATTAATAACAGTTTGGTTTATTTTTATTTTATAGTTTAAAAAAAATATAACATAATAAATTATGAAGTTAATTGCATTTTCTTTCCTAGTCATGATTTATATTATATCAAAGTTGGTATATTTGTATTTAAGTATCTATATATTTAGGTAATGTATATTTGTTTATTCCAATCTATATATATATAGGAGACTTTCTATAGATATAGTCACTCATCACGATATCTCTGGAAGTATGAGACCTAAAAACTTGAAATTTGGTAGGAATATTCCTTTTGCCAAGTAGAGGTCAGCTAAGAACGGATTTTACGAAATTCTACCTCTAAGGGGATGAAAAAGGGAGGCAAAGTTTGTATGGGACAACGTGATTCCTTGGTCCAATCTACTTCAAATTTGGCATAAATATTCTTTAACAGAATTGATTGAAGACGTGTTTCATATTTTATCGAAATTCATTCCCTAACGGGGTTAAAAGGGGGTAGAAAATTATTTTGATATAAATACTCCTTAGTGTTTTTTTTTTAATTACATTTTATTTTGACACATGTTTGACAACTCAATACGTCTATTATAATATATGTATTTTCCAGTATTGACGCAGGTGCAGGTGATATCTTTTTTTGGGTGCTCCTGATGGAACAGGCAAGACTTTATATTAAACATAACAAAATTGAGTTGTAAATATACCGTGTAATTGCTTTATTGTAAAATAGTGTCTTATATAATATTTTTTTAATTCAATGTTGGTGTTGTGTTAAGTCAAGGGTTTTAAACTAAATGACTCATCAGCAAGGCATCTGAAGTTCACAATGATACTGATATAGAAGACACCGAAGTGAACTTGGAAATATTTTTGAATTATACGGCATTAACACCCCAATTAGTACAGATTGGCACCACGGACTAATGTTGGAACAAGATCAGAAAACATTATAAATCATGTACCCATTTAACTTTATCTTACACTAAAACTAAGAAGGAGGAGATAAAAGCTGTCTTGGACTATTATTAAATATAAATATATGTTTGACATACACACACGATCGTCTGTTCCTAAGGTAGGCAACTTAATGCCTGTGTTTTCGGTAACAGCCGACTGATATACAATTTTTATAAATATACACATAAATAATACATATATGAATAAATAAATATTACACCCAGACTTGAGGCGGGAATCGAACCCACGATCCTGGAGTAGAAAGCAGGTTCACTACCAACTATGCCGAGTCAGTTAAAATTTAAAAAATAATTACTTGCGGGTTTATTCAAATCTAATAGACAAAATCGTACAACGAACGAAGCATTGATGACCGTTCTGGTGTAGTGGTGCAAGTAGTCGCCTCAACGCCTCGCCTCAATGCCGGTGGTCGCGGGTTCGACTCCCGCTTGGGGCAGATATTTGTTTCAGATCTGGGCGTATATCTGGGTGTATAGTGGGTTTCCTCACCGTGCCCCGGAGAGCACGTAAAGCCGTCGGTCCCGTTTGTTATCCTTAAAATAATTGTTACTTATGATAAGAATATTATCCACCAACCCGCAGTGGAGCAGCGTGGTGGATTAAGCTCCAACCCTTCTTCTATATGGAAAAAAAGGCCTTCGTTCAGCAGTGGGTTGTTTACAGGCTGATACAATACACTACAGTACAGAAGCATTTGTGGCCTGCAGTGACGAAACTGAACCTTACCATAAATATGAGAGTCCATCTAAGGGGAGATGTTACTGCTGGTCAGTTCTCAGACCTGTTGCTTAAAATAGGAAATGGTGATTTCCGGGAACTATGTAATAATATAATGTATGAGTGTATATGAGTATGTATTTACCATAAACAAAGCTTAAGGTCAAACTCTTACTGTAGCGGGAGTATACTTAAGCGAAAGCTGCTTCTCTCACAGTCAGTTTTAAGTAGCATGTTCCAAAGTAGCCTGGTGATTCTAGCATCCCGAACGAAAAACAAAAAAATATTGTTTATAAAGAAATACTGCGGAAGGTGTAGTATGTATTTCGATTTCGTTGTAAAAAGATAATACCCCTGTGTAACTTTTTATTTTATTTTAATTTTAATGTTTATTTAAACTTTAAATCCCTCCTCTATAATAAAGATTGTTATATTTTATAAGTATTCAAATATTTTAACATAATAATTTATATGTTATTAATATTAATAACGTAAAAAAAAAAAAAAAAAAAAAATACTAAACTAATATAACCATTTTCGACTTCTACACGGAAGAAGTCGCGGGCTAAAATATTATGTTTGACAACTCAATTTGTCTATTATGAAATATTTCCCAGTATTGACTCAGGTGTAGGTAACAAAAAATATAAATTTATATTTTTTGATATTTTAGTAAAATACCCGTGCGAAGCCGGGGCGGGTCGCTAGTTACAATATAAAAATACAGAGCCCAATATAAATACTGTTTCTCAAACAGTTTCTTAAATTTAGAAATATGAATTATTGAGATAACCTATGTTTAAGACTATTTAAAACAAATCTTAGGGTATAATATTTTTTTCACAAATCGGAATTGTCAGAAACTGAAATTTTGAGAATTTAATGCTTTCAGTAGCTGTACAAGCTAAACTGTGAGTGGTACAGAAAAATGTTTTAAAACAAATTTGTAGAGCACAAAATTTCCTACAAATTTGTCATCTAACTTTTTTTTACTATTAATAGTTTAGTCACAAAATACAATTTACTGCTTGAGACTTATCTCACTGGACTTTTTTTGAAGGTAATTGTTTTTATTTATTTAAATAATTGAGTAGCTAAAAGCGAAAAAAAGTATATAAGTATTGTATATATACTTAAGCCAAATTCGATATGGAATGTTTACCAACAAATCGTTGCTTAGCAACTAACCATAGGCAGATGTTTACAGCCTATTGGAAAATAATTAGAATAATTATATTTTTTAATATTTATACATAGTAGTACAAGCTACATAAAACTTGAAATAAATAAGTCAGAAAGTTAGATATATTTATATATTATCTATAATTATGGGTAAAATTTACTTATCAACGTGGATATACTAATTTTCCACTGAATGATTTCTAAATATTTTCATAAATATTATATGCCTATATTAAAAATAGCTACACTATCCCTGAATATCATTCAAAATAAAACTACATTTGTTTTAAAATGGATTTAATATGATTAAAAATCTATATTCAGACACTCATTCTCTTTTATTATTTATTTTACTTTACTTACGTTGAATAAACATAATAATTATAATATTTGAAATTGTGCATAAAAATCGATAAGAATTTACCGTTAACAATATAACGACTGATCAAAAAAAGACCAAATGTTGCTTATCTGCGAAATTTTCTTGTCAGTGCAAAAATTTAGGGTTGTTAGATGTATATTAGTAATTACAAATATGTTAATTTTTGTTATAAGCAAATTTTCTTGTATATTACGTATTTGGCGGTTAAGTTGAATTCTAGGAAACAATGTTAAAGTAAAATTATTAATGTATAACTAGGAAATTGGTGATAAATTACAATTTTTCATTACTAAAAGTGTGACAACCTTATACACGATGACATTTGGTTTATTTACATAAATTCCACATAGAATTTGGCTCAAGTATAGATGCAATATATTAAATAAATAAATAAATAAATGTTAACCAACAATCACACCACGTTAACCTAGCCCCGTGCTAAGTTCGTAAGAACTTGTGTTACAGGTACTAGGCACGGAAATAAATTTAAGATATATGCACCTGGCGGGATTCGAACCCGCGACCGCTGCGTAAAGTGTCCAGTTGCCTGACCACTCGACCAGCCGGCCGTCAATATTCTATATATTTACTTGATCTTTGTATTAATGTAGTTTTGTTACAATGAGTTTTATATGTATAATTATATAAGGTATAACGAGCTCATATAATTTTTGTTTGTAAATTTCCTCTTTGCATGTAAAAAATCTAATCCTGGAATAATCTCACTGAAATACTTGTTTTTTAATTAAATTAATTTTTCTATATAAATAAAATGTTCTAAAAATTTTAAATTGACAGAATTTTGGAAACTAAAAATTATATTTAATGCACCTTTTACCAGACCAAATTCTGTTACAACAGGAGAGTTGTATAGAAGAGTTTGAAAAGGTATAATAGAGAGTGAATTATAAGAAAAAGATGTCAAAGGATAAGGCAGTCTGGTAAACTTAAGAAAACTATTTAAAAATCAAGACGGGTTTCTGTTCAGTCTTACAAAGATAATTAATTTAGTCGGGACCAGAGAGGATGGGAAGACAATTGCAATAATTTGATGACAAAACGATCGCATAAAAATTTACCACTGAAATGTATATGAGGGTTCAACACACTCTACTTGTAAGCCATTTGTGGTTGTAGATTTCATGGAAATTATCATGTTTAAGAAATCGTAATTTTTAAGCTGTCATGTTTAACAATGCAATATGCATATGTCAATACCAATTACCAAGTAAAAATACATTTATAAAATGGACTCCTTTAATTTATAATATAATTTATTTTCATCATTTTTGTTATAACGGTCATAATACTATTTATTCTGTGAAAACTTTAGTCTGATAGGCGCAATATTAATATTTTAAAAATATAGTCCTGTTTCAAACGGACAGACGGGAAGTGGAATCTTAGTTATTGGGTTCCATTGGTGTCCTTTATTTACAGTACCCTAAAAAGACTATACACTAAAAAACAAGTCTTTATATTCAATTACAGAGCTTCTGAAATCATAGTCCTTAATCAAACAAACAAACTTTTGCCGTTATATTTATACGCTCCAGTGGATAAGGGCTATTGGTTAATATTTCTCCGTTTCTCCGCTCTGCAGCCTCGCTCCGCTTCAATGGCCAGCACCCTTACTGGTGTCGTTTTATTCAGAATCCATCATTTCTCAGATCATCTCAGCTCTTTAAATCGCATCTTTCTTTCGTATAAGAAATTTATACGTTGAAAAAAGTAAGTGACATAATTTTTTTTAAAGATATAAATGTTTAACCACAAAAAAACGCTGTATCATAACCGATGAGGCTAATGCTCAAAAACACCTCTAAAGTTTATTTTACATCAATATAAAAATAATGATTATATATTACTAGTTCAGAGAGTTGTGAATGTAATAAGTAATAGCACGCTGAGCGACTAGCTAATTTATGTTATTTGTACTTATAAAGTATAGATAAAGATATTAATTTGTGTGTACTTTAGGATATACGTAAAATACAGGGAATAATAATAGGAATAAGCCTCTCATACTCTACAGCCCCAAATAAGATGAAAATCCTTTATTAGAAATCCTGAAATAAATAAACAATACAACACTAACATAAACTCCCTGAATAATACAAACATGTCTAAGGACTATAAAATCATTTTTATTGACATAGAACTCCTAGAACAATAGTCAATTGCTGTCGTCAATGTGCCAATCCGTCGTCAAAATTATAGCCTACTTAAAATCACTATTGCATTATAAAAACTGTATATTGAAGGTATACAACATTACTTTCCTGCTTTTATAAGCGAAGTTATTGCTATAATAAAAACATAAATTAAAAAAATTAAAAAAACCCGACTGCGTAAAATACTCTTATTATAAACTGAAAAGAATAAAACAATTTACTAGCTTTCATTTGATACCCATATTGCTACAGTAAGAAAAAAAATCAACGAAAAAAAATCCAACGACACCTCATATGTCAAAAACCGTCCAGCCGTTTGGGCTGTAGGGCGTGCCAAAGAAATGGACATACATACATACACTCGAAAAACATAACCCTCCTTCTGTCGCAGTCGGGTAAAAAAAAGAAAATATGGTAAGGAAACTTGCATGGTCGGAATAGAATCCTAAAACATGTATATCCAACCTGTAACAGTACAGCGAAGCGAGTTAAACTCCAAAAAAGTTAAACAAATATCATCAAGATACTTACATTTTTTTAATACTTTTATATTAACTTGTAGACTTCTACTAAATTAAAATATTAGAATGAACATGCCTAGTTTCGCGTAATATCTATACCTTTAGAATGAAACCAAACCAAAAGAAAAATATTGCAACAAATTACAATGTAAAATTCATAACGGAGAAATAAACATACTTTTAATACACTTTTAAACTAAGTCACAGTATCGAAAGCGAACTATAGAAGTAAATAAAAAGGGTAGAAAGTTTAACCTTCACGCGTTAGTAACGTGCTTAATAGAGCGAGTGTATTTGGTTTGGGATAGCAAGGATAAAACTAAGTTCGAAATTCGAATTTTAAGCCTAACATTTATTGTCCTATGTAAACGTTGTGATCGTGGAGTATAGAATTAAAGGAGGACCATCTTCTTTGGGGAATTAGTTGAAAGAGTGTCCACTTTTTCTAGTAAATTATTGTTCGTACAATCTCCGAAATAGCGCTCGTGTAGCAAATGGAAATGATCTGGGTTGAAAAATTTAGTATTTCTTTTGACTTCAGTAGTTAAGAAATAGTCGACTAAATCAATAGAATAATTTATCATTGATAATGTTTATATTGTATATTGTTTATTACGTGTTCAGTCCGTGTTATGACTGCTTTGTTATTTGGCGCCACCCTAATTTGATGAATTTCGACGACACTTTTCGTAACAAAAGATGGTAATCCTTAGATCTATACTCCATGGTTGTGATCCAACGTGAAGCGACATAATGCGTCAAGGCATATTAATAATTCATGCGACATAATCACCATGACAAGATAGGTCAATTCATGTAATTCATGTATGTGTATAATTATATACTCATAAACATAATACACATTAAATTAGATAAGGAATGTTTGATATTTTCGCATCGCATCGTGTTGCACATTATAGGCGTATTGTGATACACTTAAGACACTGGATTAAGGAACAATTCTATATTGTAAATAATTATTGTAATATATATTGTAAATAATTATTAATATGTTAATGTATAATGTTGATATCGTTGATAGCAATCTCGTAAGATTTTATAAACAGCTGAGATATCACGAGAATTTAAATCTAGATTAGCTAATTATTTTATACTATAAAATGTGCAAATTTTATTAACTTTAGTAAGGAAATGTTCTTTTTTTTTCTAAAAATTAATAATGATTACTTATTTTTAAAATTATCTGAAAACACAGCATGTAAGATGCTTCAAAAAAAACTCAATTTTACGATTATATCCGGGGTTTTAGAAATTTCGTCAAGTTTCGACAATTACCGTGATGCGGTCTTAAGCCGGATTTACTGAAAAGTTTCCTCTTCTGTTATAAGATCTACATGGCTATCGATTTCTAATCACTAAACAACAGGCGCTATAAAACTTCTCATTTATTAAATTTAATATTTAAAATATATCCGCTGAATAATATCCGCTACCACTTCAAATTTAAATCCTTTACAAAGAATACGAAATAGGATAAACAAAATTTTATATAATTATCATTATTTTACTCCAACAACACAACTTTATAACACAAAAATAATGAATATATCACAACTTTACACATACAATACATGCATTCTAATTAAAAAAAAATTAAATCAGGTTCCATGCAATCAGAAATAAAAATTTATGAGAGATCGCATTTTCGAATTCAAGAAATAAATATAAACTTCATATTGATAATGTAAGAACTAATTATAGTAAAAAAAAAAACAAATCTGTTTGAAGGAGTACAGCTACAGCTGTTTAACAAACTACCAGATGAAATAAAACTATGTGATAGTATAAAAGTATTTAAAATCAAACTAATAAATCATATTATATCCTCACTATAGTGACTAGAAAAGTCTTCTATATCCAACGGCCCAGATGTTAATACTGTCTTTGTAAATCTATAAAAATGTCATTGTATCTCACTTTAAGTGTTTTTTTTTTTATATTTTAGTTGGATAGGCAAACTGGCAGACGTTCCACCTGATGGTAAGTGGTTAACGTCGCCCATGAACATAAACTAGTTTACCTGGAACTAGCTCAGGCAACTCATTTATGTGTTTTATCCAGAGACATAAGCTGTTAAAGTCTCGGTGCCAGTAATTACACTGCCTGTCTTGCCCTTCTCTCTGAAACACAGCATAGCTGTTTCACGAGAGAAACAAGCAAGATGGTGGTACCCATGCAGCCGGGAGTGCGGCACAGTGCATCCCTCCCACCAGAAAAATGTTAAATTCTTATGAGAAAAAAAGTTCTTTAAACCTAGTTTGCAAGAATTTTTTAAAGGAAATAGTTATCTAGAAATTAAAAGTCGCAAAAAAATCAAAAATCTATAATAAAAGGTGACATTAAAAAAACGATCTACTCACAGAATTTATCGTTAGTAATTAAAAATATATACCTCTTTATTATATAGTATGTTTAATGTGAATAATTATAGTTCACACTACGGCTTGTGAATAAGGATATAAATATTGGGTTATGCATGTTAATTTTGGTATTTATTCGTATTTACTGGGGTTGGTGAACTTATTTCCCAACTCCAATAGCCGCGTTCAGACCGACCGACCACGGCATGCTTCGGCCGGTGTGGACGCAGCTAGGGCTGCCTCGGGCACACGTTGCCTCGGCCGAGCGGCGCTCGACCGCGAGCCATTATTTGTCGGTTTTTGGCGATGCTCAAAGGCGCCTCAGTCTGAGCTGCTCGCGCGGTGTGGACAGATATAACGGCGCTCGCGAGCTAATTAATTAAAAATTGATTAATAAGACTATACGCTTAATACAACTTTACGGAAGTTTCAAAATGTTGTGAGTTTCAAAAGACCCAGATAATTTAGCAGCTGAAAACACGTGATTAATCATCGTATGCCAGAGAGAAAGTAAATGTTCAAAATGGCTCACCTTGGCTCGCGAGCCCCGCTCGCAACCTTTCAAATTTGTCTCGGGAGTCGGGTGCCACGGCTCGCGAGACGGAAGTCTGAGCGTGGCTCGCGAGCCGTGCTCGGTTGGTCAGGACGCGGCTATTAACTACGAATAAATACCAAATTAACATTGTGTTGAAATTCAAAGCGAGCGAAACTGCGAATGGTATCTAGTTTCTTGTATTATGAATGAATGAATGAATGAAACACATTTATTTAGGACAATACACAAAATCACAGACGACAACAATTAAATTAAAAATAAAAACAAACTTGTAAAAGAGAAAAAAAAACATAAAAATCAATAATTAAAATATAAAAGCAAAAAAAAATATCCTTAAAAAAAACACAATTAAAACATGAAAAAGAAAATAAAACAATAACAAAAAAAAATAAAAAATTAAATAAAAATAAAACACATGAATCTGTAACCTCGTGTTGTGCCCCAAAAAGGATTATCACTCAGCATTAAGTTGGGTTTGAAAGAAAAAAAAAACCCAACACTGATTTTCAGTGATAACCTATTAGGTTCAGTATTATATACTCGTATACATCTAGCTGTGTATTTATCCATTTAATATCTCATTTATTTTTCATTTGATTTATTCGCGACAGGAAATGTTTAGGAAATTTATTTCTCTCCAATCAATATAAAAATCTAAAATTTCTTTATTCAAGTAGGTTCCTAAAAGCAAGCACTTTTTTACAAAGTATGTATAAGTCTTTAATTTTATATTAATATTAAATAATAACTGTCTGTCTGTTTGTTCACGATGAACTTGAAAACTAGTGCACGGATTTTCATGCGGTTTTTATCAATAAATAGAGTGATTTTTAAGGATGGGTTAGGTACCTACATACTATACATACCCCGGATGCAGCCGGAGCGGTCCGCTAGTACATTATATTATGAAATACTTATAATGTACAATACTAACACCTAGACCAGAAAAATATATTTTATACACATACATATCTGCCCCGGAATTATGGAGGGTAGAAGTAAGAAGCACTATCACATAATAATGCTGTTGGGCTAACTTACTAATGTAGCAGCTGAAATGTACTGAGTACGAATTAATAAAGTAATAAATCGGAATTCAAAAAGCATGGGCAAAATGAGCCCGTGGGTATAAAAATTGTTTTAAAAAAATGACTGTTTGACACAAAAAGTGTCCACAAAATAGCATTAAATAAAGAGGGTGCTGGTTTAGTGGTAGGATTGACTTTACCTTAACTGTTTTAGATGACTTGAAGTTTGTTGAGTGGAAGTAGTAAAATATGGAACAGGGGGGAGGGGGTATTAGGATGGGATGGGGTCGAAAAGAAGTTAAATTCGTCTTACGTAATAAATGAATGACCCCTTATTGAATGATTGGTGAAGTTTGTGTAGTAAAAATTTCGATAGTGGACACTACACTACAGGTTCTTTAAAATACAGTCCTCTGGTACAGCAATGCCATCTTTATTTAAGGTTATTTCGGGGACACGTTTTGTACCTCACACAAGATTGTGCTCCTTACCTCTAACCTCCATACCCGTGCAACTATTACGTATCTTGCGCGATCGCAAGAAAGCGCTGTGGTGACGAATTTCAATACTATTTCAATACGATTTCTCGCGATTACGCAAGTTACGTAATAGCCGCACCGGAATCCAAAATCGCTGCCGTTAAGCGATTACTGCACCACTAAATCAGAACGATTACACTTTTAACTAACTTCGATAAAAGAGTCGGTCATATATTCTTCTCATGTGTGTACTCGTTGGTACTTTCAAATTGATATGGACTTTTGTTTAAAAAAGTGTAACTGATGAACGTAGGCCTCCTCATCATCTCTGGGGGGTTTGCCAATATTCGAAACGCTTGGCAGATGGGTTGGCAAGCGTAGTGTCTTGTGGTAGGATATGGTGACGCCCATCACCATCCTCGTTGGTGTATAGTTTTTCACACCACTATGGCCTTTATCAACTTTTACGACACTTTGGCTTATTCTTCTCTGCCGGTCACAGCACGACACATTATTCTTATTAATGTATCCTAATCGTAAATATTATATTAAACATATTAAATTACTTTGACATTTTATTATTAAACCTATTAAATTTTGTATATCATTAAATCCCATCTGGTACGTCGAAATGTATATCAATTTTGAACATTGAAAACTTTTAAATTGTTATGTGCCGTGGTCATTTCGGTAATGCTTTCGTTACGGCAATAGTAGTCATAAAAATTAGATTAAAATTTATGATTCATGAACTGTTTTTATTTTAAGATGCCTTTATATGAATCTAGCTACACGCTTCACGCGTTTTCGCCCGTTTTTAAATTGAGATTCAATTCGATATACGTTTATGGCTGCGCTCGTTTGAGGCATAATGTGATTTTTATTGCCAATCTAGTTTTTTGTATAATTATAAGTAAATCATTTCTTATTATTCTTTGTTAAAAATTCAATTTTAGGTATCTGCTGTCATTGTATTAATTAATTTGATTTGCTGAAATTTATTTATGTATAATTTAGTTTAAGTACATTTAAACAACTATGTTGTAATAAAAAAAAATAGTTTTTTAAGCCTGAACTTTAAAATGTTATTCCATACCGATGTTATTGCTAATTAAATAAGGACGAACAAACAGAGGAACACTTTAACTTTATTATAAACTCTTTTGCAAAAAAAAACGGGCACTTAAGCAAAGAACTATTTTATAGTTACTATTAGTTTGTTTGACAATTTAAGGTATTGTTATACTCAGAATTTTATAAATTAATTAGGAAGGAATAGTTTTCATCAGTTTTATCATAACATTTTAATTAAATTATTAAGAAATAATGTTTAAGCTCAAAACACTATGATTGTACCTGCTCGCTAAATAAAAATGAAACGCGTTAATATCTTTGTTTTTCTTGAATACATTAAAAGCAGATAAAAGTTTAGTATTGAGTGTGACCCCCTCTTGCTGAAATCACAGCTTGCATTCGTCTGGGCATGCTAGTGAGTATATCTTTTATGGTTTCTTGGGGAATACGTTCCCACTCCGCGGTAATCACATTCTTTAGCTCTCTGATGGTCTGCGGAGCCGGCTGCACTGATCTCACTCGTCGCTTCAGAACGTCCCAGACATGCTCTATGGGATTGAGGTCCGGACTTCTAGCTGGCCAGTCCAAACGACGAATTCCGACTTCTAGCATATACGCATCCACACCGCCAGACCGGTG
Source organism: Euphydryas editha (assembly GCA_036937285.1). Lineage (NCBI taxonomy): Eukaryota > Metazoa > Arthropoda > Insecta > Lepidoptera > Nymphalidae > Euphydryas > Euphydryas editha. Next base: position 1,565,594 of record JAUPFZ010000017.1, on the reverse strand, counting down.
GGCGCGAGCGTTGTCGTCCATAAAAATTGAGTTTTCGCCAAGAGCGGTTAAAGCGGGTTGTGCATAAGGAATTAGAACTTCCGTTATGTATCGGTGTCCAGTCAGTTTACCGTTTTCGATGAAGACTAACTCCGTACGATCCATAGAATTTATTCCTGCCCAAAACATAACAGAGCCCCCTCCATAAGGTGTGATTTCTTCAAAACATGCCTCTGCAAAGCGTTCTCCTCGTCTACGTAGCACTCGCCGACGTCGGTCTTCACCATGCAGAGATATCCTGGCTTCATCGGAGAACAATACCCTATCCCAGTCTTCATGAGTCCATGACACACAATTTCGAGCGAAGCTAAGCCTGGCAACTCGATGTCCACGGAGTAATTTAGGGCCGCGTGCCGGGCGATGACTGTGTATATTAGCAGCGAGAAGCCTCCTCCTGACCGTCCATAGACTAATTTGCACATTTCTTACTTCTTCGAGGGTGTTCTTGAGGTCCACATAAGAAGATTTGCGATTTCTCAACGCTTGACTAACTAGAAAACGATCATCCCGTGGTTCGGTACATGTCTTTCTGCCAGAACCAGGCCTTCTCTTGACGGAACCGGTCTCTTGATAGCGCTGCCAGGTCCTTTGAACTGTCGACCGACTCACATTTAGCCTCTGAGCCACGAAGCATTGACTGCAACCTTCTTCAAGCAGCGCAATAATTTTGCTCGCTTTTATCACTTTATCTACCATTTTCGAGATTGCTAAACAGCAATAACAATACTTTTAAATGTCAAGGACACCAGATAATTTAATAAAAATTGACAAAAAGTTAATTAGAGTCGATATTAACTATAGGGAATTCGCGCCACAAAATGTAGTTAAAAGTTATTTTCTTTGAAAACCAGGCTCAGTCAAAAATTTGAATTTGGAATGTACTCTTATGAACATTATGGCACTTTTATAACTCTCCAGTAACATGTTCAAATGATTAAAACCTTTTTGGTATTTTATTTTTTTCAGCCAGGAAGAAAATCGAAACCGCCCGTTTTTTTTGCAAATGAGTATATAAGTGTAAATTATATCATATTTAAAATAAGAAAAATAAAATTCTATATAGCAATGAATTATTAAAAAAAGTTCAACGATTGAGGTTCTTTACCACCAGATTTACGAAAATAGCTACTCTACTTACAATCGTGTCGCAATGGTAGATCAGTATTAAATCATTTCATAGGTAGGTAGCGTTGTACTATAGTCATAATGATTTTTCGATGTCATTTATGTATGACGAAAGCGAGCCGTGCGCTGACCGGCAGATAAGAATAGTCTCGATTCGAGGTGTCTTAAGGCGAGTAAGGCCATAGTAATGCGAACAACTAACTACAAAAAAAATGGTGATGGACAACAGCGTCACAATATCCTGCCGCAACACACTACGCTTACTAACCCGCCTGACAAGCATGGTGAGTATTGACAAATGACCCCCCAAATAACCAGTTATACAGAGCCCAGGCGGTCACTCTGGAAGTCGATAGGAAAGACGTACGTTCAGCAGTGGACAATCCAATGCCTGATACGATGACGAAGACATAATGAAAGTGAAAATTTATACTCAAACATATAATAAATACCACTGATCGGCCATTGAAAGACGATTTAAATAGCAGAATTAAATTTCTGATAAGAAAAAATATTGAGTTATGTTTAACATCCAGGTAGGAACACTACGCAGAATTAGTGAAGACGAATCATTATTTTTTTTAGGTTTTTCCCTACTAATACCTACAGTATAATTATTGTAGTTATTGGTAGGTTAAAACCATATACAATAAATTGATTTAAGTCAATTTCTGATTTTTATGGGCCTATCGATTGTCTTTATCTATATCTTTAGAACTGTAACTCAACTGTAACAAAATAAGGTGTTAATTTTAAAAAGTAACCAAACTGAAATAGCCTAGAAACATCCCACTACTGGGCAACGGCCTCTTCTCCATATTGAAGAAGGGTTAATTAAAAAAAAACATACATTCATAATATATTTTATTATTACTTATTCATGTAAATATCCAAACTATTATAATATTTCACGACATTTTTGATATTTATCATGTTTCATTTATCATCACACCGAAACATCCATAGAATCACCCAAGCGTCAAGGTCGGTCGGACATCACTCAAATCGCTCTAGTTAAGTAAAAAACTGCAATTATCTCATAGCGGCGGTTAAATTAAGATTGAGTTCAAAAGAAAACGGCTCTCATCTTAAACGATTATACGAATTTGTAAGGGACCCTGCACAAACATATATCTATATTTTTAATATGAAGATTTCATTTGTTCGTTATATCTTTATTTTTTATATAAAAAAATGTTAATAGAAAATTTGTTTATTAAAGCCGATTGTATCTTATATAATATGTCGGTATGTTGAATGGAAATAGAGCGTAGGTGAAAAATATGATAGATAAACGTAACGAGCGTAGGTGATAAACGTAAGTAAAAACGCGCGGAGTGTCTAGTATACTATAAAAGAAAACAGTTACGGTTACAAAATTTACCTCGTGTTTGTGTTTTTTTTTTTGTGATCATCTTCGTGTATTCGTTTCCTGTCTGTTTCGGTGGAAGTTCACCGTATCATTTTATAGAAGAGACATATGCCCAGGTGTGGAGCTCTTACAAGTCGTTGCAGCACATCAATACGGTCACAACAACCGTTCTAGTGTAGTGGTGCGGGTAGTCGCCTAAATTCCGACAGTGTTTTACAGTGTTTACAGATGTTTGTCGTGGTCTGGGCGTTTGTGCTTGAGTATTGTGTGTGTTTCCGGACCCCCGACACAGGATTCACATCCTACTGGGGGCCGTTGAGTGTGAGATGTGTATTATAACTATAATTTATATTATTATAATAATATTTTTATACACGAGTATATATTTACATATTCTTAAGTTTACGCCTACAAATATTTATTTTACACACTGTGTTTACTTCAATTCCATTAAAAGATTACTAATAATTTCACCCGTAGATTTAGTATTTTTACCATCACTTCTGACTTACATAACTTTTAACACATGTAAAAATGTATGTTTAAATTATAATTATACCTTACAGCTATGTAGTGTAATTACATAAAAAATTCAAGTACTTTCTTTTTCCGGACATTTGTAATTTGACGAAATATTAGAAACGGAAAAAAAATTACGACCAATATAATACTCGTATGACATTAACGAGTAAAACTTTCTACATAATTAAAAGGATGTCGTAGAAAAATTTAAGCAACGTAAACATCCTTCCTAAGTAATAAATCCAAATTAAATTCACTAATTTCGAAAGTTGATGATACAATTACAAAAAAATGCGTATGATTTTATTCAGCAACAGCTGTCTATGCCTTAGACTTCGTCAGCGATTAAACATTTTCTCTTAACCCTTTTTAACCTTCATCTCGTCTCCCAAGAAAGTCGTGCTGAACGTCGGTATAAAAATTATTCAGTGCCTAACGCGTAATATGAACTCAAACCATGTCACGTTTAATTAAAATTAATTCAGTACTTTATGCGTGAAGCGCGGCCAAGATATAGACAGATAGGTAGACAGAAAGACCAAAAAGAAACAGTTACACTGACCATTGAAGATCGATAGTTTAGCCAAAACATCACTTGAATGGTTACAGTTTTTTTATAATAAAATTATGTTGTAAATTATGTTTTTTATCGACTACAAGATTTTCAGGTGGAACTTTGAAGAAAAAAATGTTGCTCTAAAATGAAGCATCCTAGTGTACACACTAACAATAAGTTAAGATTAATAAACAGTACAGTATAACTATAGCTTCATTCTCTTTTAAGAAAAATTATGGCAGATTAAAAGAAAAAATAATAAGTAGCCAGTGTGTATTACCCTTAATCGCATAGAATGGCCCAGTGTGGCGTGGCGTGGCTTGAGTTTTGTGAATGAAATGGGCTGTAATTGGCCCGCGGGCGGTGATCAGCTAACGATCGACCTTCTCCACATAATGGTTTCGGTTACGGGTTACAACGAAATAACTATCCACGCTATCCTTTGCTTTAAAAAAATTGTAATAGAGGTGTAATGTACGCCACGCTACTCCAGCGGCTTTGTTGATATACAAATATACCTTACTTTAATACAAAAAAAAATACAAAAAAACAGATAAACTTTGAAATTAAACTCAGTTAAAAAAATAAATTTAACAACTAAGATATTAATTTCAAATTTAATTTTGTTTTTGGGATTTATCTTTGAAAGATACAACCGTTCGAGATAGATATTTGTACAAATATTTGTTTTCGATCTGGGTGTATGTCCTTTTGGGTATCCGTGTCACCGTGCCTCGGAGAGCACGTACAGCCGTCGGTCCCGGTTGTTATCATAGACATCTGATAACGATCATTACTCATGGCAGGGAAATTAACCGCAGTGAAGCAGCGTGGTGGACTAAGCTCCAACCCTTCTCCTATATGGAGGGGAGGCCTTTGCCCAGCAGTGGGACGCTTACAGGCTCATTTAGTTCAGTTCACTCCATCTATTAGCTTATCTATTCTCACACGATATAACATACACACAATACAATTAAATTGTTTTTTCTTACAATTATCTATTAAAATAAATTCCGCTATTCGTTGAATAATAACAGTACCGTCAATAACGCTTGTAATAACGCCTTTTCTATACATTTTCTATTTTCACATTCTCATTATTGTTCTTTCGAAGAATGTGACTGTGTAGGATTCTTATATATTTCACACTTATTTAATAAATATATGTAAATTATTCTATTTACTTATAAGTTGTATTGAGCTATGTGTACTACAAGCTAAATACGCTACTTTGTTCGTGTGTACGCATTTTGATTCTTATTCATCTCCTCTGCTTCGTGTCTATGGGATACCTATTTATTAAAAAAATGAGTGTGTGTTACCTTTACACGCGGTTGAAGTAAAACTTCTTTGACATTGTGACAGATGACGATTAAGTTAAAAATACATAAATAAAGTTAAAATTTTAAGAACAGTAATATACATATACCTACACTTATTTATATCGACCATTATACTCGTACATAATTTTTTTTTTTGTTTTTTGTAAATCGTGTTTTTTTGGAAATTATATTTAGATACGAATTACATACTGATGAAATATGAATAATATATTTCGATCTTACCGACACAATAATAAAAAATATGAACTAGTTATTTAATAAATAAATAAATAAATAAATAAATAAATAAATATACCTAATTTTCCACAAATGACAGGAACTCTAATAGAAAAATATTATTTAAAAAAAAAATCGGTATATTAACAACAAAACACCGTACGGTATTGGAAAGACAGTGTCGAATCTTATTTACAGGAAGAGCGCCGCACCGAAGTGCTGTCAATGTCAGTGACATGACTAATAATGTATGTTTATGGTTTCTTTTTTATCTGTAACATCGTATCATTAAGATTATAAATTAAAACATTATTTTATAAACTTGTTTTTTATATTTACATATTTACCGTAAACAATTTTTATTACTTCAGAATTCAATATTTTATTTTGATTTAAATTTATATGTTTTACCAAGTATTTTAAAATGGTTATTACATTTTATTTTAATAAATTCGCAATATTTACCGCTAGAGGAAACCGGAAATATTCCGTTTTTTTTCTAATTTGTCATAGAAAGTAATAATTAACTGTATTATAATAGAATATTATAAGGTCAAGGAACTGGCAAAATAATATCTTAACTGTACGTAATTACCGGACATTGTACGAAACGTACTACCAATTTATATTTATAATAATTTAAACCACTTTTGTCTTTATTCATGCGTCTCGAGAGCTAATTAAGCTATTTAAATAACATAAAAACAGTATCGTACAGTAATCATTAATCTTACACATCCGTTAATACAAAGAGATTAATATTAACTAACTTGAAATTGACAACCGTTCTGGTCACGGATTCGATCCGGCTCGGGGCAGATATTTGTGTTTGTATATATATTTGTTTCCGGTCTGGATGTATGTCCTTGTGGGTCTCCCCACCGTGCCTCGGAGAGCGCGTAAAGCTAGCGGTCCCGGTTGATATCATAGACATGTGTTAACGATCGTTACTCATGGTAGGGATATTATCCGCCAACCCGCAGTGGAGCAGCGTGGTGGATTAAGCTCCAATCCTTCTTCTATATGGAGAAGAGGTCTTCGCTCAGCAGTGGCTTGTTTACAGGCTGATACACGATGATCTTAGAAGAAAAAGAGCTGATACATCATATACATGTCATGCTGATATAACATATACATGTTTCGACAATAACATTTAGATTTCAAAAAATTAAAACTATTAAAATCATTTGAATTAATTCCGACACTCATGCACTACCGTTTACAAGTTTTTTTTTCTTTTTTTTTTTAAAGCTATTTAAAATTTGGTATACTTACCACTCCCGGATTTCATTCATAGATGTTTTATATCGAAAAAAAAAAACATTAAAATGTAACACATTTAACTCAAATCTGACATCGAATCAAGGATTTAAGAGTAGTTAACAGGATGAGAAACGCTTCAAATATGTTTATTTTTAAACGACTTCAAAACAAGGAGGTTCTCAAATTTATTTATTTTTGTATATTTTTCAATGCATGTTAACTCATAACTTTTTACAGGATGTACCGATTTTGATGAGTATTTTAATTCTCGAAAGCTGATGCTTCTGCCAGATATGACGAGCAATTTTTGAGCTATCCCAAATAATGCGTATTTAATTCACCTCGACTACATTGATGATGTTCTCATTTTATTACTAGTTTATGCATAATGAATGAAAAAACTGTATACTTGTATAGAATGATTTAGAAGGGCATCTCGTGGTCCCTTCTAGTTGTTCTGATCAAGATCTTCGGAGACATGCAACGGAACTCTTCAAGAAATGACAGCAAATCTGTCGTGATTGCTGCAATCACATGCATTGTTTACACAATCACACAATATAACATCACGCCTTTTAAAGTTGGTTTTTGTTTTGTTACAATCTATACTAATATTATAAAGCTGAAGAGTTTGTTTGTTTGTTTGTTTGTTTGTTTGGTTGAACGCACTAATCTCAGGAACTACTGGTTAGAATTGAAAAATTATTTTTGTGTTGGATAGCCCATTTACCGAGGAAGGCTATAGGCTCAAGCATGACGCTACAACCAATAGGGGCTGAGCAATAATAAGAAATGTTACAGAAGCGGGAAAAATAATCTTTTTTGAGAGCTTCCGTTGCGTCCTTAATCATTTCTCTTCTCGAGACATTTTTAACTATCGTTCCACCTTTAAAATATATATGAATATATTTTTCGATCTTACCGACATAATAATAAAAAATATGAACTGTTTATTTAATAACATCACTCTTTTACTGAGAATTTTCGAAAAATAAAAAAATCTAAAAATACGTTGAACGACCCATGAATCAAACCTGAGACCCCTTGCTCGGCAGTAACGCTTGCAACCACTCGATCAATGAGGCGGGTACCTACTCTTAAGAGTAATTGTTTAAAAATATTTAAGTACGTTTTTCACTCAAATTAACGCGGGTGAAACCGCGGGGCACAGATAGTTTAAAATATATAGTCATAAGTCCTATATATATAAATGTTAGTACTTTACGTTGAAACAAGGAGCTCGTGCGTTACGCAGCAACATCTTGTCCTATTTATAATTACGAGTATATGTACGGATACGGCTGACAGGAAGAGAAACAATACGCCCCAGCGTATATCTTTCCCACGAACTTTCTATGTATTCACATGAAACTTGATCTTAATTAATACGTTTTATATGATAAGTGTTACAAGGTTGTCTCATTATATAAAATCCACGATTATTATCATAAGCGCATTATTATTTGGGTACCGTACGGGAGCTGAGAGCTTTACTGTTTGGTATTAGCGGCTTTTCGCTTTTCAACAGTGTGAAATGTATTGTAGTGTTTTAAATAAATTAAATATTTATATTAAATTAATATCAAATAAATTAATAAAATAACTACCTATTTTTTTAATAGGTTTTTTTTTTGTTCATCATATTTAAGAAGACTTTTATGGTGAAGTGTTGACAAAAATTCCATAATTAATTTCGATTTCCGCTCCTTTCCGCCTTTTCTCCTTCCGCTATTTTTTTATTTTATTTTTATGGATATATTTTATGGACCCACCATCGTGCTCCGTTGAAGAGGGAGAGAGAGAGGATTAGTTTTTTATTCCTGATAACGATCGTTACGCTTGGTATGTCGGATTAATCTCCAACTCTCTTAATCTCTCATTATTCTCTCATGTATAGGAGAAAAAGTATTTTGCCAAGCATTGTGACATAGACATGATTTTTTCAGTGCAGTTCAGAGAGCATAGTATTAATGGGAAAAACTTTTGTAATTGACAATTATTAAAAACTAGCAGCCGGGACCGGCTGCGCCCGGGTTATGTATATGTACCTAAACCTTCCTCGTGAAAAACTCTATCTATGGGTGAAAATCGCATGAAAATCCGTTCAGTAGTTTTTGAGTTTAACGCGAACATACAAACTGACAGACAGACGCGGCGGAGGAATTTATTTTATAATATTATGTAGTGATAGTGATCTTCATCTGATATCTTTAATTCAATTGTTACGGAACAACTGTTTTGTTTGAACATTTCACACTTGACTACTTTATTTTTATAGACATTTAAGCGGCCGTTAATGACATATTCTTTACGGGTTTTTTCATATATTAAAACACATTATAGCGGGTTTTTGTCTTTAATTGATTTTTATGTGTCATTTACATTTTCGTATAAATTATTATTGTAAAACTGGTATAGAAGTATGTGTCGCGTGTATAACTTAGTTCTAATGTCGTGTTGTCGTTCATTTTATAGTGTAAAATATGCATTTTTTGTTTTCTAATATAATGTAAAAATTGTTTGTCAAAACTAATCTGAAGACAGAAATCTCTTTTCGTTACCAAGCCTGTGTATCGAGGTATCGCTATGGCTCTTTTTAGTGGAATAGTAACCATAATGCGATCGAATCGTGCGATTATAATTATATAGTATACTTAGTTAACTATTATAAATAATTTTCATAAAAGGATCTTTCTTTAAAGGCTATGTAGCGTTCAAATTTAATTAAAAAATATTTTTACAAAAACATGTCAATAGATGATTAAATAATTTTTACACATATAAATAAATAACTAACCGTAGTCAATCATGTGAATAATACGCAACATAAACTAAACATTTAAATAAGTAGTTTATGGGAATTCAGCCATCTTAATATCCCTCTTTAAAAAAATATTTACTAATCGTCGCTATGCATATATGAATTAAGAAAAGCTCGACCGCTATAGCATTTATTTTAAATATTCATGAAAATAAAATAGTTATTAGAAAAGAAAATTTGAATACTGTTATTTAGAGGTGACAACGGTGGGACTATTACGTAACTTGTGCGATCGCGAGAAATCGCTGTGGTATCGAATTTCAATACTAATTGAGGCTCAGATTTGATTCAGAGATCAGATTGAGGCAGCAAGTTACGTAATAGTCCGGATATTTACCATGTTTGTTTTGCTGATAGTGCTTTCGGCACAAAATTATAATTCGAAAAACCGCTAACATGAAAAATTTAATAATTAAATGAAATACTATTTCTTATAGGATAGTATGTATGTTTGTATCTGTTTATGTATGTATGTATATGTGTATGTGTGTACGTTTGTATCTGTTTATGTATTTATATATATGTGTATGTGTGTATGTTTGTATCTGTTTATGTATTTATGTATCATGTATGTATTGTGTATATAATATAACGATTGTCATTAACGTTATCTTATTTTTCTCTTTTTTCTTTTTTCTTTTTTATCTCTTAAAGTGAATTTTACGAATACTCAATTTTGCACACCTACAAACGTCCGCTCTTGTACGTCCTAAGGTTGGCTGGTAGAGAATACTTTTAGCATTAAGCTCGCCTTTTGTACAATTCAATATTGTATTGTGCAATAAAGTTGTAATAAATAAATAAATAAATAAATAGTATTGAACTAAATCGGCCTGTAAATCCCACTGCTGGAAAAAGGCCTCTACTCCATGTACGAGAAGGGTTGGAGCTTAATCCACTACGCTTCTCCATTGCGGGTTGGCGGATAATTTCCTTACAATGAGTAACAACCGTTACCAGGTGTCTATGATAATAACCGGGACCGAAAGCATAGGAAAACCCACAAGGTGATACACCCAGACCGAAAGCAAATATTTGTACAAATACAAACTGCTGCAATACTACTGCCCCGAGCGGAAATTAAACTCGCGACCGCCGGCATTGAGGCGACTACTCGCACCACTACACTAGAACGGTTGTTGATAGTATTCATTGAGTTAATAGTATAACTGTAAATAACGCTGCACAATCAACGGCCCTCAACTAGATGTGAGTATTGTGTTGAGGATCCGGATACACACACAACACACAACACACAAACGTCCAGACCACGAAAAACATCTATAATATGATCTAGACAAACATTTGTCATATGCGGAAATCGAACCTGTGACAACTGCTAGTGCATCAACCAGTTGCGTCACGTCATTATCTATATATTAATACGTGAAACAAAAACTTTGTACCCCTTTTGACGAAAACTACGCGGACGGAGAAGTATGAAATTTGGCAGTTGAAGTTTATATGGAGAAGAAGTGCTTAATGCTAAAAAAAAAATTATAATAATGCTCAAAAATACATTAAATTAATTTCAAAGTCAAAGTCAAAATATTTTATTCAGCATAAAATTATTACAATTTTTTACTGAACGTCATGAGTCTACCACCAGTTCGGAAAGAAGAAGCCTCTGACCTGAGAAGAACTGGCGAAAGAAACTCAGCGGGACTAATATTATTATTATTTTTTTTAATGTAATGGTTTTTTTTTTTTCAAAGTAAATTGAAATTAACAATAATTCTCTATAAGTTGAAATAGCCTGGAGGCGATCATATCATTCCCAAGGCGTACTGTCTTCTAAAAAATCAATTTAAAAAAACACTACACACAACGACACACACATATGTACAATGTACATATATATATATATATATATATACAAATTTTGTTAATTGTCAAAGTTTGTTGTCAGCACGGTCTTAAATACAGGTCTTGCAACGAATTTTTTATCAAATTTTTGTATCACAGATCAGGTCCAGTGACTGCTGCATATGTCGCTCACCATTTTATCCGTAATCATATTTTATGATGTTGACAATGCTGTCAATTATAGATTAGGTCGAATTTCGACCACTGGGCGACCACTAGTATATTATAACTATGATCGCTTATAACTATGATATGATGGTAAATTTATTTCAAGATCGCACTTTGAAGCACTAACGTAGTTACGTCTCGAGCTATCAAAGGTGCATTCAATTACACGAGCTATCGGCCACCAGTAACCCGCAAACCGCAGCGCTCTGAAGCTTTTCCCAGGCACAGGAAGGAACTATTATGGTATTATCCCCGGATATGTTATATGATTGACTTCGTTAACCAGAACTGATCTGATCATCAGTAACAAATTCTCACAAATCCGTAAAAATTGTTTAATGATAAATTTCGCATAATTATACAATTTAAAGTGCTTTATTTATGACTAATTCATAATTCTAGCTCAAACAGTTGTGATTTTAAACAACGAATTAACATTATTTACATTTGTTACATTTAAATTATTATTATAAATACAGTATACATTATAAATAAAGCATTACGATAAAAAAAATAGTCCCGCTGAGTTTCTTCCGCCGGTTCTTCTCAGGTCAGAGTCTTTTTCTTTCCGAACTGGTATTAGACTCATGACTTTCAGTAAGAAATTGTAATAATTTTATGCTGAATAAAATATTTTGACTTTGAGTGTAATAACGATGATATTAAGTGGGTTTATTGACCGTGCCTCGGAGAGCACGTAAAGTCGGTTCAAGTTGTTATCGCAGACTCCTGATAATGTTTGTTACTGATAGTAGGAGCAGCGTGATGGATAGCTAAGAAGCCTTTTTCCAGAAGTGGGACGCTAACAGACTGGTTCAATTCAGCTATAATATAGGTATATTTTATACTTATTTTATAGGTTAGGTACAATAAAAATACTTAAAAGAACTGATTTAATTTTATTAAATTGTAAAGATATTAAAAAGATTACATAATATTAATATCTGTAAAATATATATGTTAGTCTATTTTGTTGTTTCAATTCATATTTTCCTTCTTAATTCTCTTAATTTTTTGTACACACGCTACTTTACTAATCTATATTTAAAAATATACCTATTTGTTTCACTCTGAGCAATTATTCCCACACATATAATAAAATGGTAGAAAAGTCAAAACTGTACATTGAATATTTTTTTTAAAAGAATACTTGCGGTGTGATCTGCAATCGATATCAAAGCCAAAAATATAGTTTTTAGAATTTTTGTCTGTTTGTCCGTTTGTCTGTTTGTCTGTATGTCCGGGATAAATTTAAAAAGTACTGCATGTATTTACTTCAAATTTGGCACGAATATTATTAAGAAGTCAGTCGGGTCAACATATAGGCTATAAGGCTACATATTATCACGCTATCACCTACGGGGAACGAGCAGTGAACCTTTATTTCTTCAACGCATTCTGTAACAGCGTGTAATCTAATAGCGTTGACGCAGACGACGTCGCGGGCAGCAGCTAGTATTTACCTAGGTTTAACTATAGATTCAAAATTGCAGTGGGATCTCCATATTGAGGGGTTAGCGAATAGGCTCAGCTCTGCAGCGTTCGCGGTAAAAAAAATTAAACTTATTACTGACGTAGATACAGCTCGCGTAGTATATTTTAGTTATTTTCATATTATTATGTCCTATGGAATCTTATTATGGGGAAATGCAGCTACCGTTAATACTATTTTTGTCCTGCAGAAAAGAGCTATTCGTGCAATTTATAGTTTAGGTCCTAGAGTATCATTAAGAGATAAATTTAAAGAAATAAAAATATTGACTATTGCTTCTCAATATGTGTACGAAAATGTTATGTATGTTCATAAAAATATACACGAATTTCCCAGGAATTGCGACATGCGTAGCATTAATATAGGAACAAACATAAACTTGTAATGCCTGTAACTCGCTTACGCCGAGTCAGTAATTGTTTTTATGGACAATGTATATGCTTATACAACAGGCTCCCAGAAAACGTTCAAAAAGCTTCTATTGCTAAATTTAAAAAAATTGTGAAAGAACGTTTGTGTACTAAAGGATACTATTCGATAAACGATTTTCTAGAAGATAGTACGCCCTGGGAATGATGTGATCGCCGCCAGGCTATTTCAACTTACAGAGAATTATTGTTAATTTCAATTTACATAGAAAAAAAAAACATTACGTTAAAAAAAAATATTAGTCTCGCTGAGTTTCTTTCGCCAGTTCTTCTCAGGTCAGAGGCTTCTTCTTTTCGAACTGGTGGTAGACTCATGACGTTCAGTGAATAATTGTAATAATTTTATGCTGAATAAAATATTTTGACTTTGACTTTGACTTTGACAACCGTTTTGGTGTAGTGGTGCGAAAAGTTACCTTAACACAGGCGGTTGCGAGTTCGATTCCCGCTCGGGTCAGATGTTTTTATTTGTACCAATACATATTTATTTTTGGTCTTCTCAGGTTCTTGTGTTTTTCCCCACCGTACTTCGGAGAGCACGTAAAACCGCCGGTCCCGGTTGCTATTATAGACATCTGATAGATATCTTTACTCATGGTAGGAAAAATATTCGACAATCCGTAATAGAGCAGCTTGGTGGATTAAGCTCCAACACTTCTCCTATATAGACAGAGAAGAGGCTTTTGCCCAGTTGTAGTGGTAGGATTTAGTTCAGTATGAAGTAGTGTAAGCAAGCTTTGTAGCTTGAACGCGCTAATTTTATATTTATGACATAAATCTTATTAACCAAAACGGTCAGTCTATTGAATTAGATGATAGATTACAAAAACATAACTCTGTAACTCATGGGACGGATTCATTTATTAAAGTTAACCCTATATTCATAAATTTGCGGTCGCTAGCAAAAAGGTTTAACGGATCTATTTCTGGCTGACTCAATCTTTCAACTGACGTTCCTCGAGGTGATATATCATCACCTTATGGATTCTATCTTTTTATTCATATTCAAGTAAACTCGTCCTCCAAGCATATTGACTGTTCTTAACTTAGCTATTAAAAAAAATAGACTTTATTGGTAATAATAATAAACAAACATTGCTTACAATAGATAAAAAAAACAACAATGTTTGAAGTTAATATTCAATTTCAAAGGTATAAAAAATAAAACTTGTTATGTCACCAATCGGACGCCCACTCAGTAACGTTGTGACATCATTGCCCCAACACTGATTTTCAGAGAGCACCGTGTATACGATAAGTGCAGCACGGACAGTGATAACATTATAAACTATCAAAAAGTAATAAATAAAAAGAAAGCGAGTAACAAAAAAATAATAATACATAATACAATTCTACGTTTAGTCTTGACTATAATACATGTTTACTAGTGGCTAATAGTTTAGATTATTAACCCTATGTTCTAACAAAGTTAGACAAATTTGATATAAATATACTCGTACGTATAATTAACTAAAATACTTCCTTAGTATAAAGTCTCATAATTTTAGAATAATGGAGTAATACTAACCAATGTTCCGAATTTAATATTAAAGTCAAACTTGATTAAACAAATAAAGTTATGAACTTAACAAATTTAATTTTAATAATTCAAATTTTAAATTCGATAAGTGAGGGAATTAATTAAGTTAAAGATTAATTAGTTAACTGTAAGTAAAGCGATAAGTTCGGACCGAATTGTACTAAAAAAAATAATAATTGTAAAAATATTTTTCGCGCCCTTATCTTGTTTTTGTGTAGAGTCCTATTTTAATTAAATGTAAAATATATAAATAATGATTTTTTTACTCGCAACGTAATTAAATATATTAAACAATTAGTAAAGATAGGTATATATTCTAATAGTATTATGAAATGGGAGGACTTTATTTTATAAATTGTTTCAAGTTTATAAAACATTCGTTATGATAGTAAATTCTACGCGAGCGAAGTCGCGAGCAACAGCTACTAAACGAATAAAACTACAAACTAGAAATCATCAAAATTTAGATATATATGTTTTTTTAGAGTTTTTAAAAGGTTTGTCTCCGACGGTAATCCTATCTTCTATTTTTCACAGGTACAGAGGGCTCCAACCACCCAGTATTAGAAAATGCAAACTAAAAATATAAATCTAATCGAAGACCAAAAAAGTAAAGACCCTTGTGATATGCAAGTAAGTAAAGCACTCGACACAGAAGCTTTCTAAATTTAGGTTTATTTAAATAAATAATATAATAAAATATTGTCATTGGGTATGCTGTTAATGTATACATATATACACATACGTTGCTTGTTGAAACTTCGTATACAGATACGGATCGGATATGCATCACTATGCACAATAGAACTGATTTTCAATAAAAGTGATGATGAAAGCAATTAGGTTATGCTATTATTAATATATATTAATTAATTATGATAAAAGTACGTTTAAATTAAAAAAATAAAGGTGTTTAATATTTGAGCTAACAGCGCCATCTATATTAAGGTACTTGTAACATATTGCAAAAACAACACTATACTATGTAGTTCTAAGAAATTAGAACAGATGGCGCTGTCTCGAATAATTAATTAACTTTCTCGCTAAAAGTTACATTGTATTTTATTAAAATCTTCACATTGTTATAAAATATTAATTTATGCATTTCAGAAAATAGGCCGTCAAGATGGTCAACCTGTGGATGTGTCAGTGAACCAGGCGATATCGAACCAAGTCACGGCTACAACGTTCGTTTCTACGTATTACGGTCAGTATTAAAATTGTATAAAATTCAAATAGCGTCCTGATATTTCTCACGTGTCCTTCCTTGAACCGCTAGTATTGGAACCGCAGTGCCTGGACAGTTATTGATATCATCTGATCATATAACAAGTCAATATTACCATTATTTATACCAAAAAACAAATTGTAATTTCATTAACTTTTAATAAAACTATTTTGTAATTACAAAGAACACATTACTATTTAAGTTTTTAAAATAACGGTATTTGTGTCAGGTTATTTGGAATGAATATCCACGTATCTTAAAACTATTACAGAAGTATTAAACAAAGCACAAAAACAATAGATATAATATATTATTCGATTAGCATAAATGTGATATCAGTGCGAAAGAGATAGAAGTAGCCTTGTTAACGTTTTCCAACTGTGTAAGACAAAGTTCTGATTAAATAAATTGTAACGAGCATCAGAATAATTATAATTAACATCATTTAATTACTTCACAAATATCATTTATTTTATTTATTTTACAAATTTTAATTATAATATTATAATCAAGATCTACATAAAATTAAAATAAAAATAATAAAGAAAAACATACGTAAACGCTGTGAAAACGATGAAAAGAAAATTTTAAAATAATTATATATATGTACATTGTTAGGTACTAAATAAGAAAAATATGTAGTTAAGTAGCTGAGTGTTAACTTTTGCTAGTTGTGTCAGACACAATGCAACACAGTAGCCGATGTGTGAACAACTAAGTTAGACAACCACGATGCGTGACTTGAAACTCGAAATAGATTCTAATCTATCCTTCAATAAACACCGACGGACAAAGGAACGTTTTTAATAAATATATCTCTACTTTATAGAATATATATAGTTTTCTGTGAGTTCAGTGAAAGTGCTTTTTGTGATTTGTGAGAATCTTATTAAACAGTTTCGTAGTAATAATACAATGGGACTGTTCCCAGATGTTTCATATTTTGAAGGTAAGTCAAGAGCCGACTTAGTCTTTAAGGCTGTACGACAATAAGAGAGTAGGTAGTGTATTTTATGTTATAACTTTTAAAATTTAAAAAACGCTCATTACTTTCACGCTTATATTGTAGTTAAAAATATTCTTAATAGATGGCGCTGATAACAATTTACATTATTTTATGTACTTATTTTTTATTTTGTACATCCTTTCTGGCACGTCTCTGTCATAGTTGGCTGGTAGATAAGGCTGTACTTTTTTTAAGTCTGGCTTTTGCTGAATGTATTACTTACTTTTGTACTTACCATTGTGTTTAGTTGTGCAATGAAATAAAAAAGTGTGTGTACTTACGCACGTAAGAAGTTATACTTAAAACTATCTTTTATATCCTATCACTCTCAATATTGCTAAAAACCTACTTGTTACTTTATTCAAACTTTTTGTTTCTAACAGTAAGATATAATATATTATATTTTAGGATAAACTTCAGAAAAGTAGATATCGAATTTTGTCATGAAATTTAGCACGGACATTCCATTTGCCTTTCTAAGAGTCCCCTTAAAAAGATTTTTAGCGAAATATTGAATTTTTTGAGTACGTTGCTAAGCACGCTCTATATGTATAGTAAGTATAAAGAGCGATAGCGAGCGATATAAGAGCTCTATATAAGAAAGCGAGTCGATCAAATAGAGGAGGTTGTATGTGAAGTACACGCATATTTTATTTTTATGACTTCAAAAGTTCAAACATACATAAATGAAATTTGTTAATATCTAAATTATCTATTTATTTTATTATTCACAGCATGGTTAACTATATACTACTAAAAGAAGCTTAATAGTACAAGTGAATAGTAATTCATTATTATTTTTATATATACATCAAAATAAAAACAAACTACTCATCAAGACGATTCAAACTAGCTGAAACTCGATGGGATTGCGTCATTTCATTACAAAGTTCCTATGACAACATTCTAGCTCCATCACCAGACCATGGTTACCATTGAAAGACAAAGTACTCGTCAAGACGATTCAAACGAGCCCAAACTCGATGGGATTGTGACGTTTCAATGTGATGTTCCTATGGCTAGCTCCATCTGATGATCTGATGAATTTAATTTTTTCATTCATTCATCATTACATTAATTACATTTTTGTTATGGTCTATTCAAATTAATTCCGTGCAAAAGATAAAATATTTTTGTAATATCTAAATTTTATTATTATTAAGGCTTCAAAGTGAAAATCTACCTGTTTTGCAAAATTGTAAAAAAGTTTTGTATTCTGTTTTTAGTTGAAGGATAATATAAAATTAAAAGGCGCGGTCAAATTGTGTTCGCGTGATCACTCGCATGCAATGGTTAACTTTAAACTTCGTTGCATTGTATTTTCACTACTAACCTACCAGGGTTTACATTATTCCTTTAAAATAATAGTGTATTATTGTTTTATAATAATGTTTTATAAATTAATTAAAAATATATATATCGATCTCTCAAATAAATACTCAATCCTATTTCGGATTGTCTGGAAGAAATGGCTAACTAGCCATAAGACCGCCTCTTGTACTACACGATTTGTAATAATCTTAAATTGTCTATATTATATTGTGGTCTACAATAAATCGTCAATAAATAAATAAATAAATAAATAAATAAATAAATAAATAAATAAATAAATAAATAAATAAATAAATAAATAAAAATACAACATAAACGCAAACATGTTTACCTACATTAGCAAAATATTATGAAGGATTAACTTATTTTATTCTTGAGGTTGAACACATGTTACCAAACATATGGCAGGAGTTTTCTTCGTACATTTTTTCCCCTTTTAAATGCGTTTTCTCTTCGCAGGTGTCACATGATACAATAATCCATGGTTACTGAGGCCTAGGTACTTCTTTGTTGAATCTTTTGCGGAGCTTACTTACCCAGAAGGTTAGCGCATATTGTCATCTAGCACTTATAATAGTGAATCCCATACTTCAGTAATATTGCTATAGCTCTTTATTCTCAATTTTTTAAGCCAAATTGACTTGGATAGAGTGGTGCTAAGTAATCTCAATGTATTTAAAACCTATCTTACAATTTACAATGAACTATGTATATCGATAAAATTTCGACTACCAACACTAGTATTAATTTGAACGTGAACAAAATACTACAAAAAATGTATTAAAATATATAAAAGTCACGTAATTTTATCGTATTCGAGGTTTATAATTTATTTTTAGAGACTAATATGAACCAAGTAGTTTCTTTTTTAATATTTTTCAGTACACGTAATTTTTTGATAGTCCCTAAGCAATAATCGAGATGGCTCTGATAATAATAAATAATTTACTATATTTAAGTTATACTTGCAACGCCCACATAACATGTACCTTGATACCCGGGTTTAGTACCGATTTATATAAATATTTTTTATTGAATTGTTTGTTATACCAACAGACAACCGTTCTGGTGTAGTGGTGCGAGTAGTCGCCTTAATGCCAAATGCGGTCGCAGGCTCGATTCCCCCTCGGAGGCATTGTTGACTTTTTCATGTTATAAATTCGAAATTTAAATTATATCTTATTAAATTGAAACGAAAACCTCATGAGGAAAACGAAATGTTGAAGAAAAAAAATTTAAAAGACGTATATCAGACAACACTTACCTAGTAGAACAGAGTAAGGAATGATGCCCCAAGACTAGGAAAAAACCCAAGCATAGCAGTGCTAACTACTTTAGCCATATAATCTTTATTAAGCTTATGTAAAGTCTGGCTGGATTGCTAGTATTTATATAATTACACATATCGATGTATATCTAAATTATAATCGTTACGTTTTCAAGCGTGGGTGAATATAATTGAAGCTGTTGTTTCTGAGAATTAAGACCTCTTTGAGGTCGAACCATATCAGGCGGTTTACGAAATATAAACACAAATAGCATGACCAAAATGACTACATCAACTTCATGTAACCACTACTCGTATCTTTACTATATCACTATTCTAATGTCATAGTGTAGTATAATAGTGTATTTCCAATAGTGAATTAGCTTGGTTGTTTGACAAGGCGTCATGAGTTAAGACTGAAGCACTCTGCTTCCCGGCGCTCCCCCACGATAAATTATGTGTAGAATTTAGATGATAATTAATGGAGTTTATGTATGTTGGATGAATGTGAACTATATGTAGTTAAATTATAAGGCTGCTTTTGCACCATAGTGTGATGGCCTCCCATGCTGCACAGTAACTGGGAGAAGAAGCTACGACATGTAGACCAAAAAGATAAGTAAGTGGTACGTTTGTTGATCGTTTGACGAGGCAACATTGAGTGGTATAAAGCAGCGTCTTTTCTCCACAATCAGCGATGCACGCACGCTAGCGTAGCTCGGCTCGCGTAGCTCGGCTTGACTTGTTGTTGAATTTGGAATTACAGCTGAGCCCCCTAAGGCTAGATGGTCTATCTTAAAAGCCTTAGCGGAGCTCTTTTATATCTTCATCCAACTTTTTTCTCATTAACCTTTGTCATGGGATAGGATAGGGGGATGTAATCTCCCGGAAACTTTTTACCAACGCAATAAAGGATGTCTTTAAGACCTTGAACTGAAGTGAACGAGGCATCAATGTAAATGGTAAATACATCCCACATTTTAGTTTAGTCGACGATATCGTCATCTTTTCAGATACGTTGGAGTTGGAGGTATCCTTTTCGAAGTTGTAAATGATTATTCTACCTAAACCATACAATACAACTAGGCCGAAAAAACTTCTAAAAGCAAACCGATAGGAGGATTCAGTTGAGATGGGTTGCATTTGCTAGGCTTCGCCGTGTCTTCATTTTGAAGATTCCGTAATGCTCGAAAATTTTTGTCTTAATAATGCGTCCAGTCTGTGTTGATGATACATGGACACGGGTGATGGGACTAGTCTATAAATTTAAAGTCACTTAACGTGCTGTCGAACTAGCTATGCTTGGAGTCTTTCTCAAAGATATGATGAGAAATGATATTATCCGTGAGAAAACGAAAATAACCGACATTTCCCGTAGAAACAGCAAGTTGAAGTGTCAGTGAATCGTGCCCCGCCTGGGCTGAGTAGCGCCGAGATCTCGCTGCAGTCATTGGAGAGGACCTGTCGCTATCGGCCGTTGCGCGAGCGATGGTCGGCGGTGATAGGGCCTGGACCGCGGTCGCCAACTTCTGCGAGAACGTAATCTTGCAGAAGGAGGCGGCGGAGAGGGCCCGGGAGGACTCACTCCTTTCGGACCCAAATCGCCGCCGGCGCGCGGGGCGGCGCAGACGCGCTCACATGCGCCTGATGCCGCCCTAGTCGAGGCTGCGGACGGTAGGGTCGGGGATTGCCCGCCGTCCGCCGAAACAGCCTACCGCGAAGGTGCGATGCCCGAGTGCGCGGGGTGTCGCACAGAAGAAAGTGCCCGATGGGGCTGCCGCCTGCGGGCCATGGAGCAACGTACGCGGTACCCGTGGTCTGCCTTGTAAGGGCGGGTGAGGGCCCCACACTACCCCGTTGTCTCCCCGGACGACAGGGTGTGCGTTCAGGTACATTTTTTCCCGCCAAAAAAAAAAAAAAAAAAAGTTGAAGTGTCAGTAGGCTGGTAACGTGGATCGCAGTACCAATGGCCGCTGGAGTAGACATGTCCTGGAGCTGAAACCGTGTCTTGGCAAACACAGTGTAGAGCACCTCGCGTCCGCTGGACTGACGATTTACTCTCCGACCTTGGTAAAGCCTATGTCCATCAGTGGACTGCTGATGTGATGTCACAGTTTTATGTGACAATGACAAATCATTATACCATTAAGTTACATTAATTAAAAACAATAAATTTTTACACAAGCCAGTGTTAACATGATGTACACGACACGCATAGGTAATGTTAAATTAATAGTAAGCGAACCCTGATAAAAAAACGACAAAATAAATACTCGAGTTTAAGTCCTGTAACATCAAATTGACAGACATTTACATTTTGATTGTAACACAATATAAGATATAAGAACCACCTCAACCGATGTCAATCACCTTGAGTGTCATTTATGTTTGTCAGTGTATGAATTATGGGTGTACTGTGAGCTATAAAATTGCAAAAATTACAAAAATTAAGATTTAAATGCAAAGTAAAGATTCTGTCACAGCTAGCGAATTCTTTTAAGATTGAACCTACATGTTTTTATCAGAGACTTTGTGTAAGCAGTTACCTAACTTAATTCCTATCTCAATTGGTAGAGCACCTTAGGCGTTATACTCGGAAGCCGTAATTCTAGTCCTATTTAGCGCGATTTTCGATACGAATTACAAATTTAAGTAAAATTACACATATCTACGAGTTAAACGGATTTCGTTTAAGCGAAATTGTAGACGTAAATTACTTGTTTTTTGAAAATATTATAAAATATTAAATTATAAATAGATTTATAGTAATATACACGGTGTACATTTAAGGGTATCAGATAAAGTTGGAGCTATTAAGAAAAATTGGAACTAATGTAACACATTTATCTTTAACCAATGTTCAATTAAGGAAACATGCGTCTATAATACACAAACTTAGGTGATCACGTGACTAACCAGATTCTTAATACTACACATATAAACAGACATTGTATATTGACTTTCAAATTATGCAACTAAAAACTGTCCGTTGAAACTATTTTAGTGTCTCCTACAACATTATTCATTGCAATGTAAAGCTGTGGTGATGTACTTAAGAATCACAGTCGCACCTTTAAGGTGCCTGTCCATTGACGCAAGCGAGGGGGCCTAGCGGAGAAACGGAGAAATATTAACCAATAGGATTGCAAAAAATCTCCCCTTCGCTCCAGTGGACAAGGGCTCTGCAATGCTATTGGTTAATATTTCTCCGTTTCTCCGCTCCGCTGCGTCGCTCCGCTTTAATGAACAGACACCCTTAAATGGCTTTATACAGAAGATATAAGCAGAAAAGCTCGTATTATATAACGGCCACTCCCCCTTGAAGGAAGGTATATAGAAGTAAGACGTCCTATATACTCGTATAAAGTAAGTCCTCTACATACGCTCGTTTCAAAATAAAGTTTGTGTTAAAAGGTTTATTTCAGGAATTTTCAGTGTGTTTAAAAACTTTTTTACGACTTGGACAGTCTATTTATTAAGAAAGAATATTACTGTAAGTAGAATTTAGTAAAACATCAAAGTTTGACTCCTGTGTAAATCACCTTGCAGCGGCACAGACGATTTTTTCAATGATATGCCTGTTATAGTTTAAAATCATTTATTTCATTACACGGATTTATTTTTACTACAAAAAAAAAGATATAATTAGAAGGCTTTAAAAATTAAATCTCATACTATAAACATTTATTACAAAAAAAATTTTTTAACAAAAGAACATTTTAGAAAATGAAATATTTTTTATTCATTCATTTCGTATACATTAAAAAACTTTACGCCCACTTAAAACCTTTACCTCTTTCTAATTAAAAAAAAGACTCCTAATCTAGTGATACCGTCAAAAGATAAAAAAGACCGCAACGAGGAAGTTTTACTCACTAATCGTTCGACTTCTAATCATGTAATGCTGTCCGCCCTCGCAAAACTGTTTTGACATTAATCAAATCATATTTGGTATATCAATTTGGTTTTATTTAGCTATATCTATTTTATAACATGTATAATAAAATTGTAACTAGTCGATGTATGTAAATGAGAGATATATTTAAAAAAAAACGAAGTATAGATGCTTTATGAATAAAAATCAATATATTATATTTTTAGATTTTTTGTCTGTCTGTATTTATGTTGACGACCGTTCTGGTGTAATGGTGCGAGTAGTCGCCTCAATGCCGCGCGCTGACAGTCACGGGTTCGACTTTCACTCGGAACAGATATTTGTATTTGTAGAAATATTTGTTCCCGATCTAGGTGTATGTCCTTGTGGGTCTCCCTAACGTGTTTCGGAGAGCACGTAAAGCCGATGGTCCCGGTTGTTATTATAGGCACCTGATAACGATCGTTACTCATGGTAGGGAATTATTCACCAACCTGTAGTGGAGCTGCGTGATGAATTAAGCTCCAACCCTTCTTCTATAGAAGAGGCCTTCGCTTAGCAGTGAGTTGTTTACAGGCTGATACAGTACAGTACAGTATTTATGTTTATTTCAGAATCATTTAAAATCTGCTGCACAAAATTTATTTCGGCTTTTACCCTTTCAATCCTGAAGGTCTGACTTAAAAACTTGTGTAAATTTCATCTTGATACACGGTCTAGAAGTGGAGTTACTCTGTAAACAATTGTAGTGAACTCTAATAAATAAAAATAATAACTAATAACTAAGAATAAAAAATAAAAAATAAAATAAAAATAATAACTCTAATTCCGTAACGAACTCGTTTTGTACACATGATTTAAGGAAAGGAAACGCAGTCGCGGGCGTTAGCGAGTAACATATAAAATTAACATATTAATCAATATTGAAATTAAAAGTGACGTGATATTAAGATGTTAATATTATGTTTTTTTTTTTTCATTAAAACATTTCAATTAATTGATTGACATTTGATTGGAGTTCCTGTCTTCCAAATTTATTTATTAAATGCATATATGTATACACGTGTTTTATAATAAAACTGTCATTAAATATTTTTTTTAATAATAAATTAGATATTTTACAATATTGAAGAGTGAAATCTAGTTAATTTGGAATAAGTACAGACGCCATTCAAATTACGACTGTGATTATTTTTTTTTAGGTCGTTTAAAGCACATTCTATAGCGGTAGTACTATCATCTATTTATATTTTTTTGGTCGGCGATTAAAAAATACTACATTTGTGGACCAGCCGTCTGGCAATAAGTTTAGTTTGAATGTAAAAGTTTTTTTATTTATATATTTAGTTTTAAAACCATCAAATCTCCTACACAAATAGCTAGTCGAGACGCTATTTGACATTCAACTGGTACCGTTGAAAGCCAAAATTAAATTAAAAAAAAAAAGAAAGATATTTGACTGAATTTAATCATCTATTACACTTCGAATCTTTCTTCTTGGAATTCGATATTCCTTTTTTATTTTTTTTAATCGTATGCACTCCGTCATATTTTTGTTTAAGCCATCAAAGATAACCTTAAATTGTTATAACATATTGTATACATACTCAAAATCAAAATAATATTTATTTCATTATTCAATTGTGAATCGTCATTTTGCAAAATATGTATATTGTATTGTAATTACGTCAGACACTATCAGGATTGTCGCTGCGACAGGAGTCGGGATAACAGTCGTAACATGAATGGCCGCTTTGTCTATAATATCATTATTATATACAAGTGTATACCATTCATCACTTAGCTATCCCCTAAGGTCGCAGTCGACCTTGAATATCAGACAACAGCACTATCATTTTATGAAGCATGTGGTTAATTTGTTGCAACATTGTTTATCTAGACTATATTGGGTTCAGTGAGATGAATTCAACTTTTTTTGCAAAGATTCTAGTAGTTTATTTTTTATAGATATAAAAACATATTTTAACAATTTTTTTCAATATTCGTTTATCTGTGGTTACTGGTTACGCCTGTCAGAGATTAATTTAGTTAAATATATATTTTTTTATAATTAGCATTCCTTGACATAAACTATTAATAAAATGTATCAAAATTAAACAATAAATTTTAATAAATCCCATTATATTATACCTTAAACACAATTTTTGAACTACACCTTGCAGTACAATGAGCTAAATTTTAGAGCGTGGGATTCTTGACTTCTTAGTCCCTTATTAATCTTAAGAAACTGAAACCACAATCCTGGACCATGAAAACGAATGATATCCCAAAAACCTCTAATACTCCAAACTAACCGATAAAAAGCTATTTTCAATTACCTATGAAAAGCAGTTGCTATGAATATATAGAGCTTAAAAATTATCTACAGAACCTAAATCTTAATCACGTAGTTCATTATTATTAATTTAAATTCATAAAAATTTAGCACATAATAAGCGTCAAACTTACAGCATCTGCGTTATTGATATAATTACTAACGACCATAGAGTCTTGAGCAATGTTTAATGTACAACATTTAACATAATTATATACTGAACTCATGTAGATTTCATTATCATATACCTAATACTTATATGTTACTTTTTATAATTGGACACAAAATAACTAGGTCGCGTAATGATGACATGATATTAGTGAAATAATAATATTGTATATAAATATATATGTGTGTATAATAATAATATGAAAAATATGTTTACAGTTTAAACGAAGATTTGTACACCATTAGAAAGAGCTCATTATAAAATTTATTAAGAGACCATAAAATAAATTTCCTTTTTCTAAATTGTGATTGATTTCAATCGAACCATACCAATACCAAAATAATAAAAGTTAATGATTCACAGTCATCTGCCGGGCTAGCATGCGTACCGAGATATCTCTTGACGAGAGAGAGAGATGATATGTCTACATCAAGTATAGTATGCGCACTACGAGAGACAAAATTCTCTTCCGAAGAAAATTAATTCCAATTATTTTATCTCATCGATAATATTCTTCTTCAAACGTCAAAATCACGTCAAAATTCGACAAAATTACTATGTCATGTTAGCTCCCATTTGGCTCCCGTAGAGATAAATATCACAGACATCTAAAACTTAATGTTATCTCTTCTATCGACGTAACGAGAAGAGTATCACGTGCACGCATGTTAGCTACTCTAGACAAAGAGAGATAATACGAGAAAAGGGGTAGACAAAATTTTGTCGTGCGTGCATGCTAGCCTGGCTGGACGTCATCATCATCATGAATGTGGGAATCGTGGTTAATTATTATGAGAGAGTTTTGGTAATCAACAATTTAATGGTATCATAACAACGCCATTTTAACATTTCTACTGTCGAAATAAACACAATATTATGTCAAAAACCACTGATATGTAAGATAGCCCAATAATTTCAGACAGTTTTTGATGGATATTCCATTTTTTGTATACTGTAAGTAATTGTGAGGCATATAATGTGTCAATTGATACGAGTATTGCTGTAATTATTGTGAACCATCTTTGGTTGGCGGAAAATAGCTGATAAGATATATATACAAAATTATTTAATCACAAAATTATTTAAAACTTATATTCTAATTTCGGATAGACTCAAAAAGCATCTGCATTTAAATAGCAGATTTGTAAACCTTTTGATTAGTTAAACTCATTTAACATTCTGTAGAGTTGGTAAAAGTCAAACGTTGTTTGTATTTTCTCTTTGTTCGTCTGTTACGTATTAGTACCTCACACCTGCCTCTCGGTCGCAAATAGCAAGACGGTTATTTTGCACCTGTGTTTGAAGGGTTATGGTCAGCCCAGGAAACGAGCTTTATTACATAATATTATTTTTATATGAAGTTGAAATAACATCCTATACTGTGCTGTAACCGTCTATTAACGTCCCTCTACTGAACTTAGATCTCTTTTCCTATGAAGAAGAAGAGTTACCACTTAATCATATTTTATTCACTGCGGATTTGTAGACATAAGTCTACTGAAAAAAAAACAGGCTAATGATGTTATTCATCATGATATCATCATATCAACCAATGGATGTCCACTGCTGAACATAGAACATCAACCTCCACAGCGATCACCTGTATTGTTAGCTATTTGCTAGCGCAGTGTGTCGTAGCAGGATTATATGAACTGCTTTTATTCTTGTCTTGAGCTACTGTCCCCGCGGTAATATCATCTCTCACCACCATGGGTAGACTGGTTGAGATATCTTAGAGATCAGCTCGCTTCTTGCCAACATCCATTTTAATTATAAATTGTAAAAATATTTAAAGTATATTAAAATATAATTTAATATTTATAGAAACAATTAACGCGTTAGATTGTCAAACTTTGATAATAAGACCGATATTTTATATTAAAAAAATTGCTTATTTAATAGCCCGACAGTATGTTATAGAAGCAATAGTTAAAGGTGAACGAACAAACATTTTTGACACGATTTTCTAGTTCAAATAATAACTGTTTTACAAAAAAAAAAATTACCTACGAAACACATGACTGGTCGAAATATAACATTAGATATACATGTGTACCATCAAATAGACATGGAATTATTTGTATTTCTTAGTATGTTTTTGTTTTTTTTTTTACTTTAACTTTATCATGATCTTATATCCTTAGCACTTTTTATAACTTTATTTTATTGTTTTTAAAGATTTATTTTTTTCGACTCATGCATATTTTTTATCTATGGTCTTATTCTTTTGTTTGTTTGTTGTGTTATTGTTTTTTTTGGATTTGTATTGTTTGAGTTTGTAATGTAAAAAAGGTTTTCTTATCCTTGAATGTTTTCCTATCCTTTTTGAATCTAAAACATTAAATATAAAATATAACAAGTACGTATTTTCTTTTTTTTTTACAATATAAGAGGTAACTGTTGTTCTCTTATATTTACGCGAATTTTACTCATTTAATTAAATTCTGAATAAATTAATTTAATTCTGTTGTCCTTTTTATACTATATATAAAATTATCAGTCTATTTGATACATAATAAAATTAGTCGAGACAAATTTTGTATATTATATATTGATTTAAAACAATATTTATCTTATGTCTGTTTGAATTTTTGTATAATTTGTATAAACAACGCACTAAGCATTAATTTAAACGCGAACAAAACCGAACGATTGGGTTAGTTTTAGATTAAAAATATATAATACTTACCTCAATTCTTTTAATTGTTCGTGGAAAGTAGGACATTTAAGAAATCGAATGATTCCAAGGTTTCTTAGAAAATGATTAACCGACCTTGAATGAAATATTTATTTTATCTTACTTTAAATTAACTTCGTGCATTTAAAATATTTATAATTTTATATTATATGTAATCTTATTTATTTCTCAATTTCAATTAGTTATATAGGTATGCATATTTGGCTTTCTGACTTAGGCCTGTATCATTGTTACATATCTCTCGTATAAAGTATACATATCTCTCGACCAATTTTGTGTATCTTATGAAATTGATAAATAAATATAACTTAATAATAATTTTTCATGTTATTGTCTTTCTTTCGATATACCGTGTTGACCCAACTGAGCGTAGCTCAAGTTGGGCTTTATATATATATATATATATATATATATATATATATATATATATATATATATATATATATATATATATATATATATATATATATATATATATATAATTTTGGACAAATCCGTGCTCGTACTAAATTATAAGATTCAGTAGAAATAATACTTATTACTAGATTATATAAATGACAAAGATAAGGCTGGCTTTCACACAGGTCATTTGACAAAATTTTTAATTGTATAGATTATAATATATGATTATCGGTTGGAAATTCTACTCGCGAAGAGTGAAAAGCAGGGTCACTACCAACTGCACTAATGGGCCAGTCATTTTAACTATCAAGTATTATTGTTAAGCTTGTGCTTGGTACTGAATGTAAACATTACGAGTTTATGAAAATTAGCTTGTCGCGGGAAAAAATTAAATACGTAATGCCAGTGCCAATCCGTAATGGAGCGTCGTTGCTAATTTATCTTAAATTCTGTTCCTTGATATTAAAGGATACCATTATACTTCTGTAAGTCTCAGCTAGATATCTTGCAGTGAAACAGCGTGGCAGAAGAACTCCAAAACTTCTAGTCCATGAGACAAAAGTAGACTGTACCCCTACACTCAATGTACTCTGTGGTAGACTGAGTCTGTTTATATCTAAGTTCACATAGGAGTGGTACATTGAGTGCGCCTAATGTAAAATACTGACTCTTTCATTTTATTATATTTGTCTATATACAAGTATTTTAATCTCTAAATATTGCATTTTTTTTCTATTTTTTTTTCTAGTATTGTGTATGGTCTATAGTTCCATTTCACTTTTTTTCTGATAATCATGGATTATTAAAACTTTTAATAACGAAACTATGCTACGGTCAAGTTGGGTCAGGAAATAAAGCACGGGGACATCTTGTAAAGGATTTCGTTTCTATTTAGTATACAAAGATACGTAAATAGGGGTGGAAATGGCGTGCATTGTACCCAAGCGTTAGGCTTACTTCACACAATCAACAGTTACGCCACGTTACGCTCCGCGACGCGTAGCGCGCTTCTTTATTGCGGTGTAAATGTTTTTGGAGATTTTAGGACAGATTAATATTTTTATTAACTTATAAATAAATATATATATATAAAAATAGGCGTCTACTGGACTTACTTCTCTAAGACCACCATCAGTTAGAGTCCCAGGCTTAGTAATATTTTTATAACGGGTGACGTTTCAAACAAAACTGCCGACCCTTGATCCAATAGTTTAGTAGCTCGAAACTCTTTGGCTAATAAGTTAGGATTTTATTTTTACTATTATTATTTTATAATACACTAGCAGCTCTTGGAGCTGATGCGTATGCATATGCATATTATATTATACTGCACTTTTGTCTTAAATATAATAATAAAATAATCCTAAACACTGAATAATTGTACAACACTATGGCAGTGTAAATGTCGCGCTTAGCATAGGTCTTCATTCCATTATTTGATTTGGGACTAAAACATCACATTACATCACTACATATTTTCTTGATTTGAATTAGCCTTTCAAACATGTTTCGTTTTTTACTTAAGCTTATATTATTGATATATATATATGCAAGAGTAACATTAAAGAGTTTTTTATTTATGTGTGCGCGTTAAACGTAATACTATTTTAGGATCTGTTCAGTTGATCTTGAGTACGTTTTTTAATTCTATATTTAATAAGGTAGGTTAAGTTAAACTATAAAGTCATTTTTACTCTATAAGTACTAAGGAATAATCTTAAATGTCAAACAGTAAGAAAAATAATATTTTTAAATTAAACTGAATGATACCTCAAAAAAAGTGGTGTGTCAACACTCAACAGTCAGCTGTCGTGGGCAAAGTCTATCTACCCCACATCAGTTCTTTTTAAGTTCACCTTGCTATTTAATTTCAGCACAGATTCCCAGCAAACTACATATTATAGTGTTGTAGAGTGTAAATTACAGTTCAATTAATAAATTCGCTGTACCCTCGATTTAGTTTTAACGTTTTAGCCCTCTTCCAAGGAAAATGTGATGAATTTTGGGATATAAAGTATTGATTATATAAGCTCGTACTATGAACTCAAGTTCATCTATTTTCATTAAGTAATTTCGGCGTTATACACGGCCAAGATAGAGACAGATAGACAGACAGACAGATAGAAAAAAATGAAAAAAAAAATACATTTTGGCTTCAGTATCGATTATAAAAACCCTCCATAAAAAATAATAATAATATATCAATATTTCTTCAATTTACCTATACAATTTGACTTGCTACAATTTTATGATAAATATAGATTAAACACAATATCCCAAGTTTTCCTATCAAACGGTCACCCGAGCAGGAACTTTAGTTCTAACATCTATCGTTATATATATCGTTATATCGTGATTTAAGCGAATGTGAGTTTTTGTAATCGCAGCTGGAGATTGCGTTACGATGCTATTTTTTGTAACACGTTACAGAAATTTATGTAATTGTTACTTCTTAGTTCACTTATTTAACATTACACGTTGATGAGAAAAATCTTATATTATTATTTTTCTTAGCCTCCACTGATGACAGGAGGGTGTTTTTTTTGTTCTGATAATCGAAATTGCGATTCAACGGGAAAATTCTGTCACTATTCTTGGCACCATTTCACGCCGACATGATTGATACCAAAACTATATGTAAATAATTAGTTTCAGTTTTACATTGTAGATATGTATAATATTATAAAATTTTGTATAATTTCATTTTTTATCGCTATTGTTATAATTATCTAAAGTAATATTAAGTGTATGCATTGACTTATAGATCGGAGGTATATGATTTATTTTTTTCGTGTTTATTTTATCACAAAATGTAAGAAGACAAAGTCGTTTTTTTTTTTCATGTTACGTCACTACCCAGACCACGACAAATATCCCATAGCCATAGATGTCCATCGATGACCTATAAAAAATTATCATGAGCGGACATCTAACTCGCGCCCGTTAGCGCAATAGACAGTTACCAAGACAACTACGCTAACCCATTGTCAAATCTAAATTTAAGTTTATTAATTTGAAATAAAGCTTATATCTAAAGTCGGGATAAAAGTTAAGCAAACATTTTATCAATTTTTATTTGCCTTATTTAAAAGGGTTGTTCCTAGAACCACAGCACTGATATCTGTTCCAGTGATCAAAAAAGTATATTTACTTTGTCCTTTTTACGAAATGATAACAAATTATCAAGAATTGAAGATGGTAAGAGTTACGAAAACATAGATTATCAAAATCAGAATAAATTTTAAAAAATCCCTTTTTAATAAGCTTTACAAGCAGTTATGAATCGATAATAATTTAATTATAGTAGTAGAAGCTACCATCGATTCGGAATGTACCATAGATTCGGATATGGAAGATTCTGCTGAGAAATCGGAAAGAAGTGCTGAGAAGTGAGAATCGACACGAAAACTCAACAATTATTTAAAAAAAAAAATTATAAATCAGAAAATGGTTCTGTTCATTTTGTTGTTCTGTTATTTTTCTATTGCACTATTGACCAAATTAAAGTTTGAAAAGTAATTAAATTGAATATAGCTTGAGTTTAAAGCCTGTGAAAGGGTTATATGATAATACGGATACCAATAGGATATACGGAAAAGTGAATAAAAAAATGTCATCAATATAATGTAACCTAAGTCTGCTATCTCAGTATAATAAACGCCTTTTAAATGTAGATTTATAACACCTTTTGGACACCTGTACTGAACTGAACTGAATTAACCGAAACTGGTGGGAGAAGGGTACTCTTTAGCACCTACAAGTCCTTTCTTGTACGTCCTAAAGTTGTCTGGTAGAGAATGCCCTTTTTTAATATATGTATAAACATTATTGCACAATAAATAAATGACACCATAGAATTATTAAAGCCTGTTTCACCGGTTGCTGATAAAGTTTATCGCGCACATAAGTTGCTGACAGTCTTTAACGATGGGGGATAAAATAGGGATAAAATACACTATAATTTTTTCAGCCTCAGACTGCGTATAGAAATATACAACAGGTAAATTAGAGTTTGATAATAAATAAAATATATATATATAATAAACTTTTATCTGCTAGATACCGTTATACGTCAGATAGTTTTATCAGCTACCTGTGAAACAGGCCCTTAGTACTTAATTCGTGAGAACTAACACACGTTTCATTTTATTATATCACTAGCCTACACTACCTGCGACTTCGTCTGCGTCGTATATGCAAATATATTACATGTGAAGATGATAAAATACGTGAAAAAGATCGGCAGAAGAAGGTGGGGCAAGCTGTGGAGCTTATAAACAAAAAGAGGGATGTCGATATCAGAAGGATAAGACCGCTAAATGGAAAACGTATTCAATTCGTATTTATAATTAATTTCACTGAAATTACTTTAACAAGATGCTGTGTTTAACAAAAAGTAATTATGTAACAAACTCATAGTCTCTTGTCTTGTAAAAAAGGGTGCATTATAACTTATTCGACGTACTAAATTTATATTTCACTTTTACTTATGTGAAATATATTTTAGTATGAGATGTTAATCTAATATTAAGTTTATTTTACGAGTTTTATACAATTAATATACAACAAAAAGGGTGTAGGTTACTGACTCTTTTACTCACTGGATGATATACAATTAAGTATAGAGTTTTGTTGACTTTCTTGCCGGTTCTTCTCAGCAGAATCTACATTCCGTATCGATAGTAATTTTTTGTTCCTTTTTTGTATTTTATGATGTACAATAGGGATGTTAT
Organism: Euphydryas editha; assembly: GCA_036937285.1. Classification (NCBI taxonomy): domain Eukaryota; kingdom Metazoa; phylum Arthropoda; class Insecta; order Lepidoptera; family Nymphalidae; genus Euphydryas; species Euphydryas editha. Next base: position 1,531,799 of record JAUPFZ010000017.1, on the reverse strand, counting down.
GGAGCTCTGTTACCATCTGTAACCGATGTAAAAGTTACGAATAATTTCGGATATGGGCGGAGTTTAAATAAGACATTCTATGAAAAGTTTTAATTTTTTCCCTATCGAGCAGATAAGGTAGATATGAGTTTGTTGTCAAACTAGCTGCATGTATATTCTTTATTATTTCCTTCTCTTACTTTGACAATTTCTTAAAACTCTAATATCCGTAATCGAAACTATCATAACTAATGGATTGTCCGAAATATATTATATCCGTAAACGATATAATATGTATAGAGAACCGTTCTGGTGTAGTGGTGCGTGTAGTAAGGCCAGCGGTCGCGGATTCGATTCCTGCTCGGGGCAGATATTTGTATTTGTACAAATATTTGTTTCTGGTCATTTCTGAACATTCACCCATGTTCTTGTGGGTCTCCCCACCGCGTCTCGGAGAACACGTAAAGCCGTCGGTCCCTGTTGTTATCATAAACACCTGGTAGTGACCGTTACAAATGGTAGGGAAATTATCCGCCAACCCGCAGTGGAGCAGCGTGGTGGGTTAAACACCAACCCTTTTTCTATATGGGAAAGAGGCCTTTGTCCAGCAGTGGGTTGTTTACAGGCTGATTCAGTTCAGTTAAGTTCAAAAGATATAATATTATTCATATTATATCCGTATCCAGATTCGAAATTTCATATCCATCATCCCCTGGTGTACAATAAAGCGTAAAATATAAAGAAATAATACTTCACTTCCATTACCGTGGCAGTGCACAACCTTAAACCAGGTGTGTACGTGCAGGTGTATCTAAACAAAATTTTATTTTCTTTGAACAGATGAAGTGCCGGAAAACCAGCATCCCTTTCGCTTCACCATACTCTTCCCTCAAATCTAAGTAATTTAACTTTAGCTTTAAAATAATTGTGGCTCCTCTGGTGCTGTGTTTGTGCACCGATCATGATATCATCATCATATTTATAAATGTTATAAAATTACGTGTTTCATAAAAATTATATAAATTTATACAATCTTACCGTGGATGGTCGGTCGTACCTTCAGTGGTCATCGGAGCTCATCGACCACCACTTATGATGGTCAGCCGCGTGTGACAGACGGTAAAGCACAGTTCATAGACCATATACATTTTTAGATATGTCCATTTTATTGTTTAATAATATTTTTAATCATCACTACACATTATAAAACAAAGTCCTCCGCCTCGTCTGTCTGTCTTTTCGCGATAAACTCAAAAACTACTGCACGGATTTCATGCGGTTTTCATTAATAGAGGTTTAGTTACATATACATACCCCGGGCGCAACCGGTGCCAGCCGCTAGCTAAATATAAATTTAAAAAAAATGTTTATTACTCTTGTAGAGCACCTATGACGTGAGTGTGGAATATTATACATTGTATAGAGATTCATATTCGTGTAATACAATTTTATACAGACCATATAAACTACGTTTATTGCAAACTATCTAATAATAATACTATTTTAGTTTTCATCACAATCAGCATAACGATTCACATTAAAGTATAAACTATCGACAGAAAGAGTTACTTCTACATTTAAAATATGAATATATTTAATTAAAAGAAAAGTAATCATTGTGTTGTTGTAAGAAAATTACTAAAATCAATAAATAAATAACTTCGCTGAATTTTAATCAATATATTATACTCAAAAATGTATAGATATATTGCGATATTTCGTACAATTAATAATTAATAATAATTAAATATCCTCAATCAGAGTTCGAATTCATCTCAATCAGACAGGACGAAATTTTTAAAGTAAAAAACCCAAAATAAAAACCTTAAAGAAATCATTACACCGTTATGTAGCTCACGTTTGTCAAAAAGGAGAACTCAATTTCGTTAACATCATAATTAACGTTTCCAGTAAGTCGATCAATCAAAATTTATTCAACAAAAAAATAGTCACCGAGCTGGAGCTTTAAACAAACAATTGTTGTTTATTCGACGGTCGCCTCTGTTTTTTCTCAGCTCTGCGTCACACGGTACGAAAACGAATCTCAATAGTAAGACATTCAGTATAATTTGTGCGCTTGAGCCTCCATGTGCTCTACTGTTACATCAGAAATGGTTCTAAATTCAAATTATTTTAAAATAGTATAGTTCGAAATTCGAAATTTCGAAAGTTAAAAGTTTGTGCAAATTTGAAAAAAATCACATCGAAGTGCAACAATAATATCAATTTTTATATTTGTTCCAATTTTAAATTTAATTCGATTTTTTTTCCCAATACGGTGTTCGAAATTTGAATAATAGAACCTCTTTTAAACGTGTTCCAAAGTGCAACTTAAAAAAAATCAAATTATTTAAAATGTGTTCCAATTTAAATTTTATTCCAATGCGGAGAACCGTTATTACAAATTCTAGTGATGTGAATGTGCTATCGATAAAAAAATCGTTTTAGTTCCAGATGTGACGCTTTCTTAGAACATACGGTTCTGTTAGCGATTGGGAAACGGTCATCTATTTGCTAAATAAACATTGTTTTATGTAACACAACTCCGTTTTAGTAAGGCTTTGTAAGATTGTATATATGAAGAAATATTTCTATAAATATTATTATATCTCAATCGAATTTATTGCGATATTTTGATAATAATTTCCTACTATTATGCAAAAACAAGGCTGTGTAAGTGTGTATAAAGTAGATACATTTTAATATATTTATCAGAATATATGGTTAATTTGCTTGAATGTGCTTCGAAGTTATTGTTCGACAAGTTCTCCTTACATTACCTGTTTTCTAAGTATGTTTTTAAGACACTATACTATAATACGTCTAAACTTGACTCGAATATTCTTAAATTTATAATTAATACAATTACTTCATAGCAAACGAATATAACATAATTAAATTAATTTAACAATTAAATATATTTAAACCATTAAATTTCATATGAAACTAGCCGTGCTCCGCGGTTCCAACCGTCGTAGTTAACAGTTCATAGTTGTGATAATTTGGTAGTCATAATGCAGTTAATTTGCCTCCAAAAATTTGAAAAATGTTGAAGCAGTTCATTTTTAATTGGTGTCAACAGTATTAATACCATTTTTTAAACTTGTCCAGAAATAACAAAGTTGTATACAAACTTTAACCCCCCATTCTACCTCTTTACTATAAAGAGCTTTCTAATTTTTTTCTTCTTACGTCTCCTACTAATAATCTAATTTTGCGTCAAATTTCAACGTCATACATCTTAGTATGTAGTTAGTTAGCAGTTAATTAAATGAATGATATTTCGCTTATAAATGTGTTTATAGAAAAAAAAAAGTAGTTATAGCTTAAAAAAATTATATTTGAAGTTTACTGTGGGATTTGATCTCATTAGCTTCTTATATATAAAAACTTATCTTTAGTTATATAAACATATGATTGTGTTCGTTTATTGCGTGTGAACCGTTAGGTAATAACGTTTCATATTATATTCATTCGTTCATTGTGTCCGTCTGTTGTATTTCATTAACAAAGAATTTTGTAAGATTTTAAAAATTAAAATCATACTATTTAAACTAGAGAACTAATAGCTTTAATAGCAAAAATTCAATTTTAGTAATATTTTATTGATTCAGTCTGCTAATATAAGTATTTAAACTTTTGATGGTAGATTAGAAAAATCTGCTATCACATCAGCCAATTGAATTTCCACTGCCATGTGACTGCCACTTCCATGTGATTATTTAAAAATTCTTAAAATATCGTACATTCCTCCACTGAAACATATATATCAATCCATTATTACCTAAAATACAGGCATTCAGTTGCCTACCGTAGTGTGATATTTCAACAGTACATATATGAAACTTGGTAAAAAATATGGACAACAAACACAAATTGCATATTTAAACGTTTGTCCCAATCAAAGTTCGAACCCACTTTATATTAGCTACTGCGTCAATTGGTAGTTGAAAAAAAAAAACATTTTAAATTATTTACTTTAAATCCGTACCGACGGCGCTTGCGTGCTGAATCCCAATAAGATCTCGGTTACGAGTAATTGGTTAACGAACAAACCGACCAATTTTATTGTTCCATAATAACTATTTAAATTATATGCCTTTTTAACCTCGGCTTAATTTGTGTAAAATTTCGAAACCTCGACTTCATAACTAACGTATTATTTTCAACAAATAACTCACTTCTTACAAAATGATTTTTTTTGACATTTTTTTTTGTTCATAATTTTCTGCCAATCCAGTTGGCAACATGAGTACGAATTAGGCTCCAACAATTTATATAGAGAGAAGGCTTTCGCCAAACAGTGGAACGTTTACAGGCATTTGTGTTAGTCACGCAAATTTACTTTTCTCAGTAATACTATAGACTATTTAATAAATTTTATCGATATTAATTTATCGATAAGTTAAAACACTAATCTATCAAATTACAAGTCACATCCTTTCGGTCTTAAGCTTAGAGTATAAAGCCTTTCAAAGTAATTGAATCAGACTTTAATCTAGAACTCGTGACAATCGCTCTGATGTGATGCGATAAGTAGTCTTAACACCGACGGTCACCGCTTCAATTCCACTTCGGGACAGATTTTTGTATATGGACAAATATTTTTTCTTCCTGTCGGTCTAGGTGTACCTATGTATTTTTGGATCTCGGTCGGTCCCGGTTGTTATCATAGACACCTGATAGCAATTGTTACTCATGGTAAGAAAATTATCCGCCACATCACACTTAAACAGCGTGGTGGATTAAGCTTCTCCTATCAGCAGAAGATGCGTTGCTCAGCTATGGGACGTTTACGAGCTAATTCATTCATTCATCTACTCAGGCAAAAGCACTCAAACTTTTGCTCACAGCCCCTATAAGAAATATGATCTATATAGTTATCTCAAAAAAAAAAAAATTACCGATCCTGTTTTCTTTCATATAAGGTATTTCAATCAATCTACATATTGTTCATAATCTTATTTTAATACATTGTCACGGCCATTTTTATAACCATTATTCATTGACACTGTAGAATTATAAGATGATAATTTTACTACCTATATTACAATTAATTAAACTTATGATTTCAACAAGAAAGAAGTCATAATAAGTTGTTGATATTATATTTGTGTACTTACAGTCATTTTCAAACGAAAATTTTATATACCTATAGTAAGGCAAATAGTAAATGGATTATTGAAGCCGATGATAGGAGGTCTTTAAAGCATACTAGGGTATATTGCCATTACCTTTGGAAACCAATGCACTAACTATAAATAGAATTTTGACACAATTCATATGGAAATTATGTCAAAATTCAGAATAAATTATTAAAACCAACCTCAGGAGGTCTTCAACGCATAGAGAAGAGTACCGTCACCTTTGACAACCAATGCTATAACGCAATTATCTCTTGAGAAATCAAACCATACTTTAACTAGATCTTAACTATAATAAATTTAATACTATAATCATTACACAAGTTACAATATAATTAATATAATTGGAATGAGATGAAAGGCATTGACCCCGAAATGTACATAATATATTCGGTGTAAGAAACGGATCTACAAACGACTGACTAAAAACAATGATGTGCTGAATAGATAAACAGGTATTTAATTAAAGAACCAAACAAGGGAGAATGTACCGTAACGATCGTAAAATATTACGTCGAAATACGCTTATTTTATACACACTTGAAATAGTTTCTATATATTACATAAATAAAATTATACAATTGACAAAGGTCTGCCGTTGTGCGTGCATTATGGAAAACTCTATCTACTCTATCTACTCTACTCTACTCTTAAATAGATTTCAAGTCCTTTAAGTTTTATTGCTAAGACACTTATCCCTTATCTAAAAAAAAAATACTACTTTCATTTCATATGAAACTAGCAAACCCGGCGAACTCCGTTTCGCCACCAGATGGCTTCGTTTTTTGTAACATTTCGTTTGGGGATTAAAAGATGAAGTAGTACATGCTATGTATCAGAGATGGCGCTGTATGTGAAAAATGATTTTCCCTGTTTTCCTGCTTTTCTGTTGAAATTTTTCCTGAATTTTGTTTGCTATAAACCTCACGGAGCCCGAGACCTTTCTAACGAAAGCAAAACCGTGGAAATCGGTTCGAGCGTTCTGGAATTATAGCGTCAGGAAGGAAAACCCGACTTATTTTTATATTATATATTACCTACTAAGCTTTATTTAAAAAAAAATGATTTACAAGCACTGTGACGTGTGTTTTCTTATATGCAAAATATACCTTCCTCGGTAAACAATATATGAGTATGTTGTTAGCTGACAACGTCCTGAATATACGTACATATATTATGTTTAAAATCTTAGACACTCCTCCCTTATCTAAAAAATATCGCTACATCTTCATTTATTATAAAGTTAATCAAGTTTTAAGAAACAAATTTTTTTATGAGTACTTCGCATTTTTACAAAGAAATTTAGTATATTTTTGAATTTTTATTCTCTACACGTAAAGTAAATTGTTTATATAATAAGCGACGCAGACAAAGTCACGGATATACAATAGTATTTTATAATTACATTGATAAATTACTAGTACTCATGATTACAACAGAAATTCACGTGTAAGTTTCTTACACCATATAGGTAGTTACAGAACGTCACAATTTTCTATCGACAAAAATTCTCACGGTGTCTCTGAATCGAAATTTATGAGTAGAGAGCCTTTTTACATGTCGTGTTAGAATTTTTCTTAGAGATTTTTTTAATAAGATTTTTTTTTTATATATTTTGCAATGTTGTGTATTTTTTATTTCACTCAGTACTGATTTTGATAATAAAGATGTATCTAACGCATTGGGGGAGTCCCTATTGTATTACATTAAACAAATAATCATCTAATTTTCTTATTTTATTATTATTATTTCGCCTATTATAATTAGTAAAATTTTAACTTCACATTTAATTTTTCATGTCTTGTCTGTTTAACAAAGCTATATTTTACGAATTTAATTGTTATCTGTGAAAACTTGTAATTAACCTTATTTTAACTATATTTTTAGATATAAAACTATGTAGCTGTAAGTTTTCTGTAGAAAAAAAAATTAATATGTGTCGAGTAAAGTATTATAGAATACTTAACTGGCTGAACTGAATCAGCGTATAATCGTCCCACTTGTGGGCAAAAGCCTCTTCTCACATGGAAGAGTACAGGGAACTTAATCCACCACGTTGCTCCACTGCCTGTTTGTGGATAATTTCCTTACCATGAGTAATGATCGCTCATTATGCAACATTTAATATTACATTATAAATACCTACGCGTAAAACAAGAATTTAGTTGATTCCTAAATTTCTTGGAATTATTGACATGCAATTTTAAAATACATAAACCGTACGTGAACATTTTACATTAAAACTTAAACATTTATCAAAAAATAAATATCAGCGAAATTCAAATACTTCAAACCATAATAATGCATGTAATATACCCTAAAATACAAGCTAAATATAGAAAAAATAATTTTACTGGTATAGGTATATTAATCTTAAGAAAATTTTACAATATTATACATATTTACAATTCAAAACTTAAAATAATTATTTACAAACAGTTTTAGTATAAGTCATGTCCGCGTGGAATGGTGCCAAGAGTACTAGCAGCATTTCCCCGTTGAATCGCAATTCCGATTCTTTAGGAAAAAAATGCACCAGCCCTCCTGTCACCAGTGGAGGCTATGAAACGTGGGAATAAATTAACGTGGTATATTAATTAAGTTAAGCTGTCCACAAGATGGACAGACGACTTGAGGAAAGTCGCCGGAAGCTGTTGGATGGAGGCTGCTTTGAACCGGTCGCTCTGGAGGTCGATGGGGGAGGCCTACGTTCAGTAGACATCCAATGGCTGATATGATGATGATGATATTAATTAATCTACTCGTATATGGAGGAGAGGCCTTTGCAACTTTAGAACGTACAAGAAAGGACTTGTAGGTATCCAAAACCCTTCTCCCACATGGAAGAGAGGCCTTTGTCCAGCAGTGGGATGTTTACAGGCTGATTCAGTGCATTTTAATTTAAAAAAAGCAAGAAAAAAAGTAACACAGTATTTATAATTCTATGACATATAAATTATTCAATTTATCTTAAAAATGTTATATATAATATATAGTCGCTATTATAGTTGCAAATTGGCTATGAATCAGTGAAGGAAACTTACAACCGTCCGTCAGACTAAAACGGCGTTAACCATCGAATGGTCAATTCTTATTTTTCATTTAAAACTATTATAAATGTTAAAATTTGGATGGATATTTGTCACTCAATTAAATCAGAACGGCTGAATAGAACTGGATGAAATTTTGCACAAAGATAGTTCAAAATTTTCTCGAAGCAAGTATGGGACAATAGCTAGTTTTAATATAAATGAAATCGTTCAATAAATTCTTTATTATTCTATTTAATCGCATTTAGTTATAAATCGTTCCTAACATATAAAAATACAAAATAATGTACCCCGCCATCATCAAGATTACTATAATGGTATTAATAAAAACGCGCGGAAGCGTTTTTTTTTTACTATCTCAAACACAATATTTGTGGCTTTACGGCCTTTATATTTATCGAACTTTGTTATATAATGAGAATTGTAGATTGTTGCAGGTAGTAGTTTTTTTAAATAGTAACTGTTGAGTTTCTTGCCGATTCTTCTCAGCAGAATGTACGTTCCAAATTTGTGCTAGCTTCACGTTAAATATAATTAATTGAATAATAAATAATTTCTCTGTTAAATGATAATTCAAATGTGCTTTTGAAACTAAATAAAATTTAAGAAAAATAAATTGATTTTTTTAATTTACAAGAATTAATTATTTTAGCGTTAACGGCATTTTAGTCTAAAGACGGCAGTCAGATAATCATAAATATGTCTCGTAACAGCCTAATACCCAGTTCTCAGCCGAGTTTCTCTAGTTTACGACGCTGATTAAAATGGAAATGTATCAAAGATATGCAAGGCACTGACTTAATGTCTATCGACAATACCCCACTTAACGTAATAATATAAATAAGCTTTTAAGAAATTTGTTGAACATAAAAAAATTATATAATGTAGTGAACTAAATGTGTATTTATTATTATAATATGAACTTCATTGAACTGAATCAGCCTGTAAACGTCCCACTACCAGGCAAAATCCTCTTCCCCATATATAAAAATGGTCGGAGCTTAATTCACCACGCTGCTCCACTGCGAGTTGGCAGATATTTTCCCTATCATGAGTAACGATCGCTATCAGGTGTATATGACAATAACCGGGACCGACGACTACGTTCTCTCCGAGGCACGGTGGGGAGACCCAAAAGGACATATACCCAGGCCGTAAACAAATATTGGTACAAATGCAAATATCTGCGCCAAGCCGGAGTCGGACCCGAGGCAACTTTGGGACGACTAGGATACCATTACACCAGAACAGTCGATTTCATACTAATATAACCTTCATTCAGTATTGCGCTAGCGAGACCACTCCTTAACATCAAATGTCACAAAAACTTTTCTCTAACAATAACTGCTTAATAAGGCATGATCGAGTTTTTGATATGTTTATTAGAACAGTTTAATATTATTACGTAATACTGTTTTTTGTGGCCTCGCGTAGGATTCCTCTGTTTATATTATATATACTATAGTTATCGCCACGTTAACTATAATATTAAATTATAAACTAGACCCGCGACTTCGTTCGAGATCACAATTTTTGACTTCCTTGGTCCTTTATAATATTCTTTGGTCCTATATAATTATATCTACCAAAATAACTATACCGCACCACAAACAATAGCAGTTTGACCGACGACAACAATCGTGGTCCGCTTTAATTCGTCACCGTGACGATGGACAATAACTGACCACGACGATTGACCAGGACAAATGAACGGACAATTGACAAATGACAATACGAGATGACGACGATTGACTACGATGGATTATGACCATGACGATTGACAACAACTGACCACGTCAATTGATCGCTACTAGTGTTTTGAGCATATTAAGCACATTTGCTAGTACATTTGCTAAAGCGTAATCAGTATGATTTTAAAAGCACATAATAACACGATAAATTATTCTTTATTTTTTTTTTATTTTTTTAAATATGACAACCATGCGAATTTATACTTTCTTTTTAAGTTTCTTATACAAAATTGTTGAAACTTTAGCGCTTAAAACATATCGATTTGATCTCGCAATCATTCGATGAACATCCGCATATTGTATCCACTAAGTCACCCAATTCGTTACCAAGTCCCACCAATACGTAATACACTAGAGAGTTATATCAACTATCTGTCTGCGACAGAACAATGGAATATGCTGATATGCATAACGTTTCTCCAAATAAAGAACACCGGTGTCTGCATAATGACATACTTTCAAAATACGTTGCTAATATACATACCATTTTGATTCCTAAGACAAGATTAGATGGTGTATAGATACACCATACATTGAGTATGAGAATGTCTGTCGAATTATAACATTTGTTGTAACACTAATGTCAGGGGGTCTCTGAGAGATTTAGTGTTAATAATAAATTCTCGTGAACAGCCTTTAGGTACTGTATTGTATCAGCCTGTAAACCACCCACTGCTGAGCGAAGGCCTCTTCTCCATATAGAAGAAGGGTTGGAGCTTAAAGGATTAACCCAGGAGGGTTGGAGGATAATTTCCCTATAATGGGTAACGATCGTTATCAGATGTCTATGATAACAACCGGGACCGACGGCTTTACGTGCTCTCCGGGGCACGGGGGACCCACAAGGACATACACACAGACCGGAAAAAAATATTTGTACAAATACAAATATCTGTCCCGTGCGGAAATCGAACCCGCGACCGCCCTGGCGCGCGGCGTTGAGGCAACTACTCGCACCACTACACCAGAACGGTCGTCGTAGGTACACAATAATAAAAGCACAACACCTCGTATTAACTACTTTGAAAAAATTGTTAAAATGAAACAATTAGTAAGAATATTATTATATAGAGTAAGAATATTATTATAACTAAAAATTTTAATAAAAACATTATTTACGTAAAAAAAATTGACTCAGCTCAAATTTATATATACATATACAAGATGTTCACAAATCTGGAAATCTATGACATTTAAACAAAAGACCTACACAACGATAATATATGTGTGGTGTAAAACAAATAAAATTTGTCAAGAGATCGAAACAGCGAATGTTACGGAAACTTTTTATGAGCACATCACCAACCAATTGTATATAAATAACATAACTGAATAGTTACCCACTATGACCCAAATTATAGTATAGAGGCTATTTTTTAAATTTATGTATGTCGTATTATTAATATTTATATATAACTTATAAATTCACATAGCGTTTTCTCTTAAAAATCCAAAAAAGTGATTAAAAAACACACAAACCAGACTACATACATTGACCAAGTCTCTCTTACAATCATGATAAATATAAAGAAAATACATAGAAAATCATATATATGCACTAATTCACTAAAAACATTAACCCTCTTTCGTCAGATAGAGTCAAGAATAATAAATAGCACACGTTTATTATATTGCTCAAAACTGGTCTACAAACATTAATGACGACAATTCTTTTAGCTCTATAATATATTTAAAAATATTTGAAAGCCTTATTAAAACGGAATATGTTAATAAATAACAATACATTATAGATCCTTGAGAATAAACAAATAAAAATGTTACGAATTTAAAACGTAAGCCTTAAATATACAAATGTTTTAATGATGTAATGGCCAGGACTGTAAGAAAAGTAAAACGTAGAGGTAAAGAAATCACCGTGAAACAACTTCCAGCTATAATAATTACGCCACCGGAACTAGACATGAAATTGAAAGTGACAAACAATAAAGATAATAACACACAAACAATAGACGCAGTCAATGAAGCGTCGACCTCAACAATGGATTTCAATGTTAACGATCTGATAGCACAGCTGTCAGAAAACTCAAAAGCGTCGAAAGGAGAAATAGAAAACATACAGAGGAAGCTACTCCAACAAGCGAACGAGATATTGAAGGTAAACGCTTTCGTCAATCAGCCGCCAGAGCCACGTGTGGTCAGCGCTACGCAGAAGTACGTACCTATTTACGGGAGACCCATCTCAGTCGGGAATGGACCAACCCAAACGGTCCAAGTTAATCAAGATGCTCAATTAGTACCCGAGAAGTTGGAAGAGAATGTTAGCGAGGTAAACAAGGAGAAGCGAAGGGTCAATACGTACGGTGCGGGAAGAGGCGGTTTTTTTTACGAAACAAGTTCTGCCCGATCGGCCGGCTGTGGCAGTGCGCACGCCGCGTCCAACAAAGGTGAATGTCTCAGACGTTACTGTTTTAAAAACTTTTTGTTTTTTGTTTTTCGTTTTTATTTTTTTGTTACTGTGTTTTTATGTTCGGTGCTTTTAATACAAGTGTGAATGTATTTCGTGCTGTGATTACCGTTGCACGTTCGACTTGATCACGGATCTGGTATGTCTTTACTCAATCTTCTCACACTCACTAACGGATGTTTCGTTTTCCTCTACGCTATCGATAACTTGACCTTAACACTTTAAAATATGCCTTACAAAACACATTTTAGTAATAAAACACGTCGAAATATCAATGACTATAACTAGATTGCATAAACATATATTTTTATTACTTAAGAATTGTTTTAAGAGCGTGTAATTTATAACCTTAAATACGGTTGGTACTACATCCGGCGAAATCTCTACCAAATAACAATAACTTGTTCTTATGAATGAAAATATTGTATTCTGCATAGTTGTGTCTATTGCCAAAGCATACCTTTCAAACGTATTATACTCAATTTTAAAATTGCGTTTTGTTCACACATTAACACATTCACGCTCAATAGTGTAAGCCTTATTATATAAACGATAGTTTTCTCATACATTTTCATTAATTTTTCTAAAAATATAATAAAACATAGCGCATAGAAATAATGTACCAGCTACCATGTAGCTATCTAATACAGGTATGTTTGCAACAAGAATTAATATTATATTTATTACATAGAATAAATAATAAGAACGAAACAATAAAATGTAGGTAAATTAAAGTACATGGAAATAACATCAATTACTTTTAACAATAAAACAAGTACTTTAAATTAACATTCAATTCAAATACGATATTAATTTAATTTAAAAGACGTCTTAACTAAATGGCATAAGATAGAATTTGCAATAAACTCTATGCATATCTCTATCTCTACTGAACATTAAATGGTTGTTAAAAGAAAGTATTTATATACTACGTAAAAGCGGGTGGTGAAAATAATAGTACCAATAATGAAATATTGATTCTTGAACTAAGATCTGTGTCCTAACCAATCAACAAATTGAGTTTATCAATATCCATTACTATGCTGTAATACGGCCTTTGAATTTACAACTGTTCGGCGGCATGAGAAACGGCATGAGAAGAATTTAAAAAATTAATCACTGGGCAATGTTAGTTCTGATTTGAACGAACGTCAGTTACGTTTTACCTGTATCCTACTGGACCATCTACGCTCAATCAGTATAAACCAGTACTAACTAGTATTAACTAGAGTATAATAAGAAGGCTGGATTCAGGTTTTTGGTGAGAAAACTCATAATAATCCGAGTTCCCAAAATACATATACATATATATACTCATCTTCCAATTTGGTTTTTTATTTATTTCAAAGCTTTAATAAAAGAGATTATTACCCTGATTTAAAAAATAAATTAACTCACACAACTTAACACAACAAGATCACGCTACTGCAGAAACCATCAATAGAAATCAATCTGTCGGAGTCAAAACTCGATGCGTTTGAAACCGCGTGGAATACTTAGTTGTACCGATATGTAAAAATGCCATGTATTCAGTCATAAATACAGAAGGTTTAACATCAACAGGTGCGAGCTCACCTTTACGTCAAGTGTTATTGAAAAAGCAATAGAGGGGTGGCGATAAGACGCATCCTTTGGTTATTTCACTTTTATAATTTAATTTTAAAGGTGACCATCCACATTATTTGTATGTATCAGTAAATATTTTTAACTTATTTTTCAAATTATGTAACATTCTAAATGAAAGATTATCTTTGACAATGAGCTGTCATTTATTTAATTAAGTATATTTTTCCTTAAGTGCCTTCAAATCGATTAAGCGTTCATTGATGTATTGTTACATAATATAAATGTCTGATTTGTATATACCGTCCTTCAAGAAGGGGGGGGGGGGGGGGGTAAGTTCTGTAGATGTTATAGATCACGTTCCGCATTCCGCATGAAAATACAATTGCCAACCTTTTTAAAAGTTTTACTATATCTTAATATACGAGCTTCGCTGCGTGCTTCAACTGCATTAAACCTCCTTTGAAGGACGTTTTATAAAAGCCGGACGTTCTTATATATCGTGATGGTAGATTAAAATTTATTTTAATGGATTTATTTGTGCGATCTCTTGGTCAATTCAAATTTTATAGCGTATGAAGGTCGCTCCATCAACATCATCTTTCTCTGAATTTAAATAAACCTTCTTATTCATTCAACGAACTGTTAAAATAAAATAAAAATAATTACAGTCGTGAGTTTTCACCAGTAAACTATTGTTTTACGACCCGTTTCTATTATCTTTGATTTTGCGTACTAGACACAGAGTAGGGGTAATAATTCGTTATTTTAAAATATACAGGCTGTGACTGCGTATAAGTTCGATAGACACTAATATTTGACGTTTGAGTAAAGAATATATATATATTATCCTATATCGATTTTGTCGACCTTTGCAAAGGTATTTGAGGCATTAGTTTTTCTACAATTAAAGTTTCACTCAAAGCAGTTTTTTATTAATCAACAACATGGATTTATGAAGTCCCGTTCTACAACTACTAATTTGACTACATATCACACTGAACTTGTTAATGCTGTTGATTCCGGTTTACAAGTCGATGCAGTGTACATGGATTTTTCTAAATCCTTCGATAGAGTTAATCAACGAATATTACTTGTAAAACTGGCCAATTACGGTGTAACAGGACCCCTTTATAATTGGTTTCAAACTTACTTACATAATAGGACTCAGTATGTAGTTGTCAAAGGTTTTCATTCACAAACTTACGCTGTCACTTCAGGAGTACCCCAGGGATCGAATTTGGGACCGTGGTTGTTCAATGTTTTTGTTAATGATATTCTCGATAACGTCAAACATAGCAGTGCATTCTTATTTGCTGATGATTTAAAGTTGTGTAAAACCATAACAGCCTTGTCCGACATTGACTTACTACAAGATGATCTCAATGCTATATCTGTTTGGTGCTCCTCAAATAATATGTCACTTAATGTAACAAAATGTAATCACATAAAATTTACACGTAATATTGCTAAGATTAAATCTAAATATCATTTGGATGGCAGTACAATAGCTGAGGTAGATGTAATAAGAGACTTGGGTATCCTCTTCGATTCAAAACTTACATTTGTTCCCCACATAGATGCCATTGCAACTCGATCATCAAAAATGTTAGGTTTTATAGTCAGGAATAGTAAATTCTTCAAAAACTCTGATACTAAAATAGCTATTTACAATGCCTATGTAAGAAGTATACTCGAGTATTCTAGCGTAGTGTGGTCGCCTAGTTATAATATACATCAGTTACGAATCGAACGCATTCAGAAAAGGTTTCTTAGACATCTTGCATTTTCTGAAGGTATGCATAAGAACCTTCAAAATTATGATGAACGCCTCACCCATTTTGGAATGGATAGCCTCTTGGTTCGTCGTGGATTGCTTGATATGATGTTTCTCTTTAAAATTTGCAGAAACATTGTAGATTGTCCTGCGCTGTTGCAGGACTTTAAGCTGCGAGTACCCAGAGGTTCTATAAAAAGAGCGGCTCGTGCCTCTGGCCTTTTCTATCAGCCCTTCGCTAGAACCAACCTCAAGCAGCACTCTTTAACCGTAAGACTAATTAGGACTTATAACCAGTTGTGTGGCAGTGTCGATATTTATAATGATAGTATGCGGAACTTCAGGAAGGCTGTGTTAACCTTTTTAAAAAAAAAAGTACAATAAAAATTAAGTTAAAACAAGAAATTGTGAGAAAAATATACTTAATTATTTAATTTCATAGACTTAAGCATGCTGTGACACCTTAATAAGCTGTACGGCTACCTTATTTGTTATTTAGCATAAGTTACTAGATATTAAGATTTGCTGTATTCGCTACTGGTTGTCCAAATAAATAAATAAATAAATAAATAAATAAATAAATAAGAAAGATTAAAATTACAAATTTTTTATATTTTTAAAACATTTTTAAAGTATGCGACTATGCGTAATAATTCAATAATAGCAGCCCTTGGCGAAATCTGGCAGCCATGCTATCGGTAATTCTGCTTATGAATGATGACTCAATCGCTGCCTTTACAAGAATATGAAAACTATTATTATGCCCTTTATGACTATTTATATACTTAAACATAGAGCTCAAATATTCTAATGTATATTTCTGTTTCCTTCACCTCCGTTAACTTATATATTTATAAAGGGAAAATATATTTTAAATATGTCCGTTAAACTTTTATTTTTTCGTTTACTATTGTATAACATAATTATCTACTTTTTTTTAATTGTACATGCTCAACGGAGCGACAAAAACACGCATTTCTCGGACGACGACTATTCTGTCTGTCACATAATCGATTCTTACGTAAATATATAACTTTATGTATTTTGATAACGTAACTTAATGTTGTTCTCGTAAAAATCCAGTAGACAAACATAATTTACATATATTTTGTTAAATATTAAATATCTCGATTTCGAATAGTAAAAACTTTAATCCGCAAACATTATGCCATAATTAAGTAAGTTGCTAGCAAGATTTTTATATTTCATTTCCCAGACATTTTTTGTCATATTTCATTTCACGTCTAAGAGATTGGTGATATTGGCATTATATAATATGTATTTAAAAAAAAAATTGAATTTTAAATACTATTCAAGACACATATTATTTATTGTTGAAGAAATAACATAATTTAAGCTATGGACACATTTGTTTCCTACTTTCCTATTCATATGGTTCACGGCGATCACCGTTTATTCGTTTGTTTATTTTAACAATAAAACGTGAAAATAGGTTAATACACATTTTCATCAAATAAATATATAGACTCCTTGTAATATTTACTATTAAATTTAAATATTTATAAGGAGACACTCGATAAGCGTGGATCTCAAGACGCGAGCCTCAAATAGAGAGGGCGCTTTTTCCTTTATGTCCATAGACCCGAAAGACGCCGTTTGAGCGCAGATAATAAGAATGAGAGATCTAAATTGAGTCATTCATAAACAATAGATATATAGAGCACTCCTAGTTATCTCGATATCAAAACATATATTTCGTAAAAGAAATTTACTAGTAATATTTATTCGAAAATTACAAAAATGTTTATGTACTGAGAAGAACCGGTAAAAAATTTCAAAAAATACCTTTTGAAAATAATAAAGATGACCTACCTTATGAAATAATGGTAAGTAAATATGTATAAAATAAATATATAACTTAGCACTAAAACTACCAGAGCGGTCAAACGACCGCTTTTAGACTTCAGGTAAAATTGTTAAATTCTAGGTTTACATTTTCTATTTCTTTCTTAGGTTTTTTATGTTTACGGGTTTCTTTAGTATATATATATCGTAGAAAAAGTCGTTAAAAAAACGTTAATTTGACCGTTCTGGTAGGTTTAGTGTTAAAGAAATACAAAATTGATTCAAAAATTAAAACATTATCAATACATATAATTTATATTCAAACGAATCAGGAAATCGTATTTTTATCAGCACATTTAAGATGCAAGCTGAGGCTACATTCCAATATAAATAGATATATTTAATAATTTAAAATAATTACCTCAAATAAATCGTCATAGTCGTAGAATAGTGACGGATCTTACAAATTTAAAACTTTACAGGGCAGATATTTCAAACAACTATGTTGTTGTTGTTGTATGTTTTGTTGGTGTTTCGTCATAGTCGTAGAATAGTGACGGATTCCACAAATTCAAAACCCCACAGGGCAGACACTTCAAATATACAAAAAAAATAATAATAATAACTGTTTGAAACGTCTGCCCTGCAAAGTTTCAAACCTGCAATATCCGTCACTATTCTACGACTATGACGAAATTATAATATGCACAATCATAATAAAAACTAATCATAATAATAAATAGACATGAAGATAGTGAGAATTTTAAATTGTATCAGAGATAGGTATATAAATAATTGGGTATCTGTTTTTTCGTCTTTTTATACGTTATCAATATAAAATTAATTTACTACTATTGCTGGTTGTTACCCCCGCGTTTGTCTGCATAAAAAAATAAAAACATTAGTTATAATGAGAATCGTTCTGGTGTAGTGGTAAAATTTGTCGCCTCAACACCGGCGGTTGTGGGTTGGATTCCCGCTCAGGGTAGATATTTGTATTTATACAAATATTTGTTTTTGGTCTGCGTTGTATGTCCTTATAGGTCTCCCCAATGTGCCTCGCAGAGCACGTAAAGACGTCGGTCTCGGTTGATATAATAGACACCTTATAACAATCCTTATTCATGATAGGGAAATATGGAGAAGAGGCCCTTGCCCATCAGTGGAACGCTTATAGGCTCACTCAGTTCATTTCAATAGTTATAATGAGTTATGACGATGAAGATTATTCAAGCATATTACTGTACTGTACTGTATCAGCCTGTAAACAACCCACTGCTGAGCGAAGGCCTCTTCTCCATATAGAAAAAAGGTTGAAGCTTAATCAACCTCGCTGCTCTACTGCTGGTTGGCGGATAATTTCTCTAACATAATTTCAAACATATTATCGTATATAAATAATTGGTTTGGATATAGTATGGTACTAAATCCAAACCAATTATTTAAAAAAAAAATTCATATAAAATTTTTAATAATACTATAACGATCCCATTAATTGTCTGATTTTTGAAATATTAGGCAAGCTCACTTTTTTTCACGGTTTTCAAACTATATCCGTGACAAACTAAATCAGTTAGTTAACGAGAAAATTAAACGTAAAAGATAAACGGACTGACATAGTTTTCAAATATTCATTTAAAATTGATTAATTCACTCAATTCATCTAAAATTTGATTTCATTGCCTGTTTTACCCTGCTCGCTATTGACTTCTCTGAAATTATAAGCGTTTTTTTATATCATTTTCAAACTATTTTGTTACTCATTAAAACCTGATTCTAAGATAAATCAATATAAATCTATCAATCTTAACACCAAATGTTATGAATCTTTTCAATCGTTTTAAAGATAAAATAAAGCACATAGAAAAAGTTACTCAAATTAATAAAACATTTAATAGAACGAAATATAAAATGATGCCATACAAGTATGCCTAATTAAAAAAATCAAAAAACCCGACTGCGTAAAATACTCTTATTATAAACTAAAAGAATAAAACAATGCCATCAAAAACATAACTTGTAAAAAGAAACCAAGTCTCGCAACTCACTTCTTCTTCCGTAAAAAGTTGTGAGATCCATGTAATACCAAGTCGGCTAATTTATTCAATCCCTACTTAAGGGTTCTTCTGTTTTAAGTTTTTACGTTAGTAGCTAGCCTAACAACATCGTATATTGATCATATCAATATTAAAAATCTTTGATGTTTTAAATAAATAGATTGACTTGGCAATCGCACTAAACAATCTAATTTAATATAATATTCCTATGTGTTACTTCTTAGATACATTGTTTTCATGCGATTGCCAAGTCAATCTATTTATTTAAAACATCAAAGATTTTTAATATTGATATGATCACTATACGATGTTGTTAGGTTAGCTACTAACGTAATAACTTAAAACAGAAGAACCCTTAAGTAGGGATTGAATAAATTAGCCGACTTGGTATTACATGGATCTCACAACTTTTTACGGAAGAAGAAGTGAGTTGCGAGACTTGGTTTCTTTTTACAAGTTATGTTTTTGATGGCATCTCATTTCTTTTTGTAGACAGTCCTACTTATTTTTCCTTCCCGTGTTTTCTACTTCTTTAATATCAATAACGTATTTTCTTAAATCCTTCGCTCAGTCTAATGAGCTTTTCTTATTTTTGTAGATATTCTTCCTCTTTTTCTTTTCCGATACGATACAGATATATTATTTGATTTCCATGTCATACATATTGTGATCTCAAGTTGACAATTTTAAATACTTGACAAGAGAGATGAATGAAGTATGTTTAGTCGGAAACAGTGTTGTCAGATTGCTATCGATTTTTTACACCTAAACTTCCATAAAAATAAACTTTTAAAAATATTTAAAAAAGTGGATGTATACTTATGTACGTACGTAAAAAGTTATACTTATAATAAGACGATGCGCAGAGTTAATGGTTGGTGCGCGCCATCTGTAATCAGACCCTGAAAACCTACTAAAACAAAGTACTCGTCAAGACGAATCAATGGAGCCGAAACTCGATGGGGTTGCGTCGTTTCATTACAGAGTTCCTATGACCACCTTCTAGCTACATCATCAAACCCTGGTTACCATTGAAAGACAAACTACTCGTCTAGAGGATTCAAACGAGCCCGAACTCGATGAGGCTGTGTCGTTTCATTGCGAAGTTCTTATGACTGCGTTCCAACTCCATTATCAGATTAGACCCTGGTAACTATCTAAAAATAAAGTACACGTCAAGACAAATCAAACGAGCCAAAATTCGATGGGGTTTCGACGTTTCATTACAGAGTTCCTATGATCACCTTCCAGCTCCATCATCAGACCCTGGTTATCTTTGAAAGACAAACTACTCGTCAAGACAATTCAATCGAGCCCGAACTCGATGGGGTTGCGTCGTTTCATTACAGAGTTCTTATGACCACCTTTCAGCTACATCATCAGACCCTGGTTAGCATTGGAAGATAAATTACTCGTCAAGACGATTCAAACGAGCCCGAACTCAATGAGGTTGTGTCGTTTTATTGCAAAGTTCCTATTGCCACCTCTCAGCTCCATCATCAGATCAGACCCTGGTAACCGTCTTGAAACAAAATACTTGTCAAGCCGAATTAAACGAGCTGAAACTCGATGGGGTTATATCGTTTCATTACTGACTTCCTTTGACCACCTTTTAGCTACATCATCAGACCCTGGTTACCATTGAAAGATAAACTACTGGTCAAGAGAATTCAAACGAGCCCGAACTCGATGAGGTTGTTTAGTTTCATTGCGAAGTTCCTATGGCCACCTTACAGCTCCATCATCCGATCAAACCCTGGTAACCATCTAAAAACAAAGTACTCGTCAAGGCGAATAAAACGAGCTGAAACTCGATGGGGTTGCGTAGTTTTCATTAGGGAGTTCCTATGACCACATTCCAGCTACATCACCAGACCCTGGTTACCATTGAAAGACAAACTACTTATCAAGACGATCCAAACGAGCCCGAACTCGATGAGTTTGTGTCGTTTCATTGCGAAGTTCCTATAGCCACCTTCCAGCTCTATTATCAGATCAGACCCTGGTAACAATTTCAAAACAAAGTATTCGTTAAGACAAACTAAACGAGCCAAAACTCGATGGGGTTGCGTCGTTTCATTACTGAGTTCCTATGACCACATTCCAACTTCATCACCAGACCCTGGTTACCATTGAAAGACAAACTTACTCGTCTAGAGTACTCAAACGGGCCCAAAATCCTTCCTTTGGCTACCTTCTAGCTCCTCCATCAAATCAGCACCATGTAATCATAATATTGCAATGTCACATGATTTACTATTATTTTGGATCAAATTTAATTTGCAAGATTTGATGACAAATATCGAGACAGGTGAAACAAAATAAAAGCTTGTAAAAAGTGAGTTAACACATCCAGCGCAATGAAGTAAGTTAGCGCAATTGCGCGGCGCTTACTACTTAGCTTTATGTTGTCGATTTTTTGTCACAGAGTACACGCGCATCGTATAAAAATTTACTCTCATCAAGAAGTTATAGCTTTAAAATACAAAAGTTATTTTGAGTCCTTATTTTCTATATTTATTTTTATTTATTTAATGTTAATATACATTAATTAACAGTTATTGCTGTTATGACTCACTTAATCAATCAGGTGCATTCTAATAATGACATAATTATATGAACTTAAAAATAATGACCACGCTGGCGAAATGGTGCGCGCTGTTGTATATTAAGCGGGAGATCCCGGGTTCAATCCCCGGCAGAGTAAATTTTCTTTCTCTGATCTGCTTTGGTGGGAGTCTTTGGTAGTGGCTAGTTACCACCCTATCGGCAAAGACGTGCCGCCAAGCGATTGAGCGTTTTGCTACAATGTAGTGTAGAAACCGATTAGAGGGATAGGTTTAATATAGCTGCGAACTGAATAAAATAAAATAACTTACGTACGGGAAGCATGGAAGCCGTGGAGCGGGCAAACTACCTCAGCCAGTAGCGGTTATGATTTATTAGTGTTCTTTAATACTTTGCGTGATTTTGGTACAGCTACATAAGACATGTCCCATTCTTGCTTTTTCATTCCGTTTACCATTTTACAGGTTACCTTTGAAGATAATTATATCAAGGTACCTATCTACACCTATTATTCCACTTTATTATACTTGTACAGGTACACTGATTCATTCACTGCAAATGTAACTTTGTAATCCTATATATTTATATGGGATTACAAAGTTATTTATGCAGTTGGTGTATCTAGAAAACTGGACCGAAATTGCAAAATATTTGAATTTTTCCTTGGTTTATATACTAAACACTAATAGTATTCTAAATTTGAAGCTTCTATGTCTGCTAGAAGTGCCTTAGAGTTTTGATGATCGGTCAGTCAGTGAGTGACAAAATTCGAAACTTTGACTAATTATAATTCTTAAACTACTGGTTCAAATTGAATGAAATTTGAAATATACCGTGTTTATACAATGCCTGCTTGGGTATTGAAAATTCAGACTTCTAGTTTTATCCACAACGAAGTTATAGGGGGTCGAAAATGGCCTGAGTTGCTTCGAGAAAAGGATAGTACGGCCGTGCCACTTTTTTTTTGCTCGACTTGGCGGAGGCACTGCCGTGCCTCCAGATTAACTAGCTTTCATTTGATACCCATATTGCTACAGTAAGAAAAAAAAATTCAACTCCCCCCCTCATTTCGCCATTTGCGGGCGCCATTTTGAAAATTTATATAATCCAACGACACCTCATAAATGTCAAAAACCGTCCAGCCGTTTGGGCTGTAGGGCGTGCCAAAGAAATGGACATACATACATACATACATACATACATACATACATACATACACTCGAAAAACTGTTTCTTCTGTCGCCGTCGGGTAAAAATTATGATTTTAATAACATTTATATTGACTGTTAAGTGACCAAGAACCCTCTTTATACTAATTTTATAAAACAATATACTTGTGAATGATTGAAAAGTACATTTTTTTAAGTCATTTTTTTTACTGAATTTTAATCGATATTATTATTATTATTTATTCGCTACTGTCAAACATCGTGCTTATCTGACGGAACTTCTTGTAAGTGCATTAAGGATCAAACATATAATTATGACGAAATATTTATTAAAACATTATATCGGAAAAATAAACATTTCGTTTCGTTTTATTTATGTATAAGACATAATTAGCAATATTTTTACATTAAAACATTTTTTGGATAATAACGTGACAGATTAATAATTTATTATTTGATTATTTTATCTTAGATTTATGTGACGTAATTTATGGCTCTTTTTTTATAAACCAGTCTAGCTGTCAAATAAATTACATTTTAAAGTAAAATAATAAAAAAATGAATTCATAACATATTTTATTGAAGCTTAAATATAAAATTTATAAAATAACCTTCTTAGTCTACGAAGTAATGATTTGCGCTTGAAAATGTATCTTATACATATAATTATAAAAAACATATTTATATAAACTTAAAAAAAATCGAATAATCTTAAGTCTATTTTGCCAAGAATAATATTGTTACATTTTTAATTAATATATATATTCAGCGTTTTTATATAGATTATATAATTTCAATCCGAGATTTATTTTATTTTATATCACTTTACATTTTATAATACATATTCCACGTTTTTTGCTACACTACCGCCATATTAACGCGGCTATAGATTTAAACAGATGCCTTCAAAATGACTAACAAAAAATTGTTGAACGCATCTGCCGGTCATCGGTTGCCTCGAGCTTATTACATTTAACAAAGAAACTTAAACTTTAAAACAATAACTATTAAGTTCACTTTCTTTCGTATATAATTATTAGGGAGACTCCATCATATTTTACAGCTACACGAACTTATATCTAACATGTTTTTGTTAAGGCTTATAATAGCTTGAATGGAAAATAATTACTAGTGTTTGATGCAACGGAAATACTTTCGCAGCTTTTAAAATTTATACCTGCTTATGTTTTGTACAGGTTTTCTATATCGGAAGAGTATTTATTTATTATTTCTAATTTTAAAACTTTTATTATGAAGTTTTTTTGATAATATTCTTTGCGCGGAGTAAAAGATTTCAACGCATGGAAAGCGGATAAAATATAAATTAATTTATAACAAAACATTTTTAAGTTCGAGTAACAACTGTTTTAGATAATTTTATAGAAATACTTATATATATTATAAAAAATATAATAATTCCTATGTTTGTAATTTCCTTATCTTGAATTTACGTCAAACCAAAAAGTGACTTTAATTATTTTTTTCTTTTGGGTTTTTCGATAGAATCTGTTTTTCGATTCAAAGTTAGGAGTTATGAAATTGACACAACCAATGATCTTAGAAGAAAACTAAGACTGGACACAACTGGTTTAGAGACCTATTTACAGTATTAAAACACCTATATTTAAATTTGGAGATTGGCCTTAAAATTAAAATTCAGAATTTGATTTTTGAATATATGACTGATATAAAAAAATAATTGGGAAAAAAAAAACGAAAACATAAAGCTTGTTAAATTTCCTTGCCCAAATGGCATAACTAAAACCCTACTACTAAGTAAGACTCCAATGTCTATCCGTCCGTTATTTAAAGTAGTTGATTTAAGCTAGAAATCAAGATCTTTTTTTCTATATGGAGACGGAGTCTTGGCCCAGCAGTGGGACGTTAACTTCCTGATTTAGTTTATTTCAGAAATTATTAGGTACTCCTCATATAAGACAGGTTTTTACGAGTAGCTCAATCTAAAAAATGTAAAGATTAAAATGACAAATATTCCATGATGGGATCGAACCCTTGACTTCGACTTACACCTGGGCCACTTTTTATAAAATAAACAAACACTTCACACTCAACCAACCCCAGTGGGATGAGAAATCTCTATCGAAGGTCCGGAAACAAAAACAATACAAACACATATACCACACCAAGACCCAATTACCACGACAAACATCTGTATGACTTAATCAAACTTGTCAAGAGCGAGCATCGTACCCGCAAACGCTAGAAGAACAGCCGGTTGACGTCACCGCTGCGCTCGCTCGTTATAAAACTATATTACCTATCAATCAGTTTCTTATCATAAATAAGTAATTACTGTACAATAATATTTATAATATAGCAAATCACTTTCAACTTTTACATAAAGTGCTACTATCATTATAATAATGGCGTCTGTTTTTTATTATTATTAATAACTATTAAATTTCTTGTATAATGTAGAATACATTATCGTAGATATAAACTCATCTTCTCTATATCTACGTATAATTGGTCATACAAAAAAAAAATAATCGAATAAAAATGGTTGATAATATTATAACGAGATACTGATGGATGTAATTGTGTAAAATTGAGTTTGGAATGAATTTTTAAAAAGACACAAACATGTTCATGGATTTGATATTTTTCAGCCAGTCTCCAAATAAAAACTTATATATAAGTTATTTTTTATAACTTTTATTTTATGACTAAATCTTTAATACACGAAACGTAGCGTACGTAATTTAAAAAACATTTTATGAGTTCTTGGATCCAATAATTATTTCAAACTGTCCATATTCAATTATCGGTTAGTGAATTAGAAATATTAAAAAAAAAATTTAAATAAATGTCCCGTAATGTTTACATACATTTTATTTGACAGTACAAACTATACCGTTGCAAGCCGTTCGAGCGTCTGACTCGACAAAACCACGGCACCGTTTATACGGCTATTTTTAGATCCTAATTAAAACTTGCTCACAAAAAAAAAATCATTCAAAGATTGAGATAAAAATACCTCTGACACTGTGTAAATCAGGCTGTTTTAATTTTACTGCAAATACAATAATTTACATATTAATGTTTTGGAATAACTAATACACTCTCTTTACCTTATATATAAAGTCTGGGTTGTCTGGATGAAATCGCTACTACGCGATAAGCCTTTGTACATTAAAAATACTTTATTTAGTTATTTACTTTTTAAGCTTTATTATACACACAAACAAAAAAAACATGTGAGCCGTCACGGGACGCCTGGCAGATGTGAAACATCGACATTATTTTGTAAAAGTAATATGCAGAAAAGAACATACTGTGATAGGAACTAAATATGTCATAATGATAAAATAAAATATTACGATTTTTTTCCAGATAACGATGACTATTTATTGAATAAACATTTATTTTCATTAAATACAAAAATTTACGAATTTATTTCAAATCGTGACTACTTAATTCGTTTAATCAGTGACTTCGAACTATTGCGCATGGCGACGCGTCGCCACTCCGCACACTCTACTGCATATAGACTGTATATATATACCATCGTATAGCGTGGCGCCACGGCATGCGTCGCCACGCCAGAAATCGGTTTTACGTGCGGCTATAGATGTTTCACATCAAAAGATACAAACTGTTTAAGTATTATATAAAAGATCTATGTTTTAAACATTTTTAATTTCACTGATATTTCTGGGGTTTCACGGGAAACAATATTATTATAACGCCATTAGGACACAAGTGAAATTTAAATATACGAAATCTATATAAAAACATCTATTATTAACTTATTGGTGGACAAATCAGAATTCGAAACATTCGTTTTAAGTTAAGGTAGTTAGTTAACTAAGAGCTCAGTTTTGATCGGAAAGTGACTTACGAAATTAATTTTGTGTATTTGTGTGTCAATAAAATAATCATTATAGTTATTATGATTAATCTAAAATCGCGTCATCTTAATCACAAACGAAGCCACAGTCTCAACTAGTCGTACAACATTAAATTGTATCATCCAATTACGGCATAGATTAACTAACTCTGTCACCTTTGATATGGTATCTTAATAAGGCAAGCTACCAATGAAATACATTTCCTTTTGAGATATTATTTAAAGGGATCATACACGATCTGTACGATCGACATAATATCTAAAATTTATTTAAAAAAATATATATTTTTCAAATTAAAACAAAAATGTCTTTACTTTTTGTTTTTGTACAAATACAAATATTTGTTTCTGGACTGGGTGTACTCGTACACCCTTGTGGGTCTTCCTACCATGCATCGGAAAGGACATAAAAGCGTCGGTCCCGGTGGTTATCATAAATACCTGATAGCAATCGTTATTGATGTTATCCGTCAACCTGCAATGAATTAAGCCCCAACCTTTCTCTTATAGGGAGAAGATTTAACTTTAAAATTTAATATCGTTCACGTGTATTAATTTACTTTGCATCTTGTGTATATTGCGATAATTTTAATCGCGTTTATAAAGACATAATATTAGTACTGTTCGTGGGATTCTGATTTAAAATAACTACTTTATTTTAAAATGCTTATATGATTGAACCCAAGGAAAATAAGAACACAGCACGACTTCCAGACACAATAAGCTCATTCTGCATGAATAGGAACGGTTAAAAGTAATAATTTATAATTGTATAAAAAGCGGGGTATGTAACAATTGATTCATTATTCGGACACCCACCACCTCAGTCCCCCGAGATCATGGACGCTGTAAAGGGTCCGAAACGTCGGGAAATAATTTAATTTAATTAAAAATTGTTAAACTGTAAAGTTTTAAAACAAATAAACGCGATAAAATCCGATTTACGGCGAGTTGCACGAAAACGTCGCTAATTTTCCGTTAGTTAAGTTGAAATTAATCTTAAAATTAGTTAATCTCATGATTAATTTAAAGCTGTTGGAATTAATCATCGTTAGATAGGTCTTTAAATAAACTAAATTTTTTTGTTAACTTAATCAGATGTAGGTTTCGTGCAACAGATAATCACGATTCTTGTGATTAAATTAGTTTAATAAACACTTAAATTTTAAAATTTGTTTCGTGCAACTCGGCGTTAGACTTTTAATTAAATGCTTATTACTCACTAGACATTTATAAGAAATTATGTCTTACTGTATTAAAGTCGTTGAGAAGTTACGAGTCTTATGAGAAGCGCGAATGGCCGCTTTATACTCTATCAAGAAAATTACGAGTCCGTTAGACAAATGGTTATTCTATTAAATAAGTGTCGTTCGACTTTTTGTTACTTATTCTATGAGAAAGTTGCCTAGTTCTACTTTATAGAGAATCTTAGAAATCACCGTTGACAACTCGTGTAGTGCATTTAATCGCTGTGTAAGAAAAATTTATCGAATACAATGTATCCTCAACCATTTCTACACACGAAATAGAATGACACGTGTCATTTGAAATGTTCTGTTTCTTAAAAGGTCTAAGGCTATAACTGAACTGAACTGTATCAGCCTGTAAAGGTTCTATTGTTGGGCAAATGCCTTCTCTCCACAAGGAGAAGTGTTGGAGCTTGATCAACTACGCTGCTCCACTGCAGCGGAGTGTAAAATTTCTCTACCATGAGTAATGATCGCTATCAGGTGTCCATGTTAACACTGTTGTTCGAGATACGATGAGGAGTTCTACTAGGACACACACCCAGATCAGGAACAAAAGTTTGTACAAATACGAAATCTGTCTCGAGCGGGAATCTAACCCATGACCATCGGTGTTAAAGCAACTTTTAACACCACTATACCAGAACTTTGTCAACGTACAACCTGACAATAAAACTTACAAAATGTGAACATAAGTGGTAATAAATTTGAATCTTTATAATAACTCAAACCGGGTAAAACCACATCGGATGTTGTCTGCTAATGAAAAGTTGCAGGCGTCGTCCCAATTAGCAAACGATACGATTTCATTTCATGATGAGATCAAACACACAAATATGTTTAGAGTGTCCTAATTAAAGCTTGCAAGTCATCGCACGAGTGCAGGAAATAATTATTAACGATTGTAAGATGGAATCGATAGTGTGATCTTACAATCAAACTGACAGATCTCTGAACCTTTCGTTATTTTATTATCTGTATATCTACTTTTAATTTCCCATGCAATTTTCTAAGTAATATTTCAAAGCCATAAACTTGTATAACTACACATTGTAGATATTGACAACCGTTATGGTATAGTGAAACAAAAGCTCCAATCAAAGCCGATCGTTGCGAGTGCAATAGAGACGAATAGTCCCGATCTCTTTCTTACCGAGGTGCCGTAAAAGGCGACTAAGGTCACGCTGGTGCGAACAACTATATATCAAACAGGATGATGCTGAGCAGCCAAGTCACCATATCCTGCCACAATACACTGCGCTCGCTAACTTACCTGCCAAGCGTAACGAGTATCAAGGCCGGATTTAGAGGTCTGGAGGCCTCGGGGCAACAAAGGAGTGGAGACCATTGGCCCTAAGTTATTTTCCAAATAAAATGAACATATATAAGTATTGTATGTATATATTAGTATGTAAGTTTATTATATAACTGCACAACCTACCTGTTTCTTTCTTTGTTGAACTTTCCTTATCCATGTAGGTTGTTTGGAAGAAATGGCTAAGTAGCCATAAGACCGCCTGTTGTACTACACAATTTTGACACAACTAATTTGTAACTATGCTTTTGTTAAATGTTTGTGGTGTGCAATAAAGAATAAATAAATAAAAAAATAAACAATTTTTTTTTCAGTCGACTTTTCCAATAAATAGTAATTTATTGTGGAACCAATAGATTATTTTATTATTTAACAAACATATAAATATAATCGTAAACAATAATTATTTGAAATTAGTGTATGTTATCTGAATTTATACTAGTGTTTACTGGTCTGAATTTCAAAATTATTTTTCCAAAGTCTCTATTGTGGGAGCCCCGGGGCTGTAGCCCCAGTTGCCCTCCCCTAAATCCGGCCTTGGCGAGTATTGACAGATCCCAAAAGAGATGATGGGCTAGACCTATGTTCAGCAGTGCACATCCAACAGCTGATGTAGTGGTGTTTGCGGTTGCGATTCCTGCTCGCTCTACCATTTCTCGGAGTCCACGTAAAGGCTTAAGAAGACGCTTGACTATTGACTCGATCGTAGTCAGGTGGTACTTTTCATAAACAGCTGATAACGATCGTTACTTATGCTAAGAAAAATATTTATCATCATTATATGATATTATGATATAAATCAACATGGTTGATAAAGCGCCAATCTTTCTTCTGTATAAAGAGGGGGCCAGCAGTCGACGTTTAAAGGTTATTTCAGTTGACACCCTAAAACATGATTCTGGTTCTTAATCGTATCCCAATATTCTAGCTCTAACATTTATAAAGCGAGTTTTTTTTTGTAATAAATTTAGGTAAGCTATTTGGAAAATAATAGTCTCCATTGTGATGCTATTATAACTACGATCTAAAAATTAAACTGAATTAGGTATAATAAGGTCTGTAGTGTTTCGAACAGTGTGTAAGAAAATAATTGACAGTTTAACAATAAATTAGCAAACAGGAAACTCCAGACGATACGTCGGACAATCCATATCCTGCTACTAAACGACATTACTTTCATTTTCATAATTACGTTTGAATAATATTGGCGGATATCGCTAGTAGTTAATTTTTACTCGGATATAACTCGAAAGTTAACCGTCTGCTTAATAATTTGTAATATCGTATAATCTACACAAATTTAATATCACATACAAAGTATTATAATAAAATTTAATTATAAATTTTATTTTATAATTATAAACTTTTCTTTCGATATAACATATCTGTTTTGAAATTTAAAAGAAATATTTGTAATAAGATTTTTTAAAAGGTCATACCGCCATAATGGTTATATGTATATAAAATAAATACTTACACTGTTAAATATGTGGAAATTGATGAAAGGTTTTGCCAGTGGTCACATGTAATGGCTGTTACGATAGCGGTCGCGAGTTCGAACCTCGTTTATGACAAATGTATGTATAGGACATATAAATGTTTCTCCTGGTTTGTATTTGTACTGTGTATTCCTAAAGTCTCGTAGAGTCTCGTGGAGTATGAAACATTTTCTTATTTATTATTTTATATTAATTAATATGTTAGTGATTATAATATATACACACACGTATGACGAATTATACTAAACTGTGGCCTATTGAAATTACACGGGTTATGATCACTAATTTTATATAATATACACTTCAAACTGTCATCATATTTCAATCGGTTCAGCGATTTAACCGTGAAAGCGAAACATACAGACTACTTTCGTATATATTATTAAATTGGATACAAAAAAGTTGTTAACTTGTTATGTGATTAACCGATTTAAAAAAAATAGGAAGTTCTATGTTCAACTGCTTGTAATTTTTAACTGATTTTTAAAAAAATATTTTTGGTTGATAGGACTCACTGCATAGTCCAGAGGTTGTATATATGTGTTATTATGAAATCCAAGGTAAATCGAATGAACATTACAAAATTAGTTGATATCTTTGAGTTTCTCGGCCGTAGTTTTTTATGCAATAGTGGTGCTATAGAATCCACGTTTATTGCTTATACAGGACAGCAGATATTGGAGATGAGATATTTGTACGATAATGTCCTGTAATCACTTCTCAAATTATTATCGAATATTTTTCAGGACTCTTTGTGAAACATCAAATAAACATATTTAATTTTTGACCTACACATATGGTCGTCTCTTTCTAAGGTAGGCAACTAAATGCCACATTAATGTACATTAATAATACATATAAAAATAAATATATATTACACCCAGACTCAAGGCGGGAATGGAACCCCCCGTGGGAGCTCGTGGCGGAGGTTCTTGCCGAGACCTACTCATACGTCTCGGGTAGGAGGGCTCTTGGTGAGAACCCCACGTTGGACGGGATCCTACGTGTGCGTCGGATAGGGCAGGAAGCGCTAATGCGGAGGTGGGGGGAGGACCTGGCGGTGCAGCCATATGGCACACGCGTAACGGCTGCCATTCGCCCGGTCCTTGAGCGGTGGATGCGTCGAAAACGCAAGCCCCTCACCTTCCGTCTGACACAGATTCTCACCGGGCACGGTTGCTTTGGTGACTACCTGTGTCGGACGGCCCAAAGGGAGCCGACGACTGAGTGTCACGATTGTGGCGCAGCGGTGGACTCTGCCCAGCACACCCTCGAGGTGTGCCCGAGATGGGCGGTGCTGCGTCAAGGTCTGACGTCGGTCATCGGAGGGGACTTGTCGTTCCCGAGCGTCATCACCGCGATGCTCGGCGACGACGAGTCCTGGAAGGCGATGGTCTCCTTCTGCGAGACAGTAATGTCCCAGAAGGAGGCCGACGAGCGGATGAGAGAGGAGGCCGCCGACGTGGCCTCCATCCGCGGGCGACGAATGGGGGTGCGTAGGAGGCGCTACTTAATGCGCCTCCTATAACACCCTTGTGCCCGTGTCGGGCCGGGATGGGAACCCGGTCCTGCTAGACACGGCGTCGTCGGGACTGTTCAGAGGTTAGCCGGACAGTCCCCATGGAGGAGAAGTCTGGCCTTTTCGCCAAGGCCAGCCTGTCGCTGGAGGGATCCTGTTGCCTGCAGATCCGGGACCCTCCAATTAAAGCGGCTGAAGGCTCCCGCAGGGGTTTAGTACGGTATTGCACTCCCAAAGTGCCGAGTCCGACATAGGTCTAGGACTGCCGACCCGGGCATCCTGGATATCATCCGTAAATGGATTCCCCTGCGTAAAAAAAAAAAAATAAAAAAAAAAAAAAAAAAAAGGCGGGAATGGAACCCACAACACTGGAGCAGAAAGCAGGGTCACTGCCAACTATGTCAACAGGCCAATCAACTCATGTAACAGTTAAAATTAATAAATAACGATTACATTTCAATATTTTTAAATTAAACTCTTTCTATTCATATATTGAGTTGCACCACATCCGTTCAATTTTCGGATTAAATCTTTATCTCGCGTAAATTACTATAATTTAGCGTTCTACTTTACAAACTTGCTCAATATCTAAACTAGTTTAGTCTAGATTCCTTGTTAGGAACTAATTGACAAGTTTTATATCAATGATTCTATTTTTTTAAAAATACGAAAGTTTTGAACATATTTTTTGCGACTTTAGAAAAGTTTTTAATTGTAGTTTTCCTTTGATTAATTAGTTTAAACAGTTTCCTTTCTAGCCTTTTTATTTTTATCTCTATTTTGTTGTCGTTATTTACTTATATATATTATATTTATGTAACGTAGCAATTGTTATATACGTTAATCTTAGGATCTGTTTATAATACGTTAAAATAAGGATCAACTCGAAAGTTCATATTAGACTGCACGTCTGATTGTGGAAATTTATATAAAATCGTCGCCATTACACCCATGTATAATAGTGAAAAAGTTATAAATAATATAATACTTATGTTTAACATAAAACGTTATATATACTTTTATAATACGTCTAACAAACAGAGTTATCTGTTCCCAAGGTAGACAATATACCTATTGCCTGTGTTTTAAGTAACAGCCAACTGATATACATGTTTTTAAATAAATATACATATAAATATTAGATATATAACTAAATATAGATTACATCCATACTCGGGGCGGGAATCGAACCCACAACCCTGGAGCAGAAAACAGGGTCACTGCCAATTGTACCAACGGGCCAGTGACATATACATATGCAAATAAGAAAATTGTTGTGTACAGTCATAAAGAGAGTGAGAAGCCAGTAAATAAACGTCTCTTCTGTATCCTTTTCATTTCTAGTTTTTGTAGCTTTAGTGATTAAAACTACGATTGATACCAGTTGATACGCGTGACGATCACTCATCCCTAAAGTATCCTGCCATCTCGTTAGCTTATTATTACCATGAAATGAATTACATGTCATGTGATGTCATAAAAACTATATGTATTTACACAATCGCCTTAAACATCGCATCGCATCAGCCTATCGCAGTCCACTGCTGGATATAGGCCTCCATAGGCTCACGCTAAATATCCCGGTTTTCTGCAATCCTCATCTAGCCTCCGCCAGCGACCTTGCGTAAGTCATCGGTCCAGCGGGCCGGAGGGCACCCTACTCAGCGTTTGCCAATTCGCTGTCTCCACTACAGGACACGTCTGTCCAGCGACCATCGTTCCTGCGACATTCGTGACCCACTGCCACTTCAACTTGCTGATTCTACGAGCTATGTCGGTTACTATGGTTCTCTCGCGGATAATCTCATTTCTGATTTTATCCTTGAGAGAGACTCCAAGCATAACCCGCTCCATAAAAAAAAACATGTAAGATTGAGAGACATGACATGAATGACATGATGAAATAAATGACAAAAAATCTTTCATAGCAATATCATTTCTAGTTAGAAAATTTGCCGAAGTTATTTGTCAATCTGACTGGCGCATCGGCGCAGTAGGCAGTGACCCTGCTTTCTGCTTCAGGGTTTTGTATTCGATTCCCGCCTCTAGTGTGGGTTATGTATGTTTATTTCTATATGTAAGTTGCCAACCTTAGGAACAGACGACTGCGTCCGTTACGATAAGCATATTATCATTGACTTTTATTTTTATCGTTACAATCTTATTAATAAGTTTCTGATAAGTGGGTAAAAATAACAAATTATATTAATGAGTAAAACAGACGCAAAGACGGGTTTACTCACATATTTTTTTGCTTTTGCTTTTTAATCATCACTCCGCATTTACTTTTAATGAGGATGATAAAATCAGATTATAAAGCGGAAATTCGTAATACTTTCCTGCAATTGATCTGATAGTGTTAGAGAAAGGAAGACAGATGGCTCTTTGTAGTTCTCGAACGTAACTATCTAGTCCCCTTCTTAATATACTTTCTTGTCTTAAATGGCGATATTACAACCGTGTTTTAATCTATGAACGAAATAAGCCTCTTAACATCCCACTGCTGAACAAAGGCCTCTCTTCCATATAGAAGGGTTGGAGCTTAATGTATCACGCTGTATCACTGCGGGTTGGTGGATAATTTCCCTTTCAGGAGTAACAAAGCGATCGTTACTGTATCAGGTGTTTACATGGAATTTATATACAAACTGGAATGCTCACGCGCACTCAAAAAAAGTTCCTACGGCCGGGATTGCGTCTCTTTCTACCATGGATTCAAGGCAACTCTCGTAATAAAGAGATAAAATACCAGTAGTCAACGAAATGCTCGAAAGGATTTTTCACTTTACATGTTATAAGCCAATGTCAACCTTACATAATATATGTCAAAGTTAATACATGTCAAATATTTCAAGTCGCATATTTGAATACACAATTTTATTAAGTGTGCGTTTGTCCATGTAGGACAAAAGTCCCTAAAATTAATAAAAGAAAAAAAAAAGTGTGCGTTTCAGTGATGATATAAATTCCTTGGGTGTTTATCATCATAGTCTAACAACCCGGAATGACAGCTTCACACCAAAATGGTTGTCATTATATTATAAATTAAGGTTTGGATGGATGCTTATTACTCTTTTACGCAAAAACTACTAAGCCAATTGCAATAAAACTTGGTACACAGATACCTGAAGATCTAAAATAACACATAGACTAGGTACATTACTAGTTACAACCCTACATCAATATGAAGAAGAGCCTTTACCTATCAATGTGGTGCTTACAGGCTGATCAGTTCAGTTCATACAATAACTACGATCTTATCGTGCTGTGTTGATAATAAGACATTTATTTATTTACAATTCTTTGTTACAGGAACAGCAGAGTCAGTCCCGCCGTACAGAATGCCACCAGCGCCCGAGGCGGCGCTACCGGGTGCCCCTGCACCCTCCACACCCGCCGCTCTTCATACACACTCCGCGAAATTTCCCGTAAGTCGATTAATTTTATAAATTTATAAAACCTACATCAAATATATATAGTAAATCAACAAACAATAGAAGATATATATAGAAAATTCTATAACAGACTATAATTATCACACCGCTGGAAAAAAATCTCTTCGCCAATTGAGTCAAAGAATTGGAGGTTAATCATCCCCGCTGAATCATTGCAGTGAATATACATGTCTCAGAATACCCCCCAGGACATACATGTTTTCTTACGATATTTTATTTTACAGTCGAGTATAAGGTGGCAATTATTATGATTATGATTAATTGATTTTTATGATAAATAAATTAACACTTGAAGCGGTACTCAGCGTGATATGGACACGTGACTAATCAACGTGTGCACACACAGACACTGTGCCATTTCGGCTCATTACAGATAATGACGTTATAAGAAATATTTTTAAAAAGACAGAAAAGTAATATATATTATATACAAAACAAACAATTATATATTTCGTATATACACACTGTCGTATGTTCCTAATGTAGGCAACTTAATGCCTGTGTTTTACGTAACAATTGATATATACATATTCATTTTTTTAAGTTAATTAATACATATTTATTTATAATGCAAATATAATTATTACACCCACACTTGGGGCCGCAATCGAAACCACAAACCCGGAGCCACTGCCAGCTGCCCCAACGAGCCAGATTTTTTTTTTTAAATTATATTTAGTAAAATTTAAAATAAAACTATACTATAATATATATATAAATTATATTTTTTATGGTAGTAATCATTGCTAACTAACAAAAGTAAGGCTTTGACGGCGCACTGCAAAAAACACAATTAGTTCAACACACAGTTGACATTTTAAAGAAACTCTTAATTGTATTAAATTACGTATTAAAGGTATTCACAGAAATTCCGCTTAGTAAAAGCTAAGTAACGCCACATATAAGTTCTATTAGTTCTAAATATAACTATGTCATCGACCCGACATCGGCCGTCTCGTCACGGCTGCCATCGGCATCGGTAGGACGGCATTTATTGCATTATGTACTACGTATTCTTTGTTATCGTTTATTCTTTGAAATTCCGTTGCAACAATCTTCTTATCATTAATTTATTCAACTTAAAATGTGGAGATTATTTTACTAATTTTGCAAGTTTTTGTTTTATTTAGGTATAGTTGAGAAATTTATTTTTATCATTTATGGTTAAGATTTTTTTTTAAATTATTTATACTATTAATAATAGCCACAAGATAACTTTACACATAATTTTTAACCTGTATAATTTGCGATGTCATAAATGACATAATTGTTTATTACAAACATGTATCCAAAAAATACGGTGTGTAATTTGTTTGTGTGTTTTTAATAAAGTGTAAAATATTAATCATCTTATAATTATTGCTTAGAAATTGTGTGTCGATACAAAAATACCAAAACTCAACATAATTTCAACTTTCCATTCTTAAATTCCCATTTAATGAGTCAACGTTTTAGTAAATGCCATATAGTATAATACACACTACGCTCACATTTTTACCATTATATATGATAGTCTTGCTTGATAGGTACTAGCCGACCAGTGCGGTTTTACCTGCGTTGACTTTAATGCTTACTCTTCTACTTAATTTTAGTTTTTTGTAATAAATTTAAGGATAACGGCAGTCGATATTAAAATATATATATATATATATATATATATATATATATATATATATATATATATATATATATAATGTGTACAAAACGACTTTTTTACAATTTCAGCACAATTGTTTATAGATTATTAATTCCACTTCTAGACGGTGTGTCAATGATCAAAACTGAGAAAACTGCATCTAATATCTTGCAGCAGATTTTGCGTGATGCAGAAACTAACAAACAAACAAACAGACAAATAGAAAGACGAAAATAATTGTTTTGGCTTCTATCACTCTCATAAAGATCCCTATAATTAGATTTTTCCACATATCTCTCATGGAGAGACATCCACTACCAACAAACAGCCGTTGGATATCCACTGCTGAACGTAGGCCTTCCCCGTCCGAGTTTGCAAATACTCGTCACGTTTGGCAAATGGGTCGGCGAGCGCAGTGTGTTGAAGCAGGATATGGTGACGCTGCTGCCCATCACCATCCTGGTTGGTGTACAGTTGTTCGCACCACTATGGACTTAGTCGCCTTTTACGACACCTCGGCAAGAAAGAGGTCGGAACTATTCTTCTCGGCCCGTACGGTGACGCTTGACAAACAGACATAGGCCGGTTCCAATTTATTATCTTCTTCTTCTTCTGTGCCTCCTCCCTTTATTTAGGGTCAACCCTCCTCGTATTCCGGCGCCGAGTCAGACGATATTGCGTTATTCCTATATCTAAGCTTGCCCGCGCCACATCTTTGGCAACGGTTATCCACCACGTGGTCTGTGGTCTTCCTTTACCATTTATTTTGTCAGGAATAGTAAAGGCAGATTTTACTGCGTTAGATTCGTCTCATCTCATCACATGCCCGTACCTTCGTCGCAAACAACTTTCCGCAATATTATCTACTATGGGTGCGACCTTGAAAGATTCACAAAATGTTCATTCCGTATTTTATCAAGTCTTGTAACTCCCGCTGCACTTTATTATGTGTATATAAATGTATACATTTATTTATTTATTTATTTATTTATTTATTTATTATTATTAATCTTACTACTAACATTAGAGTAAGGCCAATGCGTTAGAGTAGATACTAAAATAAATTACATTTTCCAAATATATAAATAAACCATTACGATTTATAATGAGTCATAAAATATATATACATCGAAAGAAAAAAATAATTAATCCAATATTATTAGACGTTATTAATATTATTTAGTCATGAATAGAAATAAATAAGAAATTAAACGAAATATTCAAATTAAGGACAGACGTCGCAATAGTTATAAATTAAAAATAAAATTATAAAACATACATATATACAAAGTAACAGAAAAATAAATAAAAAAAAAAAAAATAAATTAAGGACAGACGTCGCAATAGTTATAAATTAAAAATAAAATTATAAAACATACATATTATACAAAGTAATGGTTATCTAAACGAAACACAAATGTAATAGCACACGTAATAGATTTTTGGTGTTAAGTGAAAGTGCTTTTATTCCATCGTTTAGCTCTGATGTTATGTAACATTATTGATGTTTATGTATCTTAATGTTAGTGTGATTATGTATGATGACATGAAAACATGACAGGAGTCATACATTATGTTGTATCTGAAAGTGATTTGTACGATATAACGAGGTTAAATGCTAGTCGTGAGGTACGGTGATATATGTATATAAATAAAATGATAGGTCTGTCGTTGTGCGCGCATTATGAAAAAATACTGAATAGATTACAATTCTGGTTTTGGCCAGTTTCACGAGAAAGGTATAAACTATAATGCATAAAATAAATCAAAGTATCTTCAATGTACACCTTGGAACTAATTTTTTTGTACTTTATTGCATGCCATAAAAACACTACGAAGCATAGTTAAAAGTTAGTCAAATATTGTGTAGTACAACAGGCAATGTAAACGCAAAGGACTATAGTCCATACAACCTAGTCTAAATTTGTTTTTTATCAATATTTTCCTATGACGTTATCACGCAACTAAAATTATCGTCCGTAAACTGACTTTACAGATAACCATTTTTTTTTAGGGATAAAATAACAAGGTCACCAAATACTACTATCATAAAATATAAAATATATGAATTATTATTTATATTAATTATAAAAATTTTGCATGTATTGGGTACACGTCGAAACAACGTATGATAAGAAAGATCTGGTTATCTTGCTAGGGTTAATATTTTTATACCATTTGAAATCTTTGTTATCCAGTTACATAAAATATATATATTCTTTATTGCACTGAAAGACAAAACAGTAAACAAATTAGTTACAATATTTGTGTGCAAAGGCAGACTTATCTCTAAAAGAGATCTCTTCCAGCCAACCTGCGGTAGTGAGAAATAGTGTCATAAAGCAGGCTAAAAAAACGTGCTGTAGGAATATTATAAATAATACACAGATACTTAAACATTATTATTGTATGAAATATTATATATAATATTTCATACAATATATATTAGATAGTATTATAGATAATTATCTATATACATACATACTACTATTTACATAAATACTTTTATAAACATACATAAATATTATATCTATATATACATAGAAATCATGACGATTTCGGAATAATTTGAGTAAGAAGGTGTTGTTTCAGTTTATTTTTGAAACAATTAGCTGAGGGACTAAGTTGGATGTCTTTAGGAAGTATATAAATATATAGTTACATAAGATATATAGTAACATAAGATTAATTTATTTATTATTTTCTAATACAAATATAATTAATTAGCTACTACTTCTCCTTAACTTTTATTTTCCTTCCTTTACGATTTGTCCTAGCCTTGTTTATCTCTTTTAGTCTAGTACAACCAATTACTTTGTTGATATAGTACTGTTAATTTTCCCTATAAATGTATAACTGTCAAAATGTGTATGTGTAATTATTATTATTTTCAATTTGTATATTTCGTGTCTGTAACCTGTCGCTTTTTCTTGCACTTCTAAAGACGTTTGGGAAATAAGGCGCTACACCATTAAACGCGCTATTTATAAATATTTATATCGTTATAGAATAAAGTAAATAAATAAAATGAAATAAATATTTATACTTTATATATGTTACAGATAGAACGTGAAGTGATCCTGTCGTCGGTCGACAAGAGTTCCAAGGTGCCGATCTTACAGGAGGCCAGGAAGAGAGGGCGTTTAGGGGCCGTGGCCCCCGATACCCCTCCGAAGACAATGTCCGCATGGACACACGTTGAGGTAAGAATTCTCAATATATACACACCTGTAATCATATTTTGTTCATTTATTTTCTAAACATGAATCAGTGGAATTTCACTAATTCTAAGTGACTATTCACTTTTTATCAATGTGAGAATCGTACCACGCAAAATTTGTGACTATTCAATGTATGTGAATATCAGAGTCCACGTCCACTGATTTTATCATTTAATATTTGTATGAGTATTCACTAACTTACTGAAATTTACTGATATGTAGTGAATTCAGCTTCACTAACGTAATTAATGGAAATTCCACTGATTCATGTTCAGAGAGTATATGTCAAACACGTGGGTTTAGTAATGCTGACTTGAGGCTTCTATGCAGGAGATATGACTAAAGAGTAACTGTTGAGTTTCTTGCCAGTTCTTCTCAGTGTAATCTATATTCTGAATCGGTGGTGATTACAAATTACCTATAACTAATTAAATAAAGCATTCTACATAACTACCATATCTAATTAAA
Organism: Euphydryas editha; assembly: GCA_036937285.1. NCBI lineage: Eukaryota > Metazoa > Arthropoda > Insecta > Lepidoptera > Nymphalidae > Euphydryas > Euphydryas editha. The sequence continues at coordinate 1,490,279 of JAUPFZ010000017.1, read as the reverse complement.
TGAAGAAATATTTTGATTTTCAAGCGACCAAATACATGGCGATGAAGCTCTAGAAGTTTAACGAGGGTACTATTTTCCTTTTTAATCGTGTTCCAATATTCGATCAGTGACGATTCCTGTGGTACGTCATCGGGAAAAAACGACATCTAACATGTTAAAGTCATGTACATCGCGTTGAATAACACAGAATAATATTAATACTAAAATATTATATACATTTATTTATTTAAATACTCACACCATCAAATTATCACTAAATATTAATAAAAGATTTAACTAACATAAGTATGTGTATATTAGGATGCTTCATTATAGAGCAACATTTTTTTTTTCTCAAAGTCCCATTTGAAAATCTTGTCGTCGATAAAAAACAAAAATTTTGAGCTATAACAAAGCCCTTAATTTTGATTTTAAGCCGTTATTCATCGAACAGTAAGTTTTCATACAAAAACCTATGAAAAAGCATTTTTTATTAATTTCATCTTCCGCTCGCCCAGTAAGATTTTTCTCTTTCGTATTTTGCTACTCAATTATTTAAACAATATTCAATTACCTTTAAAAAAATCCAGCGAGACAAATCTGTAAGTTGAATATTTTTTTCACATCCTAATGTATTTTGTAGATATATTGTAAACCCCTACCGTTCTATTTATTTCCTCTACCTAAGGTTGCCTGGAAGAGATTGCTTCTTTAGCAAAAAGGCCGCCTCTTGCACATTTCTTTTGCAAACATTTTACTCTATACTTGGATTTTTTTTTTAATTTCAATAAAGATGTACTGTATTGTCCGAAGTGTTACGTCTTTAAAGTGTAAACAACATTGATTATAAATATATAAGGAGAACTAAGCTAATAAGAATTAAAAAAAAAATTATAATTATTATATTACATTATAAAACCAAAAGAACCCAACTGAAACAGAAATAGACAAATTTTAAATTAAACACAAACACACAAAGTCTCTGTACACTGAATATTAATTACATAATAAAATATTACTACTCACATAAATATCTAGCTTAAACTGTGACTTCAAGTCTTGCCCCATATAACTATAATCTATTATTAGACTCGAGTCGACCATAAAACCATGGAAAATGTATAACTATGGGGCAAGGAACTCCATCGTTATGCCTCGCTTGTCGCAGCGCTCGTTAAGCGGGAAGACGGACTGACGGACAAGTTAATATACATAATAATATACATATAAAACTCATAAACGTATCACTTCAAACGATTCATAAGAAACTTTTCGTTTAGTATTTTCTGTTATTTAGTTGATTGATTAGTGAACAGTTTTAAGATATTTCATTATAGAAATGCAATTTAAATCCAACCGTTGTGCAAAGACTATAAATCCCATTAAGGATTATTTTATATTAAGAATTCTATTAAATATTCGATGTGTTATTTCGCGTCTTAAAATTTACCTTAACTACACAAATTTTCTTACTACTTTTTTCTTTTCGTTACCGCCAATCATGAGACGAATTTAATACAAGCACTAGAAAATTAAGCAGTGCTTATCTTACCTTGTAATCACAAACTTTCAGTTCAGAGTTCTATCTACTGGAATATGCGTCTCTTCCTTTACCAAAAAAAAATAAAATTTAAATTGCGTGTACTAGCGTACACTCGTAAGAAGTGAAACTTATAATAAAAACAGTTTACTTTTTATACGATCGTAATTATATGAGTCCTGTGTTTGCGTTCGGACATATTTATATTCGAATTACCTACTCACTATAGAATACATCATATTATACAATAACTGTAAACTTCTATATAGTGATACTTAATTTCACTCAAGAATCTCAGAGATTGCTAGCGCAGTGGCCTTTTTTTTTTTTACGCAGGGGTATCCATTTACGGATGATATCCAGGACGCCCGGGTCGGCAGTCCTAGACCTATGTCGGACTCGGCACTCTGGGAGTGCAATACCGTACTAAACCCCTGCGGGAGCCTTCAGCCGCTTTAATTGGAGGGTCCCGGATCTGCAGGCAACAGGATCCCTCCAGCGACAAGCTGGCCTCGGCGAAAAGGCCAGACTTCTCCTCCATGGGAGGCCTGTGTATCTGTTCGATTCCCAATCGGAGCAGTTAATGTTTTTTGTACATAATATGTCTGTTTTAGATCTGTGTATTTTCCTCCTGCTCTCCTTATCCCACCGTGAATAGAAGACATCAAACGAAATCTCAGTAGGATTTTTCATAAGGCCCTGATAACGATAATTACTTTTAATATGAAAATTGTCCGCTAACCGTGGCTAACGTTGGCGATTGGCGTGAGGTGTAGGATTGGGAAGTTTTGCCCTACAGAGGACTACTTACAGGCTGTTTCTTTTTTAATTAAGAGGCTTCCTAACCCAAATAGGACTTCTCTAAACATGAATCAGTGAAACTTTCAATTTCAAATCAATAAAGCTGTATTCACTACATATAGTGAATTTACTACATATAGCGAATTGAATGTCGTATATCGCTCGAGAGCTGCAAGTTCAAAACCCTGCGAGAGCCACATTTTGTAGCATTCAAAATTTGATATTTGATTTATTTAGTTTAACTATTTATTTATATATATAGGATTTAATCTACTACCACTCTGAATCTTCCTTGCGCATGTGTTTATTGAAAAACGACTGAAATACGCAATAATCAAGAACAAGATGGCGCGTAACGCAAGATGGCGCGTAACGTAAAAATCTTTCCGACCTCGATAAAGAAGTTTCACTTCAAAAAAACAATTAAAAAAAATTCTCAGAACAAAATCCTGTATCGATATCTGCATCAGCTATTCGAAGGCTTCGTATTGCTTAGGTGTTCGTTTGTATGCGTGTGTGAATGTGTGAGTATGAACTTTAATTATACGCATGAAGGACATAACTACTGTAATCCCACGGTTCGAAACGTAATGTTAGGAATTACTAATGTCTTTACAATTTATTTGTTCGAACGTCACATGAAAACCACAGTTTAAAGTTTTAAGTAAAACTGCCTATGATTAAAAGTAATAAAAAAATTCAAACAAACATACAAATTATTTCAAAATAAGTCTATTTAAATTGAGAAGGTTCCAGAAATTCATTTTTAATAGACGAAGATATAAACGTTAAAAAATCACTCGACGAAAACTCGTCAAATCAAATCAAATCAAAATTTCTGTATTCAAGTATACGATTCATAAGCATATTTGAATCATCATTTTACAAAGCATTTTTTTTAAATAATTAATTACGGCAAATATGAAGCTACCACCGATTTGGAATGTAGATTCTCTTGAAAAGAATCAGCAAGAAACTCAAAAATTTAAAAAAAAAAACCGGCAATATAATGTTAAGAATTTTGAACATTATATCTTATAGTGAAGAACTGAAAAGGAATTTACTATAAGCGTTTTTATTTCTAAAAACCATAATTTCTAAACTTATTTTTTAAACAATAATAATTCACAAAACGAACAAAAGTAAATTAATAACAAACCTACCGACCGACTAAATTCCTACCTAACCGAAGGACTAAATTTCATCCACACTACTTGGATGCCTGGTTTGCAACCAATGTGCGAGCTTCGCGCGCATTTTTGCAGCGTGGAATGACCTTCCTGCTGAGGTTTTCCCTGAATGCTATAATTTGGGGGTTTTCAAGCGTCGTGTGTACAGACACCTTTTCCCTAAAGGCCGGCAACGCACCCGCAACTCCCTTTATGTTGCGGATGTCCATGGGTGACGGTAGCCATTTAACATCAGATGGCCCGTCTGCTCGTTTGACCGCATTATTATTAAAAAAAAAAAAAAAAAACAACATTGAAGATTTTTTCCAAAGTATTAACATTGAAGATTTTTTTAAACAGTATTAAAAAGAAAACGTATATTGTCAATTACAAAAAGAGGCATTAATATGTTATTATATGTAATAATAAAAATATATTATTTTACAGTAATATATAAAGTACCTATTTACTTTATTTACTTAACTTATTTTTAGGCACAATTTTCTTAATCATTCGTATTTCGAATTGGTAGATCTACATTATAAAGAATAATATTTTTTTAATCGGTTAATGAAATTTGAAAACAAAATAGATTTCTTGTTTTTTTTTTCTTTTTTTTTATAATTTGAGCCACAGATTACTTGTTTATTCATTTATTTTTGTACCTCTAGATGACTAATGAACTCCGCTGCGTCCATATTTCCTTTGTTTTATGTCATGTCAGGCTGAAGGCGACGAATCGTCGATATAAAAATTCAAAGCGTGTATCAACTGCGTACAGTGAAGCGTACAGTTAACAGCACGTGTCGTTCCTAATACAATTTTAAGTGATTTAAAGTTCAAATAAAAATATTTACATTTTTCATCATTTTAAATATGAACAATAAAACTAAAATAACACAAATAAAATTATTGGCAAAAATTATAAAAAAAATCACTCATTCGTGAAACATTATATATTAAAACAGTTGGCTTGTAGTGAATGCTATTAGCATTAAACCTGCATATTACGCAATATAATCGTGTATTGCGCAATAAAGAATTAAAATAAAACAATTGATTCTATATATGGTTTTATACACAACGAATATCGACGGAACCCTATAACTAACACTCCTCTTCTTCCGTCCGTCTGTTGCAATGCTATCCCTAGAATTATAATAGTTAGACACTTGAAATTCTGAGAAACTTATTACGGCCGCTGTGACAACATAATAAAAATAAAATAGAGTTAGAAATTGAAGGCTCTCATGGAAAAAGTGTGTTTTTCGTAGTTTTTCTAATTGATCTTACCAAATATGTATTTTGAATATTACATTGGTACGGAATCTTTCGGGTTTAGCCGGTTTCTTTTTTAATATATATAAATTAAACAACCGTTTTTGTGTAATGGTGTGAGTAGTCGCCTCAAAGCCGGCGATCGCGGGTTAGATTCCCGCTCGGGGCATATATTTGTATTTGTACAAATATTTGTTTCTGGATCTGAGTGTATGTTTTCGTGGGTCTCCAACGCGAGCCGTAAAGCCGATAATCCAGTTATCAAAGACACCTGATAGCGATCGTTAATTCGTTACTCATGGTAGGAAAATTTACCGCCTATCTGCTGTGGAGCAGCGTGGTGGAGAAGAAGAGGCCTTTGTCCACCAGCGGGACGTTTACAGGCTGATTAAGTTTAGTTCAGTCAGTTATAATTATTACATCATGTATTAAAAAACAATTAAATAACTAATTTAATAATAATAATTAATTTAATTGACGATTTAAAAAGAGTTACGCTTGAGTTTATTGCTGGTTCTGCTTTACTGAATCTACATTCCAAAACGTTGGTAACTTTACATTTACTATGAAATCATGAATTAAGAAATAAATATATTGTAGGACAAGGATTCAAAGCTTATTTCGAAGCTTTCTTGAATAAATTAAATTTTTGATTTTGATATATTTATGTGAAAGTGAACATCGATTATTTCTGTTTTGGACATGCATACATAATTTTGATTCGATTCACATTATTGGTTAACTTTCACTGCCATCTCCCGGCCATCTCGCGGCCATCTCGCGGCGTATTTTAATGTCATTAACTCTATAATGAAAATAAAAATGTTAATTTAATGTTCATTATTATGGAAACCATATTATTATATAATCTCATCTCGTTTAGTTGACAAACGTTTTTATAAATTTAGTACATTTATTTATTTTTAATCCTTTATTTATTTGTTTTCTATTTTTTTATATTAACTAAAAGTGTGTGCGGTTTCACTCGATTATATTATCGCCACTACACTTATAATTATGTGTCAAGAACGTTTGTGGTTATTTTGCTAAACTTGCATATCTGACTGGTCCGATGGCGCAGTTGGCAGTGACTCTGTTTTCTACTCCAGGGTTGTGGTACAAATTTCCGCCCCGAGTCTGGGTGTTATATAGTATATTTAATTAATTATTTATTTATTTATTAATACTTTACTTCACAACACAATATTGAATTGTACAAAAGGCAGGTTTAATGCTAAAAGCATTATCTACCAGCCATCCTTAGGACGTACAAGAGCGGACGTTTGTAGGTGCGCAAAATCGGAAATTAAGAAAATCTATTTTCAAGAAAAGAAAAATAAGATGTATATTTATTACAATAAAAAATGTATATCAGTCGGATGTTACTTAAAACACAGTCATTAAGTTGCTACATTAGGAACAGACGACCGTTTGTGTATGTTAAACATAGATAAATAAATAAATAAAAAGTGTGTTAAAATCGAACTAACAAAATCGAAAAAACATATTTCTTGTGTGAAGACTTTTTTATTTTTACTATTATTGTATTAATGACATAATCCTGTATCACAAGGGCAAACAGCGTTGTTGTAATTCTCTCACTTATGTAACAGACGTAAATAATAATATGATAATAAGATGTAGACATTTTTACTTTCAATATCATTTGATATTGATTGATTCAGGCTGCTGACTTGAGGGTACACTTGGCCCTGACTTCAAAAAACTGAACTGTTTTCATATTTAATATATTTATTAAAGTTTTAATAAACAGTGTATAAGATATTTTGTAAGCACAGTATATTTTATCTCCCGACCTTTTTTATATTTTTTATCTGCAAATAAATTACATTTTTAATATAGTAAGCAACGCACATGAAGTAACAGGTATCTGTTAGTTTAAAATAGCCTATCCAGCATTAAATTTGAAAAGAAGGAGAAAAAGACAGAAACTTGGGTGAAGAAGTTTGCTTACAAGGTCAAGGCCATAGTGCCATAGACACTAATAATGGTAATAAGACTACTGCTCAAAGAATAAGCTTGATCTTAACGTCTCAAAGTGCTATACATGTTCATTTACTAGAAAACAAGATCGTATTCAATTCCCTTATCAACTATGTGGTACTTATCTTACCAGGGTGGACATGATCCGGGACTTAGGCGTTATCTTTGATTCTAAGTTCATTTTAGATATACACATTGAGAACATCGTCAGTAAAGCCACGAAAGCACTGGGTTTCATATTTAGAATTTCTTCAGAGTTTAAACACATAAAGACAATTAAGATTTTGTATTGTTCCTTTGTTCGGAGCCATCTTGAATACGCATCTCAAGTTTGGAACCCGACTTATAAAATATACATAGACCGCTTAGAAAGGGTTCAAAAGAAGTTTTTAAGGCATATTCAATGGCGATCAAATTGTTACCTACCTACATATATTTCTCGATGCCAAAATTTTCATTTCCTTTCCTTCCATTGGTTGAACGAAGAAGGATTGCAGATCTGACATTCTTGTTATCAATCTTTAATGGAGCACTAGATACCCCTGATTTGCTGAACAAGTTCAGGCTTCGCGTGCCTTCTGCATGCTTTCGAAAATTTAACGTACTAGATATACCTAACGCCAGAAGCGCATACAGGCGGAACTCATATATTATAAGAGCGAGTCGTTCTTTCAACACCGTATGCCAGGAATTCGACGCAGATCTTTTCTATACTAGTGTTACAAAATTAAAGAAAACATTGTGTGATAGCTTTTTTGTCTCTTAACCATTGCATTTTGCGCTTACTTAATCACATACATTATAATGTACAATAGCTTGTAACTAGGTACTTAATTATTGTATACAAGTGAGAACTTTTAATTGGCCATATTGACTGTCATATTTTGTGTTATATATGTTTTACTAGCTGTAAGTTTTCCAAAGTGTAAAATAAATAAATAAATAAATAATCACACTATCCTTCGGTACTTTGAATAATTAATTAAATAATATCAATAGAGTGTTGAATTTTAAATAAATTTATAAGCGTATCAACATGCATAATTAAGATATACAAATGTTAACATTATCCATTTTTAATACATCCACTGCGATATTATAATGCCAAAAGCAGTATTTTAGAAACAGGAAAATTTTGTTAAATTTATTTTTTTATTTTTATGATAGATCCTTTATTAAGTTTCTATATATTTATATTAAGGATTATTTATGAAGTATAATTTATCGCGGATAACTATTGTCTTGTTAAAAGTAATAAACTATAGATTTATAAATTCAAACGGTATTATATACTAAATTAGATTCGGTGTAACGGAGCCGCACGCGAGTCTAAAATGCACTTGGAAGTTGGAACTAGTATACGCGGCGTTCGCTCCAGAAACGAACGCATCTGTTCAAATTAAAAAACGAATATTTAAATTGTTATTGATTTCAAAATTCGTCGTTTGAAGGATGGCACGTTTTTTGTGTATCAGATAATTTCCAGACTTTTTTTGAAGTGAATGTTTTTTTTTTTTTTGTTATTTAAAGTAATAATGTGATAAAATTTAGTGAAATTTTAATGACGTTCGATGAAGACAAAATGGTTGAATTTAATGTCGATGATGTAGGTAACATTTTTAAGCATATTTTATAATAAAAAAATGGTTAAGTTTATATGTATATATTTGTTATGTTTCTCAACAATAATAATTAAATATCTTACAGTTCAATCGAAGTATTTAGTACAATAAATATATACCTACTTTTTATAAAAATTTCTTCTTTATTACGTATTATTAATATTACGTGTAATTTTACTTCTCAAGACGGGGTTAATATTGTAAGATATTATTGGAAATAACACAAATTCTTTAGCTTAAAAGCGTAATCAATATTTTTAAAAATATATCATTAAGTACTTATTTTTAATAAAAATGTAGTTTAACCAAAGGAATGCAAACAATATATTTTATTTCGAGGATTAAATTCAGTCTCAAAAGTAAGTTAATGCCTATGTGTCTGTATAGACTTCTAACTATACGCAATGAGTCATTTTATTTGCAATCGCTAAACTTGATTCTTCGAATACCAGCACGGTTTCAAACCCACGATTTAAAAACAATTATGTGAAACAAGACATTTCATTGTATTTTCTTTTTTACATAAATAAAATATAAAGTATAACGACCCTTAAATAATCTATTAATGTACAAAGGACTCTACTCCGATTGAAGAAGTATTAAAATAGCTTAAAGTATTTATTAAAATTATTGATTGTAAAATAAATACACTAATACAAGTGTTTACAAAAGACGGGCTTAACACTAATGCATTTTCTACAAGACAACCTTTTAAATATTACTTTGTTACTAGAGTTACTTTAAAGTAACTTTTATTTTATAATATTATTAAAAATATAATCTGCTATATGAAAAAAGAATTTTCAACAAAAATAAAACCACTTTTCGCGACAGAAACGAACTGTAGTATAAAGTACAGTTCAATGCCTCGTTTCCAACAACAACACATTGTTGTCGAATTCCCATTACTTCGCGTAACACATTCGTACATATCTTTCACTTCGAAGCCTTCAATTGTCGGAACGAGGCGAACCAGGCAATATATGGTAAACAATACAAGGAAGGACCCATCAAAATCTGCAATCAACGATCTCATCACAGTAAAATAAAGTACTTTAAATACTTTTTGTTAATTTTTATTTTTGTAAGAAATATAATGTCAGAAATTGTCACTGTCTTACGCTTAATTTTTTTTTATTATTAAAAAAATCTTGGTATATTACATATATTATAGTACAGCAGTTATGTAACGAGTTTAAAGAGTATAATATTTTTTTAGCTTACCTAATATTACTACGCGCGTACGTATGTAATATAATGTACGTATTTGCCGCAGGAGTGTGGTACTTTCGTACAAATTGGATAGTCTAAATAAAAATACGCATAAGCTTACAATATTTTTACGAAAGTATAACACAGGCTTATATTTTTTCAGTCGTATTTTTTGGCCGTCTTAGATCAAAAATTTTACCAAATTATAATAAATATACTGTTATTTGCCTTTTTTATAAAGTATATTTTGTTAATCTGTGAATAATAATACACAGTAATACATAAGGTAAATTATAGTTGCTAATCTTCATACTTATTATAGAAAAAAGGGTTAATTTGAGTGTCATTTTAACTGTTCTTTTTTTGTTTTGGTTCGGACCAAGGCTACGACACTCCTATTTTAGTCGTATTCAAACAGTCGATTAGTGGCATTGAGAATTATAACACGATTTATAATATAATAATAAACCTTTGAAAAACAAGTACAATATGTTCAGTATTTCTTACCACTTACTATTTTGGTAATTTCCAACCACAATACATTATTCGATTTATATGTAAATAAAAACTTAAAGAGTGAATCGCGTCCTTGTAAAGTATTGTTGATGCAAAATCAAGCATCGCTGCGCTTATGAGGAAAGAGTGCTATTTTTATCGTCGTCTAAATCGCAAAATAGTTTCGTATTAATTAAAAATAAATGCATTCTGTAAATTTTTTCTCCGACAATTGTTATACTTAATATGTATGCAATGTTTGAGATTTTAATATCGCATGAGATTAATTATCTATTTATAAAATACGTTATAATTACATAGGTACGAAATTTCACTATTTTAAATTCCCTTCAAAGTTCAAAGTCGTCACACGAAGTTATGATTTTGCTTAATTTTCTCATAGAGTTACACAAAATATACTTTATAGGATTTTTTACAAGTACTTTCTAATAACAAAAAGCTATCAGCTTAAAATTTCGATTAATACTTATATTCTCTGATTTTATATTTCTCTTTTGTTCCCTTTTTAATTTTTTCTCGTTTCTGATTTATGTTCAAGTTTTTGTTTTCAATTAAAAATTTCATCTTCAGCTTTTTCATTCTTATCTATCTGATCGCGTAATGCACAGTTAGAAATAACAGTCAGTGTACGATACGATACGACATATATCTTCTCTATATCATATTTAAATAATTCCTCATACTCTATATTTTAAGTAGGTACTTTTTTTACCCTATTATAGGTATTATTTTAGAAATAACATCTGTACTAAAATATTTATTTTATACAACATATAAACACAATGTAAAACTTATTTATAAAATAAAGAACAATAGTTTAATACTATAAAATATACCCAAACTTATTAACAATTAATAATGTTTTGTGTAAAGAAATTTCTAATGGTATTTTCTCATTTTCGCAGAATCAACAAGCTGGACCATCCGGCGACTTCAGACAATACGAACAAAACTACGGGTACACGATGAACCAAAACCAAAATCAAAACCAAGGTGCAGTAGCGAGGAATGTACAAAACTATGATTCCCCGAAACCGCCGATACCCGCCAAAAACACTTACAAGACCGACGGACAAAACAACTCTCACATAACAGTCACTGTTGAAACCGGGAAGGATAATACGAGAGATGCCCCGAAAAGCAATAAATCGGTCAGCAAAACTTACCACACGCTAAAAGATATGATATCAAGTAGATTCAAAAAAGATGGTAATGAAGGCGAAAAGAATAACGAAGAAGCCAGGCTTAACAACATCGAAGAAAGGAAAAGGCCTGAACCTGAACAAGTTACTCCAAGGGAAACACCGAGAAAGATAGAACAAGGGATATATGGAAGACCGATGCCTCAAAATCGACCAGACATGCAATACGGCCATGGCATGGCGAATAACATGGCGTATCCAAGTCCATCACCGCACAGGTAAGATACAGCTCAACACTTATTACTATGTTAATCTAGCAATTTCTATTTTGCATCCAGCGTTGTATAATATTTCATAATTTCCCTGAGAAACATGACATAATCACATAGTAGAAATTTAATCACAGCTTTCACATGGGAAATAATTTTTTAAGCGTTTAAAATAGAATTATTAAGTGATGACATCGACTTCGTTTGCTTTTCACACTCTCTTTTAGTAATACCATTTTCATACTAATCTCGGAAATTTAAGTTTTTAAAATTGTTGTTTCATAGAATCTTAGATATTGCAATTCTTGAAACTGTATTTACAATATTACGTATTTTAATTATAAATTATTTCCAAATGTATAAAATAATCGAAATTATTTTCAGACAACTAATACATCAGCAACAGCAGATAGTTCAGCAACAAATGATGTTGAACCAGCAGGCTAGGTCGCAAGAAATGCTGGCATCGCCTCATAGACCACAAGCCCTGGGGGCAGATGCCCTTTACCAACAATATGGGCCTCCTGGTCGGAGGAGTGCAATGTACCAACGAGATATGGATGTGAGGTCGATGGCCAACTTCACATCTTTGAAAACGGGACCTCAGCCACAGGTATCACATAAAAATATTTCAAAGTGATGTTAAAATAAAGTGCCAAGTCAGTACATCAACAAATATATTTATACCAGAAGAATAAGCACAATTTCCTTCTCTCTTCAACCAGTAATTCTTAAATGTATTATAACAAGTATCAGATTTGAGTACATCTTGTTTCCACCAAATTAACTTGCAGGTCATAATTAAGCAATTAACTCTCTTAACTCTTGATTACGAACCAAGTAAATCATAGTTACAAAATGCAATACAATCCGAATGTCATAGAACAGAATCAAAAAAATTACAGCAATAATTCTCGCCTTTCTTACGGTCGTTTCTCACTGTTGTAACAAAGCACAATGATTCTCAACAATTACCTTTTCCCACGGAGCACGCAATTAAACAGCATGTACTTATTTTATGATGCGAGCGTGATATCGTGGAGCTAAAATTTTACCTCCGTATTGTCCGTAGTGCAATAAATTTATCAAATCATTATTGTCGAAATCAGTTAAAATACTGTTGACAGTTTTCAGTAATCTACTAATGCCTGATATTGAAGAGGAGAATAAGAGCTCTTGTATTATTATTATAAAAATATTACTTGATTTACTTGTCACTACACATTATAAAACAAAGTCCTCCGCCGCTTCTGTCTGTCTGTCTGTCTGTTCGGGATAAACTCAAAAACTACTTTTGACTGACCCGTTGGCGCAGTTTGCAGTGACCCTGTTTTCTGTTCCAAAGGGTTGTGGGTTCGATTCCCGCCCCGAGTCTGGGTGTAATATATATTTATTTATATATGTATTATTTATGTGTATATCAATTTAAAAAAAAAAGTATACTCGTATCAGTCGGCTGTTACCTAAAACACAGGCATTAAGTTGCCTACCTTAGAAACAGACGACCTTGTGTGTGTGTTAAACATATTTATATTTATATTATTTTTTATACTGCACGGATTTTCGTGCTGTTTTCACCAATAGATAGAGATGAGAAAGATTTAGATACATATATATACTCCGAGCGCAGCCGAGGCGGGCCGCTAGTATAAAATAAGTTGCAGTCTTATTTACAATAAACTATTGGATGATGTAACTCAGTATGGCAAAAAAGAGTATCATTACTTTTTCCACTTTATTTTGAATCACTTTACGTTTTCCGTTTTTAAATTAAAATGTAGCATGTCCGATTTTATTACAAAGACTACAACATTCCGTACACATTTTTATGTATTTATGTCGTGACTAGACACTGTTGAAAATAGCCTTTTAAAAATTTAACGTATTCGATCCGACCACATAATTTTTATAGATAACAATATTTTTGTATGTACGGTTTAAAAAATCTTAACGAATAAAATAAATTATTTAATACAACTCCTAAAACCTAAGCTTTTCTTTTACAGTTTGATACTTCGCATTCAAGATTAGATCTCAGGAGTCCTCAACAATTAGAAAGAGAAATTATAAGGCAAAGAGGATTAGTAGAAGGTAGACGAGCTACATCTCATCCTCATCTCTTAGACGAACCACATCCTAGGCCAGAAATTACGACTCCACAAATTCATGACCGATCTAGAAGAAATTCACACGGAAATCTTCTAGATGGTATACCCAATGACAATATACCGTCCAGAAATAACGGAAATCCTGAGGAACGGGAATCAGATGATGGAGGGTTTCGTATGAGACTTGCGGCGCAGGGTAGATCCAGTTTCGAAGAACGAATACGAACAAGCGGAAGGTCAATAGAATCACAGAGGCAGGAACGTGGGCATGAAATTTACAGAAGAACGCCTGATAGCCATAAAGAGTCGAGACGGACCCCGGATTCATTAGGACCAAGGCATAAAGAGGAACCATCCACGTCTGGGGAAATATTAGATAGAAATGACGAAAGTGCAAGTCAGAAATCAGTAGATAGTGTATATAATTCTAGTAGTAAGGCCGAAGTGTACAATCCGCAACCATCTTCATCAAGACAAACGCCAAATAGAATTGAAGACTTAAAAGCGCATGGAAAGAAAGGTGCCAGCGGTTCAGGTACTAGTTCAGGTAAACTTTTTATAGAATAAAATTCAAAGTCTACTGATGACTACTTGATACAACTATAATATTTTTTTATATTTCGTTTGTATAATTGAAAACTTTAGATATTAAAATTAAGTATAAATTAAACAAGAATATTATTGGTACTCGTCAGATTACGACAAAAACGGTGGTCAGTCATCAAACGTTGACTCTGGTAGAGGTAGCGTGGCGTATTCGAGCGGGAGACGACCAGATGCCAGCCTTCATGATACCTCTGCTGATTCAGATGCTGTGGGCTCCAGAGTTCAACCGCAGCCCGGACCTAGTCAGCCAATTCCTGGACCTGGTATGAACTTCATTTAATTTTAAAACAACTTAAGAAAAGTTTAGATTTTAAGTAGATTTCAAAATAAAAACAAGTATTTGTAAACTTACTTACTGATAAGTACAAAGTACTTACTGTTACTGATAAGTACTAAAAAAACTGAACCGATTTTAATAAATCTTTCACTTAATAAAAAATAAACAAAAATATGTAACTCATTTTATTGACACAATAGCTACAAATATCAACGTAGCTGAAGATAAAATAAAGTTAAAGCTTATTACATCTTAATTTTCTAAGACTTAAAAATTCTTTACAGCAGGTGAAAACGAATGGGCAGATTTAGTGGAATGCGAGCTAAGACAGATATTGGAACCTAAACTGTCCAGTATGAGACTAGACAGTTCAGCGAGTTCGGACGGCTCCATGACACCCCCCCTTCCACCACAGTCACCGTCTTCTGATTTACATAAAAGAAATAGGTACAATAATTTCGGTCAACTACACAGATTTAACTTAATAATCAAAACTTTTCGGAAAAATTGGTTTTTAATGAAAATATACATGATCATTTATGTTATTAATTTATTATTGACTATAATACTTTTAATACAAAATGATTTTATTTAAATACATTTAGATTATATACATCAAATCCGTCCTTTATTTTTGAGAAGTTTCACACTCAAGATAAAAAAAAATTGATTAATTAATAAAGAAAAATTTAATAAAGCATCTTAAAAATAATTATTGTTGATGTTATACCTTTTAAGTACAGCTAAACTGTAATAAAAAAATTCTAACTAATACTGATAATTATTGTTTCCAGTCTCCCCGGCAGATCGTCAGAGTATCCTGACGAGAGACGTCGGGGGAGAGAGTCACCGCGTTGGCATTCGCACAAGAAACATTCTTCAAAACGTGATCATCATTATAAGAAACACTGTAAGTTGAGAATAAAAATAAACCTATGTTATTTTGAATCTCCAAGTAGTTTAGTAAAATAACAAACATCCATCTTTGCATACATTAAGCTGACGACGGGTTGACGCAGTATTCACAGCAACTGACTATGGCGCAGGCAGTCACAAACTCGATTCCGCTACTGACAAATGTTCAAATAAACCATAGAGATATTTGCCACACATGATTACATCCTACCGGAACTGTTGAGTCTTTAGACCCTTATAAATCCGCACAAACTTCCTCATTTATAATATTCGTGGGACTAACAGAATTAATCCTCTACAAAGCTTCTAATAGTCCAAAAAAAATTTAAAATATAATATATTTTTTTCTGTGATAAGAATAGTCTATTGATCTGAATCTAAAAAAAAATGTAGAGTCAATACACTATGATACATCTTTGTGACTTAAAGAAACTTCGGTCATGACCAGAAATTATATTTGCGCCTCACTAGATTAACATTTGTGTCACTATCATTTTAAAAAAATATTCTACATTAAACCAAATAATAATGACTTTTATCTTTTCTCCTTTCAGTGTTCGGTCTTGATACAACAGATATGACCTCAACCACGACTCGAAGCCTGGACCTTTCGTCTTTACTAGATGGAAGAACAGACAGTGACGCATCCACCGGAGATGCGCGGGCTATTCGACGACAGCTGAGAGGACTTGAGAACATGTACGCTGAAGTTCTGCAGTTGTTGGGCGTCAGGAAACCTGCCAGTCTATCCAAGCATCCCACATGGGAAGCAAGGTGAATTCTTTAAACTAATTAATATTTATATATAGAATTATTTTGGGTTATATCAATGTGATTGGTCGGCGCTTTTAGAATTATTTATGCTAAATTATTAAGAACTAGAGGCCCACCCCGGCTGCACCCAGGATATGTATATATACCCAAACCATTATTATTGATTTTTGATTGATTATTAATCACTCTATCTATTAGTGAAAACCGCATCAAAATCCGTCTAGTAGTTTTTGAGTTTATCGCGAACAGGCAGACAGACGCGGCGTATGACTTTGTTTTCTAACATGTAGTAGAATTATTAAGACTTTGGAGAAATATATCAGTTTTCTTATTTTTGTTTCTTATTTTTACTACGGTCAATGATGCGAAGAATCAACCAAACCCTTTCGAAGGAAACTATATCTTAAATTGTCAGCAACTAATATAGTTCATATGAAATTGATAGGTTTCACAATTTTTTTAGAACTCAATACTTATCAACTTTGTATTCAGGTTGTCATCTAAGCGTCGTTACGGTAGTATGTCGTCACTTCCCTCGAGTTCAGTGAGCAGTCGACCGGTGCGAGACAAGAGGAGGAGCTCCAACGAGCAGAGGAAGAAACATGATCTCAAGGTATTCCCCATAACTTTTAACACAACTATCTTATATTAAAGGGCAGGGAAAATATAAAAATATAAGATAGTGAATGAATAAATGAATGAACCCCGTAAACGTCCCACTGCTGGGCGAAGGCCTGTTCTCCATATAGGAAAAGGCTTCTTTTTCTATCTTCTTCCTATAAGATAATATAAATAAATAAATATAAGATAAAAACATGCGTTAGGCCCGGACTCCACCAGAGCAGAGATGTGCGGAGAATTTCGTTCTTCACACTCTCACTCTGGTGGAGTCACACCCTTAGACAGACCAAATAAAGGCTGCTGTGGACGCTCTCGTCGAGTGTAGACATATTTTAAAGCGTGCCACAATACATGATGATCACGATTGTTCAGCCATTAACGTGCCGAATAATAAGAAATCTTGTTCAATTAGACAATTTTTGAGTAACTCATATGTATAAATATATATGTATTTATTGTTTGATTTATTTGCTTCAAATTCATTGAAGAAAGTTTTGGGTTGCGAAAAAAAAATGTGATTACAATATCTCTTAAAACTCATAAAAGAGGAGCAGTGACCGATAACGTCAGCCACACTGATCGCATGTGAACCCACGAACGATACGTAAAATTTATACATTTATATGTACGGTCACTGCTCCTCTTTTATGAGTTTTAAGAGATATTGTAATCACATTTTTTTAAATTGTCACAATGAACAGGCTTTTAAGCCTAAAAAATTCATTAACCCAACCAGTAGAACCTAGGAATGTTTACATAATCAAAATAACTCTACAGATTTATTATACAAATGATATTATGATTATATTATTAATATAATGATTTTGTAACAAATACACCTTTTTCGGAACTTTTTTTTTTTGTTGACAAATTTTAAATAATTATTGATGATTTTTTAAAGATTTTTCTTTCAAATAAAAATAGGACAGAAGTAATTTAAGTATTTTTCATAAAAAGTCGTGAATAGAACAATTATGTTTAATATCCATATCTTAAGAAGTAACGTACTACATCTATTTCTGTTATTTGAAAAATAATTATGGGGAGACACTCGATATGCTGTTACTGTTGGGTGACTCCGGTACCAGTTGCTTTTCGTTTGTGCCATAGACTCGAAAGACGAAAAAAAAGAGGCGATAAGATTAAAAGACAAATGGAGACAATCATGAATAAGAGAAATATAGAGCAAGTAGTTAGTATGTAAATAACAATAAATATTAATAATCTCATACATTTAATAAAAAAGGCACAGACAAATATAAGCCTGTGAACGTTTTTGTTACTTATACAAAAAAAGAAAAGTAGTTCGTAGAGAGCGGCACCAATAGAGCCCGTCCGTCCGCAGGGCATCAACAAGCGCTTCCAGCGGCTGGAGTCGCACGTGGTGACGCTGGCGCGCTCCGTGGCGCACCTCTCCAGCGAGATGCGCACGCACCACCTCGTGCTGCAGGAGATGGACAACATCCGCGCCGAGATCACGGCGCTGCGACACATGTACAAGTGAGGGCCTCTCTACACACGCACAAACACACACATTAGATGATATATCCAAAGCACGGTCTAAGACACAGGTCTTGTAACGACAGTAGTGGGAGTATGTAAGGTTAATGATGGCTGTTCTTTTCAATTTACGGCCGCCAGAGGCATGACGATACGTAGGTCACTACATAAATTTTGTCGTACGCAAAATAAATGTAAGATATTGTTTAGACGAGGGTAGATTTATAAAGGCAAACTTTTATTAACAATAAGAGTACAAGTTTTCTACAGTAAAGTAGCTCGGCAGATTTATTGCGATTTTTTGAAAATTAAACATGACTGAACTTATTCGTCGCGACCTTCGTGTAATAACCTTATATAATTTTAAGCATTCCTTAACTAAGCACCAATGTTTTAAGAAATGAGTGGTGTATTAGGACAAAGGAGTCTTTCTTTAAGGACTTTCGGAAGGTGGTTTATTTAGTTTAATCTTGGCAATTATAACTTGGAGAATGATTCGAAGTCCGGTAGCCCAATACAGATAACTATCGACAAAAACATTGAGGCAGTGCGAAAACTACTAAAACAAGACCGACATGTAGCGTATTGACAGATTGAAGGCACCCTGAATTTAAATGTAACAACTGTTCATCGAATTCTTCACGATAATTTAAAAGTTAGGAAACTTTGTTCACTTTGGGTACACCGATGACTAACCAACCAAGGGAACAACGCATGAATTGGTGTCATGAGATGTTAAAAAAAAATGATTTCAACCAATCTAAGTACGTTAATTCAATCATTACATGTGACGAAGCTTGACTTTACTATTTTGATGTCCCAACTAAACCCTATAGTATAGTATGGGTGTTTGAAGATGAAGATCTGCCGACATCAAAACATCGACGGTCAAAATGTCTCGATCGGTTAAAAAAAGAACGGTGGCACTGTTTTTCTCAAAACGCGAAATAGTACCTTTGAAATGAAATGAAATGAAATGAAATGAAATGAAATGAAATGAAAATATTTATTTCGTCATAAGGTGATTTTACACACTTAACGAATGTCAAAAAAAAATCATTTAAAACAAATACGTCAAATGATTACAAGTTAATGTCTCGGTAGACATAACATTACTATTATATCATCGGCTTTATTAAATGTTACAATAAAAACTTAATCTAATGTCCCTAGTGTTGGCCGAGAGGAAAAAAAGCCGGAGGAAAAAAACTCTCGGTACTCTTTTAAATAATTAAGCGTCATACAAAATAAATGAATAATGCACAGTATGACCATGAAATGATTAGGACAAACACGAGACAGCCAATCGTATATGCCGAAATCACCACATGCCACCTGCTCACAAAATTGTATAACTATATCTAATGACAAATTACATATTGATAGCCTGGCCGAGTTATATTCAATCCCATGCCTTTTTATCATTTAGAAATTCATTTATGTCATAATAAGCTTTTCGACACAAAGTTTGCTTAATAGTTTTTTTAAACTTCTGTAAAGGCAGAGATTGGACCGCAACCGGTATTTTATTGTAAATTATAATAGACATTCCAATAAAGGAACGACTTTTTTTACTGAGCCGACATTTAGGTAGCGCTAGTTTGTGGCCGTTCCGGAGTGTTACATTATTCAAGGCATGATCACTACGGCTAACAAACAAATGCCTATTTTTACGTATATACATTATATTTTCATAGATATATTGCGATGCAAAGGTCAGAATATTGATCTCTTTAAACTTCTCCCTCAGGGATTCTTTACATTTCATTTTATATATGTAACGGATAGCCCTTTTCTGCAGAATGAAAATAATATTAATATTCGCCGCATTGCCCCATAGCAAAATGCCATAGGACATTATACTATGGAAGTAACTGAAATACACTAATCTAGCTGTATCGACATCCGTTAGTAGATGTATCCTTTTAACCGCGTATGCTGCAGAACTCAGTTTATCCGCCAATCGACAGATATGGGGTCCCCACTGCAACTTTGAATCAATAGTGATTCCAAGAAAAACCGTTGAATTAACTAAATTCAGTTTATCACCATTGAGTTCTGGTTGCATATTGACTTGTCTTACATTAGGTGATGAAAATTTGATACAATTAGTTTTTTTACTATTAAGAAGTAAGTTATTTACACTAAACCAGTGTACTACTTTTGAGAGAGCATTGTTTACGTCGTCATAGTTTGTCTCTTGTCTATGTAATTTAAATATTAATGAAGTATCATCAACAAACAATACAATCTCATGATTATTCTCCACCAAATATGGTAAGTCGTTGATGTATATTAAAAATAAAAACGGGCCTAAAATCGAGCCTTGTGGGACCCCCATCTGAACATGAGACCCAGACGACGTAATACCATTTACTTCAACCCTCTGAGTTCTGTGACTAAGGTAAGAACTCAGAAGTTTTAGCGCGGTATTTTTAATGCCATAGTGACTGAGTTTCCTGATTAAAGTCTCGTGTTGTACACAGTCGAATGCCTTAGACAAATCACAGAACACACCCAAAGCATCCCGTGACTCCTCCCAAGCATCGACTATCGAGGTAAAAAGCTTTACACCAGCATCTGTTGTAGAACGTCCTCTAGTAAAACCGAATTGTTTGTTATGTAAAAGCTTATTTCTTGTAAAATGATTTAAAAGCTGACAGAGAATTACTTTTTCAAATAATTTACTACAGGCAGGTAGAATAGAAATAGGCCTGTAATTTGTCGGATCTTTAGGACATCCGGACTTAAACAAAGGTATAACTTTACTATGCTTCATAAGATCAGGAAACTCACCACTTAAAATACATTCATAAATATAATTGCTAGGTGGGGTGCTATGATGTCAACAATTGTACCGATTATTTTAACAGAGATACCCCAGAATACCCTTTTGCAGTGCTTGATAAACAGAAGACTGTTACTACTAGTTGGTAGGTAGGTACACGGAAAAATGTTTACCTCAAGTTTTAAATCGTTGAAAAACGAGCAACCGAACTCAAGACTCGACGTTTGGTTTTTGCAACATGACAACGCTCCTGCACATGGGGCTGGAAGATTTACAGACTATTTTCGTAAAGTTGGTTACCCTGACTTAGCGCCAAGTAACATTTGCGCTTTTTCCTCATGTTAAAAAACAATGAAAAAGATGCAAGTTTTCTAACGATGAAGAGCTTATAGGCGCATTTGAAGAGATATGCAGTAGCGTTCCAAATAACTTCCAGAGCGAAGTATTTAGTACATGGTTCGAACGTATGAGAACATAATTATATTAGTGCAAATGGGAATTATTTTTAAAACAAATAACAAGTTAAAAAGTACGACAAAATTTATATAGTGACCTACGTAGATAGGTCTTCTGTGCACCGACGTCAAATCATGTTTTGAACAATTTCAAATCCAAACAAAACAGTTAAATGACAAAACAAAAATAACGATAACATCGCAAAACAAATATTAAATAACACAATACTTGGAAGAGAAAAATATACGCTGTATGATTGATAATGAGAAATGAGTCGCTTACACTCTTTTGACTGACTGTATTAGCTACATTTCCATAATACGAGTATATGTTAGTGTGATATACCTTTTTTAAGACATAATAAATTGGTATATATATTTACAATGCAAAACTTAAACTAATTATTTACAGACAATTTTGGTATAAATCATGTCCACGTAGAATGGTGCCGAGAATAAAATATAAATAAGGGTTTCTAATATCCTCATAAATATAAAATAGAGTGTTATTGCTATAAATAAATCACAGTAACAACAAATCCTATTTTTAAATGCATCAAGCTATTGTTATTTTTATAGATGAAATATTATGCATATAATTACAGATCTCAGCAGTACATCAGGTCTGGTCACCACAGGCACCTGGACCCGTACTCCTTCAGTAACCCCGACAGGGTCAAGCGTCTCACCAAGTTCTTCGGCGATGAACCTCCTTTGATGCGACTGTTCCTGAAGAAATTGGGATATGAGGTAACAATTATACCAAAAACCATCCATTGCGTCTTTTGTAATGTACTATACTGTACTGTATCAGCCTATAAACCATCCACTGCTGAGCGAAGGTCTCTTCTCCATACTATATGGATAATGAGTCGCAGTTTAATCCACCAGGCTGCTCCACTACGGCTTGGTGGATAATTTCCCTATCATGAGTAACGATAGTTATCAGGTATTTATAATAACACTGGGACCGACGGCTTTACATGCTCTCCGAGGCACGGTGGGGAGACCCGCTAGGACACACACCCAGACCGGAAACAAATATTTGTACAAATACAAATATCTGTCCCGAGCGGGAATCGAACCCGCGACCGGCCGGTACGCGGTTTGAGGCGACTACTCGCACCACTACACGAGAACGGCCAGAACCCTGCTGCTGAAAAATCAGCAGCGCCAGACCACTATGAATTGTTTACCATTTGGTATCAATAGAGAAGTTGCATAAATTTTCTTTTACCACAAATTTATATTCATATGAAAGAATAGTACATTTAAAGTGTATTTATTTTTTTTAATTTAATATTCCAAAAAAATTTAAAATTTTTGAATGAAATAAAACGCAGGTGACATCATTATATCCGTTGAGGCTGTAGCCAATCGTAATCATACTATACTTTTATATAGGGATGGCGACCTGAGATCGATTTATCAAAGAATCGACATCTCGAGCCAAAAAGATCGATTTTCTAAATCATCAGAATCGATCCAGTGAATTGATATTTTAACCTCGATAATTAATTTACTGTCTACTACCTATAATAATAGTAAGCATTAATCGTCATCATCATCATCATCATCATTATATCAGCCAAGGGATGTCCACTGCAGAACGTAGGCCTCCCATGGTAAGCAGTAATAAAATAGAGAAATAAAAATAAAAGGAGATGCCATAATTTTGTGTCACGACTGCTGATTTTCACTGTATCCATTATTATTAAGTATAGGAATATACTTGTAAATCTATTTATAAGATTATAGTTCTTTACGCACCCCTTAGTTCTTCGAACCGGATTCTAACTAACTATTTTATGCATAAGTAAAAAATAACATAAAAAGCTTCCTACTATCCATGTTACTATCGGTATAAAAACAATTTTTTTTTTTTTAGAAATATGCTGCCTTGCTTGAAAAAGAAAAGGTTGGAGCCGCGGAACTGCCCTATGTAGGAGAAGACAAGCTGAGAGCCCTAGGCGTCCCTCTGGGACCTAGAATGAGGATCCTGAAAGAGGCTGGACTACACCAAGAACTACATCTATCTAGAGACGATCACAATACAACTACAACGACCTTAGCTATAGTGTAAATAAACTAGAAAGTAAGTTAAGAAAAATAATGTTTTATATTGAAAGCCTTATGTAAAATGTTCTATGACTCTTGTTTTTATTTTATACTTTGATAACAACCACTTTATTAATATAAACTTATATCATTAAATATTAATTTTATTTTACAAGAATCACTAATTACTATTTTTAATATAAAAAACAAAGAGAAATCATGCCATATATCATCTTGGGACTAATTTTGTGATTCGTGTTCAGCAAGGGTGAGTGTACCACTCTAATTAGCATTATTATTAGTGTCAATAACAGACTGCGAAAATAATAATATATTTTTGTTGAAAAAAACGCTTCAGACATTATTATTTATTAAATAAAGTTGTGTTAAAAATACTTCCACATGACAAAAAGTTAAAACCAAATCATAACAATTGTGTTGAATTAAAAAATAAAACACTATCAGAGGTTATTTATCCCGGTATAAATAAAATATTTATATTTTTATTATTGTTTAATTTCATACATATTTTATATAAATTAAATTACATAACCCGGCATGAATAAATACAATTTCTTATCTTTTTGTATTATTATTTTTTCAAAAATACACAAAATGCATGTATAAATAAATAAAAAATTGCTTAATAATTTTTTTTTTATAAACAAAATAAATAATTATTAAAATGTTCATGTATTGCATTTTTTAATTTAAATTTGTCGTTAAGTAAAATTGTAAAGTTGCAGAGATTAAAACTGACTGCTTTTTAGTTTTTGTTATTGTTTAAAAATTGTAAATATTTGATAATTCTCACATAAAGATAATGTTGTACTAAGTGTTAACTTAATTATCATAATAACATTAAAATACTTTGCTTTAAATATGTAATTATCATAAGTAAATATATTTTACACAGTGTTATCTTTTATTTATAGCAACAGAAGTATTTTAAACAAAACAAAGCTAGAAAAGAAGATAAATATGCATAAGTTTAAGATATAATTAATTTTTTTTTCTACAAATGTATTTTTACAATTATTTTAATGTACAAAATTTCATTTCATCAGTTATCTGTATAAATGTAAGTATAATATTGCAATGTAATTTTCTTTTTTTTTTTGTATTAATTTACAATTTGTTTTTTTTTTTCAAATTTCTCTTAATTCACAAATGTATGCCAAAGAAAATAATCGGCATGTGTTGAAACTGTAAATATTTAACTGTAAATAAATAGAAACGGAACAACGATGTTTTTATAGTAGGTACTTTTTTGTAAATAAATTTTTATATATGATATTATCTTTTATTTTCCGTTCAATCTCCATTCCCGGCTTTTTGTTGAGATAAAACCGTTCATTATAAAAACATAAATTTTGTGAGGGCAGACTTGATAATAAAAAGGTCGTCATCATTACGATGTGCAATCACTACTGAAGTGCAATTTTGTATCATTTTTTATACGTCTACTTTTAATACGAGTTCCAAAATAAATAAATAAAAACATCGTTATTTTCATACCAATATTAGGACACGGACTAAAATCAGAAATAAATTAAAAGTAAAAAACGACACGGGTAGGATGAGTAGGTTACAGTTGAGAACAGGGACAGCGTTACAGCTGGTGGGGCCTGCATATTTAAAACAGCTGAAACAAGGTTAACTACGCCCCTGAAATGAGTCGGTAAAAATATATATCTTCGAGAAAGAACCTGACGAAGGGAACCGGTTTGGAACATTGAACGATTGACCATACTTAAAGATTTTGTTATTATGAAACTAACATTTTTTGTGGAAATAGTAAAAGAACTGGTGGTGAAACCTGATCTCAAGTTATCATCATCATAAACAGAAAACAATTAAAGAGCAACAAGAACGTTACTTTTTTAAGAAATAGGTTGGATAGATGGATTGGCTTATATCTCTCTGACTACCCTAACGAAAAACTGCTATACTATACTATAGGAGTGTGCGATAATTCGTAAATACTCGATAATTTTTCATTCGATAATTATCTGATTCGATAATTTTGATTCGATAATTATCGATATATTTTCATTCGATAATTATCGAATGTTATCGGTATATCTGATTCGATATTTTTTTTTTCTTCCGAGACAGGCAAATTATCGATATTTTCATCCGATAATTATTGATAACTATTGCTAACTATCGATAAATTTCAGCCAATAATTGTCGATATCTTTTCATTCGATAATTATCGATGGCTATTGATTTGTTTCCATGAACATCCCTACTATCCTAATAAGCCTATACAAGTATAGTAAATCACCTAAGGTTGATCTCTTCTAGAACAAAACTTATATCATGCTTTCATTAAATGGACAGGCATCATCGTTGTCTTACAGTTTAATGTACTGCGAACTCTCATTTCTATCTACCTATCCACTAAATTATATTAAAAATTGTTTACGTATCCATTTTTCCTCTAGCAATTCTAAGAAACTCGAAATACAAATTCCCGCTAACTCAGTTATAAATATTATTTATCTATAAGACTAGTTTCGCTCGTGACTTTCTTTGAATAAACAATTTTAAAGTCATAAATAATTACATATTTATTTCTCTACAATTTTTTTTTTAATTTATTTATTTATTTAGGATCACCAGTATTTGTTAACAACATTACACAATAAACTTAATCTACGATACAGCTAAGTGTTACAATTTTTTAAGGTGAACACCACATGCAAAAAAAAAACATTCAAAATCAGATAATGAAAAGCAACAGTTAAAAAGTATACATAAGAAATTAAGATCTTAAGCATTAGTCGTCCATGTCTTGCACAATTCCCGTTTGAACTTGGTATATGAGTCAGAAAAGACGTCATTTATATTTTTTTTTAGAAAAACAACAAGGTGCGGTTTAATTTTAGCTATATATTATTGTAATGATAAATAGTTTATTACTTTTAATATTAATCAAAATAATTAAAGTGATCAGCATAAGAATGTTTCTATCCATAAAAATTTGAACATCAAGTTAAAATAAACGAATATCGGTCTTTTAAACTAGAAGTTTGTATTTTTAAGATATACCATTCGATTATGTTTTCTCTTTGACGGAACAAAGTTTAAAAATTCTCTTTTCCTTCATATTAAGAGTGTGATAAAGAATAGCTATGCTTATTAACTGGATTAAATGTAGCCAAACTCTAACAGAAAACGAGTAGCTGAAAAATTAAAATAGCTACTATATCTGAAATTCGTTGAGTAGAGGAGATAAAAATCTAAGAAATAACTCATTAGTAGCCAAATGTTTTTAAAATTCAAAATAATAAAAACAAACAAAACAAACTCAGATTCTCATATATAGGTATATAATATCGTTAATATTTATAAATATTTAATCTTTATGTATGATAATTGCCCCTAACTCCGGGTCACAGTAGCAAGATACGAGTACCGAATCATTTGTTTAAAGTGCGTCAAATAACGTTCGACCAGTGAGTGAACCGGTCAAGATGGGGACGAAATTTTTATTAATTTTCTTTGCCCTTTTCGGGTATGCGTTTTCTGAGATCGCACACTTTACAGACTGCAGTAACAGTGAGTATTGATTTATTGCTATTCGAATCTAAAATTACCGATTAAATTTATTTTCCTATCTCATTACTTTTTAAGTTTCTTACCGACTCTTCCAGAACAAGAACATTTCTTTCGAAAAAGATTCGTATTATTGTTTAAAAGTTATATTAGACTCAGTATTAGGATTTTAGATTTTTTATTTTGTAAAAAATAAGTCCTTTTTTTTATTTTGTAAATGTTTATTCCCGTTCTTTTTTGTATTCTCTGTTTGTTTTTTCATCTCGAGTTAAAATGCTAGTACTACTATACGTATGTAATTTGTGACTGCAGTTTTTGCAACTGTGATGCCAAAAGTAACTATGGTATTTTTTCAAATTTTAGTTATAAAATAAAATACGCCTTTACTCGTATCTATTACATTTTCTTAAAAATATATATTTTCTATTTTTAAATTATCTATATTTAAAATTGTTTTTTTTTTGCAATTGTTTTTGTCTGATATCTATACAAATAATAAATCTGTTAAAACCTCCGTTTTATTAATACACTATATGGGTGGTTCTCTGAAATTTGGTTAACTTCTGACCTCATTTTGAAAGTGATTTTTTTAGCTAATAATCAGTAAAGTTTTAATTCTATGTTGTGGGTATAACATCTACTTTGCTGCATCTAAAAGGGCCAGTCACTTTACTTCATATTTTAAGAGAAATTTTGATTTTTTTATAATTAATCAGAATTTTCAAAAAAAATTTCCATAATCAGATGAAAAGGCTAACCAATTTTCTTTTCTTGCTTCTCTGTGGTCACGCGGAGTTATGTCTTTTACACATTTCTGTTGTCCTTTTTCTTATATATCAGGCCAGGAACACAGGGTTATTTTTATTTTTATTCCAATCGCATTATTGTTTGTTTAGACTTTTTTTGCAATTTCCT
The DNA here is from genome assembly GCA_036937285.1 of Euphydryas editha. NCBI lineage: Eukaryota > Metazoa > Arthropoda > Insecta > Lepidoptera > Nymphalidae > Euphydryas > Euphydryas editha. The sequence continues at coordinate 1,462,166 of JAUPFZ010000017.1, read as the reverse complement.
CTTTAAACAATATTGTTTTCTTCCTAGGCGCCATATTTTACAACAAATATACTGGTATTATGTTTGAAACCATGCATCACACAGTATGTAGTACACTTTTACGACTAGGGCCTGATGGTCTAGGGACTGACGAAACGAAACAAAATCAAATATAACACATTATTTAGAATAAACATTAAAATCAATAGGTGGTCAAAATAACAAAGCAAATCAAACTCGAATTTACAATAAGTAATGAGATCAATTATTAATTAACTACCTTTGAAACGACTTACCTAGGGCCTGAGAGTTTGACTGGCACAGCAAGTGTTTCCGCAGTGAATTCGGCAACCACACTAATAACAAAATGGTTGCCCCGGCTTGGATTGTTTACAATTAATTTAATATGGATGCAATCGTATTGAGTGAGTTATGAAAAAGGTCTTATGGTTGGATGCCGCGTATTTTTGAGTTTCGTACATGACTAGGGCCTGATGTTTTTTATCGCTTACACTATTTGACTTGAAATAATGTGACTAAACATATTGTTATTATAAATTAAACAGTAATGACAAGGTTAGTAATGTAATAGTAAACGAGATTAAATAGAGTTAAATCAAATTATTCTTATAGAATTATAATTACATTGAAATGATTAGTAATTTTGGGAGATCTTACATGGCTAGGGCCTGATATTTCGAGTAAGAAGTGTCGATTTTTGGAAATAAAGAATATTATGATATATATCAAAATGGACTTTATATTACAGCTCAGCAGTTTCAAATATTGGATAAAATTGATATGAATATGTAAAAATTGTTGCTAACACCAAGTTAACCAAATTTTGGAGAACCACCCATATATCATCAAGAATAAATTTCAATAGCGCGTATTTTTTCGTATCAGCGCCATCTCTTATCGTGTTTTTCTTTGTTCACGTATCACGTAAAAAGTACAAAACCAATGTAAATAACTTTAATACATAAAAATTAGAAATAACTCACAGTATAATTTAGTTTTTGTTTCATTGTAATTAAATTTAAAAATAAATATTTAAGAAAATAGAAATAAATACCTACGCCGCCAACGCCATCTGGTCTAAGGAATCTTAAAAACTCACAAAACTTATTTTTGAGTTATTATTTTGTTAAACTTAAAAGTTTACTAAATATTTCGGATAGGAATAGAAGTCGTTTTAATATTTTAGATAAACATCATTTTCAATTAATATACTATTAAGTTAAATATTAATTATGTTAAATGTCACTAAATATAAAAACGATATTCTACAATTATACGATAGATGGCGCAGATAATTTTCTGAATCGCGCTGGTCAAAACTTCGGCCAAAAGAATTGACACTCGCCTCATTCGCCACACTCCTTCATTCACTCACTTTTGCATTTAATTAAATACTTTAGGGTACTACGGTCTTGATTGTTTGTTCGTTGTTAAAATTTAAAATATTTGGTCGTTATTTGTTTGTTGATTGTACAAAGTTGGATGGTTATAGCTATTTAAGTTGTAATCTATATATATAATTATATATATATATATATATATATAAAGTCGTGTTAGTTACACCGTTTATAACTCGAGAACGAGTGGAACGATTTTTATGATTTTTGTGTTTTTGGATTTGTCTTCGTCGGGAATAATACTTATTAAAATATGGTATTCATCAATGAGAAAATAATTAATAAAAAAACAGTTCAAATGTTTCATCCGTACTATCTATATATATATATATATATATATATATATATATATATATATATATATATATATATATATATATATATATATATATATATATATATATATATATATATATATAATAAATCTGTCACACAATCCGTCTATTATAAAATATTTTCCAGTATCGACGCAGGTGTAGGTGATTAAAAATATAAATGATTCATTTTTCAAATTTTAGTTAAAAACCCGTGCGAAGCCGGGGCGGGCCGCTAGTAATTTAATAAAAGTTTAACAGAGCCTTTTTAACGATCCTATATAGCCAGTGTTTTCTAAAATTCATAAGTTTTACAATCTTCAATCAATCTTAATTTTTTCCTTTAAAATGCACAAAGACATACAGACAAATTAAATTGTAGTAAACTATATACTTATGATTAAAAAAACTTTACCACTATGTCTGCCCCGCTGTTTCACCTACATTACTAACTTACTCTATATGTAGATTTACATTTATGAATAATGGTCCACTCTGTTATCTTACAAGTGTTATAAATGAAAAAAAAATTGAATGAATGGATGTTTGTTAGTCAACCACGACAAATAGACTGAATAGCTGCTTATAGGTTATGTATAAGTCTGGAACGATACAAGGCTACTTTTTGATTATACCAGAGATTCTTATTCTTAATGAAGTTCAGCGACCCCAAAGTGGATCTTAACGAAGGCCAGGCCAGGTCATGAGTGCGCCATTTATCTTTAATCTAAGCCAATTGCCGCCAGTTATCGATATTAAGGTACTACAAGTCTTTGATTGCCTCCTCTTTCCAATGGTATCTGGGTGCCCCGCGAGTCTACAACCGTTCTGTATACCCAGATACGCTTGTTTCACCGTACCATCCTCTTCCATCCTTTCAAAATGACCGAGCCAACGATTTCTGGGGGCTTTGGTCTCACCTATAAAGTTCCAGGTCCCTATTTTTTCTGTTCATCAACTTCAGTCTTCTCTTCTAGCTGACCCTAATATTTTCCATGGTCTGAAAGAGAAGTTTCTATAAGATATGCTTTAATATAAATAGTGTTTCGCTTATTTTGTTTATATTTTACTTAAAAAAAATATAATAAAATATACTGGGATAAACTTGATATGGATAGTTTAATTTATCGTAACTAATTATCTCATTTATTGCATGTTGTCTGTGTCTAAACGAATATTAATTACACTTAATTGTAAGTACATAGTTCATATGTACTTAAAACGATCTAACATGATATAATAAAACGTTTGTGAATAATTATTAAAAAGATTTTCTTTATTAATAAACCTACTTTTATAATTATTTTTTAAAATAAAATTTGAAATGTATCCATACATATTTTCGTATAAATTGGTTAATATATTGTTTCTAAAATATTACGAAATACTGTTTATATAAATAAATAAATATTTAAAATTCCATCTGATACCTTTAAATAATGATTAACTGATTATATTCAAATAATGGAACAAGTTTCAAAAGTTTAGTGCTAGACAGAGACAACAGAAAAAAAATAGTTTTTGTTTATTAAATTGAATTTATATGGAAAAAAAAAATCTTTTCTACTGTAGTCTCGTAGGTGTATACTAGGGTATAAAAGACTTAGGAGTCTCCCTTTACAACATTTCCCAACATTTTTAAGACGGAAAAACAATTTGTAAGTGTTACAGATTAAGGCATATTATTATTATTACAATTTCTGATATTATTATTACTGTTATCACAATTTGTAAAAATAAATAATAATATAAGAGTTGTATCCAAGTACGTAATACTAAAATATATTTGAAGAAATCTTACATTGAACTTTGATAATGCTGCCTCAAACGAGCTTATCAGCTAATGTACCAAATTGTACGCACCATCGTGGATGACCACATGTGGATGTTAACTATCTTACGCGCTAATTTACATGGTTAGTTATTTTTTCATTTTTTTTCTAAACTCAAAAGGTTAATTTTGTATGATTTTTTTGTTCTGTTTCTTTTAAATTTACAATCAATTTGCGTTAACCAATCGACTGACTCGATCGGTATAGTTACAACTTACAACACACTATCTTACGGAAGATTTTAAGATTTCAGCTTAAATAATTAGGTATATATTTTTTTGTTTCTGTTTCATATTTATACTTATACGAGTATATATACTTTATAATGTTACAATATTATACTATATTTCTTTTTTAAATTTTTTTTTTTAATGGCAGGGTGGCGGGCGAATGGCAGCCGTTACGCGTGTGCCATACGACTGCCTCGCCAGCTCCTCCCCCCACCTCCGCATTAGCGCTTCCTGCCCTATCCGACGCACCTGTAGGATCCTGTCCAACGTGGGGTTCTCATCAAGAGCCCTCCCGAGGTCCTGAAGAGACCTACTCATACCCGAGACGTATGAGTAGGTCTCGGCAAGAACCTCCGCCACGAGCTCCCACGGGGGGTCGCCGGCTAGAGCAGTAGCTGCAGGCCACGATGCCGTACGGTACCCCAGAATCACCCTCACCGCGATGGTCCTCTACGCAGAGTGCAGAATATTATGGTTACTGGTTGTTACGCAAACTGTAACAAATGTTTGTATGGGTCATACAGACGTTATCCGTCACCCCTGCCAAACGATTCTCATCCTTAGGGTTGTTTAGTGTGAAGCATTTATTAATTTATTTATTTGCAGGTGATGTGTGCGAGATTAATGAAGTTCGTATAACGCCCTGCAAGAAGCCAAACAATTGTGTGTTGAAGAAAGGAACAAATTCGAGTATCGTCTTCGACTTCACGCCGAGTGAGTTTTGATAATTATATTTAAGTAACAATTTTTAAAGAGTAGCTTTTGAGTTTCTTGCCGTTTATTCGTAGCAAAATCTACTTTTTGAACCCGGAGGTAGCTTCATATTAACATAATACATTATCGTGCAATGGCTATTCAAAAGTTTCTTTAAAGCCTACATGAATAAACTGAATTTTATTTTGATTTCCTTTGATTTTCCTGCTTAAAACCAAGAATGGAACATACTCTAAGAGCCTGGAAATCTTAAGCGAAATGTCGTGTATTCGAACCCATATTAGTGTAAAATTATTTATTAAGTAACTAAGGCAATGTCTCGAGAGAAATACTGAGACATGTAGATCCACCAAATGTGGGACCACGAACGAACAGCGTGGCGGACTAACCTGCAATCCGATATTAGAATAGGCCCAGCTGTAGTTCACTTACGGGTTGTTAAAGATATAACTTGTTCCTTAGATCATATCTTTTGATAAATAAGAGGATATTATATTTTTCCAGAATTTTCGAGTGATGCTATTACGACTGGTCTTTACTGGGACAGCGCGACTGGTGCGGTTCCTTTCTCAGACCTCGAAAACGCCGATGGGTGCAAGTTCACTTCATGTCCTTTGGAGTCAGGCAAGAAACAGGAGTTCGACTACAGTCTTTATTTATCCAAGAAATTACCCAATGTAAAAATCTACTTTTTTGATTTTTTCCTAAAATTATAATCAAATTTGATTTATTTTAAAGTATTATTTATTTTATTATTTATTTTAGCTTGGTCTGTATGTATGTATGTATATGTAACAGAATCCTCCAACGCAATTTTCAACTATTCCAAGAAGAATAAATTGATTAATATTTATTAATTAATTTTTTTATTAGACATCGGACGGGTGTTGTGACTGTTGCACTATCGGTCTATATTAAATCTCGTCGTCATGATCCCCAAGTATGCTAATTAGGTACGGTCTTAACATTCGTTTTGGTATTATAATGTGTGTATTTCCGGACCTCCGACACAATATTTCATCTATCTGAGGGCAGGGTATATAGAGGGCAGGGGGTTGTAGGATGATTCATATTTATCTATTTCCTACTTAATAATTATATTAATAACTAGCTGTGCCACGCGGTTTCACCCGCGTTAATTTGAGGGAAAAACGAACTTTGACAACAACCAGGACCGACGGCTTTACGTGCTCTACGAGGCATGATGGGGAGACCAACATCAGATACATACATTCAGACCGGAAACAAATATTTGTACAAATACAAATATTTGTCCCGAGCGGGAATCGAACCCACGACCGCCGGCGTGCGGCGTTAATGTGACTACTCACACCACTACACCAGAACGGTCGTATTAAAACAAAGTTATGAAATAATTGTATTGTTATCGGCCCTTGATCCCTGTGCAAATTTTCAATTTATTCTTCTTGGAATAGTTGAAAATTGCGTTGGAGGATTCTGTTACATATACATACATACATACAGACCAAGCTATTTAAAGCGTGTTTTAAAAAATGCTTATTTTAAATGTTATTTATTACTCCCGTTCTGTTAATTACGTGTTATAATAACGACGGCCGGCTGGTCGAGTGGTCAGGCAACTGGACACTTTACGCAGCGGTCGCAGGTTCGAATCCCGCCAGGTGCAGATAATTTGTATGACGAATATAGATGTCTACACCGGGTCATGGATGTGTATTTAATTTATGTATATATGTATTTATATAAATTTCTTAAAATTTATTTCCGTTCCTAGTACCTGTAACACAAGTTCTTACGAACTTAGCACGGGGCTAGGTTAACGTGGTGTGATTATTGGTTAATATTTATTTATAATAAACTTTCGATTCATTTGATCAATAGGCTTTATTAAAAAAACAATTTACAAAATCGGATCAATGGATCTCGCAGTGAAACCAACTCTACTTTCTATATAAATGTAGATATATATATCTTATTTATATATATTATATGGTTTGTATTTATGTTCTGTTTATCATTGTGTACAGTTTAATTAAATTTTCAGGGTAAATACCCGATCAAATGGACGATATCGACCAGCGACGGTAAAGAGTGCTGTTTCAAGACCAACATCGAACTGAGAAGATAATCTCGTATCAATGTGATTGTGACGTATACAAATAAACGATTTAATATAACATTTTTTTTATTTTATAATTTTTGATACAACAAAATATTTGATCCATTTCGTTATTTGTATCGTATTGGCTTGAAAGTTACCTTCGTCAACACGCGTTGGCACAGTGGTTACAGCAACGGCTGATGCGCTAGCGGTCGCGGGTTCGATCCCCGCACATGGCAGATATTTGTATAGATCCTACAGATGTTTGTCACGGTCTGAGCGTTTGTGCTTGGGTATTGTGTGTATGCGGACCCCCAACACAGGAATCACATCCTACTGGAGGCCGTTGAGTGTGAGACGTTTATTTTATTTTTTTTATTCGTCAGACGCGTTTTTACGGAACAAAATATAAATAATATAAATAAATAAATATGTTTAACACACACACAAGGTCGTCTGTTTCTAAGGTAGGCAACTTGATGTCTGTGTTTTAGGTAACAGCCGACTGATATACATATTTTTTTAAATAAATATACCTATATTTAAATAATACATATGTATATAAATAAACATATATTACACCCAGACTCGGGGCGGGAATCGAACCCACAACCCTTGGAGCAGAAAACAGAGTCACTGCAAACTGCGCCATCGGGTCAGTCAAACAAAAAATACAATGAGAGTCATAAATTATGTGCTCCTTTATTAAAGGGGACGGCGAAGTGCCCAATATAAAAGCCAATATTTAAAAAATAGATAAAAAATGAAACTTAGAGAAAAATATTGTAAAAAATAACAAACGTACAAAAATATCTAATTAGAACACGAGCTGAGTAAACAAATTTCAAGATTAAAATAAAAAAAGAGAAATCAAACTTTACACAACACTTTGTGCGGTTAGGAAATAAATCAATTAAATGATATTTAATATTATTTCACAAATTATGTTTTTTTGATGTCACGGGTTCGATTCCTGCTCGTGGCAAATATTTTTATTTACACAAATATCTACTATTAATTAAATATATAAACCTCGGAGGGCACGTAAAGCCGTCGGTACAGATTTTTATCATAGACACTTGATAGTGATCGTAACTGATGATAGGGAATTTATCCACCAACCGGCAGTGGAGCAGCATGGTGAATTACGCTTCGCTCCTTCTCCTATAAAGAAGAGGTCTTTTCCCAGCAGTGGGACGATGAATCAGCCTGTATGATTCAATTCAGATACTTAAAATACTCCGCATTCTTTCAGTCTGCATCTGTTGACTTTATTAGAACTTTCGCACCACTATACCAAAACGATTGTCATAAATACGAAAAAAAAAATTAAACACATTGCGAACAATACCGCAGGCAACTATCAAACATCATATCTGTAATGACTAAGTCAATGGCTGTTTTATTTTGCCATCTGGTGGAATGACATTTAACAGAGATCAGGGCAAACTGTTATCAGTATAATAACTATATTCTAGGTACGAATAACAAGCTCCGTTTAACTGTGTTACGAATCGCACTTAGCGACCCTCTCATTTACCAATAGAATCCTAAGGAGAATGGATGCTAGATTAGTATTATTTTTTGGTTTTTTCATTTTCGTCCATTCGGAATATGTTAATAGAAAATCATGTAAGGATGGTAAGTTTTTTTAATATTTTTTCTTGCAATAAAATTTAACGTAACGTAACGTACTTAGTCTGTCTCTAGATGACATCTTATAGCCTTGAGAGTTGAGACACATGTGTATGGGGTGTATAGGTTATTTGGGTACTTGACTACCATACCAGAAAAAAAGTTGATTAAAACGACAAAACAGTGCTTTATTACAGACATCGTCCAAATTAAAACTTAACAACAATCTCCTCATTAGTGATAAAACCAGTTTTTTTAGCTTTATATCGTAAGCATAAGTAATCGTAAGCATAAATTTGACGGCCGGCTGGTCGAGTGGTCAGGCAACTGGCACTTTACGCAGCGGTCGCGGGTTCGAATCCCGCCAGGTGCAGATAATTAATAATTTGTATGACGAATATAGATGTCTACACCGGGTCATGGATGTGTATTTATGTATAAATGTATTTATATAAATCTATTAAATTTATTTCCGTTCCTAGTACCCGTAACACAAGTTCTTACGAACTTAGCACGGGGCTAGGTTAACGTGGTGTGATTGTTGGTTGATATTTATATTTATATATTTATATATTGTAATGGGATTTCCATTTGTCATCCCTGATTTGAACTCTAAACTACTGTGATATATTTACGATGTTGTCAATATTTTCAGTGAATCCCACAAAATGTAGCATACACAGTGTCAAGTTGGATCCCTGCCCGGACGGCCCTGTGTTCTGTTTACTGAGACGAAACAAGCCCTATTCCTTGGCATTTGATTTCACACCACGTAAGAATTTGTTTACTTAAATAAATCATTTCTAACCGAAACTGATACTTACTTTAGGTGCTCTCTGAGGCATGGTGGGGAGACACAAAAGCACATACACCCAGACCGGAAACAAATATACAAATATTTCAACAAATACAAATATCTGCCCCGAGCGGAAATCGAACCCGCAACTGCTGGTATTAAGGCGACTACACGCACCAGTTCACCAGAACGATTGTCTTTATAATTAAGAATTAATTTAAATAGTCCAAAAATATCTATAACATTCACATAGAAATATTAATAAAACTAAATAATATTAATTCCCTTTTAAATCAATCCCTTCATTATATATGTAGGTACATATAATATTTGAAGCGACGACAACGATAAAAATTTAATTTAAAAATGCCCTTCGATCACAAAAACATTATTTCGTGCAGGTTTCGAAGCGAGTAAGTTAATGTTGTCTATCTTCAGTGACAACAAGAATTCAACATTATTCGACACCATGGTAACGCCCCCCGTCGACGCTTGTCAATATTTGTCATGTCCTCTTGAAGACAACGTGAGACAAGTCATTGAAATCGATTTTGTTTATGAAAAAAAGCATTATGTAAGTAATAGTTGTGTAACGCGGTTTTATCGATGAAAATAAATAATATAGGATAAAACTATAAATTAATTTTAAATAAAAATAACAATATTATACTTATTATAATAAAAACTTATGGTAAATATTTTTATAAAAATCAGCCTCAAAATCGGTGGTGGCGCGATACCAAATAATTATCAAACTTATTTACAAATAATTATGGTATAAATCGTTCCGTCAGGAACAGTGAGAAGAACGTTGGTAGCATGATTCTCTTGCTTTTCAGCTCTTGCCAAAAAAATAATTAAATATATTGTGTAAGGTATTTTAACGATTTTCTTTATTTTCAGGGTAAGTTTCCGTTGCAAGTAAAACTTTGGAACGATAAAGACGAAACTGAAGCCTGCTGCTTTACTTTAAACATCAATATATTGAAATAAATTGCCTCCATGTATTTCAATTTCTTTTATACTTAGCGATAACATTTAGTTTATTTATTACAAATAGCTTTTTCACAAGTATTAGATGTAAGTTTTAAGTAACTCAATTTTGGAATATTGATTCTATTATTGGACGTTAACAATTTACTATTGTTGTATTATATAATTAATTATATTTATTATTAGCAAATTAAGATTTTATCTCAGAATAAATGTTTTCGATTATAGAAACTGACTTAAAAATAAAATAGTTCTCTCACGCTTAATGGTGGAGTTCTTTTTTTACACTACTCAGAAGAAAAAAAGTGACCATTCCGGTGTAGTGGTGAGAAAAGTCGTCTTAACGCCAGCGGTAGCTGTTTGGATTCCCGCTGGCCGAAGATATTTGTATATGTATAAATATTTGCTTCTGGTCTATGATCGATCGGTCTATGATAGATCTCCCTTCCATGCCTCGGGGAGCACGTAAAGCCATCGGACCCGGTTGTTATCATAAAACCAACAACACATTGACATGTGTTTCAAAAAAAAATCTTTTACGGATTTCTTAAAAACTAAGTAAATATGAACATCTACAATCTACATGATTCAAACACAGAGCCAAATTGGCATGTGACATAACATCTGCCTAAAGATCAAATATATTCACATAGTACTAAGACACAACACATTCCTTTTATGATCGGTTAATTTTAAATTTAATGAAGTTTCATTTCGTTACTGTAATAATATACTTTTTACGATAGTCGAGGTAACTGAAATTGCGTTATAATGAACCCGAGGCAGTCAAACTACCTCCTTTATTACCTAGGCACTATTTACAAGTCTATCCCTGTGGTCTAACTGCATATAAGAACAACGGCACTTGCAAATCACTATAGAACTTTCAAACTGTCTATATATCTTTATAATCAACTCTTTCCGATCAGATTTGAACTTTTTTTTTTATTTACTTGAGGAAGGCTACTGTTTTATTATGGCGGTCATTTATTTATTTAAATTGGCTTACCAACTAAATACAACATATTTCAATAGTTTACAGTTATTAATAATATCATTAAAAATATGTATTTAAATTATAGGTATGCACAGCATTATTTTTTGTTCTATACTAACTAAAGAAAAAGTAAATAAGTATTGGTTTATTTAATTAGATACTGAACACTTCAAACATTTTTCTCCTTAAAGTACCCAGACTTTCGTAAAAGATATCGATGTCACAATTTTCGTAATGTTCATTGTAGCACATCATCATATAGCAAAGACGTGAGTTTAAGCTATAGTTTCTTTTTTTAGTCATATTATTATATATTGTGTAAAATTCAAGTATCTAACTATTACGGTTGCAAAGGTATGTCCTGTGACAGATGTATGAACGATGAGACGACGTTGACAGACGGATGTACATCATTCTTACCAATTGGGTTACGTTGAAATTCTTTCTGAACTAAACCCTTAAAATAAATACCTCTGATACTTTTTGACAATCAGTTTTTTTGTTTTTTTTGTTTTAAGATTACTTGATTCTTGTTAGAATTGCTTATTTATCGTACAATAATCGAACCACTTAGAAGATAAAGCTTATTGATTATAATTAATTATAATTATTTGTTGTTGTTCTAATTAATTTCCGTTCGTTGACCGAGAGAGAAGAATAGTCCTGACCTCTTTCTTGCTCAAGTGGCGATTAAGGCTATTGCAGTGCGAACAACACCAATCAAGACGGTAATAGGCAACAGCATCACCATAAACTGCCATAACACACTGCGCATGCCAACCCTGCAAAGCGTGGCGACTATTGGTATACCACCCAGAGATAATGGAAGAGGCCTACGTTCAGCAGTGGACATCGACGGCTGATGTGGTGGTGCTGGATATTAATCAATAATTTATGAATTCAAACCTGGAGTAAAGTCTGTTGTTAGAATTTAGTTAATGATCAACGATTTTGTAATTTTAAATATATCTTGGGAACAAACGATGTAAAAAAATTAGTTTATATACTTCTTGACGAAGCCAAAACAAGCCAATCGACAATCGACAATCTCTATCTATCAACAATATTGAGACAATAAACGTCGTCGCGACTCGAAATTTCTTAGAATAATATTTATTTATTTACGCTTTATTGTACACCAAAACATACAAACAATACTACAGACATTTAAGAAAATTTCATATTTCATAGTACAAGAAGCGGTCTTATGGCGAGTTAGCCATTTCTTACAGACAACTCGAATAGTATAAGATATTATACATTAGGTTGAATTTTTCGAAAGTGCAAGTAATTACTCTCAAACGGGTCTTATCGCAGTCGCTCCAATTGATAACACGGCTTTGAACCCACGACCGCTCCCTCGACGTAAAAACAATAATATAATTCTCAAGCTTTCTACAAATACACTTAAGACCTGCGCACATTAAAGCCAACGTAACCATTTGTTGACACGCTATCAAAGATATATGGCTAAAAAAACTAATTATACATATTTATTTCTTCAAGTTTTATAAATACCTGTCAGTCTGTTTATTTTAACTCGCATCATTGCTAATGTACTAAGTATAGGTTAAAAAACCAGCCCGAAAATACTAGAGCATATTCTGAGGTAATATTTAGTCTTTATTTCATCAATATCACTTATCTCTGTAAAAAGTTATAGTAATTTGACTTTAGAATGACGGATAGAGCGAAAAGTAGGTAAGTTAATAGATTTAAATTTGATCCGAAACACAGTAATAAAATTGTATAAAACAATGTTTTACTCTTACAATAATAATAACTAAATAATAATACTCAATAAAAAAAACAGTTCGAAGTTCCACACTATTATAATAGTTGGCGCTGATGGCGCTTTTTGAATCGTGGTTAAGTCCTTCAATCGAAGCCGCGGCCACAGCTAGTCTAACAATATAATTCAATATATAATATCTTTTTTTTCTGTTTAGATCAGCTTTTTTTTACGCAAAGAGAGGAAAATAAAGATTACTACCTAATCCGAGCTCCACGAGGACGACGTATCGGATAAAAGCCAGTTATCAATAAATTATATGCAAAACTGTTATATTTGTTGTTGTCATATTAGATTTGGACAAAGTAATAAAAAAAACTTACAAAGAATAGATCTAACATTTTTGTTGTTGAACTTTCATGTACATAGGGCCTTAGGTAAGCTGCAAAACCGGGACCTACAGGCTAGCCCGGAATGCGGGTTGAACGAACCCGGCTGCCCTAGGTGGACCTAGGATCTAATGCTTTCACATTTAAACAGTTAACTACAATTTCCGTTCACAATGTTTTTTGGTATTAGTCTAGTTCACAAATTCTAATTCAACTATTACAAGTGTGTCATTTTTTACTTTAATTTGTCCAATACGAAAAAAAGTTGTAATAAACAAACACAACTGGATAAAATTAGAATATGTATGAATAATACTAATATTATAAATAGGAAATATTGTTACAATGGGTGGATGTTTGTTACCATTATGCTAAAACTACTGAATCATTTACTATGAAACATGGTATGTAGATATTTGAAGAAATTCTAATCTAAAGTTCCTTCAGGACTTATCCTTACGAACAGACGACAGTGTGTGTATGTCAAACATATTTATATTTATATTTTAAATTAGTCAAGTGTGAGTAGCTTGACATGCGGTGGGTTTCTTATCACGGTACTGTATATTTACCTTACAGTTTAAGATAACAGTTTAGCTTCTATAAATAATAGGACAATTTTTAGATTACGACATCAGCATGTTAAAAAAAACGAACAAATTCACATTTATAATATTTATACTTACTTGACCGTGCGGTAACCGGCAGAAAAGAATAATCCAGACCTTTTTCTTACCGAGGTGTCGTAAAAGACGACTAAGGCCATAGTGGTGCGAACAACTATATACCAGCCAGAATCGTAGTAGGCAGCAGCGTCACCATATCCTGCCAAAGCACACTGCACTCACCAACCCCTTGCCAAACGTGGCGAGTATTGACAACCCAAGGTGATGGGGAGGCCTTACATTACATCAGCAAGCGGAATCAATCAGATACACTTAAAATTGCGTTACAGTATATTTACAATCATAGAATTTATGTCCAGAAAAATATTGATTACCAACTTTGACACTAACAGTAACAAATGCAGAATAAGCAAGAGAAGGAATAGTAAAATTATTATTTAAAGTTTCCGACTTCGAAAAGTACATGTTAACTTTATCCAAGATCTCTCTCTCTCTCTCTCTCTCTCTCTCTCTCTCTCTCTCTCGGTCGTTTGCTTCATTGCTGAAGGTCGTGTCCACTTTGATCCAGGGTCTGGGTCACGATCTCTGTGAACTCTCTCCAGTCCGTCCTGTCCTCTGCTTTCCTCAGGACTGCGGTCACTTGGAGACCAGTGAGGTTGGTAACTTGATCCGACCAACGTGTGGGGCAGCGGCCACTTGGTCGTTTCCCCTCTACTTTGCCAAGCACCATCAGCTTGTCTAGGCTGTCAGGTTGCCTTCGCGCTATTTATCCAAGATATTGACATATATATAATAAAATCAAGTTTATATTAAAAACGTCCTGATTATCAAAATTATATTATTCAAGACAAGATTATATAAAATAACAAAGATGTCTGGGGATAATAGCACTGGTTTTCATGCCGGATATATGATTGAGTTAATTTGGAAATATACGTATATATACAGTATTTTTAAAAGAGTAACTGTTGAGAGAGACTATAAATAATAATTAAAGAATATTATATACATTATAAAATGGCACTAAAAATTGCTTTTAAAGCCTTCTTGAATAAGGATATTATTTTTATTTTGAGTATTACGATAAACGAATTGAGGGAATTCCGTTATATGTATGTATATACACAGAGGAAAACAAACCGGTCACAAATTCACACTTACGTGACTAAACACGGAACTGAAAGCCTAGTTTTATATGGAAATGATTGTTTTAATTATTATTTAGAAAATGTTCGACATTATCGATATTATTATTTGACGACGGCTTGACAGGCCGTAAATTAACGTAGTGGGCTAAGCTCCAAGACTTTTTGTGTTAAAGTGGAACGTTACAAATTGTCACAGTATAATATAACCAAGGAATTTATATCATAACTGGAACGCTCAATTAATAAAATTGTATATTCAAAAATGCACTTTGAAATATTTGACATAAGGTTGACATTGGCTTAGATGTAAAGTGAAAAATCGTTCCGAGCATTTCGTTGAGAACCGGTGTTTTGTCTCTTTCTTACGAGAGTTGCCTTGAATCCATGGTAGAAAGAGATGCAATCCCGGCTTAAGGAACGGTTTTGGAGTGCATGTGAGCATTCCAGTTTGTATATAAATTCCTTGAATATAACATTTTACAATAATGACATAAGTTGCGTCTTGATATTGCCTTCCTAAAATTATAGTGAGCGCACCCGATCGCACTTGACGACTTTTTATCATTACCAACAACTGTGATATACACTGTGATATATGTGACTTAGTAAAGCCGTACAATCAATTCATTTTTGTATAAAAGATCAATAAATTAATCAATAAACTCGCAAAGATAAATTTTAACCCTTGTCTAATTCTAATTTAATTTATCGATATTGAATATTAATGAACAAGGAAATAAATTATCTATCAATATACGGAAATTATTAAAATATTATCTTTTTTTATTTTTTACATAAAAATTATAGGTTTCGAAAAACTACAAAAAATGAGTAACGATCGTTACCAGGTGTCTATGATAACAACCGGGACCGACGGCTTTACGTGGTCTCCGAGGCACGGTGAGAAGATCCGCATAGACATACATTCAGACCGGAAACCAATATTTGCACAAATATCTGCTCCGAGCGGTAATCAAACGCGCGACCGCCGGCGTTAAGGCGACTACTTGCACCACTACACCCGAACGTCCTGAATAACGTAACTTTCCTATAGTGAAATAATCATTTAAATCAGATCAAATAAATCCTCTGTATATGTTAAAATAAATATCATACTCCAAAAAATAAAGTCTGCAATAAACTGGAAACATAATACCTCACATTGAATAACTTGTCATTTCTATTGAAGTTCAATACTCGTATCACTGTCGCCTTCAAAATAACTCTCACCGACTAAGATTACGACTACAATATTAAGTGTCACTTACGAGCGAAGCTTCCGATGCAGAACGACATTCGCTTCCAATGATCTAGGAAAGGAAAGATAGGGAAGATGTATAACATCCTATGGCTTGATTATGTAATTCGTTTTACATATTACACAATTAAGTTTTGCTGTTATTAACAATGACATAATCTTTAATAAGATTGAATAAATGTAATCGCTTCACACTCACACCTTTCACGGCTTGTTATTGGGGTCCGGATACACACTTAACATAAACTAAAATGCCCAGACCACGGCAAACAAGAGCGAGTATCGAACACGCAATCGCTAGCGAATCAGCCAGCTGCTGTGATCACTGCGCAAACTTGTCGTTCAAAATTATAAAGCTCACCTAAATTTCAGTTCTCATTTTTTTAATTTTATTTTGTTTTTATTTTCTGTAATTTGACTATAATTGGACTGAACTAAATCAGTCTGTAAACGTCGTACTGCTGGGCAAGCACCTCATATCAATATAGGAAAAGGCTTAAAACTTAATTTACCACGCAGGGAATTATTTCCCTTTACTCTCTACGATGCACGGTGGTGAGACCCACAAGAAGATACACTATTCCCTTGTTAATCCTTCCAAAACCCTAATCTTAAAAAAGCCCTTTATCGAATATGGATATATGTCCAATGTATATATACCTAAATACATTGGATATATATGTTTTTTTTTTTGTCGCAGGGGAATCCATTTACGGATGATATCCAGGATGCCCGGGTCGGCAGTCCTAGACCTATGTCGGACTCAGCACTTTGGGAGTGCAATACCGTACTAAACCCCTGCGGGAGCCTTCAGCCGCTTTAATTGGAGGGTCCCGGATCTGCAAGCAACAGGAGTCCTCCAGCTACAGGCTGGCCTCGGCGAAAAGACCAGACTTCTCCTCCATGGGGACTGTCCGGATCAACCTTTGAACAATCCCGATGACGCCGTGTCTAACAGGACCGGGTTCCCATCCCGGCCCAACACGGGCACAGGGGCGTTACTGGAGGCGCATTAAGTAGCGCCTCCTACGCACCCCCATAACATATATGTATTGGATAGAACAAAATTAATAAAATTGTAACTATGGTAAGACGATTTTAACTGTAACTTTATTATACTTTGAAAAATAAAGAGACAAATAAATAAAAGTTCGCGTTAATGTCAACTTATCACATAAAATGTAGGCTTATTGCTGTAAAACATTTTCCACCAGACAAACTTGGGATGTTTAGGAGAAAAGGTTTAAGGGTGAGCAATAATTGTCTTTTTTTCCAATATTTTATCTTTTCTTGACCTTACTGACCATGATATATGAAAACACGTCTAAATCATTGTAACATTTGGTGTGTAATATACGTAATTGCTGTCATAATTTATAATTCTAGACAATAAGAGACTTAAAGTCGTGTACCGTTTGAGAATTTGACCGATTCTTATCCGAATATGTTTTGACCAAGGTTTCGTAAACTGGAATCTAATATAGTTTCTGTATGAATTTGGATGAGTCACACAATCAGTAGGCAGATCTAGAAATGGTGACAAAGGCCGTCTAGAACAACTGCCTGTAATAGGAATGGATTCTATTCAAATACTTGATATTGGCCTCTTTAAATATTATATAAGACGAATATCAATAAAACATTAGTAATATAAATATTAAAAATATTTAAATTAATTTTATTTGAGTTTATTTTAAATGAATCAAATAAAAAATTTAAGAGAATAGGTGGGTCAATGTAATTAGGACGACGCGAATCCTCCGTTGAGTCACTTTCCTTTATTCTTGTGGTTCCTTTTATAAAAACGAAAATACTTAAGAATTTTTAATTGGAAACGATTTGTGACGCTAAATATTCCCAATATAATTATTATTCTATTATGTTTTCGGAAATATCCTGCTCATGTCATTGGAAAGCTAAAAGGCTGTTACTTAGATAAGAGTACAGTGCTATGAATAAATTTTATTTCGAATTATTTATTTTGAATGTTTTGAAATTATAAATTAAGTTGAAACGGATTATAGTAAGGTACAACTAATACTAGTTGTAGAGTACTCAATATCTAATTAGTTCACCGTCCAGCTGTCTATACCATATTCTGTCTCGACAGTTTGTACATTGTTTGTCATATTATACTTATTGATTTATTTCTATGTTTAAATATATTATCATAATCATATTAAAAGTGTAATAAGTCAAATGTACAAAACATTAAAGATATTTTTAAAAAATTATTTGGATAGAACACTGTAATCGATACTGAATTTAATTTTCTTAATTTTGTCTGTCAGTCTGTCTGTTTGTATCTGGGCCGCGAATCACTCCAAAACTATACAATAAATTTAAATTAAACTAGATAACTTTTATTTTGAAATACGGTACGGTTCCAATGGGATATGAAAGTCAAAATAAAATAAATAAATAAAATATGTGACGAATTAAAATTAGGATGTGTTAGGCCTATATACAAAAAAGGAATACACATTGACTATTCCAACTACCGTCCAATTACACTACTTTCATCAGTAGATAAAATAGTAGAAAAATATATTTGCAACCTAATTGATAATTTCTATAGAAAACAAAACGTAATTACCCATAATCAATACGGTTTTCAAAAAGGGAAAGGGGCACCTGACCTGTTATCAAAATTCAGTGACGAAGTAAATAAACATATAAACAAAAAAAAGATAGTATTTGCTCTATTCATTGACTTCTCTCGTGCATTTGATACATTAAACCATAGACAATTATTAAATAAGTTAGAAAATTGTGGAGTACGTGGTCCGATGCTTAGGTGGTGTGAAAACTACCAAAAAAACCGTATTTATAAGGTAAAAATTAACGATACATATAGCAAGCCGATACCAGTAACTGAAGGCACAGCTCAAGGCTCGGTCATAGGGCCGTTGCATTTTTTAACCTACGTTAACGATATGTGTAAGTGCTTGAAGCACAGTACTTGCTTTCAATTTGCCGATGATACATGTATTTTAATAGCTGACGATGATCCAATCAAAGCCAACGTATTGTTGCAGGATGACTTTAACAATCTTAACAAATGGTGCCATGATGCCGGCCTAGTAATAAACACTAAAAAGACCAAGTTATTAATTATCAAATCACCGCATCTTATGAGAATAAATAAAGCACGTATTGTGGCCCATGAACATCCCTGCTTACATACTCAAAACAATAGAGATTGTAAATGCCCCAATATTGAGATTGTCAATAGACACACTTATCTGGGTCTAGTAATAGATAACAAATTTAACTGGAGCTATCATATTGATAATATTTGTAACAAATTAAGACAATTCTTAGCAAATATCACAATACTAAAAGACCGCATTCCATTCAAAGTTAAATTAATGCTATATAATTCGCTAGCTGAATCTTACATACAATACGGACTTACTAGTTACGGCAGAACATACAAAACGTACTTAAATGAAATTTATAAACTCCAATTAAGAATTTAAAAAAAAATTGTGTCAAAAAATAATTATATCCAATTTCACGATGACCCATTGGGACTATTTAACCACTGCAAAACTTTACCCGTACATTTGAAATTAAATTATATGTTACTAAAAGAAAACTTTTTTAATAAAACATTACAGCACGAAATTGAACATCGTTTGTACACGCGGTCAGTTGCACGGAACCGACTCCAGACGATAAGCGCCTCAAATGTGTATGGCGAACGAACGACCAGCTACCTGATTCCACGTTTAATAAACGATCTACCCACCGATTTACGCGACAGTATCAAACCATATAATATTAAAAACAAATTAAAGAACCACTTCTTTAGTACCTACCTTAAAGATAACAGATAAACACTTGATGCGCTTGCCTAGTTTTGTCTCTAAATAAATTTTTAACTAACCTACTTAATAATCCAATTTTATTGTTGCAAAACTGTAAATTATATAAAAAATGTAAATTATATGCAAAATTGTAAACCTCAGTGGTTTTTAATGCATATATAAATTAAGATTACTGTACCATCATTTGTAAAGTAAAGTAAATAAATGTACTTTGTAATAATTTAGTAATGCGTTGTCCGACTTCATTATTCCTTTTTTTGTTATTTTTTTGTTAGAAAGAACATAATTTTATATATTATCGGGAAAGATGACAGATCTTACTCTCTAAACATGAATCAGTGGAGTTTCACTAATTTTATGTGACTATTTACTTTTTATTAATCTGAGAATCGTACCACGCAAAATTTGTGACTATTCAATGTATGAATATGTGAATATTACCGCACCGGTTACCGCAAGGTGAACCACAGAGAATATTACCGCACCGCACCGCAGACACGAATAGTCCCGACCTCTTTCTTGCCGAGATGTTGTAAAAGACGACAAAGGCCATAGTGGTGCGAACAACTGTACACCGACTAGAATGGTGATGGGTAGCAGCGTCATCAGTCGTCATCCTGCCACAACACACTTCGCTCGCCAACGCGCCTGCCAAACGTGGCGAGTATCGGCAAATCCTGATCATAATTATGACGAGACCTACGTTTAGCAGTGGACATACAACGGCTGATGTGATGATGAATTTTTTTCATTCTACCCTCAAATATTTAAATACATTTACATTATATATCATCAATAATCAAATATTTAAATACATTATATATTATTATACATTTTATTTTAATAAAGCTGTGAGATATCAAATTTTGTACATTAAAAATATTTAGGAAATTTTCCTATAAATCATTCTATGAGTATAATCGATACTAAAGTCGAACCTTTTTTTTTTTGAAAAATACGAATTCGAAATCAATTTAGCATGATTTGAGTCCATACTACGAGCTAGGACACTGGATAGTTTTTTCCCGAAATTCAGTGCGATTTCCTTAAGAGACGGAATGAATATCAAAATGTTTAATTATGAACGAAGTCGCGGGTCCAGGAAGATACATATGCAAAAACTGGTTCTATAAACATACTGTATATAAACTGCAAACGATTTTACAATTGCCTAAAAATAAATTTAAGGCTTAAATTAAAAAGTCTTTAATAGGCAAAATATTATTACTCTGTAATAGAACTAATAGATTATTTAAATAACAAAGATTGTGTGGGTTTAGTGGTACTGTTTTTCATGCAGTGCTGTATTTCTGATTCTTTTCATCAGAATCTACATTCCGAATCCGGTGGTAGCTTCACATTAACTATAATTAATTAATTAAAAATATATACTTTGTATAATGAAGATTCAAAAGTGCTTTTGATTTTGTAGCATGTTCATTATAGCATTAAGAACCTTTATTTCCGATAGACAAAGAAGTCTATCTGTATATTGGAATTATCACTATCTTACCAGTAAAAGAAAAGGTAAAATTGCATAAGGTGATGGAATCTACGACTTTCTTCACGTCGATGCTCTACCAACATTATTTGACAAAGATTAACATTACGAGTATTTCAACTCTAAATATAGAATTATGTAATAAAGTGTTAATAAGCTTATTAAATAATTTTGTTAATTGTTTTATATAATTCCTAAACCAATGATAAAAACCTTCTTACCTTAATAACTGCTAAGCGTAAAAATTGGACGTTAACATTATTAAATAGTATGAGACTGTTTTACTCTTGAGTTAAAGTGTATTTTTTTAAATCTCCCTCCTCCCTTTCCCTCTCTCAGATTTTAAAATCCTTTTAGCTTAATGATTTAGATTTATGAAAACGGTTATATTATTAAGCGTTTGAAATCAACTTGGAAACTGTCAGTAATTTCAAAATTTATATTTGTTCCAACAAACTTCATCTTTCGTATACACAATATAGTTATAAATTAATAATGAAATGCATACAATACAACTATATGAATCATTCAAAAACCGCTAAAATTATTACTCAGGTATGATTTCGAGTAAAAAATTTAAATGCTAATGAACTCGAAAAAAAAATCATTACAAACGTAATGAAATACTTCTTGCATTTTGACGACTCACATCTGACCTTTCAAAAGGACACTAGTAACATATGCACAGTTGTATATGGTACTTGGGTTTATATGGAGTTCACATCTTTAATGAAATACCATTACTTGTGTAATGGAACTGAACTTAACAATGTTTCACAGGATAAAGATAAATAGTTCGAGTAGTAATTTTGTTTACTATAGATCAGTGTTTCCCAACCTTTTTTAGGCCATGCCCCACCTTAACATTTCTAAATTTTTTATGCCCCCATGCTAGGGGTGTTCATCGGAAAAAATTATTCGATAACTTTATTATCGATAATTATCGTATTGAGTTATCGATACTTATCGGCACAATTTTCGGACGACGAAAAAAAAAAAAAAATCTATCGATAATTATCGGATCACACAAAAATATCGATAATTATCGGACCGGAAAAAATTATCGATAATTATCGGATCGCAAAACATTATCAATAATTATCGAATGAAAAGTTATCGATAATTATCGAATGAACAATTATCGATAATTATCGAATCAAAAGTATCGAATAACACTTATCGATAATTATCGATAATTATCGAATGAAAAATTATCGAATACTTACGAATTATCGATAATTATCGCACACCCCTACCCCATGCATAATTTTTAACCTTCAAAATTGTTAAAGTCGTGTCGAGTCAATTTTTAAATTGCCCCCCTTAACTATCAAATTGCCCCCCAGTGAGGCGTAGGCCCCACGTTGGGAAACACTGCTATAGATAGAATGATGACGCAAATTCCATACACATTTATCTATCTCTATTAACTAAAATCACATGAAGCGGCCTTGATACGACTAAGGATAGAAGGCACATTAAAAAGTTAATAAGTATATTAATAGTAAACTTAATTTATTTTAATGAAAACATTTTTTTTAAAATACCAATGCCTTGAGCTAAATTAAATACATATTTAATAATTTCTTAAAAGTTACCGACAAAAGTAATTATTAACATTTTAATACTTTCTTTTTATTAAACTTTATCTTGCAAGATCTCGAAAATTTAAAAAGTTCAAGATCTCACGAGAGAGGACTAAAGTTAAAGAATTTCTAGAATGTAAGTGTAAAGTTTTTATTCATTGTGAGATCGACGGCGCTTCATTATCTATCTAATTATTTACATATTCCGTCTTTCATTAAATAATTCGAAATTAATCAAAAACCAGTTTAATGTTTATTGATAACGGTAATTATCGTTTATTTATCGTTGTTCACAATCATTTCGACGATTAAAAATAAATTAAGCTAAACGTTGAAGTTCGTGTCACAGTTTAATTTAATGAGTGGTTTAAACTTAATAACATAAACTTAATAATGAAAGCAGCAATTTAAATGTCAGCGCGTTCTAGAAGGCCAAGGTAAGCAGGTACAAAACGAACTACTTATCTTATACTTTTATAAGATAAAGCAATCTAACGATTAAGATATTAAAATACTATAAATATGAACAATTAATAACTATTAAATTATATTCTTTTGATAAATTAAGTTTTGTATCACTTTCACTAGATGGCGTTAGTAGGCTTTTAGATAGCTATTTCAGTACCTATATATTTAGTTGTTATAATGGAACTTGTGTTATTAAAAAGTAGAATAGGAAATTGAGGATTTTAATTTTCATATTTAATATATATATTGGTACGGCTTTAAAATTGATTTTGCAAAGACAAATCTTTCGCGTGCTAAATTCCTGATAAAGTAATTACTTTCGCCCATGAACAATTACTGCTTTAGAAGAAAGTATAAAAATACCTATAAGCTTAAAATAATCAGAAATTTAAAACTAGCGCGCGCTATGGAGCTTTGATGATTGACCAGTTCAAGAAAAATATCTATCAAATACAAATAAATGTGTACAGGTTTGTTTTTAAGATGACCGTTCTGGTGTAATGGTGCTAGTAGTCGCCTCAAAGCCGGCCGTCGTGGGTTCGATTCCAGTTCAGGGCAGATATTTGTACTTGTTATATTTGTCTGGTCTGGGTTTATGTCCTTGTGGGTTTCCCCACCGTGCCTCGGAGAGTACATAAAGCCCTCGGTCCTGGTTGTCATCATGAATACGAGTGACATGAATATGAGTTTTAAGCAAAGTCTGTTACGTCATTTTATCTCTAAATCTATTTGTTGTACGTTATAAATATTCAGTGGCGTAAACAGTCATCGCATATTCATGCCACTGAAACGTAGCTGGAACTAACACTGATTAAAATAATATTCGCTCCAGTTTCATTGTTAAAAGAGCACAAAAGATTCAGAAAACGAATATTCGCAAGAATAACTTTAAAAAACGAATGCTAATTCTTTTGAGATTTAAATTTTTAAAATTACGCAGAATGAATGGATTGAAATATTACACAGAATGGAATGGATGGAATTATTATTACTTAATAATTTATCAACTTTTTTCACCAGTTGATTTTTGTGATTCTATTATTAGGTTAGGTTTAGTTGCAATATTAGTATGTCATAATTTAAGTGTCACAGTAGAATTGTATATCCATTAAGTATATTTATAATTAAAAAAAATGTAAGTATGTATATTATTTGTACTGTAGGTAAGTATCATCTAGCGCCATGTTGAGTTTATAAAATATACACAATACACTATTGAGTTGTAGGCTTAATGCTAAAAGCAATCTCTACTAGCCAACCTTAGGACGTACAAGAGCGGACGTTTGTAGGTGTGCAAAATAAAAAATCTCAACTGCAAAAAAAAATCATATTAAAAAAATGGGCTTCACTCGAGAACCTTTCTGCTCTATTGGCCGTCAGTTCTACGAGCTATGTGCCCTGGCCACTGCCACTTCAAATCTGTTGGGCTATGTCGGTAACCTTCGTTCGTTTGCGGATCTCATCATTTCTGATTCGATCTCGCAGAGAAATATCAAGCATAGCCCTCTCTATTACACACTGTGCTACTTCGCATCGCATCGTATCGTAGTCGTATTTTCGTATCGTAGTCCACTGCTGGACATAGGCCTCCCCAAGCTCGCACCAAATATCCCGGTTTTCCGCAATCGTATTTGCATAAGTCGTCGGTTCAGCGGGCTGGAGGAGTCCTCATACTTCATTTGTCGATACGCGGTCTCCACTCCAGGACACGTCTGCTCCAGCGGCCATCGGTCCTGCGACATACGTGACCAGCCCACTGCCACTTCAACTTGCTGATTCTACGAGCTATGCCTATTACTTTGGTTATCTCGCAAATAATCTCATTTCTGATTTTATCTTTGAGAGAGACTCCAAGCATAGCCCGTTCCATAGCACGTTGAGTGACTTTAAATTACGCAGAACGCACTGCTGGAAGACTTTTGTCTTTAGGCATTGCGGAATCATCGAATCGAAGACTTAATAAAGCCTACCAAATGCCGCCCAGCCCAACTGAATCCTCCTATCGGCTTCCTTCTCAAAGTTTTTTCGGCCAAGTTGGATTGTGTGGCCTCGGTAGACATAATCCTGTACAACTTCGAGAAGGGTACCATCAACAGATATCGGTCTCGGTATGATATGTTTATTGAACATAACTTTCGTCTTGTCTAAATTCATACCGAGACCGACTAGTCGTGATAACTAATTTAGGTCGCCAACTTCGAGAGTAAATTTTCCAACCCATATCGGGGTGAGCACGACATGGACATTCGACATGATTTTTGTTGGAAAACTCCATCGAGGTCACTAAGCATAATTAAAATTTAACTGATTAATGTTTAGAGAATAATCTTAAACAAACACACTTACGCCGAGTTGCACGAAACAAATTTTAAATTTAAGTTTAATAAACTAATTTAATCACAAGAATCATGATTATCTGTTGCACGAAAACTACATCTGATTAAGTTAACAAAAAAATTTAGTTTAATTAAAGACCTATCTAACGGATGATTAATTCCAACAGCTTTAAATTAATCATGAGATCAACTTATTTTAAGATTAATTGCAACTTAACTAACCGAAAGTTAGCGACGGTTTCGTGCAACTCGCCGTTAGTGGTCTGTTATACATAACATACACTTGTAGCAGTAGTAAACAGATTAATATTCTCGAGTCGGATTTCTCTCGAGCGACAGGTAAACAATCAAAGTTCACGCATTCACCGCCCCGGGCTCAGTTCATCTGTCTTCGCGGTCGCTTTATCAATCCAACTTACACTCATTGGATAGAAAGTTTCAAATGTAATGAAATGATTCTTTAAGATTGATTTGTTATAGAAATTAATGATAAGTTATTTAGAAAACGTTGTAAAATTTTATTTTTTACTTTTATTTTTTTGCTCTCTCTCTCTCTCTCTCTCTCTCTCTCTCTCTCTCTAATATTTTAATTCGATAAATTTATATTTACGTTACGACGTAACTTTGTGATTTTGTTGTGAGTTCTTTACGACTTAGCCAGGATAGTAGGTACCTTCGACACTCATTGTCAGAGATCAGCGTGAAAATCGTCTCAATGATATTGTCTCTACAAGCTGATACTCGCGCCTACGTCTAGATTGCTTATTACAATACACATCTCTGAACACGTAGTGTTTATAAAAATCGATTGTTCTTTAAACTTCGATAACTTTATATTCAATGATAGTAGTCAAGTGTCAAGAAATAAAAGTTGGAAGATTTAATTGAAATTACGGAGGGGAGAGGTATGAAGCAAACTCATCGATGTTTATAATTATACATCGATGAGCAAATTCTGACCGCTCTCAGTAAGCTCTTAATTTATATGCTAAGAATAATCGAAAACTGTCAGAAAGTTTATGTTCACACCCGCCACTTAAACTCCATCCAGAACCACTCTCACGAATGGACGTATTATAAGTGTGAATAATTTTAACGATGCATTAACGATTTCTTTTTTAAAAATATACAGACAGCCAATACTTTTATAAAATATTAAATATGTTAATAATATTGCATACTTTGACAGGAACTATCAAACGTAGTATAACTAAAGAAAAAACGATAAAATTATAACGCCAATTTTCCGACTTCGGAAAGTAAACGTTTCCTTTATGGGATAAGGTTTTATCGATTTTACAATAATTGTCAATTAATAAATTTAAAGTTTATATATAAAAAGTATTTAATACCCAAAGCATGATACTCTGTACAAATCTATACAAATGACAAAGAAGTGTGGTTTTAATGGCGATGACTTTCATGCAGGGCATCAATGATCTTAGAAGAAAAATCTTTTCTTCTAAGATCATTGCAGGGCATACATAACTGGTTTGTAACTTGTATATTAGCGTTATTTGGTAGCTTCTAGATATAAACAAAATTTATATTAAAGAAAACTTAAGAAACTACATTAATATAACTGTTTCTTTCTGTAACGTAGCGACTCACTAAGAACCTTTTATCTAAGGTGGTACAAAAATTGTATTTGGGACAAAAATCTTTATCTATCGAATTGGCGTTCGTATGTCAATTGTTTACTAAGAAATTTATTAAAATTATTGTATTTTCTCTTACACATGAAAGCGCAAATAACAAAAAAATAATTATTGTTTATGGCAATTTAATGTTTTCAAATTACAATGTAATTATCGATTTCCAATGACTTTACACGTAATGTGGCAACAGATTACTCGTGACAATTGACAATTGAACAATATGATAGACTACCATCATCATAACTATTATACTTACTCTCATGTTTAAATCAAGCTAAAGTTAAATTTATATTTACACCTTTCTTAAAAAAATATTATATATTCTAAGAAAGAGCTAAATTTTCACATGATAATTAATATAATTGCTGTAGAATTGTAATACAATCCAAATAGTACCTATGTATTTCTATTTTTCTATTTTAATGTTTAACTATTTACTATTTATATTTACATATTTATGTTTTTGTTAACATTATGAAAAAATAGATAAAAATGTAAAACTTATATAATTTATAACTAACTCTGCATTAATAAACAATTCATGTAAAAACATAATAATAAAAAAATATGTATAATAAAATAAGTTTTAGTGCAAAAGCACTAAAACTCATTACTGTGTAAATACCTATAATTAAGAGTAATGTTTATTTTTTGTTACACAAAAGTTTTTATAATAATTTTATAGATTTTAGTAAAAAGTGGTAAATAGAGACAGTGTTTTATCTAGTATTTCGTGTTATTGTTATTTCTTCTTTTTTTTTGTCGATATTTTTGCTGCCTTGTTTTAGTTTTGTAAGACTTTTTTGTTTGTTTTACTGTAAGCCTGGAAACAACCCATTGCTGAGCGAAAATTTCTATATTGAGAAGAGGTCTCAATATAGAAGAAGAGTTGAAGCTTAATCAACCACACTGCTCCACTGCGGGTTGGCGGATAATTTCCCTACCATGTACCCGTAACGATCGTTATCAGGAGTCCATGATAACAACCAGGACCTACATGCTCTCCGAGGTACGGCCCCACCGTACACCAAGGATATACACCCAGACCAGAAGCAAATATTTGTACAAATACAAATATCTGTCCTGAGCGGGAATCGAACCCGTGACCGTCGGCGTCGGCGCGCGGCGTTGAGGCGACTCCTCGCTCCACTACACCAGAACGGTCGTCGTTTTGTTTGTTTTGGTGAGCATCAAATTTATTTATGTATTTTATTTATAAAATAAAAAAATATTTACACTTAACACTTGGAATTAAGAATCAAAAAACGTGACTACACCCATATTAGACATGTCATAGATAAAATTATGCTCGTCACGATCTGCTCGCTAGAATCGCATTAGAAGCGGTTCATTTCTCTTTCGCGTACTTTTGTTTTCTCTCCTTTTCAAATTATAATTACTTCTCTTTTCTGACTAACACTAGAATTACGTGCATTTTCACGTTTGTTACTTGCTTATGCGTTGTTAGTCTTTTCAGTATTGGTTTAAGCCAAGGAATTTATATACAAACTGGAATGTGCACGTGCACTCAAAAAACGTTCCTAAGAGAGGGATTGCATCTCTTTCTATCATAGATTCAAGGCAACCCGTAAGAACGAGACAAAATAACAGTAGTCAACGAAATGCTCGGAACGATTCTTTCACTTTACATGTTGGAAACAAATGTCAACCTTATGTTTGTTATTTCAAGGTGCATATTTGAATATACAATTTTATTTGAATGAGCGTTCCAGTTATGATATAAATTCCTTGGCTTAAGCCACGGCTTAAGCTTACAACTGTCATTATTGCCAAAGACTTGTACGAAAAAGTTACATAATTATTATATTTATGATCCGCTGTAAAAATGACGAACACAAAATGATAAATATTATAATGATATTAAAATAAAATTACGCATTAAATATTTGTTATAATTACGTACTAGCATACAAAGTTATACCAATTGAATACATTTTGTTTTATTTGTGGAAATCAATTTGATAACTGTTGGTTATGTTAAATAATAATAAAAGTCGCTTATTTATATTTAAAAAAAATACAAAGCCCATCACATCGAAGTCTTACACCTCTATGCCATACTCGGTGTGGCAACACAGATATACTTCTTCTTTTGGAGTGGCCAATAAATTACAAAATAGAAAGAGAGAAGAAAAGCACTTATTTTAAATATCTTAAACTTGAGCAATTATAGGAAGAAACAATGCACCACTTACCTTTACGTCAACATATTCCATGGTCAAAATTCCCGTTTTCGTCCGTAAAAGTCCGTCTTAAATTACTTCCAACTATCGATCGCCTAGCTAGACTGTCTAGGCCAGTGATTCCCAAAGTGGTCTATATCGACCCCTAGGGGTCTATGACAACCTGCAAGGGGTGTACGTCAGCGAAAAAAATTTGGGGGTCCATGAAATGAAAATGGGGGTCCACGGTAGTGGATCTCAATACATACACTGATAGTACCTATTTAGTTACGTCATACCTAGTGGAAAGGGGGTTCAGCGCTGTTAACAATCTCCTAACGAAAAAAACGAAACAGACTGGACATCATTAACCGAGGAGATTTAAGATTAACCCTTACAAAATTGACGCCAAATGTTGATAATTTATTATTAAAGCATCAGGTTCATCCTTCTCACTAAAAATATTGACTTATTGCTTATGTTATTTTATTTATAGTTTATTTTATGTTTATTTGATGTTACGTATATTTAACATAACAGATACAAAATTTTATTTTGAGTAGTTTTAATTTAAATTCAATTAATAAATGTATAAATTAACATGTGCTTTTACTTTAAGTTTTTAACACTAAACTTCACTACAGTTAGAAATTTACAGGAAATCAATATCAGGTAAGTAGGGGGTCTACCCAACACGGAAAAACATGGTAAGGGGTCTACGACACAAAAAAGTTTGGGGAACTCTGGTCTAGGCGATCTTGCATCAAAACGATAATTGAAGTTCCTAAACATAACACATAACATATGTAAATATATGTATTTATGTATGTGTATGCTTATATTAAATTACTATTTTTTATATGTGACTTAGTTTAAATGACAGTAATAAGGTAAAGTCGCCAAATTCCGTCCCCAAGCTTAATTTCGTCCCCATTGGTATATCTTTTTCTAAATAATACCATTTAGTTTTAATATGTCAAATCTAAAGTTGGTTAAGTCAGTCAGCCATTGTGAAAGTTTGACTGTGAAACGTTGCTCCTGGCGCAAGATATTTAAAAAAAGAAAAAACTGTACAAGGTGAGTTTTTAATTAAAATACTATGAGTACTGTTTAAATATGGATTTATTTGAGTTATTGTAATGAAATGTTTGACAAAATTTGTTCCTATTTCTTAGATTTAAATTGATTGAAATTTTATTAAGGCTATGACATGTACTTTTGGTTTAATGGATGATATCCACAAACTTGACAAATTCTTAATATCGTCCCCTCACATGAGCCTAATATCGCCCCCGGGACGGTATTTAGGTCACTGCATTATTTGTCGTTAGGCGTACTTTTTTGACTGTTTTATGTTTAATTTTTTTAGTTTTAGATGCCGAGGAGAAAGCTATGGGATTCTGAAGCAATGAAAAAAGCCGTTGAAGCTGTCCGAACTAAATTCATATTTCCCTTTAAAACTTTTTATGCCCAAGAAGTAGAAAATTGGTTAACAAATCACCCAGGGTGGATTGTTACTCACTAACAACTTGGATAAATATTTGGGAATGCATAAGATGCAAAAATATGTAAAATTGATACAGCTGTAAATGGCTTCCGAAAAACAGAAATATTCCCACTCAATGAAAACATTTTCATAGACTCGTCAAATGCTCCTCTTTCAACCAGTTCAAGCAGCACAACATCTATTGTAAATGATTCCTCCGTTACTTTGAAACCCACAAGGTCTAGACCAAGAACACAAACGGCATTATCTATCTATATTAATATTATAAGGCTGAAGAGTTTGTTTGTTTGAACGCGCTAATCTCAGGAACTACTGATTTGAATTGAAAAATTCTTTTTTGTGTTGGATAGCCCATTTACCGAGGAAGGCTATATAACATCACGCTATGATCAATAGGGGCTGAGTAATAATAAGAAATGTTACAGAAACGAAAAAAAAAATCTTTTTTGAGAGTTTCCGTTGCGTCCTTTATTATTTCTCTTCTCGAGACATTTTTTAACTATAGTTCCACTTTTAAAGTAAATATAACATCACTGTTTTACTGAGAATTTTCGAAAATTAAATAAAACTCAATAATACGTTGAACGACCCAGCACTAACGCTTGAGACCACTCGATGCTAACGCTCCAACCAGGCACCTACTCTTAGAGTAATTGTTTAAAAATTTTTAAGTACGTTTTTCCCCTCAAATTAACGCGGGTGAAACCGCGGGGCACAGCTAGTT
This sequence comes from Euphydryas editha, assembly GCA_036937285.1. Lineage (NCBI taxonomy): Eukaryota > Metazoa > Arthropoda > Insecta > Lepidoptera > Nymphalidae > Euphydryas > Euphydryas editha. The sequence continues at coordinate 1,430,226 of JAUPFZ010000017.1, read as the reverse complement.
TAAAATATTTATTTATTCGCCAATATTTAAGTTTACGTACTGATTATTGTGATCTCAATATCGTCCCCGGGACGTAATTAGGCGCCTAAAAAAATATTCTCAGAATTTCTAGTTTTTTGTTAAAGCCATTTTTGTAGAAAAAGTAACGCAGTTAAGAAGTTTTTGACTGTTCAAAATAATAAATAAATGTTTCAACTTAACTCTGATGTTTTATTTATTACTTCACTTGGTATATTATCTTAAAAATTTGGTTTTTACAAAAAGGGGACGTTATTTGGCGACTTTACCTTACTTTATGCATCAACTGCTTTCTGTCTAGAGAAATCCTATACTCATGGTTGCTTGTAAGAAATCGCTCTGTGATAAGGCCGTCATTGCACATTTTCTGTAAATAAAAATTTCTTTCAAATTTATTATTCAATAAGGTGTGTAATAAAGTATTAAATAAAAAAAAATAAAAAAAATAACACCGATTTTCTTATAAAAATCATTTAGCATACATTGTCAATATAAAACGCAGCCATTTTCTTATAAATAATTACTATTTTCTTGAATAGATGTTAATATTGTCAATGTGTGTGTCAAAGTGTTAAAATGTTAAAATAAATTCCTGGACTATCAAATTTTAATCTATGGCCTAGAATACGTAATTTTATTTTATTTACAGGTACATGTAGGCCTTGGTTGTGTCTGAAATAATACGTCCGGAAATTTGCTTGTATCCAATTCAAAATTGACCGAGACTAAAACGACAATGTTTCAAAATTCAAACCAACATGGTTGTGAACAACAGTACCTAGCGTGACGACGTTTTAGCTGCCTTTGGAGTTAAGGGTCAAGGTTGAAGAAACCTGTTAATCACTACATATTATAAAACAAAGTCCTCCGCCACTTTTGTCTGTCTGTCTGTTCGCGATAAACTCAGAAGCTACTGCACGGGTTTTCATGCGATTTTCACCAATAGATAGAGTTATTCATGTAAAATACGTAATGTTATAGATGTCTTCGTTTAAAACGAATGCTGAAGACTTATGAAATTCTAAAGATAGTTTTGAGTATCTCAGGTAGAATTTTTTTTTTTTAATGTTAGTTGGATAGGCAAACTGGCAGACTTGCCACCTGAGGTAAGTGGTCGACGTCGCCCATGAACATAAACTAGTTTACCTGGAACTAGCCCAGCCAACTCATTTATGTGTTGCCTATCCTGAGACATATGATGTTAAGTTTCGGTGCCAGTAATTACACTGCCTGTCTTGCCCTTCTCTCCGAAACACAGTAAAGCTGTTTCACGGGAGAAACAAGCAAGATGGTTGTACCCATGCAGCCGGGAGCGCAGCACAGCGCATCCCTCCCACCGGTAAAAGTTTATGTATTATGTTTGTCAATCAAAATAATAACCTATTTTTACTAAACTTTATCTTTATTTTTTAATCTTATCATACAATAAAATTGTCTAATTTATTTTATTAAAATACTTTTATTACAATTATCATTATAATCATTTTATATTTATCTTGATAATTAAATATTATTGTATCGATATGATTGGTTATTTTCGTTTAATTTTTATGAACTTGAAATGTAGCTCTGGATTTTTGTATGAAATAAACAAATGTTTAAATAAATTAATCTATTAATAATCGCTTTAGATAGTTATGTTAACTTTAAAATTGTTTAAATGAACTGAATATACAAACAACTTACTCATAACTTTTGATGAATGTAGAAATAATCGGTGTAATAAATATCGTTTCATTTTAAAATAATTTATATTATTTTCATATAAAATCGTTAATTTGTTTTAAAATAAGTAATGTTTTAGTAATGTTTGAGTATTATTCTTACATAACGTTATTGAAATCGTGTGATAAATATCAATCAATAAAATTATGCAAGTAGATATCCGTATATCTATATTTTATAGCCACAGGCTTTAATATGTAATAAAATGGAGCCTTACAATTCTAATCACACTCTATTATGATTGGAATCTTAACTTTCACGATTGGAAATGAAACAACGTCAATTGAGTTCAAATGATTAACGACAAATAGTTAAATTAGAAATGCAAAAAAGACAACTTTATATCCGGATATTGTATTTATAAAGTTTAAATTTTCGAAAGAATACATACACACATATATATATATATATATATATATATATATATATATATATATATATATATATAAGCCTCCTATTGTTATATAAATATATATAGATAGTAAGTAAGCGACGATTCCAATTAAACAAAACCTTTTTGTCATGTGTAAAAAAAATAATCAAAATGGTTCTTATTTCGACAGCTGTTTGTGCTATATTTAAAAAAAAATAATAATTGCAAATGTTCGATTATTATTAACCCATTCATTGCCACTTATATTTTGTAAAATTTCTAATTTATAGGTACCTCTCTGTTTTATTATTAATTAGTACAATAAAAAATATACATAATAATGTGTTTATTAATTAAAATAACAGTAAATAGAATAATAAACCATTAAAAAGGTAACAAAATTAATAAAAAATACTACCGATTTTAGTAAATTTCCTAATAAAGAGTGTGATATCCCTGAACGCAACTGGTGCATTGGTGACATGACGTAGTAATCTCGATCAACTCAAATGGTGCGTTGGTGGCAATGAATGGGTTAATTAAGTGTAATGCTCCTAAAAATACCACAAAAACTCAAACATAACAGCTGCCTTCGAGTTAAAAATAAGCCTGGTAAAAAACCAAGAGGAAATTTTTAAAAGTTTTTTATACATTGTTGTTTTTATATAAAGTCGAATAAAAAATATGATCAAAACCAGCATTGGATTATAAAATATTATTATGATACAATAGTTGGACGTGTCTGTATAGGAGAGTCACCTGTCGTCGGACCCTACCACAACCGGTACCTGCGCAGCGGCCTATGCTTTTAAAAAAAGCCATACCCTTCCCGAAACACATTATACCATGGCGGATTAGCATCGAATTTCAAATAAGTACAGTAATGACAAAAATTAATACTTATAAAATTATAATTTACAAATTAAAATAATATAACTATATTTATAATTTTTTGTAACTATAATAGTTATACGAAAGAGAATTGTCATTTAATGTTTTTAAAATACATGAAAGTAAAACCACTCTATACAAAGGCTAAGTATAATGTAATGGCATAAAAAATGTAGTTTATAATAATAGTCCAAGAATAACGTATTTTGTAACGGCTTAATACGAAAGTGAGATTAACGTATATAAAAAGCGACGCAAAAAATTATTCATTGATGTTGTTTGATCTTTTTATTTAGCTGTAAATACTATGAGTTCAAGATTTAGTAAAATATTATACACTTTACAAATTAATTTTAATTTATGTGCTTCTTATAGATTAAGAAAGGAATTTAGGGAGTAGTTTAAAAACGAATTCTTTATAAATTCTGTTGAAAATATAAAAGAATAAAAGCTATCCATTATATTATTTGCATCTAAAATATTTATTATGCTTCATGGAAATTTTAATTAAATGAAATAAAACAAATTTACATAATATTTGTATAATATGTTTACCCGCTGCGATATTTATGCAAAAATCTCCCATACAAAATTTCTTCCGGATATCAATTTTCAAAAAATCCTTCTTAATTGAGTGTGCTAGCCAAATTTCATGTAGGTATACAGCTTTAAGTTTATTGACAATAAAGAATCAGTTGGTCAGGTTTTTTATATATAAAAAATATTTGTACATTTAGAATTAAAGAATTAATAAACAGTGATATAATAAATTATACAAAATAAATAATTTAATAATAGTTTTTACCGACAGTACAAGACTAGATTACAGACCACTCCGCAAACTCGACAAAGCGGCAAGCGCTAGTATCGCCTCAATCGCCGTTCAAGAAGGACGTTATTACTACTGCGAAATTATTTCATAACTCTTTACGTAAACACGTATCGATGTTATTGAACAATAATATTACATACTAGGAATCTGTGAAGTGTACAACCGGTGTGCAAGTGTTTATTGGTGTCAAAATATCAGTGATTGAAAGTTTTTTCGAGATTTTGATTAAAAAATCACGATTAAAACTTTTAACGGAACCTATCTTGTCGGATTAACGTTTCTATTGGTTAATAGGTGAGTAGATTTTCAATGGTGTTTTAAATTTACATCAAGTTTTTAACGGTACTATGTTTAAAATTAGTTGCATTCCGTTAATTTGAACGACAGGTTAGCCGATTTCGTACCGGTTAAACGTCATGTAGGTACGATTAGAATCAAAGATTACAATTCCCTTCAAATTCCATACACTTTGCAATAGGTATATGGTTAAAATTTCGAACAAATCACGTCCACGTCAGCTATATCGAAAAGAAAATATCTCAAGGTCGTCTACTTTTATGACACGAATATAATACCTACATATTTTCATTAAGTTACAACGTGTAATGATTTACAAATAATAAGCAATATATTAAAATTTGACATCATTGAGAACATATATTTTAATAGATTTAATAAAATAAATTCTTAACTGCTATTTTTATGTTACCCATATTTCTATTACCTACCACTATTACGCGTATTTGTCGTAGATCATACATCTAAGATTGTACCATTCCCTTTAAACGCGATGAAAATTATATATTCGACATGAAAAATTAAAGTCGGCAAGCTTGAGTAATAACATACCCTGATAAATCGATTACAACCAGTAATATCACTAATGTATTTTTATTAATTACATACGCACTCTATCTTTGAATAAATCCTGACAAGTTTCGAACTTCTTAGAACAGAGCATTTTAGAAGTAGGTATCATCAAAATCTCTCTGGAGTTCAGAGCTCTGGCTCTGTGCTGCTAATAGGGTTGCCAGATTCAAGCATCTCATTTCCGGGACAATTCGAGGATTACGAATTCGGTTGGTTGAAAAATATACAAAATTGATAATATTTTTTGTAAATCGCTTTAGTAGTAATATTTCGCAAACATTCTATTAAATATATCTTAAAACGACCTACATTATTCACTGTATGAGTAATATACGTCTAGGTAGGTGAGTTATTTTTACAGTGTATTTTTTAAATTATTTTAAAACGCAAAACTTCAATCAGAAACTGAACACACTTTCTCGCTTGTGCTTATTTATTAAATAAAGCTTTGGTAAAAATCAAATGAAACATTTGAACTGATTTTTTTATTAATTATTTTTTCATTGATAAATATCGTATTTTAATAAGTATTATTCCCGACGAAGACAAATACAAAAACACAAAAATCATAAAAATCGGTCCAAACGTTCTCGAGTTATAAACGGTGTAACTAACACGACTTTCTTTATATATATAGATTACAACTTAAATAGCTATAACCATCAAACTTTGTACAATCAACAAACAAATAACGACCAAATATTTTAACAACAAACAAACAATCAAGACCGAAGTACCCTAAGGTATTAAATGCAAAAAAGAAAAACGTTTTTTTTTAATACGGGCGAGGGTCATTCTTTTGGCCGAAGTTTTGGACAGCGCGATTCAAAAAATTATATTACGTATTCTGCGCCATCTATCGTATAATGGTATGTGCATGTCATACCTACGCGTAACATGATAAAATAAAACTAATGGTACCGATAAAACTAGTGGTTTTCGAAATCCGGGACAATCAACTATAATTCCTGGACACGGGACAAGACACGTAATTCCGGGACAATCCCGGATTTCCCGGCCATCTGGCAACCCTAGCTGCTAACCATACAGTTCATTCATGCAAGACTTCATTTGCGTGGGTTGTGCTTCACAAACAAAATACCGTGTAAATATTGCCTTACCATGCCTTTATTATACAACGAATGAATGAAATACCTGAGTCACTGTTTGATATTTTAATTAAATTAATGTGTATAACAGACAAATTTGAGATAAAACTTATATAATTAACGACATTTCTAATTTTTTAAATTAATTCTGTGAATATCAATAATTACTAACCAGTATTTAAATAAATGTAAACCAGTATATAAATTAATAATTTAGTTTGTCATTTGAATAACATTATGTTATTTGTATAAAATTTAAAGTATTTTGTTGAACTAAGTATATATTGATTAATTATTACTTCGCGCTAAATTTTGATACTTTTCATCAAATGGAAATTAAAAATGACTATTCCATTGCGGATAGCGTATTGTTTTGAAGCAAGTCATCTTTTTCAAAAATAAATTATTTAATGCAAATATTATTTTTCGAATTCCCTTACAAGTTTTTTAAGATTAATTATTAACTCTCAAACTTAATACTTACTAAAAATATGAATAAAAATACAGTACGATTACCTATAGGGTATCTATAAAATACGCAGTATATTTCTTTAAATTATAATTTTAAAGCGAAATGCTAGTTACATGTTTTATATAAAATTTGTCAAATTCGAAATGCATCTGCATTGACGCTTGTTACAACACTTCAACAAATTTTATTTCATAACATTATCTTATATATAAAATTCTCGTGTCACGGGGTTCGAACTTGAACTCCTCCGAATCGGCTCGACCGATTCTCATGAAATTTTGTGAGCATATTGACTAGGTCTGAGAATCGGCCAACATCTATTTTTCATACCCCTAAGTAATAAGGGTTGTTCACCCTTAAAATTATTTTTTTAATTTTTGGACGAAATTTTTTGTTTTTATTTTTTTATAATGTGGCATTAAAAAATACATACAACCCAAAATTTTTACTCTTTTATCACCAACCCCTATTTTTTTATAGCCATTTTTCCAATCAATGACTTAAAAAATATTTATATGGCAAAACAACGTTTGCCGGGTCAGCTAGTTTCATATAATATCTACTGGTAATATATTATTATTATATGTACATATTTTTGTTACAGTTAGGACCTTAAATTATTTGTTTAAAGATCAGGGGACTCCTCCGAGACCATGGACGCTGTAAAGGGTCCGAAACGTCAGGAAATAATTTAATTGAAAAATCGTTAAACTGTAAAGTTTTTTAAAACAAATAAACGCGATAAAATCCGGTTTGGACTTTTAATTACATGAGTAAAATTTGCGTAAATATAAGAGAAGAATAGTGTAGATAGACAAAATATACTTATTTTTAAATAAAAACGTCAAAGATAAACAAGTAGGGACGCAGTTGTGACCTCTAGCTGCTGTGCTACTTCAACTCACGAGAAACAGTTATGATAGTTGTGAAGAATAGACATGAAATTTGATACAGAAGTTCATTAAATATACTAAAATCCGTTATACTATATGCTAGCAGTTTTAACATTTTGATTATCAAGAAAATAAAGTTTATTATGAGTCCATCTCAAAAATCCAGAAGGAAATCCATACAATATTATCATTAAATAATATTTCTACAGTGAAATTTAAAGAATAATATATCGTTATTATTTGCTGATAATATATAAAAAGAATAGTCCCGACCTCTTTCTGGCCTAGAGGTGTTATAAAAGGCAACTAAGGCCCATAGTAAGGCGAACAACTGTACATCAATCAGAATGGTGATTAGCAGCAGTGCCACCAAATCCTTTTTTATTGTTTTGGCGGGAAAAAATGTACCTGAACGCACATCCCGTCGTCTGGGGAGACAACGGGGTAGTGTGGGGCTCTCACCCACTAAAATAACCCGCCGTGCGCCCTCACCCGCCCTTACAAGGCGGACCACGGGTACCGCGTACGTTGCTCCGTGGTCCGCAGGCGGCAGCCCCATCGGGTACTCTCTCCTGTGCGACGCCTCGCGCACTTGGGCATTGCATCTTCGCGGTAGGCTATTTCAGCGGACGATGGGCAAACCCCGACCCTACCGTCCGCGTCCGCAGCCTCGGCAAGGGCGGCATCTTATCGGCGGCAATTTAGTATATAAATTGAAAAGATGGCACCCGAGTATCTAAAAATTTTCTAATTCCAATACGAAGCTGAGAAGTTCTGTGAAATTATAATTATGAAATAATTACGAAAATAAATATAGTTTACGTAAAGTTATTCTAAAGGCCGTTCGGTAACCTAGTTCACTTATTGTTTATATAAGTAAAAACAAAATAGATTTAATCTTATTTTTTCATAAGATTTTGTTCTTGTGACCCGTCATATTAATTTCTATTTAACTTTCTTATATACCTACTAGTTACTACGTTAAAATTTATTATTGTTTACGTAGTTACCGTCTTAAGTTATTTAAGTTATGTAGGTGAAATTCTTTGACCGACCATAATTTCTAAATTCCTCAACATAGATATTAGTATTCCGCTGGAATACCAAATTTGAATACGAGATCCGGCGTAATCGTAGTCAAGTTAAACGCAGTTGTTTTTCTAATGACATCTTCGTAATAATATACTGATTTGTAACAGCTTTTTAATGTTCCACTGATAAAAAAAATTCCCTTAGTTAAGGAGGAGGATAAGTTTGATCCGCTAAGTTGTTCCATTAGAGATCGGCAAACATACTGTAATGACGTCTTAATATTACCTACTTCCGAGTCACGTTGTTTCATGATGTTTTCCTTCTTTAACACATAAAAACTCAGCAGTGCATCAATTTAAACCCGTGACCTTTCGGTTCAATCATGTTTCATTCACTGAAGATCACGAGTCGTAATAATTGACTATTTTTTATACTTTTACTTAACCAATAAAATGTAAAAAATTGATTCGAATGAGACTGTGAAGGTAATTGAAGAAAAATATCAACGACCAAGACTCATAGTAGCAAAGTATTAAATATAATACAATTTTTTGAAATACTTTTACTGTATCAATAAAAGTATAAAAAATTAATTCGAATGAAACTGTGAGGGTCGACTAGTGTTTTGATATTCAAGTAGTCGTTATTCCTGATATCATTTATTAAGCGAAGTCGTGACAACTGTATAGTTAACGACGCAAATATTTATAAATCTTGTTCCAATGTCCGACTAGTGAAGTTTATTATGTGAGTTTTTCTTGATAACTAGTGAATAAATGGCTCATACTTAACGTTCTCCAGTAAAATGGGAATCCTGTGTTGAGCGTACGAAAACACACAACACAATCATAAACTCGAAGACAACTTACGACAAACTACAACAAACTTTGAGTATCTCAAATTTTCTGATTCCAATACGAAGCTGAACAGTTCTGTAAAATAATTATGAAATATTCACTAAAATAAAGATAATTTACGTAAAGTTATTCTAAAATTCATTCAGTAGTCTAGTTCACTAGTGTTTCTATAAACCAAAATAAATAAAATAGATTTAATCTTATTTTTTTCATAAGATTTTATTCTTTTGACCCGTCATATTAATTTATATTTAACATTCTAATGTCTTAGTCTTACTAAGTTCAAATTAATATTTTTTACACAGTTACCGTCTTAAGTTATTTAAGTATATAGATGAAATTCTTTGATCGACCATAATTTCAAACTTTCTGACTGGCCCGTTGGTGTAGTTGGCAGGGACCTTTGATTTCTGCTCCAAAGTTGTGAGTTCGTTACCGCCCCGAGTCTGGTTGTAATAAGCACAGAGGATAGCTGTTTCTTATACTGTGATATAAGTATTATTTAGTCGTCTGTTACCTAAAACAGTCATTCAGTTTCCCACCTTAAGAACAGACGACTGTTTGTGTATGTTATATTTACCATATTTATCCGTCTTTGTATTTAAATACATAGATGTATAATGATATGTAATGTAATTATGACGTATTTAGCGATATAAAGATAATATATACTTAAGGCGTTTCTTAAACCAAGTTTGAGATGGAGCTCGTAATAATTATGGGTAATGAAGTAGACATTTTTATTTACGTGTATATTTTATATACATCAGGTGTTAATAAAGCAACTATCGCGATGATCATTTAATCGTCGAACATGTATCAATGTCAATACCTTATAGAGCCAGTGTCAGGCCAAGGCAGATGTATTAGCTCGCAGTCCGACCGTTGCAGAAGGTCGCCATAACTTACATCCCATAAAAGAATACGTACTAGATTTTTTTTTTAAATTTTAACTACATTTATTTCGAAATTTTACAATATTATACATATTTACAATGCAAAAGAAACTAATTATTTACAGACAATTTTGATATAAATCATATCCGCGTGGAATGATGCCAAGAATGCTGACAGCATTTCCCCGTTGAATAGCAATTCCGATTCTCTGGGCAAAAAATGCACCAGCACTTCTGTCACCAGTGTAGACTATGAGATGTGGGGACATATTTGTGTTTGCCGTTGGGTCATTTTGAGTTCCCAATATTTCGGCACTATTGCAAGCGTCATCCAATACCAGTCATAGAATGTACATAAAAAATCCCAATCGTTATAACGATATATCGTAAAATAAGTTCATCATCATCATCATCATCATCATATCAGCCTTTGGATGTCCACTGTTGAACGTAGGCCTCCCCCATCGACCTCTAGAGCGACCGGTTCGAAGCAGCCTCTATCCAACGGCTTCCGGTGACTCTCCTCAAGTCGTATGTCCTTCTCGTGGACGGCCGTCCGACGCTGCGCTTGCCGGTACGTGGTCTCCACTCGAGAACTTTTTTGCTCCATCGGCCGTCAGTTCTACGAGCTATGGGCCCTGCCCACTGCCACTTCAGCTTGTAAAATAAGTTATTTTTTTATAAACTGGAAGACGAGAGAATAGTACTCCAGATTTGCGGTTATATTTACCAATAAACATTGAACACCCATAAAACTAAGCTATAGGTATATGGTGAATAATAATTACACTGGGTCCCAGTGACCCACTGGAAGACAGTCTTATTTTGTGGCAGATGCTATATAGCTCCATTTATGTTTAAATAATAAAATATATATAATAATCATATTTTTCTTTTTGTTTCATCTTTATTAAGCTGTAATGATAACCATTGACGATGAACTCTTGGCATGGAATTTATAAGCCAACTCACAGTAGAGGAACGTGGTGGATTAAGATTCATCCCTTCTCCCGTATAGGGGAGGAAGTTTTTGCTCAGCGGTGGAAAGCTTACAGGCCGCTTAGCTTCAATACAATTTATACTTATATACATAATACTGTATAAGTAATGAATACTTACATACTATATTCCATATCAGTTAAATATTGTTAGATTTATAAAAAAAATTTAAAGGTATTCATTAAATATCACTGCAATATTGTACTGTAGCTATGTAACTAAAAAATCATACTAAATAAATGAATGTGCTTCTTTTAATAAATTTTCAATCCATTGTCACATTATGTGGTGAAAGACTTCGAAACGTGACATGATTAAAATCGGTCACCCATCCAGTAATGTAACCTTAACAGATATTGCTTAACCAGTAAAAACCTTTTACGGACGCAACTAGGTCGATCAATGTAAACAATATCTTAATATCTCATTACGTTGCTAAATTATCGTATTCATCTCAATAACTGATTGAAAGGTCCAATCGATTTCAATTTTTACTGAAATAGCGAGCAATGAACAGACGGATCTCCTGACGTTAAGCGTTAATGCTATTAACAAAACAAAAAACAAATGCGTTGCTCGGTTAGAGATGTAGGCGTGCCTATATGTTACAATTAGCGTATCAACTGTTGATTATTTGCTAATTTAAAAAAAAAAATCTTACATACAACTATATTTTGATTCTATTAAGTGCAATTTGAAAGCAATGATTGGACAAATTTTTGCTATAGCTTGCTGGTTTCTTTGGGTAAGCTAGTCAGTGAAACACGGCCCGAATTCAGTCGAACGGCACGCATAATCGCTTTTCCTATTGTAAAGAAAATTAAGAACAGCTGGGTTTCGAGTCTGTTGTATTGATGTCATAATGGTTGGTCTTTACGATTATAAAAATCATTAGTAGAGTTAAATCATGATGGCTGTTGATTACGAAACTGTGAACTGTTGTGACACGTAAAATGGTAGACTTAAGCCTTGGTGGGACACAAGAATAGGAAATGTAGAATTAATGACATCTGATTGTTTTGTAATATTGTCGTTTTCTTCGAAGTCGGTAAAGATCCAGAGATCCGTTCTCACGGTCGGGCGCAACGTGTGAATCAAGGTGCTTGACCGTTCTAATCTCGAGGTCGATTTGTTAGTGAAAGTTCAATTTTTTCACTACTTTTTGATTGTTCTCATTTTCAAAGATTTTATATTAAAATTCTAAAACCGCAGTCGTCTTTATGATGTATTTAGTAGTCGTTAATAACTACATTATATATTGTCACAATATTGTCACAATATTATTGTTTGGGTGTTATTTTTTTATTTACCTATTAATAATTTTGATAATCCTTTTTATTTTTATGTTAATGTGTAGTTCAGAAACATAAATTATGCTTACGCTTAAGGTTCGCTAAGCTCTAAAGAACAGAATCCACACCCGCAGAATTAAATACAACAAGACAATAGAGGAGAGAGATAAAAGAGAGGAGGCCGCCGACGTGGCCTCCATCTGCGGGCGACGAATGGGGGTGCGTAGGAGGCGCTACTTAATGCGCCTCCAGTAACGCCCCTGTGCCCGTGTCGGGCCGGGATGGGAACCCGGCTTTGCTAGACACGGCGTCGTCGGGACTGTTCAGAGGTAAGCCGGACAGTCCCCATGGAGGAGAAGTCTGGCCTTTTCGCCGAGGCCAGCCTGTCGCTGGAGAGATCCTGTTGCCTGCAGATCCGGGACCCTCCAATTAAAGCGGCTGAAGGCTCCCGCAGGGGTTTAGTACGGTATTGCACTACCAAAGTGCCGAGTCCGACATAGGTCTAGGACTGCCGACCCGGGCATCCTGGATATCATCCGTAAATGGATTCCCATGCGAAAAAAAAAGGAGAGAGATAAAAGAATATTAGCAACAAAACTGAAGATGGAAAGAACTAACATCACTTACATAACGAAACAACAGTCAAATAAACTCACTATTATCAGTCGTTTAAAAATACACTATAAGTACAGTTTTTGATATCTTTGTTTTATTCTATGTATATCAACCAGGAAGTGACGTCAATCAATTTTTATTGTATCATACGCAAAATAATCTTATCCTGCCAGCTCGTACTCGTATATAATAATATTGAAAATATTGATTATTCAATACATTCTTATCTACTAATAAAATGTCTTGCAAAGATAACACTTTTCCAATGTAATGTCTCTGTGCCGAGTAGACTATCTTTATTTTGATAGTACTAAATTTCTAAATTTCTAAATTTCGTTACGTAGTCACTGTTTTTAGTAATTAATTTTTATTTATACATTGAAACAATTCAACACACAATATATTATGATAAAACTGGATTAAAAAGAGGAATAAATGTAATGATTAATTAGAAATAAACAGAGCATGCACAAAAATAAATGATTTAACATAATATTATGCTTAAAAGAAATTTAACAATTCTATTTGGTACTAATATTGGATTATATATTATTATATTATAATATTAGTATGATTATTATTTGATTGATTGATTCAGCCTGTTGATAAAATTTTTGAAGGTAGAATGGAAAAATTCACTATCACATCAGCCGTTGGATGTCCACTGATGAACGTAGGCCTCCCCCATTATCTATGGGGAGGAGGGATTTGCCAACATTCGCCACGCTTGGCAGGCGGATTGGCGAGCGCAGTGTGCTGTGGCAGCATATGGTGACGCTGCCCATCACTATCCTGATTAGTGTACAGCTGTTCACACCACTATGGCGTTAGGCGCCTTTTACGACACCTCGAAACGAAAATGTCGGGACTATTCTTTTCTGCTAGTCACTGCACGGCTATTATTATACAATGATGACTTAAAATATCTTTTAAAACCTTGAATGAAGTTAATTTTGATTTTTGAATTATTTTGTTAAGATATCCGTTTTGTATTCACCTTCATCTCAGTTGTCTTCAAATTCTTTATCGGTACTTTTAAAACTCGATATACAGAAAAACTGAGTCAGTAATAAAAATACTGTATGAATTTCAAAACGATGCCATCTTGATTAGCAAAGATCAGCGTCTGACATTTAATCGTTACGGCGACTCTTGGGCAACGTGTAATGTGTATATAATTACCGTTACATAAACATCACGACTACGCGATGCTTGACGCTTTTTCGGATTCTGCTCTAGTTACCCATGTTGCTTAAATATATTATATGCGATTGTTTACTGGTATTATCGCCGTTACAATCGTTTGTATGGGTCATACAGTTTGTCGTGGTGTGTTGGGCGTTGTTTTGTGTTGTGTTTCCTGACCCCCGATACAGGAATACATACTGGGGACCGTTAAATTGTTTTTTTTTTTTTTTGTTATTATTTATATTAACATCAATATTTACAATAAAATTCTAACAGTTTCAAATCTGTACATTTATTAAGAAAATTTTGCAAATTTTTATGGGATGCCAAAACTGCTTTTTTTGTATGTCTGTACATTGGCCGCGCATCAAATAAAAACTATTGAATAAATTTAAAGGAAAGTGGGTACGATTTGATTCCATACTACGAGCATAACATTGAAATTTTTTTTTTCCCGAATTTCATTACGGATAGGTGATGAAAGTCTAAATTTGTAATTGCGAACGAAGTCACGGGAATAATTCTTTATTGTACACCAGAATAAGCAATATTACAAAAAAAAAGGAAATAGATGCAAAAGGCGGCCTTATAGCTAAAGAGCGATCTTTTCTAGGCACCTTAGGGGAAAGGAAATGGTATATATGTATATAGATAGATGGTAGATGTACAGTTTAATACAACTTGGGAACAGGTAATAATATAATATAAAAAGGAGAGACTTGTTTGTTTATACTTCTAAGTACGTAAATAAACTACTGTATTCTACCGTTACCTGTTACCGTCCTACTTCCGGGGATTAATTTCGTCGATGAAGCAGAAGGGTTAGAGGTTAGTCCGCCACGGTGCTCTACTGCGACTTAGCGAATAAAAAGCTAGCGCTAAAGACGTTCGTAGGAGTCGTTACACTATTCTTATATTTGTATTTATTTACTCAAAACACACAAAAAGACATACAATTTATTTATAATTATATATTATATACACTTCTATTTAATTCTGTCGCTGTCAGCTGTCAGCTGTCGCGGTTTCGATTCCCTCTCGCGGTAGGTAGATATTTGTATTTGTACAAATATTTGTTTCTGGTCAGGGTGTATGTCCCACACCCACAAGGGTCTCCCCACCGCACATACTCTCGGAGAATACGTAAAGCCGTCTGTGTCTTTGATAGCGATCATTACTCGTGTCAGGTTAATTATCCGCCAACCCGCAGTGGAGTAGCGTGGTGGATTAATTCAAACCCTTCTCTTATATGGAGAAGAGGCCTTTTAGGCTGATTTACTTCAGTTCATATGTATTTAGATCGCTTTTTTAAACTATGCTATCTCTAAGTACATGAACTAGTAAATAAAAAGTTTACAAACCACTTGACCTCATCCGACAAGTTACTTTTACTGGCACGGAACAGTGAGTGCGGGGGAAATGGTTTGTGTTTAGTTTAGTGCAAGTATTCGAAATGGCATACGTTTTAATATTAGGGGCCAATTTCACCGGTTGCTGATAAAGTTTATTTTTGCACTTAAGTTACTAATAGGCTATCAGAGACTAAAAGCTGAAGATAAAACAGGCCCTTAGGGACTGTTTCACCTAATAAACTACAACTTTCACGTCATTTGACGTCACATATCAGATAACTCTCATTGAAATTGATCCAGTGTGTTTTAACATTAAAAATTATAGTGACTTACTTAATATTTTTAATTGTTTTGTATTTATAGCTTGATTTCTCATACGGCTCTGTTTGTGAATGTCAGAGCGTGTTGTTTTAACATAATATGTATATGGGTAATCCTTCGTACTAGTTATAGAATTTATTCATTAGCAACAAATAAATCTTGATCCTTGTAATATTGTACTCTTCTTTTGTAATATTTGTTTGTGTCTTAAACTTTCTTCTCTATCTTACGCTTGTAATCTATAAATAATTTCAATAATTAATATTTACTTTGCCAATACTCGCCAAACCGCCTGCCAATCGTAACGAGTATTGGCAAATCCCCCTAGCAATGACCAGCACTACAGAACTGGCCATATGTGTCAATATATCGCAATGGAGATCGATGGGGTAGGCTTACACATGGCTGACTTAATATTATGATGACAACTTTATACTTTAAAACACAAACGCTTTAATCTACGTTGCATATTAGTTAACGACTTTTGAATAGTGTCTTAACAAAAGATAGTATTCGTAATAAATATTAAAAAAATAATTAAAAAATAATATTTTCATGTATATTTTGATGTGTGGTGTATGTATGTATTAAATTATTATATACTGATGTCACTTCTATAACAGTAAAAATTCTAAGGCCAGAGAATGTCAAGTATTACCAAGTGCCGGTTGGGTTCCCGTGCAGCGCTACTTTCGCCATCACATCTCCATACAATAGCGTATCTCATTAGATAAAAATGATAAACCGATTGCATTTTATCTTTATGTTATCTCTGTTGTAGCAAATGGGTCTTAGTAATTGGCCCGATCTGAGAGGGGTGTCATTGGGAGGGTCATGATACCATAAGCACAGACAACATATCCCGATGAGGAGGTAAAAATAATTGAAGATATCTCAATATGGACACACTGAAAATCGGCAGTCGCGGTACAAAATCACGGCGTAGGCTGTGTGCACTTTTTTTCCCCGGTACTGCGGAAACAAGTTCATTTCTTAGTGTTATTTTTTTTTATATTTTATTATTATTAAAAAAATATTTTTCTAACATTAAGGGAAACAATAAGTATTTTATTTATTTCTTTCTTTCTTTCTTTCAAAAGTCATACCGTCTCTACACACTATTTTAACACGAGGGTTTATAAAAAGCGATACGGTTTAATACAGAATTTTTGTTTCGCAATTATTTGCGATTGATTATTCAAGAAACTAATTTTTAATTGTATTAAAAATTAGAAAGTCCAAGTTTACTTTTTAATGCCAATTAAAGTTGATTTCGTAATATTTTTTCCTCGTCCAAAATTCGTTAGTACCTCAAGAGCATATATTTTTTTAACATTTTTTGAACATTTTATAACAGACACACACGCGCGCACACACACACACACGAATATTTAGTAAACAATAATAATTCTCATTTTATCATATTGGCTTTTAACGTAGTTATCTATACATAGATATTGTTTAATTTTTTTATATATAATTAATCCAGTTCAGTTTTGAATTGGTACATACAAAAACACATTGCAAAATATGATTTTGGACTTTTCAAAATTTTATTTTTATTTTACACTCCACATGAAGTATTAAATGGCAGATTTTACTTTAAAACAAAAAAAAAATAACATGCTTCTTTCTGTTTTTTTTTTTTTTTTTTTTTTTGTATAGATAAAAAACTTAGATCTACTTAACACGTACTTAGTATATTTGTTCCTTTCAAAGCAATATTAACTTAACCTATAAAACGTAATCTTTTGTCAAGAACTTATTCAAATGTTAAGACATTCCATTTTGTCATATATGTCTAATGTATTAAGATTCATAAACGAGTTTCAAAACAACTACAAGACGTAGGTACAAAGAGGCGCCAGGATTTTTTTTTAAATTCCTCCCGGCTCATTGCACTGCGCCGACGCTACAGCCTACGATCCTAGAATAGGGTTGGCGATAAGGATTTACATAAAAAATACATTAAAAAAAATTAATGTATATTAAATTATATTTTTGAATATATTCTTTATTATGTCATCTAGTATTCTTTAACGGTACGTTGTCAATTGCTTTGATATGTGTGATAACTATCCAATTGTAGCTAGTAACTAATCTTCCAGGCTTTCTAAGGCAAAAGGATTTAACAATAAATTGTTCAACCTTATTAGTAGTTAGTAGCAAATTGATACGTTTATCAAAAATTTCTTTCTACAGTTTTAAATGTATTTAACCAAGTTTTTTTTTTTCTTAATTAATATACATTTTAAGTTTACAAATATTTTACAGATAGGTACATTACATACATATAAAATACAGTTTAAGTTTATATTCATCATTTACTTAATGACAAGCTTACTCTGATTTTATAAAATATAAATTAATATGAATTTAAAAGTGACAACCCTATTTCCGCGGTGCCATACGTTCACTGTGGGCTTATGTCGTGTGACGCAACTCGCCTTTAATTTATACTAAAACCTCTTTACTACGCAATACTGCGTGTAACAAGAATTTTACATGCATATGTATGTGCTTACCTTTTGGAAAATTAATTAAAAAATGAAAATTTTGTGTGTGTGTGTGTGTATATAATAACGGGGTTTGTTACAAGTGTCTCAAACATATATTACTAATACTCAACTAACTACTTCTAAACCCGCAACTTTGTCTGCACTGCTTATAAACAATGTGTTTGAAGAGGAAAAAATATGAAAAAGCCTCCACGTTAAAAAACACATTACTAAAATCTAGTATGGACTTGTAAAAATCTTTGTTCCTTAAAAACTTTAACATCATCATATTAAATGAAGTGTAATATTTTTAATAAATAATTTAATTAAACGCTAAATACTCAACGACTCCCAGTAGGATAAATCCAGTGTCGGAGATCTGAGAACACACACACACAATCATATAGACCACGAAAAACATTCGTATAGCTTAGCAAATTTTTCTCATGAGCGGAAATCGAACCTGCAACCGCTAGCACAATAACCATTGCTCTGAACACTGCGCTCGTCAAATTGAAACTGTAGCGTCATAGACGCATGAACACATCAAATAATAATAATAAAAAAACTAAATTAGATAGAATTCTGACTTTACGAAGCTGAATATTTTCATTGCTTCAAATCAATTCAAATAACAAATTAAATATATACATATTATATATATATAAAATCTAAAATAAGCGAAGGTCGCATACTATTAAAACTGTGTATGATAACGCCGATAAGGGAATTGTGAAACGTTTCTGTTTTATATAAACACTAGCCGTTTCCCGCGATTTTATTCGCGTGGAAATTGAGGATTGATGGTATCCCATATGTTATATTTTATACTATTCTATAAGAACAGTACATTTTTCCAGTTTAAAAAATAGCCTACGTTGACTTCTATCCCACAGAAACCGGTTATTTTTCCGGGATTAAAAGCCTTGTGATATTTCAAACTAAAACCTATCTTTGTCAGATATCGTCCAGATACATTCAGTCGTTCTGGAGTGATTGAGTAACAAAGTACACACTTAGAACATAAACTGATATAAATTACTAGCTGTATATCCCGTTTTTAACCGCGTCATTTCTTATCAAAAAAAAAAAAAAGAATGTCCGGATAAATAGCAGCCTATATGTTATTCGGTGTCTCCAGCTATCTACTTACCAAGTTTCATTGTAATAGGTTCAGTAGTTTTTACGCAATTAAGTAAACAAACATCCATCAAAACTTTCGCATTTATTATATTAATTGGATTGTTACAGAAACTACTTAGTTTGATCAATAACAAGCACAGCTGAAGCTGATAAAAATATTATTAAATATGACTAACATCCTTGTTATCAAATTTAATATCGAAGTATTTTTAATATCCCGTTATCAATATTGTTTACTTTTAAAATAAAGATATCTTGGGAGGCCCAACTCTTACCTGCTAACAATTTTAGTTGTTGATGGCGCAGTTTTTATACCTTTTTTTTACCATGGGAAATGCATTTACGCATCCCGCCGCCCTCAGGCGACGGGCATGTGGGACTCGCTGGCTGCGAAAACCCATCGACCGTCTGCGCCGTAATGAGGCGCCACGGGATCGCTCGCGCATACAACCGTGACGCCCCGAGCAGTTTTTACACCTAGGCTCTAGCTGTTGTATTGGCAGTTGCTCATAGCAAATGTTTGTATGACAAAAATGTGGGTTTAGCAACGCTGTCTTTCATACAGAACATGTAACTGATTTATAACACGGGTCAACATGAAATTTGACTTTGATTGCAAAGCATTAAATTTCGGTAGTTTAGGTCGTAATAAGACGGAAAAAAAATATATGGCATGAAAAACTTTGCTTTTGTGCTTAGAAGACTGATTGAACGAAATTTTTAAAAATCTCGGATTTTAATTTTTGATTGAAAATAAAACTATTGAAATAAAAATGTTTATTATTTTTATTAAGTTTTACTATCAAATTAGCTTACAGAAAAGTGGAAAATAACTTAAAAGTGCACACTTTTACTTTTTCTTTTATGTTCATAGCTACTTTCTCTCAATAAACACCAAATATAGTCGCCCATCATGTTTTCATTGTATTGGCCTTGATAGCGTTGTTCAAAATTCATGATGTCCTGATGGAAACGTTCTCCTTGCTCTTCGGAATAGGCTCCCATATTGTTTTTAAATTTATCCAAATGAGCATGCAGCATATGTACTTTTAATGACATCCTGCAGCCCATGGCCTTAAAATTTGTAAGCATATCCTCAACCAACTTTTCGTAGTTTTCAGCTTTATTATTTCCTAAAAATCCAGAAACTACTGCTTTAAAACTGTTCCAACTTGCTTTTTGAGTACGATTCAGCAACGTTGGAAATTTTTCATCGGCGAAAATCTGTCTTATTTGCGGACCAACAAAAACCCCAGTTTTAACCTTTGCTTCCGATAACTTCGGAAATTTTTTTTTAAGTATCCAAAAGCTTCTGAAGTTTCATCCAGTTTTTTAACAAATTGTTTCATCAACGCTAACTTAATGTGCAAAGGTGGCATTAACACTTTTTCCGCTTCAATAATCGGCTCAAATTTGACGTTCTGTTTTCCGACACACAATTCTGTTCTTACAGGCCATGACCGTTGAATATAGTGTTTAGAATCCGCTCTGCTATCCCACAAGCACAAATAACACGGATACTTTGTATATCCACCCTGTAGCCCCATTAAAAATCCCACCATTTTAAAATCTCCAATCAGCTCCCAGTTATACTCACGATACTTTACAGATTCAAGCAAAATTTTGACACTTTCATAATTTTCTTTAAGATGTACTGAGTGAGCAATTGGAACAAAGCAATTGGACGGAAATTTATTTCCGTTGTGCAATAGAACTGCTTTTAAACTTTTTGTAGAGCTGTCAATGAATAAACGCCATTCGCTAGGGACACAGGGTATGCCAATTGCTTCAAACATACCTTTAATGTCATTATAAAAACAAAGTCCATCTTCCTTCATGAAAAACGTTGCAAACATTTCATGCCTAGTCCGCTGATCCGTGATCTTAACATCATCAAGCAAATTCCACTGTTTTAACCGAGAGCCTAGAAGCTCTGCTTTATTTTTTGGCAAATTTAAATCTCTAATTAGATCGTTAAAATCTTCTGAAGTAATGAGATAGTGTTTTGGTTGTTCAGGTGTAGGCAAAAACTCCTTATCGGAATTACTTTTATAAGAACTAAAAGATGAGCTACTTTTCTGCGATAATTTTTTTGGTGGCTCAGGTACTGGTCGTGTCAGGTCGTGAGCAATTGGAGCAGAAGAAGATTCGAGGTCAGGATATTCAATAGGTTTTGCATTTTTACCTCTACGTCTTTTACTCGGATTCACCATACAAAAGTAGCAGTGAGTAATATGGTCTTTTGGTTCTCGCCAAATCCTTGGTATTGCAAATTTCATAGACCTTTTCTCACCTCGATACCAACCTAAAAATATAAAAATAAAAATTAATATGTCTATTATTTTGGATTCATCGCTTAATTAAATAAAAATTGCTTACCTTCCAAACACCTTTTACAATAACTACAAGCAACATGTGGAGCCCATGGCTTATCTTGATTCCGTACAGGACAGTCAAAATATGCTTCATAGGCTTCACAGAGAACGTGAGATGTCTTTAGTTCATATTTCACGTCTCGAACTTTAATAAATTGACCACATATAAAACAAAATGCATCAGCATCGTATTTGCACTTTCGTGACGACATTTTAAGTTATTCTGGGCTTGTAAATAACACCTGATGGTTGTTTATCACTCGGGTGCCATCTAGCGGCACAGTGTAAATGTTAATACCCCACTCTCACCGCGCGGTCTTTTTAAAAATATTAAAATCAATTAAAATTTATGAAAAAATTGAAAAATGAGTATTATTATTATAACTATCACAAAAGCAAACTTTATACCGAAAAAAGGTATTTTCTTTTCGTTTTTGTGCATAACTAACTGGAAAATAATAGTATAAACTTTAGGACAAAGAACGAAAATTTTTTTGTAGAGTCGTGTAATGGTTGAGCAAATTATTGTTTTTTTTTTTTTTTTTTTTTTTATTGGAAATTTGAGTGCGTTTGACCTCAATCTTGTCTGATGGTAAACAATGATGAGGTCTAAGGTGAAGCACGCAAACTCAAATAATGCCTGTTGACTCTTGCCTTAAAAATCCCTGGGTTGTACGCATCGGGAAACAGTGACGCAGGAAGAGAATTCCATTCCTTTGCAGTTCTAATAATGAAAGATGATGCGAACCGCGAGGTACGAACCGGAGGAATGTCGACCACGTATGGATGGAACCCCTGCCCTCGTCGAGTTGTCCGATGGTGGAATGGTGCTGGGGGAATTAATTGATGCAATTCCTGTGCACACTCACCGAAATGTAACCTGTAAAAGACACACAGACTAGCAACCAGTCGGCGATGTTCGAGGCTCTGGAGCTGTCTTGAAGTAAGCATCTCATCACCAATGAGTTTTCTGGCACGCCTGTCGATAGCTTCCAGGGCTTCGAGCTGATACCGGGCGGAACCGTCCCACAGATGGCAACAGTACTCCATGCAGGAGCGGACTTGAGCTGTATAAAGTCTTAGCAGCTGGTCCGGTGTGAAATATTGACGGACCTTGGAGAGGATGCCCAGTTTTTTTGAAGCAGTCTTAGCCCTGGATTCGATATAGCTTCCAAAATTGAGTTTGGACGATAAGTCTATACCGAGTAGTTCAAGGTGGTTCGTGACTGGAACAGGCACATTTCGGAAAGTGGGAGCCAAGTTAAACGGGCTCTTTTTTGCGGAGAAGAGACACGCCTGGGTTTTTGAAGCATTGAATCTTACTAGATTGGCATCACCCCAGTCGGAGACAGCCTGAAGAGTAAGATTGGCACGGTAGACCATTGCTTCTCTAAGATCGTCCACTTCAGTTTGTCTTGTTCTTGCACTGGAGAAGTATCTCTCCGCGACGGTGCTGTCATCTGCGTACCCAAAGATACCGGGCTTAAGCAGATCGTTTATGTGAAGCAGGAATAGCGTTGCGGAGAGAACAGATCCTTGGGGTACCCCGGCATTGATAGTCAATAGGTCAGACGTGTAGCCATCAACAACTACACGAATTGACCGTTCCCTCAAGAAATCGGAGATCCAAGTACATAGACTGGTGGGAATACCGTAAGCAGGAAGCTTCGCAATAAGACCATCGTGCCAGACCCCGTCGAATGCCTTCGAAATGTCAAGTGAGACAGCTAGGGCCTCACCATATTTATCGAGGGCTTCCCCCCAGAGATGTGTAGCGTACACGAGAAGATCCCCAGTAGAGCGGCGTTGGCGAAATCCGTATTGCCGATCACTGAGGAGATCATTATCTTCCAGGTAAGCCAGAAGGCGATTGTTGACAACACGCTCCATTACCTTGCAGAGGGTGGAGGTGATCGCGATTGGGCGGTAGTTTGCAGGATCAGCACGACTACCCTTCTTGGGTACGGGTTGTACGTTCGTGAGCTTCCATGCTTTCGGAACAGTCCCAGATCGAAAAGAAAGGCGATACAGACGTGTCAGGACTGGAGACAGTTCGGCTGCGCAATTTCTCAACACAATAGCAGGAATACCATCAGGACCACTGGCTTTGTTCACGTCCAGATTGCGTAGTGTTTTGAGAACCTCCTTTTGGTAAATGTGGATTTCAGGCATTTTGCATCCACAAGGAGGTAACTGAGGTGGAGTTTTATTACCAGCATCTAGACGAGAATTTTCGGCAAATAGAGAGGCAAATAAATTAGCCTTATCCAAAGCCGTGTGTGCCAGTGTTCCGTCAGGTTTCTGCAGGGGAGGAAGTGAGGAGCGACAGAAGTTTGCTTCAACACACTTCGCCAGGGACCAAAAAGCTTTACTGCCCGATGGATACGAAGCGAGTTTGGTTCCCACTCGGCCTATGTGGTTGAAGCGCGCTTTTTTGAGCACTTTTTTGTAGGACTTAGCTGCTGAGTTAAAGGCTTTCTTCTTATTTCGCGTATCTGGAGCTTTGCGATTTCTGGCTTCTAACCAAGCGTGGTATGCTGACTGTTTTATAGCCTCAGCTTTTGAGCAGACAGCATTGAACCAGGGTTGAGCTCTGATGCCAGAGGGCTGGTCGGAGAATGGAATATAATATTCCATCGCCTGTCCAATAACTTCGGCAATAGCGCCAGCGCAGCTCGACGGATCGCTTGAAGAAAAGCAGACTTGCAACCAAGGGTAAGATGCTAGGAAATGTCGCATCTCATCCCAATCCGCTGACTTGTATCGCCACACCCGCCTAGTTCTTCTAGGGTTGGAGTCGGGTGGAGGACACGTGAGGACGGACTTCACCAGACAGTGGTCAGAACTCCCAAGAGGGGCTGAAACAGACACTTGGTATCGGTCCGGTTCAGTCGTCAGCAGAAGGTCCAGGCAATTTGCTGTGTGGTTCTCAACATCCGGTACTCGAGTCGCCTGGTTAACCAGCTGGGAGAGGTTCATGGTCAAGGTAAGCTTGTACGCCTCTCTACCAGCATGGTCAGTTTTCTGGTACGGGAACAACCATTGTTCATGATGGGCATTAAAGTCCCCCAGAAAGACGACTTGCGCAGTGGGGTACCTTTGTTGAGCCACGTCGGCAGCCTCACTTAGATGTTGGAAAAGCCTTGTTGTCTCCTGGTCTCCGCTATGCGAACGGTAGACACCAACATAAACAATTTGTTCCATGCCGGTATCCACAAGCACCCAGATAGATGAGGAAGAGGGATCCTCCAGGTTACGGAGACGTTTGCAGCAGATGTCATCGCGCACAAAGAAACAAACCCCAGCTCTGGGACGAAAATTGTGCTCCAGGATGTAACCTGGGTAGTGGAGGTATGACGTATCGGCAGGGGTTGTGATTTGCGTCTCGGTAAGCAAGAGCAGATGCGGCTTGGCAGTCTCGAGATGGTGATGAACTGGAAGGAGATTAGAGTGCAGACCTCGGATATTCGTGAGGTGCACTTTAAGCGAGAGGCCGTGCATCCGCTGCAGATTCCTCAACTTTTTATTTCTTTTTTTCATTGTGAATTTGAAGGGCAAGAGGGAAGGAAAGGCGAAAAGTGGCAGTTACGTGAGGCGCCAGCCAGACTCCACCAGAAGTCACAATACTGCCGCCCGGTGGGGAAAAACCTGGCTGGAGACCGCGGGGACGCCCGGACCCCCCCAGGGCCGGCTGTCGAGGCCTCTCATCCGGTTGCCAACCGGCCCGACAGAAGCAACCCTGGGATTATGCGCGCGATGGCGGAGCAGCCTTTCGCAGGTGGCTAATCTGCAATTGGGCTCCCAACTATCGGCGGGCGGCCAGCGGAAAACCGTTTCTCCGGATCTCCGGTGGTGACCAGCCACGGCCGAAGCCTACCACCGGAAAGAGTGTCGCTCTTTAGCACCACCCAGGGGTCACGTGTAGGGTCTCGAGGGTAAAGCCTACGGACGCGAGCGACAATCGACCCCCAAAAATTGATTGATTTTTGATGGTTTTTATAAGAGTAACTATCGAGTTTCTTGCCAGTTCTTCACAGCAAATTCTACGTTCCGAATCGGTGGTAGCTTCACCTTTACCATAGTTAATTAAAGACTAAAATATACTTAGTAAATTGCGATTCAAAAGTGCTTTTGAAGCTTAAATTAAAAAAAAAGAATTTGATTTTATAACACGTGTTTTTGTTGGTTTCAGAGCTTGTATGTTTGTGTGTTTTCGGAACCACATGAAATTACACCGCCCTGGTGGTCATTACAAGACAGACTAGACATAGACAATGGCTTCCCAATAATCTGGTCTGGACTGAGAGTGATGCAAAGAGTCATGCTTGTTGATCAATTAATTTACTGCGTTGTCTGTTCGTCACGCTCAGTTTTATTACATACATCTATAATTGATAACATAATATCAGTTCATGTTAGTAATAATAAAGGTTTCTATTTCAAAATATGTATTTTAATATAAATAATTAAATTTTAAAGACAATAAAGTCAAAAGGAAGATAAGATAAATACGATACACATTAGGTAATTTTATTGCATATCGAATAGTTAAAATTATAATAATCGAAAACGATCATGAAGTGCTAAACGGGTATTTAAAAAAAAAAAATTAGTTCACACCAACGAATACAATTAATAATCTTGCGGTAAAACATTAATAATGTTATATATAATCTTATGAGAGAAAAATCCCCATTCACGTGATACTTGAAAGAATAGAATACGCTTATGTAAACATATCAAACAAATGAAAAAAAAAAACTATTTACATTACATAATATAAAGTTAGTATTTAACGGAGAGATTATTCTAAATTAAAATAGTTATCCAATAATTCAATCGCTCTTCACATCCGAATAGACTTGCTGAGTTTTCAAATTTTATATTTGCTATTCTATATATTATATATTGTACTATGTTCAGTTATTTCAAATATATTTTTTAAGAAGACACTCGATAGACTGCTACAAAAGTCGGAGCCGGAAAACACAGACGGCACTGCCCCGTCTGTCCACAGACTCGAAAGACACCGTTTGAGCTCAGATAATACGAGTAAGATTAAAAAACTTTTATCCATTCTACTAAATGTAGGCGATAATTGACGAAATATATAGATTAATAGTCATTTATTCATTCATTTCTACAATGCAATGAAATTTTTTATTTTATGATGAAACTCTCGTAGTTTATCAAAGGAGATTTTAAGCCTTATTATATCACGCTACAGCTATAAATATCAGGCTAATATATCATATGTGTAACTGCGGGATGTCTTGTACTATATTCAGATCCTGATGTGAGCTACTTCGACTTCTCTTTTTCTCGATCGTTCTCTTACGTTCTCAATATTCTTATCTTCTTTTGATTTTGTTTACTAGCGATACATTTCTGTTACAATTCGTGTAAACTTTATGTTAAAATTATCTTCTTTGCCCAGCTGCGGGAAAAGTTATCAGGCTGATTCAGCTCAGATTATATGAAACCGTATTAAAAATTAGTTTATTGAATTTCATCAACGAACCATATCAATGCAGATCTCGGTACAGCATCGAATTATATATCTTATAACATATGAACACAAGTACTATGTTAGCATGTCAGTTTTTGACCTCGCGTTATTTCAATAAATTGTCCGTTAAACTGACCAGAAGGTAATTGATCAATTGCCTTTATCACATACTAGCTGTATCGCTCGGTTTTACTTGAGTAACAAATCAAAAAAATTATTTAACTAGAGTCGGCTTTAAAAGATATTTTGAATCGTCATTTTACAATTATGTCTATAGTTAATGTGAAGGTTCATAATTCGGAACATAGATTCTGCTGAGAAGAACCGGTAAAAAACTAAATAAATACTTGTGTTGGTGCAGTGTTCACAGCACTGACTTACGCGCAGGCGGTCGCGGATTCGTCCCCGCACATGACAAATATTGCTGGGCAAAAACCTCTTCTCTATACGAAAGAAGAATAGGATTCATCCGTAAAATCTTAAAAAATTGCGGTACGAAATACTTAAACGCTCCCAAAGTTGGTTAATTAAATAATTATAGTGACAGTTTCTCTTCCCATGTCAGATGGTGACCATTGTGTTCCATTTACTGGTTATCAAACAATATTTTAAACAATAAACCAAATATAAAGCGGTAAAAATAACTGTACGTGATACATTAAAAACGTGGATTGCGAGCACATCTCTTAAAAAGTATTTCGTTTCATAGTTCAGCGTGTAGACAACAATGCTCTATAGTCATAAATGAGCTGAAAGTTCATTGTTGTTCATACAATACGACAGTGACATGTTAGTACTTCCGGTTTTTACGAATAACAGGATTGAAATAATTTAAAACGTAT
Source organism: Euphydryas editha (assembly GCA_036937285.1). Classification (NCBI taxonomy): domain Eukaryota; kingdom Metazoa; phylum Arthropoda; class Insecta; order Lepidoptera; family Nymphalidae; genus Euphydryas; species Euphydryas editha. The sequence continues at coordinate 1,402,124 of JAUPFZ010000017.1, read as the reverse complement.
TTTGATTTCCTATCTAATATTTTTTCCAACTGCTATTATTTTAATAGAACTGAACTAAAGCTATGCAAAGACTTCTTCTCAATATGGGAGAAGAGTTGAAGCTTAATCCGCTATGTTGGTGAACTGCGGATTGGCGGATAATTTTCCTATCTAGTGTAACAATCGCTATTAGATGTCTATGATAACAACCGGGACAAATGGCATTACGTGCGCTCCGAGGCACGGTGGAGAGACCCATAAGAATCCATATCACATTCCATATCCGAAAAAAATATTTGCACTATTACAAATATCTGCCCCGAGCGGGACTCGAACCCGTAACTGCCGGCCTTGATGAGGCGTATTTGCATCACTACACTGAACGTGTATCATTTTTATAATTGCCATTATTTAACTGACTCTAGACAAATATTCTCGTACAAAGTATAAGTGTTGAAGGTTAATCCGCTATGCTCCTCCACTGCGGATTGGAGGTAAATTTTTCCACCAAGAATAACAATAGTTATTAAGCGTGCAATGGAGGGGACTATGCTTGAGATTTCTCTGCGAGATCGAATCAGAAATGACGAGATCCGTAAACGAACGAAGGTTGCCGATATAGCCACAGGGCACATAGCTCGTAGAACTGACAGCAGATGGAGCAGAAAGGTTCTCGAGTGGAGACCACGTACCGGCAAACGCAGCGTCGAACGGCCACTACAGACGACCGGTCGCTCTGGAAGTCGATGGGGGGGACCTACGTCCAGCAGGGAACATCCCATGGCTGATATGATAATGATTTGAGTTTATGATAATTATCTGGATTGAAGGCTTTTCGTGTTCTCCATGGGATAGATTCCATAAGAACAAACATCAAACCTAGTAGTACACCTAGTAGTACCTAACCTAGTAGTACAAGGTGATTACACCTTATATTTGTATTAATACAAATCCGTTTTATAATAGAATCGAACTCGTTGTAATGGAACTTATGTTACCACTACACCAATACGGTCTTTGCTTTTAATATTTATTTATTTATTTATATATACTTTCTCCACACTAAAACAAAAGTAACAAAAATGGATATATAATAAGTAAGTTGCATCAGCTGCAACAGGCGACCTTAGCGCTACCACAGCCATTTCTTCCAAGCAACCTTTGGACAAAGGTAATAAAAAAGAGGTAATTAAATATAAAACAACAATGTTCAACAACGTTTACAAACGTTCGCTCTTTTACGTCCTAAGGTTGGCTGGTAGAGAATGCTTTTAGCATTAAGCCCGCCTTTTGTACAATTCAGTATTGTATTGTGCAATAAAGTATGAATAAATAAATAAAATTTAACGTTCTAACGTAACCAATTATGTTTCTACGTAAGCTACAAAGTTTACTTCCGCAGAACTTTTAATACTTATAACTAACAATATAAATATGCATCTAGTAAAACATATCTCATCGAAGTCGGTTTATACGTTTCGTACTTACAGGGAATATACGAACAAATATACTCGTATACAAACCGTTCGTAAACGTAACACTCCTTTACACTTCTCCGCAGTCAGCTAAAAGTAGTATCTATCTGCAGTATCCGAAAATAAATTTTAATTTCATGTAATATACCGCAATGCAGTAGAGTAGAAAAATCTAGTAAATATTTTCATTCGACCAATTAGATTATGGGAAAAAGTTTTAAAATGTCATGTAGGGCTGTCAAAAGTACTATTATGTAATGATATATCATATATTTAACATAAATGAACTGAATCAGCCTGTTAATGTCCCATGAATCCAGCTTTTATTTGGTGGTAGCAGTGTATTGTGGCACGATATAGTGACGCTGCTGCCCACCACCTGGTTGGTCCTGGTTGGTGTACAGTTGCTTGCACCACTATGGCCTTAGTCGCCTTTTACGACAATTTTCTCCAATTCTCTGCCAATCACCGCAAAGCAATAAATATTAATATACACATAAACGATCAAAAACAAAACCCTTTTTTGACAAACGAATTAAAATAGTTCAAGGCAGTTAGTGTTTCAACTTCAGATTGTTAATTGAATAGGAGACCTGAAACGACATTACAAAATGCGGTTTCAATCCTCTACTATTCTTTAAAATAGATCTTAAATCTTCTCATTTGCAATAAAGAATAACTAGTCATTTATATCAAACTCTTTTTCGCAGAAGAAGAAATGTATGCCCAGTGGGACATTCAGAGTATGTACCATTACTTATAAATTGTTCTCTTCGTCAGATTGTCGCGATGCAGTATTGACACGGCGTGATGATGAGGCTCGAAGCGTCAGACAAACAGCATCGGTACCACAACCTGCTGAACGATGATCATGCCAGTAAGTAATTTATTATTCAGTCACTAATATACACATCACCAAATCAGCCGTTGGATTTCCACTGCTGATCACCATAATGGTTGGTGTACATTTGTTCATACCACTATGACCTTATTCGCCTTTTACGACACCTCGGCAAGAAAGAGGTCGGGACTATTCTTCTTGCTAATGTATGAATATGCAGCTTTTGACTTGTGACTATTAACATCGTCGGAACTGCAAAATCGATTTTTTTGATTTTTTTCATAAAACGTTCCTAAATAACCAAGTCTGTCATCAGCTGAAAAAAAAATTATTATTTTATGCATAGTTTTTTAATCACTTCATTTATAAATGACGGTATTTAAAAGAAATATGTAAAAAGACGCATGCAATTTACACTTTGCATCGCTCTCCTGGAAAGTTATTTTTTTTCATATCCGACATTGTTAATAGTCATGGGCGATGTGAATATCAGAGTCCACTCATTTGATCATTGAATGTGTATTTATGTTTTTTTTTTTTTTTGAATAATTTATGTCCACGAGCTCATTTTGCCCATGCCTTTTTTATTCCAATTTGTTTTGTTTACTTGGTATAATAGTAGCTGCTTACAATCTTACATTAGTGGTAACTTAATGTATGTGTATGTATATTAGTGAGTATTCACTAACTTGTTATTGAAATTCACTAATATGTAGTGAATACAGCTTCACTGACGTAATTAATGAAAATTCGACTGATTCATGTTTAGAGAGTATAACATACTGTTTACAAAGTGTAATATGTCATTCTCATCTAGACTCCGTTAAGTATAAAGCGTTTATTAATATTTATCATATTATTAAGAAACATAACATAGTAATTATGGTCTAAAGAAGATGAAGAAATAATCAAGTTACGTAATTATACAAAGAACACAAATGACATTGTTTATTCCATCGTTTCTCCATATTCCCATAATTTAAAGCTAATAACTATGACCTTGTACGTTTGTACTTTACATAAACTTAACTAGGGCTGCCATCCGTCCGGGTTTCCAGCTATTTGTCATAGTTTTGAGGGGTTTAAGTGACTGGGAAAACCCATTTTTTGTATTAGGTGAAGTTTAATTAAATGTAGACGCGATAAATTAAAAAAATACTTGGGTCAAAATTTAAATAAATTTGAATAAAATTATAGGGAAGATTTTCGGAGAAAACCCAAATTCACCCGAATTTAGAAGAGGGTTCGGGAATGCTTGTCAAACTTCGATATTTTACCTGATTGCAGCCCTAATCTCAAGTAAGAAGCGCAGCCCTAATCTACGCCACAAAAAACATTGAGTTATTTAAATCATTTATAATGCAGTGTTTTTATAACATTATGTATTTGTTACTAACTAGCTGTATCCGTCACTTAGTCCATGATTACCCATTTTGAATAACACGCCCTCTTCCAAGATAACAGTACCGAATTTCGGCATATAAATTATTCGGCGTCCTGACTCGTATGGATTCAAATCGTGCGCAGTTGCATTTAAATTAATTCAGTAGCTTTTGCGTGATGGGCAGCCAAGATATAGACAAACAGACATTAAAATGATATTTTTTCGCTTCAGGATCCAATAAAATATTATAGTGTTATTACCTATAGTAAATGTGATTTTAACCTATTATAGTTTTTTATTACGTATTTTTATATATGTGTAATACGAAAAGTGAACTGTTTATGTAAACGCGCTTATTTCTTGCCTCGATTTAGAAAGTTATTTTTGCGTTTTAAAGCTGTTTATAACCATGGTTAAGTGCAACTTACCATTATAAAATAAATGTATGATGATGTAAAATTGTAGATGTATTTAACCCTTTGAGGGTAGAATAGAAAAATCCACCACCAGAGACGTTGGATATCCACTACTGAACATTGGTCTTCCCCATGATTTCTGGGGAGTTTGCCAATACTTGTCACGTTTGGCAGCTGTATTCACTACATATCAATAAGTTTCAATAACAGGATAGTGAATACTCACTAATACATATACAAATATTCAATGATCAAATCAGGGGCCTATGATATTCACATATACATGTTCGTACGCATGGTACTATTCTCACATTGATAAATTAGTGAAATTCCACTGATTCATGTTTAGTGAGTAGAAATCTGAATCTACCACCGATTCAAAATGTAGATTCTGCTGAGAAGAACCGTCAATACATCACTCAACCATTATAAACTCATATATCCTGTATAAAAAGCCAGCCAGCGTTACTAGTCGCACACATCTTGTCGTTTATAAAATCTATAGAGAAATCTAGATAGAAATCCAAATGAGAACATACAAAACAGCCATCGAAATCGGTTTAGCCGCTTAAGACTTCAGTAATATTCACACAGAAGAATTATTTCTATATACATATAGGTACAAAAGATTCGTATCGTTTGCCAAGTAAAAGTCCTATTAACATTCAAGCCAGCTCTGCCCTAAATACCACAGAGCTTTGCGAAAATATTTCGTAATGTTGAAATTTCCTTTGTACACGATTATATTAAAATTCATAACCTTCCGTAATTTGAAATGAATCAGCCTGTAAATGTGCAGCTGCTGGACAAAGGCCTCTTCTCCATATAGAAAACGGGTTGGAGCTTAATCCACCACGAGCTCCACTACAAGTTGGCAGATAATTTTCCTACCATAAGTAACGATCCCTATCAGATGTATCTGATAACAACCGGTACCGATGGCTTTACGTGCTCTCCAAGGCACGGTGGGAAGACCCACAAAGACCCGGACCGGAAACAAATATTTGTCCCGAACGGGAATAGGTCCCGCGAACGCTGGTGTTCAGGCGACTACACACCACTACAACAGAACGGTTGTCAATAGTTGTCTTCGTAATCTACTTCCTCTTATGCTATATGGATAAGGCTTTTCTATGATAATTCGTTTTAAATATCTATATAGAAGCTTAGATGAATCTAAGCGTAGTTTGGTATGTAGATGGATAGACGATGAAAATAACTTAGTAACGGATTAATGCGGACTGATTAGAATCGGGATGGTTGACGGTCTATGGTAGAGTCCTACGTTCAGCAGTGGATGACGATAGGTTGAATTATACAAACTTATAAGTAACAGTCTCCAATACATATCACATTTTTAATCGAGTTAAAAAAGCTATACTGAAAACTACATTAGTATTTAATAATCGGATACTTATCCATTACGTGCACAATCTTTTTTTTTTGATAATTGCACGCCAGTCCATTCCCTCCAGAGACAGCTGTCTAATTTTCCAGGCAAAGCACTTGGGACAGAGTGAATGCGGGATTGTTATACGACTCGATCGTATTCTACGTGTCTCGTCGGAATTTCTCCATTATGATACATTCGGTTGTGACACACGATTAATTACAATACAATGAAGGCGTGAAAGGCTAGTGTAGTGTTACACGTGGGAATTGACATGCGCTGGTCGTGCGAATACGCTTTTTATTTTATGCAAAGACGGAATTATCTATTAGTTTTTTAATTAATAATAACATATTTTCTAAAAATGAAAGTTTTACTTATATTCGCTCAAATGACTTACGAAAGTCGACTATTTTTATAAATGTGTATTTCTTAATAACTTTCATTTTAAAGATGATAAGGTTTCACTGTTCATTTCTGCACCTGCGTATAAACGTTACACTACTTGGTGGAAGCTCTCCATATAGAAGGATTGAGCTTAACTTGCCACACTGCCGCTGCGGTTAGGCATATGATTTCCTTATCGAGAGTAACGATTTTTATCAGGTGTTTATGATGACGACCAAGGTCAACCTGCATTCTGAGGAATGGTGGAAGATATTGGCAAACACAAAATATACACCAACAAACATAGCTGCTCTTCTCCTGCTCTTTTTTTGCAATAGTAATGTTACTGATAACCGTGATTGAATATACGGTATCCGGTAAAACCAATTCCGTAAACCTCCGGTAAAATCAATTCGGTAAAACTATTCGTGGCATCTTTAATTATTTCTAAATTAAATTAATCAATAACGCATAAATAAATTCATCATTACGAACTTGAATAGTCATGTTAACTAAGCATTAAGTTGTTTTTGCGTCACAAAATTTATCATAAAATGAACTATTGACGTCTCTTTCCAAAGACGTAAATATATATGTTAATGGAATATAATTAATATTTTGAAAGAAAATAATAATTAATCACACTGTGATGACATACAGATCTAAGACGTGGTCTCTCTAAATAAGTGCTCTTTAAAAAAGATAAAATCGCACAGCGAGCAAAGGAGAGAGCTATTCGTGGTATTTCTCTGCGAGATCTAATCAGTAATTATTAGATCTACAGATGAACAAAGGTATCCGACATTGCCTAACGGATTTGCAAGCTGAAGTGGCAGTGGGCAGGGCACATACCTCTTAGAACTGACGGCCGATGGAGCAGAAAGGTCCTAAAGAGTGGAGACCACCTATCGACAAGTGTAGCACCGAAAGGCTGTCCACGAGATGGACAGACGACTTGAGGAGATTTGGCGGAAGCCGTTTAATGGAGGCTGCTTCGAACCGGTCGCTCTGAAGGTCGATAAAGAGAGGCCTACGTTCAGCAGTGGACATCCAATGGCTGACATGATGATGATAATTATGAATAACACTCATCGACGTAGTAAAAGTCGGAGTGTTAAAAAAAAATTAGAAATACTTTATTCTCTAAATATTCTTTCTTCCGATAATATTGTTCAATGTATCGTATACGAGTCCTATTACACCCGTATCCAATTGCTGGAAAATATTCTTTATTTATTTACATTTTATGCACACCAATACAAATTATGGAATTCAATATGAAAGTTACCGAGTCTGCAGAAAATGCAATGTTTTGTCGTTGACGCACTTTAAGCAGTGGAGTAGCATAGTGTCCTTATCTGTCTTCTCTACTATAAGAAGTTAATTAATTTTTTTTTTGGTACCAATCAAATTTAACCATACAGATAAAGTAATATTCAATTTTAGAAGACATATTCGTAAAAAAACAACCAAACAACCTCATAACAAGGAACAAGTTGTTGATAGCATATATTTCTTTCTCAATGTCAATATAATGATCTCATCCTTTAATAGAATTTATACGTGACGAGATTTTTATATTCTTGGATATATTATATGATGTGAGGTCAAACAAAGGTTACATAATATAGCGAATATATTTATATAAAATCGAATTGTAGAAGAAAAAGAAATAAGTTTTTTTTTTTCATGGAAATAAACCAGCAAACGAGGAGGCGATCCACTACTATTTTGTTTTATCACAATCGTGTCACAATAGTTGATAAGCTATCGATCGATAACATCATAATGATCGTTTTTTATAGGTTCTGATGACTTAATTAATTGCGTCATAATGACGTCGTAATGATTTACCGATGACGTACTAGTGAAACTGAAGACTTGCAACAAAAAACTCGCACTAATAAAAATCAATAATTGGACATTGGAATATGATTCAAATTGCAGAATTGCGCACTTAATGTTTAGTGAACATCGTCGTTCATAAAAACTTGAAGCAGTAGCAGCCCTACTCGCTAAAAAAAGGAGGAAACTAAAAATGGAGAAGAGTAGCTAAGAAATATAGAAACATAAGAGATGAAAGTTAACCTTTGATACTGTTTAATGCGGTAAACAAAATTAAAAAAGCCAAACTGATATCTTAGGACATTCTACTTTATTTGGCATCCACCAGTACCTACTCATTTACAGCATCGGTACCTTCAAAAGCGAATAACCGTCTACTTAGCATGCGAGCTCCATCTCAGGCTGTATCACTTATCAACTTTGTGTAATCACAATCAAGCGCTGACTTGTATAGTTAAATAAAAACGCATTTTTGTACCAACCCCTGGGGATCCCCTCCAGAAAATTTATTACTTACATTGTATGTAGTATATTTTCTGTAAAAATTTTAACTGTTACGGTTCCAAAAATACCTCCCTGTGATAGATGGACGAACAGCTCTTAGTAATAGAGCTCCGATGACACCTTTTGTGTTCGGAACCCTGAATCAATAACGAGGAATCTGATACTTTAAAACTCCAAATTAAAAATATACTATGAATTAAATCTGTAATATGCTGTTAATATCCCACTGGGTAAATGCCTGTTCGAATATTTAGCCTTCATCGCTTATTTAACAAATCGAAAATAACATGTAACAGTCATGTAAAACATGTAAAAATACATAATAAAGTAATTAGGATACTCTTTGACATATTATTACCCTTATATACTAAGTTGTATGTAATGGACACACCTGACTTCCGGCTAATGACTTCCTCTGCTTTGTGCGCGGGAACGTGGCGTCACGCTCGGCTCAAACGGCTTCCATGCTATTACAATTTATTAAAAAAACTAGACGACCCGCGTGGTGTCACTCGCGCTTGCTTTTATTTTTACCATTTGGCTCCTATGAATCCTAATTCATTATATATAATGCATTATATAGGCTATAGCCTAAAACCGTCTAGATACGTCTAGAAGAATTTTTCAATTCGGACGAGTAGATCTTGAGATCAGTGCGTCAAAGAAGCAAAGAAACAAAATTCTTTTTTGTAATATTAAAAAAATAGCATTTTATTAATATGTCTTGTTTTTGATGTGAAACATCTATAGCCGCACGTAAAACCGATTTCTGGCGTGGCGACGCGTCGCCACGCTATACGATGGTATATATACAGTCTATATGCAGTAGTGTGTGCGGTGTGGCGACGCGTCGCCATGCGCAATCGATCGAAGTCACTGATTAAACGAATTAAGTAGTCACGATTTGAAATAAATTCGTAAATTTTTGTATTTAATGAAAATAAATGTTTATTCAATAAATAGTCATCGTTATCTGGAAAAAAAATCGTAATATTTTATTTTATCATTATGACATATTTAGTTCCTATCACAATATGTTCTTTTCTGCATATTACTTTTACAAAATAATGTCGATGTTTCACATCTGCCAGGCGTCCCGTGACGGCTCACATGTTTTTTTTAAAAATATCTTTAGAAAATCTTGTCTTTTCTTTCAAAAAGCATCTTTCTCACTTTACCGGTCCATTTTATTCTGTTAATTTGCGATATTTAAAATACTCTCAAGTATAACAAATAATGTTAGATAATCATATACGTAGAAACCCAGCTGTTTTTAACATTACTGAATCAGTCTCTAAACGACCCACTGCTGGGCAAAGGCCTCCTCTCCATATAATAGTTTAGTAGTTTTAACATTAACTTCATGAAAATAATATGACATGGATCTAAACTTTAGGGACCACATAAAATCAGGATTGTGGCTTCTCCGGATGCCACAATCACACAACTGAGTGGTTACCTTTTGAGGAATTTTATTACACTGTTGTGCATATTTATATCTACGTATATTGTCAATTATATATATATGTATATATATATATATATATATATATATATATATATATATATATATATATATATATATATATATATATATATATTTAACTACATTTAAGCATTTGTAATTTTAAGTATTTCTTTTTGTCATTACTTATAGTTTACCTAGTTATAGTTTTTATGTGCTGTGTACCTATGTGTATATTTGACTATTTAATTGTATGTATAACAGTGTGTAAACATTCCTAAATAAATTCTATTCTATTCTATTCTAAACCAGTTAAACTGGCATTTGGTAGCTGCTATGAAACAATTTTTTTTTTTTTTTGTTGAAAACCAAACCAAACTTGGTAGTTACGGCGACAGACCAGCTGTAGATGTGTATAAAAGTGTGTTGTTATCTTTAAATGTGTCAGGTTGCCCGTCCTTGTGTATTCGTGTATGACAACCATTAAACCGTCTAGGTTACACGTCAGGAATTTCAATGTCCTTCCCCACCTTATTATGATAAAATATATTTGGGTATAAACATATTTGGAGCGATAAAAATAAACTCTGAAACAAAATACTAACTCGAAGTGCTATACTGATTCTTATGCAAAGTTACAATATAATTAATTTCAATGAATATTATCGCAGATGAATATCTACCATTGATTATTTATTAAAGGCTTATGGTGTTGTTACAAAATATAATACATATTTTAATTTTCAAACGATCCAAGCGACTGGATTGATATATTGGTAAATAATTGTCAAACAATATTGTGATAAGTACTCGTTTTTTAAATTTAAATATTACGCGTTGCTGATAACATATAAATAGCTCTATAGTCAGTAGTATTGTAATATTGTTACAAGTTATTATGAAGATTAGCGACCCTGGGTCCGCCATGATACCAACATGGCGCCGGAGACGTGACGCGAGCGCAGATCAAAATACAACTGCGATTGTCATCACAGATCTTTCCGGAAAACTCATGAGCACAACACACCTATAGTGCAACTATAATAGATACTAATTTATTTTAGATTTATTATCGTGTCTGTTAACTAGAATTGGCTCGCGTTTTCATCCGTAAATCCGTATTGGTTACGATATCACGTTTCGTATCATTCGACAACATTCTAAACTGAGGTGTCTTTTCGCTAGGATAACTTAGGAAGAATGGAGGCCTTGGCCCTGTCGCGGGCCCGTTTTTACACTGAGTCTCAGTACTTACATCTGGTAACGCTGTCAGTATCAGAAGGTTTAATGCTATAGACGCTTTGTACAATACATAGGTATATATTATACGTATACATACAAACTATAGTTTGTAATCATTACTATATTTCCTATAAGCCGTTTTATAACATTATGTAATATAAAATAAATAAATTTATATCAAAATTTTTTTGTTTTCAGTTTTTTTTGTAACATTTCGTTTGGGGATTAAAAGATGAAGTAGTACATGCTATGTATCAGAGATGGCGCTGTATGTGACAAATGATTTTCTCTGTTTTCCTGCTTTTCTGTTGAAATTTTTCCTGAATTTTGTTTGCTATAAAGCTCACGGAGCCCGAGACCTTTCCAACGAATGCAAAACCGTGGAAATCGGTTCGTGCGTTCTGGAATTATAGCGTCAGGAAGGAAAACCCGACTTATTTTTATATTATAGATTGCTTCATTAGACCAGACGTTAGTGCGTTTTTACAAACACGAATTTTTTTACATTAATTTTATGCACGTTTAATATATTATTTTGAAAGTAAAGATTGCATTATTAATTTATGAAAATATTAATCATGTATTGATACATTCTATGCAATGATCAACCTTGTGTTACATAATCATAACCTGCTACAATACGAGACGAACAATGATCGATTTAAAGACGATCACTGCAGACTACAGACTAGATCGACAGCATGGGCGCCAACTATTTTTTTTTTAATTATTAAATTTTAAAAAGAGATGCATCTGATACTTTAACCCGGCTAACTTAGGAGAATATTAGAATTTGGCGATAAGTTTGCGCACACAACAACTGGCTGTTGTGTTAGCGGTCGTAGATTCGATCCCCGCTCTTGGCAAATGTAAAAGTCATACAAACGATTGTCGTTTCTGTTTCCGGTTGTGTGTGTCTTTGGTCCTACGACACCGGATTCTCATCCTACTGGGAGCTGTTTAGTGTGAATCCAAATAAAAAATATTATGATGAATAATATTTTTGGAATTTATATAATGCATATCTATTTCGACCGAGTGTGAATGAGACTCCCACATGTAGGGTTTAATAGCATGATTGTTGAGATGAAGCCGAAAAAGTTTCACGTTTCATGTATGGGAACAAATTTTACTTTTACTTTAATTGTATTTGTATCATTTGTTATTTCTAATAAAATAATTTATTTTTCAAGTCTATTTATTCCAGTTCCAAAGATGCAAATCTAAAAAGAGACTATAATGGACGGACAGCGGAATTTTTAAGTAGGTGACCTTAACAAGACATTAATTAATTATAAAGGGTTACTTGTAAGTTATTATTATTATTATTAGAAATATAATAAATTATTATTATTATTATTATTTATTATTATTTATAAATAGTTAATATTATTATTATTTATTATTATTTATAAATAGTTATTATTATTATTATTTATTATTATTTCCTCTGTAAAAAAAATGTAATTTTTTAAATAAAATCCCTCAAAGTTTCATTTCTTACCACTGAATAAAACCATTAATCTATATGGGTTCCTTAGTCTGCGCTGCCCTAATCACGTAGGCCGACCATCCAGTTCATTGAGTAACACAGAATGACAATTCATTCACATCAAGACATTGCAATTGTCCATAGAATTCATGATCTTGAATGTCATTATTAATAAGGATATACGACGTAGTTTACAAATTGAATCTATTTTGATACGTGCATAGATTATGCTATGTTTACTATGTTTCTAACAATGATGTTTGTAAGGATTCTAGAAGTCGTTTCTTATTGACATTTTAACTTGTGTTGACGTTCTGGATTATGATTTATATGTAAAACAGAATAATAATTCTACAAACACACACTATCGTCTATTCCCGAGGTAGGCAACTTAGTTCCTGTGTTTTAAAACAATATATATAAATATGTACAAAACTGACAGAGATATATGATTATAATAAGTTTACATGCGGGTTTTATCACCCACAACCCTGGAGCGGAAAGCATCACTGTCAGGGAAAGCGTCAATGCCGACTGAAACAACGGGCCATATATATACATATCCCATTTGCTATTCTAGATATTCAGCAATCTCATACTAAGTTTCATTTTATTGTAATCGTGTAAACAGTTTTTTCGTAAAAGAGTAACAAAAATTAATTAAAGCTAATTCATCAATTTTCACAAACCTCCGCATTTATACTATTGTTGAATGATCTTCCACCTCCACCACCACATCATGGATATCCACTGCTAAACATAGAACACCCCATCATCATTCAGTACTCGCAACGTTTGGCAGGTGAGTTGGCGAGCGCAGTGTGTTGCAGCAGGATAATATGGTGATACAGCTGCCTATCATCATTCTAGTCGATGTACAGTTGTTCGCACTACTATGGCCTTAGTCGCCTTTTACGACACTTCGGCAAGAAAGAGGTCGTGACTATTCTTCTCTGTCGGTCACCGCACGATAATATTAATAGAATGACAATATTAGTTTTAATAAAATCCATGTCTGTTGTTGTAAATGAAATAACCAGACAGACGGATAAATTTTAAAACAATATCTATACCTTTATTAAAACAACCTTTATTAGTTTCAAATATTAAATCCAATTTAGCTAACATGACACCAAAAAACTTATGGCTTCTATTGGCTGCCATTCATTCGGAATTCCGCAGAATTATCCTAGTTACAGTTCGAAAGGGACTCCGATATTTTACGAGGTAATGATTAATTATGAATTTATTTTGTTCTCCTTAATAAATTTGAATTCACTGCAATATATGGATTTCAGAAGATTTTATTCGACTTTATTTTGTATACAGTACAACCTTGATATAACGAGCCTCAATATAACGAATGCCTCGATTTAATGAACTGCCCATAAGAGCTAATATAAAATACTACATCACATTACGAATATATATATATATATATATATATATATATATATATATGTACACTCACCGGCACGGAAACTTGGCCAAGTATAAAATTTGTGATAACTTCAGTTTTTTTCAGTTTACACTACAAATTTAGGCCAATTTTGATCGTTGTTCATCCAATTAACGTCTTTAATCATTTTTAAGCATAAATAATGTTCTTTTTAAGTTTATAAAGAAGTTTAAGCACAAAATCACATTTACACAAAATTAAACACTGCAGTTTTGAGCACTAGTAATTAAAAACTGTTTGATCTTTGGTAAACTTTTTAACTTTTTAATATCGCGTGTTTCCTCCTCTAGCCCTTATGACCGCCTGCATTCGATCTGGCATGCTTTGGATGACATTTTTGATGTCCAATTGCGATAAGTCGCGCCATGCAGTCAGTGCGGCATCTCGAAGCTGGCTAAGAGTTTGTGGTGGGTTCGATGCTGTTTTAATTGTCCTTTTTAGCTTATCCCAAATATGCTCTATTGGATTTAAGTCGGGGCTGCGAGCTGGCCACTGCAATTTTTGAATACCAACCTCTTGAAGGTACTCATTTACGATATGAGCGACGTGTGGACGTGCATTATCATGCATTAAAATGAATTGATCATATCCAATAAACCCTCCAAAGGGTACAACATGTTCTTGAAGGATATCCTCGATATATCGTGTTGCAGTTAGAGCGTTATTGACGATGACCAATTCTGTACGTGCATCAGAACTAACGCCACCCCATATCATTATAGAGCCTCCACCAAAACTCACTGTTGGAGTGGTAGTAATCGCCAGATATCGTTCACCTTTCCTTCTCCACACACGTTGTCGACCATCAGGTGCATTTAAAGCGATCCTGCACTCGTCCGTAAACAAAACTCTTGCCCATTGTTCATGAGACCAGTTAGCATGTTCGCGGGCAAATTGAAGTCGAGCTGCTCTATGCTGTGGGAGGAGCTGTGGGCCACGGGCTGGTCTTCTCGCTCTTAAATTAACTTCCTCCATACGTCTTCTCACCGTACGCTCACTAACATTTACATTCCTAGAGATTTGAAGCCGCTGCTGGATCTCGACCGCAGTAAGGAAGCGATTTCTTAAAGTCTCTAACACGATAAAGCGGTCGTCACGAGCTGACGTGCAACGTACACCACCACTACCTGGTCTGCGTGTACAGAGGCCAGTCTGTTGGTACCGTTTTAATGCATATTGCATTGAAGAACGTGGTACGTTAAGGATAGTAGCCACTTCACGATGGGTCATCCCTTGTTCCACTAATGACACTGCTTGTGCTATCTGACTTGGTGACAAAGGCATTTTTATGGATCCTTAGGCGCCTTTAGATGTTTATTTATCACAATAAAACCAAAGAACTTCGGCAACTTAACATTTACAAATTCCACAACACAATTCAAAATGTAGAGTTCGTCGGATAAATGACACAATTCAACTAAACTTCAGAACCCAAACCATAATGCACTTCAACTTAGTTAATTACCCTCTTAGGATTAACGTAAACATTATTTCTACCCACTTATACAATAAAAACAAAGTTAGACACACTTAAAAAAAATTTATCGCATGTTATGAGTTTGGCCAAGATTCCGTGCCGGTGAGTGTATATATATTAATATGATAATCAAAAAATACGCCTGTTTCACAATTAAAAAAACACGTGACTAAAACAAACCAATTAACAATTCAAGCAAATGGTTAGTTATATAGAC
The DNA here is from genome assembly GCA_036937285.1 of Euphydryas editha. Classification (NCBI taxonomy): domain Eukaryota; kingdom Metazoa; phylum Arthropoda; class Insecta; order Lepidoptera; family Nymphalidae; genus Euphydryas; species Euphydryas editha. The sequence continues at coordinate 1,386,551 of JAUPFZ010000017.1, read as the reverse complement.
AAAATTCTCATTACGATTTCACAGCCTGCCAGACGAATTTATAGAGAGATTTAAATCACAAACATATTGAAAGAAGAAAATAAAACGCACAACCTTAATACTAGCTTTATAAAATTATGGTTATAATTAATTGCTTAAGCTTGTACATACAGTTAATTTAACTTAAGCACTGTAATAAATGTTATTTAAGCATTGAATAAAAATAATGTAAGCACTGAAAATAAAAATGGCGAAACCGAAAGATTGGTCTGAATAAAATGTTAATGCTTTTTATAAATATGTTTAACATATACACACACGGTCGTCTATTCCTAAGGTAGGCAACTTAATGCCTGTGTTTTAAGTAACAGACGACTGATATACACATACAATTTTTTTAAGTAAATATACATATATAATATACAAATATTACACCTAGACTCGAGGTGGGAATCGAACCACACGACCATGATACAGAAAACCGGGCTATTGCCAACTGGGCCGACGGGCCAATAAAATCAAATATATATTAAGAAACAGAATTATTAATTCGAATCGTTATTAAATCATTTTAAAAACATTAGTAATATCACCTAATATAGGTACGGAACTAAACTAATCAAACGGATTGTGTAATTATTTTACAGAGTATGAGTTTAATCATTTATCTGTATATAATAAATAATATTATAACGACTGAAAGAGAATAAATTATTTTAAAAAATATTATTCGACATTATATAATAAAATTAATTGAGGAAAGATATCAATGACCAAGACTTATAGTAGCGAACTATTAAGTATAATGCATTTTGTATACTTTTACGTTACCAATAAAAGTATAAAAAATTAATTTAAATGAGACAGTGAGGGTCGACTAGTGTTTTAATATTCAAGTAGTCGCTATTCCTGATGTCATTTGCTAAGCGAGGTCGTGACAACTGCATTAATAAGGGGCGCAACTGCAAGTCATTTTTATTCGTGTTCCAATGTCCGATCAGTGAAGTTTAGTGAGTTTTTGTTGATAAAGAATAAATGGTATAATGATATCCTTAGTCGTCGGTTCACAAATACACATAACAGAAACAAAAAAACCTTATCAAAACGAACAAACCCGCGACACACTGCGCCAGTAGTTTTAGTATCACTGGCTCATCCTTACAAAATTATTATGTCACTAACACTAGGACACGGTCGATATAGTAGTTAACTAAACCTGAGAAAAGCAACCATTATGAAACTACAGATCTACCATAGTCACACGATTGCAATAGCAGAATCGAGCAACAGATGATTGTCACCATGCTAACGAAACGTGATTTATTCTTTCGTAAGTTGGTACTGTGTAAACCTTAACCGCATGGAATAACTAGCTTGTTATCTATAATAATTCAGATTTGTAAGTCATAATTATTAGAAGACTTGAGTAACTAGACTATTCTCGCAATTTCACCCACATTTATTATCGCTGCGTGATGTTTTACAGCTCATAAAACTGTTTAATAAACATATTGTCTAACACAAAAAGAATTATTGAAATAAGGTAAGATACTAATGCCATTAATATCCAAATCAAAATAGGTTTATTAGATTTTTTTTTGTTTTCTTTGAAACGAGGCCATAAAACTTTTTAAAATATTGACTAATTAAATCTCATTGTTTGTAAACTATTATTGCTAAATTATTGGTAATAATCATATGTATATGGTTATTGAAAATGTTAATATTTATCTTAACTAACATTTTCAAAATGTATCGCTTTTCCTTCTTATTTAATTAAATTAATTTAAAAAAAAATTACACAGATAGTTTCGTTTAAAAGGTTAAATATCAAGCAATAATATTAATTTTATTTTATGTACTTTCTTTTATATTGTAACATAATTTATTAATTGACTAGCTGCTGCCCGCGACGTCGTCTGCGTGGACTCTATTAGATTACACGTTGTTAGCCGCGTCCAAACCGACCGAGCACGGCCGGCAATTGGCTCGCGAGGCAGCCTCGCGAGCCAATGGCTCGGCCGGTGTGGACAGGGCTCGGGCTGCCTCGGGCACACGTTGGCTCGGCCGAGCGGCGCTCGACCGCGAGCCATAATTTGTCGGTTTTTGGCGATGCTCAAAGGCGCCTCAGTCTGAGCTGCTCGCCGCTCGGGCGGTGTGGACGGATATAACGACGCTCGCGGGCCAGTGAATTAAAAATGAATAAATAATACTTTATTATTAACTTTGACATAATGGTATTTAATTATTATTAATTTAATTGACTGACATTACCTATATTGAATTACATGATTTTATTTAATTCAATGTTAAATTATATGTTTTTTTTTATTAATCTTTGCTTACTTCTGCTATAATGTTGTTGTATTTTATTTTCTGCTTTCTGTGTTCTACTTGTGACTCCTACTGTAAAATAACGTTGATTTTTATGGACAAGAAGTCCGAAATAAACGTTTTATTTATTTATTATTATTTATTTATTCGCTTAATACCAATTTACGGAAGTTTCAAAATGTTGTGGGTTTCAAAAGACCCACATAATTTAGCAGCTGAAAACACGTGATTTATCATTGTATGCCGGAAAGAAACTAAATGCTCAAAATGGCTCACCTTGGCTCGCGAGCCACGCTCACAACCTTTCAAATTTGCCTCGGGGCCACGGCTCGCGAGGCAAAAGTCCGAGCGTGGCTCGCGAGCCGTGCTCAGTCGTTCTGGACGCGGCTGTTACAGAATGCGTTGAAGAAATAAAGGTTCACTGCTCGTTCCCCGTAGGTGATAGCGTGATAATATGTAGCCTATATGTTGACCCGACTTCTTAATAATATTCGTGCCAAATTTAAAGTAAATCCATGCAGTACTTTTTGAGTTTATCCCGGACATACATACAGACAAACAGACAAACATTCTAAAACCAATATTTTTGGTTTCGGTATCGATTGCAGATCACATCCCAAGTATTCTTTTAAAAAATATTCAATGTACAGTTTTGACTTTCCTACAATTTTATTATATGTATAGATAAATAATCACTATTATGATTAAATATGTTTTACGGACCAACACCAGAAAGGAAAACCTTCTGAATTCTGCTTAGTATTCGTAGGTACTTCTTAAAACTTTATTTTTAACTTTTTTTTATTACTATTATTTCAACCAATCTAATAATCATTATAAATATTTACAAAACACTTTGTTGTAATAAGTCAAATAAATCAGACAAAAGCCTCAATTTCAAGGTGAAAACGTCTTCCTTGAGATGAAAATACAAATAAAACCGTCGGCAAAAATACTTAATAGTCTTCTTATTCAGTTTTTTCATATTATTTAAATTTACATCCAAACTTATATTGAAGAACCAACAGTTAAAAATACTTGGTTCTATTTTAAATTACATATTCTACGGTTAACCTTTTTATTCGCTAGCTTCTCAAATATTATCATTGCTAATGTCAACCTAGTATCCCACTAAGATAAAAATTTAATTAACTTGTAAAGCAAACGCCGCATTAATTTTAATTAGCTCTCGTGATTGTTGATAAAGAACATTTACATTTTTACTTGAAATCAAGAATCGTCTTATTAAGATTGTTTTGTACTTCATAAATAAATAAAAATAGAAAAAAAAACATATATTTTTAATTTAATCTTCTAAAAGTTTTTATTACCATGCGTCTAATAAAAAAATAAAAAAATGTTAAGTAAACAAAAATAACTCATCAACAAAATCGAGTCATGAGCCTGAAGATATATCTTCCGTGACAGATATTAAAGAAAGTAGATAAAATGACAAAGAAAATTATCTATACCACATATCGATATCAAATAGATAACATGAAGGTCGTTCGAACGTACGTTCGATTGACATCTGTCAATATTACATCACCTTGTTGACCTTACACGTTTTATTTGCCATAGAGGTCTGATCGGCTGGTGACATTGGCGTATTTTACTGTTTTAGGACAGTTTTTAGAATAAAAACCATTGCTCATATACGCTAGGTTTGTGTGTTTTTTGTAGCGAAATGGGTTCAAAATAGTTGGTTTTAAGTTATGATAACCTACTAATCAATCGCATAATAATGTGACCATAATGAAACCACAATAACTAAATATATAGTATTAAACTAACTGGTTATACCATTAAATTAATAATTTACTAAAATTGTCAAAACCAATTACAATAATGACCAACTGTAATAGCAGAGATCGGTTCCTGGGCCAGCGCGTAATGGAGAACATAATCTATATACTATAAATTTCTAATAAAGATATGAGGTGAAAGAAGACATCTCTTATAGATCACTCTAATTACTTTTTTACGCCATTAGTCACGACATTGACTCGTGAAGCACGACTATCATCTTAATTTGTACAGATGATTGACTTTCAGAAAAAAGCGAATACTAGAAAGAAAGTTATTATAACACATCTAGATAGACAATACTATTGACTATTATACTAAAAGTTAGTCATTGTGTACAAAAAATATCAAGGTGTAGTAGAGAGAAGTAGAAGAATCACTTCGTTCTAATTATCACAATGGTCACACACACACAATTTATGATATTGAGTATGTTGTATAAAAAGACAATGTAAATAAGGAGAATGATTGTAGAATAGATTTGTAGAATTAGACACATGGCTAGTTATGAGTATTTTACTTATAAACATTAAAGGACAAAAATTCCTAAATGATCTTTGTAGAATCAGTTTTGCCATGATGTAGAGAAACGTGGAAAATTGTCTTTTTGTCGATTATTTTTTATATGAATAAATTTACAGTCACATCGATATTGCTTATAGTGAAATCTTCTAGTGGCGAATACTTAAGGTTTTTAGGAAAAATAAAAAAAAAAAGATAATTATTTCGAAAAATACATATATCTTTATTTATTAGATAGATAAGTCAAACTTTAAAATAAACATACATGAACAAAAATTTAACTTCTACCTGAGCGTATTAAAAACATAAATAAAACTCTGGTGAAATAAACGCAAGTCTCTGCAAGTGGCACCTTGTACCAGGTGGTCTACACTTCGAACCCCTAGCATCGGATGGTTTTAAAACTTCTGACACCGACCACATGTATATAGACGTCTTAACATTCTGGAATGTCAGAACAGGCTTCTTATCCAATCTTCGTCGTAGCACGACTAAGCACACTAGCAAGTAGTTTTTTTATGTATAAAATGATTCAATTAGTGCCTGATGTTTCTTTTCATTTTTGTTTCTGCCTTTTGCTTCTTTGGCTTGTTTCCCTTTATTTACAAATTTTCCTTTTGCGTCTTCGCTTTATTCCCCTTCCTCTTCTATTGCAGATTTAAAGTAGGTTTTCATGATTCTCCTCCATTCCTCCTGAAGCATTCTTTTTTTTTTATTTAACTTCCTTCACATTTTGTTTTCCAAGCATAATCGTTCTTGTGCAGCATCTGGTCATGGAGACAATTTATGGACCATTTGAATGATATCTGGATCAAAGCTAGTCGATGGCTTGGAACTGCTGATTCTTATTTCGTAGGTCGAATCTTGATAAGGGCCCGTAGATTCTTTTGAGACCAAATCATAAGTTGTGGCAGTTTTTGAGTATTTTTTGAGTGTTGTACGAAGCTTCTCTCAAAGTCAGTTCTTTAGTCACGACCTTAGGTCCTATTTTCCCTTCTTTTTCTTCTCTTCCATTTCAATTTTATTCCGTTCTTCTGTGCTCTGAAAAATAGTATACCTAACTATTATTATTATCTATAAAAGTATAAATCCTGACAAGAAAAAATAACGTGTCCACTGTCTGGCCTTGAGGGACTTCTTTGTGTCCGGTACTACGGGACGGAGAATCAACGAAATTACACATACCATATCAAAACTATTTTGGAAATATTCAAAATATTTTATAGATTAGGGGCAACAACAACAGAACACTTTCTTTATTAAGCATACAAACAATTGATCACAAATACTAAGCTGTAACACTCACCTGACTATTACGCAGTGTTTTCCACCAAAAACAGAAAAAAACCGCTCCCACTGCTATCGCGTGCGTCACTGGTAAACCGCATCCTGTGATTTGATATTGCTACGTCTCCTCGCGCCCCTTTCAACCGTCGTCGAATCGCTCGCGTTATGAGTTCCCGAAATACTATGAGCGTCCGGCACTAGGTGCCATCCGGCATTAGGGCACTTCCCCATACTTTTTAGTCTGATTAGTGTGAATATAATTTTTCGTCTTTCATGTCATTGTAATTTATCAAACAATTACATCGGAACTTTATCGAGCCATGTCATCGTTGTCTTTAAAAGAGTATAAGGTAATCTAATCTAGCCAGATGTATGATGAACTGATCTATGACTTCTTGATGCCACGGACAAACTACATCGAATGTAAAACATTATACCGGTGATATAAATCATTAAATTTTATTTGACAGATTTCATGGGGGTCCGCTGGCAAGCTCTAATATTACTTTAACATTATTTTAGCATCGCGTTTCGATCTCAAATACCAGTGTTCAGCCATGAAACAGGTTATTCGTCAAGGACAGTGGGGCCTTCGTGTGTAACATACCGTGGAAGTTAATCGTATGAATGGTATTGTTAACAGAGGCCCTAATTTAAGATCTATTAAAAAGGACGTCCTAATAACCTTGAAATTGAATCGTTGTTCTGGTCTGGGCTTTTAACAACGTAGATCGTCATCGTCCGTTTTAGATGGCCAACTGACGGTTAAATGCCTGTTAAAGATACGTAACCATTTGCATAGTTTTGCTATTGTAGGAATATTGCGTCTTGTCACTGGACAGTCTAGTAATATGATCGCGAGGTTTTATATTTTTTCGTCGATTCTAAAAAATATAATCAATAAATAATACCTTAATGAATAACAATAATAAAAATATAAAATTTTTACTAAATAAAGATTTAACCTTTTTCAATATTCACTTCTGGTTTCCGGGATCATTTATTAAAAGTCAATAAATTATAATCAAGACATTTGATTATTCAAAACGAGTTTATTTAGATGTGAATGGTATTTCAATAGACAACAAAAAATAATTTAAATATTTAATTTAAAAATATTTCCACGCACGCGCGTTACTTTTATATAAAAAGATTTTAACCTTACAACCTACGGATAAAGAACTTTTTCCGTTGCGAAATTGTTGCCTTCTAGTCCCCATTGCACGCATGCGTTTTGTCCTAACGCGCTTAAAATCACAAGGTTCTATATATTTCGACCAGACAAATTTTCACTTTATTCCCGGAATATTAAGGTCGCTCTTTAAAAGCTTATTGGTTTTTGGAACTGTCTCGTTGTAATGTTTAATCAGCTGTGCGCTCCCAATAGATAATTTAGTTAGTGTAGCTACGTCGCCAGTATACGGATACCTGAAACGTTCTAAACGTCTATTTCCTATTTTTCTGTAGACCAAAGTGTTATTCGGTGCTTGTGTTTGTGATAATCGTGAACATTCAAACATTGTGTGATAATTTGAGGTTATGTTGTCAGGGCAACTGGTTTTGGGGTGCTTAACGTGTTACCTTAGTAACTAAATAGTGCATATCGCCACTATAAACACCGATATAATGTGCATTTACCGTAAATATCAACACGGGTTATTGACAAGTGAGATCGATGGGATGTAATTAAATTTGCATAGTGTTGTGCCATTTGTCGTAAATCTATTTAAACATATCGATAAATATAATAATCAAATTATAAAATACATTTCTTAGTAATTCTATATTCTTCTAGAGAATGTACTAAGATATGAGCATGAAATCCGATGCTGGCGTAGAGCCAGTGTTGAGGTAAACAACCGCATTGATTTTACAGCAAATAGGCACTTTATGATACAAATTGTTAAATCCTATTTAGTGTTGTATAACACTTGCATTAGAAAAAACCTTACACTATTTGTAAAAATTATAAAGATAAATTTATTTTATCAAATGATCTAAATTCATTAGTCGTAATATACCTATATAATTATAAAAAAATATCATTTGGTAATCTAATACATAGCCAATAATTTCATAATTATTTTGAAATCATTTTATCGTTATATATCGACGCCCCCCGGGGAATAAAGTCGTAAAGTGCTATTACCACCTTTTTAATGTTTTTGCATTTTCGGCATCTATAGGTCATAATACATCTTCTGATTTTTTTTAGATTTTTTTTCAAAAAATCCATGAAGTTATAACAATTTACATTTTTACTCTCCGGAAATCATATCACAATTATAACCCATAATAATATCGTAATCATATAATATGGAACGAACATCTATCTTAATAAGCTGGTAAGCCTATATACCATTTTACTAATTTAATAAACATAGTCGTTATAGAGCTATACTAAAAAAGTTGGTGGTAACTTTTACAAGAACAAAATTGTATTAGTTTATTACACTTTCATTTTATTCGTGTAAAAGAGTATCGTAATGCATGCAAATAGTTTTCATTACATTACAAGTTCACGGGAATAAAATGGTTATGTGCCGTTACTTAGTATACACTTAAATATAAAAATCAGTATTACACATTTTTGGCAATGTCTTTAAAAATATACGTGATATTTAATTTATTTTTATAACTACATGTTACGTTAAAAATTCTGAAAATAATGATGTATAATACAATATTATAGCCCGTTTAGGACACGCGATATAACAGAAAATCGGTTTTTTTCTCTTCCTGTAAAATTTACTTTTCTCTATTACGACTTTGTTCCCCGGGTTCGTCGATATATTTAAATACTGTTTAATGTTGTAGTTTAATTATATGCTAATATTTAAAGCTTGTCTAATAATGCCTGATATTCGTGACAATAATCGAAAATATGACACATATTTTCCTTGAATTTCCTAATAAAGTTACTTGTCATTGTAGCCTTTTGTAAGCCTTTTAAAAAATAAAAAAAGGCCACATCTAAGATAGTAAGACTACTGGTAAACCCATGATACGCAGACATATGTAACATACGTTATTACATTATTTATTTAAGTACCTGGATGACCGAGCTTTGCTCGGTTAAATTATATTTAGATACATTACATACTGATGAAACATAAATAATATTTTCGATCTTACCGACATAATAGTAAAATAATAGGAATTGATTATTTAAATAAAAAATAAAAAGAGCTCTCAATAATAGTTTTTCTCACAAAAGACGAAACTTGAAAATTAAAAAGGAAAAAAAAATAGTTTGTAGACACCTGGATTCGAACCCGGGTTTTCTGATTTTGAATCCACCCGATTCCCACCTGAGCTAAGATTAATAGTGACAGCGAAATTTACCTTCGTATTGTAATGATATTTTTTAATTGCGTAAAATAAGGGATAAAACGACAGTTTCTAAAAATCTAGATCGATTCGATCGACCCGAAACCCCCTGCATACTAAAATTCATGAAAATCGTTGGAGCCGTTTTCGAGATTCAGATTATACTATATATACAAGAATTGCTCGTTTAAAGATATAAGATTAATGTGTTCATTCTAAAACAAAGAATATACCAAACACATGGTAAACAACGCTTACTATGATGTTCTTTTCATCAATCATACCACAGTGCATTAAGTCGAAAGTCTTCGACTAATTTCCGCTATCAATGATGACATACGGGACTGAGACGTGGTCTCCAACTATCGTACTTTTAAACAAGCTCAAAGTCGCACAGCGGGCTATAGAGAGGGCTATGCTTGATATTTCTCTGCGGGATCGAATCAGAAATGATGAAATCCGTAGGCGAACGAAGGTTGCCGACATAGCCCAACGTATTTGCAAGCTGAAGCGGCAGTAGGCAGGGCCCATGGCTCGTAGAACTGACGGCAGATGAAGCAGAAAGTTTCTCGAGTGGACACCACGTATAAGCAAGCGCAGTCTCGAACGGCCGTCCACGAGATGGACAGACGACTTAAGGATAGCCGCCGGTAGCGTTGGATGGAGGCTTCTTTGAATAGGTCGCTCTGTAGGTTTATGGGAGAGGCTTACGTTCAACAGTGGACATACAAATGCAAATATGATATAATATAATATTTAACAATGAATCTATCATCAAACTACTAATTATATATTATAAAAACTATATTGTTAAAAACTCTCTCTATAACAAAAATTAAGAGATTACTTATTAAGAGATATACAGTGTGACCAACATTTAAATTAATCTATTTAAAAGACCTTTAAAGCACTTTTGAGCCGTCATTTTACATATTAATACGTCATAATATATTATAATATGTTATAGTTTATTGACTTTACCACTGGATTCGGAATTTAGATTCTGCTAAGAAGAACCGACAAGAAATACAACGTTACTCTTTTTAAATTTCAAGTAATTTAATAAGTATAATATTAAACACACACATCTTTATCATTTAAATAATCTTGTACCGAATAATATTTAGTTTTAACTAAACAAAAGCGAATTTTGTTCTAGTGTGTCACAACAAAACACCATAAAAAATAGATCGCCTTCTCCTTATGTATGTGTTATTCTCGATACTTTGTTTTTGTACGTCAAACAAATAAATAAAGATTTTTTATAGCAATATGGTCACATGAGTAAAGAATACAGTTTATTTACTCATGTGATATGGTGACAATAATTATGAGCAATCAATCACTTCTAATATTCCTATATACTATCATTCATTTTAATGATTACTAACTATTGAATTGTGAAACAAGTCGTATGGAGTTTTAAATCACAATTATATCTCTAGCAAGCGATATAATAAAACAGATTGTTTATAGAAGCCGTATGTCGCATTATTGTGTTATCACACACCCAAAATTAGCGGACCTGTCGTGACCTATTGACGCAATTCGTTCTTTACTAACTACATAACAATATAATCTTTATGCCTTTCCACACACTCCCATCTTTTGTAAGTTCTTAATACAGAAGTATGCGTCTATATTAATATGAGGGTAGAAAGATTTTTTTTTGTTTAAAATTGATAGAATGAGAATATTGAACCGATTTTAACAATTTGTAAATAAATTATAAGTCAAGAAGTAAAATAGGCCATCAAGTTATGACCCACGGATAGCCAGCCAGTAACTGTCTAATTAAAAAAAGCCAAATACTATTTGTATTTCCGCATAAGCACTTCCGTACCGGTATAAAAGGCTTAATACTATCGATCTAAAAACTCTGAAAAACAATCATCCCCTTCCCCCGGATTCCCTCTTTCATTTCATCCCCTTTATTTTCAACTTAATTTTTTTTTATAAGTATAGCCGTTATTACCGTATTACAGTATTATATATTCTGAAAAAAATTTAGGTATCCTCCCTATTACAGTTCAAAAGACAGTTCTTTGACAACAGGACAAATCTTGGTAATTAAATTCCGTTGAGTCACTTTGTTAAAACCATTTGGGTACCACGAGTATTGTGATTTTAAAACACACATGACTAAACATAATTATTTAAACAAAGTATTATAAATAAAACAGTATATTTGAGTAAAAATTCTTTTTAATAATGGTCATTATACTTTGACCTTAATTTAAAGTTATGTATACAGTAATTTGAGGTCACGTGTGAATTATTTGTGTGAATTCAGAGTTATGTATTTTTAAGTAGATCAGTTAAGTTATTCGCTTTGTTTAATTATCTGCTTTTAGATGCAAGGTTAGAAATAAAAATAAAAATTGTTCCTATTTATGTGTAAAGTTTGTGTTATTTACATAAATAATAAGATAAATTAGTGAATTGACAGACGGAATTACGCCAATGGTTCCGTATCATTGTATTATATTTAAAGGTAAAGTAAAAAGACTGAAAAAAATATGTCATTGTATTTTATTTTAATTGGATTTCTCATTTATATAATTTATTTATTTGACGACGCTTTGGTTCAGTGATCACACCAACTGGTTGATGCGCTAGCGGTCACGGTTTCGACCTCCGTACGTGACATATGTATATATGTTTATAAAACTAGATTTTTTTTCAATCTTTCACCATTCAGGCAATTAAACTATGAAATAATCTACCATTATTACATATATAAAAGAAGCCAAATCACTCCTAACCTTAGAGTCTGTAATGTATACTCTAAGCTCTTAAATTTCAAATAATCAGTTAAGAGGCATTACCTTAATACTGGGGACGATTCTAATTAAGTTTATTTATTGGTTTATTGTATATTTTTTTTATTGCGTAACTGACTGAAAATGCTATGAGATACTGTTGGTGTATTTAGTAGTTTATTCTATTATATTATATTAATAAAGTATATGTATTACTTGTAAGTATTAATGTGTAGATATTTGTATGTAAGTTTATTATAATACTAGCGGCCCGCCCCGGCTTCGCACGAGTATTTAACTAAAATTTTCAAAATTAAAAATTTATTTTTTTTATCACCTACATGCGCCATCTATCGTATAATGGTAGAATATCGTTTTTATATTTAGTGACATTTAACATAATAGTACCTATATTAATTGAAAATGATGTTTATCTAAAATATTAAAACGATTTCTATTCCTATCCGACATATTTAGTAAACTTTTAAGTTTAACAAAATAATAACTCAAATATAAGTTTTGTGAGTTTTAAAGATTCCTTAGACCAGATGGCGTTGGCGGCGTAGGTACCTATTTCTATTTTCTTAAATATTTATTTTTAAATTTAATTACAATGAAACAAAAACTAAATTATACTGTGAGTTATTTCTAATTTTTATGTATTAAAGTTATTAACATTGGTTTTGTACTTTTTACGTGATACGTGATCAGAGAAAAACACGATAAGAGATGGCGCTGATACAAAAAAATACGCGCTATTGAAATTTATTCTTGATGATATATAGTGTATTAATAAAACGGAGGTTTTAACAGATTTATTATTTGTATAGATAACTGCACCACCTACCCGATCTCTCTAATAAGTACTTTATCCTATTTCGCGTTGTCTGGACGAAATGGCTAACTAGCCATAAGGCCGCCGCCTCTTGTCACATTTGGATAAAAAATTAAAATTAAAAAAAATAAACGATTAATAAATAAATTTATTCAAGAAAAATTAAAAGCTCTCACGTAAGAATAAAAAAATCAAAATTTAAAATTAAAAAAAAACGTTACACAAATAAATTTATTTAAAAAATAATCAATAATTATATTAATAAATTTATTAAAAGAAAATAATTGTTCTCAGTCGGTGTTCGGCACTTAATTCACACAAGTTAAATTTTTATCCCAGTTCGGGTACTCTTCTGCGTATATATAGGTGATCCCGGGAGTCGCGCTCTGGAAACCGCAGGCGCCCGGTGGCGGCAGGAGAGGGTAACCAAACCCGGCGGAGAGCACCCTTGTCGTCGTTGTGATGTTAGGGCTGTGAGAGGTTACCGGTTATTTCGGTAACCCGAGCGTCGAAACTGAGCGTCGAACCTGAGCGTCGTACCTGAGCTTCGAACCTTAGCGTCGTACCTGAGCTTCGAACCTTAGCGTCGTACCTGAGCTTCGAACCTTAGCGTCGTACCCAGTTTAGGGGCGATCAACACTCACTAATTTATTATTCTTTGAGGAACGCCTAGGGACGAACACGGAGATGATAAATTTTACGGTTACGGCCTTTTCTATGAAAATTCCGTATAAGCGACCATAAAATTTTAATGAATATTTAATATTCCTGTGACGTGCGTTCACTCAACCAACTCGAGATAAGGTCGATGTTGAAATGACCGGCGCCGGGTAGGTAGTCCAGTTTTAATTCAATCGAACAAAAGATTTACTTCGCTAAAAAATGTTGCCATTTAGGAACTGTATATATATTTTAATTATTGTAAATGACCAGTTTTGATTATGAATATTATTTAATTATTTTTTAAAATTAGTTGTAATAAAATTGTGTTCGATACTTAAACATAGATTTTAATAAAAGATTCAATTTTATAGTAATTTTAATTAGTTTTAAGTATTGTAAATATTAAGTTTAAATGCATTTTAGTGTAGTAATATAAAATATGTACGTATAACGTTACACTCTTGTACTATACAATTTGTAATTATCTTAATTTATCTATGTTACTATATTATATTTGTATATTGTGGTGTACAATAAAGCGTCAATAAATAAATAAATATTCCAAGACCCGTCGATATGTTCTAATAATATGAGTATTTATTATATATATTTGTGATGTGTAAACACACCTATTTGTTATGTAAACGCAGCAATACAAAATCGTTCTTTACATTATATACTCAGTATTCAAGGTAAATATTGTGAACACATGACATCATCCAGCCATGTTGTGATCCTTGTTATCACTGTTCTGATTACGTGATTGTTTTTTTTTTCGATCGTAAATATCGATTGTTTGATCGTAAATTCGAAATTTCGGTATATTGTTATGTACTGTTGAGTGTCCTGATTATTAATCTAGTGGTAGTTTCACATTAACTACGAGTATAATACAATATAGGGGTACTCCCTATAACACGGTACTCCTATAACGCGTTTTCATATTATTACGCGATGTCATGTCCCTCGTGTAACACGTGTTTTCTCCCATATAACGCATGGATTTTCCTCGTTATATTTCTGTATTGTCAAATTTATTATGATTTGTACAGTTCATAATCAATTACGCGTACGTTTGCACATTGTGTTAATTGTATTCTTATAAAATAAAATAAAATTAATGAATATTTTATACATAACGCGTTATACAGGATCAAAATTATATATACTCGTATAACGCGTTTTCCTATAATGCGGAACTAATCTACCGTGTTATAGGGCGGATTACTGTATATTGTAGTACAATGACAATTTATAAATATTTTTTAAATATATATTAGGTAAAGTATATTTAAATTTGGTTCAATTTTATTGAAATAAAGATAACTAGTATTTAAATATAAAACTCATAATTTCAATAATCACACATTATTGCATACTTAAATTGAAATAGTAAAACTTTCGACAAAACATAAATACAGTAAATGAGATACACTCTATATCATCATTTCATCATCATGATCATTATATTAAGTATTGGATGTCCACTGCTGAACGTCCCCTTATCGACGTTCAGAGCAACCGTTTCGAAGCAGCCTCTATCCAACGGCTTCCGGTGACTCTCCTCCCGTCCGAGGCTGCGCTTGCCTATACGTGGTCTCATATCATAATTATATTGTTACTCTATTTATTAAATCATAAAACAAATAGCGAAGCTATTTTCGTACGGAAACACAAAAAATATATATACATATATTACAATCGAATTGAAAACCTCCTTTGTTGAAGTTGGTTAATGAATGCATATAAACATAAACAATTTATAATATATTAGTATAATAATATTAATATAAGAAAATGTAAAAATTAATCACACAAAAACCTACGGTGACTTACTTAAAATCAACTACTCCAACTTTTTGTCAGAAAAAAATTTGATAATACTTAAAATCGAAATAACATTTTTTTTACAATATCTTTTTATCTATACAAATGCTAGCGTTTAAATATACCTTCATGCAATTTTAATTTTTCAGATCTTAATTTTGGTTTACAAAGCCATTTTTCAAAGCCATTCGCGTCGTTTGTAAATAGGTCTGTCCTCAAACTATTCAGTATATTAAAAAAAAAAAAAAAAACGCCTGACTAAAATTAAAATGACAAAGATACGAGATTGTCCAGTGGATTAAATATGTTCAAAATTTCTAAAACATATTTGTAGTTACAAATTTAAATAATTTAGTTATTATTTATAAAATTAAACGTTATTTTTGTCGAAATAATGTGATCACTTTTTCAACTGATATTTAAGCTATGAGTTAAAAGATACAGTCAAGAAATGACGACCGTTCTGGTGTAGTATTGCGAGTAGTCGCTTGCCACGCCTGCCGTCGCGGGTTCGATAACCGCTCGGGGCAGGTGTGTCCTTGTGGGTCTCCCCACCGTGCCTCGACGATCACATAAAGTCCTCGGTCCTGAATATCGTACCCGTAGATACGTGATACCGATCGTTACTCATTGTAGGTAAATTATCCGCCAAACCACAGTGGAACAGCTTGGTGGATTAACCAACCATTCTCCTGTATGGAAAAGAGACCTTTTTTAATTAAAAGTCTATATCAGATTTTATCGCGTTTATTTAAAACTTTGCAGTTTAACAATATTTTTTTTTAATTATTTCCCGACGTTTCGGACCCTTTACAGCGTCCATGATCTCGGGGGACTGAGGTGGTGGGTGTCCGAATAATGAATTAATTGTTTCATACCCCGCTTTTTATACAATTACAATTACAAAATTGAGTAAAATTCGCGTAAATATAAGAGAACAAAAGAGACCTTTGTGCAGTTGCGGGACGTTTATAGGACCCATTAGATTCTTTGACGTCATACTCGTACATCTATAAATCGTAGTTTTAAGATCACTTAACATAGATAATAGATATAATGTATGTATATGTTCATAATCTTCTATTATAAATGAGAAAGCAATCACGGCAGAACGACTGAAAGAATCTGGATGAAATCCGGCACAGAAATATATAGTCTGGTATAGAGTAGGACTTCTTTTTATTCGCGGACAAATGTAGGTACGGTTCCCGTGGGATAGATATATTTTTTTCTTTCACAAGGCAAGGATGATTTTTTTTTTATAAAGTTGTAATTTAGAGGTCAGAATGACAAAGACATGGCATAAATAAATGATTCCTATGAAATGGAATAATCTATACGATAGCGAATTTCAACACGGATGAAGTTACGGCGAAAAGCTAGTTCTTTATATGTATAATTCATATTTGTCGAACATGCATTTAAAAAGTTCTTTCGTTAATTTTAAAACAACAATAGCGCAATAACAAATGATACGTGTCGAATTTCGACACACGTTTTCGGGCAAACATCTTGCTTTATGCATGCGATGTCAATCGCCTGCGCACGAGTGGAATATTTATGTGTCGTTTGACGTCGATGACATTAGAAATTGAAATATATGACGTCATGTCCGGTGTATGGTCACGGTCACCTCACGGTCGAAACGATTCTATATCCTTGTAGGGAGATGATATTTTACTTTTTTTTGTAGTGAATTCTGTATTTATCACATTTTTAACAACGTTTTGACGTTGTGGTGAACAAACACAACTGGTTAGTATGCTTGCGGTCGTTGATTCGATTCTCGCTCATGACAAACATTATGCCATTGAGATATTTATATTGTATGTTTCTAGACCACCTAAACGGGTTATCATCCTAAAGGGGACTGTTATGTATGTGTTTAATTGTAGTTACTACATAATATCATTATGTATATCAGTTACACATAACACATTAATCACATTGATGACATTTTCTATTGTGTGTATATCACAAATATTTGTTTCATTTTTGTATATAAATATATTATATATTTTTAAATGCTTTGGGGGTAGATATTGTTATTAAATACTTCTTCTTCTTCTTCAAGTGCCTCTCCGACTAGCGAAGATTGGCAGTCAGCTTCGAATACTCCATCTTGTTCGTCACGAGGCGAAAGAGCTCGGCAGTACTCGCGATTGGCGTCCATTCTCAGATGTTTCATAGCCAAGACTTTTTTCTGCGACCGACGGCTCTTCTTCCAGCATCTTTTCCCATCATAACGAGTTGCCAAAGTTCATATCTTTCATGCCATGTCCCTAGATATTTGTATTTGCGTACCCTCTCAATTTTTTGGTCTGCTACAATGATAGCAATGTCATCGAAGCTATGTTTAGACAATACCATGATCTTCGTTTTTGATGTGTACATCCGCAGATCAGTTTTTTCACTGCACTCATTAACACGGGTCATATTAAATACTAAGGCACTATAAACATTTTTTTTTTTAACTCACGCACACGGTCGTCTGTCCCTAAGTTAGGCAACTTAATGTCTGTGTTTTAGGTAACAGCCGACTGATATACATTTTTTTTAAATAAATTTATTTATAAATAATACATATATAAATAAACATATATTACACCCAGACTCGGGGCGGGAATCGAACCCACAACCCTTGGATCAGAAAACAGGGTCACTGCAAACTGCGCCAACGGGTCAGTCAAATATATCTATAAACATATATCTTTAAAAATATGTCTATAAACATATAGGCATTAATGGGCTGCAATGAGAAAGTCGGGCTGAAATATCTTCAAGGCTGGCCCGTTGATGCAGTTGGCAGTGCCTTGCTTTCTACTCCGGGATTGTGGGCTCGATTCCCGCCACAAGTCTGGGTGTAATATTTATTTATATATGTATTATTTGTATGAACCTACGTAAATTACAACAAAAAAAAATCAGTCGACTGTTACCTAAAACACAGGTATTAAGTTACCTTATGCAAAGACGACCGTGT
Organism: Euphydryas editha; assembly: GCA_036937285.1. NCBI lineage: Eukaryota > Metazoa > Arthropoda > Insecta > Lepidoptera > Nymphalidae > Euphydryas > Euphydryas editha. The sequence continues at coordinate 1,368,223 of JAUPFZ010000017.1, read as the reverse complement.
GGACATTAAAAAAATTAATTAATAATTTCTTACCAGTACAAAGTCAACGACATATTAATTTGACAAATTGTGTGTTATTGTAAGCAATGTTTTAATATTTATAAATTATTTTTAAAAAAATGCATTTAAAACAATACTACAGTAAAGAAAGAAAAATCACGGTACACAAAGGTATTTCCAGTTGAATGGTCTCTCTGAAACCGGTTCGATGACGCTCAGAACAGGTTACAGGTCGGCTGAGGTATTTTTAACTTGTCCCGACTTTGCTTTGAATATAACGTATATTGACATTACCCACGAATACATTTTCATTCAACGAATCTGAGGCTATTGGAGATTGGAACAAAAATATAATTTATTTCCGCATAGATAATAGATCTTGTAGGAGATAAAATAAAATTAATTCTCTAAAAAAAAAAAAAACGTAGATATTTTTTAGAAATACCTTATTTATTATAATATCTATCATTTTCAGATATTACTTCAAAGCATGGAATATAGATAATTCCATGCTTCAAAGTAAACAGCTTACGATAATATTTCTTCTCCAAAATTTAACGAAGATTTTAATCTCGACCGACCCGATTAATCTCCTTTCTGAATTCTCATTCATTCATTAAAATTTATGGCTTTCAATAGTGCCAAAAATCACGGGAGATTTCAGAGAAGCCACGAATAAGATTAATTGGTGTGGTCGAGATTGCAACCTCAATAGAATTTCGAAGACCATATAAATAGTAGGTATTTTATGATTAACCCTTAACCTAAAACATCGTCATTCATCCTGTGTGAAAACGAAATGAATTGAATGGAAATGAATGAAAATGAAATGGTATAATGACCTCTGTGATATATCTGAACTAACAAACTAAAGGCATTGCAATATTAACGCGACAATATTTAAATATATAATTTTTAACAAAATAAAGAATGAATGAAATCGCCATTATTTGGATGTCCACTGCTGAACGTAGGCCTTCCTCATCGACCTTCAGAGCGACCGATTCGAAGCAGCCTCTATAAATATATATAGGTACAGCTATATCCATCTATAACTCATAGATGAGCAGTAATCTGCTGTCCGCTCCAGGGTTGCGTATTAATTATTATAATTGTATGTTTACGTATATATAGTATTTCAGCCATCTGTTACCTAAAATAGAGGCATTAACTTGCCTACCTTAGAAAATAACGATCGTGTGTGTATGTCAAAAAAAAAAAAAATTGTTGACTGACATTAGTGATTTCTGTTTTTTCAATCTAAAACAGGCCATGAGTCGTGACAGGTCTACAGAGCTTTCGCGAAGAACTTATACACCGCCAACCTTCTCACGAACTTTAACTTTCTTCGCGTGAGAATAGTTTTCTCGATGTTGTTGTTCCGCTCTATCATATGTCGATGGTCATTTTTTATCTCTTTCAAATGTGATTGTCGCTCGAGATAATGTTCTGTTGCGTGATTTATCATTATGCACGCCTCGTAATGACCGGACCTTAGAACTGTGGGTATGATGGATATGTTACGTGTACTCGTACTTGAAAGTTGATTGAATCTAATATGATTTTAAAACTTGAAGAATTGATCCCACGTCTCATAGCCTCCAATATGCACACAGCCTGCTGGTGCATTTTTTTTAGCTCAGAGAATCGGAATTATGATTCAACGGGGAAATGCTGCCAGTTTCTTGGCAAAATTCCATACGGATATGATTTATATTTATACCATAAGTATCTGTAAATATATGTAATTAGCTTACAAATGTTGCATTGTAAAAATGTATAATATTGTACAATATAAATAATCAGCAAAGAATCAGAAAACGTAAAAACAAAGAAGTTTAGTGCGAGTTCAATTTTCAACTGATTTATAAACAAATAAGGAAACTTCACACTCAACGGCCCCCAGTAGAATATGTATCCTTTGTCGGGGGCCAGAAACACCCAAAAAGAACATAAATGGCCCATAACATTTTTACCCGACTGCGACAGAAGGAGGGTTGTTTTTCGAGTGTATGTATGTATGTATATGTATGTCCATTTCCTTGGCACGCTCTACAGCCCAAACGGCTGGACGGTTTTTGCCATATGAGGTGTCGTTGGATTTGTCTAAATTGTAGTAGTGACATAGGCTATATAAATTTTCAAAATGGCGCCCACAAATGGCGGAATGAGGGGGGGGAGTTGAATTTTTTTTCTTACTGTAGCAATATGGGTATCAAATAAAAGCTAGTAAATTGTTTTATTCTTTTTAGTTTATAATAAGAGTATTTTACGCAGTCGGGTTTTTTAATTTTTTTTAATTAAGCATACCTACTTGTTATGTACTATACAAAGGGGCGTTCAAGTATTACGTAACACAATTTTTGAAGGTTTTTGATTTTATAACATTTTACTAAATGTCACTCACTGTTTACCCCGAGTTGATTATATTGTATGCACATGAAATTCTTTGACGTCATACATATATAAATCGTACTTTGAAGATTTATAGCCTTTTTTTTTTTCGTTGGGAATGCATTTACGCATTCCGCCGTTAAAGCGACGGGTATGTAGGACTCGCTGACTGCAGAGCGTGCCAGAATACCCGAACTAAAACCCAGCGGTACCCTCATCGACGTAGTGGGGCGCCACGAGATCGCTTTCGCATGCAACCGTGACGCCACGAGAAGATTTATAGCCTTAGTTTACACTACCTTCTACATCTACACGGAGTCTGATCCAAAATTGAATTTCCCATGTGGTGCCCTTCCATCGCTATTATATGTCTAACAACGACAATTTTCATTCAACACTCCATCCGTCTTCCTCCTTTCTTACATCTCTATCTACTACTGATACTTATTATTTATATCTTTGATACTACTTCCAAAACTCACTGTTCATTGATAACGTTGCAGAAATTATCACTATCAAAATCGTGTTGTGCGGTCAGTTTATTGTTGTAATGATAAACAAATATCATTGTTGATTCCGTGTCGTAACGCCGTTATTTCACCTCACTTATAAAAAATCCGATTAAAAATATAAAAACTCAATTTTGAAACTAAGTTTTGATGTTAATGTGTTTTTTTATTTGTTTATTTACTATTTTTACAGATTAATAAACTGACACATAACATTTTATTTGTATAACTAAGTTTACTATCTGTTGAACGCGACTTTGCTCGGGTAGAATTAGATACATTTGTCGTCATAAAAAATACACCTTCTTTAATCTAACTCCCTTGGTTAAATAATTATTATTCGAATTTATTAATTTAGAAATGGTTGTTAGCCATAAGTTGGCAGCTAACTAGCTATTTTGATCGACCGAAAACATTTTTTTTTTGTTTACAACAAATATACTTATATCCTTAGCATTTAAATGATAGCCTGTTATAAAATGACATGTCCTAACATATCGTTTCTTAAATGGAGATTGTATGAAACCGATCGAAATAAAAGATGAATTAATGAAGTATAGATGTATTAGAAATATACAGGATAACTGTAATTAACAGTATATTAATTTACAAGATGTCCTCGCGGCTTCATCGACGTCGAGTATAATGTTTCATCGGATTCATTTATAATTATAGGTATTGAAGCGCTATTATGTGTTACAGCGCAATAACAATTTAATCAAGCTCAATAAAAGAATTCAATCAAACTTAATGAATTTTATTCAATAATTAAAAAGTTAATATTTTCATTTTTCGACTTGCCTTCTGTTCCAGGGTTTCAGGTTCGATTCCCACCCCCAACCTGGGTGTAATATGTATTTATTTATTCCAAAAAAGGTATATCAGTCCGCTGTTACCTAAAATACAGGCATTAAGTCGCCTACCTTAGGAACAGACGACCAACCGTGTGTGTATGTGAATCATATTTATTATTTATATTTTTTGTGCTTTGTTTCTTTATTTTTAAGTAATGTTTATATAAGTTATAAATATAAAAGAAAATAAAATATATGTATATTTACAGTAAAAAATAAATTCTCACGGTTAAAAATGAACGACAATTACTTATGATAATTGTATCAAATTCTCAGTTATTATTCGTTTAGTGGGTTAGCTTTATAATTAACAATACGAATATCATAATTAGTACACTTTCAAACTCATCACAATTTAATGCCACTTTCACACAAAACTTTGAACAATTTCATATCAAATACTAAGACAATTTATCCACTGGATATAGCTTTATTTAGCGCTATAAGATTCGATACGAGGTTAAAAATTGCTGATATAAATTTACTTTAATCAAATGTATTTTTAAATGTTATTATTGTCTCCATAAAAAAATATTATACATATATTAATGTTGATGCACTGACTCTGCTCTCTGCTCTGGAGCACAAACCTGGGGTTTTCATCTCGATTCCCGCCCCGAATCTCAATGTATAATGCATAAATATATATTTACATATCATGTTTTGTATGCATTTATTAAAAAAATATGATTTACTAGCTTCTACCCGCGGCTTCGCCCGCGTGGATGTAGGTTATCGCGACCAAAAAAAAGTATCCTATGTTACTTCTAATACCTCCAAGAATATGTTTACAAAGTTTCATGATGATCTGTTAAGCAGTTTTCTCGAGAAAGCGTAACAAACAAACTTACTTTTGCATTTATAATATCAGTATGATATCCTTATCGTATATCCATCGTCAGTTACGAAAAACACAGACACTAAGTTGCTTATCTTAAAACAGACGACCGTGTGTGTATGTTAAACATTATAGCATATGAATGAACGAAAGAATGAAATAATCTTTAAAATTTCCACTGCTGAGTACCTAAAGGCTCTCTCTCTTAGAGACGAGGGTCTCCCTTGGAGAACGATTGGAACTTCATCTGTTATACTGGTCCACTTTAGTGAGGCAATTAATATTTCTTATTATGAATAAGAACAAAATGTATCAAGAAAAAATCTGTCAAGATAAGACTGGGAATTATTTCTTTACTTCGTTCTTCATTCTTTTCGAAACTGTTCCTAAAACTAAATCAACACATTTAATTACATAAAATAAATAAATCTTAACAATTTTTTATGATATTTCTTCTACAGTCTGGAGATTTTCTGGTGAAACCCACTGATGACATATTGTTGATTTTTAATAGACAATAAGAGTCATCAGTTACGCAACGATGACCAATATGACATCGGGTACCGGACCACTGATTGTGAGACGTTTATTTAAATCACAGTGTAATGCCAATCCAATAAAACTATTAATTCTTTAATATTATATAAAATTAATCAATAGCATAGCTATGTATCGCTAGACGTGTTGTGGACGCGCGGTCTCGTTCGCTTATTATCAGGGAAATACAGCGTGTAATTCACGGTTCCTGCCTCACAAGATGTGTTCCACTTGTGTAACAGCGTCTTGTTGAACCTTGTGCAATGTTCTCAGAGATCGAGATTTCTAAGCTGATATCGTCCTGTTTATATAAATACTGGATATATAATCCGCTTTTCTTGTGATGCATAATTCGAAATTATTTTTGTAACGTTGAATACATGTACAATGATTGTACAATACAATTTAGATCGTTAGTAATATTCTGAAAATTGACGAAAAAGTAGGACTGTAGAGGACTCTGACCTCTGCTTTACTTTTTTATATTTTTTTGTATTTATTTGTTATGCTGAGGAGAAAACATCTAAAAGATTGGAAGCAAAAATTTACTTTGCTTACCTACAAAATTTCTTTGTAAACAATATTATTTTAACACATTACTGTACATGTAGTGCTTTAAAAGCGATTAAATTATAATCTTTTCCTAAAACTTTAATTAATTAACTTTGTATTAAATAAAGATATGCAATATTTTTAGATAACATTTTATTACGTATTTCATGTACACACGGTAATATTTTTTTTCTTTTTTATTTATTTAAGAAAATCTTGATATTTATAGTATTTTGTAAAACAACATTTCGTTATGTATTTAAAGTACGGTGAAGTTAATTACCGTGTCCACATTCAAATCAGGTTATTTTTGTAACAATTTGTTTAGTTTTTGTGACCGTTTTTTACGATTAATTAATTAGTTAAATTACAAGCTTTTTTAAATGAACATTGTAAAATACATAATTAAATTTACATTGAATAATAAAAGTAACTTAATTGTCGCAAATTCGCTCGATCGTAAATGTTTTTTAAAAATTAACCCGGAATTTTTATTAAATGTTTTTTTATTAATTTTTAAATTACTTAGAAAAAAAAGGAAGAAGCTCTGTTCTTTCAGGCGTACTTTTTTTAACGCGTTATAGGAATCGCCTTGATTTTTACGTGCCAGAACGATATGTGTGGAGGCGCCGTCGCCCACCACTGCTGGCAGTGCCGACGGCCAGGACCAACCTGTTGGCCAAGACACCGCTTACCCGAGCAATCCGTACATTAAATGAGGTACATGACAGACTCCACATATTGTCATGTCATGTATTTGCTATCTTAATAAGTAATCATTGTTTAGTGATTAAGGTACAAGTGATTAATGTTTATGTATTGAGCTTTTAGCTATCCCGCATTGGGTGTAAAACTTATGATATGCGTGAAGTCATAAATAAATAAATTAATTAATTAATTAAATAATGTCTTTTAGGGTTCAATTTATATAGTAATATATAGGTATAACTAAGGTTAAAAAGACAGTAAGAATCGTCGATTCGTTTATCATTAACCGTAAAAGTAACACAAGCATCTCCGAAAACCACTTTCAAGAGAAATATGTAGTCGAACGATTACAAGAGGACAGTTTTGTACATTTATTATGTATATATATATTTGAGGTGCATCTCAAACGAGTATCGTACCGTTATTAGACATACATTTGAAAGTATTAAAATACATCAATATATCACTTCGGTTTAAAAATTATTCAAAACTAGCGGCCCGCCCCGGCTTCGCACGGGTATTTAACTAAAATTTTAAAAATTATAAATTTAAATATTTTATCACCTACATGCGCCATCTATCGTATAATAGTAGAATATCGTTTTTATATTTAGTGACATTTAACATAATAGTACCTTACCTTAGACCAGATGGCGTTGGCGGCGTAGGTACCTATTTCTATTTTTTTAAATATTTATTTTTAAATTTAATTACAATGAAACAAAAACTAAATTATACTGTGAATTATGTTAAATTTTTATGTATTAAAGTTATTTACATTGGTTTTGTACTTTTTACGTGATACGTGCACACAAAAAAATGATAAGAGATGGCGCTGATACCAAAATAAACGCGCTATTAAAAAATTTTCTTGATGATATATAGTGTATTAATAAAACGGAGGTTTTAACAGATTTATTATTTGTATAGATTAACTAATAAAAGTTACTTCGTCTCCTTTGCTTATTATATTAACTATGTATTTTATGTGCAGAGGAAAAAGAATATCCGAAGATAGAATATATTTTGCTTATAAAGTTTTTTTGTAAAACAAGTTTTTCATATAAATATCGTTGCTTTATGGAAACTTTAATAAATTTATATTAAATGAAGATAGATATTATTATAGATATTTATATTAATGAATATGTATATACTCGTACTCTCTGTAAATAATTAGTTTAAGTTTTGCATTGTAAATATGTATAATATTGTACAAGTTTTAAAATAAATAATTTATATCTAGTTTCAATGAAGATATCGCGATAATGTTTTTTAGATAAAGTGGATCCTTATTATATTCAATGCAGTTAATAGCCAAGAGTCAAAGAAATAAAACTTAGGAAAATTAATTAAAATCTATCCAGTAGTTTTTCTGTAATACGCACACATCGACATACCTCTATCATTTTATTTATATGCCATTTAATTAAATAACCAAACCAATTATATTTTGTGTTTATTTATTCATTGCATCGTCTATTTCATTTCGTATATGTCACAATATTAGAAGACCTGATTTTATTTTTTGAATTTTCACGCGTCTTACAAACAGTCCCGGAACGAGCATCGACATTAGAACCCTCAAAATCAGTTGCCATCACTAACAAAAAGAAAACATATACGAATTAGGTTATATATATCAGGGACATTAATATGTGCTAAATAGTTATATACGTAAAATATGGTAAACTGTGCCGTGTGAAGAAAGTGATATGGAAGGACACGAATCAAGAAGCTCCAGGGCGAGTGACTCCCCTGGGGATACCATGAACGATGTCTACGCTGCCTGGCGTAAGTTATTAAAATACGATTGTTATGAGCCTATTATGTTATGAGCCCCTGGTGCGCTTTGATATAGAAATTTATTAGTTATTTATATAGAGAAATGCGTATAGCTAGGGGATTAGCAAGCAACCTTTTTTTTAATGGAAGAAGCCAGTAACCGGGCAGGTAGTCATAGATCACCATTGCTCTTACAAAGACTTAAGAAAGAGGTGTTACTGGACAAAGTTAATTATAAATAGGTAAACGAGTTAAGGAGGAGAAAAAAATGAGAATTCGGCCAGTTACTAAAATATTATTCAAATCGGTTTAGTACTTTTAATGTTTATTCATTTTTACGCGCAAATTCGTAACATGTATATGTATGATTTTACTACAATTGCTTATAGAGTAAAAAACCCACTTCTAGGTGGTTAAGATATACAGATTACCTGTAATTCAGGGGACATCTTCACACCCTTCTCAGATATGGAGAAGAGGCCTGTGCCCAGCAGTGGGACGTTTACAGGCTGTTTCAGTAACATATCTGCCGATTACAGTTTTATTACATTCATAGAAGAACATACAGACAAATCTTTGCTTTTCAGTATATTATTTCAGATGTAAATAATTTGATAGTATAAAAAATTCTAAATATAGAAATCTATTTCTTTGGTGTATATTTTTGTGTTTAAATATTTTGTATATATACTAAAAATAAAACTACAACAGGTCCAATTCATTACATTAATGAATTGAAGCTGAAACTGTATTTTTTTATTGTCTGTCTGTCTATTTGACCGCTCATCACGCGAACACTACTGAATGCATTAAAAAAAAACTTATGACACGATTTGAAACTATACTACGAGCTAGCGCACTGGATACTTTTTATCCTGTCAGGCATGTTCCCTGGGAGAGGGGATAAAGTCAAAATGTGTAGTCGTAAAAGATGTTGCGTGTATACTGTATAGCTAGTTTTTAAATAAAATACTCATTGGTGCTAATCCAGCATTAACATGCGCTAGTAAAAGAATATCGGTTGATTTATAGAGTTAAACAATAAAAATGTGCATATTATTAGGAGAAATACTCATACTAAGTGACCCAATTTTTTTTAAATTATAACCCTCGGTGACCACTCTTAGTATTTGCTAAGATCCCCTCTCTTCCTTTCGAGGTTTTACGTAGTAATTAATACATATAGGTTTTAAATCATTTTTAGCAAACCGAAAGTTAAAAAAGTGTAGTCAGTAGTAGTAGTGGTAGTGTAGTGCAGTGTTGCCACCTGTGATTTTCAAAAAGCGCTAAACGCTGCGCGCCATTTTTGAATATAACTCGAAAAAGCGCGAGATTTATCTGACAACGTTACGAAAACCTAAGATCAACCCCTACCTAACCCCCCCCCCCCCCAACGGAACACGTAGTATGGGTACGTTTCCTTAAAATTTTCTTTATCTAACGTACAGTGAATAGAATGTGCGTCCTTCACAAACGACCAGCACATTTAACAAGTGTCACATATCTCGCAACACGCGCTCCGCAACTCGCAACCTACTTCTTACAGAAATAGCTTCATATTTATAAACATATAACATTATTACATAGTACCTAAGAGATATGTCTAAAATTTTGTATGTAATGTGTTTCTGTTAAATGTATAGGGTAATGTTTTAGCCGACGTTAAAGAAGAAGGCTAGAGGAGGAGGATTTTTAATCTATTATATTTTTTTTTTTTATTTTACGTTTCACCGTCGATATTATCGGTAATGATAAACTGATTGTGAAAAATATTACTTTTTTTAAAAGGGCTCATTCCAGACGAGATCGTTTGCGATTAAAGAATTTGATAGAATAACTTAAATATTATTGCTTGTTTGAATAGAAACAAAAAGAAAAGTTCTTTTTCTAGTTATCTTTGACTTGTTTTATTTTAAGTCTATTCCATTAAACTCTATCTCAATTATTAATAACAATATGGCGGATACTGTGTAAAAATCGTTGACATTACAATTACTATGTCAGTTTTAAGTTAACATTACTTTGCATTTGTATGACAATGAATGAATTTTGTACATAGCTATGTACTCTAATGTATTGTCACTGTACATAATTGTCTTATTGTTCAATGACAATGGCAAGCACGAGGAGTCGATTCGTTCCACTGACCTGAAATATTGTGCAAATTTGAAATTACGCAAGATTTCTTAATCGTACCTTTTTTGCACTATTCATTAAATGACAACCTGGTAGTTGTAACGAGAGTGATTAACGTTGATTCCCGCTTCGAGCGGATATTTGTATCCGGACAAATATTTGTTTTTGAAGCTTTGTTGATGTAAGTCTCCCCACCGTGCCTCGGAAAACACGTAAAGCCGGTTCCGGTTGTTATCACAAACCCGATAAGGATCGTTACTCGTGAATGGGAAATTATCTCCATACATATACTTAAACAATTATCTGTTTTTGAGGAATATTTTCGTCATGAAAAAATTGTAAAATTGTATGTTATGACGAATATAACCTTGGCCAGCACTAGTGACATCGCCACCAGCGAGCTCTGCCCGCCTGACAGCTCACCAAGCGACTCCTACACATTCCAACAAAGTCGAAACAGTTAACTGGTTAAACTTTGAGCATTATCTTATATTGAAATCCTTGCCCAGCAGTGGGACATATAGGGATAATATATAAATAGGTAAATATTAATAAACTTGTAAGTAAAGTTACTTAACAATTATCCAATTATGTACGCGTCGTCTGGACACTCTAGCAGCTAGCTGCACTTTCGACACAAAACAGGTAGTTTACCTACGTCCAAACGTCGCCACGTGTTAACAGGGTAGCAGGATAAACAAGCATGATCCAGTCCCCCTTAATACTTTAATCCTGGCTTAGGATAGGCAAAAATACTAAGATATTTTACTCGTTTAAGCAAAAATTTTGTTGACTAGGTAAATGATGTGAACTTTGGCAATTATTAGTTGTGAACAAGCGGCACAGTACAACACCTGTGCACGTGCCGCCCGCATGATTGGAAAAGTGTCAACGCTTCATTTACCTACTTGAATTTAAATTTATGAAAATTTGGTCAAAAATTAAGTAGGTATCTATTTTTTCACATAATTCGAATGAGAATCATGTACCGAGTATTCTCCTTAAATATTGATAGTAATTTACCAGTCACCCGGTATGTGTATTTCGTTGAATTCATTCTTTCGAACATTTTAAATCTGGATATTTTTAAATACACTTATCATTTTCGTAATGTATAAGCAGGGTATTTGCGAATGGCAGGAATCTCGCTTAATTGACAAATAAAATTGTTTTGATACATGAAACAGAAACATCAAGTAATATTACGCCACAGTTATGTCGGACAAAGAGGTATTTTATAATAAAATACAGATAATTAAAAATTATATTACGATTTCAAAACAATAACACAAATTTATTTATACTAGACCGTTTACGCAGCAAGCCTCGTTTCTGGTACAGATAAGAGCTGCACCCGTTTGTTACATAATGAAATTACGAAGGCGCATTACGGAAATATCCCAACGAGCGTAAACCCATTGGAAATTCGAAAATCATTAAATCTGTTTGTATGACTCTTAATATTAATTTCAATATTTACACCTTTATTTTATGACTAAACACTACTACACAAAAAAAAATATTTTCCAATTGATACGTCTTTAAAGGTATAAACAGCACTAATGAATTATTTATTTATATTTATAGCTAATATGAGTTAATACCTATGCCATGTTGGGTATCATAAAACCTTCTTAAAAAAACGGCCTCAAACCTACAGATTCTGAGGTTAACATTTTCAAACAATTTCTATTAATAAGCTTTATTCTATTAGTATTAAATAACTTATTTCATTATCAAACAAATTTTTAATTTTAATCTCTGTTCATTTAACTCTGGCACAGCGCTATTCTTAAAAGAAAGTTCTAGTCTAAACAATTGTTTAGTGTTCTTTCGTAATCTAAGTTTACAAAATAATATTTTATTTTATTTTATAACATATTATAAAAATAATTGTGTATTAGTATTAAAAAAAACCCGACTGCGTAAAATACTCTTATTATAAACTAAAAAGAATAAAACAATTTACTAGCTTTCATTTGATACCCATATTGCTACAGTAAGAAAAAAATTCAACTCCCCTCCCTTATTCCGCTATTTGCGGGCGCCATTTTGAAAATTTATATAGCCTATGTCACTACTACAATTTAGACAAATAAAACGACACCTCATTTGTCAAAAACCGTCCAGCCGTTTGGGCTGTAGGGCGTGCCAAAGAAATGGACATACATACATACATACATACATACATAGATACATACATACATAGATACATACATACATACATACATACACTCGAAAAACATAACCCTCCTTCTGTTGCAGTCGGGTAATGAACAACAATTCTGGTCGAGGTGCGAGAGTCGCCATAATAGGGCAGATATTTTTATATGTATAAATATTAGTTTCTGGTCTGGGTGTTAGGTCCTCGTTGATCGGCCTCAGAGAACACGTAAAGCTGTTGGTCCCGGTTGTTATCCTCCCGAGATTACGCCCTTATAACAACGAAAGATTGATAGGACCATGGGTTGGTGGTGGGTCCCGGTTGTTATTATAGTACATATCGCAATTGACATCAATCGTTACTCATTTAATCAAGCTCCAACCCTTCTATATGGAGAAGAGTCATCTGCCCAGTAGTGGTACGTTTACAGGCTCATTCAATTCAGTTCAGTATGAATTTTCTCTCTCAACTCAGTATTATTCAAATTCCATTATTAGTGCAGTGGGCACTCTATGTTGCGTGACTCTTGTTCACATTGCTCAACTTATTATCAAAAATTAAGCAATTTATCGACACTCCCTATGAATAACAACTTAACTCAATATTGGTGTTTTTTCAGTACAGCGATCTAAAGTTTAAAAAAAATCTCTAGCTTTTATTTATGTATTTATTTTACCGATTGTTGGATATACATAATAAATGTAGCAAGTTTTATATATTTCTTTATGCATTTTTATCATAAATATTCGATTTCATAGAGTTTTATGACTTACATTGAAAGGCATACGATGTTTGAACATGTTATAACGTTGTAAGTTGAGATAGTGATGCTTCAAAGATAGAAAGATGATTGAAATTAACGGTAAATATCATTGTATGTCTGAGTTACGTTTTAGTTATCTTATTTAGTTTATTAATTATTACATATTTGACCTCAAAGTTTTATATACATTTGAAAAAGGCATGCATTTGGAAAGGACGAATAGAAGGTGGTTAGTTAATGGTGAATTAAAATGTTAAAAGTGTAAAACCTGGGGACCATAATGCTATAAAATAAAACATTTTGTTAGTTTTCTGTATTTTAAATTTATATTTCATTACAATAAAGTTTTTATAGTGTGTTAGGAATTTTTAACAGGACTTAACAGGCCTATCAACATAGCTGATTCAACAAAAATAAACTTCTTTTCCATACCAACGAAAAGTAATAATATCTTATTTATAAATATAAAATTTAACAAAAAATAGTAAGTATTTTGGGTAATAATAATATACTTAATTAAAAAAGGTATTTTCTTTATTTTAGAAATGGAAACAATGAATAGTTATTAATTTAATAAAGAAGATAGTTTATTTTATCTTTATGTACTTTAACTAAAATCGAGCATCTACCTAGAATCATACTTTTCAAGGACAGTGAGTTTTTATTTCTGTTAATTTATTATTTTAACACAATGTAATAATATAAAAGACAAATAATTTAATAGCAGTAAAGAGGGAAAAACAAAACTGATTTTATTTGAGGATTCTTTCCCATTTATATTGCTCATCTGTGGATTCTTTAGTAATCATCATTATCATCAGATTCATTTATAATAATTATTATCGTTTGTCGCAACAGGTAAATTGTCCTGGTTTAAGCATATTTACGAAATTTCTAAAAAAGTACATTTCTCAATTCAGTCCCTTAAAAATCTTCAATACTTCCTTCCAATTAAAACTAAAACTCTTCTTGCTCAATCGGTTCTACTTCCTCTTCTTGATTATGCCGATTCCTGTTACCTCGATGCTACTGAAGAACAATTAAATAAACTTGAGAGGCTACAAAATGTATACATTCGATATATGTATTCGATTCATTTTCGGACTTCGCAAGTTTGATCACATCTCTAAGTTTAGAGCTGAACTCAAGTGGCTTCCTATTCGACTTCGCAGAGATACTCACATCCTTTGTCTCCTTTATAATATCCTGTTCAATCCATTGTCTCCCAACTATCTACGCGAGCGTTTTAAATTTTTACATCCTCCTGGTTCCTCATGTCGATCCAATGTTCAACTCCTCCTGCAAATTCTATCACACTCTTCCAAGTTTTACTCCTACTCGTATACCGTCCATGCAGCTAGGTTGTGGAATTCGTTACCATCATCGATTCGCACCAGTAAATCTATGAATATCTTTAAACAAGTATGCTTAATTAAAAAAATAAAAAACCCGGCTGCGTAAAATACTCTTATTATAAACTAAAAAGAATAAAACAATTTACTAGCTTTCATTTGATACCCATATTGCTACAGTAAGAAAAAAAAATTTAACTTCCCCCCCCTCATTCCGCCATTTGCGGTCGCCATTTTGAAAATTTATATAGCCTATGTCACTACTACAATTTAGACAAATCCAACGACACCTCATATGTCGAAAACCGTCCAGCCGTTTGGGCTGTAGGGCGTGCCAAAGAAATGGACATACATACATACATACATACATACATACATACATACATACTTACATACATACATACACTCGAAAAACATAACCCTCCTTCTGTCGCAGTCGGGTAAAAAAGTTAAAAGAGCATTTTTTGTCCTTGACATAATATTTTATAGTATATAAATATGTATTTATATATTTAATTTTGTATTTAAGTAATAATTTATGTAATGTATATGTATTATATGTTATATATTATGTCTAGTGTATACATATTAGATATGAATAAGTATAGTATGTTCTACATTTTCTTCGCCCACAATTTTGTTTGATAATGTAGTTCTATTTTCATTTAGTTTACTTTGTTTTTTTTTTTTGTTTTTTTTGTGTGTGTAATTGTACGTCTACCTTATCTGATTTATGTCTAACATGATTCCTTTTCGGGTGTGCTGGAAGAAATCTCTTATACGGATAAGCAAACCTTTTATTCATTCATTTCAAGCACTTGTATCTTTTTTGTAATTTTCTGTACGTATAATAAAGAGTTAAATAAATAAATAAATAAAATAAATAAATTTTTATAGAATGCATGATATACATCTGGAATTGCCTTTGCCTTGCACAAACTCCATAAGTCCATACAGCATTATGAGAATCCTACCCACGAGCTCTTGCATGTGAGCCTCGGCCCCGACCACGTTTTCGACCTCGATCTCTACGACCACGTCCTCTGCCACGAGAAACACTCTCGCCTAGACTGGAGTTCGTTAGAGTATTAATTGTATAGTTAGTTTCGTCAAAGAAATCGTATTGGAAGTGCATTACATGAGGCTCAGCACAAGAGAAATGAACATGTTTTATCGACCTGTTGTATCCAAGCTCCAATTGTAGAGTATAGTTGACCATATTTTTTAAAATCATATATTAAATCTTGCGTGACTTCGGTCAATTTATATGGTTCACCTGAAGATTTAACGCTTCTAATTAAAGTTGCCCATTGGTCTGGGGTATAACGCAGGGGAAAAAACGCAGGTATAACAACGTAAATAAACATGCGTTGTTACAATTTTTGGAGAGACAATATTTGATTCGCGTAACAAAATTGTAGATCAATATAGTGTGTTAAAAACGCTCAAAAAATAGTTTTTGCAAGAAGACCTCTGAGTTAAGTTGATGTAACACAATGCTAACTCCGGTTCTACTGTGCTTTGAGGCACGTTTATTGGACACAAATAAAGAGAAAATTATAATAATAAAAGCTATGAACTTAACTCATTTTTGACGTAACTCAAGTTAAGTTGTTGTTCATAGGGAGTGTCGTTATGATCGCACAGTCACAGTATAGTAATATATACAGTATTGTAACTCGGCCGTATATTTGAAATAAATGCCAACAGTGACAGCCGCGCACTACGTAAACGTGCGACAGGGCTGCCCGCCTCCAGCATTTTAATTACATTTGCCTACTTTGTGTTTCCATTTAGTTTTGTTATTGTAAATATACTCTTTTTATATAAACAAATAAAATACTTTGTGAATTGAATAGGAAGTGTTCAAAAAAAATGCGTGTTTTTTTGATTGTTAGATTTAATTAAAAAACCATGTTTATGTTTGAATAACGAATCGGTCTTATAAATTTGCACCCGAAAAATATTTGCTCCTCAACTAAGACGTACCAAATGCTTTATTATTAAAGTTTAAAGTATAAAAAATGCGTATTCTAATATAATGTTTAATTAAAAATACTTATCCATTAACAAGTATGCTTAATTAAATAAAATCAAAAAACCCGACTGCGTAAAATACTCTTATTATAAACTAAAAAGAATAAAACAATTTACTAGCTTTCATTTGATACCCATATTGCTACAATAAGAAAAAAAATTCAACTCCCCCCCTCATTCCGCCATTTGCGGGCGCCATTTTGAATATTTATATAGCCTATGTCACTACTACAATTTAGACAAATCTAACGACATCTCATATGTCAAAAACCGTCCAGCCGTTTGGGCTGTAGGGCGTGAGAAAGAAATGGACATACATACATACATACATACATACATACATACATACATACATACATACATACATAAATACATACATACATACATACATACATACATACATACATACATACATACATACATACATACATACATACATACATACGTACGTACGTACGTACGTACGTACGTACATACATACATACATACATACATACATACATACATACATACATACATACATACATACGTACATACATACATACATACATACATACATACATACATACATACGTACATACATACATACATACATACATACATACATACATACACTCGAAAAACATAACCCTCCTTCTGTCGCAGTCGGGTAAAAAGACACACATTATGTACCTACCTATTAGTACGTACAATTATTTTATAGTCTTACATTTCAGAGTTTCTAGGTAATCTAAAAAAAGTTATCTCTGGATGCGTTATTGGCGAATTCATGCAACCAAAACAGCACTAATAAATCCTACTCGTCATATTAAATTCGAATTGGAATTATTTTCAGTGAAAAAATCGTGTGGTTATTGTTAAAAAAAATAACACACGGTCCGTTTGTCACTGCGGCACAGTCGCGACTGTTTGCGTTCCGAGTGCATCCCGAGATCGAGGCCGTTTGTATGAAGTTGGAGTACTGTATATATTACTATACTGTGGCACAGTCATCGCGTGATTGATTGCTATAAACGTCAAACACACTGATCGCTAGCAGATCGTTTATTATTTGTCGTTTAATGTTGCAAATTAAGCGTTTATTTTAGTTCAAGAATTTCTAACTGGAAAACTTTTAAATCTTAATTTGAGAGCTGTGATTGTGAAATTCTGTCCATCGCTCGGGTATCGCAACTTAAACCTGACGGGTTTGCTGATAATCTTATATTATCTTCCTATCTACTATACCATTTCTACATATATAGATATATATATATATATAATTAAATTAATGTAAAATATCTTTTCGTCTTCCAGATGAAATGCTAGAGAGCGAGGGCGCAGGCCTGGCGGCGCGGGTTGCGGAGCTCGAAGTGAGGTGCTCCAGGCAGGCCGAGGAATTGCTCTGCTTGCGTTCGACTCTGGCGGATGCTCTGCGGAGGCTCAACGCACTCGAGGGCCGCGCGCCAGCCACGTCAAGCGTTCAGCGGAATGGGGGAACAACTTATACAGGTAATAATAAATTTATTTTTTTATATATCTGCGTACATTATTTTGTATACATTCACCAATTGGTTTATTTAATTTTTAATTATTATTACTTTTATCTATATATGTATGTTACCTACACTTCACCTATATGGGGAAGAGGCCTTCGCCCAACAGTGGGACGTTCACAAGCTGATTCGGTTCAGTTCGGTAAGAGTTCAATTAAATTGTGAGTAAAATGGGCAATTGAACAATAAAAAACATGAAATTATCTATACATATAATAAAATGGTAGAAAAGTCAAAACTGTACATTGAAAATTTTTTTAAAAGAATACTTGGGGTTTGATCTACAATCGATACCGAAGCAAAAAATATAGTTTTTAGAATTTTTGTCTGTTTGTCTGTTTGTCTGTTTGTCTGTTTGTCTGTATGCATGTCCGGGATAAACTCAAAAAGTACTGCATGGATTTACTTCAAATTTGGCACGAATATTATTAAGAAGTCGGGTCATAACATAGGCTACATATTATCACGCTATTACCTACAGGGAACGAGCAGTGAACCTTTATTTCTTCAACGCATTCTGTAACAGCGTTTAATCTAACGACGCATATTTGAATGTTGTTATAATGGTAATAACCATGCTATAAGCTGTACTATCATAGATGGTGCTGCTCTAAAATTGTCTTGATACTACTTATATTCATTTCTTATATTACATTCATATGTAAAAATGAATGTAATATAAGAAATGAATATAAGTAGTATCAAGACAATTTTAGAGCAGCACCATCTATGATATTTCAAAAATATCAAGTCGAATTACATGTGTAAACCCTTTTTGGATATATGTAAATAATTTAAATTTGATCATGTTGGCGAGGTTAATAGTTGTTTTTAAAAGTCATGGATGGAGTTGTGCATTTTAATAAAAATTGTATAGTTAATTCGTTTCAGAGATGAGCAAGACAATTAAAAAAAATGTGTTTATATAAGTTTTAAGCTGCTTCATCTATGTCTTATAAAATTCATCGAGTTTTTCTGTATGTAATAACAAACAAAACTCAAAAAGAACTGCATAGATGTATAACAAAATTTAAACTCGAAAACGGCACGCTATTGCTGTAAGCAATTGGAGCTAAATAACGAAGAAAGAGGAAATTTAAGCATGCCATATATATCATAAAGATAAAAAATGCTTATGCTTCTCCGGAACCTATTTCCTCCAAAGTTGTGTAACGGGACCCGCCTTAAAGTCATCTCGCTCCACAGACACACCATTGAGGCGGAAATTCTTACGGGTTGTGGCGTCGGCGAACCAGTATTTATACCACGCATTCCCCTCATACCTCATAACTTCCCGTTTCAGTTCAAGCGCGTACAGTTTCACGTGAGTGTTTGCTTCGCGATGACCATCAATAAGTCGCATGGGCAGACACTGAGGGTAGCTGGTGTCGACCTCAGGACGAGCTGCTTCACACGGGCAGCTGTACGTCGCTTGCTCCCGCGTCACCAGTCCTGATTCTCTTTACATTTTGGCTTCGGAGAGCCAAACTACTAATGTTGTTTATCGAGAAGTCCTATAAATATGTATTTTTACCCTATTCTGTATTCCTTATTTATAATTTTCTCCATCCGTTTCAGTCACAACTTATGACTTAATTCAGCAGAATCACCATAAAGCAATTTATTCAAAGCAGGCTAAAAATAAGCACTTTTTGAAAGTCAATTTTACGAAAGACAGTCTCCCTCTGTTACTGTACTTTCTGTAAATATGAAATGTAAAGAAGAAACGGGTAAATGAATGTTATTTTAAAAGGTATAATCGTAGGTATTTTTGGTGCTGTATAGCGTTCACGCAGACGACGTCGCGGGCAGCAGCTAGTATGAAATAAATAATAATTAAAACGACGCTTTGATCACAGCACTAGCTGCTGATCTAGCGGTAAGGCTTCGATTTCCGCTTATAACAAATATGTATAAACCGATACCGATGTTCTTCGTGATTTGAGCGTTTGTGCTTGTATTGTGTGTTCGGACCCCGACACAGGATTTTCACCCTTTGAAGCGTTGTATGTGAAACATTTAACTATTTTTTATATATAATTGGAATAAATTTATGTATCTTGTTCTTTACAGAACGCACAACGGGAACACCTACTCGAGAATTAAGAATCAGACAGCCTTCGTACAGAGAGAGCGTCAAACGGACCTCCAGTTATGGATCAACAGCTTCATCTCTATCACAAAGGTAAATACTAGCTGACCGGTTCGGTTTTCATACATTGACATAAATAGTAACTGCTCCTTTTATATAAGTCATAGCGCGATGTTTTATAGCCTAAATTATGAACAGTTTTCAATTGTACAAAATTTCGTAGTATAAGTTATACTTACTTAACGACCGTTCTGATGTAGTGCTGCGAGCAGTCGCCTCAAACCACCCGCCGGCGATCGCGGGTTCGATTCCCGCTCGGCACAGATAATTGTATTTGTACAAATATTTGTTTCCGGTCTGGGTGTATATCCTTATGGGTCTCCCCACCGTGTAAAACAGTCGGTTCCGGTTGTTATCATAGATACCTGATAACGATCGTTACCCATGAGTAAGAAAAGTAGAGAAATTATTCGCCAACTCGCAGTAGAGCAGCGTGGTGTGTTAAGCTCCAACCCTTCTTCTATATTGAGAAGAGGCCTTCGCTCAGCAGTGTGCTATTAACAGACTGATATAGTATGCTTACTTTCACCAAAGTCTGTTGAGTGATTTTTGAAATTTGCATTCAATCAAACCAACAGATATTTTACAAGTCGTTGTTGTGACCATAGTATCCTAAATATAACATTATATATTTTTTTTAAATGTTCACAACCCTCACCCCATAGAGTATGTACATATTGATTATCAGCAGGTATATAGGTATAAAGTAAGAAAATAATATATATTTAATAAAATTTTGTCTGGGTTAGTGATGAAACTTTTTACATGGCAAGTAATAGATATTTTTTGAATAAGCATTATCAGGACAATTTTCATTGATTAGGCTTAGTTCACTACACAATATAATTACGTAACCATGCATAGCAAGAATTGTAGTTATACAAAAAAAAAATCACCCATATTTTCCATAATTTTAGTCCCTCTGTACTATATCGTTATTTCAAAATTTTATGGGGAGATACCTAGTCGAGATATTGTTACTGTAGTCGCGAGCTGGAACCAGAGAGGGCGTTTTTCGTCTGTGCCATAAACTCGAAAGACGCCGTGTTTTAGGGCAGATAATAAGATTAAGAGACTAAATCTAAATGGAGACAGTCATAAACATATAGAGCACTATTAGTGACTAACTAATATCTAAATTTTTAATTGAAAAAAAAAAGTGGGTAATATATATAAATTGGATTACTTTCGCAACTTCTCTTACATAAGTTTTTTATTTTATTTTAGTCGATAGATGACGTAAGCAGTAAATATGCTAGCGTATTATTAGATTTTACGGTATTTTGGCACATACGAAATTCTTTAATTATAATAAATCTATAACTATAATTATTTTTTATATTGGTTGATATTTTAAAAGGTATATCTTATTTCAGACGCGGTCCACAACATCAATCGACGGGATCACTGCAGTCCGATTCGCCTGCATCATCGTCATCCCTCTCCCCTGCCCCCTCTCCCTCCCCTCGCGCGACACCCGCACCCCCCACACCGCACCTCGTGCAACCCTACAGGTAAGACTTGACTTACCTTACCAATAGGCAATATTTACATAACAGATAAGTTGTAATATATTTTAACTTATTGATATTGATTAAAATAAAATTTAGAAAAAGTTTTTTTTTTGTAGAGTCGCAAATCATTCACTAAAAACAAATTCATTGTTCAAATATCATTCAATATAGGTTCGTTTTCTGCATCATTAGATCGATTAAACATCTATGGGTAAACGTAATTACCTATTAATCTTTATGACCTTAATTGTTGTGTCATTCTAAAGAGACCATTTAAGGTAGGATGATCTAATGTTCGTATGGACTTTAAATTAGTTTAAATTAATTACTTCAAGTTTTGTTCGTGAATTAGTAAAGATGATAATAAGTTTATTACTGGATTGTAACAGTCCATAAAGAGTCCACTGCGGGGCAAAGACATCTTCTTCTACATATATTAGAGAAGGATTTTTATGTAATCGAAAATTTGCTCTTAAAATTCAATTCGTTTTACAAACTTTACGGACATTACGACCAGTAAATAGTCTCTTTAAAATCATACAAAACATTTCATAAGAAAAACTAGAATTACATTTTAAAAATTATATCATGTATTAATTTAATGTTTCACATTTTTAGTAGATAATTGTTCTTTCTGTTATTACATTTCAAAATATGTTTGCAAGTGACCGATACTCGAGTCAAAATGTCGATATATCGTTACACAATACGACAGCAAAACGACTGAAATTAATTGAATAATTAATGTCAATTATACAATTATTTTCAGAACAGACTTTTGATAACTTATTTAATTCATCAAAGAATTGATAACTGACACAATATATATTTTTTTTTTAAATACAGCTGTAGTATTTTAGTATAGACATGCTATGCTTTGTAGAAGAAAAAAAACAGTCGACATTCAGAACCAAACCATCTAGATGCTGTAACCAAGGCGTTTCTCATGATGAGTGAGATGAATTCCTCTATGCCTTACTTAATGCTTAAACTTTTATACAAAGTACATACATTTTGACTTTCTTTTTTTATTCATATATAATTATAATTATGAGAAATGTAAAATGACAGAAAGAAAAAAAATTTAAATTACATTTTCCGTCAAAACTTGTAACAATACTACAAGTTTTGACAAAAAAAAAAATACAATGTTATTAAATAATATTATAAGTAAAGCTTCTCATTTGACTAGTTATTTAGTACTTATGTTGTCTAGGCTAGAAATATGAACTATCATTAAAACATTTATTTCGCTAGTGACATATAATTGAAGCAATTGTATGTTTTATTACTTCGTAGCTTGTATCGCTAGCTTTGTAGTGTAAATGTGTAGATCGCGCAATAACTCGTCATCCGGCAACCAGAGTCCGTCGCCAGCTACCAACAACCTGACCAAGCGGTGGAATTCCACCGGAGACTTCAACGCACAGGGTCTTTTACCCAGTACGAGGTAAGTCGAGCTAGAAGTAGTTAAATGCCTGCGACGTAGTCTAGTCAATTTAGTATTTTAAGCACGTAGAATCATACTAATATTATAAATGCGAAAATAAGTTTGTTTGTCATGAAACTTTGTACACATATTCTTAGAGGTATAAGAAGTAACATAGGATACTTTTTTTGGTCGCGATAACCGACATCCACGCGGGCGAAGCCGTGAACAGAAACTAGTATGTTATATTTTATGAAATAAAATTAAATATTAGCACGTACTATATAAAACTTTACAAAATTATTGTAGATAATTATAAAATTGTTAAAGTATATTATAGAAATATTTCGGAAAATTACCGTCCTTTATTAGAAGAAATAAAACAAAAGGTGTAATTTATATTTCTGTAAATGCAAAACTATTTTTACATTTTATATTTAAATATGAATTACCTCTAGTTTAGAATAAAAATATCAAATAAATATCACAGCAATAAATCACGTATTTAAAACTAATCGAGGCAAGTATTATATATATTAACTAAGTAAGTTTTACAAGATTTATTAATATTATGTTCTGATAAAAACAAAAATAATTATATATTTCTTTTGAAATTATATTAAATAAAATTATTATTTCAAAAGTTATTATACTGTTTATTATATTACAAGTTGACTGTTTCTTTATAAAAAATATAAATGTAGAATGAAAAATATAGGTTACAAATCAAATATAATAAAATGTTAGAAAGTTGTTTCTTTAACTTTTTAAGTTTTCAAAATGATCACAGATTATTATAAAAAGAAAATAAATACTTTCACTAGTGTAATATGAGTTAATTATTAAGTATTATTATATTAATATAATATAATAATTATTTTTCCATATTAATAGTTTTAATATTAAGATTTCAATGTTATGGTTTTATAATCGAGTATTTTTGTTTGTAACTTACATTTTTTCTAATATAAAAAATGGAAGCATATTTTATTAAGCCTAATTATTTTCTATTCTTAATCGTTTAAGATTAATATCTTATATACAATAAAACGACTTGGCTACATCATCGCATGGCATATCTGCATCTTTATTAATTAAAAACGAAATAATAATAATAAAATTTTATATTTTTAGTGAATTATTTAAATTACATTTATTTCATTTTTTTTTTGTATATTTTGTGATTTTTTTTGTTTATTTCTATAGGTTTACAACAACAAAATCGTTGCTTAATTTGTATTCTAAGCCGTCGCAAAATGGTCCTATATTGAAACACGGGTAAGTTATGTTTAATAACGGTTGTGGTGTAATTATGGGCTTTTGGTGGTGGACAACAGGGGTGCTTTTTATTTTAATTATCTTGGTATGACTTTTTAAAATTATTCGTAATTGTATTATTAAGGCTAAAACGGGAATCTTACAATGTTCGGTGTTAAATAATTTATAGATAAATGAATATTACAGCCCCGTGTTTGGGTGTGTATGTATTATTTATATGTATATTTATCTAAAAAAAAAGTATCTCAGTCGTCTGTCATCTAAAACAGAGGCATTAAGTTGCCCGACTTAATAACAGACGACCGTGTAAGTTAAACATATTTAAAAAAAAGTTAAGTTGAAGACGGCAATGTCTTTTATTTATTTATTTATATTAATTTAAAGCATTGTGTAGACCTGTGTCTACATTAGATAAACAGCAATAATCTGTTTACGAAGTGTTTCACATAATTACAAAAAACTGCGGAGTTATCATCGAAAACTGATAGATTGCCGCTTGTGGTAACATACTTAGTCATAAATTAACTCAATTAGCAACTGACGAATATGTACCGATACATTTTGGTTTCTACATTCAACATCCACAATAACTAATAACTTTACAAATCTAACGCTGTCCTGTTCTTCGTCATTCAATAAATTTATTATAATATTTTTACAATATACTAATAGTAGGTAATTAAGTTAAATCTGTTCGTTTTTTTTCAAATATTAGGTATTTGACTCGAAATTAACTCATCGATGACCATTAATTACATTTAATACGTTTCGTTAAAGATCCATAGTCATAATGGTTATTGACTGGAGTGCCAGAATTTGTAATTGTTGCTGTAGCTGGCAGTTGTTCATAATAGTTTGTAAAAAGTTAATTTTTGAGCCAACTAAAGTCGCTACGTCTGTGCAACGTCTGAATGTGCAATTTAAAGATGCTTATGAAAACAAGTAAGAGCTAAGTGTGACCGAGCAGTTTGTAGACAGCCACTTTGGCTTTCGAAAGGGAGTGGGTACTAGAAACGCTCTGCATGACGGACATGCAACAAGACGTTTTTCTTTGTTTTTATCGATTACGAAAAAGCCTTTGACAGAGTACTGCACGACCGTCTAATTACAATATTACACGATATCGGCTTAGATGACAAAGATATACATACGTATTATCCAGAATCTGTATTGGAACCACAAGGCGAGCACGGCAGTACGAGTTGACAATGAGAAAACTGATGAGGTCGAAATAGAGGAGTTCGACAGGGCTGTATATTATCATCCAGGTTATTTCATTTGTACTCGAAAAAATAATGACAGAAGCAATTGAAGACCTAGACTGTGGAGTCAAAATAAATGGCCGGTATATTAATAACATCAGATACGCTGACGATACAGTCTTGATAGCATTATTTCCTGAAGACCTACAATTTCTTATTACCCGTGTTAATGAGTGCAGTGAAAAAGCTAGTCTGCGGATGAACACATCAAAGACGAAGATCATGTTATTGTCTAAACATAGCTTCGATGACATTGCTATCATTGTAGCGGGCAAAAAATTGTACCTACGCAAATACAAATAACTAGGGACATGGCTTAATGACACCTGGAGCTGTGACCTGGAGTTAAAGACTCGCATAGAAATAGCTCGAATGCCTTCTGTGCGTTAAAAAAAAGTACTCTGCAATCGCAGACTTAAGATCCCTATGTGCATACGACTCCTACATTGTTACATCTGCCCTATACTTCTTTACGGATGCGAGGCGTGGACAATTAAGGAAGACCTCAAGAAACATATAGAAGCTTTCAAGATGTGGGTATATCGACGTATGTTGGCCGTTAGTTAGAAGTTGTTAAGTTTAAGGCCGTTAGTTAGTTAGGTTAAAAGACCTCGAACGTAGAAGTTCTGCGACGCGTCAACCAGAAACGGTAACTTTTGGAAACTTTCAAAAAAAGAAAAGTTCTCAACGAAATCTCAGACACGTGCTTAGGCATGAAAAATATGAAATTTTGCAACTCATTATGATGGGAAACGTTCCTGGAAGAAAAGCCGCAGATGAAAGTCTTGGCTGTGCAACATCCGAGAATAGACGGGAATCGCGAGTGCTGCCGAACTCTCTTGCCTCGCGAAGAACAAGATGGTGTATTCGAAGCTGACTGCTAACCTTCGCTAGTCGGAGAGACACTTGAAGAAAAAGTATGAAAGGTCTTACTTTAAAAAAAAATTTTTTAACTCTAATGATTTTTAATGCCTATTCAAATGTCCTTATAAATATCAACTATATAATAGGTATATTATACCCAAATATACTTTTAATTGGGACAAGTACATAATCAAGCTAAATTACAGTAATATTGGTTTTATTGTACGTATTATTTTAAAAAGACATTTAAGATTAAAAAGTAAATCTCAAAATATAAAATCGTTTAATTGCCGTATTTAGCCGTATTAGTCAAAGACAGTAATATTACATTAAATCCATTAAGAAAGATAAGGAACTTTGTAAACTCAATTTCAAGATTTTGATCAGATGATCTTTTTAAAGGCACTGCGGTTACTGATAAAGCTATCTGACGTGTTACGTTGTCCATCATATTATAAAATTTTATGAAATATTTTTATTTTTCACTATCAAACTCCGCTTTATATAGGTAATAGGTATATAACAACCGATGAAACGGACACATATGTACATAAAAATAAGTACATAGGTACCAAGCTATAGGTTGTTAATTATTTACCGATATTTCGATCCAGTTCCACGGACAGTGGTTGTGTCATGGCGGTTTTAATATAGAATGTTATTCGGATAACCACGTTATAAGGCTTAAATAAGTATTAGATAATTATTTAATTAAACAGTACATGACATTTAATTTCGGCTACGTATTATTCTAAAAATGATCAGGATGAAGTCCAACTAAATCATTGTCTGATGATATCTATGGACTATGTAAAAAAAAAAAACATTTCTGAAAACAAGATTACTATTTTATGATAGTTCCTTATTAATCATGTTTTCTATGTTAACTATTGTACAAAATAACAAAAAAAGTAAATATTTATATATATTTTTAGATCTTGGTCGATTAAGTGCCTATATGTAAGTTTCTCTCTTTTTTTCATTTACGGGCACATCTTTAGACAATAGTTCACATGCCACTCGCTGTAGTATGACGTAATATACACTTAACAACGATTTCGTAATTTGTACGAGATCACAAATTTGGGTATAAAAGCGTAATACAAAGATCAGACAGCGCATCGGTTACGAACGTAACTGAATTATGTATATGTACCTACTTTATCAACCTGTAAACAGCCCACTGCTGAACCAAGGCCTCTTCTCTATATATATAAGAAGGGTTGGAGCTTAATCCACCACGCTGCTCCATTGCGGGTTGGCGGATAAATTCCCTACTATCAGTAACGATCGTTATCAGGTGTCTACGATAACAACCGGGACCTACGGCTTTACGTGCTTTCCGAGGCACGGTGGGGAGACCAACAAGGACACCCCAATATTTGTACAAATACAAATATCTGTTCCGAGAGACTACTCAAACCACTACACCAGAACGGTCGTCAGAAATTGTGTAGATGTGAATTCTCACAACTACAAAATATCAACAACTCACATATTATCATGACTTAAAACTGGCGTGGTTTTCTACAATGTCTATTTGGAATTTCGAATTAGTCCCAATTACTAGAATATTTGATCACTTACATAACTTGTGATATAAGTCGCTCAGATTTTTAAAAGACCTAACCTAAGACTTCTATGTATACTACATACATAGAAGTCTTTGGAGCTAACACGTACCTGACACCAAAAATTTGACCATAAGTGCTTTAAGGTATATTTAGACATCAGTTATAGGCAATGGATTATACATACGGATATATAATATATAAAATAACGGAACGAATCCTGTGTCAAGGGTCCTGTACACAACACAAACGCCCAGGATCTGTATGGCTACTACTACTCTACATAAACGTTTGTCACATCATAGTTCGATGGCGCGACAGATAGCGCGAAAGGAAAGAGCGTAAAAATATAGAAATTATCTAATTCTACAAATAACCAGTAGCGTAACTACCGGAGGGCTAGACGGTACCTTGCACCGGGGCCCCCAAGCTGAGGGGGCCCTCAGAACCTGACCAACAAACTATAAATTGAACTATTGAAATTTTCTTGCGTGTAAAACCTAAACGGGCCCTGCTGTGCATGATAAAGAGCAGATGATAAAGTAGTGTAATGTGTGATTGAATGAGAGACGTCTTGTTTGCTCCAAAGTTCGTTTATTAATCAATCCTCTTTTATTAGAGTAACTCTATTTATATATATAACCGGAGGCTAATAAACGAACTTTGGAGCAAACAAGACGTCTCATTTTCACTCACACTACAGTAGCTTTGCAACCTTAAAATAGTTAAATATAACTATTTATATTTTGGCTTGTATTGATAAATTTTAAACAGTTTAGTCGGGGCCTTAGTTTATTTCTTGCACAAGGGCCTTTGTTTACCTAGCTACGCCATTGTAAAAAACCGAAAAAATGCAACAACGGAAAAGTTTATTAGTGTAAAATCACTTTATACCACCACCAGTACTCTTTATGTAAATAATTCATGTGCTCATTACAGAATTTCTGATATGATTATTTAATGTATGTAAAATATGTATTGGCAGTATTGGTGTATTGATAACATTATAATATAGTTGAGGATAATAAAGTTGTGTTATTATATTAATGGTAAAAATTGACAATCATTCTAGTGTTGTGGTAGTGGTGCAAGTAGTTGCGGGTTCGATTCCCGCTCTGTACAGGTATTTGTATTTGTACAAATATTTGTGATCTGGTCTAGATGTCCTTGTGGGACTCCTAACCGTGCCTCGAAGAGCACGTTAAGCCGACCGCGACGGTCCCGCTTGGTATCATAGACGCTTGATAGCGATAGTTACTCGTGGTACGAAAATTATCCGCTAACCAGCAGAAAGAAGACGTATTTTCCCAACAGTGGGAAGTTCTGTTCACGTAACTATATAATGCTTATATTAACACTATATTCTTTATTTATATTGTATTAACTAAGAGTAAAAAACATTAATCATACTTCTAATTTACAAATTCGACCAATCGTCTCGCATGAACGGAGAGGCAAATACTTAGCTCTAGTATTCCAGTATCCTCAATTGACATTGACCTTGTCCACACCCACCTACTCTGAACACATTGGTTCTGAATCTGAAATTTACTTAACATCGATTACTTTTTGACAAAATATTTTAAAAATGTACCACTAATGACTCAAAACATACTAGAAAATAACTATGAGAACTACAATACATTGCGTATTTCGTTCGTATTAAAATAATCGAATGAGATAACACAGGGTAATAGTTAACGCGCAATTTGATACGTACGTGAATGACTTGGTGCTCTATCAAGTATTCTCTCTCGGTTCGTTTTGTAATTTTGTTAACGCTTAACGCGCAGTCTGCGAGTGTTATTCTCGGAAGCCGGCTGTTTGATTCAGTTCCTTTTTATAAACCGGTTTAAAAAGTAAACACTTTATATAAAACCAGTGCCTTGTTCGGAAATTAAATAAAAATAAATTGTCATTAATTCGAGGAAATGGACGACAGGTATTTTACGTAACTATCGTAATAACAGCTTATCAATCACATCACACAAATTTATTGTAATTTGTATTATTACTTTTTTTTTTTGTAGTTTTAGATTATTTTGTATATAAATGTGGAGCTTACTGCGTGGGTGCTTTTTATTTTCGGATTTTTAAAGCTGGACGTAGCGAAGTGTAACCACGATGCCATTCACCCCGATGTAAGTCGCTTGGGTATTTTTTAACGCTTTCAAAATGCCTGTTTCGCGATGTCGCGACATTAGCAGCATTGCTTATATTATCTGTGGTATGCAAAAATTTTTTTTTCTTTCATAATCCTATGTTATCTTTGCCCAATGAAATCTTAAATGTATGTATATGTATACTCTTAGAAAAAATAAAGTATAGTATAAATCTAATAAGTGTTTCTGTAGCGTGATAAAATCCGGAACACGCAACACAAAAATGTTTAAAGATATATATATATTTTTTTTCTTTATATAAAACTAATTATATACATAGTAATAATAATAAAAAATATTTGTTAATATATATCTGCCATTAACTATTTTATAAAATATATTAAATAATATTATATTAGACGCTTATTTACTCCCTTTCTAATTTTTGTAAATTTTGACTTAAT
Organism: Euphydryas editha; assembly: GCA_036937285.1. Classification (NCBI taxonomy): domain Eukaryota; kingdom Metazoa; phylum Arthropoda; class Insecta; order Lepidoptera; family Nymphalidae; genus Euphydryas; species Euphydryas editha. The sequence goes on along the minus strand of JAUPFZ010000017.1, from coordinate 1,337,423 downwards.
TTTGTCAAATTGATTAACATTTTTTACTTCTAAAATCGCTTGAGTCGTACGCTTGAAATTTTACAGCCTACTTAAAACCTCCCTTAAGGGGGTGGTCGGGATTTATTGCAGTTAAAGAAATTCATATTCAGCAAAAGTACTGCGATTTCTCGTATTTAAAAAATATGCATAGAAATCTTCAAGATATTTACTGTTTCGGTGAAATTACGAAAACACGATAGAAATAACTTCATTCGATAGAAAATAATCACAAAGTAAGGTCTTTGAAATGGTTTGAAACGGTTTAAACAAAGAAAGCAAACGAGCAACCACCTAAAAGCTTTCTCAGAATATTAAACATGTTAAAATTGAATTATTTGATGTTGGGTTTTCGATATTTTTGTACTTTTCATTCATGATTTATCAATATTATAATTTGTCGGTTACGCCATCCATTCCGAGCGATTTCAAATCGGTTCTCCTTCACTTACTCGCTGCGTTCGACAGTGACAGTCTAAACGTGATGCTAAATAGACGTGTGTCGCTTTAGTCTCCAAACGCGCTTCGTATATTCACGAAAATACAGAACAAATACTAGTAAAATGGGCAATAAAGAGCTAAAAAAAAAAGAAGAGGAACCAGAAGGGCCCGAAAAAATAAAGGTTTACATATGGTAAAAGTGCAAAGGTAAGTAATAAAGTATTATAATTTATTAATTAACTAGTTAATCAATTGCTGTTAGTGTACCTTTATTTCACTAATATCTGCATTGACAGCGTTGCTTTGTGGTCTGGCGACAGAATCAAGTTTTTGAGACGTTAGGTTCGATCCTCAAAAAAATTTTAGTTTTGGTAGAATTATGTTTTTGTTTATTATTTTTTTTATGCAGTTACTTGTGTGTGTAGGAAAAATACTTATATATCTTACTTATTTTTTTAATCAATTTTTTTTTACCCGACTGCGACAGAAGGAGAGTTATGTTTTTCGAGTGTATGTATGTATGTGTGTATGTGTGTATGTGTGTACGTGTGCGTGTGCGTGTGCGTGTGTGTGTGTGTGTGTGTATGTATGTATGTATGTATGTATATATGTATGTATGTATGTATTTATGTATGTATGTATGTATGTCCATTTCGCGGCGCCCGCAAATGGCGGAATGAGGGGGGGGAGTTGAATTTTTTTTCTTACTGTAGCAATATGGGTATCAAATGAAAGTTAGTAAATTGAATTATTCTTTTTAGTTTATAATAAGAGTATTTTACGCAGTCGGGTTTTTTTGATTTTTTTTAATTAAGCATACTTGTGAAATAAAGATCATACTTTGATATATAATTAAAATTTCCAGAAAACGACGGTGTATTTCTGAAGATGATGCAATAGACACTGGAACAACCGCTACCACCACTCGCATGTATGTACAATTCGATGTAAACCGAATATTATTGCTCGCGTACGGTGGGTCACTCGCTAAATATAAACCACCAGTGCAATATGAGCTAATATCACTATGGATAAGCTCGACGGGGAACTGGCAGAGGAAGTCGCAATCGTCGGCCGCTGGAGTCTCCCGCCGCTTTCGGAGCTTGGGGTGGATGAGGCGGCTAGCCGGCTCTGCGACGCATTCACTGCTGTCTGCAGAGCGGCCATGCCGCCCACGAAGCGTCCATCCCCACGGCGGGCACTCTACAGGTGGTCGGCTGAGATAGCTGGCCTCCGGGCCGCCTGCAACGGGGCCAGGAGACAATTACCCGGAGCAGGCGGAGACGCTCCCAGGACGTGGACAGGGACGATAGGCTGCGCAGGATCTACGTGTAGAAAACGAAGATCCTGCGGTAGGCCATATGCCGAGCCAAGGAGGAATCTTGGCTGGAGTTAGTTGGGGGTCTGGAGAGAGACCCCCGGGGCCGAACGTATAATTGGGCGCGGAACAAGCTCCGCACCCAGTCGACCCCCATCAGCGAAACGCTCCAGCCGGACCGACTGGGGAGGGACCCGAGCGCTTTGTTCCCTCAGAATGGCTCGGCAGATGCCGGACGAGGAGGAGGGTGTTCCGCCACCCGTCACAGAGGCTGCAATGGAGGCGGTGATTACCCGCCTCCAAAATAAGAAGAGGGCGCCGGGTCCAGACGGGGTGCACGGGAGAGTCCTTGCGACCGCTCTCGGGCACCTCGGCGACAGCCTCCGGGAGCTATTTGACCGCTGCCTGCGGTCTGGCCAGTTCCCGGGGGTCTGGAAAGACGGTCGGCTCTGCCTATTTCCTTAGGCAGGTCGGACCCCGGACTCGGCTTCGGTGGTGCGACCGGTGGTTTTGCTGAACGAAGCTAGGAAGGCCTTGGAGAAGATAATCCCTACCTATACCTCCCGACCTCTCCGATCGGAGGGTAGGGTTAGAGGGTTTAGGGCTCCGTGTCAGGATTGACAAGACCGAAGCCCTACTATTCCGCGGGACCGGCCGCAAGGGACCTCCACCGGGGGCTACCCTGCAGATTGGAGAGGGAAGGGTCAGGATGAGCCCCCAAGTGAAATGTCTGGGGCTCATCCTTGACGGAGGGTGGACCTTCGGCCCACATTTAGCTATGGTAGGACCGAGGTTCATGAAGGCGGCGAGTGCGCTAGGCAGACTCCTCCCGAACCTCGGAGGACCCAGCGCCGCCTGCAGGCAGCTGTATTCTGGAGTCTGCCGGAGTATGGCGACGTACAGTGCCCCGATTTTGGGCGGTTCGCCTCACCGCGAGAAATAAAGCAGCGCTGCGCGCTGCGCTGAGCGCAATCGCGGTGAGGGTGATTCGGGGCTACTGTACGGTATCGTGGGCTGCAGCTACTGCTCTAGCCGGCGACCCCCCGTGGGAGCTCGTGGCGGAAGTTCTTGCCGAGACCTACTCATATATCTCGGGTAGGAGGGCTCTTGGTGAGAACCCTACGTTGGACGGGATCCTACGGGTGCGTCGGATAGGGCAGGAAGCGCTTATGCGGAGGTGGGGGAAGGACCTGGCGGGGCAGCCGTACGGTACATGCGTAACGACTGCCATTCGCCCAGTCCTTGAGCGGTGGATGCGTCGAAAACGCAAGCCCCTCAACTTCCGTCGGACGCAGGTTCTCACCGGGCACGGTTGCTTTGGTGACTACCTGTGCCGGACGGCCCAGAGGAAGCTGACGACTGAATGTTATGATTGTGGTGCGGCGGTGGACTCTGCCCAGCACACCCTCGAGGTGTGCCCGAGATGGGCGGCGCTGCGTCAAGGTCTGACGTCGGTCCTCGGTGGGGACTTGTCGCTTCCGAGCGTCATCACCGCGATGCTCGGTGACGACGAGTCCTGGAAAGCGATAGTCTTCTTCTGCGAGACAGTAATGTCCCAGAAGGAGGCCGACGAGTGGGTGAGAGAGGAAGCCGCCGACGTGGCCTCCATCCGCGGGCGACGAATGGGGGTGCGTAGGAGGCGCTACTTAATGCGCCTCCAGTAACGCCCCTGTGTCCGTATTGGGCTGTGATGGGAACCCGGTCCTACTAGACACGGCGTCGTCGGGACTGTTCAGAGTTTATAGCCCGTCGTGGTAAACCACGCACGATTTTATCCGATAGTGGAACTAATTTTGTAGGCACCTGTAATGAACTAAATACTTTTTTGCAGACGTTTAATCTTGACTCGTGTGTTGCACAGGAAGGCATCGAGTTTAGTTTCACGCCACCTTATTCTCCCCATTTCAATGGCGTTGCAGAGGCCGCCGTGCGGTCGATCAAGCATCATTTAATTCGACTGCTGCACCAGCATCACTTCACGTACGAAGAGCTGTACGTGTCTTACACAAATTGAATCAATTTTAAACTCCCGACCTCTAACTCCTCTGTCCTCCGATCCTCTTGACTTCTCTGCCTTAACACCTGCCCACTTTTTGATTAGACGACCACTAACATCTGTACCTTATCCACAGTTAACGGAAATCAGTATCGGCCGACTAGGACGCTTCCAAAGGGTGGAGCAGCTTAAACAAAATTTTTGGAACCGGTACCATACGGAGTACATAAATCTACTGCAACAGAAGACCAAGCGGTCTACATCTTCCAGTGACATTAAAGTAGGATCTCTTGTACTCATAAAAGAAAAGGCCCTGCCTCCTCTATTGTGGTGTCTTTGACGTATTGTGCAAGTGTATCCAGGAGGTGACGGAGCGACGAGAGTGGCGGATATCAAGACAAAGAAGGGCACGATACGGCGCGTCTTCAACAACATTTGCCCACTACCTCTTTGAAGTTTACCCTTCAACCCGGGGAGCTTGTTCGAGCGATATTGCCCGCGCGCTGGCCAATAGCTCCACGCAGTACGAGACTTGCATCGGGACACAACCGGCGACGCACGTTTAACCTATCTTATAATATTATTTTTGTACGGTCAATATACCAGCCTACATACAGGCCACTAGTCTTATTTATTTCTCTTTTAGTCATAGGACCCTAACAAATAGAATAGAATTTTATTGAGAGATATTTATACACTGTTACACATAAAAATTAAATAATTTAATACACAATAAAAGAAATACTTAAAAAAAAGGTAAAAAATATATAATAAATAATAATATATAATATATAATAAATATATAATAATATTCTATTATTATAATAAATATAATAATATTCTATTATTTTATTATAATAAATATATAATATACTCTTGACGGCCGGCTGGTCGAGTGGTCAGGCAACTGGACACTTTACGCAGCGGTCGCGGGTTCGAATCCCGCCAGGTGCAGATAATTTGTATGACGAATATAGATGTCTGCACCGGGTCATGGATGTGTATTTATGTATATATGTATTTATATCTTAAATTTATTTCCGTCCCTAGGACCCGTAACACAAGTTCTTACGAACTTAGCACGGGGCTAGGTTAACGTGGTGTGATTGTTGGTTAATATTTATTTATTTATTTATATTTATTTATTTATACAAAAAAAAGAATAAAATATACGTAGTTCAATTTAAAAAAAAATAAACAAAAGAAGTATTTGTGTATACAATTAAAGCAACAAACATACAAAATTACAAATACATTTAATACATACAATAACATATAAAATTACAAATACTTAAATTAAGTTACAAAAAAAAAAAGAATTGACAAAATATATATAAATATGCGCTTGAATATGATATTGTAAAAAAATTACCGAGAGCCCTGTCGTACCTGCTAAAGTTCTGGTCGTAGACATCCATATTGCAATCTAGGTAATAAAATTTTGTAAGTAATACCAGCCCTCCCATATACTTACGTACAACATACTTCTTTTTAGAACTGAATAAACTGAATAAACTTAGAACTGAATGAACTAAATTATTTTTTAGAACTGAAGAAAATATTGATATTTTGTTGATACATATTTTGTTACCTGATTATGATCAACGGTCGTAAGTTTACAGATGATTTTATTACAAAATAAATGTTTAGTGGATATTACATAAATTACTTTCAAAAGATTTTTATTATTATTATATTGTCTAATGTCACTTTTAATTTTTGTTTGTTTTTTATAGTTTTATTATTAAAAGTCATTTTTCATAAAAAGAAACTTTACATTTAGATTATGTATGTAATGGGTTCGCATTAGGAGCAAAAAACGAAAAAGTTTTATAGATATTATATAGAGGGCTCGGAACCTAAAATTCCTTATTTAGCGAAGAGATGGCGTTAGTTAAAAAGGTTCGTTGAACCTGTGCGTTCGGGCAGCGAGGGGCAGGTAAGGTGTTGGGAGGAGATGCGGAACTCAAACGCTCAAGGTCATTCGCTCATCTAAGCCCCTTAAAAAATTTTTATGAAATCTGCAGTATTTTAATATTTTTTTAATAATATAGATAGATGAAATAAATCTTTGTATATTGTTATTTATTTATATACCACAGTATTTATATTAATATTATAAAACTTGAGTGTTTGTTTGAACACGCTTATCTCAAGACAAACCTATTTTTAATGAATGTTAAAGACTACAAGTCACGCTATAACTTATAATAATATAATAAGACCTTATATATAATAATATAACTTATAATAATATAATAATATATAATAAGACCGATTTCACCGGTTGCTGATAATGTTTCAGATAGTTATTTGGTATATAAACATATCAGACACTTTAGTCTAACAGATAAGAGACTGATATGTTTTTTCTGTTTCACCATCAAACGTCACTTTATCTGTCAAATATTTCTATTCACAACCTGTGAAACCGAAGGTTGTAGTTTATCACGCACATAAGTATCTGCTAAACTCTCAAAGATTGATCAGAAGGAAGTGCAACAGTCCCATATTCTTGGAATAATATAAAACAAAATTTTAAGAAAAAAAAAATAACCGACTTCAAAGTTCAAAGCAAATAAAAAACGGTAAAACAAAAATGCACTAAAAAGTAAAAAAATAATTACGTATTCTTTTGTCTGTAATCAAATTATTATGATAATATAATGTACAATTATTGTTGGTTTTGGAGTCGGTGTCAGACCAGGAAATATGATGATAATATACCAGTTTTTGTTATATATATAAATATATATATTTGTTTTGAGGTCGTTTATTTATTTATTTAATTTTTTTTTCTTGATCTGTGAATGAGTGAATCTGTAGTGCGATAACTAATCTTATTTACACTAAGCTGGGCGGTGACAGTCACTATTGTTATTGCTACGTATATTATCGTATTTCCTTGGCTGACACCGACTCCAAAACCAACAATAATTGTACATTATATTATCATAATAATTTGATTACAGACAAAAGAATACGTAATTATTTTTTTACTTTTTAGTGCATTTTTGTTTTACCGTTTTTTATTTGCTTTGAACTTTGAAGTCGGTTATTTTTTTTTTCTTAAAATTTTGTTTTATTTCTTGATTTTTAGTGAATCTGTAGTTCGATAACTGATTTATTTATATAAAGCTGGGCGGTTACAGTCCACAAGCTACAGGTATTTTACCACTCTCGAAAAAGCCGCAATCGACCTAAGGAATTTTTTTTTTGCAAAAAATCCACACCAACTCAAAATACTACAATGATCTTACAAATCACCTATACAGTTTCTTTTTTTTTTGTCAATTTAGCATCGATATAATTTTTTTTTTAACCGACTTCAAAAAAAGGAGGAGGTTCTCAATTCGTCTGTATTTTTTTTTTTTTTTTTTTTTTTTTTTTTTTTTTTATGTGTGTTACCTCATAACTTGTTACTGGGTGTACCGATTTTAATGATTCTTTTTATATTCAAAAGCTAGTGCTCGTCATGTGGTCCCATTTTAATTTGAGCGAGATGTGACTAGTAGTTTTTGAGTAATCCTTAATAATGCGTATATTTGTTCCTGATACCGCGCGTCGCTGCGCGGGTCGCGTTGCACACTATCGTTCCTTGAGGCTTAATTTGTTTCGGAAGATTATCACGTATTATGTTTTTTATGTTTACTACGAGTTAAACTATACAATATTATATTTTGTTTCTCAGATTACGACTCAGGTGTAGAGTTATGTTGCGCTGAACTTTGAGATAGCCTGATAGCACGTTTCAAAGCGCGTCCTGTATTTAAAAGATCATATCTCAAAAATAGTTATACGGCAAAATGTAAAGGAATAACTTTTCATCGGTGAATAACTAGACTAACTGTTTACTAACTGTTACTAATTGTTTTAAAAATTTTTAATTTGTCAAAATATTTAACGGACACCATTTTGCGTCATTTTTCATAGACTAAAATCTTAAATGTGATATTGTGTGTGCAACAAGTTTACCTATTAGCAGCGGAATCTTTTATGATGTAATCTCAGGAAAGTAATGACAGAATCTTGGGTGGCATTGGAATGAAATAAATAAACAACTTAAATTAAATAAATAATTTAACTTAAATGTTTATAACATAATGTATAATATCAAATACCTAATGAAAGGCAGAAAGGAAGGCACGTTATGAGTTATGCCGTTGGTCTCATTACGTTTGCTTAATGTAATTCAATAGGCAGAATATAAACAATATACGGCGTAATTATGTCGCATTCTATGCCTCTCATACTCGGCCGCCTCACCCCGCGCGCACCGCACTGACGCACATGTTGAGCAGATTTTTTTCGGGTTTTTTGTTCTATAGTTCACTAGTTCTTTTTTTTTTACGCCAAAGGAATGTGACAATGCCCAATTTTTTATTCATAAAGGGATGCCACTCGGACGCAGGTAATAACGATATTAATCTTATTTTTTTTTTTTTTTTTTTTTTAATGTTAGTTGGATAGGCAAACTGGCAGACGTGCCACCTGATGGTAAGTGGTCGACGTCGCCCATGAACATAAACTAGTTTACCTGGAACTAGCCCAGCCAACTCATTTATGTGTTGCCTATCCTGAGACATATGATGTTAAGTCTCGGTGCCAGTAATTACACTGCCTGTCTTGCCCTTCTTTCCGAAACACAGCAAAGCTGTTTCACGGAAGAAATAAGCAAGATGGTGGTACCCATGCAGCCGGGAGCGCGGCACAGCGCATCCCTCCCACCGGTAAATATCTTTAAACGAGCAATTCTTGTATATATATATATAATCGGAATCTCGGAAACGGCTCCAACGATTTTCATGAAATTTAGTATGCAGGGGGTTTCGGGGGCGATAAATCGATCTAGCTAGGATTTATTTTTAGAAAATGTTGTTTTATCCCTTTTTTTACGCAATTAAAAAATACCATTAGAATACGAAGGTAAATTTCGCTGTCATTGACAAGCTTCTAATAGCTCAGATAGGAATCGGGTGGATTCGAAATTAGAAAACCTGGGTTCGAATCCAGGTTTCTACAGACCAATCTTTTTTTCCTTTTTTTTTTTTAATTAAGAGCTCTATCTTTTTTTCCTTTTTTTTTTTAATTAAGAGCTCTTTTTATTTTTTATTTTTTATTTAAATAACCAGTTCCTATTATTTTACTATTATGTCGGTAAGATCGAAAATATTATTTATGTTTCATCTGTATGTAATGTATCTAAATATAATTTAACCGAGCAAAGCTCGGTCATCCAGGTACTTTAAGTTGTATAACATATTATAAAATATGCTAAACATAATGCAAAATATTTTTAGGATGTATTTTTAATATCCTCTTTTATAAAATACAATATATTATATTATGTTATACAACTTAAATTAATATCGTTATTACTTGCGTCCGAGTGGCATTCCTTTATCGTTAACAAATTGGGCATTGTCAATTTTTCGAGGGTGGTACCTGTAGCTTGTGAACTGTAACCGCCCAGCTTTATATAAATAAATCAGTTATCGAACTACAGATTCACTAAAAATCAAGAAATAAAACAAAATTTTAACAAAAAACATTAACCGACTTCAAAGCAAAAAAAAGAACGGTAAAACAAAAATGCACTAAAAAGTAAAAAAATAATTACGTATTCTTTTGTCTGTAATCAAATTATTACGATAATATAATGTACAATTATTGTTGTTATTGGAGTCGGTGTTAGCCAAGGAAATAAGGAAAAGAGTGCGTAATAGTGTAGGCCGGTACACCTATTGTAATGTTAAACTACGTTGGCTGACACCGACTCCAATAACAAATTGTACATTATATTATCGTAATAATTTGATTACAGACAAAAGAATACGTAATTATTTTTTTACTTTTTAGTGCATTTTTGTTTTACCGTTCTTTTTTTTGCTTTGAAGTCGGTTAATGTTTTTTGTTAAAATTTTGTTTTATTATCCTGACATGCCAACGGGATTGGAAATTACGCGGGTAAAACCGCGGGACACAGCTACTATTCACAAATAACACTCCCCACAAGAGTTTTCAATCAAATAAAAAATTTCTTTAATCAAGTAGGCTTCAAAGGCACTTGAATCATCATTTTACATAGTAAATATACAACTTTTTTTTATAATTTATAGTTTATATGAAGCTACCACTTATTCATTTATTAAGTTTGAAATAATGTGGATTTTCTATTATTTATTTTTTTTGGCTTAGTAAACCATAACCAGTCGCATTATTTACTAATATGGGTTTGGTTAATGCATTATAAGGTAAACCTGTAATTTATATTTCCTCACTGGATATGTGAAGTGGAAAAAAAATATTACGTCATTTATTATAATTTATAAATATATATATATATATATATATATATATATATATATATATATATATATATATATATATATATATATATATATATATTTAATTTTAAACTTAAATAAGTTTTACGTATTACAAAAGGGATCAAATCGTTTTTTTTTTTTCAGAAATAAGGTTTGAGTATACGATATTATTATGATTATATGTATATTAACTTAAATAATTCTTCCAAATTAAATTTAAAATTAATGCAATTATTTCAATAATGTTTTAATTATGGTAATTAATATATTATCTGGAAAAGGAACATTTAGAAGTTTCTGTATTCATATTCTTCTTCTTTTGGTTTATTGGATTTTAATGGTGCCAAAGAGCACAGATAATTTCGCTAATGTCATGTAGAACACTTTGTACTAATCGTAGTATTAATTTTTATTGTACTAACATCTTGTGTGTGTATTGACTAGTTTTTGTTGCTATTAAGATGGTTTGGAATAACAGCAGCATGGAATTATACTGTAATTGAATCTATTAACTAATATTAATAAAAAATATATAAAAGTCCAATTTCAAATTTTATGATCTCTTATCATTTAAAAAAACGATCAATTTTCTTTGTTTTGTACTACCTTCAAAAACAAAATGTTTAATCATCAAAAGAACTTAGAAGTAAACAATTCTGTGTTCTTCCAGCACTCATACCTGTCAGTACAATGAAGAGGATGGCTCCGTCAGGATGTTCATCAGGGGTCGGCCGGTGATACTGTATGCACCGAGTGACCATGATAACTTGGACCTTTCGAAGGTTGCACCACCTCCGCAGAACAAGCTCAAATTAGAATGGGTTTATGGATATAGGTAAGTTATATTTTACAAAGCCTTAATAATTACAATAAAAAAAGAACATTAAAAAAATATTTAGGATGAAATAAAACTCGAAACTATTTTTTCACCCGTAGGGGTGATATTTCATTTTAATTTAATTGGAACGAAACGGAAAGTTTACTATCCCAAATACGTGCGTGCGTGCGTGTGTAGTGCGTAGCCGAATTAAACAAATATTCTTATTATTTAAACCTTCCTCCTCCTTTGGACTACCCTAACTTGACTCACTTGACATGGCAACACTAAATGTTCAAATAAATTATCATTAAAATATTACATCTAATGTATTTCTTCATGAGTTAGATGTGGGTAGACAACATTTATAACTGTCAAATACAGTAAACAATGATTAAAACACTTCCAACGTTTATTTATATGTGTATACACCAAGGAATTTATATACAAACTGGAATGCTCACCTGCACTCAAAAAACGTTCCTTAACCCGGGATTGCGGCTCTTTCTACCATAGATTCAAGGAAAAACTCGTAAGAAAGAGACAAAATATCAGTTGTCAACGAAATGCTTGGAACAATTTTTGTTAAAAGCCAATGTCAACCTTATGTCAAATATTTCAAGGTGCATATTTGAATATACAATTTTATTAAGTTAACGTTCCAGTTATGATATAAATTCCTTGGTACACACTTTATTTAAATGACGTATTTGTCATCATACCCTCATCAGCATACCTTCTTATCAATCTAATATGATATCAAATGCATTCTTGCTAAAAATAGATTTTATTATACACAATAATAAAAAAATTGGAACTGGTCGATATAGAAGCCAAAATTGTTATTTTTATCCGTATATTTATTCCGGTATAACGCATCTGCTGTGCGAAATTAGATACTATATTCACAGTTGTGATTTTGGAGGTCTAACTTACAATCTGGTGTATGTTTAATCTTGATACACCCACTAAAAGTGGAATTATAACTATAAACAATTGAAGTGAAATCGCAACGAACTTTTACACATATAATAAGGCAACGCAGACGAAGTCACGTGAATGAGTTAGTGAACAATAAATATTGTGGCTAAACTACATAAAAACGAGACTATAATTAGATCTTGTAGCTATAATAATATTAAAACTCAAACTTGAATATATTTTTTATTCCTATTCCATTTATATGATACTTTCAATGTACCTCGATTCAAGGTCCAAATGGCTTTTAAACCTTATCTACAATTTTAATGAAGTAATGTTTTTCATGTTGTTTTATGTAATTTAGCTAATTATATTTTATCGATCTTTCTAGATAACACGCCAAGGTTACGCCGCGTTAGGGTTGACACCGTTTTATGAAATTAATAAAGTAAATGATACATTTGGTACAATAAAAATGTTATAGATTTTTTCAATCTCAAAAGTTCTCACAAGCAGTTAGAAGCTAATAAAAGCCGGGATAAATTAAATAGTATTTTAGCTTTGTCAACACATGTCTTTCATTACTTAGTACACCTAAATGACACTAGCACTATATTTTAGAGCATAAGTGGCAACCCTAGCATCTAGTCTAGCCCATTTCATTAATTATTTAAATGACATACGCTACAATTTGTACGACACACTGAAAATACCATAGTTATTTTTTTAAAGGACAATATTTAGGTTTAGTTAAGTAGAACAAAAACAAAACAATTCAAAGCCAATATGTACTTAATGCTTCATTACTTGGGCAACGTTCTGGTGTAGTTGTGCGAGTAGTCGCCTTAAAACGCCGGCGGACGCGGGTTCAATTCCCGCTCGGGGTAGATATTTGATCTCGTCTATGTTCATGTCCTTGTAGGTCGGTCCCGGCTATTATCATAGACACCATAGCAATCGTTACTCATGGCAGGGAAATTATCTGCCAACCTGCAGTGGAGCAGCGCGCTGGATTAAGCTCCAACTCTTCTCCTATATGGAGAAGTGGCTTTCTCTAGCAGTGGGAGTTGGGACTAGTACGGGCTGATTCAATCCAGTTCATTTAGTTGGTTATTAATGTACTATGTATTTTTTATTCCATAGAAGTATATTTTTCTTGACCAAGTATTTAAACTAAGCTATGATTCAGTAAGATAATAATTTTAATGATATCCGTTACTGTGTTAATTGTAAGTTCATTAGAAGTATAACATTATACTAAAATGAACACAAAGTATTTAAAAAAAAACACAACTAACAAAATACATTTTCGATACATGCATTCGGTTTTTTAATCTGTATAAAACTCCACTCATAAATATTACAAAAAAAAAAATCAATTCTCTTCATTCGACGCACAGTAACAGCAGTTACAAATTTGTTTTTAAAACGGAGCGTTTAAAACAATAATGTCAAGTCAATTTTTCAATTGTCTCAATAAGAATTTACAAGCGACAATAACTGCCCACTCGGTTTTCCAATTAGAGAATTGTCCAAAAATACCGTATCAGTTAACCGACGATATTTCATTGATAAACTTTTGTGAGTCAACGTTCTATGAGTCACTTGAAAGTTAGTATTTAAGTTAATACTATACACGCCCTAAGATAAAATTATTCTTAACACATTGTGTTGTCGTTTTGTATTTATCATCTGCAAGGAATTTATATCATAACTGGAACACTCACTTTAAATTATTGTATATTAAAATATGCACCTTGAAATAACGATTATAAGGTTGACATTTGTTTCCAACATGTAAAGGACAAAAATCGTTCCGAGCAGGGCCGTTGACTATATGGGATTTTGTCTTAACTTTTGTAGGGTGGCTATAAAATTTAAGAAATATATATTATGACTGTATTATGTATTTGTAAGTTTATTGCAAAAACAATAAAATTTAGTTCTGACAATCTGTTATCATGATTATAACTTTAAAAGTGATGAAAGAACAAAAGTAAATATCCACAAATTCGTCATATTATTATTATGAAATCGATGATATTTTTTTACTAGAATTTAAACTCTTGATGTGAAATTATTCTCATTTGAACTAAGTATGTGTTGATACAGATACTTGGGTAAATTGAGAATTTTACAATTAGGCCTAGACTAGCGTTTCCCAAACTTGATTACACCCTATCCCAATTTTTCTAATGTTAGCTCATAATGGCCCACCTTAAGATTTATTTGTGCTTCGGGAAAACCAGACATTTTGATACTCACATATTGTTTAATTCAGGAAGAAAAGTGTTTAATTTTAACAATTACAACATTAAAAGGCTAAAACTAAATTTTCAGTTTAGGTCCCTGACAATTACTGAACTTGTACAGTTTTGCGTGACTTATAACAACTCATAAAATTGAGTGAAAACTCATAATTTGAATAAATTCTAAAAACATTTAAATGTATTTTTTTTAAATGTATATGAGTCCAATGCTTCTATGCTGTTTGCAGTCTATATTCGAGACGGTTGAATCTTTTGAAAGGACTTCTAGAACTAGAACAAAAAAAAAAAAAAAAACAAAAAAAAAAACTTAAAATTGTGACCATAATCCGATATAATGTTATTTATACCATGTTTCCGTAACAAAAGATAACGCTTGTATAATAATGCTATTTCCTGTTATAATCATTTTGTATTATCGTCCGGACCAAAATAAATTTAATTATTAATTTAAATTTATATATAAATTATAACATAAAAAGTTTTTTCATAACATATTATTTTTTCTTTCAATATTCACACTACCAAATCAAAACAAATCAAATTTTTCTTTATTAAAATATTCTTTATAAACACTTTTGAATTGTCACTATACAGTTATACAATATGTAACATTTTATATTAATTAACTATAGTTAATGTGAAGCTACCGCCGATTCGGAATGTAAATTCTGTTGAGAAGAATCGGCAAGTCAACAGTCACTTTAAAAAAACCCGTTAATACATAACTCACATATAAAATCGTGGCATTATATTCCGTAGTCATCATCTGTTCAGACAAATTACTCTTTATAAAAATCCAATATTTCACTATTATAACATTTTCAAAGCAAGTTTGTTAAACATGAATTACCCGTCTTGATACCATTACGCGGTTCAGAGCGTCACGTCATCCAAGGCCGCTTCACGCTCCACTGACAACAGCGTAATTCAGATTATTGTGGTTTAGTCAAGTCCTTGGAGTATTAGGTTACAATGAAAGGAAGCGTGGTTTTATGGAACAAAAGAGACAAATGGTTTTGTTAAGGATTATTATTTTTTTTCAATCGATACAAGTTTGATGTAACCACTGTCTAATGATTTAACTGAAATTTGTTGCATTTGTTTTGGTAATAATTTAATCTTAAATCAATTTTATAATGGAATTTATTACGTTAATACGCAATATATTTTAATAAATTTGTTTACGGAAAACCTACTTAGTTATTGCTTAAAATATACATATACAAAATTAACAATAACATTTATTTATGAATATACATATAATTACGAAATTTATTTATATCTTTTTTATTCCATTTCTAAACTTTCGTTTTAGCAAGAATATTTAAGTAAACTGGACAGCAAAGAAAAAGGTCGGTTAGAAAATCTCCAATATCTTCAAAAGTACCTGACCTAGCTTTATGAAATAAAGACCAAATTGAAATAATAATTAGGTCAGGTACTTTTGAAGATATTGATGATTTTCTAACCGACACCTTTTCTTTGCGTTCCAGTTTATTTATGATTATAGCTGTATCTAGATAAGATTTAGTTTTGATTTAACTTTGTCATAATTAAGTTACGATAGAATTTTAACATAATCGTCGAATATCAATTAAAATTTTCAGAGGTAAAGACTGTCGCAGCAATTTATATCTTCTACCGACGGGGGAGATAGTATACTTCGTGGCCGCAGTGGTCGTACTGTTCAACGTGGACGAGCAGTGTCAGCGACACTACACGGGACACACGGACGATGTCAAGTGTATCGCGGTGCACCCCAACAAGCTGGTGATCGCGAGCGGGCAGTGCGCCGGACACGATCGAGTTGACGCTAGAGTAAGAATTATATTACAGTTGGGAAATATACGTATAATGGTACCGGGATTGAAAAAACGTAGTCTGAATGTAATGAATAAAAAAAAAAAAAAAAACAAGTTACATTTTTGATTTTTGTCCGTATAATCTTTTCCACCAATCTTCATCCCTTTTAGGGTTGAACTACTTCATCCCCTGAATGAGTTGTCATCACAAAACGAAATAACTGTCTAAAATTTTGTATTTACCTCCCTAGTAGTTTAGGGATCGTCCATTAATCACGTGAGGCTCGAATGGGGGATTAGATTCCGGGTTGGAAAAAAAATCACGGAATATCACAACGACGTGTATTTATTTTTCGTAAATATATTATGTCTATCATATGTTTTTTTTTTTTATAACTCCTTTATTATTTTTATGCCTTATGCCAGTCAAAACCAACTTACACATTGATGTCTGTTGGAACTTTTTTATCAAGATGCTTAATTTTACAAATTTCAATCAGTCTTATACCTGTATTGAAAGATGATATTCTAAAAATTTTATCTAAATTCTAAAAAGTTAAAAGTCTAAAAGTTGCTAAAAAACATCAGGTGATTAATGAACGACCCCTTATGGTGGTGGTTCGCGCCCGCGACACGCGACCGCGTTTTGAGAGACAGAGACAAGAGACCGCGACAAGTTATATCATTAGTCGTCTCGGTTCTGTTGTCTCTGTCTCTTCTGTCGCGGGCGCGTGTCGTGGGCGCGGACCGCCACCATTAGGCTGTAAGATGATGGACCAGTAGTCAGTACACGTAGCTAATGTAACAACAGCCTCACGTGCGCGTGTGGAACTCGGTGTCGCTGGCCACGCTGGCCGTGATCGGAGCGGGACAGATAGAGCGCGCGGTGGCGTGCGTCTCGTTCTCGCGCGCGGACGGCGGCGCGCTGCTCGCGTGCGTGGACGACGGGCCCGACCACACCATCTCCGTCTGGGAGTGGCAGAGGCCCGATAAGGGACACTGCTTGGCTGAAACTAAGGTACTTATTGTAATAGCCAGTTATATTTATTTAAAAAAAATAGGCAGTTATAGAGACTTTCGACAGAAGTTAAAACTTGTACTATACTGTATCAGCCTGTAAACAACCCACTGCTGAGCGAAGGCCTCTTCTCCATATAGAAACAGGGTTGGAACTTAATCCACCACGCTGCTCCACTGCGGTTTGGCGGATAATTTCCCTACCATGAGTAACGATCGTTATTAGGTGTCTATAACAACTGGGACCGACGGCTTTACGTGTTTTCCGAGGCACGGTGGGGAGGCCCACAAGGACATACATCCAGATCGGAAACAAATATTTGTACAAATACAAATATCTGTCCCGAGCGGGAATCGAACCCGCGACCGCCAGTGCTCAGTTTGAGGCGACTACTCACACCATTACACCAGAACGGTCGTTACTTAACTTTAACTTAAAACAATGTTAAAATAATATAAAAAAAAATTCAAAGCAAATATCAATAACAATGTTCGAAAATATATTCAATAATAAATGCTTTGTTTTTATCATTTATTTTTCTGCACAAACAATTATATTTACTACTCACTATTGTACTGCACAGTTACTCTACAATTAATCAATTCAAAAAATAATTATTATCGAAAACACAGTTAAAACAATGCACAGTATATACAAAATAAACTTATCATGTGGTCAATATAACTCCACTTACTGCTATTACAGCATCTCGGTGACGCGAAGTAATAATATTTTACTCTCCAAATACACTCAAAAAGTCAAACACGCATATGACACATTCGAGTATACAATGTATTATAGTGTATATATGCGTATACACGTACACATGCTGCTATACTGCGTGTCGCTAGTCTGTCGCAAGCGTAATACGTCACGAGTATATCGAGGTCATCGGTGACGAGAACCACCCGAACCCATAAGTTTTCCCCTACCAAAAATCGTTTAACACGGCTACAGAAGTTTCCACTTAACATATCTTGCAAACAAACGCTAACACAAACGCTACCTAGTGGTTTAAATCTCTGCTCATGACAACCGTTCTGGTATAGGGGTGCGAGTAGTTGCCTTAACGCCAGCGTTCGAGGGTTTTTATTTCTGGTGGCATCGAAGAGCACGTGAAGACGTCGGTCCCGGTTGTTATTACAGATATCTGATAGCGATTGTTAATCATTATCGTTATTGTTCTAAAGATAGGGAAATTATCAGCCAGCCCTAATTGGAGCGGTAGATTAAGCTTCAACCCTTTTCCTACATGGAGAAAAGGTTGCCCAGCAGTGGGACGTTTACAGGCTAATTCAGTTCAATGCAGTTTATGATAAATATTGGTATAGGCCATACAAATGTCTATCGTGGTCTGGACATTTAGAATAATGGAACCTACATTACATAACCAAAATTATATTATTAAAGAAAAATATTTATTATATTATTATTTTTGACTTGTCTTTAGTGCTCTGTGGACACGGTAGTGGCAGCTGAATTCCACCCATTGGACCGGAACCAAATCGTGACCTGCGGTAAAGGTCACATAGCGTTTTGGACACTCGACGCATCTAACGTCCTGTACAAGAGGATGGGCATCTTCGAAACTCGAGACAAGCCGAAGTATGTCACTTGTCTTGGATTCAATCATAATGGTAAGTAGGTAACTGCTACAAATTAATAACCACAACCATAAATAACATTATTGTATTAAATCCTAATAACACTCCAGCTTCTTGTGGAAGAGTAAAGACTGAAATAGAATATCACAAAATTACACTTATCTTGACTTTACTAGTCGTTAACTATTAGTGCTCAAGATTTTCTAAGAAACCACATGATAAACATTTCTCTATTTATGCGTAATAAAAGTATTTATTGTAAATGACCAGATATTTTATGCGTGTATGTGTTATTAATTATGTTTCTGGAATTTGATAAAAAATCACGATCTTCTGGGAACCGTTAAGAGGCCTTTATTTAATTACATTATAAAGCAGCAGTTTGTTTTTCCAGTATATTTGTTTGTTTGTCGAAACACGTTATTGTCTAGACATTCTGGTCTGATTATAAAATTGATTTTTCCGTTGGAAATCCTATTCATAAAATCTTATGATACATTTTTCTTGTCCACCGTCAAACTTCACTTTAGCTGTCAGATATTTTTACTCGTAACCTGTGTGCCCAATAGTTGTAGTTTATTAGTTGAGGTTAAACAGGCCCTAAGGGCACATACGCACTATGCGGTTAGCCGGAATGCGGCCAGCCGTGCGGCTGACCGTAATCTAATATTTGTACGAGAAAGTCGTTTTTATACGCACTGCGATGCGGCTGCCGGCCGACCGCTCCGGTTGTTCTGAGCGCTGCGGCCCGACTGACGGCTAGCCGGACGGTTGCCCTACACACTACGCGGATAGTGCTAGTTTGCGGTTGCCCGCCATTGATGGTGAATGTGTTTATCAACGTTCCGGTTCGGGTTGCGGCTATCCGTCACCCGGCTAACCGGAAACTCAACCACGTCATGCGGTCAGCCGCATGGCTGGCCGCATTCCGGCTAACCGCATAGTGCGTACGTACCCTAAGGGCTTTTTTTAACTTATGTGCGAGATAAGATTCATCAGTAATCAAACAGGCCCTTACTATTATATATAAAACTTCACGATACGACCATTGATCTATAAAAAACATTTAGACCAATAGATACGACGCTCAGATCTTGACGTCTGGTTCGACAAAATTGACACAATTTTTCTTTACCCCAGGTGATGTAATCTCAGGAGATTCAAACGGCAATCTCATAGTTTGGGGAAGAGGGACGAATACTATACAAAAGTTAGTTCGAGGGGTACATGAAGGCGCAGTTTTCTCGATATGCAGTTTGAAGGACGGCGGTGTTGTGTCCGGTGGAGGGAAAGACGGGAGACTAGTGCTGTTTGACGCGGATTTGAATGCTAGTGGAACGGAGAATGTGGTGAGTCATTGCAATAAACCGGCAAAGTACGACTCGTACTCTCAATTAAAGGTTCCGCACACTAATTTTTTTTAAACAATTAACTATAACAAAATTCATTTAATTAAAAGTCTAAAAACGGATTTTATCGCGTTTATTTAAAGTTACTGTTTAACAATTTAATTTAAATTATTTCCCGACGTTTCGGACCCTTTACAGCGTCCATGATCTCGGGGGACTGAGGTGGTGGGTGTCCGAATAATTATTCAGACTCATTATTCGGACACCCACCACCTCAGTCCCCCGAGATCATGGACGCTGTAAAGGGTCCGAAACGTCGGGAAATAATTTAAATTAAATTGTTAAACAGTAACTTTAAATAAACGCGATAAAATCCGTTTTTAGACTTTTAATTAAATGAATAAAATTCGCGTAAATATAAGAGAACAGTATATAACAAAATTGTTTTGATCATAAACAGCAAAGCTATTTAAGACAATTTCTTTCTTTTTTTTTTTTTCTTTTTTTTCTGTTTTAAAATTCCCATACTGGTCCCAAGTAGAAAACACAGCACAGCACAGCCAAAAATGGTACTCGATTAGTCGAGGAAATTCGTTGACTTCTATATTTGAATTACAAATACGTTCAGCTGCGCTGTATCATCAACAGTAAGAGTCGTACTAAAATGTGAAAGAAATGCTTTAAAAAAAGTTAGAGTAAGTTTGTAAAGAGTGCTCATTTGATCCATATTGTGTAAGCATGTCGCACGTGAGGAAGCAGCGAAATGTTTTTTTCATAAGTTGAATTTATATGGTAAATCTTCACTGTTATATTTAATTATATTGTAAGCCTTATGAAATTATTATTACGTACTTGGTGCTAGTGTCAGTGCTCTTAAAAATTCTGTTCCTTAAACTAATAACTAAACGTGATGACCTGTAATTGGATTTATTTGTTCTAAGCTATTAACTTATAACTTTCTGTATACCGTTGGTTGTCTTTATTATAAATAAATTAATAAATAAATAAAAATGAAATATTAAAATGATCCCCAGATCGAAGGACACTACGGTGGGGTGCGCGTCGTAGCGGAAGGTCGCGGGAATCAATTGTTCGTGGGCACCACGAAGAACTGTATCTTACACGGTGACCTGCAGCTCGGCTTCGTGCCAGCCGTGCTCGGTACGTGTCTTAGTTCATTTAATACACTAGTATTATGATACATTTGGTACACTTAGTACACTTGGTACACTTCGTATACTGATACACTTGGTACACTTAGTACACTTGGTACACTTCATATACTGATATACGTAGTACCTACACTTGGTACACTTCGTATACTGATACACTTGGTGCACTTGATATACTTGGTATACTATAAAAAAAATTACATTTGATACACTTAGTACACCTGGTACAAACCGTTCTGGTGTTGTAGTCGCTTTAACGCCAAGCTAAAATCAATGTTTGTATTTGTGAGTATATTAATTTGTTTCTGACCTGGGTGTAGTTCCTTCTTGGTCTTCCAAATGTGCCTCAGAGAGCACGTAGAGCCGTCGATCCCAGTTGTTATAAAGACCTGATAGCGATCGTTACTAATAGAAGGGAAATTAGTCCCCAACCCGCAATGGAGGAACGAGCCCAGCAGTGAGACGTTAAAAACTGATTCGATTCAATTGAGTCAGTACACCGGTAAACGTAATTTTACATTTGATATGGTATGGTATACTGGTACACTTTATGTCGATGAGGGAGGCCTACGTTCAGCAGTGGACATCCGATGGTATGATGATGATGCTGATGAGAACGTGAAGTAAAACACGTGCTCCAATATAACGACTGCTGCATCACTATCATACACATGATCACCACAATATGAGTAGACGGATCAATATCGAATTTTATATTTGTCACGTAGGTCACGTGGACGAAGTATGGGGTCTCGCGAGCCATCCCACGCTTCCCCAGTTCGCTTCCGCTGGCTGGGACCGCCTTCTCCAGCTGTGGGATGCGCTCAGCCACTCCACTGTGTGGAGCAAGGATATCGAGGTAACTTAAATGTGTCCGAGACATAAATTCATAATTATTATAGCAACTATATTTTTCATACAAAATCAGTTAATTAATAGTTATTTATGCAATTGTTGTATAATAAGGGGGTATTAAAACACGAATGTGGGTTTATCACACGAGGCGAAGCCTCGTGTGATAATAGTATCACATGAGCGTTTTAATACCTAATTATCAACAGTTGCATACAAAACTTTATCTACTCCCATGCTTTAAGTCCAAACAAAACAATAAAAATATCGAAGAAAAATGGCGGGGATTCGAATAACCTGCTTTGTTTTTACGTTGTTGTTGTTGTTTTAAAATTTATCCCTAGTATGAAAAGGCAAAGGAATATTATAGTCCATACAGCCTAGTCTAATTTTACTCTTTTTTTTTTTATACAACGCACGGCTTTCTGGTAGAGAAACGCGCGTGAATGACAATGTTCTATTTTTTTTATTATTGATATAGATGTTCTTTTTTGAAGTTCATACAGATACCATGCATCGAGTAGTAAGAATGTGGCTGTCTCTTGTTAACCCTTTGTGCAGAAGGGATCTAAAAAAAAAAGAGCGTTATTATGAAATCCAGTACAACATTATATCATCCGTTTGGATGCTATAATGGTTATTATGACATTGGATTTTTTAATGTTGGCAATAAGCTAATTGTTTCAGAACCTTTTATAGAGGATTTAAAGCATGGAAATAGATAAAAAATACTAAAGTAAATAGTAATAGTAGTATTAAATTAAGTAAATTTTAAGAGTATCTTATAAACTAGAATTGTTTTAAATAATTCAAATTAATTAATTAATTAAATGTGATTGTTTGAAATGCAGTTTACAATACGAAATACTCGTAAAATAATAAGTTAGAAGTTAGCTTTAAAAGTTATATGAGTGTTAAGATTATGTTAACCAAAATGTCAAGAAATGACACATTGAAACAATCACGTTAACGACCCCCAGGAGCGCGCCCAGTGCGTGGCGTGGTCGCAGGACGGGAACGCGCTGGCCGTCGGCTGCGTGTCGGGGCGCTGGCTCGTGTTCCAGCCGCACTCGCGCGACCTGCTGGCGCAGCACCAGGACGGGTGAGTGACCGAGCGGGCGAGGGGCGCGTGTCGGGGCGCTGGCTCGTGTTCCAGCCGCACTCGCGCGACCTGCTGGCGCAGCACCAGGACGGGTGAGTGACCGAGCGGGCGAGGGGCGCGTGTCGGGGCGCTGGCTCGTGTCCCAGCCGCACTCGCGCGACCTGCTGGCGCAGCACCAGGACGGGTGAGTGACCGAGCGGGCGAGGGGCGCGTGTCGGGGCGCTGGCTCGTGTCCCAGCCGCACTCGCGCGACCTGCTGGCGCAGCACCAGGACGGGTGAGTGACCGAGCGGGCGAGGGGCGCGTGTCGGGGCGCTGGCTCGTGTTCCAGCCGCACTCGCGCGACCTGCTGGCGCAGCACCAGGACGGGTGAGTGACCGAGCGGGCGAGGGGCGCGTGTCGGGGCGCTGGCTCGTGTTCCAGCCGCACTCGCGCGACCTGCTGGCGCAGCACCAGGACGGGTGAGTGACCGAGCGGGCGAGGGGCGCGTGTCGGGGCGCTGGCTCGTGTTCCAGCCGCACTCGCGCGACCTGCTGGCGCAGCACCAGGACGGGTGAGTGACCGAGCGGGCGAGGGGCGCGTGTCGGGGCGCTGGCTCGTGTTCCAGCCGCACTCGCGCGACCTGCTGGCGCAGCACCAGGACGGGTGAGTGACCGAGCGGGCGAGGGGCGCGTGTCGGGGCGCTGGCTCGTGTCCCAGCCGCACTCGCGCGACCTGCTGGCGCAGCACCAGGACGGGTGAGTGACCGAGCGGGCGAGGGGCGCGTGTCGGGGCGCTGGCTCGTGTTCCAGCCGCACTCGCGCGACCTGCTGGCGCAGCACCAGGACGGGTGAGTGACCGAGCGGGCGAGGGGCGCGTGTCGGGGCGCTGGCTCGTGTTCCAGCCGCACTCCAGCCGGTGTGAAAGAAGCGAACAAGTGGCTTCAGTACAAAAAATATATAAATGTCATGTAAAAAAACTCCAATTTTATTTTCATAAAATCTACTAAATATTAACCAAAAGGTATTTTTTTCAGTACGGAACCGATCGAAACGATCCAGTACTCGCCCAATAACCAGTTCGTGGCGATCGGCTCCCGAGACAACTTCATATACATCTATCAGGTGGACGACGAGGGCGCGAGGTATTCTAGACTCGGGAAGTGCCTTGTGAGTACTTATTTTATATGTAAAACTATTAATAAATCATTTATATTGGGAAATGTCATTCAGTACGAATACTATAATAATTTTCAATATTAGCTGAGCCTCAATTAGTATTGAAATTCGACACGACAGCGATTTCTCGCGATCGCACAAGTTACCTAATAGACTAATAGCCCACGGTTTTAGTTTGTAATAAACACTTTTTTAATACATTCTCATAATGAAAAAGTTAAATATTTTAATATGACATTGATAATATGATTTAAATTTTGAATAAAAAATCAAAAAAACAAAAACAAAAAAAAAATATTTTCAATGTGAACAATTTTTTTTTTTGTCTTAACCGTAAATTGAAATTTTGATTATGAAACATACTTAATAAAAAAAAAGTGGGGTTTATTATATTCAAAGATAATGATGATGATGACCCTTGTGATTCCTTTCCGTATCCCATGATATTATGTAATTTATGCTATTATTTTAAATATGGGTTGTAATCTATCTATGATCGGAAACATTACACAACATGTATTACACACAACGTAATATATTACATAATCTTTTTACTTCTTATAAATAGACATTAAATTTTTAAATCTTATTCAACATAACATATAACATAAATTACTAATAATGTTTGATAAACCTCAAATCTAATCAAAGCTAAGTCATACATAGTAATAGTCTTACATATACACATCAGTAAGTTAACAAAACGCCTTTTAACCAACCAATTTTATAATAATTTTTCATTTTCGAATTTTCTTGCATAGAACAATCATTTCATTTTTTTAATACAGCCGGTACATAGTTATAGTAATATATGTATAGAAATTACATGACATTCGCAATGATTTATTTTTTCATATAACATATTTTGTGTTGTCTAAAAGTTGATTCATCAGTCGTTATCATATTTAGATAGAGTAAAAATATGTACTCATATATATATATATATATATATATATATATATTTATTTATTTTCACATTATACAACATCGAAATACCAACTTTTACTGTAAAAGATAAGCCACAATTAACTAAAAATTATTTTCAATATATACGTATATGTATATTTATTTAAAATGTTAAAAAAATCCTTAAACTTAATCCGACGAATAATTCAGTCTTATGTAATGATTTTTGTATGAATTAATTTTAAATATCGTCGTTGCGCCTGCCAAATTCCATATTATGTGCATTTTTTTTATATTTTGTTTTTTGTACTAAACTTAATCTCCGCTTCATTCTCTATGTGTTGATAAAGTTCTTTTTGTGATATTCGAACTAGAAACAAACTTAACAAATTCCATATAATATATTTTAACCGTTAATAAATAATTTAAAAAAATATTTAATAACATATTTTATGTTGCTTCCCAAAATCTTACAAAAACCACATAGGGAACTTGGCAGGCGCAGCGACGATATAATTTATTTTCATAAATCATTTCACGCGACTCTAGTGTACGGAGAGAAAACGTAGACGGGTAATCATTAAGTACCTACATAAGCGCTTCTGTCGTAGTTAGTGCATGAGATCGGCGGTATCGCTTAAATAGATTATCATATAACATATTACCATATATTTGTATCTAAATTATTGCCAGATTATTGCAAGAGCCGTTACAAAATAAATTTCTTACGATTATAAAATGTCGATAGATTTTCAATACCGAAAACGGGGGAGATAAATGATTAGTTAATATGAGATAATATTTACCTATCTGTATTTATGGACATTTTATAATCTCACTAGATTTATTATAAATCAACGTTTTTTAGATTTTTACGAGAGTAAATGTAAATTTATGTGCCAGGTCTAGTCTCTGATAGTATTATTGAGACTCATTTTCTAGTGCTACTTAATTGGCTAAATAAATAAGGGATTTTATGTAATGTAAATCAAATGTTGAATACTGCTGAATATTAAAATAGATATGGTTAAATTATTATTTTCTCATTCTGTCTGTCTGTCTGTCATGGTAAATCTATATATACATAAAAATTTAATATAGAAATATAACTATAATTTTAATTAGTGAAATAATAAATAAAATTGTGATAAATAATCATGTACACTATTTGCAATATTTTTTTTTGACGTTAGATTCTTAATATCTTATAAGCAATTTAATGGAATAGTGTTATATAAATATATGTTGTATAATAATATATAATATAGTATATGCTAGCCATTTTCAATATCTGTATATAAATTCTAAGAACTAAAAAGTAGGCTTGTGTTTAGTGAATGTCACACATGTTTCCTAAATATAGATTATAATTTTAATATTAAATATTGTTACACTTCAGGGTCATTCAAGCTTTATCACACATTTGGATTGGTCGGAAGACAGCCAGTACATAAGAAGCAACTCAGGAGATTATGAACTACTATTCTGTAAGTGAATTTTAATTATTAATTTTCAAATCAATTTTCTTAACACTTATCAATTTATTTATTTATAATAATGCTTTATTGAACAGTACATTATTTGATTCTTAAATTTATAATATTTGTTTAAAATTTTAATTCAATATGTAAATTAATAATTTCATTGATGTTCATTATATTTTATCGTTCTTGCAATGCCTACAGGGCCGTCTTTAACCTATTGAAGGCCCAGGGCATATTAGGATAATGGGGCCCCTATGACTTTGACAGAACACTATTTTCTTAGAATAGAAAATAAACATAATTCTTTTTATTATTTTTTTAATTATTTTCAATTTAGAGAAGGAGCGTTCCCCACTGCAGACAGTTACCATCATGCTTAAAAATAATTAAATACGATTTCTTCATTTGAAAATATGTCTTCAATTTTGTTTTTTTTTTTCAAAATTTGATATATTTCCAATATAATATGAGTTCCTTCGATTTCACTGTGAACAATTTTCAAGTAAAGAACTACCTTTTCTGTTATATGCAGACATTCCATTTATAACTCTTTCTCATTAACGTCTTCATAATCAAATTCTGCAAGTTCTGAGCTTTCTCTGAACTCTTCGGAATTCAGAGCTTTCAAGCGAACAAAATAAAATCAAAACGTTTAGGTACTAATGTTCTTATACGAACTTAATCGCTGTTAGATGAAAGCTCAGAGAATATCAGAAATTGATAAATTATGGGAAGAAAGGTTTCTATTTTGAATTTCTCTCTTCCATTCAGTTTAATTGCCGTTGCAGAGTCATCAAAAAAACTTCCGCGTTTTGTTCTTTGAGATAGGTCCTTGTAGTCAGATTCCAGGTATTTTAATTGGCGGACAATTCGAATTAAAAAAAAAATTCGGTTATCATTCAGTGATCTGGCAAGAACTAGTGGGCCCCTATCGATCATGGGGCCCTGGGCAAGTGCCCAGAGTGCCCATTGGGAAAGATGGGTCTGAATGCCTAGTTCGCTCCATAGTCTATTAAGTGTCTGTTATACATACATATATTTACTAGAAATCTTATATAGTATCGAGTGATGGTATTAAGTATCTCGGAGGGTTCCTTTCTAATGTGACTGACCTATTCCGCAACAGATGTGTTTTATATTTATTTATGTATTTCATTTGTTTTATTAATAACAAAAAATATAATAAGTGGTAGGTTAATTTGTAATATTCTTAACGAACTAACGTGTTTGAGTTTTCTGTTTTCCTGGTACATGTACTTTGTTAATGGAAGAAATTTTTTTTCTGATGTAAAATTTGTATATTAAAAAAAAAAAAATAATAAATAATATGTATAAAAAAAAGAAAATTGAATAGTACATAATCTGTAAAAATATTCTTATTCTTAATATACAAATAATATTAGCATAAACAAATTACGATCTTTACCCGTTTAATTTCTTTTTAACCATTCAAAAAATAAAAAGATTTTTTCACACCTCCTACACATTTATGTAATCCGTGTACATAACTTACATTTATCAGTAAATTTAGACAGACTGGCGCCGTAACGCGTTACGTAACGAATCGGTTTACTTTCCACTTCAAAAATAATAATAATAGTTCCATCGGCCAGGGAACGCGACAACGTGTCGCCAGGTGACGTCCGGCGCGGCGCTGCGCGACGTCCGCTGGGCGACCGCGCACTGCCCCATCGCCTTTCACAGCGTGGGCGTGTGGCCGGAGGGCGCCGACGGGACCGACGTCAACTCCTGCACCCGGTACGTAAACACACACCTTATATATTAACTACATATATTAACAGCAATTATTAACATTTATACGAAGTCTTGATTAATAAAAAAAAACTCATTATAATTTAAATTTCAGAACCCACGACGGTCGACTTGCTGCCACAGGAGATGACTTCGGAAAAGTAAAACTGTACGCTTATCCGGTCACACAGCCAAAGGCAAGTATTATTATTTATATAAGTTTAAATAAAATCCGTAAATATACTATGTTATATCATCATAAACAGATCATTTTGACTTTTTGTGATTCCACTTATCGTTACCACTTACCAACAGTTCCTTTATGATAAATAGTAGTTAATTTAAATATATATTTATATTTTATCAAGAACTTTTAAGTTTTCTCTCATTTTTTTTTTTAATAGTAAATTAATATTTTGTGAAATTTGAAGTTTGTTATTAATAAGGTACTAATAATTAGATTGTAACACAATGAGCACAATCCAAGTAGTTACCATTAATTACAAATATAGTATCACACACTCCACTTAACTTCCACGAGACGTCCATTGCGCTACAATAAGCTCTCACCAGCGTTAGCATTCGTCACATAATTATCGCACAAATCACATAATTTAGCACTTGGTACAATCGAACATAGAGGTGTTGAAATTGTACGATAATCCAACGTGCACAAAATAATTTTGCGTTTTTTTTTCTTTTCAAATTTTATCGAAATGGAAATTTTAACTCTACTTTAGCTTTTTAGATTAGATATGGCGGACATGTACAGGCGATGAGTTTTTTTTTTTGGTCTCCACTTCAGAGGCAGGATATATATATTATTACAGTCGAAAAGTATCTGTGCGAAAATTTTGTATTTGTACGATACATTGGAACGAAAAACGTTAATTTTACGGCCGAAAATACATAATACTGTCAGCAAATAATGCTAACACTGACTCTCACCCGCCAGTCGCTGTGCGCGTCGTACGGCGGGCACTCGTCGCACGTGACGTGCGTGCGCTTCCTGCCGGACGACACGCGCCTGCTGTCCGCCGGCGGGCACGACGCCGCGCTGCTGCAGTGGCTCGTCGACTAGACGCACCGGACCGTCGACTACACGTAGTAAACCATAATGGCTTGTCGACTAAACCGTTGTGGATTATCGACAAGAGTCCCTAAACTATTTACTAAGTCACAGAAGATCGTCCACTAAACTGCGGTGGTTCATAGATTATACTGAACTATGAATAACAACTAAATGTAGTAAACGGTCTACTACCGCAGCATCGACTAGATCAGGGGTGTCAAACTCAAAAAATAAATAAATTTAGAATGTGTAAACGTACTGAATTATTACAACTCTTCGATAATGACAATTCTTCTTTCTGTGACACATTGCGATCGCGGGCCGTATCTTTGATATCCCTGGACTAGATGATAGAAAATATTTAATAAAATCGTGGTGAATTGTCTGTTACGTCACATTTTACTGTCGACAACTTCGCAGTGAGCCGTTACACATACATATAATCCAGTCTCTTACAAACAATTTGGATTATGTCTCATAATCGTATACAGGAAAATATTTAAATAAAGGTTTTCAAGAATTGTTTGATTTAAAAAAGGCCTTGTTTAGCTGTGAATTTGCGAAATGTTACTACTACACTCGAGTTAAATATAATAGCTACAATTTATTAATTAGACACGTAATATCTGGCAACAAAATATTATTAAACATTATTACAAATTATAACAAGGCTTTAATATATTCCATGTTTTGATGCAAAATGTTACGCACTTAATGAGCTTTTTATTAGATGTTTCATGTCAGCCGGCTTTTTAAGATTATCTCAGTATAATAAAAACAGGAGCTTCTCAGCTATCAGATCTATTGTGAATTTTTTTACAGAGCTTAATGCTAATTTAATATGCACTGCGATTTAATTGCATAAAAATAGGTCTACATATAGTTATATATCTAAATGGATCTAAATGTTTTATTACATAATTTTATTAGTATTTATAAGATTTTAGTTATAAAATTATTTTACATTAATTACATAAACTTTTTTGTACAAGATTGTGTACAAAGTTAAATTTAGTTCGGTACAAATATATTTTAAGTTTTGGTCAGTACATACGATAACTTTAACTTATTTTTATTTTATTTATTTTTTTAATTTTCAATAAACGTATAGAGCCAGGTATTCATCGAATCATATAATAATTGAATATATTAAATACGATATTTTAAAAATAAATAATAAAAGAAAATTTGGTGCTTATCCCGTATCGTCTAAAATATATTGTGTATTTTTTTAAAAGATTCTTCTAATAAGTTTTATTTTAATAACGCATGTTTTGTTTGAAGTGCGGTTGTGATAGACAGGTCTGATTGTGTGCATTATCTGCAATCCGTCGAATTATTCGCTTGAAAATATTTTTTAAGTATTATTTATAATGAAACACCGAGTAATATTTTAGTAATTTTTTACACTTGTAACACTGTGAATAAAGTTTAGCTTTTTACGCATATTTTATAATATCTATAAGAATGTTTGTAGCACTTTTTAAAATGTATTATTTATATCGCCGTAATTATTATTGTGTAGTTTTGTGTATTTTTATTTTAAGTTCGCATAACATGATTTATGGATAGTTTTTAATATAAGTACAATTGTTGCTAGATTTAAAAATTTATATAATTAAAATCGCACAATATTTCGATCCAGATTATAATTTTCACTTTTTTTATTATAAATTAACATTCCTTATTTTAAGTTTCATTAGTAACCTAGTCACTGAGTACATTTTCATTGCGAATTCCATTGTAGTTAAGCACTAATGATTATGTAGTTTTTTGTTGTATATACTATAACGTACGGCGGCTATGTCCGCCTTTTGAATGTGCCTCTAATAAAAACATTGTTTACTGAATTGAAATTTTACTAAATATCCCATTCATATATCATATACTTATCCTTTATTTTACTATATTACATATTGAAACCTTTAATAAAATTAAAAACTTAAAACCACGATTAGAAAACGATCTAGTAACGAAGTAACTAGACTAGACCATGGGTGTGACGCCCTAAACAGTAGCGGAAAATTGCTAGTTTATAGCATCTTAAAATGAGCGAGCGCGAATGTTGGACATCCACGAATACGTGGAATAAAGTGTTCGCGCAAGTGCTTGGACAAGACGCACAGATATTTGAGAACAGAAGTTTTTTTTTTTAAAATTAACTTTAGTGATAGTTAAATTAACTTTTGAATAAACTAATTGTTATAAGAGAAAAACTAAATGTTACTTAAAGATATATTTTTTCTTGCAAGTTTTTTAACATTAATTTGTATTTTGTATTATTTATTTATGTAACAATTAGCGTTGAAACAAAGGAGCAGACATTTCTAAAAATGATAATAATTTGTCTAAATATTATTTTTAGACCCTTGCCTCCTTTACACATATTTCACTTATAAAATATTATACTTTACGTCACGTAATAATACATTTCTTGTCTTTATTTTAATAAATAAAAGTTAAAAAAAATAAGTTTTAATAAATAAAAGTTTAAAAAAAATAAGTTTTAATAAATAAAATTTAAAAAAAATAAGTTTTAATAAATAAAAGTTTAAAAAAATAAGTTTTAATAAATAAAAGTTTAAAAAAATAAGTTTGAATAAATTAAAGTTATAAAAAATAAGTTTTAATAAAAAAAAAAAATTAATGTTTTAATAAATAGAACAATTTATTACAACAAAAATGTACAGTTGTAAAAAAAAATGTCAATATACAATGTACTTGTATATAAAATTAATTATAAATTAAACATAACTAGATAACCGTTTTAAAAACAGGATTTTATGAATATGTTTTACATTAGCCAAATAAATGAATTTAAAACTTTGTTAATGGAAATTTTAGTTACATGGCTTTACAAAGATTTATCACAACTAATACAAATTAAAAATTTGCATAACTATTCAAAGTAAATAATTATATATTTTATATATTACAATATTATCTAATAGACCTTGAATTTGTGTTAATTAAAATTATTAAATATTCTCATGATTTGTTAATATAGGACTTTGTACTATTAATTCACTGCGAAGGAAAAGGTCGGATCGAATAAAACCAAGTAACAATAAAACGATTTAATCAATCTACACAATAACAATTACTATATCAACTGTTCTACACTGTTCGCTGAAAGTTCGAGTAATCTCCAAGCGGCTTTAGGATTTAATTCCTGAGGGTCTCTGCATAGAACCCAAACATAGTTAACTCTCATCACTTTGTTGGGGTCGCCCTCTATGACATTGTTTTTACCATCCCGCACACACATGATTTGTTGAGACTGGAATGTTATCACCAGTACAGGACCTTGGTCCATCATCTTCCCCATGACCAGCTCGATATTTTCGATATCCAGTATCTTTGAGTCGAGTCGGTAACCCAGCTGCTTACATTGGTTGATCGGAGTCGCCAGAATGTTGTAAACGCCTTCGTAACACCAATCTTTCAGTATCTCCAAGTTTCCTTGGACCATAGCTTCTAGAATATTCGGGATAATGTCATTAGCACAATCTTCTAAGAACTTCTGCGCTGTAAAATTTGGGTCTATCTTGCATATCTCGGTGACTGTAGCAGAAAGTTCCGTTTTTTCAAATAAGTTTCCAAATAGATTGCTAACTTTGTCCGTGACGAATCTCGATGCACGGAAAACTGGATTTTCCGATTCTTCATACTTTATTTTCCAATCTAAAACCTGAAATGAACATTTTATATTTCAATAACTTCATCTAAAATATTATTACACAGACATTTTCACCACATTTTTAACTTAATATCCTGTAAAAGTCCATCAGCTGGACTTTTACAAGATGTTACATTACCTTGTTAACATATTGGTTGTTGTTCTTGAAGTCCTCCCACTGCTGGTAAAACTTGGAGTCTTTATGCAGTTCCACTCCTAGCGTCTCCGTGTCCGGGGTTACCGAACGTTCGTCTGCGGCCACCTGATAGATAGACACATTTATCAACGGGTACTGTATAAGAGAGCCAAAATGTAAAATCATAGGCTTCAGTAGAGATCCTTTAACTATACTTAAAAATAATGTTTTTACTGATAAATATATTTATTTTATTAATAACTAGTGACCCGCCCCGGTTTCGCATGGGTATCGCATATTAATGTTCTCAGCGAGGCTTCGTCGAGCGAGTCTCGTCATCACTATTAACATCGTAGTTTTCGTTTTGCGATAACTCCTAAGATATTCATTTAAATTATTGTTTATTGTAAAGGGTTATCATAATTTCTATGAAATTCTTAATGTTTTAGCGTATCTAAAATGATAAGGACTGTATCCGTTTAAATAGCTTTCCAATTACCACATTGTACGTGACCCATTTTTCAGAAGTAAGAATGGGTACACTAATCTATCCTAAAAAGATTGATATAGGACACTAAAATGCGTATGTCGGACCTATTGTCATTTATATAACAATTAACAACAACTTAAAAGTAAATAACGAACAATATTATAAAGATTAAATAAATCAATTATAATAATCTAAACAAATTATAAGCTTTTTCTGAGTTTGGTTGTGTCAAAAAATTATGGAATATGCTCACATCCGCTTTATTTAAATTAAAGGCAGAGTAATAAATGCTTCCCTAGCCGTTTCACGCTGAGAATACTCAACTTATAGACCTATAAAAGAGGAATACCATACCACCATAGACATATTGTTATATCTTAAATGGATTAGGCAGTGTTTTCAATGAAAGCTCCCAGGCGGCTTGACTTATTCCGACATTTTTAACAATTATATTTTAACGAATGTACACAAAACCTTAATAGATTATACACACAAACCTTCCTCATCAATCACTCATCTATTGGTGGAAAATATGCTTAAATATAAATAAATATGCTTAACACACACACACGCGATCGTCTGTTCCTAAGGTAGGCAACTTAATGCCTGTGTTTTAGGTAACAGCCGACTGATATACTTTTTTTTTTTTAAATAAATATACATATAAATAATACATATATAAATAAACATATATTACACCCAGACTCGAGGCGGGAATCGAACCCACAACCCTTAGAGCAGAAAACAGGGTCACTGCAAACTGCGTAAACGCATCAAAATCCGTTTAGTACCTTTTATTTTTACTTTGTTTCATAATATGTAGTGATATAGACTATAATTATATATATTACATTATCTATGGAGGGTAGAGGTAAGGAGCACAATCTCATATGGCTGTTTGTCACAAAAAGTGTCCACAAAATAGCATTAAATAGAGGTGGTGCTGATATAGTCGATGGTATATTCTGAACTTAATTTTAGATGACTTGAAGTTTGCTGAGTGGAAGTAAGTATAATTTCAAGTATTCTCATAGACTAGAGTAGTTAGTAAATGTGTTGCAATAGAAAGTTAATGGCAAGCTAGTTAAATAAAATATCTAAAAAACGGTCTTCTGGTACAGCAACGACATCTTATTTTTAACGTTATTTCGGAGACACTTCTTGTAACACAAGATTGTTTTTGCTCCTTATCTCTAACCTCCATAATATTATCATAGCCTTGATCATGACATGTAAATGTTATGTAAAAAAAGTTGAATCATTATATATATATTTAATCAATATACAGGGTGACTGGCGAGATACTATCGGTGTTTAAGGAGAGTGCTCGGTGCATGGTTCTCATTCGAATTATGTAAAAATATAACATAAATATTGATAAGCTTCTAAGTAAAGTTGCCCAACAGTTATCTAATTATTTACGCGTCGTCTGGACACCCTAGTTTCCACGCGGTAGTTAATTACGTCCAAACACCGCCAAGTGTTAAGAGGGTTGGCGGTTAATTCCCTAACATAAGTAACGATCGTTATCTTGTCTATGATAACAACAGTGATCGACGGCTGTACGTGCTCTCCGAGGCACGGTAGGGATCCACAAGGACATACACCCAGACCGGAAAAAAATATTTGTACAAATATCTGTCCCAAGCGGGAATCGAACCCGCGACCACCAGCGCGTGGCGTTGCAGTTGAGGCAACTACTCGCACCACTACACCAGAACGTCGCGTGTCGTGTTTTCATTTAATGATATTAACGAATTATTTACAACGATTTTCAATCATTAAACTACCTATTTACCTACATAACTACACTAACACACACACAGTCACTTTTAACAGTTTCGAAAGCAATGGTGATTCTGCATTTGTGTATTGATAAGCCATACCTAATTACTAATGACAGATTACACTAACACACGACAGATTAGGTATACGCGTATGATCGATCGCTAGGCGCGCAGGAGCCGGGAAGACACACGCAAAAAACACACAAACAAAAAACCCAACTGCGTAAAATACTCTTATTATAAACAAAAAAGAATAAAACAATTTACTAGCTTTCATTTGAAACCCATATTGCTACAGTAAGAAAAAAATCAACCCCCCCTTCATTCCGCCATTTGCGGGCGCCATTTTGAAAATTTATATAGCCTATGTCACTACTACAATTTAGACAAATCCAACGACACCTCATATGTCAAAAACCGTCCAGCCGTTAGGGCTGTAGGGCGTGCCAAAGAAATGGACATACATACATACATATTACATACATACATTCGAAAAACATAACCCTCCTTCTGTCGCAGTCGGGTAAAAAACAATCAGTGTTAGCATAATGAATACGAGCAGCTCCTCAGAGTCTGATTTGGAAGCAATGGATTTTATTTTTAATATATCCCTACCCAGAAACTTAAGGCGTAGGAAAAATTACGGATGAAGAATTTCAATTGAGATATCGCTTTAATTTAATAAGAACACACAGATAAAGTGGACAATGATGTCGTTCATAAATAAGGACTTGTCATATTTTTTTAACTAAAACAGTGCTAAGCCACTTATTTATTCTCGAAAAAAATATTCTAGTAAATAAAACTAGTATTCAAGATGAATTAAAGTAATAAAATCAATTTTAGACACGATCTCTTAAACAGAGCCATCTAGCTGTAAATAAAAGTACAAGTTTGTAATGTACGACGTAAATGACAAGTAAACCAAGAAAATAAACTTGTATTTAAAATTATATTAAATTTCTAAATATGATTCTGTTAAATAGGAATTAATTATTTTATAAACATTGAACATACTATTTCTCTGACAATAAATAAGTAAAATGTATGTTAATAACTCGTGTACGAATATAAAAACCTTATATTTTTACATAATAAATGAAACGATGATCATTTGAGAATCAACGTTGGTCGTATTATTTTATCTCTCATACGTCGCACATCTCATGGCGACCCTGTCAGGATAAGAAAACATCTCAAAGTTCCTAACTGTCAATAGAGGTCACTAGTATTGACTCACTACAATATCGAACTAGAGTTTTCTATAATGTTCATAGATGTCGCTAATTAATGTAATTTTTAACAACTTTGTTCATTCAATTTCTCTATCTAATCGATTATTTTTGGTATAATCTGTGCCAACCATCTATGTATCGTTCTTTGTTCGTTTCTTAACTAAGTAACAGCTAGTCAATGTTTATAAGTAAACAAAAGTTAATAATTGATTTGTAGATTATGAGAGGATTAACGAGATTTTTATCAGTAAGACCGTGAATAGCTCGTTACGTATTATATTTTTTTTAACTCAAACAGTGTTAGGCCACTTATTTATTCTCGAAAAAAATATTGTAGTAAATAAAAGCAAAAAGTAATAGCAAGAATAAGCCATCTAGCGACCAG
Source organism: Euphydryas editha (assembly GCA_036937285.1). Classification (NCBI taxonomy): domain Eukaryota; kingdom Metazoa; phylum Arthropoda; class Insecta; order Lepidoptera; family Nymphalidae; genus Euphydryas; species Euphydryas editha. The sequence goes on along the minus strand of JAUPFZ010000017.1, from coordinate 1,300,332 downwards.
TAACCAAAACAATTGATTGATTATAATATTAGCAGACAGTGTAATGGTTTTTTCACTAGGTGTCGCTAGATAAAGATCAGATTTGATAGAATAATTTTTTTAATATGTTAAAAAATTATAAAGTTACTTTTGAAAATATTAAAAAAAAAAACACAACAAAAATAAACTTTGTGAATTGTTGAACAGCCAACTGTTGTTTATTAAATAAAAGCAAGGAACTACGGTCCTTGCGGACCAGTAGTTTTGCTACTTGCCGATAGAGGCATACTAATCACCGAACTTTCTAGACAAAATAAATAATTTAATTTAAATATTACTTACGAGTTGAAAGATATGTTTATTCCATTTGATTTTGATGTGATGAGCAACAGATTTATTGACTAGGTAAATGATGTAAACTTGGAACAAAAATAAAATAATATTAACTGTTCACCTATCTTGGTATTCCCGGCGTATTTAAAAATGGAATCATACTCGTAGTCTTGGATTAGTGCTTAATATTACGCTAACAGTAGGTACTCTGCGATTGGGGAACATCTCCCGGTACAAATTGATAGTACCCGGTAAGCTATCATTACATTAACACGAACCATATTCAAGTACTCTTCATTTGTGTACTGATAAGCCATACCTAATTAAGGGTCACACTCACACACGACAGATTAGGTATACTCGGAATATCGAACGCTAGGCGCACGCGCGGGAAAACACAAAACAGACGTCCAAACCATACGTTGGCGCTAGCCTACTGACCTAGTGACCTAGTAACGTGATTCGTCGATCGAATAAGCGATTAGCCGCGGGGCGGGGGTGCGGGTACTGGCAGCATAGTACAACACCGCGTCGCACGCGCCGCCGGCATGACTGGAAAAGTGACAGCGCGTCTTTTATTTGAATTGAAATTTATGAAAATTTGGTCCAAAATTAAGTTCCTATTTTTTTTACATAATTCGAATGAGGATCATGTGCCGGGTATTCTCCTTGAATATTGATGGTAATTCACCAGTCACCCTGTATAACACAATAAAAAAAACCTAAAACATGACCAACAACAAAAAAAAATTGTAATTATTAATAAACTTTAGTTTTCCTTTTTGTTAAACAGTTGTTTCTATTTAAATGTCTACACAAACAAAGCTTGTTATTATTATATATAATGTTTTATATAGAAACACATACCTCCACTCGTTTCCGTAGAGTGGCTGGCGACGTGTACACGCGACCTTCTAGACCCTTCGGAGCCATTTCGTTTTTGACCACCTCTGTAGCCTACAACGAACAAAACAAAATTATTATTATATTTTTAACACACACACACACACACTGGGCAAAGGCATCTTCTTCATATCGAAGAAGGGTTGGAGCTCAATCCACCACGCTGCTCCAGTGCAAGTTGGCGGATAATTTCCTACCATTTTTTTTTTTTTTTTTTTTCGCTGGGAAATGCATTTACGCATCCCGCCGCCCGAAGGCGACGGGTATGTGGGACTCGCTGGCACGCAGAACGTGCCAGAATACCGCACTAAAACCCAGTGGTGCCCTCATCGTCGTAGTGGGGCGCCCCGGGATCGCTCGCGCATGCAACCGTGACGCCCCGACGGTTGGCCCGCCTATGCGGGCCGCCTTCGCCTATAGAGCGCTCGCGGGCACCGGGAGCGCTCTATTGCCCTGGTGGCGAGTGGGAGGATTATAGGTGCCCCTCCCACTCTAGTGCGGAGGGTGTAGGAGCGCATAGCGGCGTCTCCTTCCCCCCGGTCGTCTCCTGCGGAGCGGGTCTGCGTTAACGTCTGCTTCACGTTCCCGCTCCGCGGCCTCCTTCAAACCCATGACCTCCTCGCAAAAGGAGGCCACAGCCGACCAGCACCTCTCGCTGCTAAGCATGCAGTGGACCACGCTCGACAACGAGAGGTCTCCGCCTATCACGGCCATCAGGGCATGGCGCTGGGGCCCCCAAGCGGCACACTCCTCGAGAGTGTGACGCGCCGTGTCCATCGGCGCGCCACACTCGTGGCAGGCAGGGGTGGCTTCCCTTCCCGCAATTTGATGCAGGTACTTACCAAAGCACCCGTGCCCGGTAAGTACCTGCGTCAGCCGAAAGGTCAGCACCCCGTGCTGCCTTCTGACCCAGCGACGAAGATGGGGACGTATAGCATCCACCGTCGCTAGGCCCGCCGCTGGGGACTCCAGGTCCTCCTTCCACCAATGGATCAGGACCCTCTGAGCCTGAGTCCTGATCTGAGCCGTCTGGTCCGCACTTGGGACTTGTCCTCTAGCTCTGAGGCTCGACCGGAAACGGTACACTTCCGCAAGCACCTCCGCCTGGAGTTCCCAGGGCGGATCGCTCGCGAGAAGTGTTGCCGCCGTCCATGACACCGTACGGTATCCACGTATCGCCCTCACCGCTATGACCCTCTGAGGCCTCCTCAAGAGGGCTTTGTTCCGAGCGGTGAGTGCGTCACACCAAATGGGTGCACCGTACAGCGCCATACTCCGTACTATGCCAACGTACAAGCGCCGGCAAAGGGAGTCCGGTCCTCCTACGTTGGGCAGGAGTCTACCCAACGCAGCGGCGGCTCTCTCGAGCCTCGGAGCGAGCTCCGCGAAATGCGAACCAAAGCTCCATCGGCCGTCCAGGGTCAGGCCCAGGTACCTCATCTGGGCCCGAACCTCCACCTCCATACCCTGGACGGCGATCCGCGCATCTCGGGGAGGGCCTCTGCGTGGGCCATGGAATAGAAGGGCCTCTGTCTTGGATACAGAGACCCTCAGGCCCAGCATCTCGATACGGTCGACCGTTATCGACGTGCCGGCTTCAGCTAGGCGGGCCGCCTCTTCGAAGCTCCTCGCCCGAGCTGTGAGTAAGGTGTCATCAGCATAACAGATGACCCTCAGCCCGGGCGGTAGAGGTGCCCGCAATAACCAGTCGAAACCGACGTTCCACAGGGTCGGTCCCAGGACGGAGCCCTGTGGAACGCCGCAGCCGACGTGACGTCGATAGAGTCGACCATCGCCCCCCTCCCAGAGGACCTCTCTCTCCCGGAGGTACGCCTCCAACAGCCTCTGGAGATAGTGGGGCACTTCATGGAACCTCAGTGCCTCCACAATCGTCTCAACAGGAATGCTGTTGAAGGCGTTCGCCACGTCTAGCGAGATTGCCAGGAGAACGTCTCCACTGGCCACCGCCTCCGAGGAGAGAGACCTCAGGGCGTTCAGGGCGTCCAGTGTGGAACGGCCCGCCCTGAACCCGAACTGCGCCTCTGAGAGGTCCGGCCCCGACTCTTCGAGGTGCTGGACGAGCCGGGCAGCGAGAATCTTCTCAAGCATCTTGGCCGTCTCGTCCAGCAGCACGATTGGCCTGTACGCAGAGGGGGAGTCAGATGGTCGACCCTCCTTGCGCAACAGACACAACCGGCCCGTCTTCCACGGCTTCGGGAACTGTCCGGTGCTGAGGCACTTATCGAACAGGACCCGAAGCCGCCCTCTCAGCTGTTCCAGGGCGATGCTCAGTACTCGCCCTGGAACACCATCCGGCCCTGGTGCCGTCCTCCTGGCCCTGAGACGATCTAGGGCCATGCCCATCTCCCCCTCGGAAATAGGAGGGATGGACACCTCGGACTCGTTCGAGGAGGACGGCGCCATCGCAGGCGGAATGTGGCCCGGACGGTGCGGAAAAAGCTCCGACACTATCCGTTGGAGGAGATCCGGCGGCGTCGTTTCCGTCACAGAGGCACCCTGACCGCGCAACTTGTTTCGAGCTGCGCGATAGGGACGCCCCCATGGATCTCGGTTGAGACCCGCCAGCAATTCCTCCCGGCCAGCGTCCTTCGCCCTGCTGATGGCGAGCTGCAGAGCCTTCTTCGCTTGAAGGTAGGCATTCCGCAGCTCCACTTCCAGGGCCGGATCGGCGCCGTTGCGTCTACGGCAGCGTACGTACAGCCTACGTGCCTCCGAACAGGCCACCCGGAGATCCGCTATCTCGGGCGACCACCAGTATACTGCACGTCGCTGCCGCGGGCGCCGACGCACTCTCGGCATGGCCGCATCGCAGACGTTAGTAAACGATCTGCGTATGCGGCCCGCCAGCTCTTCCACGCTGCTGCCCTCAGCGTCTTCTCGAGAGGCCCATCGCTGAACGATCGCAGCCTCTCGAGCCAACTCCACATCCAGTTTGCCGAGGGCCCAGCGCGGAAGTTTGCTTGGGCCCCTCGGTGGATCCACTGAAGAAGACAAGGTGGAGACGCTGAATCGGATATATCTGTGATCCGACAGGGTCTCCACCTCCTCCTCTACTCTCCAGTCTGTCACTCTCCGCGCGACTGCGGGGCTGGCGAACGATAGGTCCACCACGGACCCCCCACGCAGTCGCACGCAGGTATGAACAGTCCCTCTGTTTAAGAGTGACAGACCGGAGAGAAGGGCCCAAGTCTGGACGGCACGCCCCCTCACATCCGTCGCCGGGTTTCCCCAGGCTCGAGACTTGGCGTTGAAGTCGCCGAGGACGATGACCGGCCTCGGCGACTGCCGGCATACCGCAGCTCTGATGGTGTCAAGAAAGATCTCGAACTCCGCCAGGCTGCGGTTCGGGGAGAAGTACGTGCCCACTATGACGTACTCTCCCCACGCCACCACCACGTATCCCGAGCCACGCTCGACGAGCGAAAGGGAGGGCCCGGCGGTGTTTCCCCTCGTCACCGCTACCGCGCCGTCCAGATCTCCTAACCAGTTTGGTAAGGGCGGAACCCAATAGGGCTCCGACGCCACCGCCAGATCTATTTCCCACTGCGCCATGGACTGCATGAGCAGGTCCTGAGCTCTGGCGCAGTGGTTTAGATTCACCTGAAGGAAGCTACGGCAGGTCATGAAGACATAGCCGTAGCTCCCTCCGAAGCCTGGCGGCTTCCACTTCTAGGAGCGATCGGGGTCCCTACGATCACTCTGCCCTTTGTTTTTGGGGGGTGACAGTCCCGTCCCCCCATTATGTGTGACGCTGGTTTGCCTGCGTCGGCGCAGACGGCGCAGCGCTGTGTCCCGGTGCATGTGCGTGCCATGTGCCCCTCAAGGCCACACCGGTAGCACGTCTTACTGCGGTCGACCGTAGTCGGACAGGTCGGGCGAGTATGCCCAATACTCAGACATTTAAAGCAGCGCATTGGGCGCTGCTCTAGCACCTGGACCCTGGCCGAGCTCCAGCCGACAAGGAGCCTGCCGGCCTCAGCCAGGGCCTTGGCGATTGGGATCGGGCATCTCACGACCGTGGATCCCACCTCGCCCGGTCCGACCGCGATTGTACCAGCCTTGACGGAGCTGGCGTCGCACCGGCCCACCTTGGCTGCCGCAGCGGCAACCATCTCGCTTGAGACGGAGTCGTCCAGTCCAGAAATCCGCAGACTCACGAACTTCGTGGGCTGGACAACTGTTGCCACGCCGTCTAGCGCCTTGCGCATCTCCTGTGCCAGGCGGTCTGCCATTTCCGTGGTCTGACCCTTTGGTAGCTCCAGAAGTCTGGCCCCGGTGGCGGTACGCCGAATCTTGAGGCCCTCCTTTATGCCCAGATCTGCCAGGCTCACGCTTTCTGAAGCTCGCTGCAGTACCTGGCAGTACGTGACCCCCTCCACTTCGGCGTCCGCCTGTAGTGTTACGAGCACCGCAGGCGTGCTGGGGGTCTTAATCCGGTGCTTTTGGGAGCTCTTCTTTTTCTGCGGCTGTGTTGTCTTGCTCACAGCGGCATCGGCGTCGGGCGCAGGAGCCTTCGTTTTCTTCTTGGGTTTCCGCCTTACGACGGTAACCCATTCGCCTTCCAATGCTCTTGTTGCCTCCGCAGCAAACGCTGGATCCGCGACAGTGGTCGCAGCCGGCGCGGTCCGCGGCTGCTTCTTCTTGCTGGAGCTGCTGGCCGGTGCCGGCGCCTGCGAATCTTGCACTGCCTCGCGGCGTTTGTCCGCTGCCAGCGGTGGACGGAACGTCTGGGGCGGCAGCAACCTCTTCTCGAGACTCGCGAATCGGGCTTCGAGCATGCGACCGACCGTCGCCTCGACGGATGCCCGCAGCTCCTCCATGGCATCCTCTTTTGGAGGGATCCGCGCAGGGGTGGCCTCAACAGGCTTCTCAGAACGCTCCTTCCTGAGCTCTGCCATTTGACTTCGAAGTTCATCGAGGTCTTGCCTCAGACGGGTATTTTCGGCTTGTAGTTTTTTAACCTCGTCTGAGGAGGAGCGTTCTTTGAGTGCCTCGACAACACCCTGGATCGAGGCCGCCGCGTCCTTTAGGGCCTTAACGAAGGTGCCTTTCAGGTGCTTGGACCTGGTCGCCACCTTAACAATTATGTCGACATCATTCGACACCTGCTTGCTCAGGGCGTCCACGGTACGGACGTCGCCCACGTCCAACCCCAACGCCCTACGGCTCTCTGCAGCCTCCACTGTGAGTGCCTCCAGCTCTCTCTCCGAGTTGAGCGAGGCTTCCTCTCTCCTTCCGCTACGCTTTTGTCTTGCGGTCTTCTGGCTGTCGTCGCTAGAAGACGACAAGGCCGAGAACAGACGAGGCCGCTTCCCCGTTCTCCGGACGTATCTGGTAGCTCGCAGTCTGGCGCTGGAATCGACGCCAGTGTGCCCCTCCGACATTACTATGTTGTTTGTATTAGTTTTATTTGTATTAGAATTCATTTTGGATCCCACGAGTATGGGGGAAAAAACGGTCCGCCCAGGCAGTGCCCCCTGTACCTAGGTAAGCCTAGCGTAACTCGTCACGGGTGTCGGCCGGTACCCGGACGAGGAGCGCAGTCAAGACTGAACTTCCCATCAGCCATGCATCCCCTCGCGCTGCGTCGCCGCTTGGGATTCGGGGTGATTTTTTATAGAGGTTTTCTACCTCGTGGTCCGGCCGGTTAAGGCAAGACCCTCGGTCCCACACGTAGCCGCGAGACGTGACCACGACACCACGTAGCGGGATTACGAGAGGACGGTGAACGAGTAATACTAGGCCTACCCGTTCTGTCTGACGGCAGTGTGAGTACACGTCAGACCCGTCCGTCCTCCGTGGTGACACAGCACGCGAGCGCAGTGGCACCGGAGAAACCCCCCGTGGAGACGGCTGCCCCCACTATGCCATGCAGCCGCTCGACGGGTCAACTCTGCTTAATCAGAGCAGTACCCGGAGCGCAATTGCATAAACGGCATACCCCAGTCGGTCGTTAGCCGTAGTCAGCAGCAGTTTCGCAATTGAGAAACTGCTGCCGACTACGTTACCAGGGTGCACCACGCGGAGGTCACCGACATAGCACCCCATAATTTCCTACCATAAGTAACTATCACTATCAGGTGTCTATGATAACAACCAGGACCGACGGCTTTACGTGATCTCCGAGGTACGGTGATGAGACCCACAAATACAGATATCTGCCCCGAGCGGGAATCGAACTCGCAACCACTGGCATTAAGGCGACTACACACACCACAAAGGTTGACTGAAATTTGAGTTACATAAATTTTTTTTTAGGTCCAGTCTAGACTGAACATCATAGATTATTATAATCTGTGTTAAGGATGACTATTATTACATAAAGACACATAGTGTACCTGTTAGGGAATGCAATGAGATCTCGGCCTTTTTTAGCGAGATTGATCTCGGACGAAAAAAGGGCGAGCTCTCGCGAGTTTCACGAGATTGCACTCGAGAATAAAAACGTCTTATTCGAAGCGCGGGCTGACATAGACGGAGCTGCGATCTGTTGAACTTAGATAATAAGTTTCATTTTTTTTGACTTCTTGCTGTTTTGTTTGTTATAAAAGAACTATTTTATTACCAAAAATTTTTTGATATTAGAAGAAAAACTAGTTGTTAGTTAAAGTTAGTTAAAGTTTACTACTAGAAGTTTATTAAAAATTATAGACAGATACATCAAACAATATTTGATGCATAAAAGTTTATTGAATAAAATTCGTGAAAATAAATGTTTATCTTAAAATACTTATAATTTTCATTATTTTTTTCTCAATTTATTCAAATATTGTGATTATTTGCAAAAAAAAAAAACACACGAAACTGCCAATCTCGCGAGATCTCGAAATTGGCGAGATCTCGCGATGTTATTCATAAACTCGCGAGATCTCGTTTGAGCCCCAATCTCGCTAGATTTGCATTCTCTAGTACCTGTGATATCGTTTTAAAAGCTGTAGTTTTGCCGAGCTGTTGACTTTTATCAGCTAAACTTTCCGCTGCATCCTTTGCTGTTTTTGATATGTCTTCAGTTATTTTTCCTGAAATAATGAGCAATTAATACAAGTAAATGATGGTCTTAAGGAGGTTGCTGGAAACGTTTCATAGATAAATAAATAATATATCAGTGCCTCATACATAATGGTCACATCAGTAGAATGAGAATCTTATATCAGCAGTCCGCCAATATACATTTGTCTAATGTATAACACAAATAATGAAAACATTCAACTCAGAACTAAAATCTGTAATGACTATACAAATATACGACAATGCGTTGACGCAGTGGTCACAACTAGCAGAAGTGTTAGCGGTCGCTGGTTCGATCCCCATACATAATAAATATTTGTATAGGCCATACAGATATTTGTAGGTGTTTGGACGTTTGTGCTTGTATGTTGTATGGGTGTCCAGACTTCGACACGGGTTTCATATGCTACTGGGGGACGTTGAGTGTGAGATTTTTATTGTTAAAATATTAGTCATAAGCAAGGATTAAAAATGCAACCAATCAGTTGTTATGAACACTGTTCCAACCCACATCAATAACAATAAAATAGATATTATAACGGTTGCTGTACTCTCATTATAAAAATCTTACAACTGAGCAAATGAGAGAGAATCTCTTTTAAGGTGACCCAATAGATCTATTTTATACTTTAGATAGAGATTTGTTAAGCATTTGAAAAAGATATTGAAAAAATATATTTATTCAATATTATAATAATAATAATAATAATAATATAGCCTTTTATTATTGAAACCAGGTACATTCATAAGATTTGTAAATTAAAATAAAAATATTTTGAAAAAGGATAAAATTTCATATTATGTCCCTCGTTTCAATGTGCCTTCGGGCATAGGCCTCCTCCAGCTGCTTCCAGTAGCCTCTATCTGCAGCAACCCTCATCCAGTAAGGTCCCAGGGTCTGACGAAACTCGTCCTCCCATCTTCTAATTGGGCGGCCTTGTTTTCTTGCACAGTCCCTTGGATACCACAGGGTAATTCGCTTGCTCCATTTTTCTATTGGGCTGCGCAGCATGTGTCCTGTCCATCCCCATTTCAGATGGTCGATTCGTTCTAGGATGTCGACTACTTTGGTTCTGCTACGTATAACTGAATTTCTAATTTTATCCTTTAGTTTAAATCCCAGCATACTTCTCTCCATAGCTCGTTGGCACCTTACCAATCGCTCTCTATGATTAGATGTAAGAGACCAGGTCTCTGCACCGTAAGTTAGGCATGGAAGAATACACGTATTGAACGTCTTTGTTTTGATATGTGTATTTAATACTTTGCTTTTCATTATCTCTTTTAATGCCCAATATTTTTTCCAGCCATTGGTTATTCTTCTAGAGACTTCTTTGGACATTAGGTCTTTTGGAGAGATTATTTGGCCTAGATAAACATACTCCGATACATATTCTAGGGTATTGCCCTGCAGGTTAATATCTACCTCCACAGTGTTTGTCATTACTTTGGTTTTCTCTATGTTTACTTCGAGTCCGATTTCTTTGCTTTTGTTGGCTAGGGCTTGTATCATGATGTTTAACTTATTTGGATCTTCTTCTAGAAGGACTATATCGTCAGCAAACCTTAAATGGTTTAGACGTATGCCATTTATGTTTAAACCATAGTCTTCCCAGTCCAGTTTTCGAAAAACATTCTCCAGTACAGCAATAAAAAGTTTTGGAGAAAGCGGATCTCCTTGTCGGACCCCTCTTTTTATGGGAAATGGATCACCATACGTTTCCAGTTTTATACAGCTTTTACATTTTAGGTATATGTTTTTGATAATATTGATGTAGGTGTCCTCCACTCCTTGCTTTCTTAAGGTAAACCATATGTGCGAATGATTTAGGCTGTCAAATGCTTTTGAGTAGTCTATAAAAGCTAGATATATTGGCTTTTGATATTCGTTATATTTTTATTCAATATTAATTATTATTATTAAAAAGACAACAAAAAAAAATTATGAACAGTATAATAAAGATAATAATGTTAATTATGAATATTTACATTTAATATCAAAGATCAATTATGTCAGTAATTTTGTTGAGGTGTAATTCACAGGAAAACAATTACTAAGTTAAGCACATTACTCTGATATATATTACATTAAAATGATGAAATTTATATAAAATATTGTAAAATATAGTTTGACAGTGAACATACCAGCTTTTCTTACAATGTCCGTTTTACTGGCTTCTTCCAGTACATGTCCCACTTTACCCTTGATACCTTCGAAGGTCTCTTTCAACACTTCAGAGCTCTTTGAGGCTTCTGATTCGACAGCGTGAAACTTTTTTCTCGCGGCCTGTAGAGCCTCCGAGTTTTCTAGTTTCTGAGCTTCCTCCCTAAATTTTTTTATATTTTCTTTCATTTCCTTGTTTTTCGCGATATCTTCTCTGATATTCTCTATTATGGACGAAAAAAATCCCTTCCGTGCTGAGTAATTGCGACATTCTAAGGCTGTACACTGAAATTATAGTAAAAAAATTTATTGAATGCATTAATGACACAATACTTTGACACTTATTATAATTATAATTGGTATCCATCAAGTCATTTGAAATCAATTTAATAATATATTTTAAACAAATTTCAGATTAAATTTGACATGTAAGAGAATCGACTATGGATTAAATATTTCTGAATGAACTGTACAATTTATTATGTATACTTTGAATTGAGTCTGTATAAAAAACTTATTCTTATTATATTTATGGCTATTAATTGTAATAATAAACAGTAAAATGCATTAGTTTGGTAAATTTTAATGTTGTACTATACCTGTTCTGGTTTGAGCGGAATAATTGAAGTTTTTAAATTAATTGGTAAAGCACACTTCCAGCGAGCTGAACTACATATTACTTGTCGACAAGAATGCTGAAAACAATCACGATTTATAATTTATACTTATTCCTACATAACCTCTACAAAACAAGATGATGTCACATTTACCATTTTTATATGAATACTATTATTTAATATTTAAAGAAGAAACTATATTTCTTTTTTTATACACACAGTAAAACCGAAATTTCGGTTTTCACGACGAAAAAAGGCGGACCATTTCATTTGGTGCGTAATGTTCAATGTTCATTCATTTTTCACTTTTTTTTATCATAAGCAAAGTACTGTGCACAGACTATAATCATTTGTAAGAATTGTAATGTCATGTATTTTTAGTAAATTAAAAATATTGAATACAAATAGGTACATTTCTTGAGAAAAAATAGGATTACTAAAAATGTTATGTAAATAAATGTAATAAGGCAATGAATTTAATATATTTATATACTGTCTACTACGAAAAAAAAAATTTATCATAGACAATTTTCACTGTTTCCTGTTAAAAATAATATTTCTTTTTGAATTTAAAATTCAGATGTACTCGGTATAATAACTTTAAAATAAAATTTCAATTAAATGTCAAAAGAATTAGAAATGCAATATAAAAGAAATCAAAATTTATTTTTTCTAAAAAATGTGGTGCTCGTTGTTTCAAGTTTAAAAATATTCGCGCTTCCGGTGTGAAGGCAGTTCCAGAAACATAAGAAAGTGTACATTTTCATTTATTTTCTGTCCTCGTCATATTTAGCCACGGTATCGTGTGTAAAAATAGTGAATTCTGATTTATTTAATGTTATTTCTTTTACAATTTTTGTGGTGTAGTCGAGAGTTTCTTCAACTTGCGTGTATTGAAAGTCACCGCGCATCGTCATAGGGGGAAGGTATACATCAAACATAATATCGAATATCTTCACTCCATATTTACTTATATAGATACATAGCAAGTGGCTAACAGATACCACGTTTTCGCCAGCTGGTGCGTACGTTTGAGCTTTAGAAATTTGTTACAGTAACAAAAAATATTATTAAATAGCTATGTCTAGTGGAAGTGTATACGCAATGCGGTGGAGTTAATATTGCGTTGTGGCAGGTTGGTGTACCCGGCAAGTCACGGCTTCTCTGGTGCAAGCTCCGAGGAAGGATCAACAATTCATCCCATCTGTGAGCTCTCGTCCAGTGGGGCGCTACCATTTTATATGACTTTAGCAAGATATACAGGTAACCTTTCTTATTTTAAATTACAGTAATCTCAAAATCGTGTTATATATGAATTTACTTAAAATTTTAATAGGTTATATTACACACTTTAAGGCCCCTTTTATTTAAATTTTTAATTTAATAATCGTGTTGCGATAAATACGCCAACAATATATCACATTATATTGACTTGGAAGCGAATTTTTTTTATAGATCCTGTCGAAAAACTAGTTTTCATTTTTTCTATTGCAAAATGAATGTCTACAATAAGATGATTACATAGATATTTAAAAAGTTAATTATTTTACCATTTTCATTATGTTAAGTATCTGAGAAAAATAAAGATACCAATCTGCTTCAATTTAAGCTATTTCTATATAAAAAATCAATATATTTTTTGATGAGTGATTTCTCGAAATTATTTCATTTTGATAATATTTATCTTGTTTGCCGATAACAATCTTATAAATGTTGTAATAATATTATTTCAATTCAGTCTAAATTTCCATTGTGTCTAGTAATTATTTTCACAATTTCGTATAAAGACAAGGATATCTACTAAATCAGAGATGCACAGACTTATTGGGGTTCGGGGCCACTCGGACAGATTATGACCGACAGACGGGCCACAGGAATGAAGGTTTAAAAAATCACATTGAAATTTTTATAATTGTGACAAGCTAAAAAAATTTAAAGATTTAAAAATTGATTGAGATTTAAAAATTTAAAAAATTTAAATTTTTTTTTTATTTAAATTTTTTTTAGCTAAAATTTTTATAATAATGACTAAGCTATTTTACGTGTCTATCTAATTAGATTATTTCAATTAGATGCATGACATTGCATCATGCTAACAATTTTTTGATATTTGGTTCCGGCCGCGAGGTCACATATCACGGCGCGTGCAAAATTTTTGTTTTGTTCTATTCCATCAGGTGGCTGGCGGGCCGCATGTAGGTCTGTAGTGGGCCGCATATGGCCCGCAGGCCGCCGTCTGTCCACCTTTAATGTTGAAACAATTTAGTTAAAACCTATTCCTATTTCAAGAACTAGATTTTTAAAGATAAGATTTTATTTTTTACTTTGTTTTATTTTTGATTTACCATTGTAGCGACAGTAGCTATAAATATTCTGTGAAAGTTGCTAGTGTTTACGGACTACGGTACTTACAAATTTCAGTTCCACTATCCTTGTGACAGATAGACAAACGGATTGTAGTACATTGGTTTATCTGGAAAAAATAGCTTACCTGGAAAGATTATAATTAATTATCTTATGCTCAATATTTGAAAAAACTGTATTAACATCAAGTGTTGGTCGACACAACAAACACAACTACAAGTTTTAAAAAAATGTATATGAATTTTAGTGGATGAATCAGATCTATTTTATTAGCGATTTAAAAATTGAAAAAGATTTTATGATATATAGGAAGTGTACGAACTAATAGTAGGAATTGAATAACCTATTTATAATATACTAGCTTCCGTCCGCGGCTTTGACTGCGTGGATGTCGGTTATCGCGACCAAAAAAAAAAAGTATCCTATGTTACTTCTTATACCTTCAGGAATATGTGTACAAAGTTTCATGATGATCAGTTAAGTAGTTTTTGCGTTAAAGCGTAACAAACGAATTTACATTTCACATTTATAATATAGGTAGGGATTGCAAGATGTTTGTTTTCATTCTGGGTAGGGTTCGAGGATATATATCAATGGATATATATCATGATATATATCGTGATATATATCCGATATATATCAAATGATTTTTTATGATATATATCAATAAAAAATTGGTTTAAATTTTTTATATTATTAAGTAATATTTGGCGTTTGTTACTGTATTTCTAATTTTCTACTTCCCAAATGTAGAAGGCGTTGGAGTAGAGTTAAAACAAACTCCTTAATACGGAATTATTTTATTATTTTATATTGAAAATTAACAGTGTATTACGAATGACTGATAACTGATTTGATAACTAAAAGACTTATTTGATTATATTCTAGAGTTATTATTTGTAATGTTTATTGTTTTATAATAATAACCTTTAATTCAGGACTAGCCCATATAGTGTTAGTTACAAAGTTTTCTTATAACCGTTAATAATAACAAATTTAAATCGAAATGAAATCAACGACAAAATTCAATCACCTAAAAATTTAAAATCATCATACTTAAAATTAATAGCAAAATTCATTGAAAATTACAAATTGAAATTAAGAATTCAAAATCAATACTAAAATTCTGTCAAAAACTAAAATTATTAAAATTTAATTAAAGTCACAATTAAAATCTAAATCCAATCAATACCTACTAAGTTTAAATTAAAATTCAATCAAAATTAAAATTCAAAATTAAAACCAAAACCAAAATTAAAATCAAAATCAAGACCAAAATCAAAATCAAAATCGAAATCAAAATCAAAATTAAAATTAAAAACCTGTTTTGTTACCTAAGTGTAGGTATTGACTGATTAGAATTTGTAAAAAGGCTGTTTTTAAGTTGATTTTTTAATATATTAGATTTTATGTTTTTTCGTTGATTTTGCCTGATCTAGAAAAAGTTTTTATGTTTTGGTTTCATTTGTCAGATTTTAAGTACCTAAATAAATAAAACATTAAAAGCATTTTAGTTTTTGACGTGATAACGTCTAGTAAATTGATGAAAGCTATCGGGTATTTTTTTCAAAGATGACGCCATTTTGTCACGTTCCATGAGCGAGCGAGAGCGCAGAACAAGCGATAGAGAGGCACGATTAGCCTAAGCGTTCTGTCTTACACTCCATCGGACCGCGTTCGAGTAAAAGAGACAGTGGCGCCACGCAATCTACACGCGAACTGTTTTGTAGGGATGTTCATCGGAAAAAATATCGATAATTTTACTATCGATAATTATCGAATCGTTTTATCGATAGTTATCGATAATTATCGAATGAATAGTTTTAGATAATTATCGGTCGATAGTTATCGATAATTATCGGATCAAAATTATCGAATAACACTTATCGATAATTATCGAATGGAAAATTATCGAGTAGTTACGAATTATCGATAATTATCGCACACCCCTACTGTTTTGTGATTTGTCAATGTTCATAGATAAAAAATATCGATAATTTTACTATCGATGATTATCGAATCGTTTTATCGATAGTTATCGATATTTATCGAATGAAAAATTATCGATAATTATCGGATCAAAATTATCGAATAACACTTATCGCACACCCCTACTGTTTTGTGATTTGTCACTTGTTTGGTAGAGAGTACCACTTGAAACACTCCCCTTGATTTCCTACTTTTCCTATCATCTTACTATCCTTAACAAAATAACTCAGATTGGAAACTATTGAATATCACACTATCATATATATATATATATATATATATATATATATATATATATATATATATATATATATATATATATATATATATTTGTTATATTATTATACAATATACACTATCATTGTATATGTGATAATAATTCAATTCGATTCATAAAAGTATACAATTCTACATCTATGTATTCTTATGACGTTATCACGTAAAAATTATCGTCTGTAAACCGACTTTACAGACAACCATTTTTTTAAAATAATTAATTATGTTTATGTTACACGTATGCAAATAGTATACATAAATATACTCTACTACTACGGACTATGACTCGCGCGCGGCACACGAAGCGGACGTCCGTCACTATTTAATTCTGATTAAAAATTTAAGCTAAATTGAACTCGCAGTCCTCGTAATAAGTTTCATGATTCAACGAATGGTTTTGTGTTATGTAAGTCGTGACACTTCTAACATCAACTACGCCAAATTCCTGAAGAACAAAGGTACGAAAATTTTCTTATTGTACGCATAAGCCACCAAACTACAACCATTTTGCTTTATACTAATATATTCAAGGAATAAAGACATAATACATAATAATGAGTGTTGTCCGATCGCCACCTACTTCTTCTATTACATCTGATGAAGGCAATAGAAACTCGATGGCAATGGCAAGTGGCTTTGACAGGACAGGTGGATCGCAACCGGACTTGAGAAAGTTTGGAGAATATTTACTTGACTCCGAATCGCAGCACCAGGTTACATTTCGCAACAAAAGAAAGCTTCCGGATGACGACCTTGGCGTAAAATTTGAAATGTTCCAAGACTGTATTAAAACAATTTTAACGGACATGGCCAAAACACAAGCTGAACATTTCAATAAAATTTCGCAAGATGTATCGTCCATAAAAGAAGAAATTAGTCTAATTAAGGCTACGACAAGTAACTTGTCTATAGAGCAAAATAAGTTAAAATTACAGATAGCTGATATATCAGACTTTAAGAACAATATTGACAAGAAAATAGCAACACTGGAACATAAAATTGAGTCATTAAAGATAACTAACGATGAACATCTGCAACCTCAAAAATCTTTTTGCTATGAAGATTTTATACGTGAAACTCATGAGCGACAACAAAGGGAAAAGAACTTAATCATACGAGGAATCAATGAAATACATTCTACAAATTTAGAAGTGAGACGCAAACACGATTTTGAAGAAGTGAAAAACATTATAAAAATGGCTAATTCTGATTCTGTAGATCCAATAAAAATCATTCGCCTAGGAAATTACAAACCTAATAGTCACAGACCAATAAAAGTTATTTTTGAAGCCAACGAGACTCCAAAAGCAATCTTGCGAAATAAGAAAAATATAAAACCTGAAAGCATAAAAATATATTCCGATGAAACACCACAGCAAAAGCATTATCGTGAAAAGCTGCAAGAAGAACTGAGACGTCGTCAGAATAACGGTGAAGCAGATATTACTATAAAATACATCCGTGGCATACCGAAGATTACTAAAACACAACCAAAAAACTATTAGCGCACAGAGGTGACACCGATGAAGCAATTCTAACATACATATCCCACGACGTAATAGACACATATGATAAACTAGTCAAAAACTCAAAATCTCTAAAAGTCCTCTACGCAAACGTGCGTAGTATTGTGAAACCAGGGAAACTCGACGAGCTTAGCTGTATAATCCATAGCATACGAAGTCCAGTCCACATTGTAATACTGACAGAAACTTGGATAAAAAGCGATTCTGAAGCTACAAGTATTAACTTGCTAGGTTATACTCATTATTACAATTTCAGAGAAGAAATAAGAGGTGGAGGTGTCTCAATTTTTGTAAACAACTGCTTGCAACACACTCTTGTGGATGAACAATGTAGAAATGACACTCATTACTTATGGGTTCATATAAACAAGTACTCGCTGGACATAGGTGCTGTCTATCGATCCCCAAGAACTAGTAATAGCGATTTCATTGAGGAATACTCACAACAGCTGTTAAAGAGAAGGAGAGCTCTTATATTTGGTGATTTCAACTACGACCTATTAGTATCCAACAATGCTGTAAATAGCTATAGGAAAATGATCTCAGAAAGCGGCTATACTATCTTAAATAACATAAATCCACAATTCTGTACAAGATATACACTAACTAAACAATCTATTCTTGATCATGTTTCCACAACCTTAAAAAATCATAAGTTTCACCTATCTGTAGTGGATCCACCCTTTGCAGACCACAGGCAACTATATTTAGAAATAGGAAGGTATGTACCAGAAGTCAGAAAGAAAATACAATATCAGGCTATAAATTATAAAACCTTGTACGAATCAGTTAAAAAATCCATGAAGAGTATTACGAATCCTATATATGAAGATGTAGAAAATACAATAAAGCTCGCTATACAAGCCAATAAAATTAACAAAACAAAAATACAAAACCCACCACGATCCGACTGGATAAATGGGGAGATTATTTCAGCTATAAGGGAGAAAAATAAAAAATGGGCCATTTATAAAGAAAATTCGGATAATGACCAAATTAGACAAGAATTTTTGACTTTGAGGAATGATGTAATGCAGCAAATTCAAAACCTGAAAAGTAATTATTACATTAAGGAATTCAAAAAATGTAAAAAAAAACCTTTAAAGATGTGGGAACTTATCAATACATTAGCTAACAATAAAATTCAAACTCATCCTGCTCCTTTTAAAATAAACACACCCTTAGGTCCTATAACTAATATCAAAAACATTTGTGACAATTTTAATCAATTTTTCGCATCAATTGGTTCTGTTCTAGCAAGTAAAATCACACAGCCACAACTCGATACTGACATACCCACACTACCGGTTAGATCTAATACGAAAGAGCTGCTTACCCTATCCGCAACCACGAAATTGGAGATTAGTAAGATCATTGATAACCTAGATGCAAACACCAGTACTGGACTTGATGGCATAAGCTGCAAAACTGTAAAATGCTTAAAAAACCTACTACTTCCAAAATTAGAAACCTGTATTAATCACAGCTTACGTAATGGATATTTTCCGGAATCCTTAAAAATCGCCAAAGTATGTCCTGTCCATAAGGCGGGCTCAAAGACTGATACTAGTAATTACCGACCAATCTCAGTTCTACCAGTAATTTCAAAAATATACGAAAAAATTCTATACAATCGGCTTCATACATATCTAGAAACTATAAACTACCTATCTGACAATCAATTTGGTTTTCGTAGTAAGCGTAGCACTCTGGCGGCTGCTATAGATTTAGTTACAAACTTAAGGAGTAATATAGACAATAAGCAAATCGGATTGGGTATATTCATAGATTTGAAAAAGGCGTTTGACACTATAAGCCATTCACTGCTTCTTCAAAAGTTACATGACATAGGAATAAGACATACTGCTTATAATGTATTTCGTTCTTATCTTTCGAATAGAAGTCAGGTAGTTCAAATTGGCGAGACTAGAAGTAATCATGAAACTTTAACATTCGGTGTTCCGCAAGGTTCCATTCTTGGTCCATTGTTGTTTCTTATTTATATAAATGATGTAAATAACTTGAATCTGAAGGGTGCTATAACACTATATGCTGACGATACCACTTTGTTTTACTTTGGCACTAGAATTGATAATATAATTAATCAAGCACAAAACGATTTAAATTGTCTATATCAATGGTTTAGGAAAAACTTGCTCACCATCAACATTACAAAAACAAATTATATAATATTTAGCTCCAAAAACAAAATAATTGAAAACCACCAGCCTTTATGTATTAATAATAAGCCATTGATGAGAGTTCATTCAGAAAAGTACTTGGGTTTACACATTGATAATCGCCTTTCCTGGGACTTACATATTAATAAATTATGCTCAAAAATATCAAATTTAATAGCTAGACTTCGAGGTACTATTCGATGTTTCCCGAAATCTGTGCGATATCTTATATATAATTCGATGGTTAAACCTCATCTCGAATATCTGATTGAAATTTGGGGAACTTCTGCAAGTACTAACTTAAAAAAATTACAAATAAAACAAAACAAAATCATAAAACTACTTTTTCACTATAACTATCTATCTCCAACAGAAAGAGTGTACAAAGAGACAGGATTGATGACAGTGTCCCAAATATATAAATATAACACTTGTATATTAGTGCACAAGATATTAAACAAAAACATCAACACTAAACTAACCTTTACTAAAGTAGGGCAAACACAGAAACGGATTACCAAACGTATGAATAACATCACTCTCATACGACCGAGAACAAACTACGGTAAAAAAAGTATACTATACGAAGGAGCACGGTTATACAATGAATTACCAAATAACATTAAGGATATTCAGTCCCTTACTTTATACAAAAAGACGTTAAAACACCACATTTTAAAGGATTTTATAAGGCCCTAAAATGTTTTTATTTATTTTGTGATATCATTTTTTTTTCTGAAAGTGATTATTGTTTTGTGTTAATTTATGTGTTTTGCTATACCACTGAACTATGTATTTAAAAATAAAATATAATAATAATATATATATTGACAGGATATAGTAAGGTCTAATTGCTATCCAATTGCTATCACACAATACGTAATATTGCTGTTTGTTTTTGTTATACCCACATTATTTTTGTTGAGATTTGTGTTGTTCTTTATTTTTGTGTACCGCTCGTGTGTCACATATAAAAAATTTATGTATGTTAATCTTGTTTTCTCAAATGTTTAAAGTGAATTGTATTCTTTTTTTTTGAGAAATAAATTCTTAAACCATAAACCATAAATAATAATAATAACAATAAATTAATAATATGGCTTTCATACAAATATATAAATATCCGATATATATCAAAAATTTTGATATATATCGGATATATATCATAAATATCCGATATTTTGATATTTATAATAAATATCGGATATTTTCGAACCCTGATTCTGGGTGTATGTAGTTTTGGATCTATTCACTGTGTAGTGTCATTGGTTCTAGTTGTTATCTCAGATACATTTTAACAATCGTTAATCATGGTAGGGAAATTATCTGCCAAGCCACAGTGAATCAGAGTGGTGGATTAAGCTCCAATCCTTCTCCAATATAGAGAAAATGCTTTTACCTAAGAATGGAATGTTTACAGTATGGTTTAGTTCAGTTTAGTTTCTCGACCATAAAGATAAATTTTAATTGGTGTTTTATATAGGACAGAAAGACTGTTCTTATAAGTGGGTACTGTCTTAGCAGAACAGTTATAGTCATCATGTCATCATGTGTTGTATATGCTTTACAACACGTCGCAAGTTCCATCTGATGACTGCTTTCCTTGCGCATTTGAGGACGGGATAATCCAAAGCAGCCTTTATTTGGTCTGTCCAGTATATGGATGATGCGGTCTTGTGCCCTCAACCTTTACCCTTATCGAAAAGACTACATGACAATAATTCTTGCAATGAATACTATAATAAAAACTAATATTTCAGATAGTTCAATTTTATAACAAATAAAAGTCATAAATATTATTGGATTGTATCAGAAGTACTTATAATTAAAAAAAACCAAAAACCCGACTGCGTAAAATACTTTTATTATAAACTAAAAAGAATAAAACAATTTACTAGCTTTCATTTGATACCCATATTGCTACAGTAAGAATTCAACCCCCCCCCCCTCATTCCGCCATTTTCGGGCGCCATTTTGAAAATTTATATAGCCTATGTCACTACTACAATTTAGACAAATCCAACGACACCTCATATGTCAAAAATCGTCCAGCCGTTTGGGCTGTAGGGCGTGCCAAAGAAATGGACATACAAACATACATACACTCGAAAAACATAACCCTCCTTCTGTCGCAGTCGGGTAAAAATAACTATGTATAGTAATTTACATAAAATTAGATGACTTGCGATATTGATTGACTTGTGATACTATCTCCCAGGTTATTACATCTTATCTTAATGTTTAATATCCTACACCTTCCAGGATAATTTGACTTTCAAATATAAATATAGATTTCTGTTCCACGTTATGTATAATATATATATAATTGCCTACTTAATAGTAAATAAAACTTTAGCATACTAATGAAAAATTATTTTCATCATAGTAGACACATAGACTCTTTTTTGGTCATACATAATTCGCATTGTGAGAATTAAAGTGACTCAATCCAAAATTCACAATTTTAGGGAATCATGGAAAATGATAAAATTAAATAAAAAATATTTATCACTTTAGCACTAATTACTAAATCATTATGACCTAAAACAAATTTAGTCTTACATAATGATTTAGTAATTAGTGCTAGTGACAAATATTTTTT
This sequence comes from Euphydryas editha, assembly GCA_036937285.1. Taxonomy (NCBI): domain Eukaryota; kingdom Metazoa; phylum Arthropoda; class Insecta; order Lepidoptera; family Nymphalidae; genus Euphydryas; species Euphydryas editha. The sequence goes on along the minus strand of JAUPFZ010000017.1, from coordinate 1,278,370 downwards.
ATTTTATGCTATAATTTTCCATGATTCCCTAAAGTTGTGAATTTTGTATTGAGTCACTTTAATTCTCACAATGCATATTATAATGTTATTTACATAAATGTTAGTCTGATTTTTAAATGATCTTAGGGAAATTAATTATAATTAACTGGAACCTTGAAATTTAATGTTGCGTCCTAATCAGGAAATTGGTATTTTATGACACAAAACAATATTTATATTTGACAAGTACAAGTCATAAACAGTTGTTTCTAGTCTGTAGTCGGTATGCCCGATAAGCTTACTAATAAATTGTTTAATTTAAATATGCATTCAAAAACAAAATTGATTTTTTTTTTTTTAATATTATATTATTTATTAAAATTTGATACACCAATAGTAAAAACTTTGATGGGCGGTTGGTGCAGTTGGCAGTTGGTTTAATTCCTTAATTCCCACTTTAAGTCCTGATACAAAGAGTGCTGGTATAATTTTCTTTCTTATTTTTTTTTTATCTGTCTTTACTGACATAACTCAACAAAGGCACCAATTGATGTGGGGTTTTTGTTTACTAGCTGACGTGATTAAAATGACAATACATTATGATCGAATGATGATAGATACGTTCAGCTCATAGATACAGTTTTAGTGTCTGGGGCCAAAATTTTTAAATGTATTAAGTGGTCAATTTAGCAAGAACTATTTGCCTTACTAATGCGCTTTATATTGACGCGCATATATTTGACTATAAAAAAAATTAATAAACTTTAAATCTGTAACTTGTTCCAGAAAGTTATACGATAGTTTGTACCATGTATCCTGTTCGTCATTGTTCTTTTTTTTTTTTAAAGAAGTCATTTTTATACGCTACGTTTAGCACATTGTTTTGAAACAACCGGTCAAATTCTATTCAATGAACTATTAAAGCCACTCCCGAATGATAAGCTTTATTCATGCGAGTGAACACTTTTATGTATAATTTCCTGGAATACATAAATTAATAGTATAATTACATAATTATTTATAGTAATTAGTTTACACTAATATATTTATTTTAATTTCTATATATATGTATATCTATATATATTTATATTACACAAACTTATTTATATTACATATTCTATATATGTATATATACAGGGTGACTGGCGAGATACCATCAATATCCAAGGAGAACACTCGGCACACGATTTTCATTCGAATTATGTGAAACAAATAGATACTTAATTTTTGGCCAAATTCTCATATATTTCAATTCAAAACAAATGAGGCGGTGTAGGTATATTTCCAGTCATGCCGGCGGCGCGCGCGACGTGGTGTTGTACTGTACCGCTAGCATCCGCACACCCGCCCCGCGGCTAAGGCCGCAGGCGTCACTAGGTCACTAGGTCAGTGAGGCGTAAGTCTCGGCATGCCGCGCACGCGTGTGTCTTCCCGGCTCCTGCGCGCCTAGCGATCGATCATACGCGTATACCTAATCTGTCGTGTGTGAGTGTAATCTGTTATTAGTAACTAGGTATGGCTTATCAATACACAAATGCAGAATCACCATTGCTTTCGAAACTGTTAAAAGTGACTGTGTGTGTGTTAGTGTAGTTATGTAGGTAAATAGGTAGTTTAATGATTGAAAATAGTTGTAAATAAGTATGATTCCATTTTAAATACGCCGGAAATACCAAGATAGGTGAACAGTTCATATTTATTTTTGTTCAAAGATTACATTATTTACCTAGTCAACGAATTTGTTGCTCATCACATCAAAATCAAATGGAATAAACATATCTTTCAACTCGTAAGTAATATTTAAATTAAATTATTTATTTTGTCTAGAAAGTTCGGTGATTAGTATGCCTCTATCGGCAAGTAGCAAAACTACTGGTCTGCCAGGACCGTAGTTCCTTGCTTTTATTTAATAAACAACAGTTAGCTGTTCAACAAATGATAAAGTTTATTTTTGTGGTGTTTTTTTTTTTAATATTTTCAAAAGTAACTTTATCATTTTTCAACGTATTAAAAAAATTATTCTATCAAATCTGATCTTTATCTAGCGACACCTAGTGAAAAAACGATTACAATGTCTGCTAATATTATAATCAATTAATTATTTTGGCTACTGGTCGCTAGATGGCTTATTATTACTATTATTGCTTGCTTTTATTTAATAAACATAATTGTTTTTGTTAACTAGAACTCTGTTAATTCTCAAATAATCATCGTTTCATTTATTGTGTAAAGATATAAGGTTTTTATAGTCGTACACGAGTTATTAACATACATTTTACTTATTTGTTGTCAGCGAAATAGAATGTTCAATGTTTATAAAATAATTAATTCCTATTTAACAGAATCATATTTAGAAATTTAATATAATTTTAAATACAAGTTTATTTTCTTGGTTTACTTGTCATTTACGTCGTACATTACAAACTTGTACTTTTATTTACAGCTAGATGGCTCTGTTTAAGAGATCGTGTCTAAAATTGATTTTATTACTTTAATTCATCTTGAATACTAGTTTTATTTACTAGAATATTTTTTTCGAGAATAAATAAGTGGCTTAGCACTGTTTTAGTTAAAAAAATATGACAAGTCCTTATTTATGAACGACATCATTGTCCACTTTATCTGTGTGTTCTTATTTAATTAAAGCGATATCTCAATTGAAATTCTTCATCCGTAATTTTTCCTACGCCTTAAGTTTCTGGGTAGGGATATATTAAAAATAAAATCCATTGTCTCCAAATCAGACTCTGAGGAGCTGCTCGTATTCATTATGCTAACACTGATTGTTTTTTACTCGACTGCGACAGAAGGAGGGTTATGTTTTTCGAATGTATGTATGTAATATGTATGTATGTATTTCCATTTCTTTGGCACGCCCTACAGCCCTAACGGCTGGACGGTTTTTGACATATGAGGACGTGTCGTTGGATTTGTCTAAATTGTAGTAGTGACATAGGCTACATAAATTTTCAAAATGGCGCCCGCAAATGGCGGAATGAAGGGGGGGGGGGTTGATTTTTTCTTACTGTAGCAATATGGGTATCAAATGAAAGCTAGTAAATTGTTTTATTCTTTTTTGTTTATAATAAGAGTATTTTACGCAGTTGGGTTTTTGTTTGTGTGTTTTTTGTTGTGTTTTTTGCGTGTGTCTTTCCGGCTCCTGCGCGCCTAGCGATCGATCATACGCGTATACCTAATCTGTCGTGTGTTAGTGTAATCTGTCATTAGTAATTAGGTATGGCTTATCAATACACAAATGCAGAATCACCATTGCTTTCGAAACTGTTAAAAGTGACTGTGTGTGTGTTAGTGTAGTTATGTAGGTAAATAGGTAGTTTAATGATTGAAAATCGTTGTAAATAATTCGTTAATATCATTAAATGAAAACACGACACGCGACGTTCTGGTGTAGTGGTGCGAGTAGTTGCCTCAACTGCAACGCCACGCGCTGGTGGTCGCAGGTTCGATTCCCGCTTGGGACAGATATTTGTACAAATATTTTTTTCCGGTCTGGGTGTATGTCCTTGTGGGTCCCTACCGTGCCTCGGAGAGCACGTACAGCCGTCGATCACTGTTGTTATCATAGACAAGATAACGATCGTTACTTATGTTAGGGAATTATCCGCCAACCCTGTTAACACTTGGCGGTGTTTGGACGTAATTAACTACCGCGTGGAAACTAGGGTGTCCAGACGACGCGTAAATAAATAGATAACTGTTGGGCAACTTTACTTAGAAGCTTATTAATATTTATGTTATATTTTTACATAATTCGAATGAGAACCATGCACCGAGCACTCTCCTTAAACACCGATAGTATCTCGCCAGTCACCCTGTATATATATATATATATATATATATATTAATTCATTAATTAAATTTAAATAATTAATTTTACTAGTTATATTCAGTTCAAATCTTCGTTATATGGCTTTTAGTTGTGTAATTTTGACACAAATTATTTTGTCAATGTCATGTAGGGTGGAGTCTTCTCTATCCCACATGATTGCAGTGAAGATTATTTGATGAGATCGAAAATATGCTAAATATGGAATTTTTAAATTGGCTCTTTTCCTACTTCCGCCGATAGTTCGATTTTCGTCCCTGTAAAGCGGGACAAAAGTGATACTTTTTTTTTAGCATATTTTAAACTACTGAGTGGATTTGAATGTAAATTGGCATGATTTGAGTCCATACTTGGAGACGGTACTTTTTATTGCGAAATTTTTGTAAGGTTCCCCTGGGAGAGGGCATGTAATCCCATTGGTTAATATTTCTACGTTTCTCCACTCCGCCGCCTCGCTCCGCATCAATGGACAGGCACCCTAAACAAAAATGTGTTATTGCGAACGAAATTAGTGATTACAGCTTTTGTTTGAGAGCCTTTATTTACATTGTTCTCTGTTATTTTATTATGTCAGTAGCCATGATAGCCGTTTGATTATCTTCAAATGATTACAAAGTTTCCATTTCTACTAATCTGTTCAATCATGCTCATGTAACATTGTATTGTACACATTATATTGGATTACTTCGATGTGATCTTGAGTGCAAATTCAATATTAAATCGATACAGTAGGCATCTTTGTAATTCTATAATCAAGTTTTATATATCCTATGACTTTATTTTAAATAACTCATACACACACATCAGCCGTTTTATGTCGATTGTTGAAATTAGGCCTTCCCCTATAAATGAAATAAATGTGTTCAACAATACACAACACAGTCGTCTGCTCCTAAGTTAGGTAACTTAATAAAAATAAATAAAATATTATAGTTTATTTCAGATTAAAACATCCATATTGCATTAGTGTATTAGTAACAATGTTTATTTATAAACTATGTTAGTTATTGTTAGTAAAGATAATAATAAAATAATAAATAAAAATAAAATAAACAATAATTTTTTTAATTTTATTTGCCCGTCATTGTTTCTATCCAGTGTTTTTGAAATAACTGATGACTTAATGTTACTGGACCGGGCCTTGACTTTAAAACAGATTTTGGTCATGTTAGTGATTTAAAAAGCGGTAGGTACATAGAAATTTTTCCTGCCGTATTTGCTCGGTATTATATATGTCACATAGTAAAATTGCAACTATTCACTATGCATTGTTATTCCACGCACGTGCTAACGCGTCTGCTACGTAAACTAAATTCGAAAAATGTTAGGAATCTTGTTCAGTTTAGTTATTTCAAACGCTATTTATAAACTCTTTTGCAAAAAAAACGGGCACTTAAGCAAAGAACTATTTTATAGTTACTATTAAGGTAGCATTCGGATCTAGGCGGTCGCGACTCAGCGGCCGCGACAGACTGCCGCGACCTTTTGTCGCGGCTGTGCGGCGCTGCCACGTCCTTTCGGATAGCAGCGGCCGCAGCCTGAGCCGCACCTGCCATGTGCAGTAGTCAAGAAGGAGTTCGGTCGTGTTTTGTGTATCAGAGTGATAACTGATAGCTTAAATAAAATGAAACGATCTCCTGAAGCTACTTATAGAGGACGAAGAAGAGGATGATGAAATAATTTTGTTCTTACTTTCATCAAAAAAGAATAAAGTAGATTCATTATATACATCTAGAGTGTATCCGTAAAGTGGCGGGTTTTTAGCAATTAATTCAACTAAAACTCGTCATTTTCATCAGTAAATGACGCCATTTCGACTACTGTAATAAGCGAGCGGCGCGACCATACTGCCTCCGGAGCGGCTCGGCAGCGCGGCCGCGGTGGTGTGCAGGACACGCCCCCCGGCCGCGCTGCACAGTCGCGCGCATCGGAAAGCGTTACATACAAATTCATACAAAGCGGTTCGGCACTGCCAGGGTCGCGACCGCCGAGTCGCGGCTGCCAGGTCGCGGCTGCCAGAATCCGAATGCTACCTTTAGTTTGTTTGACAATTTTAGGTATTGTTATCCTCAAAATTTTATAAATTAATTAGGAAGGAATAGTTTTCATCAGTTTTATCATAACATTTTAATTAAATTATTAAGAAATAATGTTTAAGCTCAAAACACTATGATTGTACCTGCTCGCTAAATAAAAATGAAACGCGTTAATTTCTTTGTTTTTCTTGAATACATTAAAAGCAGATAAAAGTTTAGTATTGAGTGTGACCCCCTCTTGCTGAAATCACAGCTTGCATTCGTCTGGGCATGCTAGTGAGTATATCTTTTATGGTTTCTTGGGGAATACGTTCCCACTCCGCGGTAATCACATTCTTTAGCTCTCTGATGGTCTGCGGAGCCGGCTGCACTGATCTCACTCGTCGCTTCAGAACGTCCCAGACATGCTCTATGGGATTGAGGTCCGGACTTCTAGCTAGCCAGTCCAAACGACGAATTCCGACTTCTAGCATATACGCATCCACACCGCCAGACCGGTGGGCGCGAGCGTTGTCGTCCATAAAAATTGAGTTTTCGCCAAGAGCGGTTAAAGCGGGTTGTGCATAAGGAATTAGAACTTCCGTTATGTATCGGTGTCCAGTCAGTGTACCGTTTTCGATGAAGACTCACTCCGTACGATCCATAGAATTTATTCCTGCCCAAAACATAACAGAGCCCCCTCCATAAGGTGTGATTTCTTCAAAACATGCCTCTGCAAATCATTCTTCTCGTCTACGTAGCACTCTCCGACGTCGGTCTTCACCATGCAGAGATATCCTGGCTTCATCGGAGAACAATACCCTATCCCAGTCTTCATGAGTCCATGACACACAATTTCGAGCGAAGCTAAGCCTGGCAACTCGATGTCCACGGAGTAATTTAGGGCCGCGTGACGGGCGATGACTGTGTATATTAGCAGCGAGAAGCCTCCTCCTGACCGTCCATAGACTAATTTGCACATTTCTTACTTCTTCGAGGGTGTTCTTGAGGTCCACATAAGAAGATTTGCGATTTCTCAACGCTTGACTAACTAGAAAACGATCATCCCGTGGTTCGGTACATGTCTTTCTGCCAGAACCAGGCCTTCTCTTGACGGAACCGGTCTCTTGATAGCGCTGCCAGGTCCTTTGAACTGTCGACCGACTCACATTTAGCCTCTGAGCCACAAAGCATTGACTGCAACCTTCTTCAAGCAGCGCAATAATTTTGCTCGCTTTTATCACTTTATCTACCATTTTCGAGATTGCTAAACAGCAATAACAATACTTTTAAATGTCAAGGACACCAGATAATTTAATAAAAATTGACAAAAAGTTAATTAGAGTCGATATTAACTATAGGGAATTCGCGCCACAAAATGTAGTTAAAAGTTATTTTCTTTGAAAATCAGGCTCAGTCAAAAATTTGAATTTGGAATGTACTCTTATAAACATTATGGCACTTTTATAACTGGCCAGTAACATGTTCAAATGATTAAAACCTTTTTGGTATTTTATTTTTTTCACCCAGGAAGAAAATCGAAACCGCCCGTTTTTTTTGCAAATGAGTGTATAATAAGATCGTAACTGGTCGATGTCTGTACATGAAAGATATTTATGACTAGCGGCCCGCCCCGGCTTCACACAGGTATTTAACTAAAATTTTAAAAATTATAAATTTATATTTTTTATCACCTACATGCGCCATCTATCGTATAATGGTAGCATATCGTTTTTATATTTAGTGACATTTAACATAATAGTACCTATATTAATTAAAAATGATGTTTATCTAAAATATTAAAACGATTTCTATTCCTATCCGACATATTTAGTAAACTTTTAAGTTTAACAAAATAATAACTCAAAAATAAGTTTTGTGAGTTTTTAAGATTCCTTAGACCAGATGGCGTTGCCGGCGTAGGTACCTATTTCTATTTTCTTAAATATTTATTTTTAAATTTAATTACAATGAAACAAAAACTAAATTATACTGTGAGTTATGTTTAATTTTTATGTATTAAAGTTATTTACATTGGTTTTGTACTTTTTACGTGATACGTGCACGAACAAAAAACGATAAGAGATGGCGCTGATTGAAAAAAAGCGCGCTATTAAAATTTATTCTTGATGATATATAGTGTATTAATAAAACGGAGGTTTTAACAGATTTATTATTTGTATAGATAATTAAAATTTTAACAAAACAAAAACCGACTTCAACAGATGTAATTTTATATTGTGTGATTGTGCAAACATTGAACAATGCATATAGATGTGATTGCCGCACCCACGGCAGATTTGTTGTCATTTATCGAACATTACGAAACTAGAAACGGAACACGGAATGCTCTTCCAAACCATCCTATAAAGTTTCTTATGTTCATTTTACATCGACAAGTAATAAAATGAGAACATCATCAATGTAAACCAAGTCAATTACATAATTCGAAAAGTGCTCGTCAGATCTCGTTCAAATTTAAATGGGACCACAGGACAAGCATCAGCTTTCGAATTAAAAAAAAATCATCAAAATCCGTACGCCCAATAAAAAGTTATGAGGTAACACATAAAAAATACTGACGAATTGAGAGCCTCCTCCATTTTTTTTTATGTGGGTTAAAAAATAAACTACAGGGGGATTTATGAGAACAATAAAAGTCTGTCTGTCGGTATGTTTGTTATATTATCACGCAAAATCGGCTTCACGTAATTAGACCACGGTTTTCACAGTTGTCACCCAAGAGGTTTAACTTAAAATCTGGTAAAGATTTCATCTTGATACACCGTCTAGAAGTGGAAATATTAATCTATAAACAATTATACGGAAATCGTAACGTAGTCATTTTGTACAACAAACATAAAATAACCAAAGCAGACGAAGTCATTAAAAAAAAATTTGGATATTCAAATTTTGTTATCGAACTAAGTTACGTACTTTCGGTCGTCGACGATCAACTATTTTTAGATCAACTCTCGCCGTTTGTTATCGGTTTTTCGTTCAAGAACGTCATCCTCCGATAGATTCGATGTTAATTATATCGGTCATTAAAAAAAAAAACAAAAAAAAACTTTAAAATAAAACTTATTGTAAACTTATAAACAGCTCGTAGTAATGATTGCTTTTGCAATTTCTATGCATTTTTTTAATGTTATACATGCATAATATTTATTTTAACACGTTTTCCGTTACACTGTCATCTGGTATTTTCCAGACTCTATAATTTGTCTTAAGACGAAAAGGCTGCTACTTTAAATTTACCCGATATTTTTTATTTTTTTTTTATCCTTCTCAGAACGTTTCATCGGATTCTTAATATTCACTCGTGATAAATTCCAAAATATATGCAATTTTACGGATAGACGTGTTTGCTTCGGTTCGGTTAGAGGTTAGACCAAGCTGCGGCGAATATCAGCAGACATTACGTCCACGTTTTGCCGAAACGTGTTATGTCATGGAGGTCGACGCACTCGCCTTTCTCGACTAGCACACAGACCTCATTCTCTCTCGCTCGAATGATTGATCGATGCTGAAAAATCTGTTAGCGGAATTTTCTCGACAACCCACTATCGATAAAAATGTACTTAAACGATTCGGCAGTGACGTGAACAAATTAACAAAGATTAAACATAAATCCATACTTTTGATTAAAATGTTATAAGAATATAATATTCTACAACTAGCTGTGCCCCGCGGTTTCACCCGCGTTAATTTGAGGGAAAAATGTAGGTACCCGCCTCGGTCGAATTGTCGCAAGCGTTACTGCCGAGCAAGGGGTCTCAGGTTTGATTCCTGGGTCTTTCAACGTATTATTGAGTTTCTTTTTTTTTTCAAAAATTCTCAGTAAAAGAGTGATGTTATATTAACTTTAAAAGTGGAACTATAGTTAAAAAATGTCTCGAGAAGACTATAACAAAGGACGCATCGGAAGCTCTCAAAAAATATAATTTTTTCCCGTTTTTGTAACATTTCTTATTATTGCTAAGCCCCTATTGGTTGAAGCTTGATGTTATATAGCCTATATAGCCTTCCTCGGTAAATGGGCTATCCAATTCAAAAATATTTTTTCAATTCAAACTAGTAGTTCCTGAGATTAGCGCGTTCAAACAAACAAACAAACTCTTCAGCTTTATAATATTAGTATAGATAAATAGTTTTTTGAGCTTATTATGATCTAATACCAGTCGATTAATATATTGGGGTTATCCTTTCTATTCCTGTGTGAAAGTAAAATGTCGCTTTAACTAAATGTAAGAATTCCTCTATAGTTTTTTGTAATTTTGTACACTTTCACAATGGCGTCACATGGTAGCGATTTAGTAAATTCTTATTTATAAAACTTTATCATGTCTCGATTATTTATAACATTAACATACGATGTGGTATCTCCTGTCAATCTGTAAAATCTACGTCAAAATATGACTGGGTGAAGAAACAGGAACCTCTTCCTGGTGGTTTTTCTCAACAATAATTGAACTGGTTTTCGATTAATTTATTATGATTGGCTTGTTGTATATATTTGTATCCTGTTGGACTATAATAGTTCAAGGTAAAGCAAATTTTCGGAGGCTTGGTGAAAAGCTTAGTCTTGGATTTTTATTCCTTTTTTTGTGTCTTATCATTCTTTTAAACAAGTTAACATAGATGCACCCTAATAAATGCTCCCAGTCGACACTAGTGAATTCTCGCGAAAAGATAGTCAGCGTCGTGGTTATAGGCGTCACTTACGCGTTTTAGCGCGATAATTTTTAAACCATGTTATATTAAGACCAAATTACACAAAATCTTTATAAATTGTAGCTTATGTGTTATTCTTATGTATAAGCTATGTTAAAGTTTCATCTAAATCTGTTCAGTAGTTTTTGCTTGAAAGAGTAACAAATATCCATCCATAAAAACTTTCGCATTTATAATATTAATAGGACAAGCGTGGCACGCACGCTTCACATGAACATGCAAACTGTGAGCGTAACTTCTAACGTAAAACACAAATATGTATAAAATATAACCTATGAACCTCTGGAATAAAAAAGTCAGTACAGCGGAGTTTACTTCCCACATAGATATATAATCATACAAAGCTCTCACTCTTTCTAATGTATTATTTATCAATCAAATCATTTCTATCTTTTTTTAAATATTTAAACTTTCTGTTTTATTAGGATTGTATTCTTAAATTTTTTTGTGGCAAGTTTTGCTGAGTTTTTATTTGATTATTTAAAATATTTTTTTCGAAATCAATAAAGACAGCTTGGAAAAATACTAGTTCTACTAAGTCACTGTCTTCAATATACATATTAAACTTTGGAAAGAAACACGTGTTTACAGGCTGTTATCAAAGTTGAACTAACAAAAATCTTTAGCATTTTTTAAATTTTCTAGGATTTGTATATTATATAAGTTACAAAGGCAGGTTAATATTTATACTTAAAATGAAAACTAACAGGACCAACTGTGAATTTTTGTTTTTGAGGTCAATAATCGACACCGAAAGAAACTGATTTTTTATTTTATTGTTATCGTCTGTCTATCTTGGCATCACACTAAAACGATTGAAAATGGATTTAAATGAAACTTGGCATTTTTCGAATCCATATTATGGGCTAGGACACTGTATATCTCATATCCCGAATTTCATTAGGTACAGTTAGTTACCTAGGGAGAGAGGAGGTAAGTCGAAACACGTTATCTCGATCGGAATTATGGGTATAGCTTATTTTAATCATAAAGTTCGTTAACCGAAAGGCTCGTGAAGTCTACGGCGAATCTCAATGCTGTTATCGATCGATCTCTAGATGCTTTGATAACCTTGATATGACACATGTACTGTGAGAACGATCTTCTAATGATTCGTGTTTCACTTTTTTACCCGACTGCGACAGAAGGAGGGTTATGTTTTTCGAGTGTATGTATGTATGTATGTAGGTATGTATGTATGTATGTATGTATGTATGTATGTATGTATGTATGTCCATTTCTTTGGCACGCCCTACAGCCCAAACGGCTGGACGGTTTTTGACATATGAGGTGTCGTTGGATTTGTCTAAATTGTAGTAGTGACATAGGCTATATAAATTTTCAAAATGGCGCCCTCAAATGGCGGAATGAGGGGGGGGAGTTGAATTTTTTTTCTTACTGTAGCAATATGGGTATCAAATGAAAGCTAGTAAATTGTTTTATTCTTTTTAGTTTATAATAAGAGTATTTTACGCAGTCGAGTTTTTTGATTTTTTTTTTTTAATTAAGCATACTTGTTTCTTTTACTGTTGTCTTCGTGATACGCTGGACGCTTTTAAGTGTCCTGTAAACGATCTTTTGTTTGACAAATCTGCTTGTCAAACTTATCGTTTAACATCGAACGGCTTACCCTTACACCATACACCACCAAAGATCTAATTCATTTCATTTCCGTTTTTTTTTTCTTTTTTTTTTATCCTCATATGACGGTATTTTGCTTCGAATTAGCTGTTATTTGACAAATACAACAGTACAACATCTTCAAAGCTTGTTAACTAATTAGTTTGGAAGATATGCTTCGTCGTACTAATCCGTTAAACCGGCAAACACGTAGACCGCTCGAGAATCGCATCAAACAAAGGCCGCATACTATCCAACGTTTGATCAAAAGTATAGTTTGACGAACGGCTAGATCGTGTACAAGCTACTTTAGTTTTACACTAAATCTGGCTGACGAGTTTGGCGGATGAGTTGACTGATTTTCATTTTCTACTTTTTTCCGTGTTTGATGTTTTTATTAAACGAAAAATTGAAATCAAGAGTTAAATCAATAGGCACATGTGACAAAGGATATGTGATATTAGGTTTTATGACGGTGCTAAATTTTCGGATCGGCTAGGCTTGGAAGGTTCGAGTTGCGGCTAGAATCGATAGCACGGCGCATGCGTCCCGCCGGCCCGCACCGAGCGAATCGGGTTGGGGGTTAGGGGGTCGGACTGCTCAGCACCTAGGTACTTCCTGCGGAGCCTTCCACGCCGTCGGCAATGCGGAATACTATTTATGTCTATCACTACATTTGAAATTTGATATCCTGAGATTGCTTCTAACAAATATAGTAATTTTTTAACTATATTAAATGTAACAGAGAATGAGTATTATTAAATTTACCGTCAACGAGATACGGTATAAATGGCATGTAGCTTTTCGTTGTACATTTAAATCTATTGAAGAACTTGGAGTTTATATCGATGTCGTACTTATTTTAACTGCAATGCTGTCATCATTTTATAAATATTTTTTTGCGTTTTTGTTTTTTTTCCACATCATTCTTCCAAGGGTTAGTTAACAGAGTCGTATATATATATATATAAGAATACACTTTATTGGTGTACACCAAGGCAGAATATTACAGAATAAATGAACATAGAAAAGAATGGTACGATACATTGATCTATAATGATGGTACGTTAGAAATACGTATTCACAATAATTTTAACAGAAATAGGTACAACTAGACACATTATAAAGTCGAGTTTGTTGTCGATTTTATTATTACTATACGAAAAACATTGATTCATGATCTATTTATATTCATTAATCCAAAACTTGTGGAATATTTGATTGTATAACACATAAAGGTGATTTTTTACATTATTATTGTTAATTCATTTACATAATTTTCACACATCGATCTACTAAAGTCTTAAAATTTGACACCACACGATATATTGGTAATGGATAATATTACACTTCCATTAGGACTGCAAGTTAGTGTAATTACAGTAAAAACTCTTACGGAATGCATGTTCTTAGTAATGTCGTCTATTACTACATGGACATTTCACGAGCTGAAGCTACCACTTGCAATAACTTTTAGCCTCAATTTCTTACCTCTCATCATCCATCTTTGCCAAATATGCTGTTGGTTGTCGAAGAATTCGAGTATATAAATGTTTCTGTTATATGTACTATTTAAACTAATATTTACAATATAATGTTATGTAAATATATTACCAAAGTTCAGTGTTTTCGGTATTATATTGAATACCGTAGATGGTTTCACAGATTCGTTGACTAGTTGTGGAAAATAACCTGTTTATTACACTTTTTATATACAAAACTGCAGTGACCTTAAATTAGGCGATTTTTGTGCCGTTAATTAGTTGTATAAAGTTGATCATTGCATCATCCAAAGTTGCTACGTATTCGCAGCGCCGGAAGACATTTCAAGAAAAATCGTATAAAATCGTACTTCTTTACCTCACTTCTATATGGAGAAGAGGCCTTTGCCCAGCAGTAGGGGTTGTTTACAGGCTGATTCAGTTTAGTTCAGAATAAAATTAAAAGAATTACTGAATACAATAAACCTACTTCCATCTTCTTCTATGACTACAGAGATAATCAAAATGGAAACCTTATTACGGCTTCAGCAAAACTATTTGTACTAGCTTTTGATTGAAAATCAAGGTTATTTAGTACTGTTAGAGTATGAACATAAATTACTCTCTAAATATGAAATAGTATTTTTTACTAATTTCAAGTTAATACTAGTATTTACATGTTTATCAATGTGAGAATCGTACTACGTACGATATGAATATCAGAGTCCATTGATTTGATCATTGAATATGTGTATGTGTATTGGAGAGTATTCACTAACTTATTGTGAAATTCACTGATATGTACCTAGTGAATACAGCTTCACTAACGTAATTAAAGAAAATTTCACTGATTCATGATTAGAGAGTACCCATCCAGTAGAAGAATTTGTTCTTCCATAAGATAATCCGATACCAAAAGAACAAAAATAATTTTTTTTAAAACTCAGATAGGCTTCAAAAGTATTTTTAATGTCGTTTTACAGAGTAATTTTATTATTTAATTATATATTGTTAATACGAAGCTATCATTTCGAAATGCAGATTCTGCTGAGAAGAATCGGCAAGAAACTCAATTGTCACCTATTTTAAAAAAGAATTTTTGATAATAAATTATGCAACGTCAATGCAGAACAGAACAGAATTGACCGTTACTCGGCGTTAGCATTCGTCACATAATTATCGTACAAATCACATAATTTAGCACTTGGTACGATCGAACATAGAGGTGTCGAAATTGTACGATAATTAATCCAACGTGCACAACATGATTTTGCGAATTTTTTTTTCCGTTCAAATGTCATCGAAATGGAAATTTTTACTACATAACTGCCCTCTCGTAATTAGTTTCTGAGTTTCTAAACATCAACTTTAGCTTTTTAGATTAGATATAGTGGACATGTACAGGCGATGAGGTTTTTTTTGAAGTGAAACTTCTTTATCGGGGTTGGAAAAAATTTACGCGTTACGCGTCACATTTTTTCGTTACGCGCCATCTTGTAAAACTGTATTTACTCGACTGCGACAGAAGAAGGGTTATGTTTTTCGAGTGTATGTATGTGTGTGTATGTGTGTATGTGTGTATGTGCGTATGTGCGTATGTGCGTATAATTACGATCGTATAAAAAGTAAACTGTTTTTATTATGTTTCACTTCTTACGAGTGTACGCTAGTACACGCACAATTTTTTTTTTCTCCACTTTCGAGGCAGGATATACAGGCTGACTGGTGAATTACCATCGACATTCGGGGAGAGCGCTCGGCGCACGGTTCCCACTCGAATCATGTAAAAAAAATAGGTAAATATTAATAAACTTTTAAGTAAAGTTACTCAACAATTATCCAATTATTTACGCATCGTCTGGACACCCTAGCAGCTAGCTGCACTTTCGACACAAAACAGGTAGTTTATCTACGTCCAAACGCCGCCACGTGTAAACAGGGTAGCAGGATAAACAAGCATGATCCAGTCCCCCTTAATACTTTAATCCTGGCTTAGGAAAGGCAAAAATACTAAGATATTTTACTCGTTTAAGCAACAAATTTGTTGACTAGGTAAATTATGTGACTTTGGCAATTTTTAGGTGTGAACAAGCGACACATTACAACACCTGTGCATGTGCCGCCGGCATGACTGGAAAAGTGTCATCGCTTCATTTATTTGAATTGAAATTTATGAAAATTTAGTCAAAAATTAAGTACCTATTTTTATTGCATGACCCGAATGGGAACCGCGCGCCGAGCGTTCTCCCCAAATATCGATGGTAATTCACCAGTCACCCTGTATATATTACTACTGTCGAAAAGTATCTGTGTGAAAATTTTGTATTTGTACGATACATTGGAACGAAAAACGATAATTTTACGGTCGAAAATACATAATAGGTACTGTCAGCAAATAATGCTAACACTGCCGTTACTGTAATACGGGGACGGTGCTGCCGCATACGTTTGAGTTTTGTTATTTGATCCGAATAGCTAATAACAGCAGTGACGTCGCGGAATCCGGTGGACATGCAGTGAACAATTTACATGTAGGTAGCGAATGAAATCAACCTTGACTCGGCCGACGTTGGGCTCGCCTCCTCGCCGTCCTGACCCGATACTAGAATGACCTGACCGGCGAACCGATATCGTTATGATAATTTATTTATATTCATTCACTGTGTCGAGTGATAATTTAGCACGTTAAATCAAATTCGCTATTTACTGCGTAATTATTTTACCGTTAACGTCTATTAATTTGTATTGTATAACACTGTTGTTATATTCTTTATATGTATATATTTTTTCTAATTTAAAATGTTAAAAGACAGAACAGAGACCCAGAATGCGAACTTTCAACTATCTAAGTCGAAAGTTCGCATGCGGGTTTCCTCCGTTGAGTTTTCAATTACATAATTTGTCTTTCAAAATCAAGTGCAAAGCGGTGAAAAAAACATGCATATTTCAGAGAAATTTTGACATGTTTATTCGCTAACGTATAATGGAACTACTTGCGGGATTAAACTCCCTAATCTTCTTCTTCAGACGAAGAAGCTTTGTTCCAAGAATTAGACATTTACTGGCACACAGCCTTACAGTAATTAAAAGTTTGGTAGTTAAATCTATCTACTATAAAATGAGTTATATGATGTAATATAAATTATATTTTTTATATCTCACGAATGTCTTTTTCTTATATCTTTCCTTTTTTTTTTAATTTTATTATTCATCGTTCATACCTATATCATTTATTATATTTGTGTGTTTGAATAATCTTTAAAACGAATTTATCAATATGATTAATTGTTATACTGTAGACATGGGCGTTTTCGGTTTTTAGATCAAACGGCTACGTAGCCGATATTAAGTTTCCATATCGATATCGGAAACCGTTTTCAGATATCGATATCAGAGTAAAGTTTTGCTATCAGTTGCGTAACGTAAACACAAACCGAAACAAACGCAAACTGTTGATTTTGTACTTCATGTAAAATTTGTTAAGAGATTGTGATGTTATTAATAATAATAAAAAAATAAAAAATGTTGAGGGACAAGTTTACCTGCCCAAAATTTGACAATGACCCAAATGTATATTACTGAACGGGTGGAGTGAACAAGCTAGATAATAATAATTATATTAGGTACATATGCGAAACTAAATGTGCACTTACCGTTGCGCAGTGCGCTAAAACATCAAGATGTTTCGCACACGTAGCGTAAAAGTTCGATTTGACACAGCCATTACAATAGAATACATCGACGTTTTAACGTACCATAGCGCAGCGCTGAACACAAATCGATTTAAAATTCGCATCTATTTTTACCAACAAAAAAAAAGTTATAAATTAACCCTGGAATTTATTTAAATCGCAAATTAAAAACTATGAAGCGACTTGTTCATTTTTCTTTTTATCTCCGACGATTTCAGTAGGTAATCTATTCAAAATCTTATTCAATATATTTCAATTCCCCTGTAAAACCTTATATCTGTATAAGATTTCAATTCAAAAATCCAGTGAGTCGTGTAATCCGTCGCTTGAATTTGCTCACGCTTGGTTATTGAAGGATTTTATAGATACCGATCGGGTGAAGGTGGCTGGATCTTTGTCCTATTAGTTCCAATGATCGGGTACCCTCATTAATTACGAGTTTGAATGTGACTGACTATAAAGTTGTATGACGTAAAGAGGTTTTGAAGGATGGTAATGTTCACAGATCTCCTTTGAGAAATGTGTTCTAATTTATAATTTTACCGATAAAAAAATTTAAGCTTGCGGCAGCGGAAGCAATATTAGTAATATTAATCAATCAGACATTTTTTTTTTATTCTAGCGGTAATATAATTTTCATATTAAGCTATGGGCAGTAACCGTTTACTAAAGTATTGACTGAAGTAAAATAAATTAATAAAATTTTAATTATATGTCCCTAAAGGCCTAGAATAAGTGAAGTCTGGGCAAACATAGTTTAGAAAACGGATTAATAATAAGAACGCAAGCGTTTTAAATCCAAGCATCTAAATACTCTTAATGATTTCATTTGAAAGGGAATATTTTTCTTCCGTAATTATGTCGAACTATATTATTTTTGATACTCGTAAACTGACTTAAAAAGAAAAAAGATTATGGAAAAATAAAATTACTAAACATTGCATGACTTTTCAATTCAACGGTACAAAAATTATTATATACGGACAAGTTTCACATATAATTTTAACCATTTCCGAATACATAGCATAGACGTATTAATTGATTGTTTTTTTATTTTTTTATTTATGAAAAAATAAAATTACTGAACATTGCATGACTTTTCAATTCAACGGTACAAAAATTATTATATACGGACAAGTTTCACTTATAATTTTAACTATTTCCGAATACCATAGACGTATGAATTGATTGTTTTTTATCTGATGTATGTCACGAGTGATACCGGAAGCCGATGTTGATGTTCGACGTTTAACTCGACCGGATGTTACTCTCGTTACAATGTAATCTTGTCCACGATGCACATATTTACAATGTCACAGTTCGTTTTACGTATCGTAATTCTTTCAAGTTCAGTGAAGCAGCGTGGCGGATTAGGCTTGTAATGCATATAGAATATTTAATCGTGTCAAAATTGTATTATAATGATATTCCGATGGCGTACCTACCAGTAAAACTAGAAAATAACAAAAATCTCTCATAATAAAAGTATCGCGTCTCAGGAAACTCCTACACTAAGAAACACATTCAAATAGACAAACGTATAATCTAAAGTATTAAAACTATTATTTTTAGTGTGTATAATGGTCGCGTAACGTCGCAGTAAATCGTTATAGCATATACATACATTGCTTATTTGCTTTTGTGCGATGTTTAGACCATCACGATTCACGATCAAAACATTTCAGTGGGTCAGAATCTTCGCAGTGAATAATGAATGGTAGTATCGATGTAGTATATTTGATACGATGTGTGGTTCAAGACGTAGGAGACGACGAATTATTACTCAAAAAAAAAAATTATAATATATTTTTAAGTAGGTTTGATTTTATAATTAATATATCAAGAATTTTTGTGCGGTGACTTGCAGAGACGAATAGTTTTGAACTCTTTCTTGCCGAGGTGTCGTAAAAGGCTACTAAGACTATAGTGATGCGAGCAACAGTAAACCAACCAGGAAGGTGATGGGTCAGCAGCGTCACCATATCCTGCCACAACACACTGCGCTCGCCAACCCGCCTGCCAAGCGTGGCGAGTATTGCCAAACACCCTCCTGACATTGTTTTCAAATGGAAATATTGATAATGTACACGTTTTCTATTCAACAAGAAAAAATATTATTTGAATATTGTTGATATTTTTGAATAACAAAATTAATAATAGTAACTATCATTCGCGCTGTAATATTTTTTATTTTTTGATCACGTGATCATAGTACTGAGAGCACCTTACTTCGAAAGCACCAGTGCTTACAGTACAAAAGTGGCGGAGATTTATGACGTCATATACTTCTCTATGGTACTGCGGCAGTGTACTGGCAGTCTAACAGAACAAATTTTTCACCAGTGACAGCACTGAGGAGTGCTCGCAGTGTATATCCGGACACGGCCTAAAACTCCTACAGAAACACCGCCTTTGAATATAGTAACCAGACATTCTGTATACTCTTTACCGCTACCGCTTACGATTTAAGCACATAATTTTGAAAATGACAGCATTTGTTTTATTAGCTACGTCAGCTAACTCACAATATTGGTATAAGTCTTCAACCGAGTAGCAGTGAGCATAGAGATTATATTACATTAAAACTAATATCACCATTATTATCAATGTAACAAGAGCCAGTTTCGCGCCAGTGTCGTCTGCAACTGCGAGTATAAAGATTTCCTGTCTCATGTTGATGTTTACAGGGGAATGTAAGCGGAGGAATTTCGAGGATGTGGTGTAGCGTTTCTGTTTAAGTTTTTGTCTTTTATTGTTCTAAACAACAAGGTTTGTAGTGATCTGTTATTGTTAATTTACTTTTACTGTAGTTTTGTTCTATTTGAGTGATATATCGGATGAGTTACAACTTTTATCGATATTATAGACACATTCCAATCTTATATCTATTATAATCTATACATATAATAAAATGGTAGGAAAGTCAAAACTATACATTGAATATTTTTTTAAAGAATACTTGGGGTGTGATCTACAAACGATACCAAAGCCAAAAATATACTTTGTTAGAATTTTTGTCTGTTTGTCTGTATGTATGTCCGGGATAAACTCAAAAAGATACTGCATGGATTTACTTCAAATTTGGCACGAATATTATTAAGAAGTCGGGTCAACATATAGGCTACATATTATCACGCTATCACCAACGGGGAACGAGCAGTGAACCTTTATTTCTTCAACGCATTCTGTAACAACGTGTAATCTAATAGCGTTCATGTAGACGACGTCGCGGGCAGCAGCTAGTTTTGAATAAGTTTGTAAAGTAGGTCAAAATACATAAGTGAGAAGAATATTTTATAATAAGAATATATTTGAAGATTATTTTATATTCAATTAACGCAGATAGATTATTACGACGATTTACTTGTCCCATGAGTGTGACAAATGCGACAATGCTACGCGACGTAATAATATAAAAAAGTCAGAATACGTATAATAAATAAGCTCGTATGCTCTTCGTCGAGTTAGTTCATTGTCTTTGATATTGATATGCCAAGTGGAGCGGTGTGACAAATTGAGCCTTTAGTTAAGTGACAATCTTTCATATATTTCTATTAATTTGAAACGATTTTAGTTTTATTGAAGTGATAACACCTTATAAATCGATGAACGCCGGCTGCACGTACGAAAAATCATGACTAATTGTCACGTTCCGAGAGTGAGAGCGCGGTACAAGCGATAGACACGATCGGCCTAAGCGTTCGGCTTGTGACGCATCTATATCTGTTCCACTCCATCGGCAGATACATACATCCAAGTAGAAAAGAAAAAAAAAATGGAATGAACGAGTGCCAATAAATGTTAATTTATTGAAAAAATCGTTATTTTCAATTAACTTGCATTATACAAAATAATAATAATTCAGTGATAATAATTCAATTTATAAAAGTATCCAATTCTTCATCAATGCTTTTTTTCCGTCAATAAAATAAAATATATAAAATGTTTTTTATGACGTTATCACGTAAAATTATCGTCCGTAAACAGACTTTACAGACAACCAAATTTTTTTATTTTTTATTTTATAGTAGAGTCTATAATAGTAGACTCTGCCACCAATCAGCCACCATCAAGTAACCATATACACCCGCATACCTACGTACTATCTACCTACCTACATATTATACCTACCACATTATATCAGCTTTAAAATAATTATGTTTTCTTTAGATTTTTTGTACTTTTCGATTCGACGAAATGACGTGTACATAATCTAGCGCAATGCGGACTTAGCTGTAAAAAACATATACTTTATATGCTAAAAAACGGATTTGAACTACCTACATAGTAAATACATTTATGATTTTTTTTTTCCATTTTTAAAAAAAATGACAATTATATTGGAGACGCTTTAAGACTACTTAAATTGTCAGCTATTTTTTTCAATATATTCGGAATTTACTTAGTGTTTGTGTGGCCGAAAAAAAAAAGTAGAATCTAAAATGTAAACAGACAGATTTAAACATTTAATATTAGTATTTTGCGTTTTGGAATGTTTCCAGATTGTCAAGCATTTTTATAGTGCAGTTTGTCCGGATATCGCATGGTTAAAGTCTATAGAGAAAGTGTAGCATAGAAATGAAGGAAAAACTATAATTATATGACAGGTCTTTATAAATACTATACTACGTGTCGGTTATGATTATAGGAATGAAAGCTTAGTGGCGAATGGATGAATGATTATAGGAAATGGCACATAACAAGATGATGGCTAATTGTGTCGTGCACGTGGTACGTTGTAAATCAGAAAAACATACAAAAAAAATGTTTTATTCAGTTATTTTATAGTGATGCGGAAATGGAGACCGCGTTACTTTTTAAATATATATATATTTTATTTCTACACTGGCGTCTCAAATCACGCTCACTAGAGCTACGACTACGTCTGGATTACCACTTGACCCAGCCTCAGCGGTCTTAAGAAACTTTGTACTAATGAAAAAAACTTCACGAGCTTTGAAAATTTACGCCATGTTAACGAAGCGACCATGAATTCAAGCTTGTCGAATCACATTTGACAAACACGAGTTTCGTAAATAGAGTAAAAACATAGTTATATTAAATTAAAATATATAAATTAGCTTAAACTTTAAAAAGATGAACTTTGAAATTTAATATGTAGAACGTTTTATTACTTTTTTTATGGTTAATTAATGGAAATCAAAAATTAAATAATAGAAATTAAAAGAAAAAATTGGAAATTCTGCCAACAGAAAATGAAATACTGAGGTATTGATTGATATAGTGTTTTACAGTTTCCAATATTCATCAAGAAAGCAATCAATTTTCACGTAGCAGTCGACTGTGACGAAACGGTTCTGATAAGTTGTCGGACTGACCGACCGAACTGAAATCTTTTCTTATTCGCCTAAATCACAAAATCAAATGAATCGTAGATTTTAAACCGGAAAAAATAAATCTTTAATACGAAATGCGGTAGCCGAAAGTAAGTATATAATATTTTACGACACGTTATCGTCGTGTGCGTGTAACACAGGTTTATTGACCAATCACAGCGCTCTGTTTCAAGGACGTATACGTGCGAACATGACGTTCGAACTAGTGTGCGTGTATTCGAAAACTTAAACAAGGTATTTTTTAGTCTTGTGAAAGGGAATTTAAGCCCATATTTGCTCGTGACTACGAGACTTGCATTGATGTTTTTTTTTTTCACTCACACTACACGTGCTTATGTTTTGAATCCGTAAGTTGAAAGACGTTGTTATAACTTGGATATAAAGTATTGGATCACCTTGGGTTTTGCATGTCGTCTTGCAAAATGTCACTTAAATAATGTAAGTTCCTGAATACGATACTTTTTATTATTTGCAGAGTATTATTTATTGAGTGACACTTTGACTTAATCAGTATTATCAATGCAATATTCGCGCGAAAAATATTTAATTTCTTATAAGTAGGTATACAAAAATAAATCGATTCGGTCAATTTTCCTCTGTCGTAGTTTCTTACCTTTAAAACTATTATAATTTGTCACAGCTATTTGCTAGCATTACTATTTTTACGTCAATTGTATAATCAACTGATAAAAAAGATAAGAAAGAAAAAATAAAATTTAAGTAACTATAATAAGTAATTCAACAGATAAATGTATAAATTTGTTGTATTCAACTGATAATTTTAGATGTTAGTTTAAATTTATCAATACAATATTGAGACTCGAGAAAAACAAATGATAGACCTACCTTACAATCAGTTTAGTAGTAATATTGTTATCGTTTTAATGGGTTTTTACATAACATTATATATATGGCCAATTTCTCTCTATTCTATCAATACTTCTGTACTGATTTAATGTGTAATTAACTCCCATCTGTTCTTGTGTTTTCATGTCTAAATTGTGAAACCAACTTCAATAATTTTTTGATATCTTTATTGTCTTTTAATACGAAATTGTGACGACCGTTCCGGTGTAGTGGTGCGAGTAGTCGCCTCAACGCCGGCTGTCGCGGGTTCGATTCCCGCTCGGACAGGTCTTTTCCCAACAGTGGGAAGCTTACAGGCTTATTCAGTCATTCATTCAGATCACGAAATAGTGTTTCACGGCTTTGTGATAAATCGTCATTGCAGCAGAAAGGGGCCATCCATAAATTACGTGAGCCGTTTAGGGGGTAGGGGGAAACATCGGTACGGGGACCGCGATGACCTTTTATTTTTTTTGGGTGCACATCTTGTACACTTCTTCCTAATACGCATTTTCAAAAATCTTACGCGTGATTAGGGTATGGTAGGGGGTCAAGCAAATCTCACGAAATCTCACATATATATGAAGGGGGTCAAAAAATCGCCAAAATTGTCTCACGTAATTTATGGACGGCCCCAAAAGAACAAACTTTTCAAATTCTACATAGACGAAGTCGTGTGTTGGGTGATAGATAGTTATTTCTAAATGCGTGTTTCGATTGTTGCAGAGACATCAGTACAGTGCGTGGAGAGTTGTCGGTGTGTCGCGGCGAGGGGTCCCGGCTGCCGGCGAGCGTGCATGACGCTTCACACACTAAGCAATACTGCTCGCAGGTCAGAGAGCGATCCGTTTATATATCAGCTACCACTTAGGTTGACCTATACGAGATGCTTATTTGATGACGTCGTGTATTGGAATACATCTAGTTAGAAGTTTTTCGCGGCTTTTTTTTGCATATTTATAAATTTATCTTACAAAAAAAGATATTTTAAAATCGTACTGGCAAATCTCGAAATTAGCCCCTTAAAACAAAATTCCAAAGCCGAATAAAATCAGTAAAGATTACGTATTTTTCGATATATTGTATTGTAAAATTACGTCCTAAAAGTAGAGTAGTTTTTACATTATAAAAATAAACTATTATTAATAAAATCAATCTCAAACGTTAGAGAAAGTTCGAAGATAACGTAGACAATTATAACGGTCGAGACGTACCTTCAGTTTAATTTGCAACTTGCGCGAAGTAGTCGTTTAGCAGCTTTCTCAATGAAATCGACTTGAAGGATAGACGTAGATCGGCAGTTCAACGTGCGCGAAGTAGCCGCGGCGTGTTCTGTTACAGAAGATCAAAGTTTTCCAGTAACAGACATCGGAAGCTGCTGCCACTGCGGCAGACGTGACTGGCGCGCTACGCGGGTGCCCCCGGCCCGCAGCCGCTCCACTCGCCACTCCACTCGCTGCTCTACTTGACGCACCGCACGCGCCACCCGGTGAGATAGTAGCGAGCACCGATATCTCGGTAGCACGACATTCTATGTTGTCACCTAGCTCACAGTAGACCCGACACAATATACCCTATTTTGTCACAATATACCCGATGCAAGACCAAATAAAATATATCCTAATCCGACACGATATTCTCTCAGAGAGATATCATCTAGGTGGTAGCAGACTTTTTGGAGAATTTTTAAAGGTTTCAAACTTAACTGTTGCATGCCGTTCAAAACCAAAATAGTCTCAACAAGCTGGTAGACTTCTGGTCGACAAGCTAGTAGATTGTTGGTCAACAAGCTGGAAGACTTCTGGTACAAGCTTTGGGGCAAAATGAATTTCGAAATAATTAGGCTTTGGTAATGTCGTTTACCACTAAATACCATTCATGAATTTAGACTTTTTATAAATCTTTAGATGGCAACCCACGCACTCTTAATTGCTTAATAATCTTTACAGTTATGATAAGAATTACAATTGCTTCTTCTCATCAAACGTTGTTAACTACACACTACACTGTCATATAAGTCTGAATCATTTGTGAAACGTGAACTTTTTAAAGGCTTATAATTTGTTACGTTAAAATATATGGTTCTGGTTTGTATTGCGAGAAACTTGCGTATATGTTGAGAGCTTTGAATGGCGTCAGAATGTAAAGGCGATTGTATGTAGGGCATTATTCGTGATTTTTTGTGTTATACTGAAGTCAAGGCCCAATTAAACTTGCGGAGGGGAGTCAAGGGTACACACGTTGGAGGGTGAAAACTGCTTTTAGTTATTGTTGCCCGTAACGGCATGTGTGAGAATCACTTAAAAACACTGAGTACTTCGTATATTTTTTCTTACATACACTATAGATATTAAAATAGAAACCTCAGTGTGACAATATGTTATTGTTACTTTGTTTGAAAATTTAAATCTTGCGGTGCCCATTAGTCTTAATGAAGAGCATTAAATGTACTGTTTTTTATTCCATCAAGAACCATTGATTAATATTGTCTTACACGAATTTCATGATTTTGGGACATATCTTCCAAGCTCTTGTCAAAGTTCGAATAAAGAACACACGCGATGACTATGCGTTATATTTCATTTTCGAACCTGTCAAGTATTTAATTTTGGTCTCTTATCAAGAACTGAATACAATCGAATGATTCACCAACCTAAAACCTGACGCGTCACCGTCATTCATTAAATCAAGTCCCCGTGTATTTTTATGACGCCTCCTGTGATGACACGGCTAAGCCCGTGTTCTCCTTTCCGAGTGACTTCGCATATTTCGTAGTTTATCGCTTCGTATAAATACGAACAGCCCGTCTCACCTGTCGTGGTACTAATCGCCGATTATTCTTCGATTTCAGATCCAGTGTCAAAAAAAAAACCAGCCCCGGTATAATTAGTTAGGATAATAGTATAATATATAAGTGAGCCATGGGGTCCGTGAACGTGAACCGGAACGTGGCGGACGCGTTCTACCGCTACAAGATGCCTCGCATCTGCGCCAAGGTGGAGGGGAAGGGGAACGGGATCAAGACCGTCATCGTCAACATGCCAGAGGTTGCCAAGGCGCTGGGCCGCCCCGCCACCTGTGAGTACCTCCCAATAATAATATACTTATCTCAGAATTTCTTCCGAAATGTGCAGCTTTCCGCCCGATGCTTTCAACCGAGCACCTATGAGCGACATTAATAAACTCTTTTGCAAAAAAAACGGGCACTTAAGCAAAGAACTATTTTATAGTTACTATTAGTTTGTTTGACAATTTTAGGTATTGTTATCCTCAGAATTTTATAAATTAATTAGGAAGGAATAGTTTTCATCAGTTTTATCATAACATTTTAATTAAATTATTAAGAAATAATGTTTAAGCTCAAAACACTATGATTGTACCTGCTCGCTAAATAAAAATGAAACGCGTTAATTTCTTTGTTTTTCTTGAATACATTAAAAGCAGATAAAAGTTTAGTATTGAGTGTGACCCCCTCTTGCTGAAATCACAGCTTGCATTCGTCTGGGCATGCTAGTGAGTATATCTTTTATGGTTTCTTGGGGAATACGTTCCCACTCCGCGGTAATCACATTCTTTAGCTCTCTGGTGGTCTGCGGAGCCGGCTGCACTGATCTCACTCGTCGCTTCAGAACGTCCCAGACATGCTCTATGGGATTGAGGTCCGAACTTCTAGCTGGCCAGTCCAAACGACGAATTCCGACTTCTAGCATATACGCATCCACACCGCCAGCCCGGTGGGCGCGAGCGTTGTCGTCCATAAAAATTGAGTTTTCGCCAAGAGCGGTTAAAGCGGGTTGTGCATAAGGAATTAGAACTTCCGTTATGTATCGGTGTCCAGTCAGTGTACTGTTTTCGATGAAGACTAACTCCGTACGATCCATAGAATTTATTCCTGCCCAAAACATAACAGAGCCCCCTCCATAAGGTGTGATTTCTTCAAAACATGCCTCTGCAAAGCGTTCTCCTCGTCTACGTAGCACTCGCCGACGTCGGTCTTCACCATGCAGAGATATCCTGGCTTCATCGGAGAACAATACCCTATCCCAGTCTTCATGAGTCCATGACACACAATTTCGAGCGAAGCTAAGCCTGGCAACTCGATGTCCACGGAGTAATTTAGGGCCGCGTGCCGGGCGATGACTGTGTATATTAGCAGCGAGAAGCCTCCTCCTGACCGTCCATAGACTAATTTGCACATTTCTTAATTCTTCGAGGGTGTTCTTGAGGTCCACATAAGAAGATTTGCGATTTCTCAACGCTTGACTAACTAGAAAACGATCATCCCGTGGTTCGGTACATGTCTTTCTGCCAGAACCAGGCCTTCCCTTGACGGAACCGGTCTCTTGATAGCGCTGCCAGGTCCTTTGAACTGTCGACCGACTCACATTTAGCCTCTGAGCCACGAAGCATTGACTGCAACCTTCTTCAAGCAGCGCAATAATTTTGCTCGCTTTTATCACTTTATCTACCATTTTCGAGATTGCTAAACAGCAATAACAATACTTTTAAATATCAAGGACACCAGATAATTTAATAAAAATTGACAAAAAGTTAATTAGAGTCGATATTAACTATAGGGAATTCGCGCCACAAAATGTAGTTAAAAGTTATTTTCTTTGAAAACCAGGCTCAGTCAAAAATTTGAATTTGGAATGTACTCTTATAAACATTATGGCACTTTTATAACTGGCCAGTAACATGTTCAAATGATTAAAACCTTTTTGGTATTTTATTTTTTTCAGCCAGGAAGAAAATCGAAACCACCCGTTTTTTTTGCAAATGAGTGTATTAAGAACATACTTAGAAAACTTGAAATCTTTGCTGATTTGATATACATTCTTTTACCACGTGTTCTATCCACTGAACAGTCCACTGTTAGGGTGGGTGAAATCACGGGAAAAATCTAATACACATTAGAAATTTCCATATATAAAAAAAAACACTTTTTACGAAATTAATTTACATACAACTTTTAAAATTAAAAAAAATAATTATTGAAATAAGTTTATAGTTGGCAAAAATTATCCCGTAACAATAACAAAATATTAAAGTGGTATTGGAAATCTGGCCTTCAGTTCTGTACTCAAAAGGTGCTAACGTTTCTTTTATCAAGTCTCCGCTGTCCGTCCAGTTGTCAAATAAACACTCTAAGAGATTTTAAATAAGTGTAGGCTTTAATTAATAAGTCTATGTGTGCAACAGATCCCACGAAATACTTCGGCTGCGAACTGGGTGCGCAGACGCAGTTCGACTTCAAGAACGAGCGTTTCATCGTCAACGGTAGCCACGACTCCGCCAAGCTGCAGGACTTGCTGGATGGGTGAGGATCATCTACTATACACGCACGCACGCACGCACACACACGCACGGTCTCGCACACACATGCACACACGCGCACGCACACGCACACACGTGCACACAAACGCGCGCACACACACGTACACACTCACCGAATATATACTAAAATACGTGGTTCAATTTCTGTGCTTAGTTTTAAGTCGATACGTAAAGTTGTTTGCTATATAATCTTACTTACTCCTGCCTTAAAAAATCATTACGAGTCATTACGAGACTGGCCTGTACTGACTCGGCGAGTGCTCAAACTCTGGGGCTGAGGTACATGTCGCGCGTCGTGTTTAATTTAATGATAATTTAATAATTTAAATAGTATTTTAATATAAAAGTGTAAATATAGTTTACTGTACAGTATTTATGAACAATAATTTTATCTTCCTGTGCCTTCTCTACCAAAATAGCTATAAATTTTGCTCGCTCCTTAGAAGCTTTGCCTCTGTTCCGTTTCATTACTCATGTGACACGTGTACGTGTCGCGCGCAGGTTCATCCGCAAGTTCGTGCTGTGCCCCGAGTGCGACAACCCCGAGACGGAGCTGATCGTGTCGACGAAGCGGAACACCATCTCGCAGGGCTGTAAGGCGTGCGGCTACCACGGCCCGCTCGAGTTCAACCACAAGCTCAACACCTTCATACTCAAGAACCCGCCGGCGGCCGACCCCAGCCTCCAGGTACTGTAAACCACCCACTGCTAAGCGAAGGCCTCTTCTTCATATTGAAAAAGGGTTGGAGTTTAATCCACCACGCCGTTCCACTGCGGGTTGGCGGATAATTTTCCCTATGATTAGTAACGATCGCTATCAGGTGTCTATGATAACAACCGGGACCGACGGCTTTACATGCTCTCCCGAGGCACGGTGGGAAGACCCACAAGGACATGCACTCAAACCGGAAACAAATATTAAAATATTTGTACAAACCGGAAACAAATATTAAAATATTTGTTTCCGGTAGGGGTATAGATATTTGTACAAATACAAATATCTGTCCTGAGCGGCAATCGAACCCGCGACCGCCGGCTGGCACGCGGCATAGCCGGTAATTACTCGCACCACTACATCAGAACAGTCGTCACTACAATACTACAATACTGTTAATATACAGGACGAGAGTACAGATAGTAAAACAGTATTGCAAAATCAAAATTTTTAACAATGATATAAATATTTAAGTAAGTCACGTGACAATAATCAGACATTTTATAAATTGTACCTAGTTAACAACAACAAAACAAAACCTCCAGTTGATTGTTTCAGTTAATAACTGCATACCTTTGTCAATTTCCAGGGCTCATCGTTGACGGAAGGTAATCGTGGCAAGCGTTCCAAGCGTAGCGGTCCAGCAGCCAATGGCACCAACCACGATGGGGAAAATCCTGATGCAAAAAATGTTAGTCTCAAATTATTATTCTAGTAAGCTAGTGTGTCATAAAACACGTAAATCAACACAATGATTCAAGTCCAGATCGGCTGATCTTTAAGGTGAAGCAAAACATTGTGTGAAGAGTTCTGGACATTTTGGAAGTACTTCTAAGACATGTTCATCCACAAATCTTATCAAGCACTGATACAAAATATCAAGAGGCCTGTGTTCAATAGTGTGGGACGTTATAGTATTTCAAGGATAGGGATACCACTTACTTATTATTACATAAAACCTAAATTTCAAACAGTAATTTAGTGTCTAAGACACAGTTCTAACATGTACTAATTTACTGTTATGATTGACTCCGATGTGTAAACAAAACGACTATTTAAAAAAATTAAAAAAGTTTTTATTTTATTCATAAATCTTATACAATAAATTGTGGTTGAGTCTTCCCAGTGAGACTCGTTACTTTACTACAGATTTAGAGACATAACACTAACGGTCTTACTCATAAACGTTTCTTAATATTTAATCCATTGCTTAACAACTGATCAGCAAAAACCTCACTCATAAACACTATTTAGCGTTAAGAAGTCGTTAAGTAATGCGTAAATCGCTGTCAAAATTAAACCCTGCCGAGACATAGTTTAACCCTCGTTGAGCGGCAAGATGGCGGATTTCACATAAATCAGCTGTTCTATGACGACGTCTGATCTACTTACTTGCGTTTTTTTGTTAGTAAGAAGAGATTTAGAATGAAATTTCCTCTATATATAAAAATTAATATATACTAAATTAGCGTTATCTGTCTGTTTAATACAGATATTTAGAGGTACCTAATTTTAATTATAATAACATAATTTAAATTAGGTTATATCTGAAGTAAATTTATTAATTTAATATTTAATAAGCTTTGTTGAATTTCGTAATTGAGGATCCGACTACTACCCATCAAAATAAAAATGATTAGAAATTAGAATATTGATCCAAGTTCCTGTCAATAGAGGTCACTAGTAGTGACTCACTACAATATCGAGCTCCGAGAGTTTTCTCTATAATGTTAATAGATGTCGCTTGAATATTATTTTTAACAATTTCGTTCATTCAATTTCTCTATCTAATCGATTATTTTGGCTATAATCTGTGCCAACCATCTTTGTATCGTTCTTTGTTCGTTTCTTAACTAAGTAACAGCTAGTCAATGTTTATAAGTAAACAAAAGTTAATCCTTGATTTATAGCTTATGAGTGGATTAACTAAAAGGTGGCTAAATATTACTTAACGTGATTTTTATAAGTAAGACGGTAAGTAGTTACATGTATTACAGAGAAAATTAAAACTATAAAAAAAAAAGAATTGAAAAATCTGATCTGTTTACATCTTAGTATATTTTTTGTTTTCTCTTTCATGTACTTCTTAAGTGTGCAATAAAGTATATAAATATAATAAATTATACACAGGAGAGCGATGTACCAGTCACTCCGACCACTCCGAACCCGAAGAGTACCAAGAGCAAGAAGAACAAAGCGGCCGACGACGACGACGATGACGTCAACTGGACCGTCGACGTCAGCGAGGAGGCTGTGCGCGCGAGGATGCAAGGTGCGCGCGTGTGCAGACACGTGGGACTACCTTTATAGAAAAAAAAAACTCTGTCACTCGCCAATAACAGTCACCGGTGCGACTATTACGTAATTTGTGCGATTGCGAGAAATAACTGACTTACCCGTTGGCACAATTGGCAGTGACCCTGTTTTTTGGCAGTGACCCTGTTTTTCGAGTTCGAGTGTAATATGTATTTATTTATATGTATATTAAAAAAAATATACATATAAATAAGGCGAGTGTTAAAATTTTTTTTTCTTTTTCTATAAAGGTAGTATACATACTTCGAATCACCTCGGTGCGCTAAGAACAACAAGAACAAGAGACTATTTTTAATTACACATTTTTATATTACGAAAGCACAGGGCTATATCGTTTTTAAAAATATTTCTAATCTAAGAGAATTCTCTTTACAATTTCTACACTTCGGTTGCACGCGCTCGTATTATTCATTCGATAATAAATAAATAATAAACTCATATTTATCACCAAAGTGAAAGTGGGGGTAAATTGTATACAAATTTGAAATTAATAACAATTATTCAAAATCTTATAATTTTTTTTATTAAGGCCCTATGCACACCACGTTTTTTAAACGCGCCGTTGACGCGCGTTTGTAGTGATACAGACGCGATACGCACGCAAGTCAGACGCAGCCTGTAGACCTTTGCACACCTGTATAAATGCAAATACGCGTTTGAATCGATACAGACGCCCGTATATAGCGACACAGACGCGATGCAAACGCATGTGTGTATCAATAAAAACGCGCTGGAATTTTGCGTTTTTAAGTAGAACCTCGTCAACAGTAGCCAGATGGCGTCGGTCGAAACAGCATTGATTGCATGCGCTTTGTTATTAATTTATAAAAAGAAGAGAGAGACATATACAAGCGAGAGAAGATTGTGTGGACATTATACAACATTAAAAAATTAATAGGACATAAAAAGAAATTTGCAAATTGTTATCGAATGTCGTATTCATCATTTGGCCGGTTTTGAATTTCAGTTATGAAGTTTTCTGCGTCGAAAGACTCCATTTTTTTTTTGTTCCAAAGACATGCGGTGCACCAAATTGCTCGATTGCTACTAGCGTAGATTCACACTTCCCTCATTCACACTTCACACATCCCACGGGGAAACCCCGCCCGTAGGGAAGCCGAAAGGCGCGTGTGCTAGCGGTCGCATCGGTGTCGCGCGTTTGAATCGATACAAACGCTATACTAACGCGCGTGTGTATCGTTAAAGATGTGCCGGTGCCGCGCATTTGAATCGATGCAAATGACAACAAACTGCTCTGTAGGATAAAAGCACGCCGTCGACGCGCGTTTTAGAAACGTGGTGTGCACAGGCCCTAAAACGATTATTTCGAAATTGTACATTATTGTACATATTTATGATGCAAAATTTAAATATTTACAGACTATTTTGGTAAAAATCAAGTCCGCGTGGAATTATAAAAAATTCACACATACATTAAATTACGTATTTTATATAAATTCTTAACGATAATCAATATCATCGCTTCAGATTTGACGGAGGGAGCGAAGAGTATGACCCTCTCGGAGGATAGTGAGAAAAATGAGAAACAGCGTATGGACTTGTTTTATTCATTCCTGAAGCAGCGCTCCGATGCCGGCGATGTCGAAGGTGCGAGGGCCATTACTGACATCTTGCACGAGGCGGAAAGGTATTATTACTATACTATAAAATGAGCAATTCTTCGATATTGATGACGAATTGAAAAATTATTATAATAAAATTATGACGTCATAATGACGCTCGATTGAATTTACTAGTATACCAAATCTATCAAAAACAACAATTATGAAGTTAATAATCGAGTTCTGATCTAATCATGCGATATTGTGTTGGAACACGATTTGACTGGAACTTAAAAGATACCGAGAATGTAAATTCTTCTTGTGCTCGGCGTGTCTTCAGAAGTTAAGGTTTTGTTATCTATTTGATGTTTCCGATTACAGGTTAGAAGTGAAATCGAAGGCCCTGCTAGTGGCGTTCGAGGTGCTGGTGGGCGCTAACACGCTCGCGGCGGACGTGAAGCGGCATCGCGTGCTGCTGCTGCGTCTCGCGCGAGCGGACCCTCGTGCACCGCGCGCCGCGCTGCACGCGCTCACCGCGCTCGCCGCCACCAGCCCGGCGCTGCTGCCGCGCGTGCCCGCCGTGCTCAAGGTGAGTGCGCCGCGCGCCGCGCTGCACGCGCTCACCGCGCTCGCCGCCACCAGCCCGGCGCTGCTGCCGCGCGTGCCCGCCGTGCTCAAGGTGAGTGCGCCGCGCGCCGCGCTGCACGCGCTCACCGCGCTCGCCGCCACCAGCCCGGCGCTGCTGCCGCGCGTGCCCGCCGTGCTCAAGGTGAGTGCGCCGCGCGCCGCGCTGCACGCGCTCACCGCGCTCGCCGCCACCAGCCCGGCGCTGCTGCCGCGCGTGCCCGCCGTGCTCAAGGTGAGTGCGCCGCGCGCCGCGCTGCACGCGCTCACCGCGCTCGCCGCCACCAGCCCGGCGCTGCTGCCGCGCGTGCCCGCCGTGCTCAAGGTGAGTGCGCCGCGCGCCGCGCTGCACGCGCTCACCGCGCTCGCCGCCACCAGCCCGGCGCTGCTGCCGCGCGTGCCCGCCGTGCTCAAGGTGAGTGCGCCGCGCTGCACGCGCTCACCGCGCTCGCCGCCACCAGCCCGGCGCTGCTGCCGCGCGTGCCCGCCGTGCTCAAGGTGAGTGCGCCGCGCGCCGCGCTGCACGCGCTCACCGCGCTCGCCGCCACCAGCCCGGCGCTGCTGCCGCGCGTGCCCGCCGTGCTCAAGGTGAGTGCGCCGCGCGCCGCGCTGCACGCGCTCACCGCGCTCGCCGCCACCAGCCCGGCGCTGCTGCCGCGCGTGCCCGCCGTGCTCAAGGTGAGTGCGCCGCGCGCCGCGCTGCACGCGCTCACCGCGCTCGCCGCCACCAGCCCGGCGCTGCTGCCGCGCGTGCCCGCCGTGCTCAAGGTGAGTGCGCCGCGCGCCGCGCTGCACGCGCTCACCGCGCTCGCCGCCACCAGCCCGGCGCTGCTGCCGCGCGTGCCCGCCGTGCTCAAGGTGAGTGCGCCGCGCGCCGCGCTGCACGCGCTCACCGCGCTCGCCGCCACCAGCCCGGCGCTGCTGCCGCGCGTGCCCGCCGTGCTCAAGGTGAGTGCGCCGCGCGCCGCGCTGCACGCGCTCACCGCGCTCGCCGCCACCAGCCCGGCGCTGCTGCCGCGCGTGCCCGCCGTGCTCAAGGTGAGTGCGCCGCGCGCCGCGCTGCACGCGCTCACCGCGCTCGCCGCCACCAGCCCGGCGCTGCTGCCGCGCGTGCCCGCCGTGCTCAAGGTGAGTGCGCCGCGCTGCACGCGCTCACCGCGCTCGCCGCCACCAGCCCGGCGCTGCTGCCGCGCGTGCCCGCCGTGCTCAAGGTGAGTGCGCCGCGCGCCGCGCTGCACGCGCTCACCGCGCTCGCCGCCACCAGCCCGGCGCTGCTGCCGCGCGTGCCCGCCGTGCTCAAGGTGAGTGCGCCGCGCGCCGCGCTGCACGCGCTCACCGCGCTCGCCGCCACCAGCCCGGCGCTGCTGCCGCGCGTGCCCGCCGTGCTCAAGGTGAGTGCGCCGCGCGCCGCGCTGCACGCGCTCACCGCGCTCGCCGCCACCAGCCCGGCGCTGCTGCCGCGCGTGCCCGCCGTGCTCAAGGTGAGTGCGCCGCGCTGCACGCGCTCACCGCGCTCGCCGCCACCAGCCCGGCGCTGCTGCCGCGCGTGCCCGCCGTGCTCAAGGTGAGTGCGCCGCGCGCCGCGCTGCACGCGCTCACCGCGCTCGCCGCCACCAGCCCGGCGCTGCTGCCGCGCGTGCCCGCCGTGCTCAAGGTGAGTGCGCCGCGCGCCGCGCTGCACGCGCTCACCGCGCTCGCCGCCACCAGCCCGGCGCTGCTGCCGCGCGTGCCCGCCGTGCTCAAGGTGAGTGCGCCGCGCGCCGCGCTGCACGCGCTCACCGCGCTCGCCGCCACCAGCCCGGCGCTGCTGCCGCGCGTGCCCGCCGTGCTCAAGGTGAGTGCGCCGCGCGCCGCGCTGCACGCGCTCACCGCGCTCGCCGCCACCAGCCCGGCGCTGCTGCCGCGCGTGCCCGCCGTGCTCAAGGTGAGTGCGCCGCGCGCCGCGCTGCACGCGCTCACCGCGCTCGCCGCCACCAGCCCGGCGCTGCTGCCGCGCGTGCCCGCCGTGCTCAAGGTGAGTGCGCCGCGCTGCACGCGCTCACCGCGCTCGCCGCCACCAGCCCGGCGCTGCTGCCGCGCGTGCCCGCCGTGCTCAAGGTGAGTGCGCCGCGCGCCGCGCTGCACGCGCTCACCGCGCTCGCCGCCACCAGCCCGGCGCTGCTGCCGCGCGTGCCCGCCGTGCTCAAGGTGAGTGCGCCGCGCGCCGCGCTGCACGCGCTCACCGCGCTCGCCGCCACCAGCCCGGCGCTGCTGCCGCGCGTGCCCGCCGTGCTCAAGGTGAGTGCGCCGCGCGCCGCGCTGCACGCGCTCACCGCGCTCGCCGCCACCAGCCCGGCGCTGCTGCCGCGCGTGCCCGCCGTGCTCAAGGTGAGTGCGCCGCGCGCCGCGCTGCACGCGCTCACCGCGCTCGCCGCCACCAGCCCGGCGCTGCTGCCGCGCGTGCCCGCCGTGCTCAAGGTGAGTGCGCCGCGCTGCACGCGCTCACCGCGCTCGCCGCCACCAGCCCGGCGCTGCTGCCGCGCGTGCCCGCCGTGCTCAAGGTGAGTGCGCCGCGCGCCGCGCTGCACGCGCTCACCGCGCTCGCCGCCACCAGCCCGGCGCTGCTGCCGCGCGTGCCCGCCGTGCTCAAGGTGAGTGCGCCGCGCGCCGCGCTGCACGCGCTCACCGCGCTCGCCGCCACCAGCCCGGCGCTGCTGCCGCGCGTGCCCGCCGTGCTCAAGGTGAGTGCGCCGCGCGCCGCGCTGCACGCGCTCACCGCGCTCGCCGCCACCAGCCCGGCGCTGCTGCCGCGCGTGCCCGCCGTGCTCAAGGTGAGTGCGCCGCGCGCCGCGCTGCACGCGCTCACCGCGCTCGCCGCCACCAGCCCGGCGCTGCTGCCGCGCGTGCCCGCCGTGCTCAAGGTGAGTGCGCCGCGCGCCGCGCTGCACGCGCTCACCGCGCTCGCCGCCACCAGCCCGGCGCTGCTGCCGCGCGTGCCCGCCGTGCTCAAGGTGAGTGCGCCGCGCTGCACGCGCTCACCGCGCTCGCCGCCACCAGCCCGGCGCTGCTGCCGCGCGTGCCCGCCGTGCTCAAGGTGAGTGCGCCGCGCGCCGCGCTGCACGCGCTCACCGCGCTCGCCGCCACCAGCCCGGCGCTGCTGCCGCGCGTGCCCGCCGTGCTCAAGGTGAGTGCGCCGCGCGCCGCGCTGCACGCGCTCACCGCGCTCGCCGCCACCAGCCCGGCGCTGCTGCCGCGCGTGCCCGCCGTGCTCAAGGTGAGTGCGCCGCGCGCCGCGCTGCACGCGCTCACCGCGCTCGCCGCCACCAGCCCGGCGCTGCTGCCGCGCGTGCCCGCCGTGCTCAAGGTGAGTGCGCCGCGCGCCGCGCTGCACGCGCTCACCGCGCTCGCCGCCACCAGCCCGGCGCTGCTGCCGCGCGTGCCCGCCGTGCTCAAGGTGAGTGCGCCGCGCTGCACGCGCTCACCGCGCTCGCCGCCACCAGCCCGGCGCTGCTGCCGCGCGTGCCCGCCGTGCTCAAGGTGAGTGCGCCGCGCGCCGCGCTGCACGCGCTCACCGCGCTCGCCGCCACCAGCCCGGCGCTGCTGCCGCGCGTGCCCGCCGTGCTCAAGGTGAGTGCGCCGCGCGCCGCGCTGCACGCGCTCACCGCGCTCGCCGCCACCAGCCCGGCGCTGCTGCCGCGCGTGCCCGCCGTGCTCAAGGTGAGTGCGCCGCGCGCCGCGCTGCACGCGCTCACCGCGCTCGCCGCCACCAGCCCGGCGCTGCTGCCGCGCGTGCCCGCCGTGCTCAAGGTGAGTGCGCCGCGCTGCACGCGCTCACCGCGCTCGCCGCCACCAGCCCGGCGCTGCTGCCGCGCGTGCCCGCCGTGCTCAAGGAGAGTGCGCCGCGCGCCGCGCTGCACGCGCTCACCGCGCTCGCCGCCACCAGCCCGGCGCTGCTGCCGCGCGTGCCCGCCGTGCTCAAGGTGAGTGCGCCGCGCGCCGCGCTGCACGCGCTCACCGCGCTCGCCGCCACCAGCCCGGCGCTGCTGCCGCGCGTGCCCGCCGTGCTCAAGGTGAGTGCGCCGCGCGCCGCGCTGCACGCGCTCACCGCGCTCGCCGCCACCAGCCCGGCGCTGCTGCCGCGCGTGCCCGCCGTGCTCAAGGTGAGTGCGCCGCGCGCCGCGCTGCACGCGCTCACCGCGCTCGCCGCCACCAGCCCGGCGCTGCTGCCGCGCGTGCCCGCCGTGCTCAAGGTGAGTGCGCCGCGCGCTGCACGCGCTCACCGCGCTCGCCGCCACCAGCCCGGCGCTGCTGCCGCGCGTGCCCGCCGTGCTCAAGGTGAGTGCGCCGCGCGCCGCGCTGCACGCGCTCACCGCGCTCGCCGCCACCAGCCCGGCGCTGCTGCCGCGCGTGCCCGCCGTGCTCAAGGTGAGTGCGCCGCGCGCCGCGCTGCACGCGCTCACCGCGCTCGCCGCCACCAGCCCGGCGCTGCTGCCGCGCGTGCCCGCCGTGCTCAAGGTGAGTGCGCCGCGCGCCGCGCTGCACGCGCTCACCGCGCTCGCCGCCACCAGCCCGGCGCTGCTGCCGCGCGTGCCCGCCGTGCTCAAGGTGAGTGCGCCGCGCGCCGCGCTGCACGCGCTCACCGCGCTCGCCGCCACCAGCCCGGCGCTGCTGCCGCGCGTGCCCGCCGTGCTCAAGGTGAGTGCGCCGCGCGCCGCGCTGCACGCGCTCACCGCGCTCGCCGCCACCAGCCCGGCGCTGCTGCCGCGCGTGCCCGCCGTGCTCAAGGTGAGTGCGCCGCGCGCTGCACGCGCTCACCGCGCTCGCCGCCACCAGCCCGGCGCTGCTGCCGCGCGTGCCCGCCGTGCTCAAGGTGAGTGCGCCGCGCGCCGCGCTGCACGCGCTCACCGCGCTCGCCGCCACCAGCCCGGCGCTGCTGCCGCGCGTGCCCGCCGTGCTCAAGGTGAGTGCGCCGCGCGCCGCGCTGCACGCGCTCACCGCGCTCGCCGCCACCAGCCCGGCGCTGCTGCCGCGCGTGCCCGCCGTGCTCAAGGTGAGTGCGCCGCGCGCCGCGCTGCACGCGCTCACCGCGCTCGCCGCCACCAGCCCGGCGCTGCTGCCGCGCGTGCCCGCCGTGCTCAAGGTGAGTGCGCCGCGCTGCACGCGCTCACCGCGCTCGCCGCCACCAGCCCGGCGCTGCTGCCGCGCGTGCCCGCCGTGCTCAAGGTGAGTGCGCCGCGCGCCGCGCTGCACGCGCTCACCGCGCTCGCCGCCACCAGCCCGGCGCTGCTGCCGCGCGTGCCCGCCGTGCTCAAGGTGAGTGCGCCGCGCGCCGCGCTGCACGCGCTCACCGCGCTCGCCGCCACCAGCCCGGCGCTGCTGCCGCGCGTGCCCGCCGTGCTCAAGGTGAGTGCGCCGCGCTGCACGCGCTCACCGCGCTCGCCGCCACCAGCCCGGCGCTGCTGCCGCGCGTGCCCGCCGTGCTCAAGGTGAGTGCGCCGCGCGCCGCGCTGCACGCGCTCACCGCGCTCGCCGCCACCAGCCCGGCGCTGCTGCCGCGCGTGCCCGCCGTGCTCAAGGTGAGTGCGCCGCGCGCCGCGCTGCACGCGCTCACCGCGCTCGCCGCCACCAGCCCGGCGCTGCTGCCGCGCGTGCCCGCCGTGCTCAAGGTGAGTGCGCCGCGCGCCGCGCTGCACGCGCTCACCGCGCTCGCCGCCACCAGCCCGGCGCTGCTGCCGCGCGTGCCCGCCGTGCTCAAGGTGAGTGCGCCGCGCGCCGCGCTGCACGCGCTCACCGCGCTCGCCGCCACCAGCCCGGCGCTGCTGCCGCGCGTGCCCGCCGTGCTCAAGGTGAGTGCGCCGCGCGCCGCGCTGCACGCGCTCACCGCGCTCGCCGCCACCAGCCCGGCGCTGCTGCCGCGCGTGCCCGCCGTGCTCAAGGTGAGTGCGCCGCGCGCCGCGCTGCACGCGCTCACCGCGCTCGCCGCCACCAGCCCGGCGCTGCTGCCGCGCGTGCCCGCCGTGCTCAAGGTGAGTGCGCCGCGCGCGCATGCACGCGCTCACCGCGCTCGCCGCCACCAGCCCGGCGCTGCTGCCGCGCGTGCCCGCCGTGCTCAAGGTGAGTGCGCCGCGCGCCGCGCTGCACGCGCTCACCGCGCTCGCCGCCACCAGCCCGGCGCTGCTGCCGCGCGTGCCCGCCGTGCTCAAGGTGAGTGCGCCGCGCGCCGCGCTGCACGCGCTCACCGCGCTCGCCGCCACCAGCCCGGCGCTGCTGCCGCGCGTGCCCGCCGTGCTCAAGGTGAGTGCGCCGCGCGCCGCGCTGCACGCGCTCACCGCGCTCGCCGCCACCAGCCCGGCGCTGCTGCCGCGCGTGCCCGCCGTGCTCAAGGTGAGTGCGCCGCGCGCCGCGCTGCACGCGCTCACCGCGCTCGCCGCCACCAGCCCGGCGCTGCTGCCGCGCGTGCCCGCCGTGCTCAAGGTGAGTGCGCCGCGCGCCGCGCTGCACGCGCTCACCGCGCTCGCCGCCACCAGCCCGGCGCTGCTGCCGCGCGTGCCCGCCGTGCTCAAGGTGAGTGCGCCGCGCGCCGCGCTGCACGCGCTCACCGCGCTCGCCGCCACCAGCCCGGCGCTGCTGCCGCGCGTGCCCGCCGTGCTCAAGGTGAGTGCGCCGCGCGCCGCGCTGCACGCGCTCACCGCGCTCGCCGCCACCAGCCCGGCGCTGCTGCCGCGCGTGCCCGCCGTGCTCAAGGTGAGTGCGCCGCGCGCCGCGCTGCACGCGCTCACCGCGCTCGCCGCCACCAGCCCGGCGCTGCTGCCGCGCGTGCCCGCCGTGCTCAAGGTGAGTGCGCCGCGCGCCGCGCTGCACGCGCTCACCGCGCTCGCCGCCACCAGCCCGGCGCTGCTGCCGCGCGTGCCCGCCGTGCTCAAGGTGAGTGCGCCGCGCGCCGCGCTGCACGCGCTCACCGCGCTCGCCGCCACCAGCCCGGCGCTGCTGCCGCGCGTGCCCGCCGTGCTCAAGGTGAGTGCGCCGCGCGCCGCGCTGCACGCGCTCACCGCGCTCGCCGCCACCAGCCCGGCGCTGCTGCCGCGCGTGCCCGCCGTGCTCAAGGTGAGTGCGCCGCGCGCCGCGCTGCACGCGCTCACCGCGCTCGCCGCCACCAGCCCGGCGCTGCTGCCGCGCGTGCCCGCCGTGCTCAAGGTGAGTGCGCCGCGCTGCACGCGCTCACCGCGCTCGCCGCCACCAGCCCGGCGCTGCTGCCGCGCGTGCCCGCCGTGCTCAAGGTGAGTGCGCCGCGCTGCACGCGCTCACCGCGCTCGCCGCCACCAGCCCGGCGCTGCTGCCGCGCGTGCCCGCCGTGCTCAAGGTGAGTGCGCCGCGCGCCGCGCTGCACGCGCTCACCGCGCTCGCCGCCACCAGCCCGGCGCTGCTGCCGCGCGTGCCCGCCGTGCTCAAGGTGAGTGCGCCGCGCGCCGCGCTGCACGCGCTCACCGCGCTCGCCGCCACCAGCCCGGCGCTGCTGCCGCGCGTGCCCGCCGTGCTCAAGGTGAGTGCGCCGCGCGCCGCGCTGCACGCGCTCACCGCGCTCGCCGCCACCAGCCCGGCGCTGCTGCCGCGCGTGCCCGCCGTGCTCAAGGTGAGTGCGCCGCGCGCCGCGCTGCACGCGCTCACCGCGCTCGCCGCCACCAGCCCGGCGCTGCTGCCGCGCGTGCCCGCCGTGCTCAAGGTGAGTGCGCCGCGCGCCGCGCTGCACGCGCTCACCGCGCTCGCCGCCACCAGCCCGGCGCTGCTGCCGCGCGTGCCCGCCGTGCTCAAGGTGAGTGCGCCGCGCGCCGCGCTGCACGCGCTCACCGCGCTCAAGGTGAGTGCGCCGCGCGCCGCGCTGCACGCGCTCACCGCGCTCGCCGCCACCAGCCCGGCGCTGCTGCCGCGCGTGCCCGCCGTGCTCAAGGTGAGTGCGCCGCGCTGCACGCGCTCACCGCGCTCGCCGCCACCAGCCCGGCTGCCGCGCGTGCCCGCCGTGCTCAAGGTGAGTGCGCCGCGCGCCGCGCTGCACGCGCTCACCGCGCTCGCCGCCACCAGCCCGGCGCTGCTGCCGCGCGTGCCCGCCGTGCTCAAGGTGAGTGCGCCGCGCGCCGCGCTGCACGCGCTCACCGCGCTCGCCGCCACCAGCCCGGCGCTGCTGCCGCGCGTGCCCGCCGTGCTCAAGGTGAGTGCGCCGCGCGCCGCGCTGCACGCGCTCACCGCGCTCGCCGCCACCAGCCCGGCGCTGCTGCCGCGCGTGCCCGCCGTGCTCAAGGTGAGTGCGCCGCGCGCCGCGCTGCACGCGCTCACCGCGCTCGCCGCCACCAGCCCGGCGCTGCTGCCGCGCGTGCCCGCCGTGCTCAAGGTGAGTGCGCCGCGCGCCGCGCTGCACGCGCTCACCGCGCTCGCCGCCACCAGCCCGGCGCTGCTGCCGCGCGTGCCCGCCGTGCTCAAGGTGAGTGCGCCGCGCGCCGCGCTGCACGCGCTCACCGCGCTCGCCGCCACCAGCCCGGCGCTGCTGCCGCGCGTGCCCGCCGTGCTCAAGGTGAGTGCGCCGCGCGCCGCGCTGCACGCGCTCACCGCGCTCGCCGCCACCAGCCCGG
The DNA here is from genome assembly GCA_036937285.1 of Euphydryas editha. Lineage (NCBI taxonomy): Eukaryota > Metazoa > Arthropoda > Insecta > Lepidoptera > Nymphalidae > Euphydryas > Euphydryas editha. The sequence goes on along the minus strand of JAUPFZ010000017.1, from coordinate 1,235,642 downwards.
CGCTGCTGCCGCGCGTGCCCGCCGTGCTCAAGGTGAGTGCGCCGCGCGCCGCGCTGCACGCGCTCACCGCGCTCGCCGCCACCAGCCCGGCGCTGCTGCCGCGCGTGCCCGCCGTGCTCAAGGTGAGTGCGCCGCGCGCCGCGCTGCACGCGCTCACCGCGCTCGCCGCCACCAGCCCGGCGCTGCTGCCGCGCGTGCCCGCCGTGCTCAAGGTGAGTGCGCCGCGCGCCGCGCTGCACGCGCTCACCGCGCTCGCCGCCACCAGCCCGGCGCTGCTGCCGCGCGTGCCCGCCGTGCTCAAGGTGAGTGCGCCGCGCTGCACGCGCTCACCGCGCTCGCCGCCACCAGCCCGGCGCTGCTGCCGCGCGTGCCCGCCGTGCTCAAGGTGAGTGCGCCGCGCTGCACGCGCTCACCGCGCTCGCCGCCACCAGCCCGGCGCTGCTGCCGCGCGTGCCCGCCGTGCTCAAGGTGAGTGCGCCGCGCGCCGCGCTGCACGCGCTCACCGCGCTCGCCGCCACCAGCCCGGCGCTGCTGCCGCGCGTGCCCGCCGTGCTCAAGGTGAGTGCGCCGCGCTGCACGCGCTCACCGCGCTCGCCGCCACCAGCCCGGCGCTGCTGCCGCGCGTGCCCGCCGTGCTCAAGGTGAGTGCGCCGCGCGCCGCGCTGCACGCGCTCACCGCGCTCGCCGCCACCAGCCCGGCGCTGCTGCCGCGCGTGCCCGCCGTGCTCAAGGTGAGCGCGCCGCGCTGCACGCGCTCACCGCGCTCGCCGCCACCAGCCCGGCGCTGCTGCCGCGCGTGCCCGCCGTGCTCAAGGTGAGCGCGCCGCGCTGCACGCGCTCACCGCGCTCGCCGCCACCAGCCCGGCGCTGCTGCCGCGCGTGCCCGCCGTGCTCAAGGTGAGTGCGCCGCGCGCCGCGCTGCACGCGCTCACCGCGCTCGCCGCCACATAGATTATTATTTATTTATATTTATTAACATGGAAATTCGTTCGGTAGTTGCTGTATGACCTGGACATCGTGGAGGAGAAGACGGTGCTGGAATGGGCTAGCAAACCGTCGCGCAAGTTCGCACCCAAAGAGGTGGTGGCTGACGTGCTGCGGCGCGCGCAACCCTTCCTCGACTGGCTGCAGCAGGCCGACGAAGAGGACGACAGCAGCGAGGAGGACATCGAGGTACCCACACCTTGCCGACCACATCATGCCTATCTTCATTAGTTCACTAGAAGAACATTAACATATGACGGCCGGCTGGTCGAGTGACGGCCGGCTGGTCGAGTGGTCAGGCAACTGGACACTTTACGCAGCGGTCGCGGGTTCGAATCCCGCCAGGTGCAGATAATCTGTATGACGAATATAGATGTCTGCACCGGGTCATGGATGTGTATTTATATATACATATATGTATTTATATCTTAAATTTATTTCCGTTCCTTGTACCTGTAACACAAGTTCTTACGAACTTAGCACAGGGCTAGGTTAACGTGGTGTGATTGTTGGTTAATATTTTATTTATTTATTTATTTATAAGAACATGTCTTTATTATATATCGACGTCTTCTCACGTTGCTTCACGTTACACACCAACATAACTATCAATTGTATATCAACTCGACTACTTAAAAATGATAAATGGCTAGAAATAAAAATTAAAGCAATTCCAATTATATATATAAAATATGCAGTTTATTTAGTTATCAAGCAAATAATATTATCTGATGGTATTATATTAGGGATAGACATTAACAGGGTCTTAATTCCGACAACTCTGAACTTCAGATCGAGTACGACGACCGCGCCAAGGCGACGCCCATCAAGGCGGTCGCGACGCCCGCACCTCCCAAGCCGCAGCACGACGATGACGGCGACATCGACGTTGACATCGACGCCATCTAACATCCTCGCAACACCACAACACACCCCCCACAATACCACAATACCCCAATACACCCCCACAAAACCACAATACCCCAACTGTACTGTACAGTCTCTACACTACTATACCATATACGTGTTTCGCAATACGCTGTACATGAAAAACTTTTATTTATTACTTCTAATGTCTATCAAAACAAATCTATATTCAACTCTCTAATTGAAATTAATCGCAACTTCAGCAATGTAAAAAAAATTCTGGTCTACGGGATCTTTATCTAACCTTTATATTACATTCAAGTATTAAGAAGTAGAGTAGTAAGATTTATATTTGTACTATAGGTGGGTTGTTCGTACACGTCGGTTATAATATGACGTCAATTTTCAAAGAATTCTAAGCTAAAGTGAAGTATAGCGTTGCATAAAGCATATTCTAAGATAACGGCGGTTAATAGTGCTACTAGTCGAAATGTATTCCCTTACCGGTTTTTTTTTTTTTTTGTGTCAGTTTTACCTATTTTAAACTAGCAACATTCCTTTTCGTCAATACAAGACGTCAGTTTAAATGTTTTTTTTTTTACCAAAAAATATTTTATTAAATAATATTACAAGCTATTTAGATATGTCTCTTAAAATGTAGAACATAAAGCAAATGAGTCGTTCGAGTGTGCAGACAGTAATTATGTGTTTTCCTGTTTCATTAGTGACTTAAAATTATATTCATATAAAAAATAAATAACATTCTTTATATATTATATTTATTTTTCCTTCCATTTAATTAAAATACTTATTTTTATATTAATAAAAGCTGAAAATACTCATATTTATAACAGTATTATACTTGGCACAATTGGAAGCCCATTAATCCAAATGAATGAATGAATGAATGAATATTCCCATGTTAATCCTAAAACAATAAGGAAAACGTATCCACTCTCTGAGTTCTCAGTCGACCATTGACGAATTATTGTATTAAACAGTTTGATACAATAATTTACGAAATCTCATATGTCATTTGGCAATTTAATTTTATAGTGACTAACCGACCACATTGCATCGGTTACGGTCACGGTAAATATTATAGTGAAAAATTAACTAACTTACCATCACTTTAGCCACTCATTCTGTCATTTTCGATTGTCAAATTTAACTATAACTATTCTATTATATTATTCTGTCTAACAAAATTGTAAGCCTGTGGTAAAAATATTTAACCCTTGTACTCTCATAATACCATAATTCTTAGCAGACCATTTACATAAAACTAAAGACTCACTCTGACCTTGGCAAATCCTCGCGGGAGCCATTTTACAAAGAAGAAGAAGAAGACTATAACCGCGTATCGAGCAACCCGCTCAACAATTCTTTACACAAGAAAATGGTTTCTCGTATATATGATAAATCTGCTATCATTTTGTATTTTGGAAATACATTAATTAGTATATTTATAAAATAAATTAAATTAATCACTTGCTCAATAGATCTTTACACGTTTTCTACTTGGATAATACAAATTATTACTAAATGCGAAACACGTGTCTTAATATTTAAAGTATTGACCCCATGAGCTGAAATTATGTATATCAATACAGTAGTCGCTCTACCGATAAGTTGGTAATTTTTAAAATTAATCATAAGGGATCTTATATACCGGCTTCGTACTAACGGCTTCTATACCAAAAATATTAAATCTTCATAATAGTACACTGTCTTGTAAAAAAAAAAAAACATATATAAATGGTTATAAAGATGAAGAAATTTTTCCAATGGTAAAGGAGCCGTTTCTGCAATACTTCACCTACCTTCAAATGAATTTCGTGAAAGATAATATGTAATATCTGAACATAAAATTCATTTGAAGATTACTAAATTACTTTTTAAAATCTGTAATTTTTAATATAGATATAAAACCATAATCCGTAGTATTGTAATTAAAACGCTTTGAAATTAGAGTGACGAAAATTACGCTATCCTTCTTTATATTCCAAAAAAAAAATTCCTTCGTACATTAATATATGATTTTATTAAATATAATATGGGATTCGATGATCTCTTTATTACAATTCAAAAGTCACAAATGTGGTGGCAAAAATGTAATTTAACAAAAAGTAGTTTATTTATATATTTAATTTTTATGAAATGTTTTTGAAGAATAAATTGTGATCATTGCGATAACGCGCGACATTGAAATATCTTTTCAATAAATTATATTTCATATTGATTTTTATTGTGATTCGATTAATTCTTTATGAAGTGTTTTGTCTGTGGCAGCGCGACACTAGTGTTATAATTAAAAAAGAATTTTTAATAGGTTTCATATTCTATGAAGATTTGAATTTCGTGCGTGTTAAATATTTTAAGTTATTTCTCTCGATGTAAACTTTTTTTGTTTGTTAAATAGCTATAAATATTGCGTCGCCGCGACATTTCCTTCATTAAGTACTATTATAAATAGGATATTTTAAAATTGCCACCTGACAATTTTATTAGATTTGTTTTGTATTCAATACATTTTGATTCTAAGCATGTGTTTTATTTTTTTAAATCCTTTACTTCGAGAAATTTTTCAAAAATCATGACAGTTTTTTGATGTTAAAAGGTTGTATATCTTTTTTGACGTGATAACGTCTAGTAAATTGATGAAGGGGTGCCCGTTCGAAGAAGATGACGTCATCATTGTCACAATTAGTGAGCGAGAGCGCGGAACAAGCGGTAGAGAGGTACGATCGGCTCGGCCTAAGCGTTCGGCTCACGATCGGCGGTCGGCCTAACTTACGACGCGTCCGAGTAGAAATGACAGCGGCAAATGGCGGGAAACTGTTTTGTCAATATTGAAGTAATGTCAAATAGTAAAAAGTTGATAATATAATGTAATGTAATAATATAAGTTAATAATATATAAGTAAATAAATGTAAGTTAATAATATAAAAGTTAATAAAATCATAAAATGGTTACCATAGTTTATTACAACAACAATTGCAGCAAAAAAGGTAATTAATTCTTGCATTTTAAGAATCTAATTAGCGATATCTCATATATATTTGTTCTTTGATTATAAAATAAGTAGCATCGGTGGGCGAGTGCAGTAATATTACAATTTTGACTAAAAAGTTATTAGGACTCATAATTACGATCGTATAAAAAGTAAACTGTTTTTATTTAGTACCTATATTTTTACAATTTTCATAAGGCCCGATTTATATTATCTTAGTGTTTAGGAGAGTACTTTAGGATAGTACTTTAGTTGAAACATGTAAACGCTACTTGCTTTAGTACGGTTCTACTTGCTTTAGTACGGTTCTACTTGCTTTAGTACGGTTCTACTTGCTTTAGTACGGTTCTACTTGCTTTAGTACGGTTCTACTTGCTTTAGTACGGTTCTACTTGCTTTAGTACGGTTCTACTTGCTTTAGTACGGTTCTACTTGCTTTAGTACGGTTCTACTTGCTTTAGTACGGTTCTACTTGCTTTAGTACGGTTCTACTTGCTTTAGTACGGTTCTACTTGCTTTAGTACGGTTCTACTTGCTTTAGTACGGTTCTACTTGCTTTAGTACGGTTCTACTTGCTTTAGTACGGTTCTACTTGCTTTAGTACGGTTCTACTTGCTTTAGTACGGTTCTACTTGCTTTAGTACGGTTCTACTTGCTTTAGTACGGTTCTACTTGCTTTAGTACGGTTCTACTTGCTTTAGTACGGTTCTACTTGCTTTAGTACGGTTCTACTTGCTTTAGTACGGTTCTACTCGCTTTCAAGTTGAATCAAAATAGAATCGCTTTCTATTTTTGTTTCAAGTAATACCCCTCCCGCGCCCGCGCATACCTCGGCGCGTCACTCGGCTCTTCCCTCGTTGTGTGTAAACACGTAATTTAGCAAAATCTTTAGGAGAGTGTACAAGTGCCGTGAAACGCATGAAACGCGTGCGTGTTTTTGATTAATAAAGATGGCTAAATGGTCGGAAGACTATTACACAACACAACTTATTACAGACACAACTATTAAATTTGTGTCTGAATATGTTGTTCACGAATTTTTTTGGAACATTAGAAACAGAAGAACTTCCTCCAAGCATGGATCTGCGACTAATCCATTGACGCTCCCATATTCGTTTCGGTTTATTTATTTCGAATAAAATGTCGTCTTCTATTTGTTCTGCAACTACAGTTAGTATTTTGCGTAGAATAGCGCGTATTTGGCAACTTCGTTGCGCGTTCATTGTGGCGTTGAAATGAACTCTACTGGAAGAAATGTAAACGTTCACTCGCAGCGCACTAAAGCACTAAAGCACTTGCCTTTCAAGTTGTTCTAAAATACTCTCCTAAACACTAAGATAATGTAAATCGGGCCTAAGTGGTTAATGATAATCTAACTTGTTTTGCTAACTTTAAGTTATTAAACTTAGCTTCTTTATTAAACTTGATTATTTCTTGTATTACATATCAAAGTATTTAACTTTATTTCGCTTTTATATTAAATACAATTAATTACCTGTAGCTTATATATATATATATATATATATATATATATATATATATATATTAGGTATACAAAATAATGATAATTCAGTGATAATAATTCAATTCCATTCATGTTTTCTTACGACGTTATCACGTAAAAATTATCGTCCGTAAACCGACTTTACAGACAACCAATTTTTTTTTCTTAAGTGAAACTTACATCGACGTATGGGAGAAATCTTATAGATGTTAAAAACAAAAATCGTCACACTACGATCGTCACATTTTCGGACCATATATGGTATTGCACTGTATTTTGGGACTCCGTACTATATATGGAATGAAACGACGCAACACCATCGAGTTTCGACTCGTTTGATTCGTCTTGAAGAGTACTTTGTTTTTAGCTGTTTACCAGGGTCTGATTACCAGGATATGATGATGAGCTGAAAGGTGGCCATAGAAATTTCGCAAGGAAACGACAAAACCTCACCGAGTTCGGGCTCGATTGAATCGTCTTAACGAGTAGTTTCTCTTTCTATGGTAACCAGGTTCTCATGGTGGAGCTGGAAGATAGTCATAAGAACTCTGTAATGAAACGACGCAACCACATCGAGTTCGGGCTCGATTGAATTGTCTTAACGAGTAATTTGCCTTTGAATGGTAACCAGAGTCTGATGATGTAGCTGGAAGGCGGCCATAGGAACTTCGCAATAAAACGATACAACCTCATCGAGTTCGGGCTCTATTGAATCGTCTTGACGAGTAGTTTGTCTTTCAATGGTAATCAGGGTCTGATGATGGAGCTGGGAGGTAGTCATAGGAACTCTGTAATGAAACGACGCAACCCCATCGAGTTCGGCCTCGACTGAAACGTCTTGACGAGTAGTTTGTCTTTCAATGGTAACCAGGGTCTGATGATGGAGCTAGAAAGTAGTCATAGGAACTCTGTAATGAAACGACGCAACCCCATCGAGTTTCGCCTCGTTTGATTCGTCTTGACGAGCAATTTGTTTTTAGATGGTTAACCAGGGTCTGATTACAGATGGCGCGCACTACCCATTCACTCGGCGCATCGTTTTATTAGAAGTATAACTTCTTACGTGCGTACATAAGTACACACACACTTTTTTTCGTAAACCTCACTTAATGACCACCCAGTGAACACAATTATGTCAGACTGATGTCTGAATGACGTCATGCTACGTCATGATTTACGTAAGATGTGAGTCATATATGAGTCATATATGACTCATAATTTCCCACTTCCTGACATAAGATTCTTACGTAAGATAGATGACGTAAATATGACATAAATTCTTACTAATCAGTTTTTTACTACACAACATTTTGAAAATATTACAATACTGATAGAAAAAATAATTTGATACGTTTGAAACGTTTATCGTTATGTCCAAAATCACACCTGCACTACGGGACCTACAATATAAATACTCCGTTTCAAGGTGAAATGACTTTGATTTATTAAAAAACCCTTGGTCAATTAATTTTGTATGGAGACCTATATGTAGATTCTGTAGAACCAAACGTTAGCGCGATTTAGCGGATTGAAGCCGTCACATGCTTACGTAATTATGATATCACTTTGACTTCAGACTATGACTTGTAATTTATGTAAATTTATGATTTATTTCTTACGTAAATAGTATATAAATTATAATCACAATTATGACGTCTTATAACAGTCAAATATTAGGTCAGTACATAGGCAAGTTATTCTACTCTTTGGTCAGTACTATGTCATAATGATGTCATATTATATGACATCACATCAAAGTCATTTATAAAGTCATTTCTATGTCATATCTATGTAAATATTCTATGACCTCTATGTGATCTATCTATGACGTCATATAGAGGTCATGTGTTCACTGGGCAATAAATGTTAAATATACTATAATAAAAAGTTTCACTTCATACTGTACATTAATACACACACAATTATTTTTGTGTTGTTTGGGCTTTTCCTGGCTGGCCCTAAAATGTGTGTCCAGGTCATCCCTATGGGGTTATTACCAAGACCCCAGTGAGCTAAGGTAATGCCTACATGATAGGGGCATTGTGGGGTTCTTTTTTGCCGAATAGTCTAGAATTCTAGATTAATAATTTGACCCAATACGTAATTTTGCAGTCAGTTATTAAGACATTGCTTACTACTGAGTACTGACTTATTATATTATTATGATGCTTTTTTGGGGCAAAAAATATATAAACAAAATGAAACAATGTTTACATTATAAAAAAAGCATAGGTATAATATTTATTCAATACAAATAATAAATCTGTATCACAATCAAGATCCTTAAGAGATTATAGAAATACATAAACCTTAACACTAATGATAAATGCAAAAAGGACCAAAGTCCAAACATTCAAAAATTGAGCATTTACTTGACAGAGTGTTATGCTGCTTACTTTAAATTTACAAAAATAAGCTTTGAACAATATGACAATAAATATATTGAAGACATACATTATGTTAAATTAACCTAAATAATAGTGTAAGTGTACTATTATTATGAAATTTTATCACAAATCTTAATATTGTGTACAAATGATTGAGAGGTAGCACTGTTTTTCAGTATTGAACTTTAAAAAAGACACACGACTGATTTAGATGTCATTCAGATTAACATAATCTGAAGTATAATATATAAATTTATCTTGAGTGGGTAACTACAGCATAATGGTTTGTGACGGTCTTTAAATTATTAACTTAAGTACTGTATTGACTTTCTAAATTATTTTCTCTATATATGAAGGTGGGTAGTTACATTTCTTGAATATAAGTGATTCAAATTTGATTATTTTATATCAAAAGAAAATACACTGTTTTCTACTTAACATATCTATACTGTACTGTACTGTATCAGCCTGTAAACGTCTCACTGCTGGGCGAAGGCCTCTTCTCCGTATCTGAGAAGGGTTGGGGCTTAATCCGCCGCGCTACTCCACTGCGGGTTGGTGGATAATTTCTCCACCACGAGTAACGATCGTTATCAGGTGTCTATGATAAAAACCGGCAGACGGCTTTACGTACTCTCCGAGATACGGTGGGGAAACCCGCAAGAACATACACCTAGACCGGAAAAAAATATTTGTACAAATACAAATATCCGCGATCGCCGGCGCGCGGTTTGAAGCGACTACACCAGAACAGTCGTCAGTAACAAATCTGGTAACAATAAAATGTGTTATAACTTAAAAAGTACTTTTACAATATGAATAAATTATATTATATAAATAAATAACAATAAAATTATTAAATATGTTTTTTAAGTAAACACATATTTTTAAAATATAACTAATATGAATGAACATTGTCAGTTCACAATGGATGGATTTTATTGAAAATAGTAAAATCGTGAACCATCTCTGTTTGGCGAACACAGGACAAGAAGAAGTTTAGTTAATTGTTGGAATTTTCCAGGTGGAGAAGTGAAATAGTCTTTTACTAGTTCTCGGTTGATTGTTTGCAATAGATACACAACAAACCAACAATGTTCACAATAATATTATAGATTCTTACACATACATACAAAAACGAACAAATATTTTTTTAAGTAATTGCCATAAATTACAAAGTTATAATAATTTAAAAAAAAAGTTGTACAAGTTGTTACCATTCTATATAGAGAAGAGGTCTTCGCTCAGCTCAGAGGGTTGTTTATAGGCTGATACAGTATATTACAAGATTTTAAATTAACATGGTTATTTTTATTTCTTAAATTACTTAAAACGGGATATTTACCATGTTTTTTATCGAATATCGAGCTCCACCAGATAAAAATAAAAAAACATGGTAAATATCCCGTTTTAAGTAATTTAAGTATAGTACAAGTTCTTAAATAAAAACAGTTTTTTAACATTATTATCTCAATATAAAATAATAGAAGTACTGATCACACTCTTTTTAACCGACTTAAAAAAAAATAAGAACAATCAATGGGTACGTTCGCGGGCCCTCTTCTTATTGATAATTCATCACTTTTATAGGATTTTTTTATCTATGCATTCCACAGACCACATGTGGTCTGTGGAATGCATAGATAAAAAAATCCTATAAAAGTGATGAATTATCAATTAGAAGAGAGCCCGCGAACGTACCCATATAGTCGAAGTCAATTAAATTCGCATTATTAAGGATAACTCAAAACGACGTACTCGTCAGATTTCTTTAGTTTCAAAAAATGGGACCATATAACGAGCACCAGCTTTCGAATAAAAAAAATCATCAAAATCGGTATATCCAGTAAAAAGTTATGAGCTAACACACATAAAAAATATACAGTTTAATTGAGAACTTCCTCCTTTTTTTAAAAGGTTTAAAAATAAATAGGATTCTCTTTCAAGTCACAGGCAATCACAGACTTCAAATAAAACAAAAGATCGGTCGATAATCTTTTTTTTTTCTTTTTTTTTATAAAAAATAAGTTCACTTAGATCCGAAATAGATTCATTTAAATTATTCGAATATTTATAAAAATATAACGTTTCATAATCTTTAGTTCAATAACGTTCTTGATTACAGCAGCTTAAAACTTAAACTTAGGTAAAGTAACTTACAGTTTATATTGATAAAATATTTACTAACTTATTTATTGACTTAGTTAACTTGAATAGTCGTTTCTGAGTGGAAAAGCAATTCAGGTTTGGAATTTTTAGTCAATTATACATAAAATAACTTTTTGTAGTAATAATATTTATGTTGTAATAACAAAATGACTTAAACGTGCATAATGTTGATTGCCAAAGAGTATATAATATAATAATAAATAATTTGATTGCATTTATCGGCAGGAAATTCCCGCTATTTTTACACGTCACTTGTCACTAGGGTGGAGCTTGGAATTCGCTTATGTTCTAAAGTTTAAGAGGAAAGGGTACCTGAGAGACTTTGAAAAATAGGTATTTGAATAAAATGTTCCTGTCTCGCTCCCCCAGACCTATCCACAAGCAGCAGAAAAGGGACAACTGCAGCATTTCGTAGTCAACTATTTCCTCCCCAAAACATGCCAACTTTTTTTTTTAAATTTAATTAAATAAAATTTCAGCTATGTCCTTATGTGCCAATTTTTTTTTTTTTTTTAAATAAGCGTATTTTTTTAACGAGTGTCTAAAAATGTATAAAAAGTTAGGCAATATTTCTAATTTTTGAAGACTCCTACTCCCTATGATAATAAGAATATGAAAAAACCAAGACATAGGGGCGTGGTCATGGCAGTTAAAAGTTTTACATTACATCCAGGGAGGAAACAGTCGACTACGTTTGTATGGTGAAAGAGCCGGTATCCTTTCCTCTTAATATCATTAATGAATAAATCGGTTTTCCTGAATAAATTCACGACTAATATAATTATATTGTGCAAACATTATTTCTTTTTTATAAAAAAAATTAATAATTAATATTATCCAACCTGTGTATTAATTTCCAATATTAGTTATTGTGGAGGGCGTAGAACACTGAAGGACGTGATGAAAACGTTTACAATAGTGATGAGGAAGATTCCCAACACGGTCATGTTGTTGATTTTATCAGCTTTGCAAATATCCTTTTCATCTTTAACGTCGTAACGACTGTTCATAATTAGACCTACGCCAACTGCGACCTGAAAAAAAAAATTGTGTGTCAGCTCGACGCACGACTGGAGTTTACTCCTTAAGTACGATTGTCTAAACATACGCAAAAAGAGTTTATCCAACTGAAAATAAGATTAATACCATATGAAAGGGTAAATTAACAAATTAATGAAAATAATATACATATATAAATATATATTTATTCATTTTATATACATTTATTATAACTAATCGGCGAAATATTTTACATTAAACTTTTCACAATAGTCAATTTCAGATGTGCACAAATATTTCATTAGGAATGTTGATAAATTATGTAATTATTATTATCTGACAATTATCATTTATTTTTTAAATATTATTTTTCAATATTAATTAGAGCAACATTACTTTCGCACCGCACCGTAGGTGCGCGCGCACCGAAAAAGTAACGAGGTCATTCATCAGTAGATTTTACCTCTCATATTTTTCTCATACCGGGCGCCTTATATATGAAAATCGATTCTTAAGGAGTAAACTCCAAAAAAATATTCCTTAAGAATTGATTTTCATATAAGACCCCCGGTAAGAAAAAAATATGACGGGTAAAATCAAATGATCGAATGCGCAACCTATTGCGCGCACCGCACGCACCTTTCACTTTTAAAATGTCAGTAAAAATGTCAGGCTATTTATCAAAATTCCGGTCATCCCTTAGATACTTCCCATACTAGAACAAATTAGGGGAAACACGGATAAAACTTTATATTAATTTAAGGATGGATACCATGACAACTGCTCCGGCAGGATATAATGTAGCTCCACCCCTTCTCTTCCTGTGGGTGCCATAAGAGGCGACTGAGAAATAAGAAAGTTTCACGTCCAACTATTAAACTATAAAAACCGACAGATTGCGGGATAACCATCAAAACATGCTGGCTTAAATGAACAGACAGGAGATGGGCAGCAGCATCTTTCGTGCGAGAAATCCAACCCTGCGGTTACCAACCCGCTTGCCCAGCGTGGTGACTATTCCCTGCAACGGAAGCGGTCGCGGTAACGGTGGGGCGGAGGGTGCTAGGAATCACCGGGGTATGGTAGGCTGTCAACCAATTATACACCAGGCAACGTATAATGGACGCACTCTACGGCTGGCCGTAATATCATAATATTAATATTAACTGGAGTGTACTGGGGCTATCTGAAGTCCGAAAAGAAGGCGAGGACAGTGTAAGCCTAGACTCCGGTCACTTACTCTACTTGCATGAAGGTGAAGGCTTTCCCAAGGTGGCGTCGGTTTTCTGATTCACAAGACTCTTGCTAGCAACGTTGTGGAAGTCAGCAAAATATGAAAACCTTATCGAATAAAAAAAAAATTATCGATAATTATCAGATAAAAATATGGACGAATAAAAAATTATCGAGTAATTACGAATTATCGCACACCCCTAGCAGAGTCCCAAATCTTACAAATACTTTGACTTATTTAACCACATAAAACGTTTCTTTGACTCAATAATACTTTTACAGAGATTCTAAGAGAAAATAAAAATTTCAGAATTTTATTCATACTTAGTAGACATTTTTATAGTTTTTTCAGATTTTTTTTTCCCCTAGGATTGTTATGGAAGACTTCAACGCCGAGTATAAAACCGCAGCGAATGGAAAATCGGACCGCATGGATTGGGGCCACAGAAATAGTAATAATACTATAATGTATTACTATTTCTGTGATTGGGACGTATGAATCACAGGGGGCAGATGCTAATCAACTTCCTCGAGTCGGAGAGGTTCTTTATGATGAACTCCTTTTTCAAGAAGAAGCCCCAAAATAGGTGGACATGGCACAGCCCCGATACTGTGAAAAGAAACAAGATAGATTTCATCATGGCGGATAAGAGTCATATATTCAGAGATGTTTCAGTGATTAACAGATTTAACGCCGGCAGCGATCACTGACTGCTACGAGACACTTTGAGTATATACTTTAAAAAGAGCGGAATCGCTTGATGAGATCTACCCTCCGACCTACGCCGGTCCAAATATTATGTGGCTCCGAGCGATTCCAACTGGAACTGCAAAATCGATTCGATTCGCTGGAAACCACTAGCAACGTGGACGAGATGACCGACAACGTCTTGAAGACTTTTTTTAGCAATAAATTATAAAAAAATTAAACAAACATTATAATCAAAAACATAATATTTATTCAATACAAATAATAAATCTGTATCACAATCAAGATCCTTAAGAGATTATAGAAATACATAAACCTTAACACTAATGATAAATGCAAAAAGGACCAAAGTCTAAACATTCAAAAATTGAGCATTTACTTGACAGAGTGTTATGCTGCTTACTTTAAATTTACAAAAGTAAGCTTTGAACAATATGACAATAAATATATTGAAGACATACATTATGTTAAATTAACCTAAATAATAGTGTAAGTGTACTATTATTATGAAATTTGATCACAAATCTTCATATTGTGTAGGTACAAATAATTGAGAGGTAGCACTGTGTAACAAATAATTTTAAGTATTGGACTTTAAAAAAGTTACAAAACTGATTTAGATATCATTCAGATTAACATAATCTGAAGTATAATATATAAATTTATCTTGAGCGTGTAACTACAGCATAATGATTTAAGACTTATTTCGTGGTTTGAAGACATATTATTATGTTTAAAACGGGAAAAAAACGGGTTTAAAACGGGTTAACACAAAATCACTGTGTTATATCGTGGTATGTACCCGTTTTAAACATAATAATCCAACATGGTGGTTTGTGACGGTCTTTAAATTAACTTAAGTACTGTATATACTTCTTATATAATTTTCTCTACATATAAAGGTGAGTAGTTACGTTACTTGAAGATTGGTGATTCGAATTTGATTATAATTTTATATATGCAACAAATACATTGTCCTTTTATTCTCTTATATTTACGCGAATTTGGCTCATTCAATCAAAAGTCTAAAACGGTCAGTCCCCCGAGACCATGGACGCTGTAAAGGGTCCGAAACGCCGGGAAATAATTTTATAAAAAAAAAATCGTTAAACTGTAAAGTTTTTTAAAATAAATTAAAACGAAAAAAAAACGATAAAATCAGTTTTAGACTTTTAATTAAACATTGTACTTTTATTTAACATACCTGGTAACGTTAACATGTGTTAATAACTTAAAAGTACTTTTACAATAAGAATAAATGTATAATAATATTTTTGTAAACATATATTTTTTAAATATAACTAATATTTTGAACATTGTCAGTTCACAATGGATGGATTTTATTGAAAATAGTAAAATCGTGAACCATCTCTGTTTGGCGAACACAGGACAAGAAGAAGTTTAGGTTATTGTTAGAATTTTCTAAGTGGAGCAGCGAAGCAGTCTTGTATTCGTACTAGTTCTCAGTTGATGGTTTGCAATAGATACCCGACAAACCAACAAAATTCATATTTATATAGATTCTAATACATGAATAAAAGAAGAAACATAAAATTTTCGAGAATTACCAATTATTTATTCTATGGTATTACATAAAGGTAGCAAATTTGAATAAAAAATAAAAAATTAATTATATATTTTACAAGTTTTGTTAAATAAAAATAGTTTTTAACATAATTACCTTAATATAAAATAAAAAAATAAATAGGTTTTAGTAAATAGGATTCTCTTTCAAGTATTATTTGATCACAGGCATTAAATATCTAAATATAAGATCGGTCAACATTTTTTTATCAATAAATAAATAAATAAATAATAATAATAAAAAAATAAAAAATAAATAAATAAATAAACGTCTCACACTCAACGGCCCCCGGTAGGATGTGAATCCTGTGTTGGGGCTCTAGAAACACACACAATACACAAGCACAAACGCCCAGACCACGACAAACATCTGTATGGCCTATACAAATATTTGTCCTGTGCGAGGATCGAACCCGGGACCGCTAGCGCATCAGCCAGTGGCTGTGACCATTGCGCCAACGCGTCATCAATAACAAATAAGTTCACTTATATTCAAAATAGATTCATTTAAATTATTCGAATATTTGTATTTATATATATATATATATATATATATATATATATATATATATAGTTGCAAACGGCAAATAACACACAATAACATAGTACATGAACAAATATCTACATCATGTAAGAAGTTTTTTTTTTAGCAAGCTGTGTTTACCTTATTATAGGTTTACAATTTTTTAATGTTATCTATATATGTATTTTAATTGTATTATCTTATTGTAAAACTGCTGGTAAACCGTAAATAAAAATAAATAAATAAATAAATAAATAAAAAAAAAAAATAAAAAAAAAAATATTTATAAAAATATATCGTTTCATAATCTTTAGTTCAATAACGTAGGTATTTGATTACAGCAACTTAAAACTTAAACTTAGGTAATAAGTAGTAACTTACAGTTTATAGTGATAACATATTTATCTTGACTTAGTTAACTTGTATAGTCGTTTCTGAGTGGAAAAGCAATTCAGCAAGTTTGGTTTTTAATCAATTATACATAAACAATTTTTTGTAGTAATAATATTTACGCTGTAATAACAAAATAATATGTAATGTTGATTGCATTTACCGGCAGGAAATTCCCGCTATTTTTAAGACGTCACTTGTTCACTAGGGTGGAGCTTGGAATTCGCTTATGTTCTAAAGTTTAATGACATTAATCGATTTTCCTGAATAAATTCCCGACTATTATTCTATATTATGCGAACATTATTTCCTTATTTATATAAACGTATAATTAATATTATCCGAGCTGTTGTGTTGCATTTCCAATATTAGTTATTGTGAAGGCAGGAGGAGGGCGTAGAACACTGAAGGAGGTGATGAAAACGTTTACAATAGTAATGAGGAAGATTCCCAACACGGTCATGTTGTTGATTTTATCAGCTTTGCAAATATCCTTTTCATCTTTAACGTCGTAACGACTGTTCATAATTAGACCTACGCCAACTGCGACCTGAAATAAGTTATTATTTAGTAGTTATTTCATATTAGGTATAATTAAAACAATAAAATGTAATGGTTGCTAACACTATTATTATGATAAAGACCAATTAAGACTTAAAGTCGTGCGGTGACCGGCAGAGAAGAATAGTCCCGACCTCTTTTCTGCCGAAGTGACGTAAAAGGCAAGTAAGGCCATAGTGTTGCAAACAACTGTACACCGACCGGGGTGGTGATGGGCAGCAGCATCATATCCTAAATAACACACTGCGCTCGCCAACACAACGAGTGCAGCAACGAGTCCCCGCACTTATAAAAAAAATTGGTTGTCTGTAAAGTCGGTTTACGGACGATAATTTTTACGTGATAACGTCATAAGAAAACATGAATGGAATTGAATTATTATCACTGAATTATCATTATTTTGTATAATATATATATAAGCTACAGGTAATTAATTGTATTTAATATATAAGCGAAATAAAGTTAAATACTTTGATATGTAATACAAGAAATAATCAAGTTTAATAAAGAAGCTAAGTTTAATAACTTAAAACTAGCAAAACAAATTAGATTATCATTAACCACTTATGAAAATTGTAAAAATATACTAAATAAAAACAGTTTACTTTTTATACGATCGTAATTATACGAGTCCTAATAACTTTTTAGTCAAAATTGTAATATAACCTAATATTACTGCACTCGCCCACCGATGCTACTTATTTTATAATCAAAGAACAAATATATGAGATTATATCGCTAATCGGATTCTTAAAATGCAAATTAATTTTTTGCTCCAATTGTTGTTGTAATAAACTATGGTAACCATTTTATGATTTTATTAACTTTTATTATTAACTTACATTTATTTACTTATATATTATTACATTACATTATATTATCAACTTTTCACTATTTGACATTACTTCAATATTGACAAAACAGTTTCCCGCCATTTGCCGCTGTCATTTCTACTCGGACGCGTCGTAAGTTAGGCCGACCGCCGATCGTGAGCCGAACGCTTAGGCCGAGCCGATCGTACCTCTCTACCGCTTGTTCCGCGCTCTCGCTCACTAATTGTGACAATGATGACGTCATCTTCTTCGAACGGGCACCCCTTCATCAATTTACTAGACGTTATCACGTCAAAACTTGTGTAACAATGTTTAGATTAATTTACTGTATATTTCTTTTTTCTTTTTAAATTGTATAGCTGTTTGTCCTAATTATTATGATCGACTAATTTTTTGTACCGAAATTAATCTGTGGTAAACGGTGTTGGTATTACATTAAGTACTTTTTGTTTATATCACATTTATGTTGTACATATTGTAATGCTGTTTGTTTAAATCAATAAAGAGAAAAAAAAAACACGCATGCCAAGCGCGGCGAGTATTGACAAATTCCCCCCATATGACAATTACAAATGAGCCTAGGCCCCCAGTCCCCGGTGGCCCTAATATTACCGGCTACGGCAGCGGCCTGGTTAACGGTAGAGCAGGGGGTGCGAAGAATCTCCGGATGAGATTCCGCTGCCATCCACGAAGATACCTGGCCCTGGTGACGCACAATATTCGCCCTTTGAGGTTTGACGAAAGGATTTTTGAGCTGGAGGAGGAAATGAACAGGTTACATTGGGATATACTGGGTTTGTGTGAGGTCCAAAGAGAGGAGGAGGTCACGATAACTCTGAAATCCGGTAACCT
Organism: Euphydryas editha; assembly: GCA_036937285.1. Lineage (NCBI taxonomy): Eukaryota > Metazoa > Arthropoda > Insecta > Lepidoptera > Nymphalidae > Euphydryas > Euphydryas editha. The sequence goes on along the minus strand of JAUPFZ010000017.1, from coordinate 1,217,033 downwards.
GTTCTACTACCGGGAGGGCGACCATCAGTCGCAATGGTTATGGTCTACGGGTCGCTTATTGGCAACATTGTGACCATCGGAAGTATGTCGAACAGGTTTGCGTACCTTATACTCAAAGTATCTAAATAATACTCTCTAAAGGTCATACAGGTATACGCACCGACCTCGGCACACCCAGATTAAGAAGTAGAGGCTATGTATGAGGACATCACTAGAGCCATACATACGAATAAAACCTACTTCAATGTTGTCATAGAAGACTTTTACGCAAACATAGGCCAAATACGAGACAATGAGTTGAGAGTGGGGCAATTTGGATATGGACAACGGAACCAAAGAGGACAGAGGCTGGCCGATTTTCTCTCTTATCTTATCTCTTATGATAAACTCCTTCTTCCATATCTTCCAGAAGCCGTCTCACAGGAAATGGACATGGATTAGTCTTCATAGTTTCACTAGGAATGAAATAGACTTTATCATGACCACTAGACGACAGATATTCTGTGACGTCTCCGTGACCCTTAGGGTGAAAACCGGGAGGAAGTCTACACTGCGACCATCTAACGCACATTTGCAAAACCCCGAGAGCTTTCAGCTCGAATTATCTAATCGTATCGATTGTCTTGACGATTGCGTTTCTGTGGCGACACTGAAAGTTCTTAGAAAGTCAAAAACTAAACAAATTAGGAAGTTATTAGTTTTATTATACTTTTTCAAATAGTGTCCATTCACATCAATACATCGCTGCATCTGATGGAACCACTGAGAAAAGCACTTTACCCACTCGTCCTTAGAGGTCTCTTTGATGGTCATTTGAAACGCAGGAACTGTTTCCTCGGTGTCCATAAAACATTTTCCTCGAAGTGTTTATTTTATTTACAGGAATAAATTAAAATCGCGAGATCCGAGGTCAAGTCTATACGACGGGTGACCCAGTAATTTCATGGAGGATTTTGTGCACTTGACTCATACCGATCATACGCCGTACAACACTGATGTTATCTTCAGTCGTTGTCGTAGAAGGCCGTCCGTCACGCAGATCATCGGCGAGATTAGTGCGACAACTATTAAACTCACTAAATCAGTTGTAAACAGTGGCACGAGATGGGGCTTCATCGTGAAAGGCCAATCGCACTCTATCATAACTTTCTCGTTGACTTAAATGACATCGAAAGTCATAAAAAGCTGCACGCACGCACGCACGCACGCACGCACGCACGCCTGCACGCACGCACGCACGCACGCACGCACGCACGCACGCACGCACACACACACACACAGACAATAAAGTTACATACACTCAAATTCATATACAGCATCTCATATGCTTGATTTATTTTAAATGATTATTTTTGTTGTGAACATGTTCTACCCCTCCACATAAGAACTTGTGCCAAAATTAAACAGAATGTTTGGTGGAGGGTTGGACAAACGGTCAGGGGGGTAAGAGGGGGTCATTGCCAATATATCTGGCCACTTCACTTAAGTCATTGACCTTTTAATTTTTTTATTAATTACAAAATCTCCAGAATTCATCATTCAAACTCATAAAACACAAAAAAATTGTGTAACGGACCCAAATTATTTTTATTGTATCATTGGGGAGGTTGAAATTGTTTCAATCATTTGTTGAAAATATTTATTGTAATAAAGCTTATTATTATTATATTATAATATTTATTTAATAAGGAACTTCGCTCCTATCTGGTATCCCACGACACCACACGTGTTATTTTTTTTTTCTTTTTTCAATTCATCAATATTATTAACTTGTTTATTAGATAATCTCATCCCGTAGGTAATTTAGTTAATTGATGACATTATCTGCCGAAACTACAAATGATATTATTTTTAAAATTATTGAGTTTCAATTTACGATTATTTTACCACGATTAGTTTTAGCTTATTAAGTAGTAAATACGAGTATGTCCGGACATTTATTAAAATTCCGTAGATCCCTCGGATCCCTTCCATACTAGAACAAATCAGGGAAAACACGGATAAAATTGTGTATTAAATTAATTGGAATAAAGCTTTGTTTTATCAATATTTTTTTAACGAAGCGATTCGAAATTTAATTAATTATTAAAATTAGAATCTATTCGAGTCACTTTATATTATTAACCGAGTAAGAGTGAGGATATTCTCGGTTTGATTTTATTTTAGTAGGTTCATACGTGATTTAATAACTTATCCAGTTGTAAAATGATCTTATTTTATTGAATGATCAAATTTTCAATCGTGTCAATTAAATTAGAACCAATATTTCACGTGTGATACGATTAATGTAAAAATTACAAACTTAACTGTAACTGTAACGGTAGCATTTGATGAAACGCGACTATTTTAGTGATTATCTAAATAAATGAAATATTAATATAATATTTGTATGTTAAATCTTTATTTAAAAATTATTAGATATTATTATTAAAAGACAAATATATATCATATTTTAAACAACAAAGTCCATCGCGGTTTCACCCATCTTTAGTTGATACCAGGCGGAATGGTTTACATTTATGGTTGTTGCCTTAAAATGAGTCAAAGCGTGATATTTTAAATTCTATATCGTCTGGATATAGCTGTTTAACGATAAAAAATATCGATTCAGTAGTTTCAGAGTTCGTACATGCATCGCCATATCCATCAATAATATTACATCAATGACTGATTGATATAAATGACACGAGTTCAAATCACATTATGCTTTGCATAGATGGCCAGGGCCGGATTTAGGGGAGGGCAAGCGGTGCAGCTGCCCCAGGCCCCCACATAAGAGGCCCCCACATCCACAAAAGAGGGGCCCCCACATTCACAAAAAAGGAGCTTCCACAATAGAGCTGACCGCGTTGGAGCGGTCCGGAGTTGAGACGATCTTTTTTTTTTTTTTTTTGAATACATCGGAGTGGGACGACCTTTTTTTTTCTACGTCGTAATATTTTTGTACAAAAAAGAAAAAAAATTCAGATCAAGGGGCCTCCACTCCTTTGTTGCCCCGGGCCCCCACAACTCTAAATCCGGCCCTGTTGATTGCCATAATTTTAATTAAATAAACCATAAATTTAATTGAGACAAATATTTACCTGAAACATGATGCTGAGCGATATTAAGACAAGACTAGGGTAGTAGTAGCGGTGTGATTCGGCAGATTCTAGAACGTAGCGCAGTTGGTTGGCGTTTGCTGACAGCAACGCGAGATCCATCATTCCCTGCGCGAGGTTTTTCTTCTGCTGGTATGTATTTACATCCGGAATCGTCTGCTGTTTAAAAAATAAAATAACTTTTATATTTCTTTTTCTTAAGGTCGTTTTGCTTCCTTGTTATTTTATTCCTATTTACAAAATTGTCTTTGTTGATATACTGTTGACTGGTCCGTTGACGCAGTTGACAGTGACCCTTTTTTTTTTTGAAACCGACTCCAATAACAACAATAATTATACATTATATTATCGTAATAATTTGATTACAGACAAAAGAATACGTAATTATTTTTTTACTTTTTAGTGCATTTTTGTTTTACCGTTCTTTTTTTTTTGCTTTGAAGTCGGTTATTGTTTTTTGTTAAAATTTTGTTTTATTTCTTGATTTTTAGTGAATCTGTAGTTCGATAACTGATTTATTTATATAAAGCTGGGCGGTTACAGTTCACAAGCTACAGGTACCACCCTCGAAAAATTGACAATGCCCAATTTGTTAACGATAAAGGGATGCCACTCGGACGCAGGTAATAACGATATTAATTTAAGTTGTATAACATAATATAATATATTGTATGTTATAAAAGAGGATATTAAAAATACATCCTTAAAATATTTTGCATTATGTTTAGCATATTTTATAATATGTTATACAACTTAAATTAATATCGTTATTACCTGCGTCCGAGTGGCATCCCTTTATGAATAAAAAATTGGGCATTGTCACATTCCTTTGACGTAAAAAAAAAGAACTAGTGAACTATAGAACAAAACACAAAACCCGAACAAAATCTGTTAAACATGTGCGTCAGTGCGGTGCGCGCGGAGTGAGGCGGCCGAGTATGAGAGGCATAGAATGCGACATAATTACGCCGTATATTGTTTATATTCTGCCTATTGAATTACATTAAGCAAACGTAATGAGACCAACGGCATAAGTCATAACGTGCCTTCCTTTCTGCCTTTCATTAGGTATTAGATATTATATATTATGTTATAAACATTGAAGTTAAATTATTTATTTAATTTAAGTTGTTTATTTATTTCATTCCAATGCCACCCAAGATTCTAACTGTCATTACTTTCCTGAGATTACATCATAAAAGATTCCGCTGCTAAAAGACTAATACTTAGGTACACTTGTTACACACACAATGTCACATTTAAGATTTTAGTCTATGACAAATGACGCAAAATGGTGTCCGTTAAATATTTTGACAAATTAAAAATTTTAAAACAATTAGTAACAGTTAGTAAACAGTTAGTCTAGTTAATCACCGATGAAAAGTTATTCCTTTACACTTTGCCGTATAACTATTTTTGAGATACGATCTTTTAAATACAGGACGCGCTTTGAAACGTGCTATCTCAAAGTTCAGCGCAACATAACTCTACACCTGAGTCGTAATCTGAGAAACAAAATATAATATTGTATAGTTTAACTCGTAGTAAACATAAAAAACATAACACGTGATAATCTTCCGAAACAAATTAAGCCTCAAGGAACGATAGTGTGCAACGCGAACCGCGCAGCGACGCGCGGTATCAGGAACAAATATACGCATTATTAAGGATTACTCAAAAACTACTAGTCACATCTCGCTCAAATTAAAATGGGACCACATGACGAGCACTAGCTTTTGAATATAAAAAGAATCATTAAAATCGGTACACCCAGTAACAAGTTATGAGGTAACACACATAAAAAAAAAAAAAAAAAAAAAAAAAAAAAATACAGACGAATTGAGAACCTCCTCCTTTTTTTGAAGTCGGTTAAAAACGAACTCCTCGGCCGCGTCTCTCTGTTCGCGATAAACTCAAAAACTACTGCACGTATTTTCATGCGTTTTTTAACCAATAGATAGGACTCATGAGGAAAGTTTAGGTACATATACCACCCATACCCAGGCGCAGCCAGGATGGACCGCTAGTCTAGTATAAAAAGTAACTTTGTGCTATGTCAGACTAAAACCTACAACTGCACCAAATTTTATACGGATTCCTTCCGCTGTTCTGGCGTAATTGAATAACTAACACACAGCCAAACTTTCGTGTTTATAATAGTAGTAAGATATTATTTGAACTCTTACCCCAGGTATCATAGGGGAGATGGGCCGATCGTCAATCCCGAACCTCGGTCCGAGCCCATTGAGATCTGAAATTTATTAATATAAGTTAAAAAAATCAGTAACTGTGTACAACACTATAAGATTGATATTACGGCAATTTTTTTTTTGTATTATTTCACCTTTATACATATGCATGTAATAAATAAATATTATTATATTATAAGCAATTTAAGCACATTATACACCAAATATTATCAATAGAATAGCTCAAAAAAAATATTTTTCCTTATTTATATTAAGTATGGGTCGTTGAATTATAAATAGGTAATAAGTATTAACGGAATTATGAGAAAATGTAATTTTCTATTATTTTGTAAAGTATTTCTCATATAATATATACAAATATTAATGTATGGTGTACAAATTCTATTGAAATATTTTATAATATTTAAGTTTTTAATTAAAAAGAAATAATACTATACTAATATATACAAAAAAGGAAGTTTTAAAAAGTGAATCAAAAATGTTGGCTGAGAACGGTTCTTCATTGTCTGTGCAAATTCTTTGAACAGATAAAAACCGCGCCAATTTTATACCATAAACCGTAATGTTAGCTCATAATTATATTCAAGCACTTAATAGAATATCAGTTAAATAACTCGTATTAGTTAATCATTGTTTCATATAGTAACATAATTATATAGATAACTAGTTTATACTCGTGACTTCATCTGCGTTGCTTATTATATTAACAATATAGTTTCATTTACAGAGGGAAAAATATTAAAAAGATCGGAAGAAAAAGTACATTTCGTTTGTGCATGAATTTTATTTTTAAAAACACGATGTTTATATCAATCGTTAATAACTTAAAATTTTGGCAACAGATAATCGTAGGTATATTTTTTTTAGATATGGTCCACGTGTTTAAGAAATAAAACTTAGAAGACTGAAATATATCCAGTAATTTTCCGTGACACGCACAAAGGCAGACCTCTATCAGTTTTATTTATATTGATATTGTTTATTACATTATTATTGTACTCACTATTCACTATTAGACTTAACGTACATACCAACTAATATGTGTCATGCGTATAAAGGTAGAAACAAACTTTTTTTTTGCTATATATTATATTAAAAATATTTATAACGAAAGTTAAAGTTTGAAGTTTTTTAGTTTAGTTTCAAATTAGAAAATATAAGGAAAAAAAAACGATAAATTAAAATTATATGAACATTTACCAACTGTGACCTTTAAAATACTCTGAAATGTATTTAAATTTTTTTTAAAGGTTAAAATTTATTTATTATCTCAGAAAGAGTAGTTGTTGTTTTTATAAATACCAATTATTTTTATCATTTAACCTCTACATGATACACTGAGCAAGATTTAAGAAACCCAGTTTATAAAACACGTAAATCTTAATTTTCATTGCGCAGATTAAAATATTTGTATTCATAAATGACGCATAGAGCTAGGAACGTTGAAATCTCAAGTACCTAATAAAGATTAAAGTGAGAATGTTATCACAAATAGGCTATAACAAGTATCTATTAATTAATTAATTAATTAATACTTTTTTGCATAAAAAATATAGAATTTTACAAAAGGCGGGCTTAATGCAAAAAGCATTCTCTGAGCGAACGTTTGTACGTGTGCAATATCGGAAAATTAGAATATTAATTTTCAAGAAAGGCAAAATAAGATAATAAAATTAGTAAAAATCATATACATACACATATAAATACATATATTCATACATATATTAATACATATATTCATACTGTAACAACAAATTTTCTATTTGTTTGTTTCTAGCTTTATATTCGTTAATCATAAATATTTTTGTTTCCTTAAACGTAACAAGGCATGCAGCATGCAAACAATAAAAATATTAGAACATAAGCGACCGTCTAACCGACTTTAGGACAAGGAATGTAGGTAATGTGTTATAAACTAACTATAGGTCAATAGATTATATCACGAATAGGTAAATGATATTATTCAATATTTTTTTGGATTAAATTAAGATATATATTGTCATATGCAGTGCCGGATTAGCCTATAAGCTATTTAAGCAATTGCTTAGGGCATCCCGTCTTGGGGGGGCACCAGAGACGACATGACAGAGACGAAATCATGTTGTGTCGACCCCACCTAGCATGGGATAGGGGTGTGCGATAATTATCGATAATTCGTAAGTACTCGATAATTTTTCATTCGATAAATATCGATAAGTATCGATAAGTTTTCATTCGATGATTATTGATAATTTTTTGCGATCCGATAATTATCGATAATTTTGTGCCATCCGATAATTATCGATAATATTGTGGTATTAGATAATTATCGAAAATAGTTTTTGGATCCGAGAAGTATCGATAATTATGGTACGGCGGAGGACCTTTTTTTTTATTTTTTTGTAGGTATTCGGATAGGGTACGGAGGATAATGTCGATATTGAACGGCGGATGACCTTTTTTTTTTTTTTTTTTAGGTATTCGTATAGGGTACGGAGGAAAATGTCCATGCTGAAGGCCGGATGACCTTTTTTTTTTTTTTTCGTCGTCCGAAAATTGAACCGATAATTATCGATAACTATCGTCAATCGTCAACTATCGATAATTTTTATCCGACAAAACAACAACACATACATATTCTACCTACGATATGTATTCACATTTTTTTTCAATTAATTCTTTGTACTTCACTTAAGGATAGGGGGGCCCACAGGGGACAATTGCTTAGGGCATCAAGTTACTTTAATCAGGCACTGGTCATATGATATCGTAAATCAACTTAGCGGAGGCCTCGACTAAAAGCATCAGAGGGCGTCACAATCATAATTTTGATTTTTGACACGATAAAACTAACTTTTATATATTTTTGGGTTTTTCAAATGCTGAAGAGAAAAAAAAAAATTTTTTTTTTTTTTTTTTTTTTTTTTAATTAAAGTCTCAAAAGCGGTCATTTAACCGCTCTGGTAGGTTTAGTGTTAAGTTTCTGGCCGGTTAAAAAAAATCGTAGATCCGGGGCTGTCAGGAATCATATCATTTTTAAATTTTAAGTTGGTATTTTAATGAATTTGTTTGCTATTTAATTCCTGATGTATTTAATGATCATGCGCAGGATTTATATACCTATAAATATTTATATATACGTTAAAAAAGTGTAAATATAGAATGTATATGATTGAAACAAAAAGTGTTCCCACTCTGAAACAGTTCCCCTTGCTTTACATAAAACTAAAGAGGTCAGCGCTGATTAATAAATGCTTTGGCACTTAATTGAAATACCTAGAACAGTATACCATTTCGATTGTTCTAGGAATTCAAAGAAAAAGTTAAATCGACAATTCAAAAGTGCCTAGAAGCCAAATCGAATACAATGTCTTTTATATCATTAGAGGCCATATTCTAGTTATCTCTTGGGTAAACTAATCTGCTTCTTATTAATAAGAGCCTAAAGTAGTGCTTTTCTTTCTATGAACATTTAAGGAGTATGTATGAACCAAAATGAAGTTTAAAATCCTAACATTATTGCCGTTCATCGTTCATTGCCGCCATCCGTGCCGTTTATGATTCTCAATCGTGGCCAAATAGCAATAATAATCCTAGATCTCTTCTAATTCTACAGTCCAGCAGTCCCGCCCCCATTTTTAGACTTTCCGGCTAAAATCTTTCACCTAAGCTAACCACAAAATTTAATAAAAATCAAACATTGCCTTGCTCCAAATAATAATGCAACATTTTTAATACTGTGTGGAGTTTTTAACTCCTTTTAAAATTGATTAAGTCTAATTATATTGTCTATATAATTCTAGAAAATTCTTGTATTTTCTTGAGTTAACAAACAGTTTTCTAGGGTGAGCATTGACCGTCTTTGTCCGCTCTTACGTATACCTGTGATGTCGTAACGGGCTTAAATTATTTATTACTAGATTCCGCTCGCGGCTTCGCCCGCGTGGTTGTATTGACAAAAAGTCCTTCCCCAGGCTTCAGACTATCCGTATCCAATTCTTACAATAGCTCGGTAACAAACTCTCATATAAAAAACGTTTCTCCATGCTCGCAGAGTGCACAGTACCTAATAAATGCTCCCAGTCGACGCTTTATTGAATTCTCGAGAAAAAAAGGTCGTAAGCGCCGTAGTATAGCCGTCAATTACGCGTTTTCGCGTGATAATTTTTAAACTACGTTATATTATGGCCAAATTACACAAAATCTTTATAAATTGTAGCCTATGTGTTATTCTGATGTATAAGCTATATTACTGCAAAGTTTTATCTAAATCCACTCAGTACTTTTTGCGTGAAAGAGAAACAAACATCCAGACAAATTTTCGCATTTATAATATTAAAACAGGATATCTCAAGAAGGAACGTATTTTCAAGTAAGGACATCAGGTTGAATAATGTTGATGATATGACTTATACATAAATATAATTGTATATTATGTTTATGTATGGTATATGTATAGTCCTGCGCATGTGGTTGTAAGGTGCGTCATCCAATCACCGTTAGGATAGTCCGTTTCGTCGTTAGACGGCCAGGGCCATTTACCGTCTTCAGTGCCGACGGCGTCGTCGCGAGTCGGATTTGTCTCGTGAGTACCGCCGACCGAGTTGTCTTCTCCTAAAACAATTAAAGAAAAATAATTTAAAATGAGATATTATATATTATTTTTATACAACCATCGACAGGTCCTATCTTTATAATCTGTAGTTACAAAAAAAAAACTTATTTGTTTTTATTGAGTATTCATTAACGTTACATTCTTATTTATTAATCTTATGCTTAATTCTTTATTTCAAGCTCTAGATTTTTTACTATCTACCGTATTGTTGATTTATCTACTTACATATAAATTGTATATATTTTATATATACTATATTTTACTATCCTTGGCACCATTCCACGGGGACATGATTTATACCAAAACTGTTTGTAAATAATTATTTTAAGTTTTGAATTGTAAATATCTTAATATATATTATAAATTAACAAATATAATATATCTATATCAAATAATATTTTATGTTATCATTACTATAAGAAAAATAAACGAAATGATTTCTTCCTATCATAATTCTTAAATAAAACAACAATGGTTTGAACCTTGATCATAATAATATGACATTGTTCTTTAAATTTGATAAAAATTAATTTATAAAAAAAAACCTTTAGCTATGCTCCTATGTTCTCATTTTTTTGTAAATATACGTAATTTTTTTTTTTTTTAATGAGTATCTGAAAATGTGAAAAAGTTAGGTTATACATATATAAACAAATACATATTACACCCAGACTCTGGACGGGAATCGAACCCACAATCCTGGAGCAGAAAACAGGGTCACTGCCAACTGCGCCACCGGCGCGATGGAGAGCGAGCGACGGGCTTTTACGCTATCGACGAACGAAAATTAACTAATTCATCCGCCTTATATTATTTTCTGTTAACGAAACCATAGCGCTATTCAATCGACCTACAACGCTATCTATAGGAACTCGAATGTAAATTATTATTTGGCGTTGAGTGCCGTGAATTCTGCGAGAATCTACCGAGGAAACACGGTGTTTGAATGGAACAAACATCCTGTAGAAACATTGTGGAACCTACGTGGTTTATGCAGTGTTTTCACGAGCACAGTGTTTCCACAGAGTTTTCACCGTGAAGTCAAGACGGCGAGGGAAGTCTTAGTCTTTTATTTAAAAAAAAATGGTGTTATGGATCTAAACTTAAAAGAACATTATTATTTTGATATAAAATAATGGATTCATTTATTTCTAATACGTTATTTGTAATTAAGAAATCTTACTATTGATACGGTTTAGTTGTGACATAGTTAGATATTTGTTCCTAATTACATTGTACCTACTAGTGAATTAACCTTGAACCTTTTAATAAACAAAAATACGTTTATAATTATATAAATTTAAATTTTAGAACGTAATTTGTATTAATTCTTATCTTATTTAAAATAGCGACGAACTGCCGCGTTGGTATCTACCGTATACTTAGCCTTCTAAATTATCTTAATATTTTAGTATTCAAGCATAAATAGTCGAGAGTTCGAAAATGGTCACAAATAATACACCATTTTAAATGTTATCTTTTTAAATTTTTAAAAACGAAATGACCCTGATATTGTTATTGACCACATCCCTTGTGATAACCTAATTATATCAAAGTGTGCAAACTTATATGTATATTGTACATATTTATCTATTGTTTACGTTTCCAATCATCAGTAATATGCATATTTTACCACAATATACATGAACTTAAAACTAAAACAAATACAATTTTTAGAAATTTAATGCAACAGGATAAAGATATGGTTTGTTTAGTTAGACGATGGTATATTTGATTCCCATTACACCTTGTAGAGAAGTCATAGGTGTTATAATTAATGGGGTGACATAATGGGTGGGGGAGTTTTAATTTCTGTTAACTATAATGTTTCTGTTATTTCTTCATCACCTATTCCATTAGCATAAGGCGTCTGCATTTTGAAAGTCTCAATAATGACTACATTATTGGATTCCTATAAAACGTTTACGTGTATATATACAGGCTGACTGGTAAATTACTATCAATATTTAAGGAGTATACTCGGTACATGATTCTCATTCGAATTATGTAAAAAAAATAGGTACTTAATTTTTTACCAAATTTTCATAAATTTCAATTCAAGTAAATGAAGCGTTGGCACTCTACAGTCATGCCGGCGGCACGTGCACAGGTGTTGTACTGTGCCGCTTGTTCACGTCTAAAAATTGCCAAAGTTCACATCATTTACCTAGTCAACAAATTTGTTGCTTAAACGAGTGAAATATCTTAGTATTTTTGCCTATCCTAAGCCAGGATTGAAGTATTAAGGGGGACTGGATCATGCTTGTTTATCCTGCTACCCTGTTAACACGTGGCGGCGTTTGGACGTAGGTAAAGTACCTGTTTTGTGTCGAAAGTGCAGCTAGCTGCTAGGGTGTCCAGACGACGCGTACATAATTGGATAATTGTTGAGTAACTTTACTTAAAAGTTTATTAATATTTACCTGTTTTTTTTTTACATAATTCGAATGAGAATCATGTACCGAGTAGTCTCCTTAAATGTTGATAGTAATTTACCAGTCACCCTGTATACATAATAAATATCGCCCAATTAGCATACTTCCAACGATTTACTTTTTGCAATGTGCCCGGAAAAGAGAATAGAACCAACCATAGGGATTATAATTTTTATATGAAATTATAGAGTACCAAAATAGGATAATTATAAATAATGTAATAGTTATATACAAATAATACCTTAATAGTTGTATATAAAATGGAATATTACTTTATAGCACTTACAAAACGAAGTAAATAAAGGCGCCAAAAAAAAATGTATACATATATATTAGAATATAAGCGGTCACTTTGGACTCTCGTATCAGGGACTAGAGATACTAAGTCTAGTTTTTCACTAATTATTCGTTTAAATTTGCTGAGTAAAAACGCCTGTCTATGTAATAATCGAATACATGAAATAAAAAAGATATAGGCGCATGTAAGCCTGTAGAGTGTAGATGTATAATAAAAAAAAAAAAAAACCATAGCGAATAGTCAACCAGTAAAGCAGGCAGGTTTTCGGCCTGGATATTCAACTATCGACATCTACACTTTAGAACAAATATTAGAAAAACACATAGAATTAAAAAAACACTCTATAAGTTGCTTATAACGACTACGCAAAAGCATTTGACTCTATTTCACACGAGAGTATCTGGGAAGCATTGGAGCAGCAAAATCTACCAACGACATACATCAAAATAATCAAGGATATATACAGGAAAAGTACAAGTCCCGTTAAACTAGATAGGCTGGCCCAGAATTCAGCATTCGCAGAGGTGTGAAACAAGTAAACCCGCTTTCACTAAAAATGTTCATAGCAGTCTTACAAAATATCCTGAATGACGTAGACTGGGACAGGAAAGGAATCGAAATAGACGGGAAATTTAAGTAACCTCAGATTCACGAACGACATCGTCCTTTTTGCAAACGCATCGAACCAGCTAGAAGTAATGCTGAGAGAACTAAACGAGGCTAGTCAAATCATAGGCTTAAAACTAAACAAAAATTGCTACCAACGGAATAAAAAATAATAAATCAAACTCTTTCAAAAATATAAGACGAAATATACCGGCGAATTAGCATGACCTGGAAATAATTTTGGAGCAACAAACAAATATTAAAATCAAAACTTCCAATAATACTAAAGAAAAAAGTGATGGAGTCAAATTTACTGCCCTGTCTGGCATACGGCGCCCAAACTTAAGCATTGAATAATTATACAACACCAAAAATATGTTCATACTAACGGGCTATGGAGAGGAGCATCCTTGGCATCTAACTCAAAGAAAAACAGAACATCAAGAAAATCGGGTATAAAATAAAAGTAGTAGACGCAGTACATCACGCACAACGCCTGAAGTGAAAATGTCGGGGCATGTGTCTTGTACCTCTGACAAAAGATGGAGAAAACGGGTAATAAAGTGGACTGGTCCAACAGTGGGAAAAGAGCAAGAGGTAGACCATTAGACCGATGGATAGATGACGACATAAAAACAGCTGGCAGAGACTGGGAAGAGTTAGCCAGAGGCAGGGTAAAATGGAGGCAGCTGGAAGAGGCCCGGAGGTCTGGAGTACCCGGAAGGGGTAATGACATAATTATTGTTATTAATAACTAAATAGATAGTAAATATAGTGAATAAATAATAATCATTAATGCCAAACAAATTATGCTAATGTAAAAATCCATTCGAACTATGTAAAAAGAAATGTATAATAATTAATAATTTTTTTATAACATTAGTTCATTGTACAATCAATTCAATATAATTAATTAATAAATTGATTCTATAATTTTTATAATAATATTAATTAATTCATTTTATTAATCATAATATGATGTAAATTTATTTCATAATAATATTAATTAATTACTTTCATACTAATAATAATCATCATACAATTATATTATTTGAAAAAGGTGTTTTTCCTGGAGTCTAAATCTTTTTAAATACTTAACCAAATTTATAATTCTATATACCATTTTAAAGCTCAGGGAACACCCTGCTTTGGACGAAAAATATAAAAAAAGACATTAAAAATCTTTTTCATCACAGCTACGAGTACCTATGATATTATTTACATAGTACGCGAGTGTTTTTGATCTATCTCGAAAATTAATAAATATCGACGTAGATACATAATTCTATAAAACGTTTACGTTTTGAATTACTAATCAAACATATTATATAGCTCAGCTAGTTATTCCTGTATTCAAGTATCTTAGTATTAAAACCAAATATATATATATATACTATATATTTGGTTTTAATACCTAAATATTATACCTACTTAAAACATAACATACTAATAATACTTAAAGCTAATTACATAGAATGGACGAGTACCTTCATTATGTGTGTCTGGATTGTTCTTATTGTTCGGTTCTAGCAGACCATCATCGATGCCAGGAAATGGTGTAGTAACTGCCGGATGCACATCATCAAGATCATCGATCTCAGGACCTAGACGTTAAAAAAAATGTCAGAACTTTGTTTAAATTGAGAATTGTGCAATAACAGTCGATCAAAGGACAATGGCGAAAAAGTTGTTGATAGAATTCCCAAGCGTCTATAAATATCTTAATGACTAATGTAAATAAAATAATTTCTTACGTTTTTTCAATATATTTTTAAGATCTGTGTAAGTCTAGGAAAAATATCATTTTTAATGAAAAAACATTTGATTATTGAAAAATGATTTGACATTTCATTTGAATATGAAGTACCTAACGATAGTTCCGTTGAATGTTCCCAAGCGTTTATAAATATCTTAATGACTAATGTAAATAAAATAATTTCTTACGTTTTTTCAATATATTTTTAAGATCTGTGTAAGTCTAGGAAAAATATCATTTTTAATGAAAAAACATTTGATTATTGTAAAAATGATTTGACATTTCATTGGAATGAAGTACCTAACGATAGTTCCGTTGAATGTTGCCACATGGTAATAAATCTTCTCTCATTAACATACATGAACTTTTGCCTTTAAATAAATATTACACGTTACACGTATTATATTGCATCACGTTACACATTTATATTGTATCAATCCGAAATCTTGTTTTATTACAAAGAATAACGCGTTATTTGTTTATTTACTAAGCCCAATTATTTCATGAATACAATAATAATTCGTAATAAGAAAATAATGTTTTATTTTATAAACATGCCTTTCTTCTATTAGAAAAAATGAGCAGATACTCTGACTATATATGAGATCCACTGTCTTTATGCCACGTATCTGTAGATAAGTGGTTTCTAGAGTCTGCTTTTTAACCTAGAGGCCGCACTTTCATTTTTTGCAGGGAACAACCATTTTGTATGCCATTGTAAACTGTTTCTTATTTGGTTAAGACCTTGCGGGCTGCTCATCTGATTATCTGATAAAAATATGATCCCATGCTGCAAAGGGCACGATAAGTGGATGGTCCTCGTAATTAATTATCTATGGTGATTATCGTTACAGAAAAATCTAAACAGATGCTGCCTGACTGAATCTAGACAGACCACCTTTAGGTCTAGAAATTCTAAGAGCAGGGTTTATTAGATCTGTTGACCTACAGCGCTCATGATTTAAGAAGATGAAAGTCTTTGTCAATCGTCAATTTTTTATCATCTACAGCTAACGCTGATGTACCTAAGTAGGAAATACCTAAGGATAGGTAACAAAGAAAATCGCCGAATATGAAATATTTTAGGCCTGAGGGTTAAAAACAAGCGTCTAATAATTTTTTATTTTTCTGTGAGTGCGTCAAAAGTATAGATATACCTACTACAATGTTTTGTAATCAATCTATCTAGTTATTTAAAATATAGTTTCGGACTATATTTAACATGTATTTGACTAAGTTTTTGATTAGGTACCTACAAATTGTCGAAACATAACCTCTTAATGTTCAACCTGGAATATCTTTAATTCATTACTTCTTTCGGTGGTGCTTCTTTAGGCAAAAGTGATAAGGAATTTAAGTACTATATTAATACATTTTTTTCATTAGTAGACGCTAGAAATTTATGCCAACAAAAATTTGTTAGGAGATCTGCCATTGTCCTTTCAATTCAAGATAGTCGATAGTAAATTTATTTAAAATATTAGTACCTACCAGTTATAACAACAACGTTTTTTTATGCGTTTATGTTGCAACATATATTTGACATTTAGCGAGAAATTAGCAATGGACATCTTACGTAATACGTTTACAGAACATGTCACACGATGTCCCCTTTTGCTCCTACCTCCTCCTTAACATGTAAAGTAATTTATGAATGACACCTAATAAGGCATCTGGTTGCTATGACTTACCAGCAATCGGTGGCTTTGGGTGCTCTTTGTCTGGCTCAAGCAGAGGCTGATTAGACTCAGTCGTCTCTTTGTCGCTTCCAGAATGCGTGTTGTGCGGGTGCTGTAACAAATTACATGACATATTATACATCCCAGATAAAACTTAATTTAAATTTCTCATTTCGAGCTGGTAGGTATATCAATCAGGGTTGGTCGATTTTAAACATCAATAAATTATTAAATCTAATATATATCTATACACGTCACAAAATTATGTTCTACAACGTACGTTTGTACAATTCCGTACATAGAATATATTTTTTTAATAATAATTCTTATGTGTTCTTTTTATGCAACAGTGGTCTAAACAATAGTTAAAAAGTGAAAAAAATGAAAACATGAAAAATTTGATTTATTAACCAACCAACAAATACAATAAAGTGCACTAGCCGCCACACTAGGAGTTCCTGTGTCGTGGGAAGCTAGGATTCACCCTTTCGTAACTAAGAATTTTTTTTATAAAAATAAAAATAAATGTTATTTGCAGTTAAGCTTACAAATTAAATACATTTATTTACATTTTTTAAATAAATTACAATTACGCAGATTGATTACTTGTTTATACTGTGAAATAATTTAAAAGTTAAAAGTTCAGATAATTTATAAGGTTATCTAAAAGAATGCGGAACAATTTACTCACAAATATTATAAACTAAAGAAATTAGTTTAAAAATCATTCCTAATCCTGATTATTTGATAAACTTTTGTCATTATCTCCACTAACCACTGCTACTATATCGTGTCCCGGTGTCCTATGCCCAAAGGTTGTCTGGAAGAAATCGCTCTTTTAGCGATAAGATCGCCTTCCGTTCATCTTTTCTGTATTTTACCGTATATTGTTTGTATCATGGTGTACAAAAAATAATAGGTATCTATATATATTATTATGTATATCTACCGAAACCTTTAATATATAATTTTAAAAATGCAACTTGACTCATTAATTTCTGTGTTCCTAAAACAATCACTTTATATACCGTAAGGCCGGTGTTTAGAGGTCTGGAGGTCCTGGGGTAACGAAGAACTGGAGATCTTAAACTATTTTCTGTCTAAAAGAAACAATTTCTTCAAGGTCAAGTATTTCAAACACGTTTTGCGAAGAGATAAAACTACATTTTAACAAAGATAATGTTCACATATTATTATTAATTTAGATTTACTGAAATTTGAATATTTTTTTAATCTCTATTGGGGGAGTCCCTTTTTTATGGGGGCCCTCATAATATGACGCTCCCCCAAATCCGGCCTTGATATACTTAATCGTCACTCGGTTTCCAATGATAATTTTACTAATTGTTGTATCAAGCCCAAGGCAAAGGTTTTCCCCTGACCAGTGAGGTTAGTCACTGCAGATAAATGCACAGTTTTATTAATTAAATAATGTGTAATCACTCCGATGCGTGGGAAACAGGCTGATAATATGACGGGACTTTTTATTAAGTTAAAAATAATAATAAAAAACCTGTCTATAAAAACAGTTTAGCAAACATGGTACTTTACTTAAATCATATAATATTTAACAATTTGTTACAATACGAATCGATATCGATATCGTGGATATATAAATTTTGAAATAACTTCTGAAAAAAAATAGAGATCTTTATGATGTTTTCATTCATCGCCGAGTACAAAATGCATCAAATAAAATAAAATAAAATAAAAATAAAAGTACATGTCTATTGTCCATATTATATTCATTTTACAGTGATATCATTATTCAAAACCGGTTTAAAATATTCTACATCTATGTATGTACTTTTAAAATGTCTTTTTTATGTCTTATGTAGATACGTATATAAATAGGTATTATTATTGTTTAATTTTGTTTTTGTTATTTTTCGCTTAAGAGACGTTTCATTATTTATACTATTTTTTTTTTAGATTAGTTTAACTTATAAAATAATTTGTTCTGGGCTCTGGCTGTTTGGCTGATAGACTGATTGAGTCTAAATCTTGTATAGTTATTCTAAAACGAAAAGTTACGCATCGACAATAATTAGTCTTCATATATTTATGGAGGTGGTAATCCCGATAGCACAGATTAATCTCCTTAGTATCTTCTCCATCTTATGAGACTTTGGCGAAATCATCCGTGCTAATTTTGAGACTATAGGGCCGAGTTCCGAAATACACTGGAGCACTGTGAGGTATGACGTCAATTCAGTATACTGCGAAGCCATTCCTTTTTAGTTTGCTAAACTGGTTACTGTTTATAACGAAACGTAGTCCAGTATACTATAATCCTCATTTTTCGACTTTTTTTTTCAAATGACAATATTTATCATGTACACGTTTTCTATTCAACAAGAAAAATTATTGTTTGAATATTGTTGACATTTTTGAATAACAATATTAAATAATAATAATAACAATCATTCGCACTGTAATATTTTTTGATCACGTGATCACAGTACTGAGAGCACCTTACTTCGAAAGCGCCAGTGCTCTCAGTACAAAAATGGCGGCGATTTATAACGTCACATATTTCTCTGTGCTACTGCGGCAGTGTACTGCCAGTCTATAACGGAAAGAATTTTTCACCAGTGACAGCACTGGGCAGTGCTCGCAGTGTATTTCGGAACACGGTCTAGTTAAAGCCAATGATTCATTCGTTCATGAATAGATAAATAATTGAGAATCATTTGACTTTTGACTATAATCGTCGTAAGGTAAGTTTTAATAAACTTCCGTAAAAATCTCTCAAAACGCCCGTATTGTATTTCTATTGTAAATTAATAATAATGTATTAGTGACTTTACTCGTTTAAAGACAGACGTAATAAATTATTTGGTTTTAACGTACAATTATAGAGAAAAACAATTAACTTAGTGGGATTTCCTTATTTATATACAAAGGAAGAGAATAATAAAGTTAATGTTGTTATGTTTTTAAATTATAATCTGGCCTGTGTTAATGCCATTTAAATTTATACTAAACCTAAAAAACTAAATATCGTGGGGTTTATTGTGTTTAAAAAGTTTTTAATAGCCAAAGCATATTATTCGGTACAACATTATGTAAATGACAAAGACGTGTTTTGTAACGTAACGCAAGTCAGGTAGTTTTTAGGTAGGTAGGTATATAATTATAAAATAATGTATTGACAATTACAGAGTAGGTAACTATTGAGTTTTTGGTCGCTTCTTTTCAGAAGTATCTAGATTCCGAATCATTCACTAAACTGTAATAGGTATATCATTGTACAATAAACATTAACTATAATAAATTAAGTAAATACTACAGAATAATTAACATTAATTTTGGGTGTACGGAAAAAAATTGCTCGGCGACGCGACGACGCCGTTCGCCGTTCGACGGAGTTCATTCCACAGCCGAATGGTCCGTGGGAGAAAGTTCCTCTGATACCGAACTGTACGGGACCATTTGGGCTGCAATGTGTGAGCATGAATTCCCTGTCGATGGCGAGCGGTGCGATGATAAAAAGTGGCCGTTGGCATTATTTCGAACAATTCTTCGGAACACAACCCATTATACAAGCGATAGAGCACGCATAGGGATGCAAGATCTCTTCTTAGACTTAAGGGCTCGATATCGCTCGTCAGTATTGGATCGTCGACGATTCTCACAGCTCTCCTTTGAACCGAGTCAAGAGGGCCAAGCTGGTATGCCGGTGCTCCCGCCCAGAGATGAGAGCAGTACTCCATATGGGGGCGGACTTGTGATTTGTATAGAAGCAGTCTTTGCCCCGGCGTGAAGTACCGCTTCGCTCTGTTAAGCACACCGAGTTTTTTGGATGCCATCTTGACCTTGTCTTCCAGGTGACATCGGAACTGGACGTCGCTGGATATGTCGATACCAAGGATACCAATACTGTTAGAGATGGTAAGGGTTGTGTCCTGGAGTTGAGGGGCCACAGTGAATGGGGTTTTCTTAGCGGTGAACGCACAAACTTGTGTCTTGGAGGGGTTGAATTGGACTAAATTGTCTCGACCCCAATCGGAGACTTTGGAAAGACTACTCTCGATTTGAGACACAAGTTGTTCGCGACTTTCTACCACAGCGGAACGAGGGATGTTTGCACGGCCTGTGTAGAAAGCGTCTCCAGTGCTATCGTCCGCATAGCAATGAATGCCATCAATAGACAGTAAGTCATTGATATGCAGGAGAAACAGCGTTGGAGACAGCAGAGAACCTTGCGGGACGCCAGCATTTAAGTCTAGTTTTGCGGAGCAGCAGCCATCTACAACGGCGCGTATGCATCGACCAGACAAAAAACTGGCAACCCATTTGCACAAACCCTCGGGTAGTCCGTACGATGGCAACTTCGAGAGAAGACCTCGGTGCCAGACCCGATCGAACGCCTTCGCCATATCTAGGCTAACTGCCAATGCCTCACCTTGACTCTCGATGGCTGAAGCCCATCGGTGTGTCAGATACACTAGAAGGTCACCAGTCGAGCGACCGTGGCGAAAGCCGTATTGCCGGTCGCTGATCAAATCGTGTTCCTCTAGGTACCTGAGGAGCTTGGTATTAATAACACGCTCTATAACCTTGGAGAGAAGGGAGGTAATAGCGATAGGCCTGTAATTCGATCGATCTGATCTATCGCCCTTTTTGGGTACCGGGTGCACATGGGCGGTCTTCTATGAAGACGGTACTTGCCTAGTGTGGTAGGAAAGTGCGAAAAGTCGCGTTAATACAGGGCACAACTCTGGAGCACACTGTTTCAGCACTCGACTTATGAACATCGAGAGAAAGCAGCTCCCGCCGGACATCTCTTTGTGAGAAGTTTATTTCCGGCATGGAGTGTCCACACCGCGGGATGGTTGGCGGTACGGCGCTCTCATCGACATTCAAAGTCGAGTTTGAGGCAAAGAGTGTACCTAGAAGATCGGCTTTCTCCTTGGCGCTATGGGCCAGGTTGCCGTCGGCATTTTGCAGTGGTGGTAAGGACGACAGACAAAAGTTTCCCTCGGCAGCTTTGGCGAGTGACCAGAAGGCTCGACTCCCGGAAGGGTAGTTGGCAAGCCTTTCGCCAATTCTCCCGATGAACTCGAATTTAGCTCTGGCAATTGCTCTTTTACAGGATCTTGAGACAGCATTTAGCTTGCGTTTCACGTCAGATACGTTTGGATCGCTGTTACTCCGAGCCGTGGTCCAAGCCCTGAACGTGGCTTGCTTAATGCGTTTCGCTTCCTTACAAGGCCGATTAAACCACGGTCGTTTCCTTGTCCCGGCAGCAACTACTTAATAATTACTTATTAAAATATGATATTCATCAATGAAAAAATAATTAATAAAAAAATCAGTTCAAATGTTTCATCCGTACTATCTATATATATAATAAATCTGTTAACGAGTCCGTTTTATAATCTTAATATTAATATATACCTAAAAGCGAAAGGTCACTCATCACGATATCTCTGGAACTATAAGACCTAGAGACTTGAAATTTGGTAGGAATATTCCTTTTGCCGAGGAGAGGTCAGCTAAGAACGGATTTTACGAAATTCTACCCCTAAGGGGGCAAAGTTTCTATGGGACAACGTAATTCCTTCGTCCAATCTACTTCAAATTTTGGATAAAATATTCTTTAACAGAATTTTTTGATTTGATTGAAGATGTGTTTTGTATTTTATCAAAATTCATCCCCTAACGGGGTTAAAAGGGGATTGCTTTGGCTTCGAAGTTGATTTGACAACTCAATCCGTCTATTATAAAATAATTTCCAGTATCGACGCAGGTGTAGGTGATAAAAAATATAAATTTATAATTTTTAAAATTTTAGTTAAATACCCGTGCGAAGCCGGGGCGGACCGCTAGTAAATAATAAGGAGTAATTTAAAATAACGATTATAAAGTGTTTTTAAACGTTAGTTGAATGAAGAATTTTTTTAAATATTGATTTAATTTTAATATAAACTAATATATCTTGAATATTTAAAGTAGCTGAAAATATAATATATATATATATATATATATATATATATATATATATATATATATATATATATATATATATAATATATATATATATACGAGAGAGTATATATAATATATATATTAATACTAGCTGATTTCAATTATTATTGAAATTCGTCACCATAGCTATTTCTCGCGATCGCGCAAGTTACATAACAGTCCACGGATCCAGTCCCGTCACACCTAAAAAACCTAACCGACAAAAGTCGTGACGTCTGGTAAAAATCAACTTGTACGTCACACAAATATTTAATGCTTTTGAATCATTATTTAAGTTCTCGTAAAAGGACACCAAAGCGTGGTTTTTTATGACGAATGTAAATATTTATCACAACCACCGAAAAAACCACGTCCCTGATATGTGGTTGATAATACATAATGCTTAATTAAATATTATATTATGAGAAATATGCACTAATAAAAAATAAAATGAAGGACTTCATTAAAAATTAAAAATAAATTAAAATTGCGATTTTTTTTTAGGTAATAATATTGAATACTTGGTTTTAATTGCACTCGGTTGTACCGGTGGGGCACAGTATATTTCGGCAATGTCACGTAGGATCTTTTTTTTAGATATACACTAAATTAAGTATTAAAATGAAATCAAAGTAGGTACCAAACAAATTAGGGCTTAATATTTTTTTTTACCAAAACGCCTCGCCTCAACGCCGGCGGTCGCGGTTTCGATTCCCGCTCGGGGCAGATTCCAGTGTGGGTGTATGTCCTTGTGGGCTTCCCCACCGTGCCTCGGAGAGTACGTAAACCCAGCGATCCCGGTTGTTATCATGGACACCTGGTTATGATTGTTACTCATGGTAGGGACATTATCCGTCAACACGCAGTGGAGCAGCGTGGTGGATTAAGCTCCAACCCTTCTCCTACATGGAGAAGAGGATTTCGCTCAGCAGTGGGTTAATCACAGGCTGATACAGTACAGTACAGTTACAATATAAAACTTACAAACTAATCATTTACAGATAATTGGGTGGACACACTATATAAAATGTCCAGACCAGGTCAGACATCTGTATTGCCTTAACAAACATTCCCCATGTGTCAATTACCATGACCACTATGCCAACCAATTATAAAAATTTATAATTACATTGATTTTTCGAAAGGAACTTGATAATAACTTCTACTACTAATAATTATCATAATTAATACTAACATGTAACACAATTGTATGATAATTAGATGTCAAGGTAAACGAAGTTATTAGTGTCAAAACAGTCATTAACCTGATTAGGGATTACGAGTAATTTGGGACCGTATTGATATTAACACTACATTTTTTTCCCAAATCTGTTTTAATTCTATTTTTAAATTTGTATATCCGTTCCGGGATAAGTTTAATAAATATATGTTTATTTTGAGATAATACAATTACAAACATTACAGACATAAAAAAAACAATGGCATAATATTTTTAAACAAAAGAAAAAAAAACTGAAATAATTAATCAAATAATATGGCGTCCCAATTGACCACAATTTTAATTTTTAAGTTTCAATATAATATGTAGTCACACTTGCGGAAAGGAGATCAAAAACAACACCTCACACTTGGATTCGTTTAGTCTGTAAATGTGAACAATTAATATTAAATATATACATAAAGTGTCGTGCGGTGACTGGCAGAGAAGAATAGCACCGACCTCTTTCTTGCCGAGGTGTCGTAAAAGGCGACTAAAGTCATAGTGATGCGAACAACTGTAAGTCTGTAAGCCAACCAGAATGGTGATGGGCAGCAGCGTTACAATATCCAACCACAACACACTACGCTTAACAATTATTGGCAAACCCTTCCAGATAATAAGGGAGGCTTACGTTCAGCAGTGGACATCCAACGGCTAATGTTTTGGTAGTGAATGTCCATAATTAAAATAATAAACCTCCTTTGGCAGCCTGTAAAAAAATAATAACACTGCCATCCATAATTCTGTTTAGGCTGTGAAGAGCCCTCGAATTGATGACTAACTGTACTAAGTGTTTCCATATTAGTACAATTATAATTTGAAGTCATCATTATACGCATCCATGTATATTAATATAAGGCGGTGATGTTTGTACGTATGACGAAACAAAAATACAGAGGACACAGGGCGGGTTGTCTAGTAGACTAAACTATGATTATAGACTCATTATAGTAACAATGAGGCGACCGTTTAAAAAAAAATTAAATAATTAGGTAAATGTAAACGCTTAAGGCATGTTCTTTCCAAATTTCATACAAAAGAAGTTTTCCAAATTTTTCAATTTGACAATTCTTCAAGTGTTTCTCATAAAAATCTAACTATTACAAGTAGCAATTTAAAATATAAATCTAACAATAAGACTTACAATAAGATATTATAGTAGATTCCCCCTTTTCCTTCATAGAAGGAAGCCAGCCATCTGCCCAAGAGTTTCCACTGTTTATATAGAATGGGCCATGAATACATTTAAGTTTTATTTCCCGCGCGAACACAAGAGCCGGGGTGGGGGGGGGGGGGTCAAGCGGCTAGCTCGTTTCTCGGAAATTTAATCGCGATGAATCAATTCACGGGACCGCAACTCGCTTTTTGCGTAAAACAGTTTTATTTCAACAATAATTCGCTCATTCACATTCGACATCCCGTGGCCACCCAGGGGTCCTCATTTGACGCCAGCAGACTTTTTTTATGGGGATATATTATAAAACATCGTGTGTAGGCTCACAAGCCAAAGACACTATTAGAATTAAAAGAAAAGATTAGAAATGAGATGCCAGCAATCTCAGTTTCTTTATGCAGAAGAGTATTTGAAAATTTCCGTGCTCGATTAGAAGAATGCCGACGTCGCAACGGTGATCATTTAAATGAATTTCCTGTATATATGTGCTATCTCATAAATAAATATTTTTTAAATAGGTCTCTTTGTTTTTTTTTTTTTTTTTTCTAAAAAAATTTCAATGCTAATTCATGGCCCATCCTATAGATTGTGTACAGACAGTACAACTTGAATTCCAAAGTGTTTTGCGGAATATTTACCTGACTGCATTGAGACATTGGATGACAGTTCTGGTGTAGTGGTGCGGGTAGTTATCTTAACGCCTCGCGCCGGCGGTCGCGGGTTCGATTCCCGTTCAGGACAGATATTTGTATTTTTACAAATATTTATTTCCCGTCTGGGTGTATGTCCTTGTGGGTCTCCCCACCGTGCCTCATAGACACCTGATAACGATCGTTACTCATGGTAGGAAAATTATCCGCCAACCCTCAGTGGAGCAACGTGGTGGATTAAGCTCCAACCCTTCTTCTATATGGAAACGAGGCGTTCGCTCAGCAGTGGGTAATTTACAGGCTAATACAGTTCAGTACATTACATTGAGACAAGTTACCACAATATAACTTGTTTAGTTTTTTAGAGATCTTTTAATTGAATTCTACAACTATGAACTAAGTAAAGAGATGTTTTTTTAATTACCTTTTCTTTCACAATATTGTTTATTTATATACACGTAAAGTTGCTGGAAACGGTTGGAAATCGAGAGCAGAACACTGACCGTGGCGTGCTTATTGGAAAAACCTATGTCCAGCATCGGGCCAGAACGAGTTGATGATAATTATGTATATATAGTTTCATATGAGTATATTAATTTGAACTATTTTTGTAATAGCTTGTTAGCCAATGGTATTTTGGATAACGCAAAGATGGACCACTGCGGGTTGGCAGATAATTACAGTTGGTAGTCAATGATACTAATATTATAAATATGAAATGTAAGTTTGTTTGTTACGCTTTCACGCGAGAACTACTTAACCGATCATCGTGAAACTTTGTACACATATTCTTGGAGGTATTAGAAGTAACATAGGATACTTTTATTTTATTTTTGGTCGCGATAATATATCATATATAACATTCAATGATTCATAATTTATTCACGCCCGTTCGTGAGATATCGTAGACGTGACAAAAAATTGATAGATTATGTATTTGATTTACAGATACATTACCGCAAACGCCTACATTCTTACTTCCTAATGTAAATGATATTGTTCAAAATTCTCTATCATTCTATTAAATAAACAACTTTTAATTATCAATTGTTATTAAGTATTAAAAAAAATATTAATTGAAATTTACTTCCCTTCCTGAAAGTAACTAACTTAAAATTCTTCACTTAATGTACGCTGAAATAACAAATAACCCAAAAAAATTGCAAATAATGCATCATACAACTATCAAGATCAGTGCAACGGTTTTTAAAGAAACGCGCGAAAATAATTTTGTTGATTCCTCAAAATCAAAGTTTGGGTTTAGCGACTGTTTATTTTAAGCTTGTCAATAAAATATTGTTAGTTAAAAAAATTGTTTGTAACTCTTTATTTAAATACTATAAGGTTACATTTTTATTTGTCTATAAGTACATAGTCGTATATGTACAACTTTTAGTACTTGCAATTAGACTTCTACTGCCAACATACTTATTGTTAGACAAGACTGGTTACGCTTTAGAATCAACAAAAATCTGTTTTAGTTCTAGTTGAACGAAGCACTTTTTGCATTTCAGACTTCAGAAATTTGATGAGAATTTTTAGAAGTTTTCGATGCAAAAATAGAAAATCATAAAAATCAATTCGTTCGTTAATGTTAAAAAAATATAACAAAATCCGGTAAAACACTCGTATTTATCAAGGTATTTTTATTATCCTTTCCTTATGCTCTCACTGAGTTAATTTCACATTTAAAACATTTGGCTTACGATGTGTCAAAATGAAAATAATGTTATTCACTGCACGTCACTACAGTCTAGTATTCATGCCAAAAGTTATTTTAAAAATTTTCGTAGAACTCTACCGTATGTATACTTGTATAGAGAAGCGATTAATGCGTTGTAATTTATATAATTTTCCTTATACCATAATTATAAAAAAAAAAAAAAAAACATAGCATATTTATTGAGAACCTATTCTCATTGTTTCACAAGAAAATTTCGAGTAATGTGTTTTGCATAAGTGTATTTTTTTAATTTTGTTTTTTAACTTTAGAAACAATAATTAATAACAATATTAATTGTTGTAAAACCCGGCCTAACGCTAAAATTAGTGCACAAACAAAAATATTATTATAAACTTTTTAGTAACCTATTTTGTTCAAATCGGATTTAAAAAGAAAATAAAACTATTAGTATATAAAAAAGGAAAACAACAGTCGACAATATGCAAATCATTTTAGTTCATTTCATTATAATTTTTCTAATTCTAATACACAGTTACGTCATTACGTGTGTGTGTACAAAGGCAAATATTCTCAATGTCATGGTAAGTTTGAGTCAAAACGTGGGCGAGTTCATCGACCTTATCAACACGTATATTACAGCTTCATTGCGAAATTATTAGCGAGAAGATAAATTATCAAGTCATGGTTTGATTACTCGATAGTTTCCTTACTTTAAATGTTTCTGTTGTACTATATACCTTTTGTATGTTAAAACACTTTTTTTTATTATTGAGACGGTAAACGGGATACATTGTAACCTTCATATTGAGCCAAAATTTCTTCAAATAAACATTTAATAAGTTTTTCGAAATATCTTGGAACCGCTCGCAAGAACTATTTAGTACTTACACTGTGAATACATTTGTCAAAAACCTCTTTTTACCCGACTGCGACAGGTTATGTTTTTCGAGTGTATGTATGTATGTATGTATGTATGTATGTATGTATGTATGTATGTCCATTTCTTTGGCACGCCCTACAGCCCAAACAGCTGGATTGTTTTTGACATATGAGGTGTCGTTGGATTTGTCTAAATTGTAGTAGGTAGTGACATAGGCTATATTAATTTTCAAAATGGCGCTCGCAAATGGCGGAATGAGGGGGGGGAGTTGAATTTTTTTTCTTACTGTAGCAATATGAGTATCAACTGAAAGTAAAGCTAGTAAATTGTTTTATTCTTTTTAGTTTATAATAAGAGTATTTTACGCAGTCGGGTTTTTTGATTTTTTTAATTAAGCATACTTGTTACCTTAGTAGTCCTTGAGAAATGTGGTAATGTGTACTAGTTAGTGTGTGTAGATTATGAGTTTTTGAATTATACGATAAAACCCCTTAATAATTTGTTAGTAAAAAAATGATTCCTAATTGTTGTCGCTTATTTACATACATAATATATTTACATTAAAAAAATTGGAAATAATTTATAATATACGTACGTTATAATTTTTTTTTCTTTTCATTTATAATATAAATTAAACTTTAATTGAAAGATATAATTTTTAGAACCATCATTAAAATTAATTATACTATTTTTACTTAAGAAAATGCATTTAAATTAAGTAGGTACTAAGTTTTCTGACAAAATGCAATAAATACCTAATAAAGGTATATCAAAAATCGAACTAGGCGTAATAAAACAATTTAATCTTAATTTAAAGAAACTACCAAAAAATGACAGTGCTCTCATATTATAATAATTAAATAAGTGAAATGTTTAAGAATAAATATTAAGAATTTTTCGAATTACTAATTTAATAGTTTTTTTAGCTTGCCTAGTAAATCCGAAAAAAAAATCTATATCAAGGGTTTTACAGGTGAGTTAAACTGTTAGATCATTCTGTTCGGAGGAGCATTTTGGTATAAATTTGATGCGATTTGTTTTTTATAATACAAATTATTTTTTCTTCAACTTATTATATCATTTCAAGAAATTCGGTTAAGCCCCAAATTGTTTCCAGAAATACCAGTTCTTTATTGTTGAAAAATACGCATTGGGTTTTCAAATATAAAATTAATATTTAAATATTGAATGTCTCGTACGTGCGTATAAACCGGAATCCAGCATCAAGAAACTAATATTAAATCGAACAGCATTCTTTCTGCAATTTGTCCATTTAGCCTTGACATGTTATTATTTAGGATCCCAAAAAAAGAAGAGAAAAGGAAAATTTTTAATTATCAAATAATTCCAAATTTTAGCGTGTCGATTTTATATAATTATTAAACTCAAACTCAAACTCAAAATTCAGCATAAAATTATTACAATTTCTTACTGAACGTCATGAGTCTACTACCAGTTCGGAAAGATGAAGCCTCTGACCTGAGAAGAACTGGCGAAAGAAACTCAGCGGGATAATTTTTTTTATCGTAATGGTTTTTTTTTTCAATTTTAATTGAAATTAACAATAATTCTTATATAATATATATTATACGTATGTATAGACTATTAATACTAAACTGGGTAATCACCTAATAATGACTTTATTGATGTTTGATTGATTAAGCCTGCTGATATTAATATTTTTTAACTTTTGAGGGTAGAATGAAAAACCCACCACCACATCAGCTGTTGTATGTCCACTGCTGAACGTAGTTCCCCTTTTCAGCTCGGGGTGTGATTGCCAATACTCGCCACGCTTGGCAGGCGGGTTGGCAAGCGCGGTGTGTTGTGGCAGTATATGGTGACGATGCTGTCCACCACCATCCTGGTTGGTGTACAGTTGTTCGCACCACTATTGCCTTAGTTGCCTTATATGACACCTCGGCAAGAGGTCGGGACTATTCTTCTCTACCGGTCACCGCACGGACAATGGCTTTAATTAGGCTTTAATAACTAAATCCCATAATAAAAACTGTACAAATGACAATTTCCTGTATAAAGTTTTACCTAATACAGCATGTTATCCAAAAACGTTGAAGTATGACATTCCTATTTGTTACCAACTGCATAAGCACCGATTTTCATACTCCTAAGTATAACATAAAAACTTAAGCCCCTCATGCTACCCCTTTATGGAGATATTTTCCTAAAATCCTTTCTTAGCTGACGTCTTCTACTATTAATCTACCTCTGTATACAATTTCGACTTCATAGATTTAGTCGTTTTTGAGATTTCATGATTAGTCAGTGAATGTAAGTATTCGCAGTATAAACACTAGAAGGAACAACAAAATTGTAACTCCAAGCTTCCGACTGCGCAAAGTAAACGTCTCCTTTCTTGGTTATGGTATTCGCATGTATAATAAAATCCCACAAACAATTTTGGAATTGTCTCATAATAAATTTAAAGATTTTGTTAAAAAAAATTAATAGATGAAGCGTATTATTCGGTGCAGGATTACTTAGTTGATAAAGATATGTGGACTACTGTAGTTCATGCAAGATATTAATTTTGTACTAAAACACAGTTTATATATTATTTTTAAAAGAGTAACTACTAACTGTGGAGTTTCTTGCCGATTCTTCTCTGCAGAATCTACATTCCGAATCGGTGGTAGCTTTACCGTTACAAAATAATAATCAATTTAAAGTGTTAATTTGTAAAATGACGATTCGAAGGTGCTCTATGGGCCTATTTGAATAAAGTTGTTTTTGATTTTGTTTTTGGAAAAATGATAGAATAAATATGGAAACTTGGATAGAAGATTATAAGAAGCGTTTTGGAAGGCTTTGATGAGGTACATACCTATATGCTTGTCTAGTGATAGGAACGTAATTTTGTTATTTTTTCAGAATTTTAGAAAATTATTTTTTTACAAAATCTCATTACTTGTAAAACGAACAACCCTTGTAGTTTTATTGCGTACTAATTGTTTTATATATTTAAAGTACTTAATCAGTGCCGGATTAACCACGTAGCAAGAGTAACAATTGCTACGGGCCCCTCGCGAAAGGGGGCCCCGTGCCGCGCGAAATGGGGCTCGTGCCTGAGCCTAATTTTTTGAGGAATATGGAGAGGCGATGACCTATTTATTTTTTATTTTTTTAGGAATACGTATAGGCGACAAGGGCTAATATCAGTGTGGGATCGTGACGACCTTTTTTTCCTGTTGACTTACAAAGAACAGGTACAGGAAAGTTACTGTCATACAGTCTTTACTATGGGCCCCGCGCTTACCTGTACTTAATTAAACTCGTATATAAGAAGTATACTCGTACAAATTAAAAAGAAATCGTAATGTCAATACGTGAACGTAGATAATGCCTTTCTACTGGATTTATTACACGTTTGTATTAATAGTAATGAATTTTTGCATTAAAATTGAATTGAAATCAACAATTATTTGTAATTGGTAACTCCTTTAGACTAAAATGTAACTTCTTGAAAAGAAAAAAAAAGGTTATTTATATACTATTGTAGTATTTCAAATATTTCAATATTGTAAAGTTGTGATTGTAGCCCACTGACTAAATTATTATTTTGTAACAAGAGCGCAGCTACCTTCATAATATGTCTAAGGGTCTAAAAATAGTATCAGACTAGTCTTTGCTTAGACTTTACACATAAAAAGCAAAATGTTATCTTTATTAGCCAGTAATTAACGAGCGCAAAATATATTGTGGCACAAAAAATATTTAAATTAGACATTGCACATGAACCAAATATACTTTACAGTTCTTATTTTATATTAATTTGAAACGACATATTTAATTAAAAATCTTAAATATATACCTAAACTTTCAATTTATTGACTGAACTATTGAAGATATTTATAAAACTATTACTAATTACTAGTTATATATATATATATATATATATATATATATATATATATATATATATATATATATATATATATATATATATATATATATAGCTGTCATACTTAATGAACAAAACATAATTATAATCTTAATTCAATTAAATACATTAAAAACAATATGGTTAACATGAATGGTTGTGGAATACCAATTTAAAGTAACGATATAGAAACATTATTGAGAACATAGATCTGTCGGGTCAGGGTAATAGTTATACCTATATAATTTAATAATTTCTAATTGTAACTAGTCATGTTTTGTATTGTATTTACAATATTATGTATATTTACATTTTATAAAAAAATACTTCATTAAATTATTGTTTTCTATATATACTAATAAAATTATTTCGTCATAACACTATCTCCTGTGGTTTCACACGCGTTTAATTTTAAAAATTGTCATTGATTGACATTTATGGTTACAGCTCCGTTCCTTTATATTGTAGTGCAATGTTTAATATACTAAAGAATTCTTCAATAAATAATAACATAATAATAATAATATGGCCGTGTGGTTCCCGGCAGAGCAGAATAGGACCAACCCATCCTCCGCCTAGGGTGTCGTAAAAGGCGACTAAAGGCAATCAAAGCTGCATAACACCAACGCAGCCTCCTCGGAGAGTTTGGAGTGCCTCTGCGGGTGAGTAATTCAGCACTCTAAACACATGGATGATGGAGACAAAGAAAGGAAAGCGCATAGGGCCGCTGCCTGGGGGACGCCAGGGCGCGTCTGGAGCTGGCGCTGGACGTGGCAGCATGCGGGCCGCCAGCAACCCCCGCCGACCGGCACCACCACCTAGCCGGTCGGCGTATCCACCATCCCCACCAGTTGGCTTGGCGCCGACAGAGTCTCAAGGGACTCAGCATTCGGCGCCCGCCGCTGGTGGAGTGCGCCGCATGAGATGGACTCTTTCAATGAATGAAAATGTCATGCGAGCGTATTTTAGGGCCGTAGGGGGGGGAACCGGTCGGACTGGCTACCGAGCAGTAATGCACCGCGAGTTCCTGCTGCTCGAGCCAAATATTACTGTTACGGAGCAAAACGTGGCAGATAGAGCTCGGTACATCCAACGAAAGGGCGTATTCAACGCTGCCGAGCTCGAACGATTACGACGTGAGGCTGCTCCTGAAGTCGAACCCGTGTCTACAGAGCATAACGCAGTTGTAACGCAACAGGAAAGCGTTCGTAGCGAAGTGCCTGTAGATGCGATCGCTGAAGGAGCAGTCTCCCAAAAAGTAGAGCAGATGAGAGGGATTTTGGAGGAGGCGATTTCTGAGATCCGGAGCACTCCTCTAGAACAGAGACCACGACTCTCCCGACTTCCCCTTAATGCTGCGACGCGGGGTGCCATTGAGGCAGCTAACAGGCTGCTACCTCCATATTTGGATGGCAGTCTGGGCTTGGATGATACGGGTTCTATTCTCTTCGGTGCAGCTCTAGCGGTACACCGCTTCATCGGAGCAAAAACCCAGGAGCCTGGACGCACTACTAATAAGAGTAGTGACGGACCAGCCTGGAAGAAGAGAATAGAACGCCGTATCAGCTTGGCCAGGGCCCTCATTGGCAGACTGCAAAGCTTCAGGTCGGGCAACACTAGGCCAAGGATTGTGCGCTCCGTTAGAATAGCTTTCAACGGGCTAGGTGTCAGACTAGACCAGCCTGATATAGCTGAGAAACTGACGGAGCGCATCGACGGCCTGAAGCAGAGAATCGCGGCATGGGGGAAGCGTATTCGTAGGTACTCTGAGAGAGTTGAGCGCTTCCGACAAAATCGCCTCTTTGTGAGTGATCAGAAGAGGTTCTACAGGAAGTTGGAGAACCCGACGCCATGCTCTACTTCCCAAAAACCAAATACGGCTGACCTCGTCGCCTTTTGGCGAAATATATGGTCACGGGAGGTAGAGCATGAGGAGGGCCCTTGGATTGCGGCGGTTCAGGAAGCATGTGCTAGAATCGAACCGATGAACCCGATCGCCATCTCTTCGGAGAACG
The DNA here is from genome assembly GCA_036937285.1 of Euphydryas editha. Lineage (NCBI taxonomy): Eukaryota > Metazoa > Arthropoda > Insecta > Lepidoptera > Nymphalidae > Euphydryas > Euphydryas editha. The sequence goes on along the minus strand of JAUPFZ010000017.1, from coordinate 1,182,855 downwards.
TAGCTGATGCGGTCCGGCGGGCACCGAACTGGAAGAGCCCGGGGGGCCGACGGCCTGCATCACTATTGGCTGAAAGGGTTCTCGGTATGCCATGCGACCTTGGCTCGACAATACCAAGAGGCGATAGAGCGGAAAACGCTTCCGAACCTCTTCACTACTGGGATCACTCACCTAGCTCCTAAGTCCACCAACACCGCGGATCCTACTAACTACCGCCCCATAACGTGTCTGACTTCCATCTTCAAGACACTGACATCCGTTCTAAGCTGCAAGATCTCTCGTCATATTGACGAATTTAACATCTTGTCTGCAGCTCAGAACGGATGCCGTGGAGGCGGCCGCGGCACAAAGGAGCTCCTTATCATTGACTCTGTTGCGGGCCAGCTTGTCAAACGCAACCGTCGGAACTTCTCTGCTGCCTGGATCGACTACAAGAAGGCATTCGACTCGGTGCCTCATTCATGGCTTCTGAGGGTCCTCGAGCTGTACAAGATCGACAGTGCAGTTCGAGACTTCCTCGAAGTATGCATGGGGCAATGGAGTACGATCCTTTGTCTCCAGGGCGAGAGACTGACGACGGGTGTCGATGACCGTATCCGGATACGAAGGGGTATTTTCCAGGGTGATTGTCTGAGCCCACTTTGGTTTTGCTTGTCCTTGAACCCTTTAAGCACTCTGCTGGAGCGTTCGGGGACAGGCTTTCAGTTTCGGAGAGGAGGTACTAAAGTCTCCCACCTTCTCTACATGGATGACCTCAAGCTGCTGGCACCTAATCCTGCACGCCTTATGGAGTTGCTGAAAATCACTACTGAGTTCAGCGGCTCCATCAGGATGCAGCTTGGAGTGGATAAGTGTGCGGTCGTACATGTAGACAGGGGACAGGTGACGCAATCGGCTGAAATTAGCCTAGAGCTTTCGAACTTCAAGACCCTTTCCGAAGCTGAATCTTACCGGTATCTGGGCATGTCACAATGCATAGGGGTGCAGGAGGTGGATATGAAACAGGCGGTTTGCGAGGTCTTTTTTGGACGGCTGACAAGTTCTTCGGAGCTACTTGTCGGGCGCCAACAAGGTCCGAGCTTATAACGGCTGGGTCATGCCCACTCTTTTGTACACATTTGGCGTGCTCAGATGGACTCAGACCGAACTCGACGCCCTGGACAGAAGAGTCCGCACGACTATGACTTACCATCGCATGCATCACCCGAAATCGTCGGTCATGAGACTGTACATCCCACGGAAGTGTGGTGGCCGAGGCCTATTAAGCGCCAAGTACATGCATAACCGTGAGGTGTGCAGCCTCAGGGCCTACTTTGAGACGAGGAGGGAGAGCGCTATGCATGGTGAAGTTATAGTATGTGACAAAGGTCTCACCCCGTTATCCCTGGCCAAAGAGGAATGGCGAAGACCGGTTGTACTTAGCACCTCTAACCGGGAGACCGTATGGATGGAGAAGGAGCTGCATGGACGGTTTTACAAGGCGCTCCACGCACCTCACGTGGATGTTAAGGCCTCCGTGCAGTGGCTGCGATTCGGGGACCTCTTTGGGGAAACCGAAGGTTTTTTCTGTGCAATACAGGATCAGGTGGTTAAGACGAACAACTACCGGAAGCACATTCTGAAGGATGGCACTCCCGATTTCTGTCGAGCTTGTCGTCATCCCGGCGAGTCACTCAGACATGTGCTTTCGGGGTGTTCAGCGCTTGCCAACACTGAGTACTTGCACAGACATAATCAAGTGGCCAAAATTCTTCATCAAGAGCTTGCTCTAATGTATTGTCTTCTGGAACAGAGGGTGCCGTACTACCAGTACACACCGGCGCCAGTACTCGAACGCGACGGAGTCCGGCTCTACTGGGACCGGCCTATCGCCACGGACAGGACGATACTGGCGAACAAGCCTGATATCGTGGTGATGGATAGGGCACAGTCGAGGGTGTTTTTAGTGGACATTACCATCCCGCATGACGAGAACCTCGTGAAAGCCGAAACAGAGAAAAAACGTAAATATCTGGATCTGGCGCACGAGATTGTCGACATGTGGGGTGTTGATTCCACTGAAATCATCCCTATCGTTATATCTGCCAACGGTTTGATCCCGGTTAGCCTCGCTCACCATCTGAGGCAGCTGGGTATCCGTGACGGTTCGCTCGCAGCCAGGATGCAGAAGGCGGTATTACTCGACTCGGCTAGGATTGTCCGCCGATTTCTCAGCCTACAGCCCTAACCCCCGGCCGTTTGATCTCCCTGCCGGGGCGTAATCCTCCACCCGCTTATATTTATCTAAGTAAGTTTATGTAAATTTATTATACTCCTTATATAAGTATTGTATTATATTTATTTATATGTATATATGTATATCTTGAACGGGTGGAGTGTAGCAATTAAATAATAATAATTTACTCTTTATTGCACACCACAGAGAAGAAAAAAATAAATACAAAACACAATTTCATGAATAAAAAGTTAATATCTAGATGCACAATAAGGCGGTCTTATCGCTCAGTAGCGATTTCTTCCAGACAACCTTACGGGTTTGTAAACAAAGTCAATATACATATTATATGTAGGTAATATAGTGTGGTGTGGTGCTGAATATAACTTAATAGTTAAATAAATACATAATCTTTTAATTATAATATAAATACATTTAAATAAATATACGTACATATACTACATAAATAGATATACAATTACATAATACAAATAAATATAGATACATAATTACATTACCCATACACATTATAGTAAATTTGATATTTAATAGTTAACTTATAAGTCCGAGTTTAATCTACAATTTAAAAGAAAATACGTATTAGGAAGTAGTATCAGAGTTAGTCAGCGAGAGATAATGATTTTTGACTAAGTTTTTAAAATTTGCTTACGATTGAGCTCTTTTAATTGATAATGGTAAAGCATTCCATAAATTTATTGCCTGTATTGTAAATGAGCCTTTGTAAAATTTTGTATTATGAATAGGGATGCGGAGAGTAAGATTGCTTGACGATCTTAAGTTCTTACTCAATATTCCAAGATATTCAAAGTTTTGTTTTAAGTAAATTGGAGAAGATGAGTTAAATAACACACAGTACAGAAGTGAAACAATATGTAGATTCCGGCGAAGTCGAATAGGTAACCACTTGAGTTGTCGTCGAAAATGAGTTACATGGTCATACTTGCGCAAACCAAATATGAACCGGATAGCAACATTTTCAAGTCTCTCAAGCTTATTCAGTTGGTCTTCAGTTAGATCAGGGTAGCTTGCATCAGCGTAATCAAGAATAGGAAGAAAGAGAGATTGTGCTAACATAATTTTGGTAGGTATCGGTAGAAAACACTGCAGTCGTCGTAATGAGCCCATAGCCGCAAAGATTTTCTTACTCACGTATTTAAGTTGGTAGGACCAAGAAAAGTTTCGATCCATGTACACACCAAGATTTTTAACATTATCACTGTATGGAATTATGACACCATCAAATACGATCGTTGGTAAGTTAGTCCAGTCAACTCTCGAGATCAGGTTAGCCGAGCCAATAATAATAGTCTGACATTTACTTGGGTTCACTCGGATACCATATGAGCTGCTCCAGCGTGAGATAGATGAAAGATCATCGTTGATACGAGCAATAGCAGTAGGCAGATCCTTAAGGGTAGACTGAGTATAGATTTGTACGTCGTCTGCATACATGTGATAGAGAGAAGATATATTCTGAGAAATGGTGTTAATGAAAATAGAAAATAGTAATGGTGACAGCACGCCTCCTTGCGGTACCCCTGCATAGACATCGCACCAGGATGACAATGAATTATCAGTTCTTATACGATGTCGACGTCCATGCAGGTAATTGCGAAACCAATCAATCACTGATGGAGATATGTTAATAGAACGTAGCAACTCCAGTAGGATATCAAAATCAACATTATTAAAGGCATTGCTAAAATCAATCAATGTCAATACTGTGAGTTGCTTATTGTCCATTCCCAAGCGAACGTCGTCGGCAACTTTTATTAATGCAGTAGTCGTACTATGACCACTGCGGAATCCGGATTGAAAGGGATTTAGAAGATTTTGTTTATTAAGGAAAAGATTCAATTGTTGATATACTAGTTTTTCTAAGACTTTGGATAGGAGAGGTAAAATAGATATCGGACGATAGTCCGAAAATGATGAAGGATTCGACTTTTTAGGAATAGGAATAATTTCTGCATCTTTCCAAGTTTGCGGATATTCACCTGAGTTAATGGAATAGTTAAGGATGTGCGTTATAACCGGAGTAACGATATTAAGGATGGGTATAATCATATTACGGCTAATGCAGTCACTACCGACAGCGTTAGATGAGATTGACAGTATATTCTTTTTAACATCACATTCAGTGACTTGATTAAAAGTAAACGGTGGAAAGTTAGTAGTTGGAAACAGTGAAATAGAATTTAAGGTATTAGCCTTATCTGCACTGCACAGACTATTAAAGGAAGTTGAGAAATAAGCATTTAAACTTTCAATGTCGACATTAGTTAGAGAAGAATTTTTTGAACTTTTTCCAACTCCTAATGTTTTAAGAAATTTCCATACACGTGCTGTGTCGCCGTTCTCGACTGATTTGTGAATGTGGCGTCGCTGTGCATCTCTAAACAATGTATTACAGCGATTTCTGATTTTTTTGTACTTGAGATAATTTTTATCCGTTCTTTCAGATTTGTAAACCGATTTGGCGTAACATTTTTTGGAAATAAGCGTTTTTAAAGACTCAGTCAACCACGGCGCAGGAAGATGTTTCATCTTCACTGATTTTAGTGGTGCATGAGTATCGTATAATTTAGTTAGTAGAGAGTTAAAAATTTCAACTTTCTGATCAATATTTTCTGCATTAATAACAGCTGTCCAATCAATCATGTGAGCATCATCACAAAGGCGCTCATTATCCATACCTCCAAAATTACGCTGCAAAAGAATTCTTGATTTCGCTTTAGGGGGCCGTAGTTTATATGAGAGATAGATCAGATCATGATACGAAAATGAATCGGCAGCACACTGTCCATATTTAACAACAAGATCAATTGATGAGACCATAATAAGGTCAAGAAGAGACGGGGTGCAATTTGGGAGTTTATGAGTAGCCTCCAAAGGCAAAATGTGTATATTACAAGCTTCTACTAGGGATTTAAGTTTATTAGAACGGTTGTCAGCCTTGAGTAGACAAGTATTGAAATCACCCATTATTATGGTATGGCTGTATAATGGGGTCAACGTTTCTAATAAACTTTCGAAAGAGGAAAAATAATTTATAAGGAGTGAGGGACTATAAAAAACACCCAACAGGATTTTCGTATTATACAAAACTACTTCTAGAAGAAGATGCTCATGCATGATAATTTATCCGAAATAACTAAAAGTATTTATAAAATATTTCATTGACAACAGTTAATTCGAACCGGAATTTATTGAAAAATTTTTCGAATTCGATTTCGATGCCATTCAGGAAAACCTAACTATTATTAGTTCAAGAATTTTAACGTTTTAGAAACTAAATGTAGGAATGCTTAAAATACATTCATATAATTAATAGAATTTTATATATTTTTAATCAAAAAATCGCAAGCTCTCGAAATAGTCTTTATAAATTGGTCGAAGTTCCAGAACAAGCTCACCCTTTTCTTAAGATAAGCCAATAATAAGCAGAAATATGGTATAATAGGGCAGAGTTGGATATTACCGAGCCTCTAAGAACTTGGACCTATAATTCGGAGAAGGTTCGATATATATATTCAAAAATGCAATAAATAGTAAAGAATTTATTTAGCTACGCATACATCACGGCAAAATATTTCAAAAAATAAACAAAAATTAATTATTGCAAAATAATAAAATAACAGGAAAGCGTGGTATTATCAGACTGGTCTGATAAAACCGTGCCCATAATAATTTCGTGAATTTCTATCAGTAAACTTAGAATTTAAAAAAAAATTCAACGTTGAATAAACTCGTTCGTAGAAAAAGAAGCATAGACTCCTTTCTATACCTAGATATAATTATTATTTTACGACTACATTAATTATCATAACCATATCGGCCATTGGATGTCCACTGCTGAACGTAGGCCTCCCCCCCATCGACTCCGGTTCAAAGCAGCCTCCATCCAACGACTTCCGGCGAATCTCTTTAAGTCGTCTGTTCGTCTCGTGGATGGCCGTCCGACACTGTGCTTGCCGGTACGTGGTCTTCACTTGTACACGCCCTGGGCGCGGAATTGACAAACTCTGTTATTTCATTTTATAACCTCAAAATAATACAGTCAAGTTAATTGTGTATTCAAATCAATCTAGTCATTAATTCTATAATATGTTAGGATTAAAATAAAAGTAATCCATGTGTTACAATACAAATATAGAATAGCTTACCTCTTGTCAATGGTAAAATGCCCGCGAAATTATAAGGAACGAGAGTACAAACTTGTAAGACACGATGTGTCTTAATCGCTGCTCCGAGTAAATCAGCGTCGTGCACGGGGAGGGGTAGAGGACTCGGACTGTGATCTTTAAGGACTGGATAGCGCAATTAGCGTTCAGTTTTTGAAATATGCTAGGGCGTGGAATTATCAAACGCGCGGTATTATCCAACTCTCCCCTACGCTATAATTTTATACGCTATTGCGTTACGTTACAGTTTTTAAGCTGAAACGGATATTATATTTGTTTCAACTAATTTTAATTGGGACATTAATTAACGTGTAATGTGAGTTCAATTAAAAAAGACTATGAAGCTGAAAATTTAGACGATTCGAAAATAAATGGTTTTGGCATCATAACAAAATTGTTCAATATTATTGTTATAAGTAAAAATAGTTTGCTGCATGTTTGCTGCAAAAAATATCATTTGAGAATGATTCTACCGATTATTCTGATTTTTTTTTTGTATTTGTAATTTACAGGATATGCTATGTACGAATTAAAAAAAAATACCAGAAATGTATTATTTTCTTTTTAGTATTTAAGATTTAAATAAATTGGGTCGCTTAATTTAACAGTTCTGCTGTTATTTGTGGCTCTATTACATTTTTTTTTATTTAGGCTAAATGATAGAACAGGCACGATGTATTTCGGTATTATCGCATCTACAACTAAGATAAAAAAATTCTGTATTAGAAATAAAATACTAGAAATAAGATATTCTTGTTTACACATTAGATATTCGAAGCGAGTCACAGAAAACGCATAGTCGAAACAATTTATTATTTTGTTAAGTTCATTTCTTTTTTTTTTCACTAGTAAACATCACCAACAAGCAATGCTTGTACGAATCTCTAGTTTATCAAATGTATGGTATAAGAAATAATAAACAATGAAAAAAATATATAGTTAAATATTATTTTATATATACAAATTAGGAAGGTGCTAATCCGGTAAGATTCATTAGAATTCTTTAAATAGAATTGAAGTTACAATAATAAATGTCATGTTTTTAAAGGTTCTTAGAAGTCTATTTCATATTTTATAAGTTAATATAAATCGAGATGCTCCAATGGAAGATCCTTCGTCGAGATTCCCTATTTTACTTTTACAATCATGTCTCAATTATTACAGTTTGGTATAACATTATACATAATTGTGTCATAATGATTACTTGATGACAAACCAGTACAACTAAAAATTAGTAGAATAGTATTCTGGCCTTTCCAACGTCTGGAGAAGCAAGAATGCTATATAAATTAGTGTTAATAGGATTAAGACGTCGACGTTTGTAATAAATAGATTGTATTAGATGTTATTTGTACAGAAGCTGCTCCTACATGATCACTTCGTGATCAAACTCCTTTACTTAAATAAAGATTTAAAAAAATAGAAAAAAAAAAACTACTTAGGGGCCGTCCATAAATTACGTGAGGTGTTTAGGGGGCGGAGGGGGTCGAGCGAAATCTCACAGGATCTCACTTGGGGGGGAGGGTGGTCTCGGCAAATCTCACGTAATTTTTTTTTCTCATTAAACATGTTAATTAGTTTTCATGTAGCGGCGAGGACCTTTGTTTTAGGAATACATACCTATAGCCTGGAGGTGGAAACCGATTTTCAAAAATCAAAAATCTCACGCGAGATTAGGGTAGGGGGGAGGGGGTCGAGCAAAATCTCACGAAATCTCACCAAGGGGGGAGGAGGGGTCAAAAAATCGCCAAAATTATCTCACGTAATTTATGGACGGCCCCTTATTAGTAACAAAACACTTGTATTGTAAACATCACTGAATTATCATTGAAACACGATTAATAGCAGAAATGTAAACGTAATCGACGATGGCGAGTTGAAATCTGATTTAACACAACAGAGACTTTAATTATTTTAAAAATTCTACAAAATTTATCTCGTAAGCGGCGGTGCAGGGAAATATCGCGGGGAAACCCGTGTAGCGACATCTATCTCGCCATATACGAACTAGAAGAAACAGACGTATCCTACATCGCACTATCGAAGTTTTCAAAGCGATTGAGTATATATACAAGAACTCGACAATAAGCGTTAAGTGGCGCGTAGCCCACCAGACACACATCCGTCTGGTCGAAGGATCCTTCATTTTCAAAGGCAGCCTCTCTACGCCAAACTGGTGACCCCGACGTGATCATCAGCGCAGCCTTCGCAAATCTACGTCATCGTAACGACATCATCACTTCCTCAAGCTTTCGAGCAGCGAGTCACACAGCCAGCCAGCCTCCACGGCTACTACGGGTATCCTGACCACTAGCATGCAGCGAACGCGCATTCCTGGTCATCACCTACAGCCTTCTCAGCGACTTTGGCACAGCACACTGCACTTCGGCCGGTCAGCAAGCAGAGACGCACTTCTCTCCCGGTCGACGCGGCAGCCAGCCAATACGCAGCACCACACCACCCCGACTCACTGGGGCATCACCGCAGACAGTTCCGACTCACCGTGAACTATGCGGCATCTGGTTCCGACTTACTGGAACATTCCACTGGCCCGGCAAGCATCACAAGAATATGTATGGACGCCTGAACCTGCTATCGACCTCCGGTCTCGGAGGGGGAGTGATGTAGCGACATCTATCTCGCCATATACGAACTAGAAGAAACAGACGTATCCTACATCGCACTATCGAAGTTTTCAAAGCGATTGAGTATATATACAAGAACTCGACAATAAGCGTTAAGTGGCGCGTAGCCCACCAGACACACATCCGTCTGGTCGAAGGATCCTTCATTTTCAAAGGCAGCCCCTCTACGCCAAACCCGTTTCGGCAAATTTTTAAACATGTATATATACGTACATATTTTAGCCAATTCGGAGTGGAGCGGCGTTGGCGTATAAAACTTTAAATCTTTTTTTTTTTTCAATTTGTTACCATTCTATATAATACATCACGTTTTTACAAAATAGATTTTGGGAATGAAAAAGCGTAGTTATTTCTAAATTGCAAAAAATGCAGTTTATTTGAAATATTTCTTTTACACGAGTCCCTAAGAATTTGTTAATACACGCATGCTTTTAAATATTTATTTTTATGTATTTGTTATAATTATGTTGAAGAGCCCCTTTATTTGATCGCGGTTTTTCTTACCGCAACAATTTAAACATCCTGTTTGGTGAGAAATACTGATATAAAATGTCAAATACACAATAACATGTCAAACAATCTTTCACATTGTATTAAAACCAAGGAATTTATATCAAAACTGGAACGCTCAATTAATAAAATTGTATATTCAAATATGCGCCTTGAGATAACTGAAATAAGGTTGATATTTGTTTCCAACATTAAAAGTGAAAAAATCGTTCCGTGCATTTCGTTGACTACTGGTATTTTGTCTCTTTCTTACGAGTTGCCTTTAATCCATGGTAGAAAGTGATGCAATCCCTCTCTTCGGAACGATTTTTTGAGTGCACGTCCGCATTCCAGTTTGTATATAAATTCCTTGATTAAAACTCAAGATAATCGCAAATGATCAATTGTAACATGATATAACATACACTTGGACCTTGGAGTAGCAGTGCAAAAAAAATCTAAAAGAATTGACCCCACGTCTCATAGCTTCCACTGGTGATAGTAGGGCTGGTGCATTTTTTGCCCAGAGAATCGGAATTGCGATTCTTGGCACCATTCCACGCGGACAAGATTTATATCAAAACTGTCTGTAAATAATTAGTTTAAGTTTGACATTGTAAATATGCATAATAATTTTTGGATCCTACAGATATTAATAAATATATTATTTTTATTCAAAAAAAAAAAATTGCTGAAATAGAAATACTCCATATTACCCTTAGAGTAGAGTTTCAAAATCAAATTCAGAATAGACTATGTTAAGATTGATGTTTAAGAATGATCAGAACTTGTTATATTTCAAAAGCCATGCGTGGTCGCTTATTAAACATATTATAATCCTTCTTATATAAGTTTTAAATAATAACGATGAATAACCTTATCTTTATATAAATTTTACAGGACAATAAGCCTTTTCCAAGCAATGAAAAATTTGCATAGGTTCATTTGAGTTGCATATTGACAAGGAAGGAAACGACAATATTTTCGCTCCTGTTATGGTATTACGATTATTATTTATTATTGTCCTCAACTTGTAAGACAATAACATGTTTTTAAATCTTTAACTAGAACGTGTAATTAAATATGAGTATTAGAAAAATCAAAGAAATACGAGGATAATGAAGTGTTTTTAATTAAAATCATGAGAAAAATTCTAACACGCTTTATTAATGTTTAGCTATTTTGATTTTTCTAAAGATTTTTTTTTTACTTACCGTACCTACCGTAAGTGCAATTCTGTCTCTATTTTATATCTATCTATAATTTTGATGTTCTGATTTAGCTATCTAACAAATTCTTATTAAAAATATGCTTGTAGATTGTACAGAATATCTACAATTATAATAACACTATAACAGTCCAATTATCCATGGAAGATATATTGAAATAAAAAAATGTTTAAAGGACATTATATGAATCGATACTAAAGCCAAAACTGTATTTTTTTTCTTTCTGCGTGTTTTTCTGTGTAGGTATATGTTCATCTGTATTGAATTGGCATGAACCTTAGTATGATTTGCATACATTTTATCGAAGTAGCGCCGCTTGCAGCTGAATAGGCCGGCGCGCCCGGGGAATTACTTCGCTCACACATAACACCGACGTGAAATAACGGCACTGTCGTCGTGTTTCGTTCGGTTTGTGAGAGATCCGGTGGCCCATCCCTTCCCTTCCCTCCACAGATCCGGTGGAACATCCCTCCCCTCCCTAAAGGCTGGCAACGCACCCGCTAATCATCTGATCACCCTCTACGGGTGTCTATGGATATCGTTTTTACCTACCATCAGGTGAATCGACTGTCCGTTTGCCACCTTCTAATATTAAAAAAATACATACTACTAGACAGATACAGCGTACTTTTTATTTATATATTCTTTATTGCACACCACAAATATATTACAAAACATAGTTACAAGTTAGTTACGATTGTGTAGTTCAGAGGCGGCCTTATGGCTAATTCGCCATTTTTTTTTCCAGACAACCCAAATGAAAAATGAGAGCTCAAAAAAAAACCGGGTATTGTGCAGTTATATAATAAACTTACGTATTAATATCTACATACTAATACTTATAAAAGATACATATGTAACAAATGAAAATATAACAAATATCCTTATTATAAACTAATAAATATTAAATATAAATAAAATAAAATATATAAAATAAATACTTTTTATTCCGAAATTCGGTACGGTTTGAAAAGCGAATAAAAGTATAAATGTGTAATTGCTATCGGTCCCGAGTACCGATAGTAAAAAAATAAAAATATGAAACAATTCATTTTATGCAAGAACTTGACAATTACTTAATATTAATAAATAATTCCGTTCTTACATTACTTTAAATAATCAAAAACTCAACTCCTTATATTAATAAACATTTATAATTTCGTTAAAAAAATTGCTTGTTTGTATACCTATACATATATATTATTTCTATAGTATAGTGTAATTTGTATTTGTAAAGAACCATTTGTACTTATGATATGTCAATAAGTTATTATTTAAATTATTATTATTACTATATGTAAGAAAAAATATAAAACTTTTTTTAATTTCTATTATTCTAATTACCAAAACAATTAAATTAAATTTTTAAATATCTCGGTGTCAACAAACTTTAAAAGAAGATCGAAAAAGTATAATTTACGTGCTTATGTTTACATTTCAAGATCGTTTACATTTTAATTTAACATTTAAATGTTTTTTATCTACGTTGACAAGTGTCACATGCGTGCTTTATGCATGATCACTGTACGAGTATATTCATCTTACATTCTCATCTATGTTAATTGATTCGTTAATTGTTTATTTTAAATGTTAAAAAAAAAACATATAGAAGGAGGGTAAGAGTTTAATCCACCACGCTGCTCCACTGCGGGTTGGCGGTTAATATCCCTATCATGAGTAACGGTCGCTATCAGATTTCTATGATAACAACTGGAACCGATAGCCTTACGTGCTCTACCGTGGGGATACCCACAAGGACATACTCCCAGACCAGAAACAAATATTTGCACAAATACAGATATCTGCCCCAAGCGGGAACCGAACCCGCAACCTCTGGCGTGACTACACGCACCACTACACCAGAACGGTTTAGTTTTAAAATTACAATAATTTAATTTTGACACTACGTGTTTAAAATATATTTACAATTACCTAAACCTAAACCTTTTTTTGTTATGATTTCTTTTTGTGAAAGGACTTCTCGATATTTAGTACATGATGTTTTTAATGCAATTTAATTGTTTTGTCAGCTAATTTGATGGTAATTTTATTCTAAAAGTAATTAATAATTACGCAAAGTGACAAAATTTGTAAGACAAGTTTTTGTCAAGTGATTAAACGTTTAGTTTCAAATACATTACAATTCGAAACTTGAGTTGACTTTTATGGACACTGCTTCGATCACATGAGTCATCGTGTGATGTTTTATAGCCTAAACCTTCCTAAACAAACAGGCTTTCTAACGTAAAAATATTTATTTTCATATGGCTAATAGATTTCGCAATTAGTGCATTGAAATCATCAAACACAACTTCAAATTTTTAATAATATTTATATATAAATTATGTCCTTTAAACAATTCAGCAACGAAGTCACGGAGTTCATGCATACTAATTCACGGTCACATTTATTATGACCAAGTCATCGGAGAGTGAGTTTAACAATTTTATAAATAAAAAAAACATTTTTTAACAAATAATTTATGCTATCTGTATGTTAGATCTGTTTATTACATACATTTATAGTTTTTAATGAACAGATAATCTCATATTGTTTACAAAATCAGTCATCATTTACTTTATTCAAGAAAGTTTTAAAAACACTTTTGTACAATAAGATATTATTGTTAATGTGAAGCTACCACCAGGTTAAAAATTATACTGATAAGAACCAGAACCGAACCAAACCGGAAGAGACTCAACAGTAACGTAAAAACCCTAAAAATAAATTACTTATTTTAAAAATTATCAATACTTCATTTATATAAGACAATTCCGCAGCCAATCAAGGTTACTAAACTCACACATTTTTATCTACTAACATAATCTTGTACTAAATTAAACATTATTTACTTTTAGCCTGTTCAAGTCGGTTCAATATAAACGAAAAACCAATCTCTGCATTATATAACAATTTTAGAAAAATAATTTAATTACAAATGATGATTAATGATTTTAAAATATTACTAGAAAAGGAAACATGAAATTTATTATAATTGAACGTACCTTGTCTCTTCCATTATTTTTTTCAGTGGTGATGTAATGAACATCTGGTTGAACCCTACCCTTAGGTTCTGCTGGTGTTCCAAAGACCATTTCAACATCGTTCACGTCAATTTTTGGAATCTTATGAGAACTCGGGGACGCGGCTCTATTTAAGACATGATAATTTTCCGTCGACATTTTATGACACTATCACAGATAATTTAAGAGAATAACTCAAAAACTTTTATAGAAAAAAGTTATTTTGTATTAAATATTACTGATTTTTTGACAATGTATACACATGCGTCTGCGGCGATGCGTAAACGACAAACTCGAACGTACACCCGCGATCGTTGTTATAGCAATACTGATTGTGATTGTACTGACTGAGAAAACGCTGTTAGCTGTGTAGTTATGTAGTGCGTTGAATCGCTCAATGAGTAGATCTCTATAAATACCGTCAAATACCGGTGTTACATAGATCATGTTTATAAAAATTCAACGATTAGTGCCTGTTCCTCCGGTTGCTGATAGAGTTAACTGACGTATAGCGGTATCCAACTGATAAAAGTTTACGATAGATATATACAATAGCGTAGCTATGTAACCAAAGGCCCTGGTGCACAAAATAAACTAGGGCCCCAACTAAACTGTTTTAAGTTTTATCAATACAAGCCAAAATATAAATAGTTATATTTAAATATTTTAAAGTTGCAAAGCTACTTTATCATTTGCTCTTTATCATGCAGAGCAGGGCCCGTCCAGATTCTTAATGCAAGCAAATTTCAATAGTTAAATTTATAGTTTGTTGGTCAGGGTCTGAGGGGCCCCTGAGCTTGGGGGCCCCGGTGCAAGACACCGTCTAACCCTCCGGTAGTTACGCCACTGGATATATATATATATATATATATATATATATATATATATATATATATATTTTCTTTAACCACATTTTTTTTTTCACAATCAAACTCTACTTTCTCTGATATTTCTATCTCTATTTGCAACCTGTGAATGAAAAAGTTGTAGTTTTTTGAGGTGAAATAGATCCATGTCTTACCTTCTGACGATTAAGCCTTATCAGTAACTTATATACGAGATAAACTTTATCAGCAACCGGTTCAACAGGCCCTTATTCTTGCCTCTTGGTAAGCTTCTCATAAACACTGTATTGTACTGTTCAATTTTATTTACTTTCAATATAATTACTAACGAAAATACTAAGAGCCAATTTTGTCGCCCAAATTTCAGATAGCTATCTGACATATAAAGTTATTTAAGAGATAAAAGGTTCTGATAGGTTTTTTCTGTTTCATCATCAACCATTGGACTCGCCCGTTGGCGCACATGCCAGTGACCCTTCTTTCTGAACCAGGGCTGTGAATTCGATTCCTGCCCCGAGTCTAGGTGTAATGTATATTTAATTGTATGTGTAATATTTACATGTATATTTATTACAAAAAAAAAAAAAAAAAAAAAATTATAACATTCGACTGTTACCTAAAAGATAAGCAATGGGTTGTCTACCTTAGGATCAGACGACGATGTGTGTATGCTCAATATATTTATTTATTATTACTTTTTATCAAATACACATTATCTGTCAAATTATTCGCAACCTGAAACTGAAAACCATAAATTATAATTTATTAGTTGAGTAGAAAAAAGTCCTAAGGACCTGTTTTTCCTCCTGCTGAAAATATATCTGATAGTCTATCGTCTTTAAAGTGATATAAACTTTATCATCCAACCGCAAAATTGGCCATAAACGAACTAAACAAGTAAACAAGTAACTAAACAAGTAACGGATTTTATCGTGTTTATTCAAAACTTTACAGTTTAACAATATTTTAAATTATTTCCCGACGTTTCGGACCCTTTACAGCGTCCATGATCTCGGGGGACTGAGGTGGTGGGTGTCCGAATAAAGGTGTCCGTCCTGTGGTTACTTTTAAGTTTACATTCGTTAAATATTAATTGCGACTTTAAAAAAAAGTAACAAATTCGTCCTTTATATCTGTGACCTATTGTGGTGGTATCATTTTATTTTAATTAATTTTGATTAGGTAGTTGAAAACAATGAACTTGTGTGCACACGACAGTTTTCATTATACTTATTTACTTTATGAATCAACATTCGGGAGAACTGGTTCGACGTGAAAACGGTTTTCCCATTTGTGACGTTCGTGTCACCGTCTAAAAGATCACGGGATTTTCTCAGCTATACTTGGTTATTTTGGTAACGGTTGTAACTATAATACATTAAAATTATTTATGACTGTTCAAGCAGGCTTGGTAATATATGGTGATGAACAGAGCAGGATCAAAATTTGATGTGAACAAGGTATATTTAGCGAGAACCTCAGATGGCGCAATAAAACAAAATATATCCAATCGATGACGGTTTTTTACCCGACTGCGACAGAAGGAGGGTTATGTTTTTCGAGTGTATGTATGTATGTATGTATGTATGTATGTCCATTTCTTTGGCACGCCCTACAGCCCAAACGGCTGGACGGTTTTTGACATATGAGGTGTCGTTGGATTTGTCTAAATTGTAGTAGTGACATAGGCTATATAAATTTTCAAAATGGCGCCCGCAAATGGCGTAATGAGGGGGGGGGGAGTTGAATTTTTTTTTCTTACTGTAGCAATATGGGTATCAAATGAAAGCTAGTAAATTGTTTTATTCTTTTTAGTTTATAATAAGAGTATTTTACGCAGTCGGGTTTTTTATTTCTTTAATTAAGCATACTTGTTTAGTTAGTTTATAAAAGAGAGTGGAGAAAAAAATTACAAATAAATTAAGTTTTCCTATATATCGAAACTATCGATATATTTCTTCGTTGTGTCCGAGTTATGCGTATTTGACGCGCGAGGCCCCTCGGACCGCGAGGCTGTGGACGGTGGCCTACGTCGCCTACGCCTAACGCCGCCTCTGGCGATGAACTAAGATATATATTAAGATGCTTCATTTTAGAGCAAACATTTTTTTTAATGCCCCTCCTGAAAATCTTATACGATAAAAAAACAAAAAATTTCACCTGTAAAAAAGCCCTTAATTTTGATTTTAAGCCGTTGCTCAACAAACAGTAAGTTTTCCATACAAAATCCTATGAAAATCCATTTTTTATTCATTTCTTCTTCCGCTCGCACAGTATTTTTTTTTTTCGTATTTTACTACTCGATTCCTTAAACAATATTCAATTACCTTCGAAAAAATTACAGACAAATCTGTAAGTTGAATATGTTTTTCACAAATCGTCATTCTACGGAAAATTTTCTAAAATAGCAGTAAATTGTTTTTTGTAACTAAACTATTGATGGTAGAAAAAAAAGTTAAAGAACAAATTTTGTAGGAAATTTTGTGCTCCTACAAATTTGTTAGGAATCATTTTTCTGTTCCACTCACAGTTTAGCTTGTACAGCCACTCAAAGCATTAAATTTTCAAAAATTCAGTTTTCGACGACTGTAATAAACTAATTGTCGGACTTACGTAAAAAAGTTCAAGGGGAAATTTGTTTCTTGTTCAATTTACTGAACTATATTCACAATTAAACTACCTTTTTCATTAATTCTACCGCAAATACAGCCTCGAAGAGCTCAAAAGTCATCAAAACTCCTCATGTAAGTATATTTTACAAAAATCATTTATAGTAGAATTTTGGGTGTAAGAGAATTTTGACGGCTTAAAATCAAAATTAAGGGCTTAAGATTTTCAGGTGAGACTTTGAGAAAAAAAAATTTGCTCTAATATGAAGCATCCTAATATATTATATATATACGGGCAGGTAAAATTTCAAGTAAAACTTATTCATTTAATTAAATGAGTAAAATTCGCGTAGATATAAGAGAACAGTATGTAAAACCTGCTTTCAAATTGGACAAGTACATTAACAATTTGCCCGTAAAACTTCAAGTATAAATTTTGTTGCGATTCCACTTGTCCGTTGGCATTCATTTTTACAATTGTCCGTTGCGATTTGTTTTGCCACTTGTCCGTTACAGTTTCACTTCTACTATGTGTCCCAGCGCACATTTCCTAACAATTTACAACGTAATCTCTCTGCCTCCATCGGTATACCACCCGTAGTATTTGTTAAGATCTTCCCTCCCCCTCAAATTTTCAAGTAGTAACTTATAAATATGTTTTTAAACGATTTTTTGCAAACGAAAAGTTAAAAATGTGTAGTCAGAAGTAGTAGTGGTAGTGTAACGTAGTGGTTTTTTTTAAAATGTTAATTGGATAGGCAAACTGGCAGACATTCCACCTGATGGTAAGTGGTCGACGTCCCCCATGAACATAAACTAGTTTACATGGAACTAGCCCAGGCAACTCATTTGTGTTGCCTATCCTGAGACATAGGGTGTTAATGTCTCGGTGACAGTAATTACACTGCCTGCCTTGCCCTTCTCTCCGAAACACAGCAAAGCTGTTTCACGGGAGATGCATGCAAGATGGTGGTACCCATGCAGCCGGGAGCGCGGCACAGCGCATCCCTCCCACCGGTGTTGTCACCTGCCAAGAGAGTTG
This sequence comes from Euphydryas editha, assembly GCA_036937285.1. Classification (NCBI taxonomy): domain Eukaryota; kingdom Metazoa; phylum Arthropoda; class Insecta; order Lepidoptera; family Nymphalidae; genus Euphydryas; species Euphydryas editha. The sequence continues at coordinate 1,164,553 of JAUPFZ010000017.1, read as the reverse complement.
CTGGTTTCCTACTGGGCGCGTCCCCCGGTGGCGGATAGGGGAACGCCACTCGAATGCCTCGCGAGTGGTAGGGGTCTTCGGACCAACACGGACCAAAACCAGCAGCGTTGGGCGCGAAAGCTTAGGAGGAGTATGACTCGCTCTCCCCCTCCATTTGGTAACGCGAAAGCGCGGTAGTTTGGGCGCGCTAGCGCACAAGCCACTGGGCTCCCTGGACCAGCTGATGTGCGGACCCATCGACGGGGGTTCGCCGTCTGGGGTAGCTGGGCGTCCAGTGGTGGGCGGAGCGCGAAAGCGCGGTGAGAGTGTGGGCACGGGAGGTCTCGACGTCTCACTCTCGACGCCACGCCCTCGTCGACTGGGCGCGGAGAAATTGGAGGGAAAATTTTCCCCCCATTCGGTGGCAGGAGCGGGTGGGTTTGGTCGTCCGTTCCGTATAAATTCTATTCCGTATATTTCCGTAAAAATTCGATTCTATTAAACATTTTGTAAATAACGAAAAACGAAAAAATAGAAAAAATAATGAGAAAGCTATAACATCGACTGCACTTTTTAGTTTTTTCTTTTCTTTTGACTTTTCTTTTAAATAAATAACACCGAAAATAATAAACTAACCTTTATATTTACACAAAACTCCTGATGTGAAATAATTGCAATGCTATAAAAAAAATATTGCTAGTCATAAATGGTAGTGTTCGAAATGCTTATATGTACTGTGGTTTATCCATCAGTCTATTCTAATGTTATAATCTTAAATAGTTTGTTAGTGTATGTCTATATTTTCTCGAAAAATTTTTACAATAGTTTTTCGTTGAGGAAATTTTCATACTGAAGTAGTCCAGTCTGTAAACGTGCCACCGACGAGAGTTATATCCAACGCGCTGTTTAGTAGTTGGGTGTAAAATTAAAAATATATGTATATAATAAATAATTAATAAATAATAGTGAAATAGTACGTAAGATAAAAAAATATATGTGTAAAAATATGTGTGTTCTTGTAGTTCGTTGTAAGTTTGATCAATGTTTTAATAATAACGTATTTTTTATATATATATAAAAAAAAAAAACAAAAAAACTACTTATTAGATCTCGTTCAAACCAATTTTCGGCGGAAGTTTGCATGGTAATGTACATCATATATTTTTTTAGTTTTATCATTCTCTTATTTTAGAAGTTACACACACATTTTACCACTTTGGAAGTATCTGTCGCGCAAACTATTCGGTTTAGAAAAAAATGATATTAGAAACCTCAATATCATTTTTGAAAATCTATCCATAGATATGGGTACCCCACACGTATGGGTTTAATGAAAAAAAAAAAATTGAGTTTCAGGTCTAAGTATGGGGAACCCCTAAAATTTATCGTTTATTTATGTGTGAAAATCCTAATGCGGTTCACAGAATACATCTACTTACCAAGTTTCAACAGTATAGTTCTTATAGTTTCGAAAAAAAGTAGAGGTGACATACAGACGGACAGACAGACAGACATGACGAATCCATAAGGGTTTTTGCCATTTGGCTATGGATCCCTAACAATACATATTCTAAACTTACATTATTCGATAACAAATAGGACAGTCTATTTATTACTTTTAGCAATTTATTCTTGTTCATTAGTTAAACGTAAGTTTTACTGACATGTAAACTAGGCAGAGCCTGTATCATAGATGACAGTGACTTCCGTTGTATATTTAAAAGAAATTTTTTAATTGCATGCTCATCATAAGTAGACCAATTGAAGTAACGTGTAAACAGATACCAAAAATTAATACGAGGGTAGATTTAGAATTACATTGTATTCGAACGATACTTATAGTTTGACAACGACAACTATGAACTTAAGACTGTTTGTATGTATTATTTTATTTAAATTGTTTTATATATATATGTATATCCTTTTAATTTAATTTATATAATATAATATAATTTTCGAAATTCAGTAGTACACTTCCCTTGGGGGAGGGGATAAAAATCCAAACGTGTAATCGTGAACGAAGTCGCAGTTACAGCTCGTAAATATAAAAATACATCTGATTATTATTTATTATTTAATTTATTACTTTTTACCCGACTGCGACAGAAGGAGGGTTATGTTTTTCGAGTGTAAGTGTGTATGTATGTATGTATGTATGTATATATGTATGTATGTATGTATGTATGTATGTATGCATGTATGTATGTATGTATTTCCATTTCTTTGGCACGCCCTACAGCCTAAACGGCTGGACGGTTTTTGACATATGAGGTGTCGTTGGATTTGTCTAAATTGTAGTAGTGACATAGGCTATATAAATTTTCAAAATGGCGCCCACAAATGGCGGAATGAGGGGGGGAGTTGATTTTTTTTTACTGTAGCAATATGGGTATCAACTGAAAGCTAGTACATTGTTTTACTCTTTTTAGTTTATAATAAGAGTATTTTACGCAGTCGGGTTTTTTGATTTTATGATTTTTTTTTGTTTCATATCGTATCGTATCGTATATGTAGGTTCCACAATGTTTCTACCATGTGTTTGTTCCATTCAAACACCGTGTTTCCACAGTTCTTTCTCGCAGAACCCACGGCACTGAACACCAATCATTGCTTACATTCATATATCTTCATAGATTGCGTTGTAGGTGGATTGAATAGCGGGTTTCGTTAACAGAAAATAATATAAGGCGGATGAATTAACTTCCCTTCGCTGACAGCGCGAAAGCCCATCGCCCGCTCTCCATCCCCTTGAGTGTATTCACTATAATTCTTACTACTTACTCTACCGTACTTTTATCGTGAAGTCAAGACAGCGAGGGATGTTAAAACATTATATATTATAGTCTTAATTATGATTCTATTGGTTTACGTGTACAAAGGAAATGACGATATAAGTAGTTATTATTAAATCAATAATGTTATCTTATCTATGATAAGATTGTTCATTGTAAAATCGGTACGATCGCTATCAGCATCAGCCAGCGAACTTATGCACAGTCACATATTAAGATTTGTAATTTTTTTTTCGGAAACAAGCATGTTGTCATAATAGTTCAAACTCGTATAAATATTTTTTTTGCCGAATCATACTATTTAGTGCAAGATTATATAAACGAAAAAGATTTGTTGGTTTAGTAGCTGGCCTTCATGCAGGACATATGACTGATTTAATTACAATTGAGTAATGTAGATTGTAGTGGTGCGAGTAGTCGCCTCAACGCCGCGCGCCGGAAGTCGCGGATTCGATTCCCGCTCGGAACAGATAATCTAATTTGCACAAATCTTGTTTCCGGTCTGGGTGTATGTCCTTGTGAGTCTCCCCACCGTGTCCCAATTAATATCATAGACAACTTATAACGATCGTTACTCATGGTAGGGAAATTATCCGCCAACCCGCAGTGGAGAAGCGTGATGGAATAAGCTCCAACTCTTCTTCTATATGGAGAAGAGGCCTTAGCTCAGCAGTGGGTTGTTTGTAGGCTGATACAGTACAGTAAAGTAATGTATAGACGGTTTTTACAAGAATAATTGTTTAGTTTCCTGACGGTTTTTCTTAGCAGAATCTAAATTTCGGCGATGATAGCTTCATATTAATTGTTAGAGATATTTCTTCGAATTAGATAACTATACACAGGCCCTTTGGCGCAGTTGACAATGCTTTCTGCTCCAGGATTGTGTCCGACTCCCGCTCCGAGTCTGGGTGTAATATACAGCATGACTGGTGAATTAGGATCAATATTTAAGCAGAATACTCGGTACATGATTCTCATTGGAATTATGTAAAAAAACAGGTACTTAAATTTCAATTTAAATAAATGAAGTGTGGACACATTTCTAGTCATGCCGGGCAGCGGCGCGTGCGGTGTGCTGTTGTACTTTACCGCTTGCCAAACGCACGTGGCTAATGATTGACAATCCTTGTAAATAAGTATGATTCCATTTTTAAAAAGCCGGAAATACCAAGATAGGTAAACAGTTCATATTAAGTTTTGTCCGAAGTTCACATAATTTGCCTAGTCAATAAATTTGTTCCTTAAACGAGTGAAATATCTTGTTATTTTTTAGTGGCGGCGTTTGGGCGTAGGTAACCGAGTAACGTACCGCGCGATAACTAAATGTACATACCTACATACCTGTTTTGTGTCGACAGCGCAGCTAGCTGCTAAGGTGTCCAGACGACGCGTAAATAATTAGATAACTGTTGGGTACCTTTACTTAGAAGTTTATTAATATTTACCTATTTTTTACATAATTCGAATGAGAATCATGTACCGAGTATTCTCCTCAAATATTGATCCTAATTCACCAGTCATCCTGTATATTTATTTAAATATGCATTATTTATATGTATTGGCTACAGTCAAAAATTCAATCAACAGTTCATTCAAATGAAATGTTTATTCAATTGTTTTTCCACAGTACAGCCTTATAACATTACAATATCCAGGAATTACCTTAGTATTTACCATTATTTACCTGTCCAGGATTGCACTACCTGTCAGTTGACCGTTTGTGCTCCGTCCAGAATTCCAGATAATGCCCCCCGCCCCTGACTCACAGTTACGATCTCTTATCCTTTCTCCCGGAAACATCAATATCGTTTTGCTGGAAACGTCAAAACGATATCGACAATAATCCAACACAATACATTCGAATTATAATTAACATAATTATAAATATCCTACAAAATTAAAACAATTATTATAAATCTTTTACAATTGATTAAATAATCATATTGTATATTGAAAATTGTACACTTTACTAATAGAAAACAAAAAATGACTACCGGAAACAGTACCAAAGCACAAAAGATTACAGAAATTACTAATTTAATGCAATAACTCTAACATATGTATGTATGCATGTACGATATATTATATTACATAAGAAAATATATCAGTCAGCTTTTACCTAAAACCCAGGCATTAAGTTGCCTACGTTAAGAATAGACGACGACAGTATGTGTAACTTAAACAAACAAAAATAATAATAAATAAATAATGAATTATTAAAATTGAAAATCTGCTCCGTAGTTTCGGCGTTTATTGATTACCTATAAACAACATGGTCCGAAATAAACTCAAAAAGTACTGCATGGATTTACTTCAAATTTGGCACGAATATTATTAAGAAGTCGGGTCAACATATAGGCTACATATTATCACGCTATCACCTACGGGGAACGAGCAGTGTACCTTTATTTCTTCAACGCATTCTGTAACAACATGTAATCTGATAGCGTTCACGCAGACGACGTCGCGGGCAGCAGCTAGTGAATGAACAAAACCAATACGTCAACATTAGTCATTAGTTAATTTTGACGGTATACTAAGAAAATATTATGATTCTTTGAAACGATGTCGCTAAAACCTTATCGGTACCGATAACTATGATAGTCGCCATTTTGTTCAGTACACGCAGCCATCAGGACGCGGACGCACATTACAATTTTAATTTTTCAAATAAGGAAAAAATAAAGCAATATCAAAATGGGTTGTGGTGAATTTTTGGTTAAATACATATTGTTCTTCGCGAATCTGTTCTTTGCGGTAAGTTATTTATTATTTTTTTTAATTGATTTAACGTTGATGAAATATTGATAATCTAACCAATGCGGTCGGTATTCAAATTACACACATTACATATTTTTTAAATTTTTTATTTAAATTAGCAACTATTATATATAATCACAAATATTATATTGCATTTTAGTTTTACTTTAAATGTAATTTTACATATACCATATATTGTGCGTTGGTATAACTACCGGATTGTATGTAACTGTATTTTTACATAGCCTGAATGTTATACATATAAAAATATATACATGTATTCGAATAGTAAATGTAAGTAGGTACTATGAAACTAAAAACTATAATAATATTGCCTTTTATTTCACGTTTAAATAGAAATATTAATAAATTGTAATTTTATAGACGTCTTTTGGGAATTTAGGATATCACTCGCTGTTATTTTTCGATGATATAAATTTATATAAGTAACTATGTAATCGAGAACATATTGTTAAAATGAATACTACATATTTTATCGTTTAAAAAAATGTTTTCACTTTTTAGTAATATAACAATGTACAATAATTATCAAAACATTGCTTTGACTTCAAGTATCTTCATAAATTAATAATATATTAAATCAACTGTTAATATTTTTTTTTTACTGATATTGATATTCCATATATCAAAAATAAAGCTGTTGTATGAATACCATGTTAATCAACAGTATACTAACATGGCTTTAGATTACAGGTGATTACAGTCGATGTAAACAGCTTAATACTACCAGGACGCCATTAAAATCTATTTTTAATATATTATCTCCAACTTATTATAATTCTATTGTACGAGCCTCGTCATACGTATTATGGTCCTGAAGTGGACGAAATTATAGTATGAATTAACGCGCCTGCGATCCAACAAAAACATTCTAATGTTATCTATAGATTAATAGCAGGATTGGTTCAATTATTGTAATAAGTTATAAGTCACATATTACAATATCCGCCGGTCTGCAGTACATCAGAATAGCCTAAATCTAGGATATAAAGATATTCAAGCTTCTACAATAACACACATTTGTGTAATTATATTAATTACGATTAGTTTTTTCACAAATTATACATCTTATTTGGAATAATATTTCTTAAAATGTTGTAAATTCTCGTTGCTTACATAAATATGATGTACAATTGTGTTTTTACTAAATTATATTACTATTATAACTACAAAAAATAGGAACTTTCACATAAAATGTACTGAAAAGATTACGATGACAACTAGTATGCATCCAATAGGAGTTCAGATAGAGTTTAGATCATGGATCATCCAATAGAGTTTAGATCATGGATTTCAAATGGAGTCGTTGATTTTTTGGTTAAATAAAACTGACGTACCTACTTCGTGAACTAAGAAGATCAATTGATAAAATTTTTAGATCATTTTAATGCACGAGTTAAGGATTGAAAAATATTTATTATATCTATTTTTTTTACACCAATGACCATTAATTTATCAACATTACTGGAAGCTTACACAGCTCGTTCTAACGTAGGTTTAATCTCATAAAATATTACTATACGAGATAGTACTACTATAAAGAAAATAAGGTTTGTTTGAACGTACTAATAAACAAGATCTACAGCTCTGTTTATAAAACATCTTAACCTTAAAAAGTGTTTATTAAGACCGTTATACGCTATAATACATCCATATTAAATTTTTGTAGTAATGGTAAATAAAAAATACATATTGCTGAGACTCATAGTAAGCGGTAACCATAAACGTGGGTGAAGTTGCGGGTCAATTAGTTGTTTTATAAATCAATAACATTACCTATATAGCATAACTATAATATTAGGTGCACCGCAACTCCGCACCTTCCCTCTGATAACCGATAAGATAGGCGTTGATAACGTACAGTACACACGATAAGACATGCTTAAACAGCTTGTAATAACATTTCTCGTAATCTCGTATTACAATAGTACATCAGTGGTCGATCGATGACTTCAAAATTGTTTTGCACAGGTTTTGGTATTCTACTAATTCAATTTTGTCACAATGATAGCGTAATGGTGTCATAATATGGCGTGCTGCTACTAAAATAAACTTTTATGTTGAATTAATTAATGACTCAATTTTATTGGTAACTGATTATTAAATATTAAATGGCTTACTCAGTATCTAAAAAATAATAAAGATATAGATAGAAGTGCAATGAAATAAATATGAAAAAACAAGTCACGAACAGACTGAAGGAGATAAAGGAGTTCACTTAACTATTAAAAACCATTTCAGTGAAATTATATATTTACTGCAAATATGAAAATTATTTCTTAAAATAATCTTACACGATAAGGTAATTGGTACATGATAAAATGGATAGGAAAAATATACTTTGTAGTTTGTAATGTTGTTCTCTAATGAGTAATCAGAAAATGAATATTGTTCACCAGTTAAAATACTAGAATTCCAAAAGAAGGAAAAAGTCAAGCGAATTTATGTTTTAGTGCTTAATTATCTTTTGAGCTTTTGTAGGCTACCTGGCATTTATCATTTATTTATGTATATTATATTTATTTGTATTACACATTTATTAACTATTACTGTTTAATTTATAAAATAATATATTATATATATTTATTAAACAAGCATATCCGCACGATACCCGTAGTATACGGCGTATGTGACATTAACTCTTTCTCTCGCGATTTTTATACACTTACTTTATGATATAAAGGAACGATCTACAGCTTGAAGCGCATGATCAAGAATTTTGACAGGGGCTAGTTACTGTTCTCTTATATTTACGTGAATTTTACTCATTTAATTGAAAGTCTAAAACGTCGGAGTCCCCCGAGACCATGGACGCTGTAAAAGGTTCGAAACGTCGGGAAATAATTTTAATATTATTAAAAAAAATCATTAAACTGTAAAGTTTTTGAAAAATAAACGCAATAAAATCCGTTTTAAACTTTTAATTAAAAGGGCTAGTTAGACGTAATTTGGTGGTTTTAAGAAATAAAATTGTGAATAATGAATATAGGTACTATATTGTTTAAATGCTAAACTTTTAATACAAATTTAGAGGAGAAAATATAAATATAATTTTAGTGGAACAAATTATTATGTTTTAAGAACTATAATAGGTATATCAGATACAAAGGATATTTTTAACATTAAGTAAACAAAGTGAAAACTTATCCAATTTTTCTTTTAGTACTATGTATTTGCTTTTAGCCTAGATCGACAAAATAGTCACTTCACACAATTAAAAGAGTTAAATCTCATAGACAGTTTTTCTCATACACGAAACTACGAGTATATTAAAAACAAAAGTTCTAATTAGGTAATAATGTAGGAGGAATAATGGATCCTAGAACCGACATCCTTACAGTTGAAATTGTATATTCATTAATGAAAGATAAAACACGAAGCTATATGATAAATAATAATTAGAGTTGTCACTTTTCAAATTATATTGTGGCGTATTAATAAATATAGGATATTGTGTCACAAGGGACGAAAGTACCTACGGGCTACGAGTACTACGAGTACTTCTGTCCCGCATGTGCAAACATGCAGGAAAGGATGTAATACTTTCGTCCCGTGTTGTACATATAATTTTAATTCCTACCTAGGCCGAAAATTCGAGTTTTGTCCCTGTGAAGTGAGGAAAAAAGTGTCACTTTTTTCCTACCTAGGCCGAAGCTCGATTTTTGTCCATGTAAAGCGGGAAAAAAGTGTCACTTTTGTCCAGCTTCATATCTCTATATCATTCTTTTTACATAAACAAACGGTCGTCTGTTCCTAAGGCAGGCAACTCAATGCTTGTGTTTTAGGTAACAGACGACTGATATACTATTTTTTTTTTGTAATAATTGTACATATAAATAAAACATATCTCCATATAATATATTCCACACGGGCTCGAGGTGAACTTACAACCTTGGAGCAGAAAGTAGGGTCACTACTAACCGCCAACGGGCCAGTCAAAAAAAGTTCAAATGTATCGAAATTTTTTGTTTTATTTGGATTTACGCTGAGCAAAAGGGTATATCTCTAGAGAGATCATTGTCTCTGCTCTGAAGCAGTCTTGGTTATATGTAATCTATTTAAGTCTATATTCACACACTATTCATAAAAAAATAACATTAACTATATATAAAATGTTCTTCTTTATTACTTTAACTGAAACCACAATGTCCTGACATTTAGCAGAATTTTCTACTCTGTGATATTCTCTGTTATATCTCTTGATGAAACTCCGTATTTGTTTAGACTTGGTTTATCAAACTTGTTCTGTAGTTTTTATAACTAGAGATACATATCGCATTAAACTGAACTATTTATAAAATATTTCAAAAATCATGTAACCATTTGGTATTTTATAACATTCAATTTCAAATAATTCAAAGTAAATAATTCTAAATTGTTCATTATATTTTCAGCTCGCTGGTATAGCGTTGATCGGTCTGGGAGTTGCTGTGGAACTACAAGTAACGGAAGTGTTAGAAATATTTGATGAATCGCTGATATTTCAATTAACACCAATCGGAGCGATCGTTGTGGGGTGTATTGTGTTTGTTGTCGCGTTTTTCGGATGTTGCGGAGCTATCAGAGAGAGTAACTGTATGCTCATTACTGTAAGTAAGACCCTTAACTATCTAAATAATAATTTAACTCTGACATATGGAATATAATCTCATAGACATATGACCTTACTGACATGACCAACAATACACAAACGTGAACGTATTACGTAAACGGTCTGTGATTGACTGTCAGCTAGAAATTAGAATACGAACTTTGAACGCATCATCATCATCATACCAGCTATTGGATGTCAACTGCTGAACATAGGCCTCCCCCCTGACCTCCATAGCGATCGGTTCGAAGCAGCATCTATATAACGGCTTCCGGCAACTCTCCTCAAGCCGTCTGTCCATCTCGTGGACACATAGAGTAACGTTATAACATTTACTAGAAAAAGAATGGCTATTTATTTTACATACAAATTATATAGCAAAGTGACGAAGTTATTTCTAGAATTAATCAAGGATCATGGTGTCTTTAATGATTTTAGCTACATTTCGATGAACACGTCAGTTATATGTCTGATAAGGTTTATCGGATGCTTGATCTTCTGCTGAGTTTTGCTAAAGAATTTAAACATCCGTCAAAGTTTATATTATAATATAATGCTTTATATCCACATATGAGAATCCTTTTTTGTGTCGAATCCTCAGTATAATAATCACGTCTATAAATTTAAACGTGTAAGTAATCGCTTTGTCAAGGCCCTTTGTAAGATCTGTGTTCTGAGTCGGCGTTAGTTTCATCTTCTGGCAGTAGAACTGACGTGACAGACTTGTCGACAAGTGATTTAATATGCGAGCAATTTGTCTAATAATTTAAAAGTAATAGTAAGCAGCCTCAGGGCCTATTAAACTAATAGCTAAGCTAGCTAATAGCAGTATTTTAAATAATATTTCTTTTTTTCACAGTACTCCTTATTTATGATAGTTCTTATGATCCTGAAAATAACATTGGCAGTATTAATATTCGTGAAACAAGACGAGCTTTTAGAAAACATACCACGCTGGTTGACAGAAGCTTTTTCGAGGAATCAAACCGCATTCCATAGCATTGAGAGATCAGTAAGTATTATTTATATACCTCATTATAAGATATTATAGTTTACATGAATCAAAATCATATGGTTGCGAATAAAATTGGTCCTTTATATATAATACGATTCATGTTTGACTTACTTTTTGTTGTTATCTTAAATTCTCTTGTCACGAAAGTTAGTACATGTCTACTTGAAGATGACAATGACCTTAGTATCACTCCGTTAAATCTGAGACGAGATACGGTTGTTTTTAAATGAAATAACGCTCTCACAGTTTATCTCCGTATTAATTAAGTCAATTAGTCATTAGTCGTTATTAATTAAGTCGTATTAGTCAATTCAAAGCTGGGTCAGTTGATTTTCCGAAATTAAACCATCTGAAAAATAATTAATTTTTAATTCGTGTTTGATAAAATGTGTTTCAAAATAAATGTTTATTCCATAACAAATGTATCCAGTATAAGAGACTGTGCCAGCCTTCTATTCAGCTTTTTCTAAAATGATATAATTATTTTATTATACTACGAGTATGTTGGACAAACTTATATCCTTTAAAATCCGTTTTTTTTTAATTCATAGTGTAACCTATTTTGATATTGCATATTAAATTCGCACAAATGAAGATATAGGAATTTAAAAAATATCTCCTGAAATATCAAGAATTTTTAGATTAAATTACATTTGCAAACTACATGTCTGACAAGCGTCTGGCTTAGTTTCTTAATTATTGCTGTATTATATCTGCTTTTCATGTATATTTGTATATGCCAAATTAGGAAATCTTGAACACAATGTATCCCGCACTATCAAATAGATAAGGAAAAAGGAGAAAAAATCTTATAGAACCAACTTGACATTGTCAAGTTGCTATTACATTTTATAAAGCAATAAAAGCATCCTAAATTTGTTATTAATACAGGCCTGAGCTTGCTCTATTTAATCGAATACTCAAATTTGTCTTATAGTTCAAGTGCTGTGGTCCTAATGGTTTTATCTCCTATCTCAACCCGATACTGCCAGAATCGTGTTGTGAGTCTACTCCTTGCCTTCCGCCCAACGCCTATTCTGGCTGCAACACAGTTGTCAAAGATTTCTTCGAGACCTTCGGAATGGCCATCGGAGCTGTCGCTATTGTTGTTGGAGCTATCGAGGTGAGTAGTTTTTTTTTTTTAATTTTATTCTATAAATTTTTGTCTTTTTGTCACAAAGTACCGACTTAATAATGGCATCAGGTTGTCTTATTGACACTCATAATAAATGTGTTGAATTGTATATAAATTCCTTGGTGTTGAATGGTCAATGACAGATCATGTATCTGTCACTATATAATACCAAAACTATTAAATAATAACCATCGTGAAGTATTTGTATAAACGTAATAGTAGAATCGGCCTCTGAATTGAATTGAAGCGAATGCATCTGTGAATGTTCCACCACTGGCCAAAGAAGAAGGAAGCTTTAATGAAGTCACTTTAAATCAGTGTTTCCCAACGTGGGGCCCACGCCCCACTGGGGGGCAATTTGATATTTAAGGGGGGCAATTTAAAAATGGACTCGACACGACTTTCACCCTTTCGCTTTGGGTTATTTAAATGCAATGCTATACCTTGTCCAACCGTTTATTATCTTTTTGACACCTTACGTCTATAAATTACAGTTTTTTTTTTCGGAATAATGTACTACATTTTGAATTTCAGTTTTTTTTTTTACATTATATGTTTTGAAATTTTACTTACGATGTTTTGATAACAATTTCATAGTGATTTCTTCCTAAAACTTATCATTTATATTTCTTAAGGGAACAAAACATTTTTAAAGGTTAAAAATTATGCATAGGGGCATAAAAAATTTAGAAATATTAAGGTGGGGCATGGCTTAAAAAAGGTCGGGAAACACTGCTTTAAATAGAACAAACAAAATTGTTTTTCCGGTCTGCGAAGTTTCTTTACTTGAATAATTTAATCTCAAGATTTTTATTTATTTATTTAATAGGTACACTTACAATACATATATTGTTATTATTAGATGACGTAACAAACACATAATCTGACGCTCACTGATATGCATATCCGTAACAAGTGTAGACAACATTCGTAAAGATTTAATTAAAAATAAATCGATACAAGAAAAAAATTAAAAAAATATAATTATCAAAAAGCACTACTTGAAGAAAAAAATCATAAAGTTTGTGACAGCGACTTCTAATAATTTTAAATTCTAGATTATCACTGGGGTTTTGATAGTTACGAAATCTCTTACGATGTTTCTCCTTTTCTGATAATAATCGAACAAATTTATGATTGAAGCAGACAGGATACTTCCCTGCTTTTGATTCCTAAACGAAGGAACTAGGGTTTAGATTACTTTATAAAGATTACTATTAAATATTTAAATAATAACATCGACATTTTCATAATAATTTAACACGAGCCCAGTCTAGATTCTTTATCTCCCTTACAATAGGACTGTAGTCTGCTTTAAAGTACTTAATTTTAATGAGTACGACGATTGGAACGAAGATAGAATTTGCGAGTATAGTCAATACTTATAAGTAGGTTAGGATGGTATGCGTCTATTCTACTTTGGCGTAGAGAGAGGTTAAGAGGCTGCCATTGGAAAGGAAGGATCCTTCGACCAAACGGGAGTTGCGTCTGGTGGGCTACTGTGCCACTTAACGTTTTGTTGTCGGGTTCTTGTATATATATTCAATCGCTTTGAAAACTTCGATAGCGCGATGTAGGATACGTCAGTTTCTTCTAGTTCGTATATGGTGAGATAGATGTCGCTACAATACTAAGAAAATCTGGAGCCTTAGATATTAGACATTGATCAAGTTACTTAATACCAGATTAGTGTCGAACCGAACCGATACGACTTAGGGACCTTCAAGAAAAGAGTATACACCCATTTAAAAGGCCGGCAACGTACCTGCTAATCCCCTGATGTGGCGGGTGTCAATGGACGTCGCTTTGACTTACCACCAGGCGAACCAACTGTCCGTTTGCCCTCTTTTGCATAAAAAAAGGTCATCACAATATCAACCAACAATCACACCACGTTAACCTAGCCTCGTGCTAAGTTCGTAAGAACTTGTGTTACGGGTACTAGGAACGGAAATAAATTTAATAGATTTATATAAATACATATATACATAAATACACATCCATGACCCGGTGCAGACATTTATATTCGTCATACAAATTATCTGCACCTGGCGGGATTCGAACCCGCGACCGCTGCGTAAAGTGCCAGTTGCCTGACCACTCGACCAGCCGGCCGTCACAATTACTTATACAATTAAATTATTGCAAGTTGTTAACGCCATATAAGATTAGTTAAAGAATAACCAAGAAAGAGCATTATTATAATTAAGATTTTTAATTGTATTTTTCAAAACGCCTGTTTATTAAATAAGGTTATCAAGCTATGACACATCGTGGTACGACTTACAGGGACGGCGCAATAAAGTTGTATAAAATCTTTGATAACTACAATATTTTGTGCATATATATGAAGTAGCACTCAATAATGTAATAGATAACAAATATGATAAAATCAAAAGTAACTAAAAATTTATAATTAGCAGACATTTTTGATTCATCCTTAATTAAATTTTTAATCAACAATTTATTTATTAAATAACATAAACGAATATTGATTGTTATTTATGAACATTACAAATATAAAGTATGTATTACAAATACGTATTACGAACATAAAAATGTTGATTTTAATTACATATGGGGTAATTTGTCATCCATAAGTCCGGCATCGGAGAATACCGGAATCTTTTTCCGTTGGCCATTTAGATGTTTGCAAGATGGTCTTGTCCGCATTATAAAGCATACTTTTATTTTCTGTGTTTCATGATCGAATACAAAAAGATAAAAAATAATCTGAAAGAAGAATCCTAAAGAAAGTGATTAAATACAACAAAGATAAAGATTATATAAAATAGCACACGTTGGTTAAAATAATACTAATAATTACCGTTTTTTACTTTCAAAATCACTTTAAAGCCTCGACAGATATCAAGACATAAAGTCCTGTCAAAATTTCGAAATACCAAAGTAACCCGACACTATACAGAAATTCAACTCGAAATATAGTTTGGATCTCAAACAGCTTCAGAATAACAAGGAGGAACTGAAGAATTATAGTGGAACTGATATACGCGGTTTTTAAATGGCTTTTAAAAAAATTCAGGGTTTTTTTATTTTATTGAGCGTTCAGGGGAAAACAACGCTAGAAGCATATCTATATTGTAATTTTTTTTTTTAATAAGCACACGCTGCTGCACGCTATACTAATGACCGATTATAACCTTCCACTTTACTTAGCGTTTGGGGAATAAGAGAAAGGGTGTTTGTAGGGCACAAACAACAAGGAATTTTACTGACTGGCAGACCGATTTTTTACGGTCCGATGGGGCATGAAAAAAAATTTGTGAAAATGTTGCGTGTTCTCCGAGGCGCGGTGGGGAGACCCACATGGACATACACTCAGACCGGAAACAGATATTTGCACAAATAAAAACATCTGTCCTGAGTGGGAATCGAACCCGCGACCGCTGACTTTAAGGCGACGAAGAACGGTCGTCAAAAGAAACCAATAGATATATACTTTAAACATACTCGTGATGTATCATAATGTGATGTGTCACAAATGGATATTAAAAGCGAAAATTTACTTTATTAATGAAATTTTACAATATTATACATATTTACAATTCAAAACTTAAAATAATTATTTACAAACAGTTTTGGTATAAATCATGTCCGCGTGGAATGGTGCCAAGAATACTAGCAGCATTTCCCCGTTAAATCGCATTTCCGATTCTTTGGGCAAAAAATGCACCAGTCCTCCTGTCACCAGTGGAGGCTATGAGACGTGGGGTTAATTCTTTTAGATTTTTTTTTGCACTGCTACTCCAAGGTCCAAGTGTTTCGACTGCAAACGGCACAAAAACATAACTTTGGATAAGTGACGAATATTTGTGCCGTTTAGTCATTTCAGCCTTCTCCGCAGCGGCTCCCGTTCTTACAGCCGTTTCCCTGATATGAGACGGAGCCAATGTATCGACGCAGGTTGCGTTCCACAAAAGCGCCCGTCCCCTTTCCCAGGGAGTCAGTGTTAAACCGTCAGGCCTCTTGCCACCATCGCGACTAATTCCAGTAGGCTCAATAAGAGCAGGAACGTCGATGGTGGCAAGAGCCCTTTTAATTAAGTTTTCGTTTAATTAAAAGGGCTCTTAATAAATTACTCTTAAATAATTGTTTAAATTGGTACTGTAGATTTGTATGTTCAATCAAGCACACACGGTTTAATATTAATTATAATTAATATATATATATATATATATATTTTTATTGTTTCAGTTGGTCGCAGTCGTGTTCGCACTTTGTCTCGCCAACCACGCCCGCAACAAGAACAGACGCACGCGTTACTAGCTGGTGACGCAAATGATTCTAAGATCAGAATTAGTGCAGCATCGATAACATTATTTACTTTATGCAATCTGCCATCTAAGTCGTGATATTTATCTAAAAAAAAATTATGCGAACTGCGAATTTATAGCAATAGTTAGTCAAGACCTGTGATTTTTTTTACATATATAATACTTTTTTTTCTTCAAACCCTCGCAGTCTTGACTTCACGGTGAAAGCACTATGTAAACGACATAGTTTCCACAATGTTTCTACCGGGTGTTTGTTTCATTCAAACACCGTTTTTCCCATCACCCACGGCAATCAACACCAAATCATAGTTTACATTCGAGCTCCATAGAGGACGTTGTAGGTCGATTGAATTGCGCTATGGTTTCGCTAACAGAAAACAATACATGGCGAATGATTTAGTTAGTTTCCCTTCGCCGACAGTACGAAAGCCCGTCGCCCGCTTTCCATTCTCTCTAGTCCCTATGATAATTCTGTGGAAATACTGTGGAAACACTGTGTACCCATTAAACGAATATACAGGACACAGTACAAATCAATCGTGGTTACACAGTGTCTCAATTGTGTTTTCAACGTGAGATCAAGACCGCCTGGGAAGGTTTCCTTATTATTTTAAAATTTTTTTGAGTTGTATAGTAAAATGACAGATTAGTATTACGGACGATGTACAAGAATATTATATAATAATGATAATTATAACTTTGCTTAACAAAATCGACTCGTAATCATTTATAATTAGTATTAAAAAATATGTTTAAAAAAAACTTACCTGGTCTTTTTATCACAAAGCAACGAGTAAATATCTACTTTCGTTGATACGACGTAAGTTAAATTTATTTATTGTTATTTTTTCATAATAATTCGATGTTACCTAACAAATGTGAAAATGACGTACTCTCAGATGGACCAGAATAAAAAATTGTAAACATAGCATGTTAAGAAAATAGTTAGTTTTGATAAATAAATGCAGTTTATTGTTGGTTCATAAATAAATTCTGGCAGTAGTTAAATAAATAGATTGTAAGTAATGTTAAGGAACCTTGTGATTAAGGTAAAAATATACATATATGTTTCAAATAATGTGTTTATATTATTTTAGAAAACTCCTTATTTATTATTATCTAGCTTGTTCACTCCACCCGTTCAATAATATCTATTATCTATACATATAATAAAATGGTAGGAAAGTCAAAACTGTACATTGAATATTTTTTTAAAAGAATACTTGGGTGTAATCTACAATCGATACCGAAGCCAAAAATATAGCTTTTACAATTTTTGTCTGTTTTTCTGTATGTATGTCCGAGATAAACTCAAAAAGTACTGCACGGATTTACTTCAAATTTGGCACGAATATTATTAAGAAGTCGGGTCAACATATAGGCTACATATTATCACGCTATCACCTACGGGGAACGAGCAGTGAACCTTTATTTATTCAACGCATTTTGTAATAACGCGTAATCTAATAGCGTTCACGCAGACGACGTCGCGGGCAGCAGCTAGTACAAATATACATATAGATATACATAATATAAAACAAAATGTATATAAATGATATATAAATTTATCAATCAACAACAATCCTAGCCGAGTCCAGCAATACCGCCTTCTGCATCCTGGCTGCGAGCGAATTATTTAATTTATTATTTTATTTATTTATGAATTATTATTATTATTTATTTCATTATTATAGTTTTGCCATTTACACTAATTCAAATATTAGTAAAAAGACGCTTGTAACCATAACACAATAAACAACGTAAAATGTCTTATAAGCACTGGTCAGTTAAAAATAAGTTTTAAAATGTCAATAATAAAAATATATTTCACACATTCAGCTTACAATATCGCAGACACTATAGAGATAATCTTCCAGTCATCAGCAAAAATGTCACAGTGAGTCCTGAAGAGCATTGACCGCGGTGAGCTATCGCGGAACGGGGGGGGGGGGGGGGGGGCCTCGCGCGAGTCCCTATGCGATATGGTCACATGAGTAAATAAACCGTACAGAGTGAAAGCTTCTAAGGAGCGAGCAAAATTTATACCTATTTTAGTAGGGTTGGCACAGGAGGATAAAATTTAATAAACAATAGTTAGTTGTTCAATAAGATGACAAAGTTTATTTTTGTTGTGTTTTCTATTGTGTTTGTTTTTTTAAATATTTTCAAAAAACTTTATAAATTTTCAAGGTATTAAAAAATTATTCTATCAAATTTGATGTTTATGATTTTGCAATTTAAAAAAAAAAGATTTTTTTTTTTTATACCACGACGGTGGCAATCAAGCATACGGCCCGCCTGATGGTAAGCGGTTACCGTAGCCTATGGACGCCTGCAATACCAGGGGCATCACATGCGCGTTGCCGACCCTTTAAAAACCTATTTACTCCCCTCTTGAAGGACCCCATACTGTAGTCCTGCGGGAAAACCTCGGCAGGGAGTTCATTCCACAACCGAATGGTCCGTGGGAGGAAATTCCTCTGATACCGAACTGTACGGGACCATTGGGGCTGCAATGTGTGAGCATGAATTCCCTGTCGATGGCGAGCGGTGCGATGATAAAAAGTGGCCGTTGGCACCATTTCGAACAATTCTTCGGAACACAACCCATTATACAAGCGATAGAGCACGCATAGGGATGCAACATCTCTTCTTAGACTTAAGGGCTCGATATCGCTCGTCAGTATTGGATCGTCGACAATTCTCACAGCTCTTCTTTGAACCGAGTCAAGAGGGCCAAGTTGGTATGCCGGTGCTCCCGCCCAGAGATGAGAGCAGTACTCCATATGGGGGCGGACTTGCGATTTATACAGACGCAGTCTTTGCCCCGGCGTGAAGTACCGCTTCGCTCTGTTAAGCACACCGAGTTTTTTGGATGCCATCTTGACCTTGTCTTCCAGGTGACATCGGAACTGGACGTCGCTGGATATGTCGACACCAAGGATACCAATACTGTTAGAGATGGTAAGGGTTGTGTCCTGGAATTGAGGGGCCACAGTGAATGGGGTTTTCTTAGCGGTGAACGCACAAACTTGTGTCTTGGAGGGGTTGAATTGGACTAAATTGTCTCGACCCCAATCGGAGACTTTGGAAAGACTACTCTCGATTTCAGACACAAGTTGTTCGCGACTTTCTACCACAGCGGAACGAGGGATGTTTGCACGGCCTGTGTAGAAAGCGTCTCCAGTGCTATCGTCCGCATAGCAATGAATGCCATCAATAGACAGTAAGTCATTGATATGCAGGAGAAACAGTGTTGGAGACAGCACAGAACCTTGCGGGACGCCAGCGTTTATGTCTAGTTTTGCGGAGCAGCAGCCATCTACAACGGCTCGTATGCATCGACCAGACAAAAAACTGGCAACCCATTTGCACAAACCCTCGGGTAGTCCGTACGATGGCAACTTCGAGAGAAGACCCCGGTGCCAGACCCGATCGAACGCCTTCGCCATATCTAGGCTAACTGCCAATGCCTCACCTTGACTCTCGATGGCTGAAGCCCATCGGTGTGTCAGATACACTAGCAGGTCACCAGTCGAGCGACCGTGGCGAAAGCCGTATTGCCGGTCGCTGATCAAATCGTGTTCCTCTAGGTACCTGAGGAGCTTGGTGTTAATAACACGCTCCATAACCTTGGAGAGAAGGGAGGTAATAGCGATAGGCCTGTAATTCGATGGATCTGATCTATCGCCCTTTTTGGGTACCGGGTGTACATGGGCGGTCTTCCATGAAGACGGTACTTGCCTAGTGTGGTAAGAAAGTGCGAAAAGTCGCGTTAATACAGGGCACAACTCTGGAGCACACTGTTTCAGCACCATCGCTGGAATGCCGTCGGGCCCACTCGACTTATGAACATCGAGAGTAAGCAGCTCCCGCCGGACATCTCTTTGTGAGAAGTTTATTTCCGGCATGGAGTGTCCACACCGTGGGATGGTTGGCGGTACGGCGCTCTCATCGACATTCAAAGTCGAGTTTGAGGCAAAGAGTGTACCTAGAAGATCGGCTTTCTCCTTGGCGCTATGGGCCAGGTTGCCGTCGGCATTTTGCAATGGTGGTAAGGACGACAGACAAAAATTTCCCTCGGCAGCTTTGGCGAGCGACCAGAAGGCTCGACTCCCGGAAGGGTAGTTGGCAAGCCTTTCGCCAATTCTCCCGATGAACTCGAATTTAGCTCTGGCAATTGCTCTTTTACAGGCCCTTGAGACAGCATTTAGCTTGCGTTTCACGTCAGATACGTTTGGATCGCTGTTACTCCGAGCCGTGGTCCAAGCCCTGAACGTGGCTTGCTTAATCCGTTTCGCTTCCTTACAAGGCCGATTAAACCACGGTCGTTTCCTTGTCCCGGCAGCAACTAGCGAGTTCGGAATAAAATATTCCATACCCGCCAGTATCGTCTCAGAGACAGCAGCTGCGCAGGTGTCGGGATCTTCTGATGTGAAGCAAAGCTGCCTCCACGGGTACGATGCATAGTATTCTCGCAATCCATCCCAATCTGCTGACTTGTACTGCCATATGCGCCGCAAACTAGTTGGCCGAGGTGGATCTGTGCGCGTGCATGGTGCAAGAGTCCGGATGAGGCAGTGGTCGGACGAGCCGAGTGGTGCATCCACTGAGATGGAATATCCATCCGGACGTTGAGTCAGCAGAAGGTCCAGTATAGAGCTCGTATGGTCCTCAATATCTGGTATTCTTGTTGGAGAATGTACCAGTTGTGAGTAACCATAGGCCAGAGCGAATTCGTGAGCACACCTCCCCGCGTAGTCAGTGGACCGAGAACTAAGCCATTCAGTGTGGTGGGCATTAAAGTCTCCTAAAATCACCAACTCCGCAGAGGGGTATAGCTCAAGAACTTTGTCCGTCGTCAATTGCAGGTGCTCGAAGAGCCGCTTTGTTTCCCTGTCACCGCTATGAGACCTGTATAGGCATGCGTAAACACGGGTGTGGCCACCGTAGTCCACGCGCACCCACAATATCGACAGGTCCCTGTCCTCTAAATGAAGGAGACGGCGACAGCAGATATCCTCCCGAACGAACATACATACACCGGCACGTCTCAGGAATTTATGTTCGAGTTTGTAGCCGGGATAGTGTAGGTATGAAGTGTCGGCCGGGCAAGATATCTGCGTCTCCGTTAGAAATAGTAAGGTCGGCTGCGCAGTCTCCAGATGTTGATGGACTGCGCTAAGGTTAGCATGGAGCCCCCTGATATTGCAGAAGTCCACTTGTGTGGAGAGGGGAGCCGCTGTGTATACCTTACTTTTCTTTTTGTTTTTCATTTTGTGGGGGAAGGTTATAG
The DNA here is from genome assembly GCA_036937285.1 of Euphydryas editha. Lineage (NCBI taxonomy): Eukaryota > Metazoa > Arthropoda > Insecta > Lepidoptera > Nymphalidae > Euphydryas > Euphydryas editha. The sequence goes on along the minus strand of JAUPFZ010000017.1, from coordinate 1,142,669 downwards.
GTTTTTTGTGAAGATTTGTTGTGTTGATAGCTAAAGAGGCAAATTTGCAATGCAGACCAGCCACGGGTTAGCATAGGTAGTACGAATTGTCGGCGCAGCGAACGAGAGGGCCCCCAGTCCCCCCCCACTGCAACAGCCGGGTCCACCCCGGTCTCCTTCTCCGGCACGACTGCTACAGCAGGGATTTTTCGCGGGTTGGCAGTTCAGCCTCCCAGGGCGGAGATTAAGTGATCCCTGGGTTCGGGAACTCTACTGACCCGCGGGCGGCCAGCGACAAACCGTTTCACTGGGTCTCACTGACCGCTGCGCCCACACTCCGCGCCTACACCTGCCGATGACTGTATCGTTTGCATCACCGGCCTTCCGCTACCAACACAAAGAATCCTCGGGAGCTCTGGATACCTTACTCACCGCAGGAACACAACACCGTCAGAGAACAATGTTATTTGGCTGCGATCTTCTGTAAGGCGGAGGTACTTCGCCAGTCGGGCTGCTCCGATTTGAGTAGGGTATATACCCCACTGTGCCCTACCTCTCTTAATTTTCTTTCATAAACATTTTTAGAAAACTTCTCCATTGATATTTTTTATTTTGTTAAATAAATATAAAAATAAAAAACAAATTAGTTATTTATTATTATTACTAAAGTGAGATGTCAAATATCATATCGATTTATTAAAATAACACTCTCGGTACACTTACAGTAATGCCAAAACGCATACCGAGTTAGAAATTACATATGTGACTACTGTAAAGCTCGTTCGTATTTTTTGTTTTATAAATGTTCGTATTTTAATTTATAAACATTATTAATCAATGATAAACAATAATTCAAATACTAGATAAGTAGGTATTACCTATAAATTTCGATAATTATTCGGAAGTGGGGCTCCTCCTTGAATCGGGTTGAAATTTTTTTAAACGTTGTTTATGAATAATAAACACGATAGAAAGCAATAATAAGGTGGCGCACGCCCTAAAAAAGATTTTTTTTATTTTTATTTAGAGGTTGTTACGTCTTTTTTTTTAAATGTAAAACGCGATTTTTCTACTTAGAACTAGTTCTTGTTAAATGACTTGCCTTTAAAACTAGAATTAACGCTAAAAAAAAGACCTAACAATCTATAAAAAAAATTTTTTTTTTTGGGCGTGCGCCACCTTATTATTGCTTTCTCTTATGTGTATTATTCATTAAAAAAAACGTTTAAAAAATTTTTCTACGCGATTGAAGGAGGAGCCCCACTTTCGAATATTTAAACAAATTTCAAATCAACACCAATAATTTGGCATTAAGTATTAAATAAATATGTATGTGCATTCACACACGGCAGAAGTGAAACTTCAGAAAAGTAACCTACGAGAGAATGAGATAACTATAGAGTATCTTATTCTAGCTTGAACGCGAGTTTGCCGACGCTACGGCTGGCCGGCGAACCGCACGATGCGGTTACATAATATCACAATAACATCAAATATAATTATACGAGCTATCTATCTACCCAACACATTAAAAATAATAAATTATAATCATGTTAGTACTACTTACCTAGTGGAGTCTTTGGGATAAGAAAAAAATGATGTGTTTTTATTCTTTATATTATTGTTCATACACACTGTACAGTAAACCATATTTACACTTTTATATTAAAATACCATTAAAATTATATTAAAACACTATTAAAATTATATTAAAATACTATTAAAATTATACTAAAACACTAATAAAATTATATTAAAACACTATTTAAATTAATAAATCATTAAATAAAAACACGGTGCAACGTTGCTGCTGCAGCCCTTGAGTTTAAACACAAGATAGGTCGGTTTCTCTCGTATGTGACGAGGCGCTTGTGCCGACGCACACACGCGTCTCATGCTTGTAGTAGTGTACCTATCGTAGCGCGCTTGTATGAAGCTTTCACTCTGTACGGTTTATTTACTCATGTGATATGGTGAAGAGCAAACAACTTGTGCTTCCTATTCCGACCAACTTTAATATTAATGTTAGCAACGAAAATCCTAAATAAGTTCTCGTGAAACCCTAAAGCATTTATCATGCATCTAAGAGTTCTCTCTAAACCTATGCTTGAGAACGATTGGTCATCATCAATATTTCGTCGCTCTATCTTTTAACCTCCCGAAGATTATTACTGAGGTAAACAAAAGCTTATAACGTTAATAATTTGCGGTACATTTAGGGGTAATACTCGTACATGCGCTCGTATAGGCCTCTAGTTAGAAATGCCTTCTGTACCTTCATTCTTAATCTTGTATGGGTGCCAGATGCAAGCTATCGCTTTTAGTATGCTCCTAACCAAGGCACAAAGAGTAATATCATATCAATCAATTTACTTACTTTTCTTAATGTTTCTTAGTAATAAAATATCTATGTTCTACTTAATAAAGCTACACCAGTTTGATGATCTTTAACATATAACATTGATTAATAATAACATTTGGTTCCAATATTTTTAGGTCTTTTAAATCGTAACTAATAATAGTTTAATGATTTATTTAATAGTTTTAATTTATTGTATAGAGGAATCATCTCAAATTAGCTAATACAATAAATAGCTTAGGGAGCATCCATAAATTAAGTGAGGTGTTTAAGGAGAGGGGGGGGGGTCAGAGTGAAATCTTACAGAATTTCACGTTGGGGGAGTGTAGTCTCAGCAAATATCACTTTTTTTTTCGTAATTAAAAATTTGAAATAGTTTTCATGTACCGGACGCACCCTTAAGTGTACAAAATATAAATATAATCTGTTTTCTAATTACAACTGTACACAAGACTTAAGTAATAACACAATAGTAACAGACGCAACTATGTATTTACTATAATAAACAAATATTTCGCTTCGCTTCGCTTCGCTTCAGCCTATCGCAGTCTACTGTTGGACATAAGCCTCCCCAAGTTCACGCCAAGTATGCCGGTTTTCCGCAATCCTTATCCAGTCTCAGACGACGTAGAGTTGCCAACCGTGCTACGAGTATAATATATAGTATTGTACTCTATTTCGGGACTCCGTACTATTTAATGTTGAATTAATATATAGTACGCGAAAATACTATGTTTCAGACTGAAATTTTCAGTATAATAGATCAATGTTTATATTTTGCAACACTAAAACTAATTTGAAAAAAAAAACAGTACAATTTTTTTACCGCGCCTTTCGTTCGACAAAAAAAGTTGTTAAAGAATGCAAAAAGTGTTTATAAAAAAAAATGAGTAAAAAATATAACTTAGTCTATTTTTTATTCTTCTCATAAAATACTATATTTTTAGAAGTGTAATATATTCATTTTAGCTTTTTTTTTTAATACCTTATTCAGACAAAAAATGTTGGCAACCCTAGGAGGACCCCCCACGCTGCGTTTATCGATACGCGGTCTTCACTCCAGGACACGTCTGCTCCAGCGGCCATCGGTCCTGCAACATACGTGAGCAGCCCAATGGCCACTTCAACTTGCTGATTCTACGAGCTATGTCGGTTACTTTGGTTCTCTCGCGAATAAGGCAATTGGCAGTGATAGGCGAAGACCTCTCGCTGTCGAGTGTGGTCCGCTACATGCTTGGCAGCGAGAGGTGCTGGTCGGCCGTGACCTCATATTGTGAAGAGGTCATTGCACTGAAGGAGGCCGCGGAGCGAGACCGGGAAGCAGCCGCACACGCTGACTCGCTCCGTAGAAGACGACCGGGGAGGAGGAGACGCCAATATGCGCTCCACCCTCCGCAATAGAGTGGGAGAGGGCACCACCACATCCTGCGCGGCTGGCCGAGGTCGGACTCGACCTCGTGATCAGCCGCATAGAGAGTTTAGGGCTTCGTGTCAGAATTGACAAGACCGAAGCCCTGCTCTTCCGTGGGACCGGCCGCAAGGGACCTCCACCGGGGGCTACCCTTCAGATCGGAGAGGGAAGAGTCAGGATGAGCCCGCAAATGAAATATCTCGGGCTCATCCTGGACGGAGGGTGGACCTTCGGCCCACATTTCGCGATGGTGGGACCGAAGGTCGTGAAGGCGGCGAGTGCGCTGGGCAGACTCCTCCCGAACCTGGGAGGACCCAGCGCCGCCTGCAGGCAGCTGTACTCCGGAGTCTGCCTGAGTATGGCGACGTACGGTGCCCCGGTTTGGGCGGATCGCCTCACCGCGAAAAATAAGGCGGCGCTTCGTGCTGCGCAGCGAACAATCGCGGTGAGGGTGATTCGGGGGTACCGTACGGTATCGTGGGCTGCAGCTACTGCTCTAGCCGGCGACCCCCCGTGGGAGCTCGTGGCGGAGGTTCTTGCCGAGACCTACTCATACGTCTCGGGTAGGAGGGCTCTTGGTGAGAACCCTACGTTGGACGGGATCCTGCGGGTGCGTCGGATAGGGCAGGAAGCGCTTATGCGGAGGTGGGGGGAGGACCTGGCGGGGCAGCCGTACGGCACACGCGTAACGGCTGCTATTCGCCCGGTCCTTGAGCGGTGGATGCGTCGAAAACGCAAGCCCCTCACCTTCCGTCTGACGCAGGTTCTCACCGGGCACGGTTGCTTTGGTGACTACCTGTGCCGGACGGCCCAGAGGGAGCCGACGACTGAATGTCACGATTGTGGCGCGGCGGTGGATTCCGCCCAGCACACCCTCGAGGTGTGCCCGAGATGGGCGGCGCTGCGTCAAAGTCTGACGTTGGTCCTCGGAGGGGACTTGTCGCTCCCGAGCATTATCATCGCGATGCTCGGCGACGACGAGTCCTGGAAGGCGATGGTCTCCTTCTGCGAGACAGTAATGTCCCAGAAGGAGACCGACGAGCGGGTGAGAGAGGAGGCCGCCGACGTGGCCTCCATCCGCGGGCGACGAATGGGGGTGCGTAGGAGGCGCTACTTAATGCGCCTCCAGTAACGCCCCTGTGCCCGTGTCGGGCCGGGATGGGAACCCGGTCCTGCTAGATACGGCGTCGTCGGGACTGTTCAGAGGTGAGCCGGACAGTCCCCATGGAGGAGAAGTCTGGCCTTTTCGCCGAGGCCAGCCTGTCGCTGGAGGGATCCTGTTGCCTGCAGATCCGGGACCCTCCAATTAAAGCGGCTGAAGGCTCCCGCAGGGGTTTAGTACGGTATTGCACTCCCAAAGTGCCGAGTCCGACATAGGTCTAGGACTGCCGACCCGGGCATCCTGGATATCATCCGTAAATAGATTCCCCTGCGACAAAAAAAAAAAAAGGGCACCACATCCTCCCAATCGACACCAGGGCAATAGAGCGCTCACGGTGCCCGCGAACGCTTTATAAGCGAAGGCAACCGTCGGGGCGTCACGGTTGCATACGAAAGCGATCCCGTGGCGCCCCACTACGACGATGAGGGCAAGGTATACGTAATCCTGTACAACTTCGATAAGGATACCATCGACAGATAATGGTCTCGTCAGGACATGTTTATTGAACATAACTTTCGTCTTGATAGAATGCATACTGTACTCATGTAGGTATTCAAAAAAATACTTAGAAAGGGATAAAATTAAATACGTTACTTTACTGAATTTCCATGATCCCCATTTTCAACTATCTTTTCAATTTTCAAAACACGTTTAAAAAATATGTTGGCATGTGTTAAAACAAATGGACAGAATCATTAATTATTCAGTTAATATTTAAGTACTTTTTGAATGCTAAATGAACACAAAAACAAAAAGATTTTTAAAAATTAAAAATATACAAAAAGTTTATTAATCATTATTTTAGTTATTTTTAATTATAATATATACATAACACTCAAAGGGCTTACTGTGTTAAAACCAGAACCTTAGTTTATCATTTATTTGTACTCTATTAAATTTAACTATTTGGACTTCATTTATCTAAATGTGCACTAATTTATGAGTATTTTACAGAAATTTTGAGTCAACTACATATATGAGTTAGTTCATAGCTGTCTTATAAAGATAAAAAAAAAAATCGTTTACTTTTGAAATGAAGAATTATTTCTTGTGCCTTAAAAACCACCGAATGAGTAATAAATTTTATTACCAACCTAAAAATATCAAATTCAATTTCAAAGGTCTTCCGCAGATCCAAGAATGCCAAATGCAGGGCTCTCCTTTTGTAAATGCCTTCAAAGCGCATATGAGGGCAAAAATGACGTTCATGATGCCCGATCCCAGCTGGTACTCATACTGACATATTTCAGAAACAGTAAACTCCAGGCAGACTCTGAGCTCGATTATGCGTTCGAAGAGTTTCATGGTGACATATGCTCTTAATCCTCTATGACACATTGACTACTGATATATCAAAGTGATCAAGTGCTTGTATAATAACGCTACTATGCCGGTTCGAGTACAGGAGCATTGCACGAGAGCGATTCCAATGCAGCGAGGTGTGAGACAGGGAGATGCCATATCTCCAAAACTGTTTACCGCAGCATAGGAAGACGCTTTCAAGCTCTAGAATGGAATGGATTCGCCATCAATTTCTTAGATTTGCAGACGATATCATGCTTAAGGCAGAATCCCTGGAAGACATCAGATTCCCGACGGGTGGGCTTTAAAATGAATATGGACAAGACAAAAATCATATTAAATGACCATGTCGTGTCCACGCCAATAACGGTTTGAGATTCTACTCTCGAAGTTGTAATCGAGTACATCTACCTAGGATAAAATGTTCAACTTGGTAGGTCCAATTCGAGAGAGAGGTGAATCGTCTAATCCAGCTAGGGTGGGCAGCGTTCGGGAAGTTAAAAACGTCTTTTTATCCGTCATAGCTCAGTGCCTGACGTCGAAAGTCTTCGATCAATGTGTGTTACCAGTGACGACATACGTATCTGATTGTGAGACGTGGTTTCTGACTATGGGCCTTTTAAACAAGCTACAAGTCACACAGCGTGCATTGGAGAGGGCTATGCTTGATATTTCTCTGCGAGATCGAATCAAAAATGATGAGATCCGCAAACGGACGAAGATTACCGACATAGTCCGACACAACATAAACAGCACACACACACACACACACAACATAGCACATAGCTCGTAGAACTGACGGCCGATGAAGCAAGCCCAATGGTTTCCACGCCTCGATCGATATGTCGTCAGGATCCACCACTTTCCGATTCTTCATACGGCGCAGACAATCTAGAGTTTCGTCTTGTGTAATTAGGGCATTAAGTACGAGGCTAGGTAGTGGTTCGGGTGGAAGACTATACGGGTGCTGATTGTTCAGCAGCTCCCGAAAGTAGCTACTCGATCTATCATTTAGAGAGTCATCGTCATCGTCAGTCATCAAAGCAGCGTGCTCTGAGAATCCCTGACGCAATGATATTTTGAGATATCTTACGTTGCTTTATCTTGGGTACGTGCCAGCTTATAAATCAGCTTTATACTGTCACTAAAACACTAAGCCCTTGGAGCAACAATGCAAAAAATAATCTACAAGAATTAACCCCACGAATCACAAGCCTCCACTGTTGAGTGGAAGGCTAGTTTATTTTTGCCCAGAGGTTTCGGTTGCGATTCAACGGGGAAATGTGGCAGCATTCTTGCAAACTTTTCACGCGGACATGATTTAAATCATAATTATCTGTAAATTTATATTTTTTAATATGCCATTGTAAATATGTATAATAACGTAGATTTTTTTTCGGAAATAAGTGTATAGAAGATTCAATAAACTTATTTCCTTTTTTTGAGTAAAAATATAATGAAACACACACACATAGGTCACAAAATAATGATTATTTTTTTCATACTATTTATATGTATGTGTTATATATATAAAAAGTTCTGGTTTAGTCGTGCGAGTAGTCGCCCTAACGCCGGCGATCGCGGGCTTGAATCCTCCTCGGGGTAGATATTTATAATTATAAAAATATATGTTTCCATTAATCCAGGTTGTTGTCATAAACACTTAACAGGAGATCATATCATAGTAGGGAAATTATCCGCCAACTCGCAGTGGAGCAGCGTGGTGGATTAAGCTCCAGCCCTTCACTTATATGAAAGTTTACAGTCTAATTCAGCTCATTTCATATCTGACTTAAGAAATTAATTCTTAATTAACGCATGTCACGTGAAACATTACGTTCTTCGTGAATCATAGCGATGTTATTAAAGCGGTAACTTATCATATCTTGATTTCGATGTAATTAAAACTATAAAGCAAAAAAATAAATCAAAAAATCGTGTATAAGAATCTTATCGTAATAGATAAATAGTGTGACAATGGACTACACATCAGTTTATATAAACACGAAATCGTGAAGGGACACAATACATAATTTTTTTTAATTGTATTTATAATTTAGAAATTAGAAATCTCAAAATGTGTACAACGATCGGAAAGTATTATCTGTACGCATCGAATTTGTTCTTTGTGGTGAGTAAAATATTAAACTTTATTCACTAACATAAGTAGTAGTGATGGGGCAAGACCAAAACTTCAGCGAGGCCCTCAGATGGCAAATATAGTCGATGACCTTTTTGTTTTCCTTTTTTTTTTAGGTTCATTATAACACAGAGTTACGTAAATATAGACAAATTACTTCCGATATATCGAAAATATCGATATACTTATTCCATTTCCGTTCTTATTAGTTTTTAGGGTTCCTTTCACACAAAAATAGAAAAAAACAATAAATTTTGGGAGTTCCCCATACTTAGAACTGAAACTCAATTTTTTTTTGTCATCTAACCCATACGTGTGGGTTATCTGTGGATAGGTCTTTAAAAATGATACTGAGGTTTCTAATATAATTTTTTTCTAAGCTGAATAGTTTGCGCGAGAGACACTTGCAAAGGGGGCGTCCATAAATTACGTGAGGTGTTTAAGGGGGGGAGGGGGTCGAGTCAAATCTCATCTAATATTACGTTGGAGAGAGGGGGGGTCTCGGCAAATATCACGCAATTTTTTTTCAGATTGAAACAAAAAAAATTATACTATTTTGATCCATTTAATCCAGATTGTACATGCTTAAGATTTAATCTTGAGCGTAATCGCGTAATACGATTAAGATCATTCACTAATTCGTTCGAAAGAAAATAATTTCATTCATATTTCGACGTTATACACGTTTTTACGACGTTTGAAAAATCTCACGTGAGATTGGGGGATGGGGGAGGGGGTTGAATAAAATCTCACGACATCTCACCAGGGGGGGAGGGAGGGACAGAAAATTTAAAAAAATACCTCACGTAATTTATGGACGCCCCCAAAGTGGTAAAATGTGTGCCCCCCCCCCCCTGTAACTTCTAAAATAAGAGAATGAAAAAACTAAAAAAAAAAAATATGATACATGTACATTACCGTGCAAACGTCCACCGAAAATTGGTTTGAACGAGATCTAGTTAGTAGTTTATTTTTATAAAAAAATAGGCTATTATTAAAACATCGATCAAAGTTACAACGAACTACAAGAACTTTTATATGATGTTACTTGCTTCTACGGAACCCTTCATGGCCGAGTCCGACTCGCACATGTTTAATTTTTTTATTATTTTATTCGTGTTTCCGTAAAATAAGTTTTGGAAATGGAATCCTAACAAAAACAAGCGAATAACGGATATGACGGCCGGCTGGTCGAGTGGTCAGGCAACTGGACACTTTACGCAGCGGTCGCGGGTTCGAATCCCGCCAGGTGCAAATAATTTGTATGACGAATATAGATGTCTGCACCGGGTTATGGATGTGTATTTATGTATATATGTATTTATATCTTAAATTTATTTCAACACAAGTTCTTACGAACTTAGCACGGGGCTAGGTTAACGTGGTGTAATTGTTGGTAAATATTTATTTATTTATATTTATTATTTATAATTGTAATTTTCACTAAAACTCGTTGCTAATTTACGTAGGAATACTTTTAATGATGTTAAAGCTTATGGTATCTCTTTTAATGTCTGTGGCTTATGCCATTCTGTTCGAAATGGACATTATAACTTCGTTTACAAATACAAACATTATAAATAATTTTTGTGTATAACAATTGACTATCTGATTCGTTTATTTCCAGCTGTCCGGAGTAGCACTGGTGGGTCTAGGAGTTGCTATAGAGCTACCTGTGACGCGAGTAGCAGATCTTTTCGACGATTTATTACTAATTCAGCTGGCACCAATCTTGGCGATTATTGCCGGCTGTATGCTTTTTATAGTGGCATTGTTCGGATGGTGCGCGTCTTTCAAAGAGAGCCCTTGGATGTTGATTCTCGTAAGTATATATTCTATATACATATACTAATATTATACAGCTGATGAATTTCTTGGTTCTATACACATTTATCCTACTTTGGCGTGAAGAGAGGTTGCCATTGAAAAGGAAGGATCCTTCGACCAGACGGTGTTGCGTCTGGTGGGCTACGCGCCACTTAACGTTTGTTGTCGGGTTCTTGTATATATATTCAATCGCTTTGAAAACTTCGATAGCGCGATGTAGGATACATCAGTTCACATGCTTCGAGACAGATGTCGCTACATCACTCCCCCTCCGAGACCGGAGGTCGATAGCAGGTTGAGTCGTCCATACATCTTCTTGTGATGCTTGCCGGGCCAGTGGAATGGTCCAGTGAGTCGGAACCAGATGTCGCATAGTTCACGGTGAGTCGGAACTGTCTGCGGTGATGCCCCAGTGAGTCGGAGTGGTGCAGTGATGCGTAGTGGCTGGCTACTGCGTCGACCTGGAGAGAAGTGCGTCTCTGTTTGCCGACCGGCCGAAGTGCAGTGTGCTGTGCCAAAGTAGCTAGCAAGGCTGTGGGTGATGACCAGGAATGCGAGTCCGCTGCATGCTTGTGGTCAGGATACCCATAGTAGCCGTGGATGCTGGCTGGCTGTATGACTCGCTGCTCGAAAGCTTGAGGAAGTGATGATAACGTCACGATGACGTAGCTTTGCGAAGGTTGCGCTGATGTTCATGCTCGGGGTCACCAGTTTGGCGTAGAGAGAGGTTGCCATTGAAAAGGAAGGATCCTTCAACCAGACGGTGTTGCGTCTGGTGGGCTACGCGCAGACGCGCTACTTAACGTTTGTTGTCGGGTTCTTGTATATATATTCAATCGCTTTGAAAACTTCGATAGCGCGATGTAGGATACGTCAGTTCATATGCTTCGAGACAGATGTCGCTACACTACTATTATAAATGCGAAAGTTTATGAGTATGTATGTATGGATGTTTGTTACTCTTTCACGCAAATACTACTGAACCGATTACGATGAAATTTGGTATGCAGGTAGCTGAAGACCCAGAATAACACATATGCTACTTTTTATTCCGGAGTTCCCGCGGGATTGATTCCTAATTGAAAATAGATACATTTATCGCTTCTGAAAACTGAATGCGCGATCTAGCGGCACGGCGGCGCCGAAGGTGGTAGCGGGAGCGGGGGCGGGGCGGACGGTCCGACGAACGACGTGTGAGGTGGGGGAAGAATTCGCTCATAGGGTTTCCACGCGGACGAAGTCTCGGGCGGCCTCTAGTAGGTCATAATTGTTTACAACTTCACAAATTGTGTAAGAATGACCAGTAGTGTAAGGATGATATATATCTATCTATACCTATATATCATCCTTACACTACTGTAGATATAATTATATAAGATTTTAAATTAACATGGTTATTTTTATAACTACAATTATTTAAAGCGGGATATTTACCATGTTTTTTTTGTAAACATGGTAAATATCCCGCTTTAAATAATTGTAGTTATAGACATACATATATCGCTTACACATTTATTCGTACTTCCAGGAACAAAGCGATAGCTTAGAAATGTCAACCAATATAATGGGTTCCAAAAATTAACGCAGGTGGAACTTCACATCGTCTCTTGTAACTTACAAGGGACGATGTGCAGTTTTAGTTATTACTAGCGGCTCGCCCCGGCTTTGCACGGGTATTTAACTAAAATTTTAAAAATTATAAATTTATATTTTTTATCACCTACATGCGCCATCTATCGTATAATGGAAGCATATCGTTTTTATTTTTAGTGACATTTAACATAATAGTACTTATATTAATTGAAAATGATGTTTATCTAAAATATTAAAACGATTTCTATTCCTATCCGACATATTTAGTAAACTTTTAAGTTTAACAAAATAATAACTCAAAAGTAAGTTTTGTGAGTTTTTAATATTCCTTAGATAAGATGGCGTTGGCGGCGTAGGTACCTATTTCTATTTTCTTAAATATTTATTTTTAAATTTAATTACAATGAAACAAAAACTAAATTATACTGTGAGTTATGCATAATTTTTATGTATTAAAGTTATTTACATTGGTTTTGTACTTTTTACGTGATGGGTGCCCGACCAAAAACGATAAGAGATGGCGCTGATACAAAAAAAAACGCGCTATTAAAATATATTCTTGATGATATATAGTGTATTAATAAAACGGAGGTTTTAACAGATTTATCATTTGTATAGATAGTATTGAAGTTACAAATTTTGCTTGTCCGATTGACTATAATGGCCTTTTAGTGATGGAAGTATTGGAAGTGTCTATTCATAAAATTATCGTACAAATTAGGGATGGCGATCTGAGATCGATATATCGAAGAATCGATTTTTCAGGCCCGAAAGATCGATTTTTTAAATCGATATGCAGTATTGAATCGATCCAGTGAATCGATCTTTCACCCTTGAATATCGCCATTCGATTTTTTTTTTTTTTTTTTGGTAAAAATCATAAAATTATTTACAATTAGTTGAATGCATCCGTGATATTACGGTGTTGCCGATTAAAAGGTAATTACTCAAAAACTCGTGAGATGGCTGTATGCTTGTTTGTTTGTTTGTTTTGTTGTAATTGATACACCTTTGATGCTATGATGATAGATTTTGAATATTACTTAAAACTAGTAACTAATTACCAAAAATGTTGTTGTTTATCAAGTTTAATGAGGAACAAATTTATTTTTTCAGTATGTCGGGTAAAAGTGATCTATGGAATCATTTCATAAAAAAAGACTTAGGAGGTACATGCAAATATTGTCACCAGGAAGTAAAAACTAAGAGAAACACAACAAACTTTTTGAGTAATTACCTTTTAATCGGCATCATGTAATAAATACATTTTGAAAATAAATGTTTTCTTTTATACCTGATCTGACTTAGATATATTAAAAATAATTATTATAATCAGATTCCCTGAACAAAAAAAAAACTGATTTTACTGATAAAAGATCAGTTATTATGTTGTATTGTTTGTTTTTCATAAAATGAATTTATATTTACATTATAAATGCCAACTTTAAAAAAATCGATTTTTAGAGATCGATCTTTTTGGCCTCGATTTTTTTGTGGATCGATATATCCGCTTACGATTCGGATCGATTTAAAAATCGATCTTTTTCGGAAAGTATCGCCATCCCTAGTACAAATACCTTTTTTGATATTCATACGATTATCGGAAGATACATTTTATATTCGTACGATTTATTTTATATTTGTTAAAAAAATATTTATTGATTTATTATTTTTTATTGTTAGGTGTATAGGTCTTTTTTATTATTAGGTTGCTAGGTTTTATTTTTTTATTTTTATTGAAATTTGTAAGATTTTTTTTATTAAAAAAATATTAATTCATTCTTAGTTTTTTTATTTTTATGTTTTACGTCTTTTTTTTTTGTTGTTGTTAGGTTGTTAGATTTTTTTATGTGAAAGAATATTAATTAATTTGTTTATTTTATTATCTTTATTTTTTTTTTCATACGATTGTCGTAGGATTAGCAATTTTATGATATAAAATTAATATGAAATAATAACATAGAAGTAATTCATATTATATATAATGTTATTTCCTTTTAGTTTTCAATGCTGATGCTAGTTCTCATAGCATTGAAGGTGGCTCTCGTGACGTTAATATTTGTCGAAGAAGAAGATTTCCTGGATCAGATACCAGTGCTCTTGCTAACAGAGTTCGTCCGAGATCGTACTGGCTTCCAAGTTATTGAGAGAATAGTACGTATAAAACAATTTTAATTAGCTTTGTCTGTCTGTGTACACAAATAATAATAGCAGAATATTTGAAAATGCTAGCTTAATTTGTTTTTAAGTGTTCACTATTATGTAAGGCTTTAAATATATGGATGGTACCTATTGTTAATAAAATTAACATCAAAATCATTTTTAATTTTATGATTTTATTAAGTCGCAGAAGTTTTACTTTAGTATATATATACTAAAGTAAAACTTAGTAGTTTAATATTTTTTTATTCTTATAGTTTTACTTTAGTATATATATACTATAGTCGTGCGATCGAAGGTACTTACTAACTGCTTCCCAGAAAACGCACATCAGCGCCATCTATTATGATAGTGTTTAGTTCAAAAATGTTTTAAAAATAAACCTCAATGCGACATTTTGATATATTTTCGTTATTTTTTTTATTTATTTTTTTCGTTTTCTGTATTCTGAATATGAATATTATTTATTGATTTTATACAGGGTTAATTCTAAAACACCAGCAACCTCGCAGGACAAGATAGCTAACATTATGTACAACAACATTTGTTCTACGACTTTTGACATAACTCAATACATTAATTAAAAATGATTTTTTAAGCTTTTATTGTACTGCTCTGAAATTTAGAGTCTATGTTTCATTCATTATCGAAAGGATGACGCGACGCTCGGGCGCGCTTGCATAATAATAGTAATAACACTTTCTCTGCCCGATAATTCTAGTTAATAAAATTAATATAAATTGCTTGGTGGGTTTGTGGGCAGTATCATAGTATGTATATCGCAGTGACTTAAGTGAATAATCAAATTTCTGTTTTGTCATGTCCCTGCAATACGTAAACTGAGTCCACAATCCCTTCATACTTTACCAGGCTTAGAACTGGCTATATTAAACGATAAAAAACAAATAAATCGTATGTATAGGAGGGCAACACATCTGCATAACCTCCAGAGGTTACAGCACAACCAGTTGTGCGGTAGACATCCGGTACCTAGTCATCAAAAGGCTTCGACTGTCCGTATGCCCGCCAATACTATAAAAATGTAGGTATGTAGATTAGGTATCTGAATTCTGAACATAAAAAAATATGTGAAAATTATTAACGTAGGTAATTATTCTTTAACGTTTACTAAAGTCTAATTAAACCAATTTAATATCAAATATTGGTAGCTAGGTATTATTCACTTTTTATTGTTAAATACAGGCGGGCATAAGTATTTCAAAAGTGAAATCAGCGTATTTACAATAATTAAAAAATTAAAAATAATTGACAATAAAATAATATTTACAAACGAAATATTACCTCTAAGGTTAAAGTAACGCGCATGTCGGTGCGTATCGCGCAGATAGCGTTCAAAATAGTCACCATCACAACCAACACACATACAACACCTAAAAATCAGCTGTTCACTAACACGTGCTAACACTTCCGAATTAGTTTTAATTTGATTGAACGCACAAATTATTTTAGTTAACCGAACCAGTTACAAAAATTTACTCGTGCTAGTTTGTCAGATTCGGTGAGTTGACATTGTCTCACGGCTCGGTGTAGGTAAGTTCGAATATCTAGCTGCATATTGCCGACAGGCTTCCGACACATTGTCATCACACTTAGCCAGTATCCTCACCATTTCCGTGTATTCGACATTAGAATAGCGGCGGTACCATGGTTATAAAATAACTTTAGTACAGGTACAATACATCGATCGATACGAATAAAATAAATACGAGTAGCACACAAAAGTCGCCCGCCGCCGACTGCCGCGGCTGGCTAAATAGGTCAAGTTCAAAGGCGCTAGCGCCGCCCCGTTCCTACCTTTCCCCTCACATTAGTACGTGGTCTGACGTGGTCGTTATTTACCTAATCTTTGGGACGCGCGTAGAGTTTATTGCATTCGCGTAAAATTAAATTAATATTTATTTTTGTATGAAAATAAAATCTAACAAATTAACAAAAGTGGTAGAACAAATGTTGTTGTACATAATGTTAGCTATCTTGTCCTGCGAGGTTGCTGGTGTTTTAGAATTAACCCTGTATAACAGTATTTTAAACAACTTTATTACCATTTTTGGATCAGACTTAAATGTATTAATTAACTTGGTAGATTATAACGTTTTTGATGCTATAAATACTAAATGTTTCATCAGGATATGCTGTATTATTTTAAAGTACACTCAGCTCATTTAAGCTGTGATGCATGTTTAAACAAAGACAGACAGAATTTTTTAAAAATGCTAGAAATGTATAAATACCTATAAATTTTTAGACTCCTACAGAAATTTTCATTAAAAAAAACTGAAAAAAAAACAGACGTAATATTTACAATTATATATTGTCCATATATATATATATACATGTAATGAACAGGAGGAGTGAAGCAATTACTCGTATTAGTATATTCTTATTACAGTTTGTGTGCTGCGGACCCCTGGGATCAGGCTCCTACCTCAGCATCGCACTTCCGGAGACGTGCTGTACTAACCCCGTCTGTAGACCGTCTAATACTTACAGAGGCTGTAACGTAGTCATAGAAAATTTTTTCACCAACATCGGTTTAGCCACAGGGATTTTCGCCAGTATCATAATTGCTTTTGAGGTAAAATACAAAAATTGTCTGACTAAAATGAACCGATCGTACCAATATTCACGTTAATTAGGGTTCCGTAGCCAAATGGCAAAAATTTCTTCGCTAAAAATGCGTATATTCTAGCCTAATGCTAATGGCGTTTCCAACTTAAATTAAAATTCTTCGCTAAAAACGCGATGCTCTAGCCTAATGCTAGACTGTTATGACTAGTCTAATACTATGACGTTTCCAACTAGGGAACCATTTCAGTTTTGATATGACAATAAATTACACGACATTTTTATACAAGTACCTACTGTAGAAGAATTATGGAAGTATGATACAAGTCTTATACAAATATTATAGAAGCATTATATGATTATAATAAACTAAAATTCTATGAAAAATATTCTAATCTATTTTATACTCTCTTCTTATTTATTCAAGTAACTCTAAATTGTAATTTTTTTATTTTCTTGCTTAGCACATAATTTCCCTATGTTAACTACATGAGTAACGATCGCTATCAGGTGTCTATAATAACAACAAAAACCGACGACTTTACGTGCTCTCCGAGGCACTGCGGCGACACCTACAAGGATATACACCCAGAAATAAACATTTTTTTATATACAAATATCTACCCCGAGCGAGATCGAACCCGCCACAGAAGGCGTTACCCCGCTAGCATGTATCAATTCAAATAAATATTGATAAAGCTTTATATTAAATATTGGTATGTTTTTTTTTCAGGTTTTAGCGGTCATATTCAGCTCCAGTCTCGCTTATCATTTAAGTAAACAGAATAAACAATACTATAAATAATTAGATACAAATTATAATTTTTAAAAATATCATATTTCTCATTGTGAGTACAGTTTGGCAATTTTTTATAATATATATACCAATTATGTGGCTAATTATAAAACTGCTATAGCTTTCCTAGATCTCTCATAATTATATCATTTATTATTTAAATAAGTATTATTTTATACTAATAATTTATTAATAATAAAATGTAGCAATATTAACAAAATAATTTATTGTGCATCACATAAAAAATACGTACAAAGCAATATTAGTTAAAATTAAAGTAAATTTTTAATTTAAAACTTAATTCCTAATATCGTAGGATATATAATGAGGCGGTCGCATCGCTAAGAAGCGATCTCTTCTAGACAACTTTACAGATTATAAAGTTTTTTTTTTTAAATGTAACGTACTTACAATTAGTGAAATAAATATTTATTATGTTGTATATTTGTATATTGATTTATTTTATCTCATAATGTTATAATACGACAGTATCTAATCTCAAACGTCCTATAGAACGTCTATTAGAACGTCTCCGTAAAAATATATTGGAATTAACAGACTAAAATGTAATAAGTGTTAGTTGATACTAACACTTATTACAACAAAACGGAAATGAACTATCTTGTGTGGTGTCGCGTGTCGCATTGCAGTTTTTTTCGCAGAGACAACTATTAAGTGGATGTTTAATTATTATAGTATTTGCTTTCGTTGTGCTTTTACGTTTTTGATTTGAGGATTCGACACTGCTAGCGGAATATATCAATAAATTTACTATAATCGTAACGGGCTGACACCCGCACATAGAATATACTTTACAAAAAATAAAATTAACTCTCTTTATTTATTTTCATTTTATTATACACCACAAAAATATGAAATAGAAAAAAGGGAGGTAGAAATTACAAGTTGTGATGTACAAATCTCGGCGTCAAGGCGGTCTTATGGCTAGTTAGCAATTTCTTTCAGACAACCCGAAATAAGTTAATAAGTTAAATAGTTAATAAGAGTAATTTGTTTGCGAGAAAATGGATAGGTATCTGGTTTAAATATATTATATTAAACATAGATATATATACAGTTTAATACTTATACACTATACTTATATGTACCTATACATTATATACTACGTAGCATAATAAATAAATAAACAGACCAAAAGTATCCCATGGAATTTATTGTCAATGAAACGAAAAAAAAATAAGGTAAAGCCTCTTAAAAGAGTTTTAAATATTGGGTGTTAGTTTACTTCTTTTTAGTTAACATTAATTAGATTTTGGTAACTTTATGGTTTTTAGAAGTAATAATAAAGGGCAAAAAAAATCGAATATTTATGTAGGTATATATTCTTGTATCAGGAATGAAAATGAAATTAAAATCTGGTAACAGTGTAATAATAATACTATCAAAAGTAACCATTAGGAAGTAAAATTTATCGCTAGAACTTATTCTCTAAAAGTGAATAATGTTTTGATATTCTAGAACAGAGTTCCCCAAACTTTTTTGTGTCGTAGACCCCTTGCCATGTTTTTCCGTGTTGGGTAGACCCCCTACTTACCTGATATTGATTTCCTGTAAATTTCTCACTGTGGTGAAGTTTAGTGTTAAAAACTTAAAGTAAAAACAAGCTCAAGCTTTTTACAAGTTCAAAATGTATTGCGACCACAAAGCGAATACCAACATCCTACAACTTACACAATTTTATAAACATATATAATAATTTTTTTACTTCATAGGTACTTTTATAAATAATGTATATGTTTTGATATTATAACATAGTATGATGTAAGTAAATAGGTATTATCAGTGTATGTGTTGAGATCCACTATCGTGGACCCCCATTTTCATTTCATGGACCCCCATTTTTTTTTTCGCTGACGTAGACCCCTTGCAGGTTGTCATAGACCCCTAGGAGTCGATATAGACCACTTTGGGAATCACTGTTCTAGAATAATGCTTGTCATATGGGGGCTGGAGGTTGCCAGTACTCGCCACGCTTGGCAGGCGTGTTGGAGAGCGCAGTGTGATATGTCAGGACATGGTGACGCTGCTGCCTATCACCATACTGGTTGGTGTACAGTTGTTCGCACCACTATGGTCTTAGTCGCCTTTTATGATACCTCGGAAAGAAACAGGTCGGACTATTCTCCTCTTCGGGTCAACGCACGAAATATTACACATAGTACTTTTTAGGTAAAGATATGCAGGTATGTGAACGACTCTTCAGTAAATTGTCTTTTGTCCTAAAAAATAATAAAACCGAATTTTTATTAAGAAGGATAGACAATAGGAAAATAGGACAGCCATATTGGTTTCCAACATACACAATTATACCTAGAAAAAAATAAAATAGTTTGGCTTCATTTTCATCATCAGACTCAAGACTATATTATTCGATGTTAATCTCACCAGACACAGCACCGGTGGCTTTTTGTGGCTAATATATTTAAATATTGCTTACGATTCGGGTTAAGGAAAACTTCCTACGATATAAATTATAATATAATTATATTAATAATAATTAATTCATTAATTATATTATATATAATAATAGTTGCTCCACTATATGATATTCCTTTCAGTTCGATTAGTACAATGTTCGAATACAACGTTCAACGGTACATCGAGACATAAAACTGCTATTATAATATTTCATATGAATATTTTTACATTGCTCTGCTACAGCGCCTGCTGATTTACATTCCATATAAGCGAGGTTTCCAACCGTTGCTACTGAAAAAATAATATATGTTACAATTAATTAAAATAAAAACATGCCATATCATTACTGTCACCTAAATATGACAGTATTGGTTTCTTTTAGTATATGTGACTGTTTAACCCCACTTTGGCACTGGTAGCTTTAACGTAACATAAATTGAAGAAGAATTTGAAAAAAATTGTAAGAAGAATGAGCGAACGTGTGCGAGAGATGAGAAGAATGAGCGAGCGTGTATATATATATATATATATATATATATATATATATATATATATATATATATATATATATATATATTTGTAATTTAGTGCCATTGTGGACAACCGGTATAGTTGTACGAGTCACATCAACGCTGGCGGTTTCGGGTTCGATTCCCGGTCGGGGAAGATATTTGTATTTGCACAAATATGTGTTTATGGTCTGGGTTCCTGTGGGTCTCCCTACCGTGCCTCGGAGAGCACGTTAAGACATCTGATAGCGATCGTTACTCTTGGTAAGAAAAATATCCCCCAACATGCAGTGAAGCAGCGTAGTGGATTATGCTCCACCCCTTCTCCAATATGGAGAAGAGGCTATTGTCCAATTGTAGTACGTTTACAGACTGATTCAGTTCATTTCAGTTAAGTGTATTTAACTATTTTCAAATATAGGACTAGGGGTTTTCATTTGTATTTGGTAAAGTGAAAAACTTAATTTCTGTGTTCTAAGTAACAGCCGATTGGTACATATATGTTTTTTTTTATGGTACTATACATCTACAGGCTTACATGCGCCTATACTTTTTTTATTTTATTTACTCAAAAACAAATAAGTACTTAAAAACTAGACTTAGTATCTCTAGTCTCTGAGAAGAGAGTCCAAACTGACCGCTTATATTCTAATATATAATTCTTTTTTTATTTTACTTTTTTTTACATGCATTTGCTATATTTAGTTGTATTTCCTACTCTATGATTTCACACCCACCACAAATGTTTAGCTATTACTCTTCGTGCGTTTTACCGGTTTGTCTTACACTTCTTACAGCACCAACCCCCGGCTGTCGAACACATCCTCAATGATGGCTGTGTCTCTATGATGAATTGCCATCTTGAGGGTGTGCTCGAGGATTTATTTTGTAGTGGCCTCCGCCGCCCTCCCCACGAATCGGTTGATTGCGTCATGTCGTGGGCGTAGTAGACTTAGAGGTCTTGGTAGCTACACAAGCACCCCATCGAAAGAGTTATGAAATCAAAATTACCTTAATCGATAGGTCTACGTTAGGTCTGTATAGGTCCACCAAAAATTTTGTTAGGTCGCCTTTTTTTATAACAAATAGTTATATTTTTCAAAAAAAAAAAAACCTAACTACCTATCATTAATAGGTTATTAGGTCTTTTTTAGGTTAGTAGTAACCCCTGGAGCAGAAAGTAGGGTCAATGCCAACTACACCATTGGGTTAGTCCTTAATTATAAAGTAAAATTAAGGCGTCCAGAACTGTATCGTGTTAGAAATAAATTTTTAGATACCTATATACCTATTATTTTATATCATACACTTTTTATCCGATCTGATAGTTTACGAATCATCTGTCGTAAATCGTAATTCAAGTTCTTAACAGGATAATCTTTTGAAATGATTTTTCCATTAGGTTTTAGCTCATGTCAACATTTTTTCGTTTATCTTGTGTCGCTTTCAGATAGTAATAGACGTAATTATTGATACCTTAGAGTATTTCTATTTAGTGGAAATGATAGGAAAAAAAAAATGAATAGAACGCAGATTTACGACTCAGTTGATTTTTTAAATGTTGGTTATTAAAAAAATCTTTTTAGTCTTAGACGGTGACACGAGGAAAACTGTATGTTTTGACACAGCGTTTGGCGTGTTTCTGAGCTTTTGTTACAGATTATCCTTTATCTATATTAAATATCTATATTACAAACTGTCTCGTTCATTCGATCTTTATTCTAAATTTATCTTAAATAGTAATTAGGACTAGGCCCGAGGAATAATATATAATATATATCTATAAATAGTATATAACTGTGTATACAATATATCAACTTACGGTAAAATATATAAAATAGGTATAAAGTTAAACAAAAATAGTAAGTAAGATTTGCCATGCGGTGATCGACAGAGAAAAGTAGTCTTTCCTGTCTTCTTGCCGACACGTGTCGTAAAACGCGAGTAAGGCAATAGCTGTGCGAACAACTGTGCACCAACCAGGATGGTGATGGGTCGACCTATACAGATCAGAACTATTAGCCTGACTTTGGAATTCGTCATTTGTTTGTTAATATACTTATTCTTAGTTCTCTTACCATTTCTGGTAAACTTTTTACTTCCTGTTGTATTTTCCGATATTCGAATTACTTGATGCGCGCATTTATGTACTCGTATGTGTGTTCCTTTTTCCTTACAACCAAAAATGTCGTACATTGCTAAAAACGGATTACTCTGCGCTAATGTAATATTTACCGTAAGTACAAAATAATAATAAAATAAATAATAAAATACCCTTTACTGTACACCACAAGGAAACAAACAAGAACTATCTAAAATAAAGAAGATGTACAAAGGCGGTCTTATCACTAAAAGAACAATCTCCTCCAGACAACCGTTGAGTATAGGACACGTCATTAAAAAAAACATGGTAAGGAAGTGTACAAAAAGTCAATCTCTTTAAAGCGTGGCTTAAGAATAATTATTGATAATAATAAACGTATAAATATTATATAACACTGTATACAAACACATTTAATAATAAATAAATTGTAAACACTTAAATATGATATCGATAATATCTGCTAAAAATGAAGATAAAATCGAATTGTTAGAATTTATATTCTTAAAATTATCTATGAGAGAATCTTCACCTATCTCCGAGCGAGTTGGTCTTGAGACCAGTTGGATTCTATCTAAACACATTGGCTGGTGTATGAAGGTTTCAATTACAAAATTCTACCCCAAAAGCTGTCAAATAATGAGATGAAAGTTTCTATGGAAAATATTCAAAGCCTGGAGAATGATTTATTTTTGCTTTGAATTATAAATAAACAATTAAAAATTTTACCTTTAAGGAAGTGAAATGGGGACGACAGTTTCCATGCGAACGAAATCGCGGGCAAATTACTGGGTAGGTACTAGTCACAGTTATGCTACTAGGAGCCAGGGCTATACTCTATGTGATATTGTGGGATCGAGACAATGACAATTTTCTTTCTTGTGAACCACTTGCCGGTGAAATACGTTTTATTGCTAAATGCACAAAAGACAGCAATAACAACTTTATTTTATGTATTTAAAGTTTCATATTTTAAGTTAGCAGGACTATTATTAGTGGGAGGCAGCATCGCGGCTACTCTAAGGTTCTCCACGTTGTGGTACGTGGCACCGCCGAACTTCACCACCGCTCCACGAATAGTGACTATCTTCGGCCTGCTCCTCTTCTTTATCGCGGTTTTCGGATGCTGGATCAAAGAAAACATATACTATTTGATTGCGGTAAGGTTAAAATTTATTATATTAAGTATATTAATTAATATTAGTACAATTATAATCGCGACATACGAGTTATTATATGTATAATATAACATACATACATACTGTGTAATCATATATTATTAAGTCCGTAAGTAGTTTGTTGGTTATTATTTTCTAAAAAGTATAATTCTTTAGTCGAATCCGATTTCAGACTAAAGTTCATCCCGGGCAATTTGACTAGCCCATTGGCGCAGTTGGCAATGACCCTGCTTTCGGCTCCAGGGATGTGGGTTCGATTTCCGCCCCAAGTCTGGGTGTAATATATATTTATTTATATGTATATTTGTTTAAAAAATGCATATCAGTCGGCTGTTCCTAAAGAAGGCATTAAGTTGCCTACCTTAGGAACAGACGACCGTGTGTGTATGTTAAACACTTTTATTTATTTATTATATAAAATAAATTATAAATATTTAAGCACGAGACACTTTAGTGTGTTCTAAATACTTTAAGCCTTACTGATTTTGAATTACGTTTAATGTGTATAAAATTGAAAAAATAAATTTGTGTAAATTTTTATATCGTATTATCTTTTTGTCCCCAACTTAGGCCTAAGATTTGTAACAACTTTATTATTCCTTTTCAGTACGTGGTTTCAATGCTCTTCCTTGCAGCGGGTAAAATCTACCTCGCTGTTGTTATATTTCGAAGCCTGGGACAAGTGGAAAGGCTGGTGGCAAATTGGCTGGGAGCTGCATTCATTGATGACGCATTGAAACTAAAGTTCCATGACGTTGAAATCGCTGTAAGCACAATATGAATTATAGCTTACACAAATATCTGCCCCTAATGGAATCGAACCCGCAACCGCCGGGGTCAAAGAGACTATTCGCACGGTAGTCGTATAAAAATATTATAATAGCGTGTTTTAAAAAGCGCAATATCCAAAATTATCTTGAAGATATACATTCATAGTAATGACAATTGAAAATTACCATTTAAATTTTCCCACATAATCGTCAAATGCGACAACTCTTTGCAACATAACATGACACCAGTATATCAAATAGTCATAATACCTATAAGCTGTCCTACGTTGCCGCGTTAATTCGCGTCACGTGAAGTATTATTTGCAAATTATTGTATGACTTCGCGTTACGTCACGTCGCGTACTTACGACAGCGCCTGAGTAACAAATATAGCAACACTTCGCGACGCAGCGCGAAATTATTAAATAGTCAATAATGGCTATGTGCATAAGGGTTGACTTGTTAAACAAAGCCATCAAAGCCATTGCTGATACACAAATAAAAGAACTATATTGAGGGTAAATGAAAAAACCGCTAGATGTACATATGGACACAGCACTTCATCGGTGTGGAATTTAATTTTACTGCACGGAACACTAAGCACCTGTTTCACCGGTTGCTGACAAAACTATCTGATGTATAATGGTATCCAACAGATAAAAGTTTATGATATATTTTTCTTTTAAAACATTGAAAAAAAGTGGAGACTTTATCTGTCAGATATTTATATTCGCAATCTCTGAATACAAATTTTATAGTTTATTAGTTGAGATGAAACAGGCCCATTATATATTTATTTCAGGTCTATTTTACTCTACGCAGATAAAGCGTATCAGTAACTTATGTGCGAGCGAAATTTTATCAGCAATAGGTGAAATAGGCTCTTAGTCTTTCCCCAATATTTAAGTTACTACTTTTAACATTCACTGCCTGTGATATCGTTCAGCTGCTTGGGAGATTAGCGGAAATAAATACAATTGCTTGTGACATGATATAATTTCATATTTCCCGTATATTTTTTTTTTAAATAAACGTCTCACACTCAACGGCCCCCAGTAGGATGTGAATCCTGTGTTGAGGGTCCGGAAACACACACAATACACAAGAACAAACGCCCAGACCACGACAAACATTTGTATGGCCTTTACAAATATTTGTCATGTGCGGGGATCGAACCCTCGACCGCGAGCGCATCAGCCAGTCGCTGTAACCACTGCGCCAACGCGTCGTCTTATTCGTCGTCGTAATTATACACTAATTATTCATTTACATTGAATATATTGATACAAAATTAATATTTTTGTATAAGAGTTATTCAATTACCAGTTTCAATGCTGCGGGACAATAGGGCCGGGGAGCTACTTATCACCCGTGCTGCCAGATTCATGCTGCTTGGAACCGGCTATTAATGTCGACTCACAGCAGATTTGCACCATAGAAAATGCGCAGGAAGGCAGTAACAACGTACTGAGTCAATTCTGTACCGCATACGCTGAAGCCGTCGGGATTGTAATAGTTGTGATAATTGCAGTGCAGGTAAGAATTTACATTTGATAATATTTAAATTGAATTTACGTGCAGTGACCAACAGAGAAGAATAGTGCCGACCTCTTTCTTGCCGAGGTGTCATAAAAGGCGACTAAGTCTATAGTAGTGCGAACTGTATACCAACCAGGATAGTGATAGGTAGCAGCGTCACCATATCCTGCCACAGCACATTGCGCTGGCTAACCCGCTTGCCAAGCGTGGTCTGCCAATTATTGGTGTACAAGAGATGATGGCGGAATTCAATGTTCAGCACTGGACATCCAAAGGCTGATGTGGTGGTGGATGCTTCCATTCTACCCTTAAAGGTTTAAATACCTTTACATCAGAGGGCCGAATAAAAAAATGTCTACTCTAATTATATACGAGTATGTATGTAGTAATTGGAAATGACAGTACTCAGGGTTGGAACTTCATTACTGGAATGCTAGATGGCGTTGAAGTAGCTAGATTTTCAGATTTTTGACAAACAATAAAAAATGTATTTTTTTTTTTTAGTAAAATTTTTTTTTGTAGTAAAATATGTGTACAAAGTTTCATGATGATCGGTTAAGTAGTTTTCATATTATACTATTCACATTAAATTTAGTACCTGGATGACCTAGCTTTGCTCGGTTCAATTATATTTAGATACATTACATACTGATGAAACATAAATAAAATTTTCGATATTACTGACATAATAGTAAAATAATAGGAACTAATTATTTAAATAAAAAATAAAAATAGCTCTCAATAATAGTTTTTCTCACAAAAGAAGAAACTTGAAAAAAAAAATGAAAAAAAAAACGGTCTGTAGACACCTAGATTCGAACCCAGGTTTTCTGATTTCGAATCCGCCCGATTCCCATCCGAGCTATTATAAGCATATCATTGGTTGCGAAATTTACCTTCGTATTCTAATGATATTTTTTAATTGTGTAAAAAAAGGGATAAAACGACATTTCCTAAAAATAAATCCTAACTATATCGATTTATCGCCCCCAAAACCCCCTGCATACTAAATTTCATGAAAATCGTTGGAGCCGTTTCCGAGATTCAGATTATATATACAGGGTGACTGGTGAATTACCATCAATATTCAAGGAGAATACCCGGCACATGATCCTCATTCGAATTATGTAAAAAAAATAGGAACTTAATTTTGGACCAAATTTTCATAAATTTCAATTCAAATAAAAGACGCGTTGTCACTTTTCCAGTCATGCCGGCGGCGCGTGCGACGCGGTGTTGTACTATGCTGCCAGTACCCGCACCCCCGCCCCGCGGCTAATCGCTTATTCGATCGACGAATCACGTTACTAGGTCACTAGGTCAGTAGGCTAGCGCCAACGTATGGTTTGGACGTCTGTTTTGTGTTTTCCCGCGCGTGCGCCTAGCGTTCGATATTCCGAGTATACCTAATCTGTCGTGTGTGAGTGTGACCCTTAATTAGGTATGGCTTATCAGTACACAAATGAAGAGTACTTGAATATGGTTCGTGTTAATGTAATGATAGCTTACCGGGTACTATCAATTTGTACCGGGAGATGTTCCCCAATCGCAGAGTACCTACTGTTAGCGTAATATTAAGCACTAATCCAAGACTACGAGTATGATTCCATTTTTAAATACGCCGGGAATACCAAGATAGGTGAACAGTTAATATTATTTTATTTTTGTTCCAAGTTTACATCATTTACCTAGTCAATAAATCTGTTGCTCATCACATCAAAATCAAATGGAATAAACATATCTTTCAACTCGTAAGTAATATTTAAATTAAATTATTTATTTTGTCTAGAAAGTTCGGTGATTAGTATGCCTCTATCGGCAAGTAGCAAAACTACTGGTCCGCAAGGACCGTAGTTCCTTGCTTTTATTTAATAAACAACAGTTGGCTGTTCAACAATTCACAAAGTTTATTTTTGTTGTGTTTTTTTTTTAATATTTTCAAAAGTAACTTTATAATTTTTCAACATATTAAAAAAATTATTCTATCAAATCTGATCTTTATCTAGCGACACCTAGTGGTTTACTTGTCATTTACGTCGTACATTACAAACTTGTACTTTTATTTACAGCTAGATGGCTCTGTTTAAGAGATCGTGTCTAAAATTGATTTTATTACTTTAATTCATCTTGAATACTAGTTTTATTTACTAGAATATTTTTTTCGAGAATAAATAAGTGGCTTAGCACTGTTTTAGTTAAAAAAATATGACAAGTCCTTATTTATGAACGACATCATTGTCCACTTTATCTGTGTGTTCTTATTAAATTAAAGCGATATCTCAATTGAAATTCTTCATCCGTAATTTTTCCTACGCCTTAAGTTTCTGGGTAGGGATATATTAAAAATAAAATCCATTGCTTCCAAATCAGACTCTGAGGAGCTGCTCGTATTCATTATGCTAACACTGATTGTTTTTTACCCGACTGCGACAGAAGGAGGGTTATGTTTTTCGAATGTATGTATGTAATATGTATGTATGTATGTCCATTTCTTTGGCACGCCCTACAGCCCTAACGGCTGGACGGTTTTTGACATATGAGGTGTCGTTGGATTTGTCTAAATTGTAGTAGTGACATAGGCTATATAAATTTTCAAAATGGCGCCCGCAAATGGCGGAATGAAGGGGGGGGTTGATTTTTTTCTTACTGTAGCAATATGGGTTTCAAATGAAAACTAGTAAATTGTTTTATTCTTTTTTGTTTATAATAAGAGTATTTTACGCAGTTGGGTTTTTTGTTTGTGTGTTTTTTGCGTGTGTCTTCCCGGCTCCTGCGCGCCTAGCGATCGATCATACGCGTATACCTAATCTGTCGTGTGTTAGTGTAATCTGTCATTAGTAATTAGGTATGGCTTATCAATACACAAATGCAGAATCACCATTGCTTTCGAAACTGTTAAAAGTGACTGTGTGTGTGTTAGTGTAGTTATGTAGGTAAATAGGTAGTTTAATGATTGAAAATCGTTGTAAATAATTCGTTAATATCATTAAATGAAAACACGACACGCGACGTTCTGGTGTAGTGGTGCGAGTAGTTGCCTCAACTGCAACGCCACGCGCTGGTGGTCGCGGGTTCGATTCCCGCTTGGGACAGATATTTGTACAAATATTTTTTTCCGGTCTGGGTGTATGTCCTTGTGGATCCCTACCGTGCCTCGGAGAGCACGTACAGCCGTCGATCACTGTTGTTATCATAGACAAGATAACGATCGTTACTTATGTTAGGGAATTAACCGCCAACCCTCTTAACACTTGGCGGTGTTTGGACGTAATTAACTACCGCGTGGAAACTAGGGTGTCCAGACGACGCGTAAATAATTAGATAACTGTTGGGCAACTTTACTTAGAAGCTTATCAATATTTATGTTATATTTTTACATAATTCGAATGAGAACCATGCACCGAGCACTCTCCTTAAACACCGATAGTATCTCGCCAGTCACCCTGTATATATACAAGAATTGCTCGTTTAAAGATATAAGATAAGATAATATTAGGGATTAACAATTTTTTTTTTTTATAAAAATTATATATTTATAATCAAGATGCCCATTGATTAAAACATATGAGTCTCGAGTTCTATTTATAGTTTCTAGTTTTTGCTTTATTTATAACTAGCTTCTGCCTGCGGCTTCGCCCGCGTGGATGTCGGTTATCGCGACCAAAAAAAAAGTATCCTATGTTACTTCTAATACCTTCAAGAATATGTGTACAAAGTTTCATGATGATCAGTTATGTAGTTTTCGCGTAAAAGCGTGACAAACAAACTTACTTTCGAATTTATAATATTAGTAGGACTAGCTCAACCCACAATTACGTCGCGATTCCCTTTCATAAGTCTATGAGGTAAAATACGAAAGCCTGCTTAAAATGAGTCGTACGACCAAGAAATTGGATGGCTGATTTGTAACTTCAGCTACTTCATATTTTAAAATTCACTTAAATGAAAATCCTCCTACTACACAACATCCATTTATTAGTTCATTATTTTATTATATAAATACATATATAGGTACTAAAAATACATTAAATATTTATTATTTTTAATACGTTCACAACGCTATTTATATCTTAAGATATTTAGTAATAGGTATCAAACACTGAAAAATATTCGTGTCTTCAAGTGTCGCAGGTGATGTCCCCACCTCCGAAGACCCGTATTAAAAATAAATAAATAAAAGATACTCTTAATATTGTAAAGTTGCATTATTATTGCTCTCTCTGGTAAGAAAAGTCTCGTTTAGAATATAGGTTGAATTTAACTGCAGGCGAGACTAATATGTTATTGAGCTTTTTAGGGGGGGGGGGGGGGGGATGGGGGGCGCTACAAAATAACTAACTTTCAAAGTGGGCGTTAGACGAAATAAGTTTAGGAACCTCTGTCCTAAAGGAATAGTGCCGAATTTCAGGATAAATAGTACCCAGTGTTGTATTTTATACGTATGAACTGAAACCGTGACCAGTTTCATTAAATTCATTCTGTAATTTAGGTGTGATGTGCATGATACAAGCAGACAGACAAAATTTTTAGAAAAATACATTTTTAAAGTTATTTTCAAATTTTTCTTTTTTTTTTTAAATGTAATCTATGTTTATAATTCGATCTGTTACACTTTTATTACAAGTATTGTAATTTTTAATTTTTTGTTTCAGTTGGCAGCAATAGTCTTTAGTCTTAGCATCTATTACAACGGTGATAATAATAGAGAACATTACACCTCAAGAACTATTTCTATTAAGTAAAGATTTATTTGAAGAATATTAAAGAACATAGCTTCACTAAATCGAGTTAGAACTTTTTTTTACATAAATGTTTTGTTTTATTATTTTTGTAATAGGTCGGAGGAAAAGTCCTTTCGTATCTTGTATGTATAAAATTAAATAAAAACCTTTTTAGTCGTACCGTTTGTATCTAGCTGGTTTTAATATCAATAAATAAAGGACATTAAGAAAAATAAAAAGTAAAAAACACTTTCCCGCCAGAATGTTTTACTGAAAACAGACCGTATTCGTGGAAGAAAACAAATTCTGTCCTTACGTCGTTTGTTATCGTTTCTATATGGGGTTTTTTGGTGCTGTAAAAGAACAGTTTGAAGAATAAAATTCTGACGAACATTATGATATTTAACTCATCGTATAACTAAACAGTAGAAAAAGTGATTGGTCGAAATATACCTTCAGTACGCCTTCACGTGCCACCACAAGCGGTTTTAAATTAGTTTTGGCAAACCCACCCCAAAAAGTTATAAAACAAGGTAAAAAGTGAGGTAACAACAGAAAAACATAGAGCAAAGTAAACTTTACTTACAATAATTTGGTTAGCGATACTTCTAGTTAGAATATATATATCTCATTATATGAGCTCATTATATGAGCCTTAAAGTTCAAATTTTATCTACCATAATACCCAAGTACCTTACACAGGTCAACCGACTCTATTTTGGAACGATTACAAGGTAGCTTTGACCCATTGTAGCAAACGTGAGCTTTAAGTGATAAAGTCGAGTTTGATTGCGATGCCGGAGAAATAGAATAAGTTATAAAATTAGTTTTCATGGTAGTTAGAGCAAGCGTATGGCAACAAAGCCAATTTAGGGCTAAATTTAGTCTAAGTTGTGCTTTAGCTTCGAGCTCAGACCATGTATAGGCTGCAAATGTTAGGTTAGGCTGTAAATGTGTTAAGGCAGTATCGTCAGCAAAATACCGAACCCTGCAGCACAAGATCCTGAGGTTAAACAGATTTTTAATAAAAATTAAAAACAGAGTAGGACCCAATATGGTTCCCTATGGAACGCTATAGTACACAGGAGCTCTCCACTACCATATGCATAAATCCTAAGGTGCCTACAAGTTAGATGTGTGAAAAAGCGCTACAGTGGCGCGACTGTGGCGCGCTAGCCGCGTCACTACTAGTTTTCATACAATTTCTAGAAGCGCAGTCCATAGAGAAAAGTAATATATAGGAAAGTCGCAGCGCCACTACCGCGACACGCGCATGTCATGTTTGCGTAAGGAAGTGACAGGCTTTTAATTATTATTGAACCTCAATATGAATGCAGATCAACTTGACATTAAAGTGTTTATTGAGGAAGTTAAAAATCACTCTGCAATATAGGATACTAGTTCTGAAAGTTTTATTCTAATCGTATAAATAAGAAAAATGAATAGAAATTGTATGAAAACTAGTAGTGGCATGGCTAGCGCGCCACAGTGGCGCCACTGCAGCGTTTCCTCACGCCTCTAATTTAAAAGCGCCCTAACTGTCTAAGAGTGGCCGGTCAGATAATTCTGGAAAAATTGTAATTGTAGTCCCGACACCTATTTTTTGAAGTTTGAACTGCAGAGTATTCACTACTTACAAGATGGCAACAAGTTATCGAACAAAATTACACATAAATATTATAATTAAACGTAATTAAACTTCGAAAAAAAAAAGTTTGTAATTTGTATATAAAATACGAAGAAACTTTTTTTCCGACCTAATATTTTCTTATATAATCATTTATATGTAGTTACTATACTGTATTGCATCAAAAATGTAAAAACAACATTTGAAAGTTTTTTACAAAAATACAAATTAAGATAATGAACAAAAATGCTTATAAAATAATATTAATTATAAATAATTAATTATTAATAACATTGGCAAACTTTATCCCGCAGTGAAGCAGCGTGGTGGATTAAGCTCCAACCCTTCTTCTATATAGAGAAGAGGCCTTCGCTTAGCAGTGAGTTGTTTACAGGCTGATACAGTACAGTACAGTATAGGTAAACTTTATCGAAGTTTAATGTAGAAGAAAAATGTAGCAAGCATCAAAACAACAGAAAATTTCTAATTGAGTTCGTCTCTGGCACACAATTTTTGGCCAGAGTGTCTTCCGGTCAACGTCAGAAAAGAAAATTATTAAAATTAAATTTAATTTGCGGAGTGGCTAAGCGGTAACTACTACTTATTTCATGGTGGTTTGTATTGATTAGTTGTGTATGTAGTTTTGTTTTTTTTTGCCTTTTTTTTTACTCTGTACACCCTCTCCGCTTTTTCACATTAACCGCATACTCTTTGTTATCCGCCTCTTGTACATAGTTATTTTACATTATACTTAAACCGTAGGTACGTTTCTTTTATTAACTTCTTTTGTGTACAATAATGAGTAAATAAAAAAAGTACAATGAGTTACGGAACCATAATCCAACGAATATGCTGACGGACCAAACTGAGGTAGGCTTCCCAGGCGACCACCTCTAGAGTTCCCCGTATTAGACTTTCAAATCACCATTGTTCTAATTTATAACTTCCCCATTGTTTTAATTTCAAACTTTATTAATTGTATTCTTTTTTTGTTCACTCTTTATTCCCACTTCGATTAAAGCAGTCATAATTTTAAGATAATTATTGTATTAATATTTAATTAATAAATAATTAATAATTATTCGTTTTTATTTTTTTCAATCTCCTGACTACTTCAAACGTAATTAATGTCAAAACACAATGGTGAGAAACACAGAACATTTATTATTTTACAAGCTGTAACTTAGATCCCGATTTTTTTTTCTTTAATGTTTGATTTGTTACTTTATAACTAATAATAATATGTTATTTAAATGTATGTCATACTGTTTAAGTACAGTCTAGAAAGTGTATTGAATTTCCATAAATGTTTATTATTATATAATGTGTCTCTTTCTCTCCTATTTATTCAATATGTAGTATGAACAGGATACAAGATAGAACTTTATTACAATAGGAAAAATAAGAAATGTTTATTGGTAAAGCGAAAGTATAAGCAATTTCTTTTTTACCACATTAAACTTAACGTGTTGTATCTAACGAGTGTTAATAGGTTTAATACGTACTGCATTTAGGTATAAATAATAAATAAATGTACGGTGACCGTCATAGAAGAATAATCCCGACCTCTTTTTGCCGAGGTGTCGTAAAAAGCGACTAAGGCCATAATGGTGCAAACAACTGCACACTAACCAAGATGGTGATGGGCAGCAGCATCACCATATGCTACAGCAGACTACGCTCGCCAACACGCCTGCCAAGCGTGGTGAGTATTGGCAAATCCCCCTTTCCTAGAGATAATGGGGAGGCCTACGTGCAGCAGTGGATATTCAACGGCTGATGTGATAGCGGATTTTCCCATTCTACCTTCAAAAATTTAAAAATATTTGTATCGGCAGGCTGAATAAATAAATAAATTAATAAATAAATATGTTTAATATACACACGATAGTCTCTTCCTTAAGGTAGGCAACATAATGCCTGTTATTAGGTAACAGCCGACTGATGTAGTTTTTTTTTTTTCAAATAAATACATAGTAGATATATAAAAATGCAGCCAGACTCG
Organism: Euphydryas editha; assembly: GCA_036937285.1. Taxonomy (NCBI): domain Eukaryota; kingdom Metazoa; phylum Arthropoda; class Insecta; order Lepidoptera; family Nymphalidae; genus Euphydryas; species Euphydryas editha. The sequence goes on along the minus strand of JAUPFZ010000017.1, from coordinate 1,108,465 downwards.
GAGCGGAATCAAACCCTGTATCAGAAAAAAGGGTCACTACCAACTGCGCTAACAGGCCAGTCTCACAGTACGTATTGGTTTACAACAACGAAACAACACAAGGTTTTTGCAAAATGTATGGAGTAAAATATGTTCGCTATATATATTTTCAAACAAGCTGTGCCCTGTGGTTTCATCCTGCTGCACCTTCCATTTGACCGCGTTCGACGCCTGGCGGCTCAAATCGTCGACGACAAAGTTTTTTTTTTTTGTGACGCAGGGGAATCAATTTACGGATGATATCCAGGACGCCCGGGTCGGCAGTCCTAGACCTATGTCGGACTCGGCACTTTTGGAGTGCAATACCGTACTAAACCCCTGCGGGAGCCTTCAGCCGCTTTAATTGGAGGGTCCCGGATCTGCAGGCAACAGGATCCCTTCAGCGACAGGTTGGCCTCGGCGAAAAGGCCAGACTTCTCCTCCATGGGGACTGTCCGGCTAACCTCTGAACAGTCCCGACGACGTCGTGTCTAGCAGGACCGGGTTCCCATCCCGGCCCGACACGGGCGCTGGCGACTGGAGGCGCATTAAGTAGCGCCTCCTACACACCCCCATTCGTCGCCCGCGGATGGAGGCCACGTCGGCGGCCTCCTCTCTCCTCCGCTCGTCGGCCTCCTTCTGGGACATTACTGTCTCGCAGAAAGAGACCATCGCCAGGACTCGTCGTCGCCGAGCATCGCGGTGATGATGCTCGGGAGCGACAAGTCCCCTCCGAGGACCGACGTCAGACCTTGACGCAGCGCCGCCCATCTCGGGCACACCTCGAGGGTGTGCTGGGCAGAGTCCACCGCCGCGCCACAATCGTGACATTCAGTCGTCGGCTCCCTCTGGGCCGTCCGGCACAGGTAGTCACCAAATCAACCGTGCCCGGTGAGAACCTGCGTCAGACGGAAGGTGAGGGGCTTGCGTTTTCGACGCATCCACCGCTCAAGGACCGGGGGAATGGCACGCACGTTACGCGTGTACCATAGGGCTGTCCTCCCCCCACCTCCGCATTAGCGCTTCCTGCCCTATCCGACGCACCCGTAGGATCCCGTCCAACGTGGGGTTCTCGCCAAGAGCCCTCCTACCCGAGACGTATGAGTATAGGTCTCGGCAAGAACCTCCGCCACGACGACTCCACCTCGGCTTGATTCCTTGGCACTGCGTAGAGATGTCAGATCACTTTGCATCTTCTACCGTGATAGATATCACGGGGAGTGTTCTGAGGATTTTTTCGGATTAATACCTGCAGCAGAATTCCACCACCGGACATCGCGTCAAAATTCCAAATTGCACCAACATCACCTCAATGTCCGTATCGTGTGTGTGTGAAATCGACAACAACCTGATTTTTACGGTATTTCCTGCCTCGCACGAGCAGTATATGGAGCCAGCTGCCATCTACGGTATTTCCGAACCGATACAACTTAAAGAAAGAAAAATTCAATTCTTTCAAGAAAAAAGCATACACCCATTTAAAAGGCCCGCAACGCACCTGCTAATCTTCTGATTTAGCCAGCTACCACCAGGTAAAGCGACTATTCGTTTGCCCCCTCTTACGTAAAATAAATGAATAATAAAGTACGCAACGGAAGCTCTCAAAAATGATTATTTTATCCCGTTTTTTGTAACGTTTCTTATTATTACTCAGCCCCTATTGGTGGTAGCGTGATGTTATATAGCCTGTAGCCTTCCTCTTTAAATGTAATATCCAACACAAAAAGAATTTTTCAATGCGAACTAGTAGTTCCTGAGATTAGCGCGTTCAAACAAACAAACAAACAAACAAACTCTTCAGCTTTATAATATTAGTATATATGTCAAACGATTGTCAAAAAATGAACCGTTCCGAATTTCTTCGACGCTCCAAATCGGCCGGTTGTGAATTGTAATAATACTTAAATATATAAAAGTAAAAAGTCGTATTAAAATACGATACGTAGGTACTGGGTGTCGATACAATAATAGCAAACGAATAGTTTTTTTATAGAGAATATTTGTTTTTATAGGGAAGTAACAATTCGTTTCAAATGTAAAGGTAAGTGATCAAAAACGAATCTTTTTTTAATATAAGAACCGGGCTCAAATACGCCTGACGGTTTCACGTCAGCTATAATTATACAAAACATCAAATAATCGGTGCATTGTAAGTACAGTTGTAGCTTATCTTTGCTGAATCGGAATTGCAATTAAACAGGGAAATGCTACCAAAATTCTTGCCACCACACGGCACACCACGTATACAGGATGACTGGTAAATTACTATCAATATTTAAGGTAATTTAAGGTAATTTACTCGGTACATGATTCTCATTCGAATTATGTAAAAAAAATAGGTACTTAATTTTTGACCAAATTTTCATAAATTTCAATTCAAGTAAATGAAGCGTTGACACTCTACAGTCATGCCGGCGGCACGTGCACAGGTGTTGTATTGTGCCTCTTGTTAACATCTAAAAATTGCCAAAGTTCACATCATTTACCTAGTCAACTTTGTTGCTTAAACGAGTAAAATATCTTAGTATTTTTGCCTATCCTAAGCCAGAATTAAAGTATTAAGGGGATTGGATCATGCTTGTTTATCCTGCTACCCTTGTAACACGTGGCGGCGTTTGGACGTAGGTAAACTACCTGTTTTGTGTCGAAAGTGCAGCTAGCTGCTAGGGTGTCCAGACGACGCGTACATAATTGGATAATTGTTGAGAAATTTTACTTAAAAGTTTATTAATATTTACCCGTTTTTTTTTACATAATTCGAATGAGAATCATGTACCGAGTAGTCTCCTTAAATATTGATAGTAATTTACCAGTCAGCCTGTATATAGTACCTTAAATATGTAAAATTATATTTAAATTAATATTTAAATATATCAATACACGCGAGATCAGATAATATTCACCAGATTAAATACGTTTTTAAGTATAAAGATATTTAAAAACTTTTAAGCTCTGTACACATTATACTTAAGTGTTTTATTATTTTATTAACTATAATTAATCGATGATTATGATCGCGAGATGGACAGACGATTTGAAGAGAGTCGCCGGAAGCCGTTTGACGGAAGCTGCATCGAACCGGTCGCTCTTGAAGTCGATAGGGGAGACCTAAGTTTATCAGTGGATATCCAATGGCTGATATGATGAATCGAAAAGTCATTATACTGTTCACATTTGAATAACATCATAAATAATAGAATAAGCACGGATAAATCATCTTTGAAAGTAAAGTACAAATAGAAACGCTTATTGTAGCTACTGTATCATTTATTGTAAGTTTAAATGTAATTTTCAAATATTAAATAATGAATAAATAAACCCATAAATCTAATACACTGTATGAGTCCTTCTATGGTCTAATATTTAAGCAAAGGCATCTTCTGATGCAAATTGGTATTTACACATTTCAAAACTTCTGTAGAGCGACCAGTAACGTATAATACACCATGTTTTAGTCAGCTTCTAGTTTTTTTTTTTTTTTTTTTTTGAAGTATTAATTTAGCTCCAATTTAACAAGTTTTTACTTAGGAGGAAATAATTTAATATATTTATTTTCTTCGTGCGTGGGAGGCTACCGCTGCACATCCCCTCCACGGAACCACAGCTGACGTTCACGAGGCCTTATGATGCTATTCCCTGATGCGTCTCACCAATTATCGCTCGAGAAAAAATGATCAACTAAATTTTTACCTCGCTCCTGGTGGTCCAGGACTACTTTTTTCAAAATATTTCCTATCATCTCAGCACAAGATCAATTTATAGACTGGCTCGTTGGCGCAGTTGGCAGTGATCCTGTTATCTACTACAGGATCGTGGATTCGATTCCCGCCCCGAATCTGTGTGTAATATATAGTTATTTATACATTTATGTGTATATTTATTTTAAAAAAAATATGTACCTACGTATATCAGTCGGCTGTTACCTAAAACACAGGCATTATATTGCCTACCTTAGGAACAGACGATCGTGTTTGTATGTTAAACATATTTATTATTTATTAATTTTAATGCGTGAAAACTCAGCGTTGTCCACGGTACAGCAAAAATTATTGTAACTCACTATCCCTTAGAGTTTAAACAAGGGTAATAGTTGTACACCATACTGCTTAAAAAACCAATTTCAATCCAAATAAATTTTACATTCCTGTCAATTTATTTTATTTTTCGAACAATGTTTAAAGTGGACAGTGTGTAAACGCTTTACTGACCAATGTGTTGGTCTCGTAACGGCACTCTCGACCGGTTGGGATATTCTGAAAATGTTGTCGCTTCGTAATGATTATAACTAAGAGAATGGTAATAATCTTAATAAATATAGTGAAAAATTATCCACATCAAATTTGGTAGTATATCCGATTATATGTATTTAGGATTTTTTGGAATAGTATTTTTATTGAAATGCTGTGCTCGTAGGTATATATGACACGTGGAAGTACAACAGCGATCATATTATTATTAACCATCAGTGGTTTTATTCTGTTATCTTAATTGTCTTCCAACGGTCGTTAAATTATTGGCGTTTATTATGCGATTTTTATGTAGAAATGTTTGGTGTCACTGTAACGCTTTTCGAAAATAATTATGACACAATGATGACATAATTTAATCATTACATTCACCGTTTTGTTGAATCTTCAAATCGCTCATGACAAATACAACCATTATAGGTCATTGATAGACTGATATACCATCATGAGACAATTGAAATAACAGACTTGCCTGGTTAAGAATCGAAACTCAGAGCGGGTGAAACCTGAAGCGACGATAGGTCAAAATATAATTAAAAAATTGAGTTTTTATTTGGGTAAATTTACATATTTATATCAAAAATAATAATTTACACTTTTTATCGATACATTTTTGATAAAAGCAATATATTTTTGCAATATTAACTTAATTATGATAAAATAATGTAAATTAATTTAATTTATACAACATCTATATTTACTTTAATTATAGAGATTTTAAATTAAAAAAAATTAGTTTAAAATTTAGCGTTTATTTAGCCGTCTCTGGTTGTCTTTTTCTGGAAGACCATGGATCTCCAATGCCCGCGGTCTAGGGCTGTGAAAAATCAGTAATTGGGGTGAAATTTGTCTACGATGCGCTTCCACATGAAAAGCTACCATTAAGGTACCTTGAGGCCCAACGATCATCGGTTTTTATCTATGTGCCCGCCAACTACTTCCTCGGCTTCACGACGCGTTGTGTTACATTGTTTAGTTCTCCTCATTTCAGTTTTGACTGCATAGAAATAAACCGAGCTTGGCTCATTCTACAGTCGTATCGTAAGTGACCTGAGCTTTCGTATGAGTCTTATAGATAGCCACCATGTTTCTAAACACAGTGAACTTGTGTACCTCAACGGACGAAAAACCGTCTACCCAGCATGGTCGGCATTCGCCTGAGTAAAAATCCAGAGGGAAAAAGTTGCAACTTCTTCCTAGCACTCCAAAAGTCAATCTCGTCTTTGACCCTCCTGATAAACAAACTAGCAACTAGTTAAACGGTGGTTTAAAATATTAATAAAAACAGAAACTAAACATGTTAGAATCTGGTGGCCCACCCCTTACATTCGACTTATGAACATTCCCAAGCAGGAGATGAATATTTAATTTTGATAGTAATATTACCCACGACCGTTCTGGTGTGACGAACGTTCTGGTGTGGTGGTGCGAGTAGTCGCCTCAACGCCGGCTCTCACGGATTCGATGCAGACTCGGGGCAGATATTTGTATTTGTTTCCGGTCTGGGTGTATGTTCTTGTGAGTTTCCCCACTGTGCTTCGGAGAGCACAGAGTTGTTATCTTAAGCACCTGATAGCGATCGTTACTCATGATAGGGAAAATTATCTGCCAACCCGCAATGGAGCAGCGTAGCGAATTATACTCCAACCCTTCTCCTATATGATGAAGATGTCTTTGCCCAGTTGTGGGACGTTTACAGGCTGATTCAGTTCAGTTCAGATCAGATAATAATAATTTCATAACTTTTATTTATTATGCAATTGCGGATTATATTACCAAAACATCTGCCGATATTTGATAAATAAATGTAAAACTTATAGACTGAGCAACGTATCTTAAAAGTTTTTTAAACATTAAAATAAAATAGAAGTTTTTTTTTTTTAATTATTAAAAAGTTATAATCTCTACAGGTATTTGTAGACAATTAAGACGGTGGGCTGATGACATAACCCACGTCGCGGGAAACGACTGGATAAAGTCAGGCAAGGACAAGAAGTTATGGAAAAGGATGCAGGAGGCCTTTCCAGGGGTTCAAATCTCATAAGTAATACTAACATCAATTATAAATATAGCATATATAATAAAGCAACAATTTACTAACAAACATTGTTATATATATATATATATATATATATATATATATATATATATATATATATATATATATATACATAGAAAACGAGATTTGGAATAAATAGCTTTATTATTATTATTATTTCTATGGAACTGTGGCATCCGTGACCTTTTTAACATTCAACAATAATTGCAGGACATTGCTCCGTCAATTAATCCGTCAGATGACAAAAAACAAACTATTTAACGATGAAAACAAACTCATTACAACGTTATCATATAATCAAATCTAAGTTACAGTTTAAAAAAAGACTAATTTTATAACGATTTCTAAGAACTTAAATTTAAGCTAAGTTTCATACGATATCTGTAAAAAGCATTTTAACAATCTCAGTTTCCGAACTTTAAGTATACGTTACAAATCACTAATTACATCGATTTTTTTTATTTTTTTTAATATCCTCCAACATTTGTATTTTACATTGATAATAATCAATCAGCTATATCAGGCAGAAGTCGTCAAGAACTAGCTCATTTTATTTTAATAATTATATCTAAGTATAAAATAAAAACAATAATAATCAATTAATAAATATCACTTAACAATAAAATTTATAAACAAAACATTTATAAAAGAATATAATAATAATAATTATATAACCAAGTAGCCAGGATTATCCACCAACAACTTGCTCTTCGATATGGCCTCGTTGAAAATGAGTTACCGTACTATAGATACAATCCAACGCCATTTCTTGAAAATAGTCATGCGTTGCTCTACTGGGATCGGTCTATTATCACTGACAGATTTATTGCAGCCAATAAACCTGATATAGTGCTAGTAGACCGATCAACGCGCCGAGCTATTATTGTTGATATTACAATCCCGCATGACGATAATCTCGTAAAGGCGGAAAAAGAAAAATTAAGTAAATATTTAGACCTTGCCCACGAGATTACCGCCATGTGGAATGTGGACTCAACAATAATTGTTCCTATTGTTGTGTCGGTCAATAGCCTATTAGCGAAGAGTTTCGACCAACACCTTAAGAAACTCTCGCTCGACTGTTGAATCAAGGGTCGGATTCAAAAGGCTGTGTTACTTGAAACGGCCCGCATTGTGAGGAGGTTCCTCAGCCTGGAGCCTTAACCACCGATGGCCTGGGACTCAACCTGCCACCGGAGGAATACCTTTTTTATATTTTTAAATATTTTTATTTGTATTTTTTATAAATATATTTAAAAATGTAATTATAGGGAAAAATGTTGAATAAAAGAAATTATATATATATAAATATGTATTTCAGTCGATTGTTACCCAAAACACAGATATCAACTTGTCCACCTTAGGAAGAGACGACCGCGTGTATGTTAAACATATTTATTCATTTATTTAAATTGTATTTAGGTCAATTTTGTGTATTTTCTTAAACTATAGTTGTTACGTGTTGATCTTATATGACTACTAGGGGCCCGCCCCGGCTGCGGACGGAGTATGTACATATAATATGTACCTAAATCTTCCTCATGAATCACTCTTTCTATTGACGAAAAACGCATATAAATCCGTGCTGTAGTTTTTGAGTTTATCGCGAACAAACAGACAGACGCGACGGAGGTCTTTGTTTTATAATATGTAGTGATGGTTGAACTAATAATTTTCTTCTCTTCGTTTGTTTCTCTTTTTCTGTTCGTCTGTTACTCTGTCATGAAAAGGCGCAACTGTCTAGAAATAACATCCTTAATATTTCATCACGCGACAACTAATAACATAAACTAAACCAGAACAAGTTTTAATGCGTGTAAAACCGCGCGCTACGTGCAGTTTTTAATAAATATACAAACAAACTCTTCAACTTTGTTTGCAAGTATGACAAATATTTACTTATTTCTTGTTTAGGAATGTTTTTGCTTATGGATGTAGACTTGTTATACCCTAACCTAGGTAACCTTGGGTTATCTATATATATGTATAATAGTGAAAATGTCTGCCGCGTTTGTCCGTTATTCCGCGGTAACCAGCTTGCGTCCGACTTGAATCGTAATTTTAATATGTATTTAGGGTTTCACCACACATTGTGTTTACTGTTTATATTTTAAAGAAATTATTTAATATAAGAATGAAAAAAATATATAAATTATAACTTTTTGAAGCTTCATGTTCTCACTAATCCTAATATTGAGATGTAAAACGGTGTATTTACAATGTAAGTCCTAGGTCCTTCAAAATTTCCGACATTACATTAGTGATGTGCCGGATATCCGTATCCGTATCCGCATATAACCGAGAGGAAGAGAGATCCGTATCTCCGTATCCGTATCCTTTACCTTATTAATTTTAAATACATAAATGAAATTCTATACAAGTGATTTTATATTCACTGAAAAACTCTTAGGTACGTCTTGGTAACACTAAATAACAACATTTTTTCTGGCCAACGTCGAAATGAAAAAAAGAAATCTATCCTCCATTCAAATGATCAACTGAAACTCACTAGTCTCAATGCAAAAAAAAAAAAAACTAAAAAAGCGCAGTGCAAGTCGAAAACTTGAAACGTGTACTGATCTCTCCGGCACGCGTCAACGGCAAAGCGTCAGGTGGCGACAAATATCAAGGTCACGCGCTTCGATTGAGTAAGAAAGTTAAGATCCGTATCCGTATCCGCGGATCTTGACACCAAATACCCGTATACGGATCCGTATCAGCGAATATTCTTTGTTAACGATCCGTCACATCACTAGTAGATACGGATAATGTATACCCGTAATAGTGACGAAATATTGAAAGCTTAGAATGATTACATATCTTAATAATTATATTATTATATTGAAATTATTAATTAAAATTGATATATCTCTTTACTTTTTACGTTATTCAATTTAATGTAGATAAAGAGACATCCCTTCACTAGTCATATGGACATCACTGTAAGTGATGCCGTAAAAACCGGCCTATGGTTATCAATAATATTATTTGAGATAAAAAAATTAAGCCAGCTCTCCCGTCATATGTGGCGCTAAGTCAACTCTCAAATAACTTATTTAATGGAGGTTAATAGCACGACTTGCAAAATACATTTAAACATAGTTTAATTTTATAGAGTAAAAGCCTTATTTATTAAGAATTATTATAAATATTATTTTATATCAATTTTAAATCTGACTGTCAACCTGTCTACTAATTCCATAGCATAAATGGATTGGGTTCTAGAATATTGTCATATAAGGTTAGCCCTCGAAATTAAATTTGACGGAATTTACGGCGTTTTGCACACGTGAAAGGGTTTTTTTTGTATTTTTTTACATTATAATAAATAAAAAACGGTTCATACCTTTTTATTTCACCGAGATAAATAAAATGTTGTACCTATATAAGGTTATTTTTTTACTGTTTCGTCTCTCTTCAATGGATAACAAAATTAAATAAGATATACGTTATTAAATAAAGAATCTACTACATTTAAATAATTTAAAATAAGAATCGTACAAGAAAAAAAAACTTGTTTAGATTTTCAAGTCCATAAAACGACATAGCGATTTGAGCTCATCTGTCAACCAGTTCTTAGGTCTGGACCACTTAAAAAACCATCATACCTGCAGGTTACTATTTATTCAGTTAAGATGGCTACATGCTATAAGACTTACTCGTGCCTTATAAGATATTTCTTATGCAATTAATACGCAAGATTATGTCCTGTGCCAGATCGACACAACTCGTCCAAACCAAGATATCTTCAACTAGCGTAAATGTAAGCGCACACAACATGTCTCGCTTAAAACAACCCTAAATCTACGGGGAGCAAACCGAGGCATCGACCCCGGTTGATAATTTTAGCGGTCGCTAAATTCTTTTAAAAAATAAATACTTTACATCCTATATCGGGGGAATAGGAGCGCAAACAACTCAAATCATAAACGCCCAGACCATAAAAAATTTCTGTACGTATTTTGTATTAGTTCAATGAAAATTTTAAGGTGTTATTTTAATAATAAAAAATAATAATTATAACAATAACTGACCATTACATTATTTAGCCAGCAGTTAAGCCGTTAAAGAGTTACAGACAGATAGACAAAGCTACTTTCACCTATGCTAACGGTTTTATGTAATTATTGTTATTGCCAGAACTTTTATTAATTAACACAACAATAAATTAAGACGTTTATTTCATTTTACAATATTATACATATTTACAAAGCAAAACTTAAACTAATTATTTACAGACAATTTTGGTATAAATCATGTCCCCGTGGAGGTTCCAAGAATACTGGCAGCATTTCCTCGTTGAATCGCAACTTCGATTCTCTGTGCAAAAAGCCCCAGGGGTTAAGCTTTTGTAATATTATAATGAAACTCGTCGAAAAATTGTGACGCTATTTATTTATTTTATTTATTTATTTATTTATTGGATCACCAACAAAATACACACAAAAAACATTGCAGTTACATAAATAGTACAATAAAAAAAAAACAAGAGGTATCTTAATTAAAGGTGATAACAACATTGACAATATTTGGTAACAACAAAAAAAAAATTACAACATAATATTACAAGGTTAAATTCTAAAAAAATATATTCTAAATATATATATATATATTAATGTTTAGCTCAGCAAATAATAAAATTAAAAAAAATAAAGTTTATCCAAAATAACAAAAATTTAGAAAAATATAAAAGAAAAATTAAACAAAAACTAAACAAAAATCAAGCAGAAATTAAACAAAAATTAGTCAATAAAAATTATCAATAACAATAATAATTAACATTATGTCATGAAGAAGGGGGAGGACGTCCAAAAACGTTTAGCTTCGTGCATTTTATAAATAGCCGAAACGTTTTATGGATAAATGCTACTAGAAATACGGAATAAAGAAACTAGATTATTAACCACAATTATCATTAAATAAATTTATTTAATTTTCAATTTTATTCCACACATAAATGGTAATAACACATTATCCTTCTTAAGTCATCAACCCTCTAAGACTTTTGTATAAAAAGTTGCCTCTTTATAAACACATTGAACGTCTATAATAAGCCTGGAATTGTTAGTTCAATAATAACACCGAGTCCAGTAAAAAAACAACCCGAAATGAAATGACTGACAACGGTAAAATCAAGATCGGCGTGCAGCTGCGGGTCAACGTCCGATAAAACCGATGTCACTGTTACAGACCCTTTACACTATCGAGATACAATTTAGATAGAGGAAAACATTATTAAGCATACATATTATAAACTAGTTGAATCTGCTACTTCGTTTTCGATTGCCATCCCCTTTCATTAAGCTCAGAAGGTAAATTATGTCCGCCAGCTTAAGATGAAACGGACATTTCACATTTTGGATATCAAGTTATTTTGTACCGAATACAGTGTTATAATACATATAATTTATGAAGTAATAAACCAAAGACATTGAAATACTTGCAGGAAAATCTTTAAAATATCTTCTTTGTAACTATAAAAAAGGAGAAACGAACAGTGGCGGCCTTAGGGGGTGGCGAACGGGGCAACCGCCCGGGGCCTCGCTCTTGCAGGGGCCTCGCGCAACAACAAAAAAATATAGATTTTTTAACTTAACATTTAATCTTATTTATCATTTAACATAGCGGTAAATTAAAATAAAGTTACTTAGCTAATTCATTCATTCAAAACATGATTGAAAAATTTATTATGTAGTACTTGAATATCGCGTCTAACTTGAAGATCGGTTTTTTAATCGCATAGCATTTGGGTCAGCTCGCGAATCGGAACATAATATTTTGCTCATCTATCGTTGGAAAGATATTACATTAGCAATTCTAAATTTTTTAGCATCTCACAATTTGGCCTTCAGGGGTCGTTAAGAGAAGTTAACATCTGACTCAGATTCGAGTGAGACAAGCGACAACTTTTTAAATTTAGTAAAGTTAATAGCCCGATTTGATCCCGTGCTGAGATTTCACCTAAAACAAGCAAAAGATAAGACGCTTAATGACCACTATATCGGAAAAAAATATTCCAAACGAGCTCATACAATACATAATGGCAAGTCACGTGAAGACTCAAATTGTTGAAAAAATAATAAATATTACTCGATTATTATTGAATGTACTCGCGACGTTTCTCGTGTTGAGCAAGTTTCAATTATTATAAGATTTGTAATACAAATACAGCTGCAATTGAAGAAAATTAAAATTGCAATTGAAGAAAATTAAAATTGCAATTGAAAAAAAAACTACAGCTGAGAGTTTGACTAGTTAAATAATCACAGAATTAGAACAATTAGTGTATATCATTGCAAAACAGCAGAAGCCAAGAATATAATAACGGTGCCAATATGCGTGGTGAAAAAAGTGGTGTCCAAAAACGTATTCTTGAAATAAAATTAATCCACTTGCTTATTTTTTACGTTGGAGTCTTAGCTGGAATCTCATCCTAGAAGATGTAGCATCGTCGTGTCCAAGCAAAAATTTGTTTTTGGTTTGCTAGAAAGGTTGTATAGAATCCAACTTGGCCGAAACAACTTCGAGAAGCAAGCTGATACGAGGATTCAGTTGGGCTGGGCGGCATTTGGTAGGCTGCGTCGAGTTTTCGATTCGAAGATTCCGCAATGACAACAAGACAAAAGTCTTCGAGCAGTGCGTCCTACCTGTGTTGACATATGGCGCCGAGACGTGGACACTGACGACAGGATTAGTACACAAATTTAAAGTCACTCAACGTGATATGGAACGGGCTATGCATGAAGTCTCTCTCAAGGCTAAAATCAGAAATGAGATTATTCGCGAGAGAACCCAAGTAACCGACATAGCTCGTAGAATTAGCAAGTTGAAAGTTGGCAGTGGGCTGATCACGTATGTCGCAGGACCGATGGCCGCTGGAGCAGACGTGTCCTGGAATAGAGACCGCGAATCGGATCGAATTACGCAAGGTCGCCGGCGGAGGCTAGATGAGGATTGCAGACGGGATGTTTGGCTCGAGCTTGGAGTGGCCTATGTCCAGCAGTGGACTGCGATAGGCTGATGCGATGCGATGCGAGAAAAGTAGTACACTCTGTTTGCCGGCTCAAGTCACAGGTGGGCTCTTTTAAATGCACATGTAAAACCGTTATTGCTAAAACCATTTTCTGAAACTAGATGGGCGTGCAGAGTAGCATCAATGAAGACCGTTAAATACGAAATAAGCGATATATGTGATGCTTTAAAATTTATTTTAGGATTTAGCAGAAAATACAACAGATGTTGTTGGTCACCACCAACACCTAGACACATTAACAAATTGGCCCGAGAATTATCAAGAAAGTGGTTTCCAGTCATCCCTTGTAACAGCGAGAGAAATAGCCGATGAAAATGATATTGAAAGACAATTCAAAGAAGTCAGAAGACGACGTAAAAAAAGGCATTTTGATTATGAAGGGGTCATCCCCTGACATCTCTGTATTTGTAAATTTTGTAAATGTTTCAATGTAAAATACTTTAAACTCAATTATTTGTATAACTTTAGCATTTCTCATCAAACATGACAAATACCTAAACCAAACAACCAGATCAAATTTTACATCATATACTTTTCACAAAGGACAAAAGGCCTCGCAAAGACCTGCCGCCCGGAGCCTCGCAATGGGTAAAGCCGCTGCTGGAAACGAATGTATGCGTTTAGCCTTTCGTCCTTTCTCCCAAAGACTTCGTTTCCAAAGAGCGGAAACAAATATTGGCACAAATACAAATACCTGCCCCGAACGGGAATCGACTTACATATATATATATTCAGTGTATAGAACATGACTTGTTACAGTTTTATTATTTGTTACTTAGATTATATATATAACGACATATTGTAAATGTTGAAGTAAATTTGTCTGTCTATTTGTCCGTTTATTTATCGGTTACGCTTTCAAGGCCCAGGTTTTATATATTAGGTTATATATTCGTATATAGGTCGGTATAAATTAGTACTACATGAAATAATAGTCAAGTTCCAACACCACCTGGTACTTCTCTGTCATACCTTTTCTACTGATGTATTTTTTTTTTACTAATTCAGAGACACGAATGGGGGTGGAGATCCGCCTATGGCTACAAAACGCTGTCACAGAGCGAACCAAGTGTAAAAATTTATTTCAAATGAAAATTACAACATTACACATATTTGTAGCCGAAAATATAATTGTAGAATAGGGAGAAGAATGGTTGCAGAGTTTTCTTGTCAATTCGTAATTTGCATTATTTAGATGAAAAATGAACCAGCCCTTTTACCGGTACAGGTTATTAAATTACATTACAACATTTATCGCTACTACTTCATGGTTGAAATACAAAGTGTATACGGATCTTAAGAGCACGTCCGGTGTTTATTGGCTCGTTTTTTTACATACAATTTACAAGTAATGACATAAAAGGTGCGGTAAGACTGGTAACACCATCACTTGCCACTGAACGTCAAGGTGAAATCTATTAATGTCTTAGTTCTAGGCTAAAGCTCATGGAGTATAGTATTAAAGGAGTACCATCTACTGTAACGAAAAGTGTCGTTGAAATTCATCAAATTAGGGTGGGTCACATTAGCATGAAGCTAAATCTTAGGGCCGAAACACATAACGGCGTTGCGGCGCCGCAACGCTAAAATCGGCGGTGGCGTCACCGCCAATTTTAGCGGCGCGGCACCGCCAATTCCGGCGTTGTGACGTCATACTTGTTGACCATGATTTATTGACATTTTGTGTCTATTTTTATATTTTATTTTTTTGTGTCTTTATTAGACATGGGTATCTCAATGAATTTTTATGAACTGCAGATAAGCTCATGAGCCATATGCTTGAACCGGAGCTGTGAAACGGCTCACAGTTCAGCTCAATTGTTGTTATAGGTATTGTTACTTTTAACCACTTTTAACTATTAGATTTACAGCTAATTTATGACTCGGTTCAAAAAAATGACATGTATGATGTACCTAAATTATAAATATGTAATAAAGCAGCGTTTCGAAAAGTTATTATAGTGATATTTTTTCTATCTTACACAATTATAGGGGAATGCTAATTTCATGCATATGATAAACGCTAAAGTGAGTTTCTTTGTTTGTTACGCTTTTACGCCTTAACTATTAACCTGAATCCCGATCATCATGAAATTCTGCATACCAGTTTTCTGGGGTACAGAAAAGTACATAGAGTACCTACTTTACGTACCGACTACCGTTGGTGCCTGTACCATGCGAGCGGTGCCGCGGACAAAACCTATTTATTTATATTTAATCTATAAAACAAATATAGTAAGATATTAATTTATGTATCACTTTGTTTCAATTTTGTTTAGGCTTTATGAGACAAAAGTTGTTTAAAATTCTACCAGCATACAAACTTGATTCACAAAATTATTTCCGGTACAAAGGATTACTTTTTATGCATTCTACTAAATAACAACTTCACAAACAATAATTAACAAATTTCACGTGAACTATAATATTTAAAATAATTAAATTAATATCCACAATAAAAAATCACGAAGAACTGGTTACCCTACAACAACGCTCTTTTTCGCGGCGCCGCAACGCCGCAACGCAAACTGCCGATTTTAGCGTTGCGTCGCCGCAACGCCGTTATGTGTTTTGGCTCTTAAAGGAAACGCCAAATAACAAAGCAGTCATAATACGGACTGAACATATAATAAAAAATATAAATTAACAACAATAAAAGTCACAATGTAAAATAAACATTATCAATAATAAATTGAATACCTATTCAAAATTAAAAAAAAAAATACAAGTATTGATTATGTCAACTATTTCTTAACTACAGAAGTCAAAAGAAATATTAAATTTTTTAACCCAACACACTTTACTCTGTTTATAACTGCTAACTTCATATCATGTCCATTTGCTACACTAGCGCTATTTCGGTGAGTGTTCGAACAATAATTTGCTAAAAAAAGTGAACACTTTTTCAACTACTCCCCCATACAAGATGGTTCTCCTTTAATTCTATACTCCATGCTCTTTTTTATTTATAACTACTTTTTGCCCGCGACTTTGCTCACGTAGTCCTTCTTTCATATCTTTGTAATAAAAAATGCAAATTATAACATTACGTGCTTTAATTTAAATAAATTTTTGAAGATATTTAAACTTCACTCTGACTTCAAAACTGAACTCACATTTATTGTTTGTTAGTTATTTTATTTAGCGGTAGGGTTTCTAAAAATGATGTGGGTGGAAAGGTTATTAATGTGCAATATTTCAATAGTTTATGCTACGCAATTAAACGAATCATTTTTGACAGGACATATTATTTAATAGGTTTATATATTAATGTTTAATTATTCCACGAAACTGTGGTGATCGTATCATTTTTAACGTTTTAAATATTTTTTTTTGACAACCGTTCTGGGGTAGTGGTCCGAGTAGTCGCCGCAACGCCAGCGGTTGCGGATTCGATTTCCGCTAGGGGCAAATATGTTTATTTTGTACAAATATTAAGGTTACTAGTCTGGGTGTATGTCCTTGTGTGCCCACTGTGCCTCGGAGAGCATGTAAAGCCGTCGGTTTCAGTTGTTAACACAGACACCTGATAACGATTGTTACTCATGGTAGGGAAACTATCCACTAACCCACAGTGGAGCAGCGTGGTGGATTAAGCTCCGAAACTTCTCCCACATGGAGAAGAGGCATCTACCCAGCTGTGGGTCATTTACAGGCTAATTTAGTTCAGTTTACTACAACGTTTTTAAAAAAATTTAACTAAGGTGAACTGAATTATATATCGATTAATCTTTTTCTTTACTGAGTGAAGAATTAGCGATTATTATTTAAATCCTTTTATTTATTTTAAAGTTTTAAGGTTAGTATAAAATAAGTCGACTACTTTGTCGATGACATTGTTGGCAGTGTATGCCAAACTAGTGATGCCGGTATTTGGCCCAGTACTGGTCCTTTAGTATAACACTAGAACATACGCATACATTTACCTGTCCGGGTCAAACTTTCACTAAATGGACACCTGTATTTAACTTTAACAGATTTCTGTCTGTACGTAAACATAATTTAATGCTTTTTTATGTCATCAATTTTAATATTATTAGGCAGGAGAGTTTGTTTCCTTTGAGGCCTTTAGGAACTACCAGTCCACTTTAAAATTTTTTTTACTATATATTACAATTACGATATACTAATTGCTTTTCGCGGTTCCGCCTAATTTCCAATCTTTTGGGAATTTCGGAATAAATAGTAACCTATGTTATTCTGAACGTCCTGCTATCTACATACTATACATATTTCATTCAGATCCATTTAGACGTGTAACAAACCTCCACTCAAACGATCGCATTTATAATATTGGTCAAATAGTATGTTTATTGATGTAGATCACTGGCTGTAATTATATCACACTACGACTGAATAACTAGAACTGCATTTATAACTATTTTTATATAACTTTGGAATCGTCATTTTACAGAATAAATTATTTTTATTAATTAAGTATATAGTGGTAAGTAAAGTAATGCTACCGCCGATTTGGAATGTAGATTCTTCTGTAAGAACCGGCAAGAAACTCAACCGTTTCCTTTTTTAAAAACCATCGATAATCATAATAATTACAAGATAGTCATCTTGCGCAGACGTCGAAGCAGTTAATCAGGCATATAATACAATTAACGGTAAATCGAATATATATACATATAGTGGATTCCCATAATTATTTGCATAGCAAACAGCTCCAATACATAAATTTAAATAAATCTTTATAAATTACCCCAATTAATGAATACCGGAATTATTAATTTTACGATCTTGTTAGTCGGTTTTTAAGTAAACTGACAGGTCGTTAAACCGGTCAAGTTCGAACGCATACATTGGTACGATTTTTTTTTTATTTTTATATTTCAACCTTTTTGAAAGTTTTATTTCGAATTATAAACTCTTTTGCAAAAAATACGGGCACTTAAGCAAAGAACTATTTTATAGTTACTATTAGTTTGTTTGACAATTTTAGGTATTGTTATCCTCAGAATTTTATAAATTAATTAGGAAGGAATAGTTTCCATCAGTTTTATCATAACATTTTAATTAAATTATTAAGAAATAATGTTTAAGCTCAAAACACTATGATTGTACCTGCTCGCTAAATAAAAATATAACGCGTTAATTTCTTTGTTTTTCTTGAATACATTAAAAGCAGATAAAAGTTTAGTATTGAGTGTGACCCCCTCTTGCTGAAATCACAGCTTGTATTCGTCTGGGCATGCTAGTGAGTATATCTTTTATGGTTTCTTGGGGAATACGTTCCCACTCCGCGGTAATCACATTCTTTAGCTCTCTGATGGTCTGCGGAGCCGGCTGCACTGATCTCACTCGTCGCTTCAGAACGTCCCAGACATGCTCTATGGGATTGAGGTCCGGACTTCTAGCTGGCCAGTCCAAACGACGAATTCCGACTTCTAGCATATACGCATCCACACCGCCAGACCGGTGGGCGCGAGCGTTGTCGTCCATAAAAATTGAGTTTTCGCCAAGAGCGGTTAAAGCGGGTTGTGCATAAGGAATTAGAACTTCCGTTATGTATCGGTGTCCAGTCAGTGTACCGTTTTCGATGAAGACTAACTTCGTACGATCCATAGAATTTATTCCTGCCCAAAACATAACAGAGCCCCCTCCATAAGGTGTGATTTCTTCAAAACATGCCTCTGCAAAGCGTTCTCCTCGTCTACGTAGTACTCGCCGACGTCGGTCTTCACCATGCAGAGATATCCTGGCTTCATCGGAGAACAATACCCTATCCCAGTCTTCATGAGTCCATGACACACAATTTCGAGCGAAGCTAAGCCTGGCAACTCGATGTCCACGGAGTAATTTAGGGCCGCGTGCCGGGCGATGACTGTGTATATTAGCAGCGAGAAGCCTCCTCCTGACCGTCCATAGACTAATTTGCACATTTCTTACTTCTTCGAGGGTGTTCTTGAGGTCCACATAAGAAGATTTGCGATTTCTCAACGCTTGACTAACTAGAAAACGATCATCCCGTGGTTCGGTACATGTCTTTCTGCCAGAACCAGGCCTTCTCTTGACGGAACCGGTCTCTTGATAGCGCTGCCAGGTCCTTTGAACTGTCGACCGACTCACATTTAGCCTCTGAGCCACGAAGCATTGACTGCAACCTTCTTCAAGCAGCGCAATAATTTTGCTCGCTTTTATCACTTTATCTACCATTTTCGAGATTGCTAAACAGCAATAACAATACTTTTAAATGTCAAGGACACCAGATAATTTAATAAAAATTGACAAAAAGTTAATTAGAGTCGATATTAACTATAGGGAATTCGCGCCACAAAATGTAGTTAAAAGTTATTTTCTTTGAAAACCAGGCTCAGTCAAAAATTTGAATTTGGAATGTACTCTTATAAACATTATGGCACTTTTATAACTGGCCAGTAACATGTTCAAATGATTAAAACCTTTTTGGTATTTTATTTTTTTCAGCCAGGAAGAAAATCGAAACCGCCCGTTTTTTTTTGCAAATGAGTGTATGTTCATTTCTATATGTTTAACACACACTCGATTTACTGCTCCTGAGATGGTTAACTTTAATGCCTGGGGTTTTTTTTTGTAAAAAATTTATCAAGATCATTGCCATTTGCGCCAACGAGCCAATCGTTAATTAATATTAAAGAAATTTTACAATATTATACACATTTACAATTCAAAACTTAAAATAATTATTTACAAACAGTTTTGGTATAAATCATGTCAGCGTTGAATGGTGCCAAAAATACTATGTATGTAGCAGCATTTCCCCGTTGAATCGCAATTCCGATTCTTTGGGCAAAAAATGCACCAGCCCTCCTGTCACTATGTCTGTATCGTTTATAATTATATAAAATAATAAATAATTAGATATCAGACTAGACAATCTACCCGCTTTTACTTACGTTTACGTTTAAGGGCCTGTATACATTGGTGGCACGGCACGGCAGAGAATTCTTTGTTGTTTTTAGATACGTTAAAGGGTATTGACTAGATCGCTCATACATTGGCTGTTTTTGTGACAATTATTATTATGTAAGTCGATCTTACTCCGAGATCTCGAAAGTTCCTTTAGCGTACTGAGGGATGTTTAGGCGTTATTTTTATACGTATACACCACTGATTTTAAATAATTAACGCTATAATTGTATGACTAATAATATATATTCGTCGCATAAATTACCACAATTCTTTGTCGTGTCATGTCGTCTATGTATGTATATGCGCAGGCTCCCAGGTACTCGTAACTCCTTCGCCTTTAGGGACGCCTTAATACCTTATGTAAGCTTAACGTGACATCTTTGGTAGCGTAGATAATTTTTTTAGCCTATAATTTCCCTTAATAACTCCCTAAATATATAAAGAGATTAATTTAATACTAAAAGCAAACCAACTCGTCCTTTTATTCTATTCCTATATTATTTTAGTCCTATATTATTTATTCAGGTTGTCTGGAAGAAATGGCTAACTTGCCATAAGACCGTGCCTTGTACTACACAATTTGTAATTGTGTTAAATGACTGTATTATTATTATGTTTTGATGTAAAATAAAGCGTAAGTAAATAAATATTTGTTACATAAAATAATTATTATTGTGGCCTAATTTAGGACGACCAGGGTGGTGTAATGGTGACAAGCGACGGTCGAGGGTTCACGTTCAGAGAGACTATCGTACCTCATCAAAAGGTTTTTCATCCTTGAATGGTAGACTCAGCTCCGCAGCATTCGCAGTTAGAAAAGTGCGACAACTGACCGACGTTGCCACTGTGCGTTTAATATATTTTACCTATTTCCATAGTATTATGTCTTACGGTCTATTACTGTGAGGTAATGCTACAGATATTGAGACTGTACTTATTTTGCAAAAAAGGGCTATTCGCGGCATTTACGATCTTGGAGATCGAGTCTCCCTACGGGATGTTTTTCCAAAGGTAGACATATTAACAATTGCGTCGCAATATATTTATGACAATATTATGTATATTCACCAGAATATTCATTGTTTTGAAATAAATAGCATTAATCGCAGTGTAAACATTAGAAGGAATAACAAAATTGTAACTCCAAGCTTCCGACTGCGCAAAGTTAACGTCTCCTTTCTGGGTTATGAATACCATATATACGCATGTATAATAAAATCCTTCAAACAATTTTGGAATTGTCTCAACATAAATTTAAAGTTTTTATTAAAAAAAATTAATAGATAAAGCGTATTATTATTCGGTGCAGGATTACTTGGTTGATAAAGAAGTGTGGACTTAGAGGCTCTGTATTTCATGCAAGATATTATTAATTTTGTACTAAAACACAGTTTATATATTATTTTCAAAAGAGTAACTGCGGAGTTTCCTGCCGATTCTTCTCTACAGAATCTACATTCCAAACTAAGTAGCTTTACTTTTACAAACATAATAATCACTTTAAAGTTTTAATTTGTAAAATGACGAGTCGAAGGTGCTCGTGGGGCCTATTTGAATAAAGTTGTTTTTGATTTTGAAGGAATATAAAGAAATATTTTCAAAACTTTTTAAGAAACGCATTAAAAACAAAAACGAAAAACAATTAGTAAACTTACGATTATTACATTTAAGATTTAATGATAACGGATTAAATAAAAAATATATATTATATTAAAATAAAATTTTGACGGAACCCTAATTTATAGAAATTAGAACACTTAAAATAATATAGTTTGTTAAAAAAATATCTTAAAAAGTTGATAATACCTGTTTGTGATGGTAAACATAAAACTAAAAAATATTTAATTATATTATAAATGCTATTCGTACTTACTATCGAGTCAACCCGACTTCTTACAGCTCTCCTTATCTCTTTGAAAATGTATATTAAACAAAACGGACATCCTGTCATAAAAATAATTTTAAAAATCTGATTAGTTGTACAAGCTATTATTAATATACATTTTGTTAATTAATCGAATCTGACAAACAAACTCTTTAGATTTATAATATTATTTCAATTAAAAATTAGTATAAATAAAATTAATTTAATATGTAGGTATTTCAAATTTGCAACGTTTCAATAAATTATTTCTCGGGTATTTTAAATGGTGTGTGTAAAAAAGAGTTCAACGCGCTACTAATAAAAAATGAATATGAGATTGTATTCTTCATTAAAATCGACGATATCAATGCCCTAAATAGGTAATAATTGGACCCAATATTTTATTGGGGCAATATGATTGACTGATTTAATTTTTTCAACTCAAACGATCAATTACATTTATGAAATAACTTTGACGGTTAGTAACCGATAATGTTTTCGCAGTAAGTACACGAATATTCATTTATTCATTCAGTAGATATAATGGCCTTAAATAGTGCCTAATATGGTACGTACGGGTGATTTGGTAAATGTCACATAAAATGGAGAAGACACGAAGAAGATTGAATTGAACCGACGAGGTTACAACACACGCGTGTCTCTCTATCCTATGGAATCATCTGTGCCCTTTTGGCATCCTTAATAGCAATAGCAAAAAATAAAATAATAAATAAACATTATTACGAAGAGACGAGTATTAAGTATTAGTTTTAGAACAAGATACTTAGCTTCAGTCACCGACTATGGTACAAAAACGAACAGTCGGTGACAAGCGAGTTTTGCCGGACACCTCGATAAAAACCTTTAATTAGAAAACATTTTTGACTTAGTAATAAAAAGATAAAATCTGATGTGAAACCAGGTTTCTTGTTATTTATAAAGAGATCTTAAATTCCAATTAAATTACAAAAAAACTACAAGAAATATATGTATATGTATATCATGAAAAACTAGGTGGAATTGTCAATTATTTAAAATGGTTTATTGCATTTGATCATGGCAGGGGTTCTTTAAGGCATGCGGAGAGTAAAACCACATCATATTGAAACTTAATAATTTAGACACAAATTTAAAAAGCCTAACTATATCCACTGATATACGGAGGTCTATCAGAAAAGCGTACAAAAGCCTTGCGGTCACTCAGGACCGTCGGAGCTATTCTACAGACAAAGAAGAATATTCCCGACCTTTTTCTCGCCGGGGTTTCGCAAAAACGTACACCAATCAAGACAGTGATGGGAAGCAGCGTCTCCATATCCTGCCACAACACACTGCGCTCGCCAACCCGCCTGCCAAGCGTGGCCAGTATTGACAAACCCCCCAGAGATGATGGGGAGGCCAAATTTCAGCAGTGGACATTCAACGGCTGATATGGTGGTGAAATTTTTCATCCTACGCTCAAAGGTTTACTGAATCAATCAAGCGTGCAAAATAAAAATGATAACTAAAGAACGATGCTTCGATTTGGTAATTTATGTAATAAAATAAATATAGTGCGATAATAATAAGTCCGCAAACATTTGTTTAATTTAATAATCAACTGTTAAAAGTATTGCACAATTTGTCACACATTCTATTAATTGATCTGAACTGAACTTAATCAGCCTGTGAACGTCCCACTGCTGGGGAAAGGTCACTGCTCCATATAGGATAAGTATTGGGGCTTAATCCAAGACACTACTTAAGGGATAATTTCCCTACTATGAGTAACTATCGCTATCAAGTGTCCATGATAACAACCGGGACTTTCCAAAGCACAGTAAGGAAGACCTCTAATGACATACACCCAACAGAAACAGATATTAGTACAATTACAAATATCTGCCTCGAGCGAGAATCGAACCGCGACTGCCGGCGTTAAGACTCGCACCAATACACCAGATTAATTGATCATTTAGTTTATTTGTTAAAACGTAATTTTGTCATTACTGATTCCGATTGTTTTTAAAATTCTTTTAAGGTAAGGAAGTTAAGGAAGGTTAAGGAATTTACGTTGATAATATACTGTAAGCTTTGGAGTCGGATACAAACAGAGCAAAACTTATATTAGAAATTACGGATTTTTAATGATATATGCTGCCGCTGCTCAAAAACAAGAACTATCACAGCTCTAATAGAGCAGAACAGGGGTCCAAGGTTTTTCAGAGACCATTGGGGAGAAGCCTTCTTGCGAAGCTTAAAACAGCGGATGGCACAATCGCTTGCTCTAGCCCTCAGATCCGAAAAGAGGTCGAGAAATTTTATGGACTGCTGTACTCGTCGGGCGCAAACAAGCCTAAGACTCAGGACACCGAAGATCCACGTGCATCACTATTGCGCCATTTTTCGGATGATATCTCGGATATCGATGTCGTGAGATTAGTGCGGCGCTTGGACAGCTTAAAAACGGGAGGGCCCCGGAGGTTGACGGAATTACAATAGCTGAGCTCCTTAAGGCCGCGGGACGACCTGCCCTGACAAAAGTCTTCGAGCAGTGCGTCCTACCTGTGTTGACATATGGCGCCGAGACATGGACACTGACGACGGCATTAGTACACAAATTTAAAGTTACTCAACGTGCTATGGAATGGGCTATGCTTGGAGTCTCTCTCAAGGATAAAATCAGAAATGAGACTATTTGCGAGATAACCAAAGTAACCGACATAGCCCGTAGAATCAGCAAGTTGAAGTGGCAGTGGGCTGATCACGTATGTCGCAGGACCGATGGCCACTGGAACAGAGGTGTCCTGGAGTGGAAACCACGTGTCGGCAAACGCAGTGTGGGGCGTCCACCGGCCCGCTGGACCGATGACTTACGCAAGGTTGCCGGCGGAGGTTGGATGAGGATTGCGGAAAACCGGGATATTTGGCGCAAGCTTGGGGAGGCCTATGTTCAGCAGTGGACCGCGATAGGCTGATGCGATGCGATGCGAATGATATATGAATCACAATTTAAAAAACAATTACTCCTTTTATTTCACACAAGAATTACTTCCATCGCTTTAATTTATTTAACAAAATTTCTTCACTATAATTTATGAACAACACCAACTGTCTTTACCCATATTATAAAGAGGAAAGTAACGTAAACTTGAAAAGTACGGAAAGGTAAATTATACCTTAGATACTTTGGCTAATAAAACATCACTTTCCGACCCATAGTAACGGAACTTTTCCCATAAATGTCAACACGCGTAAAACCGCGAGGAACTATTAGTACTACTATTAGTTACAAGACGTCACTTTTAAAATCCTTGTCCTATTTAGGGAGAACAGTTCTTTACCCAGCAATGGAATTTTTAAAGACTTTTTCAGTTCATTTAGGTTATTGATTACAAATATTCGATAACAACCGCATTGCTTGAGTAAAGCTGGACCGAACTGGCTTAGCTTTCTGACACATTTGTTAATAAAATATACCCCTTAGGGAAAAAATATTAATTTTCTTCTTTAAGAAAGAACACAGGATTAAAGTCGGAGAGCTTAGAGTAAATATTATAATAAAAAGAGACCAATCTTACTCGTATCATTTTATTACTACTATCTTTAACATACCTAATTTAAAAAATATAATAATACTAATAATTAAAAAAAATATACATATTTTTGGTCAGCATCAGATCACCGCTTAAAGACATTAGTTTCAATTATAATATACTAGCTTTAGTTAGTGCTATTAATGCAGCTGCAGCAAAAGGTAAAGAGCTTATTGTTAAAAATAATATTGTAATTTTTTTAACGGATTTGCAAGCTAAAGTAGCAGTGGGCAGGGCACATAGATCGTAGAACTGACGGCTAATGGAGCAGAAAGATTCTCGAGTGGAGACCACGTACCGACAAGCGCAGAGTCGGACGGCAGTCGAGAATCGATTGCTCTGGAGGTCGATGGGAGCAGCCTAAGTTCAGCAGTGGACATCCAATGACTGATATGATGATGATTATGATGATGATGTAGAAATGTGCTGAGTATAAGTTTTACAAAAAACTCGATCATATAAAAGCTGACCAAGACCATAGAATCGAAATTATACAAAAATTCTAATTTAAACATAGTCATACCAAATTGCTTCGTATTTCTTAGCAAGATTTTTTGTTCAATTACAAGTAGGTAATGTATAAAACCTCCTTTTTAACATATAATGTCTGTATGTAACGATGTTTTGTAGTAAAGAATAGCTTAAAATTCGATAGTACAAATAGTTATTCAAACTGTTCATATTCCGTGTGCGTTCACCCAGATGAATGGGTCTCAATATATAGAGAACTCTTGAGATGAATACATGAATAGACTTTCTTGTCGCTCCTGACCCCGAACAACGCCGCAAATAACTGCTTTTCAAATTAACAATGTACGCTTAATCTATTTATTTTATTTCGTAAGAGAAAAGTCGATTTATTTTTAATGCTTGAAAAATATAAATATTGCTTTTATATAAATACAATTTAATGCACATAATAATACTTATTATAAAATGATTTACTTTGGTACGCAGTTTTATTTTTTGTGTATAACTTTAATGTTATTAAATTAATGAAGAACTAGTAACATATCAAATTTTTTAATCACAAATTTTATTAAATTAATTATAATTAATTAAGTATTGGGTTTTGCGTTAGTAAATGGACGATAACAAAACCGGCTTAGCACCATCGTTCTAAAATAAGTACAGAAACTTTTTCCTTATATATATATATATATATATATATATATATATATATATATATAACCTGTAATCTATTATCAAACTTAAAACAATTTTTAAGAGTTTTAGTGCGACACGAAAAAAATATTTTTGCCATTACTAAAGTAGGCTTGTTTTGGAGAAAGTACCTAAAAGACATCAAAAAACAACAATGTGTACTTACTTATTAGAGAGTTTCTATTTTAAATTTAATTTCAATGACCTCAGGACCATAAATATCATTATTTTTTCTTATTTTTCATCTCTTCGAACCCCGTTTTTTTCTTGTTATGGAATTACTCAATCATTTATAACAAAAACTTATATGACTTTGAATCATCGAAATTATCCTTAAAGCGAATTTCGTTGAAACACGTAGAAGTTCAAGGGCATTAAATCAAATAAACAAATTCAACATACTGATTTAGAATAGTCTTTTAATAGTTTTATTAATAACTTGGTTTTCTCCGATTAGAGTAAAGAGGATAACCGTGGTATGACGCTAGTATAAAACACAAATAATGACAAATATATTTAGCGTCGTCTCAGGCGCGCTGCATGTGTGCCGGGCACCGTTATACTCGGTATAAATGCCGACGCTCCGAACGCCAGCGCAGTGTCCGCCAGCCCGCCATGAAATTATACACGTTCATACTAACACTTTGCGTGTGCGTTCTATACGCACGCGCAGCGTCTATCCCGTGTGAAAAAAATATTGATGATCTCGCTAACGTTGATCTCGACGACGTTGCCGTACAACCTGAATTAACAGACCACACCCCGGTTAAGGACGTCGATAACAACCTTCGGAAAACGATCGTCGACATACCCGTGAAAGTCGTCGAAGAACCGACAGTGCTGGACGAGAACTCTAACGATTACGTTCCCAAAGATGATGAAAACATAGCAATCAAAAGGCTTGAAATTGACTTATCTAACCCTGGAACGCCTCAACGACAGGAACATGAGACACAAAATCCCGAAAATCATGGCGAATTAGAAAAAGCGCTTTTTGGTATAAAAAAATCAGTTATAGATGCACAGAATTCTTTTAATGAGGGTTTTAAGGAGGTATCTAACAGTTTCAAATCTGTTTTCGGAGCAAACGAGAATCTGCCGGACGTTCATCAGAAGTTGGATAATTTAAGACATTCGTTTACGAATCAGATCGAAAAACTCCACGAGACAATAAAATCTAATCTAAAATCTGACAAGGTCTCAGAGGAAAAGTTGAAAATCGCTGAATCGTATTTAGAAAACTTAAAGAAAAATTTTAATTCTGGTATTGACACCTTAACGGAGGGCGTTGAAGTTCTCACAATCATCAGAGAGGAAGACGAAGCTGTAAAAACTACATCTGTTATAAATACAAAAGATGGAGTTGTAAAAGCAGATGGTGCAACAGCTAGTCCTTCCGAAGCAACCCCTACCCAAACGCAAACTTCACCCACGAATGGCTTAAGTTCGTTTTTGACGAATTTCCAAAACGGAATTTCTAGTCTATTTTCTAACTTTAATCAAGCTATACAAAACAATTTGCCTTCCAATCAGGGAAGTAGTAATCCAGTTCTCAATTTCTTTCAAGGACTAAGCCTTCCTAATATCAACCAAGGTCAAAAGCCAATAAATCCTGGATCACCAAATCAAAACGCTGCTCCTGTAGACGCCCAGGCCGATTCCGTACCAGCTACTTCAGTCGTAACCACTTCTGCCCCCTGGGG
The DNA here is from genome assembly GCA_036937285.1 of Euphydryas editha. Classification (NCBI taxonomy): domain Eukaryota; kingdom Metazoa; phylum Arthropoda; class Insecta; order Lepidoptera; family Nymphalidae; genus Euphydryas; species Euphydryas editha. The sequence goes on along the minus strand of JAUPFZ010000017.1, from coordinate 1,079,902 downwards.
ACCACAAGCTTTTCTTCAACAAGTTCAAAACACGTGGCAAAATCTCGTAAATCCAGGACAAAACATACAACAGGACACCCCGCAACCTCAGCAACCCGCACAGCAACCAATTAACAATGGGCCTATCGCACAAGCTATTCATAACATAGGTCAATTCATACTAAGACCGAGTCAGGCATTTACGCAGCAACCACAACAACAACCACAACAACAACCACAACAACAGCAACCACAACAACAACAACCACAACAACAGCAACCACAACAACTGCAACCACAACAACAGCAACCACAACAACAACCCCAACCACAACAACCTACAACTGGGCAGGGAGCAGCTTCAGATAGTGCAAGCGCACCTTCTGAAACACCCCAAAATGACGTGCCTCAAGCAGATGCCAGCTCAGCAGTCCCTGCCAAAGCCGACGCAATCCCGGCTACACCTCCCCAAGCACAAGCATCAGTTCAACCGGCTCAAAACGGTCCTATTCAACAGTTTGTTCAAAATAATCCGATCATTAAGGGAATACAGAGTGCTGTACAAAGACTACAAGGTACACCGAACCCTGAGACGCCGCGAAACGATATCATCAATGAGGAAAATAAGGAGAACACCAAACTAAAAGGAATACATGGTTCTCAAGGAAACGGAGGTATTTATCTTAACAAACTATTTTTTGTTATATAAAAGCATAAAATTAAATACTAGTTAACTTATTTAAAAAATGTTCAACGATTCTCTCCCTAGTGACAGCGTGGACAAATTTTATAAACAGTCTTGTAGGTACAATAGGTACCCTGATAAACGGTACGTCTGTAAATGTGTCGACTGCAGTTAACAGTGTTATAAACACAATAGGCACAAATCTTCAGGTATTTGAACAAAAAAAAATCCGCTTTAAATGTCGTGTTAAATATCAATAAATATGTGTGCTTTATTTGTTTAGATTGTGTTCAAAAAATCTTTTTATTTTATTTTATTACTAACTAGCGGTCCGCCCTAGCTGTGCGCGTGGTGTATAAGTATCTAAACCTTCCTCATGAATCACTCTATCTATTGGTGAAAACCGCATGAAAATCCGTGCAGTAGTTTTTGTTTTTATCGCAAAAAGACAGACAGATAAATGCGTCGGAGGACTTTGTTTTATAATGTGTAGTGATATTGACAACCGTTATGGTGTAGTGGTGCAAGTAGTTGCCGCAACGCCACACGCCAGTGGCCACGGGTTTGATTCCCGCTTGGGACGGATATTTGTATTTGTACGAATATTTGTTTCCGGTCTGGTTGTAAGTCAACCTTTCTTCTATTTGGAGAAGAGGCCTTCGTAATATAATTTTCGTAGGCGTAAGATCATAAAGTCTAGAAAATAATTTATATCCTTTCGTTTCTTTTTACGGATAAAAACGTGTATAACAAACGAAGTGTTAATAACATTGTAATAATAAACGCTTTTGTGAATTAGTGTTAACATACAATTCATAGATAAAAAAAACTAACTAATGTTGTTTTTAAATTTGTTTAGGTATAGTATTCTTATTTTTATTTTTATTTTTTTATAGGCGATAATAACAGCAGCGGGGTAAAGGTAGTAAAGGAGGAACAAAAGGAAGAAGTCGGAATTGTCAAGTGTAATGCAGAAGTTTTAGAAGAGATTAAATCAGAAGTAGCGAAACTCCCATCGCCTTCAGATAAGACTGAATAAGTCGGTGTGATACAGTAGTCCATGTAGTTTATTTATTAAGTAATTTTAGTGTAAATAATAAATTAAAAAAGTGTTTCGTTAAATCTATTAAAAAGATTATTGGAACAATTAAATCAGATGTTTTTTTTTTCACCAGTAATGCATTTATTTTATATACACACATTTTCATTTTCACAAAAAAAGGAGTCAGTCAAATTATCCGCCAACACGCAGTAGAGTAGCATGGTGGATTAAACTCCAACCCGTCTTCTAATTAATTAATAGTGGTTGGTGTCACTGGATACCAGCTAAGAACGGATAATATAATATAGAAGCAACACAATTTGCAAAATAAATATAAATTTGCTCGATTTTTTATTTTTTTTTTATTTTGCTGATTGCTTTTTATTTAAGTACATAGAAGTATTTATAAAATTTATTAATTTAGAAAATAACATATAATATAAAATAAAATAAATCAATCAAAAAAATAAAATTTGGATTCAAATTATTAAATAAAATACAATAAAAACATCTCTTTATTATTATTTTTTTTTTTGACAATATAAAATTACATAAATAATTTAAAAATATTAACTTAATAAAGTATTGTCAATAGAGGTGAGCCCGATATTTTGATATTCACAATTCACTATACGTGGTGACGATTTAAGCCGATTTTAACCGAATCAAAAATATTATAGAGGTATTATAAACCGAGCAAGGGAGCCAGGCCTCCAACTGTCCCTCGTTTTGAAGAGAGAGACGATCGCGGTACCGGTTGAATTACATACCAATATAATATTACTGTGCATATTAGAGTTGTTTCTATGATTTGTTTATTAAAATTGAAGTAAGTACTTAATTGATGTTTACAAAAAAAGAAAATATTTAATCGAGAAATACCATTAAAAAATAAAGTGTAAATAATGTCTGCAATTATGTGTTACCCCAAAAAGGTGTATTCTCACTCAACTTAAAATAGGATTTGAGATCCTAACACTGATTTTCAGTGCTACCCTCTTTGCTCGTGACGGGCTGCGACAAGTACCATGTTACATGTATATCGAAACATACCCTAGGGCCCTAGGGCCTAGAACATAGAATCTAGATCATTATTATAGGTATGTTCCGATGTACGCTGTGACCACTGCAAGGTGTGATTTCAATTCATTATACTGCGGAGCCGTTCCTTTTTAGTTTGTTATACTGTGCTATACTAGTTACTGCTTATAGCGGAACGCAGTCCAGTATACTCTCATCCCCATTTTTCGACGCTGTTTTCAAAATAAAATATTTATCATGTAAACGTAATCTATTCAACTAGAAAAATTATTATTTGAATCTTGTTGCTTTTAAAACTTAATGTTGTTTTTAAAACTATTTTTAATTGAATTAATTGCATAATAAACATAAGTACCTATAGATTTTATTTAAAGCAAATATTGTTTTTCCAGTAACTGTTAGGCCTGATATACACTTTGATTAGTGCGAGTGTTTAGCAATTGCGAGTGCGAGTGCGAGTCCTTAGTGCTAGTTGTGTCCAATACTGTTAAGCTCCCGCGCTTAGTAAAATTGAATTGTTGGGCGTCGAACAGCAAGTATGGAGGAACAAAAACAAGCGCGCTTGTTATTGCAAAAAATCCTTTAAAAAATATTAAACGCGGTAGTCTCTAAAACTGAAGAACTTTTGGAATCGGAACTTGCAAGGCCAAGCAGACTTTATATTTTAGATATAAAGTCTAAGTTCTAGATAGTATTTGCAGTCCACACTTGTTTTGTACTGATTACTAAGCACCTGCACTGAACACTTGCACTCGCACTAATCAAAGTGTATTCCAGCCTTTACTCAACGCATATTATGCAGATGACACATCGCTTATATTTAAAGTTGATAGGGAAAAAGTAAATTGTGATGATGTGAACAGCTCTTTGTCTCGAATTCAGGATTGGTTTATAACAAACAATCTCGTCTTGAACGCCAAAAAAACTAAGTGCGTTGTATTTTCGTTGCCTAATGTTAAACATCCAAATTATAATTTAGAAATAAATAACGAGAGGCTTATTGTCAATGATACTACAGTATTCTTAGGGATAAGTTAGGACTCAAAACTTCAGTGGTATTCCCATTTGTCACCTTGAATGGTAGACTCAGCTCCGCAGCTTTCGCAGTTAGAAAAGTGCGACAACTGACCGACGGCGTTGCCACTGCGCGTTTAATATATTTTAGCTATTTCCATAGTATTATGTCTTACGGTCTATTACTGTGAAGTAATGCTACAGATATTGAGACTGTACTTATTTTGCAAAAAAGAGCTATTTGCGGCATTTACAATCTTGGAGCTCGAGTCTCCCTACGGGATGTTTTTCCATAGGTAGACATATTAACAATTGCGTCGCAATATATTTATAACAATATTATATATATTCACCAGAATATTCATTGTTTTGAAATAAATAGTATTAATCGCAATGTAAACACTAGAAGGAATAATAAAATTGTAACTCCAAGTTTCCGACTACGCAAAGTAAACGCCTCCTTTCTGGGTTATGGTATTCACATGTATAATAAAATACTACAAACAATTTTGGAATTGTCTAATAAATATATATTAAATAATTTTAAAGATTTCATTAAAAAAAATTAATAGATAAAGCGTATTATTCGGTGCAGGATTATTTAGTTGATAAAGATGTGTGGACTTAGTGGCGCTGTATTTCATGCAAAATATTACTAAATTTGTACTAAAACACAGTTTATATATTATTTTCAAAAGAGTACCTGCGGATTTTCTTGCCGATTCTTCTCTGCAGAATCTACATTCCGAATCGGTTCCGAATCGAACTTTTACAAAAAATAATAATCACTAAAATATTAATTTTGTAAAATGACGATTCGAAGGTGCTAATGGGGCCTATTTGAATAAAGTTGTTTTTGATTTTGATTTTAATTTGAATTATTTAATTATTTTATTTATTTATTAACTAATTACAATAACAATAATTTGTGGAAGCTGTTAAATCTCTAGGTGCTGTTATATTTTTTGATCACGTGATCAAAGTACCGAGAGCGCCTTACATCGAAAGTGTCACAGTACAAAAATGGTAGTGATTTATGACATCATATATTTCTCTATGGTACAGCGGTAGTGTACTGGCAGTCCATTACGGAACGAATTTTTCACCAGTAAGAGCACTGAGCAGTGCTCGCAGTGTATATCAGAACACGGCCTACATCAGCTGACAACCACCGACCAGTGACCACGGCTCTTTTGTTACTGTCAATGTCAAGTCAATATACATGTTTTCAATTGAGGTTATATTTTTGAAAATAATTTATTTACTATACAATCTAGACTTTAGGTTTTCTGATCAAACCTCGATTATACCTCCAGATATTCATAATAAATAACAATATGCTGCGACAAACTAAGCCAATACCTATTTGCTTTATACACTAGTTATCTTAGAAATTCGTACTTATAAAAACTTATTTCATTAAAACTTGATAATTTTAGCTTTTTATATTATTAACTTTTAAACAAATTTCAGTAAAATAGTTTATACGTAATAAGTTTTGATAAACAACTTTGAGTCTGAATTAAAGACAGTTTAAATAGTTTTAAATATGAATTCCAATACTCTAAGAATTCGCGGCAGTGACACGACAACAAGAACAAACACTTCTTTTGATCCAGTGACCATATCAGACTCTTACAAGACTCTGTTAAGTAAGTCGTCTTTTAATATGATTGTTATTTAGGTAAAGGCAATATGAATATTTAATATTAAAGAGAAAATAAATATCCTGTCTGATTCTTGAGGTATAAGTTACTCTCATAGGAATTAAATTAACAAATAAAGGCCTTACACTCAACAACAGGATAAAATCCTGTGTCAGGATCTAGACCCTAGACCCTGGAAACACACTCAATACCATCACCCATCTATGACAAACATCTGTGTAGCCAGTTCTTACATTTTTCATAAGCTACAATTGAACCCAAGACAATAAGCACAAAATGTAGTCACTTTAACCACTACTCTAACCTGTTGTCAAATTAAAAATTTATAAGATAATATAGTAATGTATGAGTATGAGTTGATCCTGTATCAAAACATCTTTGATCTTAAAGATAATTTAGTAGTTGTTATATTTGTGAGAATGTATGTAAAACTCAATAAATGCTTCCATATTTCAAGAATGTGGTGGAAGGTGTAACTGTTTTGTAATTTGTTTCATTTCAGGTGAGAAAAATGTATTATTTAAAGAATTTTTTGAAGATAATTCTATGACGCAGCTTGCAAAACTCAAACAAATACTGTTTAGAATTAAAGAAAATTTTAATATTGATACTGTAAAGTTTCTGGTTATAATTTATTTAGAGGTTGATTCCAAACATCCATCTAAATGTATGATATCTAGGTAAGATTTTATATTATTTTTAATTTATTATGAGAAGTCTCCATTCAATTAAAATATTAATAAAATTATAGTAAATACTTTTTTTTTCTGTTATATATTGACATTTTAATTTTTAATCAACTTCAAAATGCAAACTGAACTGACAGATTCAGCCTATAAATATTCACTGCTGGGCAAATGCCTCTTCTCCATATAGGAGAAGGGTTCAACACGGTCGGAAGTTCTTAATCTTATTCTAACTACCTACATGTTTATTTCAGTGTGTTATTTCACAATTTATTGAATATATTATGATTTTATTTACAAAAAAAAACATTAAATTGTGTATAAAAAATTTCAGATTTGTCAACAAAAACAACTTTATACAGAGTCAATTTACAGCATCTCTTACAAAAGAGATTGACCAGCTCATTGACAAACCATGCACAGATTATAATAGTTATGTCTATGTTATTAGCAAAGTGATGAGTTGCACAGAAAACTTCTCCTCGGGAGCAGCCACAGTGAAAAACTTAGAATTAAAGTTAGCTAATTACTTTAAAGATTGTTTGCACTGCTGTATTTCAACACTAAGGTATGCTTTGCTTTACTTATTTTATAAAAAATGTGATAAAATAAAAATTTAAAAAACAAGTATTAGTAACTAATAATTTCTTTGAGTAATAACACCTAAACATGATAGAAACAGACTAACAAGAACAATAGGAATTTTTGATAAGTATATTCTTAGATCAAGTGTCACATATATGTGACGACCTGATTTTCTTTGCTGGGCCTGGTGTCACAAATATATTGTGATAGGTGTTCATTATCAATTTATTATAACTGTTGTATCCACTCGTACTCACAAAGATGTATAATGTTGTACAACAATAAAATAAATGAAAGATGTTACTGGTCTTGCAATAATTACAGTTGTTTGTAGGATCTGAACATTTTTCTCCTGAGACACTGGTAGAGAAAGAGTTAAAAAGTTTAATCACACTTGCATTAATCTTGTGTCTTATGTAACAAGCTGCACTTCATAATTTTACCCGAGTAACTTCCTATCCTATGGGAAAATCGGGATACAAAGTAACTTATGTTAGTCATTGCATTTGGTACAGTAGTTTTTGCATGAAAGAGAACAAACATCCATCCAAACATTAGATCATTTCTTACATTAATAGGATTGCTTTATTTTTATTCCAGTGATGTCAAATCTATAGCGCCTACGGAGAAAAATGAAATATTTTCCCTGGCGCATTCAACTCTGAGGTTGATATTGTATATAATACAAAAAATAAGTGATGAAAATGTACCTAAGCTAATTTCATTGTTTGATGAAATAAGAATTAGCTTAAAACAACTGTTATGTGATCCAGATGTACCGATGGACACCAAATCAGTCTGTGGTATTCTGTATGTATCTATGCAAATAATGGAGAATGGTTCAGATTCTTGGATTGATGTACGTTTAATTTTATTTATCAATAAAAAATAAACCAAAATATAATTAATTGGAATACAGAATTGTTACAAATCGAATCGGAAATAATAATAAAAGTATTAATAATTAGCTTGTTCTCTATTTTCTTTTTCAACTAAATATATAATTATATGATCAAAATATCTCTAAATTTTTTTTTTTTTTTTTAATAATATTAATAAAAACAATCTTTTCATTTCAGATCTTTTTAACAGGACATAATGACAGCAACTTAAAAGACATTTTTAACGATGAATCAGCAAAACTAAGCATATACTCTGCTTTAATTACAGTAATCCCTATACAGATACTAAAAGAAAACTTACCCGATGGTGAACCGGCTATTATTAAAATAACTAATAATATTTTGGAAATAGGTGAAAGGTGAGTAAAATAGGATTTGTTAGTCTAGATTTCTAGACAATGTAATATTATGATTTACAAAATATTAGTGACTTATTTTCAAGCAAAATCTGCAAGCTATTGGATGCTATAATGAAGTTCGTGTGTCAACTAGTACTGTCTAGGGTCATCAGCCAAATTTCCTGCTGTAACACAGTCAGGTTGAGATAGATCTGCGGTATAATTTGTTAGTATTAATGTTTGTTTTTGAGGTAGTCAAGTACAATTTAGAAAGTTACCTATAAAACTCTTCAAAACTAAATAAACTGAAATTGTACCTTGTGGAACCCTTTTTATACCACGTGACTTCGAAATTTGGCATTGGGTTTCTTTATTTGTTAGGTATATATAAATATGATGTATGCAATAAGGTTTATTTTTTTGCTTGATTTTTCTCGATAGAAATAGAAAATAAGTGTGAATTTCATATGGGACTAACTTGGTGATTGACTGTTATAGTGAGTGAAAAGAAACCAGTTTGTTGTAACATTTTAAATCAACACTATGTTTAGGTATTATATAACTAAGACTAATTATTTTAATCGTTGTAAATACTATAACTGTCTCTACTGTATTTACAGTCTAAAACTACTACTACTATTAAATACTTAGTTTTAATAGCATGAATATTCATTCAACTAAATAGTTCGCAATATCGAATGTAGTGTTATTGAAATAAAACAAAATGTGTGCTGGGACACATAGCAGAAGTGAAACTTCTGGACAAGTAAAACCTGCCCGTAAAAATTTAAAGTAAAAATTTTGAAGTAGTTGATAATAATGACGCTAACTCAGTTAAGAAGCCCGTGACCACATATTGTGTGGTCTAAGATTGTTTTCATAAACTAAAGATAAGCAAATCTAAATTTTTATGCGGTCCTAAAGTTGACCCCTCTAGAGCCTTTTGTTGTAGACATGGGTCACTCACTACTTTGCATTTTATTTAATTACTTGGAATATCCTTTCTGTAATAAAACTTTAGTAAAATAATTATAATAATGAGTAAAAATGCTTTTTGCTTCGATTCGAACTACTACATCGAATGGTTTATTACATTAATAATATGTCTTTACATACATTAATCGACTTTAGGTAACATAATCGTCGACTTTTTCGTTTTTAAATAGCAACAGCCAGTAGGAGCAGCAAAAGTTGCTCAGTTTTTATCATCAATCTCAGAACATATAGTACTACTAGTACTAGTAGTTATTTTCGCTGCTCAAAGCATGTTTAGTAAAGATAATTATAGATTATTACGTTACGACAAATAGGATAGTACAAAATGTCCGCAGATGTAGTGCAGACGCAAGCATTACACTAGGTGTGTCCCGCGCGCTGGTGGCGGTGTCGCGCGCACCCGGCGCCGCGCCCGCGCTGCCCGGCGCGCTGCTCGCGGCGCTGGGGCCCGCGCTCGACCACCGCGCCGACGCCGTGCGCCACCTCGCCGCGCTCGCGCTGCGCAACCTCGTGCGCCACTGCGACGGTACGTCCACACCGAGACACCGCCCCCACCACCACCACCACCGCGCTCGACCACCGCGCCGACGCCGTGCGCCACCTCGCCGCGCTCGCGCTGCGCAACCTCGTGCGCCACTGCGACGGTACGTCCACACCGAGACACCGCCCCCACCACCACCACCACCGCGCTCGACCACCGCGCCGACGCCGTGCGCCACCTCGCCGCGCTCGCGCTGCGCAACCTCGTGCGCCACTGCGACGGTACGTCCACACCGAGACACCGCCCCCACCACCACCACCACCGCGCTCGACCACCGCGCCGACGCCGTGCGCCACCTCGCCGCGCTCGCGCTGCGCAACCTCGTGCGCCACTGCGACGGTACGTCCACACCGAGACACCGCCCCCACCACCACCACCACCGCGCTCGACCACCGCGCCGACGCCGTGCGCCACCTCGCCGCGCTCGCGCTGCGCAACCTCGTGCGCCACTGCGACGGTACGTCCACACCGAGACACCGCCCCCACCACCACCACCACCGCGCTCGACCACCGCGCCGACGCCGTGCGCCACCTCGCCGCGCTCGCGCTGCGCAACCTCGTGCGCCACTGCGACGGTACGTCCACACCGAGACACCGCCCCCACCACCACCACCACCGCGCTCGACCACCGCGCCGACGCCGTGCGCCACCTCGCCGCGCTCGCGCTGCGCAACCTCGTGCGCCACTGCGACGGTACGTCCACACCGAGACACCGCCCCCACCACCACCACCACCGCGCTCGACCACCGCGCCGACGCCGTGCGCCACCTCGCCGCGCTCGCGCTGCGCAACCTCGTGCGCCACTGCGACGGTACGTCCACACCGAGACACCGCCCCCACCACCACCACCACCGCGCTCGACCACCGCGCCGACGCCGTGCGCCACCTCGCCGCGCTCGCGCTGCGCAACCTCGTGCGCCACTGCGACGGTACGTCCACACCGAGACACCGCCCCCACCACCACCACCACCGCGCTCGACCACCGCGCCGACGCCGTGCGCCACCTCGCCGCGCTCGCGCTGCGCAACCTCGTGCGCCACTGCGACGGTACGTCCACACCGAGACACCGCCCCCACCACCACCACCACCGCGCTCGACCACCGCGCCGACGCCGTGCGCCACCTCGCCGCGCTCGCGCTGCGCAACCTCGTGCGCCACTGCGACGGTACGTCCACACCGAGACACCGCCCCCACCACCACCACCACCGCGCTCGACCACCGCGCCGACGCCGTGCGCCACCTCGCCGCGCTCGCGCTGCGCAACCTCGTGCGCCACTGCGACGGTACGTCCACACCGAGACACCGCCCCCACCACCACCACCACCGCGCTCGACCACCGCGCCGACGCCGTGCGCCACCTCGCCGCGCTCGCGCTGCGCAACCTCGTGCGCCACTGCGACGGTACGTCCACACCGAGACACCGCCCCCACCACCACCACCACCGCGCTCGACCACCGCGCCGACGCCGTGCGCCACCTCGCCGCGCTCGCGCTGCGCAACCTCGTGCGCCACTGCGACGGTACGTCCACACCGAGACACCGCCCCCACCACCACCACCACCGCGCTCGACCACCGCGCCGACGCCGTGCGCCACCTCGCCGCGCTCGCGCTGCGCAACCTCGTGCGCCACTGCGACGGTACGTCCACACCGAGACACCGCCCCCACCACCACCACCACCGCGCTCGACCACCGCGCCGACGCCGTGCGCCACCTCGCCGCGCTCGCGCTGCGCAACCTCGTGCGCCACTGCGACGGTACGTCCACACCGAGACACCGCCCCCACCACCACCACCACCGCGCTCGACCACCGCGCCGACGCCGTGCGCCACCTCGCCGCGCTCGCGCTGCGCAACCTCGTGCGCCACTGCGACGGTACGTCCACACCGAGACACCGCCCCCACCACCACCACCACCGCGCTCGACCACCGCGCCGACGCCGTGCGCCACCTCGCCGCGCTCGCGCTGCGCAACCTCGTGCGCCACTGCGACGGTACGTCCACACCGAGACACCGCCCCCACCACCACCACCACCGCGCTCGACCACCGCGCCGACGCCGTGCGCCACCTCGCCGCGCTCGCGCTGCGCAACCTCGTGCGCCACTGCGACGGTACGTCCACACCGAGACACCGCCCCCACCACCACCACCACCGCGCTCGACCACCGCGCCGACGCCGTGCGCCACCTCGCCGCGCTCGCGCTGCGCAACCTCGTGCGCCACTGCGACGGTACGTCCACACCGAGACACCGCCCCCACCACCACCACCACCGCGCTCGACCACCGCGCCGACGCCGTGCGCCACCTCGCCGCGCTCGCGCTGCGCAACCTCGTGCGCCACTGCGACGGTACGTCCACACCGAGACACCGCCCCCACCACCACCACCACCGCGCTCGACCACCGCGCCGACGCCGTGCGCCACCTCGCCGCGCTCGCGCTGCGCAACCTCGTGCGCCACTGCGACGGTACGTCCACACCGAGACACCGCCCCCACCACCACCACCACCGCGCTCGACCACCGCGCCGACGCCGTGCGCCACCTCGCCGCGCTCGCGCTGCGCAACCTCGTGCGCCACTGCGACGGTACGTCCACACCGAGACACCGCCCCCACCACCACCACCACCGCGCTCGACCACCGCGCCGACGCCGTGCGCCACCTCGCCGCGCTCGCGCTGCGCAACCTCGTGCGCCACTGCGACGGTACGTCCACACCGAGACACCGCCCCCACCACCACCACCACCGCGCTCGACCACCGCGCCGACGCCGTGCGCCACCTCGCCGCGCTCGCGCTGCGCAACCTCGTGCGCCACTGCGACGGTACGTCCACACCGAGACACCGCCCCCACCACCACCACCACCGCGCTCGACCACCGCGCCGACGCCGTGCGCCACCTCGCCGCGCTCGCGCTGCGCAACCTCGTGCGCCACTGCGACGGTACGTCCACACCGAGACACCGCCCCCACCACCACCACCACCGCGCTCGACCACCGCGCCGACGCCGTGCGCCACCTCGCCGCGCTCGCGCTGCGCAACCTCGTGCGCCACTGCGACGGTACGTCCACACCGAGACACCGCCCCCACCACCACCACCACCGCGCTCGACCACCGCGCCGACGCCGTGCGCCACCTCGCCGCGCTCGCGCTGCACAACCTCGTGCGCCACTGCGACGGTACGTCCACACCGAGACACCGCCCCCACCACCACCACCACCGCGCTCGACCACCGCGCCGACGCCGTGCGCCACCTCGCCGCGCTCGCGCTGCGCAACCTCGTGCGCCACTGCGACGGTACGTCCACACCGAGACACCGCCCCCACCACCACCACCACCGCGCTCGACCACCGCGCCGACGCCGTGCGCCACCTCGCCGCGCTCGCGCTGCGCAACCTCGTGCGCCACTGCGACGGTACGTCCACACCGAGACACCGCCCCCACCACCACCACCACCGCGCTCGACCACCGCGCCGACGCCGTGCGCCACCTCGCCGCGCTCGCGCTGCGCAACCTCGTGCGCCACTGCGACGGTACGTCCACACCGAGACACCGCCCCCACCACCACCACCACCGCGCTCGACCACCGCGCCGACCACCGCGCCGCGCACGCTCTGTTGAACCTCGTGCGCCACTGCGACTATTAATTAATTCAAGTCTATGCCATAAGAGCCAATCTAGATCTTATTTCTAGATCTATTTCCATCGAATGCTTTTAATCTGTGCCTAAATCCTGAAAAAAAGAAAATATCTTGCAGGTAACGAAGAAGCTATGGAGGACTTATTCTCAAAATTGATGCACTTGGACAGAGAACGGAAAAGCTTCTACGTAAGCCTGACTTCGCTAACCAGTGTTTTAGGAGCCGAGAATATTATGAAGAAGTTACCCAATATCGTGTCTGATTTAATATCAGCGCTACACATACAAGCTGTCCAAGCTAGTGTGAGTGTTTTTTAAGTAAATACTTCTTTAGAATCGGTGTGATTTCAAATTCGATGTAACAAAAATCGCGTCATGATAAAGAAACAAACACATAAATGTATAGGAGAGAATGAGATAGAAATATAGATTTGATATTCTCATTGATGTCGCGTATCCTAGCAACGCGTTACTAAGTTTTAGATTGTGTTCGCCAAAGATGTTTTACTTCTGACATGACTGTGTAGTCCATACACACGAGGTTTTTTTTTGTATCGAAATAGCTGGTCGAGTTCTTAAATATAAAATAAATAAATTCAAAAATTCACTTTGTAAATAATGTTTAAACTGGACTGAAATTAAACATTCCGTAAATGTACCACATCTTAGAAGGAAGGCTTCCTCTTCGTATAAAAGAAGTGTTGGAGCTTAATCCCCTATGTTGCTCCACTGCGGATTGCCGGATAATACCCTACCGTGAGTGACTATCGTTATCAGCCGGCCTAGCATGCGCGCTCGACAAAATTTTGTCAACCCCTTTTCTCGTATTATCTCTCTATGTCTACAGTACCTAACATGCGTGCACATGATACTCTTCTCGTTACGTCAATAGAAGAGATAACAAGATATATCATTAAGTTTTAACTTAATAATAATCAATAATGATAATAACTTAATGATCAATAAAAGTTTTAACTTAATGATATATCCTGTTATCTCTTCTATCGACGTAACGACAAGAGTATAATATGCACACATGTTAGCTACTGTAGACATAGAGAGATAATACGAGAAAAGGGATAGACAAAATTTTGTCGTGCGAGCATGCTAGGTCGGCTGGTGTCTTTGATAACAACCGAGACCGACGGCTTTACGTGCTCTCCGAGGCACGGTCTCACAAGGTCAAATATCCAGATTAGAAACCACTATTTGTATAAATGCAAATATCTGCCCGATGCGGAAATCGAACCCGCGACCGTCGACGTTAAAGCAACTTCTCGAACAACTACCACCAAACAGATTACCAATATTTTTTATCAAATTTCGTATTCCATTTATTCTGACATTTCTGAATTTTATCGAATTCATAAATGTTATCAATAAATTGATATACAGTTGTATGGCTTCAATAAACCTATAACAAATAAATATTTATTTTACAAAAGCTTACTGTTTGGAGCCCGAGCTCAAAAAGACCAATCTTTTCAATTCATACTATTATACCTTGTCCAACCGTTTATTATCTTTTTGACAGTTCGACATTAGTTACACCCTCACACGTTACTGATTCGATTTCAAATAATAATCGATTTTATTTAAGAAGAACTTACAATCGATTTAATGAAATATTTTTAGTTGAAATATTAATTATTCGTTTCTTAGTTTTATTTTAACGCGTGCATAGTTAGCAGCCGTCAAAAAATAAATAAACGAATGAACAGATTCATTGTTCTTTACTCTTGATTTGAACTTAACTTCCAAGATTTCGACTTAATTCCTTGCAAATAATGAAATTTGGAGTCATAGATACTATTTTTATTTCCTTTTTAAAATTAATTTTACAGAAACAATACTTATATGAAGTCAAATTATTTTTATTATATGATCGATTCATCGATCGATATAATATTTCAAGAATTGTTTTATAGTCTGTGGTTGTTTGATATGCAGAGGGCAATCACTACCCGTCTATAAAGTACGACATTATTGTAGTACATTATTCCGAAGAAAAAAAAACGTTAATTTATAGACGTGAGCTGTCAAAAAGATAATAAACGGTTGGACAAGGTATAGTTCACTCTCCCTATGTATATTTAAAATATATGTTAAAATTTTCAATCGTTAATAATATACTTTTTATTCATCCACTCAAGTTCAAATACATTTTTTTAACACTTGATGCTGTTACAGTTTTTTTTTTAATTTAATATTAATTTATTTATTTATTTCATTTTATATGGGGAAAGATCTTTGTTTACCTAAGTAGGAATTGACTTCGAATTTCTTAAATTTTTTTTTAAAGTAATTTTTTTTTTTTTTTGGTATCAACCCAGAAAATATTTGTTTTTCCAGGCAACAACAACATTAGAGACTTTACTACAGAAGCACATACAGACATGCCACAGTGACGTCATATTCGAGCAGTGGATTAAAAAAATACTGATTCACGTGAACAACGACTCCATCGATTCCGCTGTTATGAACATTCTAGAGAGTCTACTAGTTCTCGCACTGAAGCTCGCCAACGACCTTGTGGACTATTTGTATGTAGTTTATTGTTTTAATAATATGCTCTACTCATATTTACCATAATAATTTTAATGTATATGTGATTAAAATTTAGAAATAGACAAGGAAAATTGAGCACAGCCAATCTATGTAAAAATTAATTATCGCATATGAAAAATTACTCGAGTACAGCTCGATAATTAATTGAATTTTTTAGTATATATTCTATTAGTTTATGTCCGCAGCTTCGCCCGCGTGGAAGTCGGTTATCGCGACTAAAAAAAAAAAAACGTTACTTCTATAATACCTCCAAGAATATGTGTACGAAATTTCATGATGATCACTTAAGTAGTTTTCGCGTGAAAACGTAACAAACAAACTTACATTTCACATTTATAATATTAGGGATTTGCGAGTAAAATTGAAAAAAAAAATTGGTAACTAAAATACAGTTGTATCCCCGAACATTTTGATTAAAATTTAAATTGATACCTACCCACCGAACCGTATCTTATCCTTTTTTTAAAGTGTAGTGTCCTAGCTAAAGTAACAATTAATACTTCGCTTTTAATATATTTATCTTTTCCAAAAAGAAATAGAAATATTTTAAATATACTCGTATTAAAATATATATTACTACAATAAGTCATCGTTCATTCAGTACGTTCGTACATTTCAGTCATCGTTGAAACACGTTAAGGAGTGCACGCGCTCGATCGTTTACCAGTAATCCAGTGACGGTCAACTCTGGGGTCGCTATTAGCTATTCGTCTATTAGCTTAGTAGAAATGTTCTCTTGTGCACGGTGTGGGAATAAAGTGTCAGACGGACCATCATGCAATTTATGCAAACGCCAGTTTGACTTCGCCTGTGCTGGCATATCAGAAACCAATTTTCGTAAACTTGGGGAACGAAGATCCACTTGGCGCTGTAATGATTGCAAAAATGCCCAGTCTCCTGCATCAACATCTAGGAACAATCCCGAGATATCAGTGCGATTGGACGAAATGCAGGCTACCCTGGCGTACATCACGGAGCAACTTGTACCCTTGGCGTCACTTATTGAGGATGTAAAGACCATTAAAACTGAAATATCGAATCTTAAGAGCTCAGTTGAATTTGCTCACGAAACTGCAAGTCAATTATCGGTGACAGTGAATTCCCTGGAGTCCAGGATTTCTCAAGTTGAGGAACATACCAGTTTAATCCACACTTTGGGAGCAGACATAAATAAGTTTAAAGAAGATCTACAGGATAAGGAGCAATGGGCGCGGGCAAATAATGTGGAAATAAAAGGGGTTCCAGTGAAGAAGTCCGAGAACTTATATGATATTGTGGACCATATCAGCAAAGTTATTCAGTGCCCTATACGTAAAGAAGACATCAATTATATTGCCAGGGTCCCCAGCCTAAAAGCAGAGTCTCAAAAGTCCATAATTATGGCGCTCAACAATCGCTACTGCAAGGAAGAATTTGTAGCAGCCGCGCGTAAACATAAGGAACTCACAGTTTCACAACTGGGATATGCAGATGAAGGCCATGTTTACGTAAACGACCATCTCACGCTATTTAATAAAGCTCTTCTTAAGAAGGCGAAGGATCTGGCAAAGGCAAAAAACTTCAAATATGTGTGGATAAAACATTGCAAGATTCTGGTCCGGAAATCCGATACATCACCGACATTCCGCATAAAATCAGAAAAAGATCTTCTAAAGTTTTCATAAAATTGATAAAGTGCCTATATTTCAGTTTGCTAGTTGCTTGTACGACATACTGCTCAAGTTTATATTTCAACTCCCATAAATATTGTGATTGTTGCGCCCGCGACTTGGGAAGCCCTGACTCTTTTGTATTGCTTATCGCTATTACTCACTATCTGCATGTGACGGTCATTAGTAAATGCATTTCTGTTAATAGCTGTCGTAACTGCGTGTGCTTAGAGGTCGAATTTCTCTGCACCTTGCGTGTACTGGTGGAGTATATTTTAAAATCATATTTCGTTTTTAAAATGTTTTTCGATATTTGCGTGTTGTCTATACCTACAGAATACTGCCATTCTCGCCTATTAAACTTTGCTTTTACCGTCGTTTTTTTGATCACTCGGCTTACGACCCGCTTTATTAAAACTATAATGCCGCTTTGTAGCCGTGATTGTTGTGAATTCCAGACCAAAATCTTAAACAATTTTATATCTAGCGTAATGATTGCGTGCCATAAAATACGCTATTAATATTTTTTATCAAAATGCCAGGGGACTGCGCACGAAAACAAGTTTATTTAAGAGAAATGTAGCCTTAAATTGTTTTGATATCATATCAATGACGGAAACTTGGCTTTTGGATGGCATTAGTGATAGTGAACTTTTCGACGAGCGATATATAGTCTGGCGACGCGACCGCGACTACCGCTCCACCGGGCAGCGGTACGGCGGCGGCGTGCTGGTGGCCGTGCGTCGCGAGCTCGCCGCCGCCGGCCGCCCGGCCTGGCGTTCCTCTGCCGAAGATATATGGGTCTCCATCACACTCCGCACCAAAGGTGGACTTCTTACATTGCACATCTGCACTATTTACTTATGTAAAGAGGGAGGCGGCCGCTCAATGAATACGCAACTCGATAACTTCACGAGTAAGCTTGTGGATAACTTTCACTCCGCACCCAATGACCTATTTATGGTTTTAGGAGATTTTAATATGCCAAATATCACCTGGAACTTAATGGAAAGCGGTCAGTTAGGGCCTATAGGTGTTTTAAATGAAAGTCAGGCTAATTTTTTAGATATAATAAATGAATGTAATCTCGACCAATACAATGACATACGAAACATCAATGATAGACTACTAGATCTTGTCTTTTGCAATAATCATGTAAACGTACTGCCTAGTGACCACCCCCTTATCTCAGAGGATCCACACCATAGATCCATTTGCATCGAATTGAATTTAGACACACCTACTTTTCTATCTGTCAATAAGCGAACTTTGTTCAATTACAAAGAAGGAAATTATGTAGAAATTAATTCAAAATTATCAAAAATAGATTGGAATGTTTTCTTATCGAGCGGTTCTATTGACGACTGTGTTCATAATTTTTATCGTATTTTGACCAAACTTCGTGACGAATTTATACCTCACAAAACTATCTGTAGTAGCTCATTCCCTATTTGGTACAACACCGCTTTGAAAAAGGTTTTAAAAGAAAAATTTAAATATTTTAAAAAATTTAAAAAATATGGTAACCGGTACGATTATGAAACTTACTCATTTCTGAGAGAACGAGCCATAAGGTTGGAAGGTGAGTGTTATCAGTTCTACATAAGTAAAGTAGAAAACTCGGTTATAAATAAACCCCGTCTTTTCTGGTCTTACACAAAGTCATTAAATGGACCTTCCCGGGCGCTACCATCTGTGATGACATATGAGGATCAATCTGGAGATACTGGACAATCAGTGTGTAATTTATTTGCGGAATATTTTCAATCTAATTTTCTCGTTCCCAACACTAACAGCTGTACACCTCATCTTGATAATCAGGGTCAAAATAATTTTAGTATTGGTGATATAAATATTGATCCGAAGGAGATTGAAATATTGCTGAAAACTACTGACATGAACAAGGGCGCTGGGCCCGATAGTATTACCCCTTTTTTTATAAGGCAGTGCGCAGACAGCCTGGTTACGCCTCTATGCATTATTTTCAAGCGTTCCTTAAGAGAAGGTATAGTGCCGATGACCTGGAAATCAGCATTCGTCACGCCCGTACATAAAAGCGGTGACCGTTCTAATGTAAAAAATTATAGGCCTATATCTAAGTTATGTGTCTTTGCCAAAATATTCGAGAAGGTTGTTTACCGTCAGGTGTATACTGCACTGCAGTCTTCCTTTACTCCAGAGCAACATGGTTTTTTGAGACAGAGGTCGACGGTGTCCAACCTTTTAGTTTTTAATGAATACACCTCTTCAAAAATGGACTCAGGGCTACAGGTCGATTGCATTTTTACTGATTTCAGTAAAGCTTTTGATCGTATAGATCACCTGCTGCTCCTCGAGAAACTGTATAAAGCCGGTATACATGGTAATTTATTTAGATGGTTTACTTCTTATATCAGTAATAGATCCCAGGCGGTTGCAATAAATGGTTTTACGTCTGCGTGGATATCGATTCCTTCCGGCGTGCCTCAAGGCTCTTTGCTAGGGCCTTTGCTTTTCGTCATATTTATCAACGACATTGCTTTATGTTTCAAATTTGCCAGAGTTTTGTTATACGCAGACGACACTAAGATTTTTATGGCCACTAACAGTTCTGGTGACTGTGATCGCCTTCAGTCCGATCTTAATAATTTTGTGCAATATTGTACTCAAAACAAGCTTGATTTGAATGTTTCCAAGTGTTTTGCTATGACTTTTTCTCGAAAATATAACCCTATAAATTATCAGTATAAAATCAACAATAAGTCGCTTAACAAAGTTACAGCT
Organism: Euphydryas editha; assembly: GCA_036937285.1. Classification (NCBI taxonomy): domain Eukaryota; kingdom Metazoa; phylum Arthropoda; class Insecta; order Lepidoptera; family Nymphalidae; genus Euphydryas; species Euphydryas editha. The sequence goes on along the minus strand of JAUPFZ010000017.1, from coordinate 1,059,814 downwards.
ATGAAAGACTTGGGGCTCATTCAAGATTCTAAACTGTTATTTGATAAGCACATTGATTACGCAGTAAAAAAGGCCTCCAAGGCTCTTGGTTTCATTATAAGGTCTACACATGAATTTAAATCTATTAAATCGATTAAAGTACTTTATTGTGCTTACGTGCGCAGTATCCTTGAGTATGCCTCTATGGTCTGGAATCCACAATATAACGTGTATATTTCCCGTATTGAGTCAGTACAGAAAAGGTTTTTGAGGTATTTACAATACAAGTGTAAGCAATTTGATCACGGTTATGAGGTGAGATGTAGTAGGTACCATTTCTTACCTTTAGAAAAAAGACGGCAACTTTTTGATATTACGTATTTATTAAAAATTGTCAATGGCATCATTGATTGCCCTGATTTATTGGAAAAAGTTAGCATCAGGGTTCCACGCAGATTACCAGCTAGACGTACCCAACCGCTAGCAATTCCTAAAGTCAATACTAATTACCGTCGCAATTCATTCATTATTCGAGCGAGTGACTTTTTTAATAAACTGTCAATAAATCATAGCGAATTAGAATTGTTCAGTACTAAACCTCAGAATATAAATCGATTATTTGCTTTGGAGTTTTTTGGCCCCGAGTCGGGGGTGCAACAAATTATTAAATACTAAAATGTTCCTCATCTTCAGGGATTTTTGTTTTCGTTTTTGTTTTGTATTTTTATTGTCATTGTTTGATGGTCTCATCATTTAAATAACCATATGCGAATACCTGTAAATGGCTTAGTCGAAATGTTCAATTTGTACTTATATAATGTCTTATGTGCTGTTGGTGTTCCAAATAAAATAAAATAAAATAAAATAAAATAAAATAAAATAATTTCGTCCAGCTTGCCCCACATGCAGTCGTCGTGCGCGTCGCGAGGCCCCCCGCACGCGAGGAGCGCGCTGGTGTGTGCGTCGGCGCTGCGGCGCGCGGGCCTCCTGCCGCTCGCCGGGGGCCCCGCCGGCTGCCCTTCTGGGGGCCCCACCTGGAAGGGGACCCTGCCCTACGACCTGCTGCGACACGCCGCCGTCGACTGCAGCGAGGAGGTGAGCTGATCTGAATTAGTCCGATTGGACTTATAATTCATACAACTTTTTACTGTAATTGAATGAGGCTTTTAAAAAGCTCCTTTAGTTTAACACTTAATTATACTCAAAACAAAATAGGGCCTACCCTGTTATTTTGCTGTGTTGTGAAAACTTTTCACTTTTTTTATCTTTTTATGAATGAGTATGTATGAACAAGGTGTATGGAATTTTTTTAACATAAACTTGGGCAAAATTAGCAATTTTATGCAAATTATGCAAAATTAACGGTTTTAGAGAAAATTTACACAAATAAGCAACAAAACTAAAGTTTCAATATAGCCTTTATTCTTAAAAAATACCGGTTAATTTTGGGATTAGTAGCGTGTAGGGCCCCCTCTGCTCCGTATGCACTCTCTGAGCCTATCTGGGAGGGATCATTTTCAATCGAGTGGGTTATATTTTCTTCAGGCAATTGCTCCCAACAAACTTTAAGAGCGTTTATGAGGTCTAGTTGGCTATTGATGTTGCTGTAATTTGCCTTGAGGCTTCTTTTTAATTGATCCCACAGATGTTCTATTGGATTAAGGTCGGGGCTCATAGCTGGCCACGGCAAAACTCTAATATTGGCATCAGAGAGTGCTCTTTGAGTGATGCGGGCTGTATGCGGGCGCGCATTATCTTGCACACTTGACATTTTCACCTATTCTTTGTGAAAATGGGATCACAGATCAGGTTTTGCCTTGTAGGCTTATTCCGCCACACACCATGACGTTCGGACCTCCAAATCGGTCTGTTCCGTGGACACATGGTTCAGAAAAACGTTCCCCTTTCCTTCTCCATACGAGAAACGCGCACTCGACGATTGTCACTTAAAAACTTCACCTTAGTTTCGTCTGTAAACAGTGCTGTCTTCCAGTTATCCATAGACCAGTTTGAGTGGTCGCGAGCAAACCTTAATCGTGCTGCACGATGAGCACTTGTTAATTTTAGTCGAATAGGGTGATTTCTGAATCTTTGGCCATCTTCTTGAAGTCGATTCCGAATGGTTTGAATACTCACCTGCTTGCCAGTAGATTGCCGCAGTTGATTTTGTAAGGCACGGGCGCTTATCATCCGCTGCCGACGTGCGGTCAATCTGATATACCGGTCCTCTTGAGCCGTTGTAGCCCGAGCACTTCCAGTTCCACGTCTCCTAGCAACACTACCAGTCTCTTGATAACGATCCCAAGCATTCCGGATAGCTCGATGTGAAACACCAAGCTGTATTCCCACCGATCTGAGAATTTCCCACCTGGATCATAACCACCGCTCGTGCTGCCGTTTCCATATCCATATCAACGCGACGACCAAGGCATAATCACGAATAATACTAAAAACTATAATACTCAAATTAAAATTTAAAAAATAACGACGTGCGACAGTAACATTCAGAATGAGACTATGAACACAAGTGATTGAGAATTTGAGAAAAGGGTGATTTTGGAGCACTTAACTTTTTGTGGCTCCCCACTTGAGAATAATATTAAAAAGAATGGTTAAAACATCGATAAAACTTCGTAAACATGTCAATAATCCAACTGAATGCTTAACTTACGCCAATACCTACCCTAAAAATTACGTGTAGGCAAAACATCGAGATAAGCTCGGATGGGCCCTATTTTGTTTTGAGTAGGACGTTTTCAAGGATTTGAACAATTTCCAAATAGATCTCCAGCCTCGACTTTAACCTTATAAATTGATGAACGCCGGCTGCACGTACTAAAAAGCATGACTCATTGTCACGTTCCGCGAGCTAAAGCGCGGAACAAGCGATAGAGAGGCACGATCGGCCTAAGCGTTCGGCTTGTGACGCATTATCTCAAATTTGAATTACCGAGTGCAAATAAATGTTAATTTATCGAAAAAATTGTAATTTTCAATTAACTCATTCTTTGTATTATACAAAATAATGATAATGCATTGATATTAATTGAATTCAATTCATAAAGTATGCAATTTTTCATCAGCCATTTTTTTTTTTTAGAATAGAATCTTGTGCATATCTCTCATAGTGGAGTCTCCTAAAACGACGGAAATATTCGAGAACGGTGAACTAGAGCTCGTCCTCTGGTTCCTCACGTACAACATCAACGCTCAGGAGCCTCACTTCAGGCAACAAGTACTTTCTATTATGAATAAGGTAATTCTAATTACTCAAATTTAAAATTTAATTTTTCCTTCCCAAACCTCTGTTTTAACTTTTACGTCGTATGAGACAAGAGTAACCAAAAATTTTATTACCCCAAAGCGATGTTTAATTAAAATCTAATTAATGCTTTTAAAACGCACATAAGGGAAATTACCCATACAACGTGACCTATTTTTTTACAATTTTCTACCCCCCTCACCCTCAAATTTTCTTGTAGCAATTCATGAATATGGTATTAAATTATTTTTCGCAAACAATAACCTAAACGGATCTGTAATATGGGTGCGTTCCCATGTTTATGTAACATATTTTTCACTGCTGGAGAAAAGCGAAAAGCCAAAAGTTGTTACAAATGATGCGGAACTTTATCCGTTGCGTTGTTTTACTGCAAATTGGTGGATATAAGTATATATCAGATTTATATATTTTTTCCGATAAATGCAGATCCTTTCTATTTATCTTATCTTCTTACCCCTAAGATAAAAAGCATGATACACAGATTTCCAAAATCAGCACTTCGACGATGACGATCCAAGTCTGAATATGAATCTGCGACTATGCTTTTTATTTAAAATGATTTTGTATTTACTTTCAGTTTATAAAACGTCTAGAAAGCAGTTACAAAGTGCTGGTACGCGAAAGTAAATGTTCCGAAGGGAACAAGGGTCAGTACTACCTGACGTTCGTGGACCGCTTGCGACAGTTCTGCTTCGACAGTCTGGTCGTCGGCGCCAACTACAGCCGGCGGCACGTCGCGCTGCAGCTGCTGCGGGCGGTGGAGCCGCTGCAGGGGGGGGGACGCGCCAGGTCTGGACGTACCCTCGGTTTATTGGGATTTTAATTTTGGTCTATTTATAATTAGCCGGTACCTAACATTTATATACCATTCGTATACACGCAAATATCTGAGATATTTTTTGTCACATAAAATTTTGTCCGGTTTAGAAGATAAATGTCGAAGCATATTATACATTGTGTTTTTTTGAAACTCGATCAAACGAAATATGCGTATATTAGACAAGAAATTATCGATTTAAAAAAAAAACGAAAAAAAAATTTGGTTAATTATTTCGAAAATTCGGATACTTTAATTTTAGTTTTTTCTTTTTTTTAAACCTCATTTTTTGGTTATCACTTTTTATCTTTAACCAAAATAGTTGCATTTGAAAGCTAGAATATGTAACTAGCTTGACAAATAAAAAAAATAGCAATATCGAGCAGAAACTTCGTAAAAAAAAAGTTTAAGGGCGGGCGTGCGTGTCCGTATGCGGGTGCGTGTGTGTGTGTGTGTGTTCGTAACAAACCCAGGTCTATCTGGGTACGGGCCTGTAGGCTCAGTCTTTTTGCCTTAGATCGTTTTATTTTAGCCCAATGAACCAGGGCTATACCTGTTAAAAACAGGCGACGCCTTTGTGTGTGTGTCTTGTTCGTGTAAGGTGGTCATATCCGTGTGGTGTTTTGAGGGAGTCTCTTGATGGTTTAGTTTCAAAATTGAAACCCTATTGTGTTTCGCCGTGTTTAATTATTTCGCGCAAGAAAATTTTGTCTATAAATTTCCCATATTAAGGTACTAATCTTTAATTGATGTCCTGTACTCTACTAGCCTATAAACGTCCCACTGTTGGGCTTAGTCTATTTCTCTTGTATAAAAAAAGGTTCTTTTCAAACGTATAGGTATCCACAAGAGGTTTTCCTTCATATCCAAGGACCAGATACATTTTTATATAGTTAGCACCAGATAAACTTTGCACTTTTAAATTCAGCCGTGACAGCCCTAATTTGTATACGCATTCATCTCATTTCACATGTTCTCTCAACTGCTTTATCGCAGAAAGTGGTTTCATAAATTAAAAATGGATTGTAGGAATTGGAAATATGAGGAAATCGAAACACTTCTGCGTCACCTCGGGGACAGCTACGAAGGCAATAAGGCCCTCGCCTTGGAGCTGCTGTGTCGGTGTCCCGAGGATATGTTAAAGGTATGTACTAAATCCTTTTTATTACTTCGATTTTTGACGTTTTCTAGGATTTGAACAATTTCTCAATAGATCTCCAGCCTCGACTTTAACCTTATAAATCGATGAAGGCGGGCTGCACGCACGAAAAAGCATGACTCATTGTCACGTTCCGCGAGCGAGAGCGCGGAACAAGTGATAGAGAGGCACGATGGGCCTAAGCGTTTGGCTTGTGACGCATCTATCTGTCGTACCTCCATCGGCCGATTCGTCCGAGTAGAAGAGAAAAAATATTTTAATTACCGAGTGCAAATAAATGTTAATTTATCGAAAAAATTGTAATTTTCAATTAACTCCTTTGTATTATACAAAATGATGATAATTCAGTGATAATAATTCAATTCATAAAAGTATGTAAAGTATGTAATTTTTCATCAATGTTTTCATATGACGTTATCACGTAAAATTATCGTCCGTAAACCGATTAAGGGCCAGTTTCACCAGTTGCTATTAAGTTCCGGATAACCTAACTGGCACTTATTTTGACAGATAACCCATACAAATTACCAGTCAAAAAAGTGCCAGTTAGGTTAGCCGGAACTTAATAGCCAGTGGTGAAACTGGGTCTAAGACTCCGCTGGGTTTCCGTCACAGGACTGTATCTTTGGAACCGTAATGTTCAAAATTTTTGATATTTTATTCTACTATAACAACAAAAAAATGACATAAAATTAAAGGTTATGTAGTGACCATTCACAAAGGACGACCGTTCCTCGTACGTTCCGTACCTCAACGCCGGCGGTCGCGGGTTCGATTTCCGCTCGGAGCAAATATTTGTATTTGTGCAAATATTTATTGCCGGTCTGGGTATGTGTCCTTGTGGGTCTCCCCACCGTGCCTCGAAGAGCACGTAAAGCCGTCGGTCCCGGTTGTTATCATAGACACCTGATAACGATCGCTACTCGTGTTAAAGAAATTATCCATCAACCCGCCGTGGAGTAGCGTGGCGGGTTAGGCTCCAATCCTTCTCAAATATGGAGAAGAGGCCTTCGCCCAGCAGTGGGACGTTTACAGGCTGATTCAGTTCAGTTCTGTTCATTCAATAATCGCGGCTTATGAAAGTTTTGAGCCCGATCTTAAGAAATATGGATTGATAAGCTTTCACAGTGGTACGGAACGGCTTGATTAGATTTCATGTCTGCCTTAAAGTGGCTAACTTTATATTTTAACCATTTACCAAAAGTTGATGATTATAACAAAAAGGTTGTATGAGGTGATGATTTCTCATGATGTCTTCTATCACAGCCGAACACGTGATAAAGTAAAAAAACTAAATTATAGAAAATCTTAGAGGTACCCGGTTTTCAATTTTCAACCGACTAAAGGGACCATGTCGATTCACGAGTTTTGTCTTGTATTATTTTGTATCTTCTTATCTTAATTTTTTTGCAGATTTATATTATATAGTACTATAGATTGTATTATTTTTTTCAGTCAAAAAATTTCAGTACAAGTCTAGACCTAAACGATATATTGGCTGAAGCGTCCTCAATAAAACCTACAGATTGTGTAACTGCGGTCTACAAACTGAAGTTACTCATAAACAAGCTGCCTGAACACATTGTGCAGGGAGAGGATAGGTAATGCTCTATAATATACACTTTTAGTCTGTAATCTGTTTAAAGATTTATTATCTGTGGAATTTATATACAAACTGGAATGCGTACGTGCACTCAAAAAATGTTCCTAAGAGAGGGATCGCATCTCTTTCTACAATGGATTCAAGGCAACTCATGAGAAAGAGACAAAATACCAGTAGTCAACGAAATGCTCGGAACGATTTTGTGTTGACATATTGGAAACAAATGTAAATCTTATATCAGTTTTTTCAAGGTGCATATTTGAATAATATACAATTTTATTAAGTGAACGTTCCAGTTATGTAATAAATTCCTTAGATTTATTATATGCAAGTATCGTCAAATGTCAAATTTTGTCATCCTATCTTATTGGATAGATTGGTTGAAATATAATAAAAACAGTTATAATACTTATGTGATCCAAAACGGCAAATAAAACATGAAGTGTCTCACTTTCGACGAACGATTTAATATTAATCAATATTAAATATCAATTTGATTTTATATCGCTGTGGATCCCTTGGCACTAATTAAAGGCATTATTTTCATTGAGTAAATGAATGTCTTGATATCTGAACAATTGGTAATTTGAACATTTAAAACATGACTTATAATAAATACCGATGGATTATTTTTTATGGGGTTATGTTAAAGACAGAGTTTATACGGAGCATGAAGCAATTACAATACGGAGGTAATCGAATCGATTGCAGCCTTAAAACTCAAAACCACAATTTTGTCAAAAAGTGACCAAAAACTTTGATAAAAGAATCGACATTTGTAACCATGGTCGTGGTGGATATTTGTAAGATATAATTTTTCATTCAGAACTGCCAAACCTTACTCTTTTTAATACAATAAAAATTTAAATCATTGTCATCTAAATTTATTGTTTTATTTTGATTTACAAAACAAAGTTCTTGTTGAAAAACTCAATATATACAACAATATTTTACTCTTTTTTTACTCGAGTGTAGGTTTTTTTGCCCCTTTTCACATTTCCTCGGCCCAAAATATCTTTTTTCAACTTTGTACCATTTTCTCTTAAGATGGTACGCGCATAATGCAATATATCTTCCATCGATGTGCAATGAAGAATATTAAAATGTAAAAATTTGTGTTTTTTTTAGCAAAATAGCAAGTAAAGTGAAATTCGCTCTCCTGTCAATCCTGCTGGGAGAGCTGGACGAGCAGCTGTGGCAGTGCAGGCGGAGCATAGCGCTGGCCGCCCGCAGCGCGCCCGTGTACGGGCTGCTGCGCTGCGCTGCGCTGGGCGCGGGCGCGGCCGGGTGAGTTGTCTACTCTCATGTTAACATCATTGCTTTTAAAACTAATTTGAATAGTATCAGTTTACATATAAGCTTAATCAAGAGCAAAATATTTTTTTTTACTATTTATTATTATAAAACTAGCAGCTCACCCCAGCTGCGCCCGAAGTATTTATATATACCTGAACCTTCCTCATGAATCACTCTATCTATTCGTGAAAACCGCATGAAAATCCGTGCAGTAATTTTTGAGTTTATCGCGAACAAACAGACAGACGCGGCGGTAGACTTTGTTTTATAATATGTAGTGACTTCTGAATGTATTGTCTGCCCTTCGTTAGTGAACAGTGACGATTCTATACTGCTTACGTAAGCAAAACATCTACAAACTAACTTTTACCATAAAATGTTCTACTTTACGAATATTGAAGAAAAAAATGAATATAATTGCAGCGGTGTTACGCCGGACGTATGGACGAAAACGATACACCGTATAGTGGCCATGTGTGAAGACGTGTGGGCGTGCTGTGGTGCCGTGCTCAGCAGCGCCGCGCCTGAGGGCCACCTGCCTGCAAGGGGGGCCTGCGGGTGAGGGGGGACTTGTTTACACTTTTATTTCCAATTTCACCGATTGCTGATAAAGTTAATCTGGTTTTTACTGCGAAGATCAGGAAGAGGTAAAAGAGGACCGTATGACCTTTGTCACCTCAACTAATAAAGTATAACTTATGGATTTATTGATTGCGAATAGAAATACCTGACAGATAAAAGCAAGTTTGATGGTGCAAAAGAAAAATATGTCATAAACTTTTATCAATCGGATACTGCTATACATCAGATAGCTTTATCAGCACCCAAAATTTTATTCGCTATAATTGGTAAATCTCCAATCAAGTTTTTATCTATCTGTCTACATTCCGGCTCGGAGGACCAGCGCGTCGGGGGCAGGCCACGTGGGCGTTAGGATATCGATCGAGTTCTACCAACTCCTGCGATCTAACCGAGTACTATTACTGCTCTGGTCCCTCGGGTCTTAACGTTATCTTTTACAGCCTACCTTATTACCTTTCTTGATGAACAGACTTTGTAACGATATAGAATAGCTATCTAGCTAAAGGCAATCTCTCCTTTAAAAATAGAACTAGAAAAACGTTAAAAATTGCACTCCTTTTATGAAAATAACCTTTGACTTTTAACTTAACCAGATCATTCGAAAGACAAATTTTTGTCTAGAAATTTTTAAAAGACTATTACGTCATAGTCGTAGAATAGTGACGGATCTTACAAATTTAAAACTTTATAGGACAGACACTTCAAACAACTATGTTGTCGTTGTTGTGTGTTTTGCTGGTGTTTCGTCATAGTCGTAGAATAGCGACGGATCCCACAAATTCAAAACCACACAGAGCAGACATTTCAAATATACAACAACAACAACATAACTGTTTGAAACGTCTGCCCTGCAAAGTTTCAAATCTGCAAGATCTGTCACTATTCTACGACTATGACGATTAATACAACAAATTTGGCCGATATTATGACACATCAAGTTGCCACTTTCATTACGGAACATGGTAATTAGGTGGAACACGTAGATATTTTATACGTAATATTAATAATTTATACATAATTAGATACTAGACTTCTTAGAGCATATACTGATTTAACCGAATAGAAACGGTTTATGTCATGGTCAGCTGTGATTAATCGCGTGCAACTAGAGAGAGATAGCATGTACTGCAATATGTCTGTCTCTCTCTACAACCTCGTCTACACTTTCGGCCTACGGGAAGCTGCCTCTATTAGTATATGATCTAAACTAAACTTATTGTTAGATAATTAAATGATATTTTAATATAATTGATGTTTCTTCAGGAGTATTCTGCTAGAAGACGGGAAGGAAGTGACAGCGCAGATGGTTCTCCTGTGCGCCTGGCGGTCGATAAAAGAGGTGACACGTCTCCTTATTCATAACTTGTTCCAAATGACTCCAGAAACACCCAGACTACGACTAACGTTTGGGATCAAATGCGACCGCTAGTACACATGCCAGTCTAGTACTATGTCATTATATTATTAAATACCTATCCATTTCATGAACCACTAGGCTAGTCTGATCGGAAGCACGTTGAAGCATCCCGCCGCGAGAAGGCGACGTGTGTGTGGGACTCGCTGGCCCGCAGAACGTGCCACAGAATACCGCCCAACCGTCTCGTCGCCACGCGGCGCTCGCGCGTACACGCGTGTCTGTCTCTGTGTGTGTGTGTGGGACTCGCTGGCCCGCAGAACGTGCCACAGAATACCGCCCAACCGTCTCGTCGCCACGCGGCGCTCGCGCGTACACGCGTGTCTGTCTCTGTGTGTGTGTGTGGGACTCGCTGGCCCGCAGAACGTGCCACAGAATACCGCCCAACCGTCTCGTCGCCACGCGGCGCTCGCGCGTACACGCGTGTCTGTCTCTGTGTGTGTGTGTGGGACTCGCTGGCCCGCAGAACGTGCCACAGAATACCGCCCAACCGTCTCGTCGCCACGCGGCGCTCGCGCGTACACGCGTGTCTGTCTCTGTGTGTGTGTGTGGGACTCGCTGGCCCGCAGAACGTGCCACAGAATACCGCCCAACCGTCTCGTCGCCACGCGGCGCTCGCGCGTACACGCGTGTCTGTCTCTGTGTGTGTGTGTGGGACTCGCTGGCCCGCAGAACGTGCCACAGAATACCGCCCAACCGTCTCGTCGCCACGCGGCGCTCGCGCGTACACGCGTGTCTGTCTCTGTGTGTGTGTGTGGGACTCGCTGGCCCGCAGAACGTGCCACAGAATACCGCCCAACCGTCTCGTCGCCACGCGGCGCTCGCGCGTACACGCGTGTCTGTCTCTGTGTGTGTGTGTGGGACTCGCTGGCCCGCAGAACGTGCCACAGAATACCGCCCAACCGTCTCGTCGCCACGCGGCGCTCGCGCGTACACGCGTGTCTGTCTCTGTGTGTGTGTGTGGGACTCGCTGGCCCGCAGAACGTGCCACAGAATACCGCCCAACCGTCTCGTCGCCACGCGGCGCTCGCGCGTACACGCGTGTCTGTCTCTGTGTGTGTGTGTGGGACTCGCTGGCCCGCAGAACGTGCCACAGAATACCGCCCAACCGTCTCGTCGCCACGCGGCGCTCGCGCGTACACGCGTGTCTGTCTCTGTGTGTGTGTGTGGGACTCGCTGGCCCGCAGAACGTGCCACAGAATACCGCCCAACCGTCTCGTCGCCACGCGGCGCTCGCGCGTACACGCGTGTCTGTCTCTGTGTGTGTGTGTGGGACTCGCTGGCCCGCAGAACGTGCCACAGAATACCGCCCAACCGTCTCGTCGCCACGCGGCGCTCGCGCGTACACGCGTGTCTGTCTCTGTGTGTGTGTGTGGGACTCGCTGGCCCGCAGAACGTGCCACAGAATACCGCCCAACCGTCTCGTCGCCACGCGGCGCTCGCGCGTACACGCGTGTCTGTCTCTGTGTGTGTGTGTGGGACTCGCTGGCCCGCAGAACGTGCCACAGAATACCGCCCAACCGTCTCGTCGCCACGCGGCGCTCGCGCGTACACGCGTGTCTGTCTCTGTGTGTGTGTGTGGGACTCGCTGGCCCGCAGAACGTGCCACAGAATACCGCCCAACCGTCTCGTCGCCACGCGGCGCTCGCGCGTACACGCGTGTCTGTCTCTGTGTGTGTGTGTGGGACTCGCTGGCCCGCAGAACGTGCCACAGAATACCGCCCAACCGTCTCGTCGCCACGCGGCGCTCGCGCGTACACGCGTGTCTGTCTCTGTGTGTGTGTGTGTGGGACTCGCTGGCCCGCAGAACGTGCCACAGAATACCGCCCAACCGTCTCGTCGCCACGCGGCGCTCGCGCGTACACGCGTGTCTGTCTCTGTGTGTGTGTGTGGGACTCGCTGGCCCGCAGAACGTGCCACAGAATACCGCCCAACCGTCTCGTCGCCACGCGGCGCTCGCGCGTACACGCGTGTCTGTCTCTGTGTGTGTGTGTGGGACTCGCTGGCCCGCAGAACGTGCCACAGAATACCGCCCAACCGTCTCGTCGCCACGCGGCGCTCGCGCGTACACGCGTGTCTGTCTCTGTGTGTGTGTGTGGGACTCGCTGGCCCGCAGAACGTGCCACAGAATACCGCCCAACCGTCTCGTCGCCACGCGGCGCTCGCGCGTACACGCGTGTCTGTCTCTGTGTGTGTGTGTGGGACTCGCTGGCCCGCAGAACGTGCCACAGAATACCGCCCAACCGTCTCGTCGCCACGCGGCGCTCGCGCGTACACGCGTGTCTGTCTCTGTGTGTGTGTGTGGGACTCGCTGGCCCGCAGAACGTGCCACAGAATACCGCCCAACCGTCTCGTCGCCACGCGGCGCTCGCGCGTACACGCGTGTCTGTCTCTGTGTGTGTGTGTGGGACTCGCTGGCCCGCAGAACGTGCCACAGAATACCGCCCAACCGTCTCGTCGCCACGCGGCGCTCGCGCGTACACGCGTGTCTGTCTCTGTGTGTGTGTGTGGGACTCGCTGGCCCGCAGAACGTGCCACAGAATACCGCCCAACCGTCTCGTCGCCACGCGGCGCTCGCGCGTACACGCGTGTCTGTCTCTGTGTGTGTGTGTGGGACTCGCTGGCCCGCAGAACGTGCCACAGAATACCGCCCAACCGTCTCGTCGCCACGCGGCGCTCGCGCGTACACGCGTGTCTGTCTCTGTGTGTGTGTGTGGGACTCGCTGGCCCGCAGAACGTGCCACAGAATACCGCCCAACCGTCTCGTCGCCACGCGGCGCTCGCGCGTACACGCGTGTCTGTCTCTGTGTGTGTGTGTGGGACTCGCTGGCCCGCAGAACGTGCCACAGAATACCGCCCAACCGTCTCGTCGCCACGCGGCGCTCGCGCGTACACGCGTGTCTGTCTCTGTGTGTGTGTGTGGGACTCGCTGGCCCGCAGAACGTGCCACAGAATACCGCCCAACCGTCTCGTCGCCACGCGGCGCTCGCGCGTACACGCGTGTCTGTCTCTGTGTGTGTGTGTGGGACTCGCTGGCCCGCAGAACGTGCCACAGAATACCGCCCAACCGTCTCGTCGCCACGCGGCGCTCGCGCGTACACGCGTGTCTGTCTCTGTGTGTGTGTGTGGGACTCGCTGGCCCGCAGAACGTGCCACAGAATACCGCCCAACCGTCTCGTCGCCACGCGGCGCTCGCGCGTACACGCGTGTCTGTCTCTGTGTGTGTGTCTGGGACTCGCTGGCCCGCAGAACGTGCCACAGAATATCGCCCAACCGTCTCGTCGCCACGGGGCGCTCGCGCGTACACGCGTGTCTGTCTCTGTGTGTGTGTCTGTCTGTCTGTGTGTGTGTGTGTGTGTGTGTGTGTGTGTGTGTGTGTGTGTGTGTGTGTCTGTGTGTGTGTGTGTGTGTGTCTCTGAGTGGGTGTCTCTCTCTCTCTCTCTCTCTCTCTCTCTCTCTCTCTCTCTCTCTCTCTCTCTCTCTCTCTCTCTCTCTCTCTCTCTGTGTGTGTCTGTGTGTGTCTGTCTGTCTCTCTCTCTCTCTCTCTCTCTCTCTCTCTCTCTCTCTCTCTCTCTCTCTCTCTCTCTCTCTCTCTCTGTGTGTGTGTGTGTGTGTCTGTGTGTCTGTGTCTGTGTCTGTGTGTGTGTCTGTGTGTGTGTGTTTCTTAAGAGTTTTAAATATATTTCTGTTTCTTCGTAACGTTTACTAAGATAGTAATCAGTAATACATTTTTTAGATTTTACGTCACGTTACGTTTGTACATTTTAATCAACGTGGTGGATTAAGATCTAATATCCAGTAGGATAAAAATGACTTCGCCCAGTAACGAGAAATTTACAAACTTAAATATATTTGTATTAACTATAACTCGCAGGTGTCCTCGATCCTCGGTAACCTAGTGAGTCAAGTGTTGCTGCAAGATGAATTCGAACCCACTACCCGTTCGGTGCTGGTACGTCGCGTGGGCGAACTGTTCACCACACTGCTCACGGAGATCAAGCACAGAGGCGCCTTCGAACAAGTGTACGTGGGCTTCACCCAGATGCTGACCAGGTACTGAACCGAACGTACGCGTCGCTCTCTGTACCTGTGTGTTTGTGCGTCTGTACGAGTATGCGTCCGTGGGTGAACGTGTGCGTGCATATGTTAGGGCTTGCGTGTGTGTGTGCGTTGTGCTTGCGTCTGTACGTGTGTGTGCGTGGGTGTGCATGCAAGTGTTTGTGTGTGCGTGTGCGTGTCCGTGCGTGTGCATGTGTGCGAGTATGCAGACACTTGTACGCGGTAACTTCGGGGGTTTGGCAAGAATACATGTGCATACTTTTTTCAACAAAAAAAAAACAAACCCGTTTTCACATAAAAATGCATGTACGAGTATATCATTTACTTGTTTTATAAAATTTAAAATAATACGATTATGCAATAAAATGTCAGATTTTATTAACATTAATTGCGTGTTCAGAAGGATGCTCACACCGGAGCCGAGCGATCTATACACGATATGTGATTGACTAAATAATAATCAATATGTACATAAAAAATACAAAATTTTGACTTTATTTAAAATGTGAGTATAATGTGTCTATGTAAAAAATCAATCATGATATATAACTGAACTGAAATAGCTTTTAAACGTCCCACTGCTGGGCCAAGACATTAAAGTAGTAAAAAAATTGTAACCGATAGACATTTGAGTTAAAAAAAAATAGAGTCCTAGACATACACACTTACAGAACAACTATATATACATATAAACATATATATGTATATAATTGTATATACATACTTATGTTTTCAATGTCATTTTACAGTTTATGGCGAAGTCGTAACCCAGAATTCAATGAGTTGCCAAAGTTATGGCTGGAAGAATTAATGACGGTCATAGAAAGCGGGGATCCCAGTGGGAAACTATGTGCCACGCGCCGTAGTGCAGGACTGCCTTTCATGATACAGGTTCGATTCTTGGTTATAGCAATAGCTAGTTAATCTTATTATATCTCTCATCTCTTATAATCGCGCTTTGCTATATGCCTAAGTTAGAATATTTTTTTAGATTATGATTATTTAAATACATTAGCTTTACGAGCGAACTCTGCGACCACTCTAGCTCAATAAATTTAGATTTTGTAGCGCCACCCCGAAAAGGAATACAATACAATATAACATGTACATTCAACTTTTATGAATTATTTATTTATTACGCGTATTTTTTTTTTCTTTTTATTATTTAATTACATATTTCAACAGTAACAATGCCATTAAACCCTTATTGGGTTTGACTTGGCAAATTTTTTTTTTTTTTATTTATAAAGAAAACATACAGCTTGCAATTACACAAATAAATCATACAAACGAAAAAAAAAACACATAAGCCAATCAAGTTTTCACCAATTACATGTAACAAATACCAGTTGGGCAAACATAAAAAAAAATTAATACAAACATAGTTTTCTTCAATACAACATTATACACGAAACAAAAACTACAGCAACAACATCATGTGACAAATACAGTTCATTTTAATTTTAATTGTAATTGCTTGATGACAGTTTTAAACTTATTAAGTTTTAAATAAAAAATGTTTAGCATATTATAATTTTTATTGTACAGTTCACAGGCTCTAACGATAAATCGATTTGAAGCATAGTGGGTTCTGCAGAATGGTGTAGCAAATGTATATTTTCTGTTTGATCGTGGATTATATTTAGGACAATTGAAGGATATTTTATTTAGCAAATATGGCGAATCAATATGGTTATTTAAAATCGGGGAATTTTTAATTGCACCTCTATTTAAAAATTAAGCAAACAACATTTCTGGACTAATAATCTACCTGCATATCAAATAAATGACTGTATATTAATTTAAATAATTGTATAACTAAACGTGTATTATTAGAAAATGTTTAAAATAAATCAAAGTTAGCGACTTTTTTTATCTAACTTTGCTACGAAAATCTTGCTAAAACCACAGATATAAGCATTCTAAAACAAAATTACTCACCGCATAACAAAAATACTGATTTGCACACTAAATTATCCAATATTACAACCGAATTACTAACATCATTATCTAAATATTGCATAACAATTAATGCATATTTTAGGTTAGGTTAGGTTAGGTTAGGTTAATTTAATAAACATGACTGATTAACTGGTGTTTTATTTATTATAACTCATGTTCTTTAAAATTTAATAGGTGATGGATTCCAAAAAAACAGATTAAATATATTGTTGCACTAAAATAATAATTAGATTTACTATAAGTTAACAGTTAGTCATTCAGTAAAATAGTTGAGCTTTAAAGATCAAAGAGTATAGTATATTTGATTTATTTGATGCGCAAATTTAGTGTGCAATTCAGTATTTTTGTTAGCAATTTCGAATACTTTGATAGAAAAACGTAGATTTAAAGTTGTAACATTAAATACATGCCTTTAAAATCTTATACAAAAAAATGATATCACGGTGTTCACGTCGAGTTTCAAGGGTTGTTAATGTATCAGGTGGAGATGTCTTAAACTTATATTTGAGAAGTTTACAGAATTTATCTTGAATACGTTGAAGCATATACTTATATTTGTCATATTGCGGATTCCATGTAACAGAAGCATATTCAAGATGTGATCTTACGAGTGCATTGTATAAAATAATAAAAGTATTGATATCTTTAAAATCGACCGTTTGGCGAATCAAAAAACCCAACATTTTGTACGCTTTGGCAGTAATTTTCTCAATATGTGGTCGGAAAAGCAACTAAAAGGTCTAAGAAGGCTGTCTAAGAAGACACCCAAATCTCTTATCTCGGTCACTCTGCTAAGAATTGAATTATTAATACTATAGTTATATTGAATAGTTTCTTTCTTCCTATTAAAAGAGATAATACAGCATTTACTAACATTTAAAAATAGCTTATTATCCAAACAATACTCATTGAGAGCAAAAAAAATTTGTATCATCAGCATATAATAAAACGCTAGAGTGACAAAAACATTCCAAAACATCATTTATAAATATGTTAAATAGAAGAGGACCGAGGTGGGAGCCCTGAGGCACACCAGAGGTAATGGGAACGAAACAAGATGTAAATCCCTTGACTGCAACGGCTTGAGAACGATCCCTAATATATGATGACAGCCATCTGAGGAGGTCGCCGTGTATACCGATGCGACTTATTTTATAAATTAACAATGAATGAGAAATTTTATCGAAAGCTTTAGAGAAATCAGTATACACGGCGTCGACCTGAAAGCCTTTATTCATAGAGTTTAAAATCATATCTAAATATTCACATAAATTAGTTTCAGTGGATCTTTTATCAATAAAACCATGTTGCTGAGCGATTAAAAAGGGTCGAATAGCAGGAAATAAACTATCATAGATTATTTTCTCGAATATCTTGGGCAAGATTGAGATTTTAGAAATACCCCTGTAATTACGAATATCGTGCCTATCTGCGCTCTTAAAAATGGATACAACAATAGAACGCTTCCAAATTGGTGGCATTATACCGCTGGATAGGGATAAGTTAAAAAGAACACTAACAGGATATGCTAGTTCATTACAACATCGTTTCAGGAATACAGGATGTAACCCATCAGGACCACCGCCTTTACTTATGTCAAGGTGACGCAAGTATCTTAAAACAATATTAGGAGTGACATCGACAGTGTTAATAATTGTTTAATTTATTAATAATTAAATGGCATCGGGGATATTAAAATCTCCTAATATGACGAATTCACTAACACGCATGTCATCGCTTAAATCTGCTAAATAGTCTAAAAATAGTTGCTGTGCTGCAACCTGATCCTTATTTTGTGGAAAATAACAGCAAAAAATATATAAATAATTAGTGGCAACGACACCGCTGCTATCAAGTACAATCCCAACGCTGAGCACATCGGGCGCGCCAGGCAGCAGCGGCGGCTCGCGCGGCGGGCCCACCGCCAGCGCCAGCTTACGGCGTACCGCCACCAGCACGCCGCCGCCCATGCGCAGCCCCAGCCCGTCATAATCGCGATCGACTCTGTATACATTGTAACGTGGGTCGAATAATTCGCTATCGAAAATACCTGGAAGTAGCCATGTCTCCGTTATACATAATATGACGTCATAATCGGAATTCAATACATTGATTAAAAACTGTTTGGTTTTTGTACGTAAGCCGCGTATGTTTTGGTAAAATATATTCAAAGAGGCCATTGAAACGAGGCTAAATTATTATAATTATTATATTTATTTTAGAAGATAAAATATTAATCTGACGTAATTCAGCAAGTAGGCCCATACATAATAAAATGGTTGTAGCGATAACAGAGTAGTAGTAGTATAGTGACGTACGATTCTCATTAAATTCATTTAATATAAATGAATAAATAAATATTATACGTAAATATCTCCATATTTTTTTTTTTTTTTTTTTTTTTTGAAAAAGTAATCGTACGGAGAGGGCGCCACAGTGCCAGTGTTAACAACGGTTCCGCGATTACTAGTGAAAAATAACTATTCCTACTAGCAAAAACTAACCGAATCACACGTGAAACATTAAAGAGTGTCACAAATTTTACGGATAATATGAAGTTTCAAAAAATTAAAGTGAAAGATTTGTGAAAACCGTGTAAATATGCTTTGTGATATCGTAACGGACTACTGACTTTTTCAAAAGTGATTATTGTCAAGGAATACAAAAGGCATTATTTATGTAAAACCAATAACATATTAAAGTGAAAACAAGACTAAAAATACGAGTGAAATAAATAATAAGATATTTGAGGTTATACGTTGAACAAATTGCTTATCATCACGTCACCCCACATAACACCGATACTCCTAGTGACATCTGGCGTGGAGTGGCGGAACTTCTAACTAAGACATCTAATCACACTTAGCTGTCATATCGAACGTACATATAGTGATACCACTACTCACCACAAGAGGGCAGTGGAATTAAAAAATATTAATAATATCCATCACAAATTTGATACTACAATTAATAACCGAACAAAATGGAAGAAATAAAAAATATGTTAATAGAAATGCAACAGGAAATGAAACAGCAGAAAGCCGACATGCACAACATGCAGGAGGACATCAAAGATACAATCAACAAAAATATTAATGAAAAATTTGTAAACTTAGAAACTAAATATTCACTTTTGGAACAAAAATTGGAAACTCAGACAATAAAAATAAGTAACCTTGAGAAAAATTTGTGCCAGAGAAAATTAGTTATATTTGGAGTCACTGAAAATGAAAAAAGTTATTGGGATTTAGAGGAAAAGATTCTTGCCATCATAAACAACAATCTTAACATCAGATGCGACAGCAGCAACATTGAAAGTGCAAGAAGACTTGGCAAAAAGGGAGAAAAAGTGAGACCAATAATAATAACATTAACTACAATGGGGCTGAAAATAAAAATCCAAAAAAATAAAAAGAAGCTAGAATCAACATCATACTATATTAAAGAATACTTTCCACCTGAAATTCTAAATAAGCGCAAAGAACTCCAAGTACAAGTTAATAAAGAAAGAGAACAAGGCAGACTGGCGATTATCAAGTATGATAGAATAGTAATTCTGAAGGATCGAAATCGTAAGAATAGCTACGAGAAAAAGAAAAGAGTTTTGTCAGAGTCACCAAAAACAGCAAAGTCCGAGTCCGAAAATGGAAAAGAAAAACCCATGAAGATCAAAAAAACAAACTACATGGATAACTACGTTTTAAGACAACAGACTTTGCAATTGCCATCCCGAAAAACAACTGCGCAACCTCAACAACCGAGCGCTACAACAACGACACCGAAATAGCAACTAACACCGCCCCCTCCTCCCCCTCCCCCAACACGGCCAGTCACCGCGGGAGAGAATGACTGCAACCCTCCAACTCGTCACAATATTTACATTTGTACCTACAATGTTAAATCACTACTTTCACCGCAACGAATGATACTACTGAAATATTCACTGTCTAATATAAAATGTGATATTATAGGATTATCGGAAATCAGAAGGAAAGGTAATGAAATTATCGAGGAAGGAAATCATATTTTCTGCTACACGGGTGAGCTCCAAGGACGGCACGGCGTGGGATTCTTAATTAAAAAGCAATATAAAAACAATATTGAAAATTACATTGGCATATCAGATAGAGTTTGCCTCCTGAACATGAAATTTGAAAAAGTCACAATTTCAATAATCCAAGTCTATGCTCCCACTTCTGAAGCACCGGAAGAAGAAGTAGAAGTTTTTTATAATCAGATCGATGAGGCCCAAAACCTAGCAAGGGGAAAACTTATTTTAATGGGCGACTTCAACGCAAAAATAGGACAAAGAAAATCTCCAGAAAATTCAATTATGGGACCATATTGCTATGGGAAAAGGAACAATAGAGGTGGTAGGCTATTACAATACGCATTAACTAACAAATTTACAATAATAAATACAATATTCAAGAAAAAGGTAAAAAACCTCTGGACTTGGACTTCGCCTGACAAAAAGTATAAAAACCAAATTGACTATATTCTAAGCAACAACCCAAAACTTTTCACGAACATCGAAGTTTTAAAAAATAGTATTTTTCCAAGTGACCACAGACTACTAAGAGGCACGCTGCAACTAAAAAACCTAAGAAAAAGTAGAGCAACTTTCAGAGGAACCCAAACTGATCTATCAAACGAGGCAAAAAGACAGTCGTATCTCAAGGCTCTCATAGACAAATCAAAGATAATCCAGTGGGAGAACGGAGAAGATGTAGAGTCATTTTATCTGAAGTTAGAGATGGCCATCAAACAAAGCCTTGATTCAGCCAGATCAATGAAAATCTCAAAAAATATACTAACAGACGAAACAAAACACCTACTCAGAAAACGTATCGCACTTCAGTCAAAACCATCCAAAAATAAAGAAGAGAAAAAAGAACTTTCATCTCTCTACAAGACTACAAATAAGATGTTAAAAAAGGACTATGAAAATCATAGAAAAGAAGTAATAGAAAAATACCTAGTCACCACAGGAAGTCAGAAAAAAGCCTATAAAAAATTAAATACTGAGAAAAAATGGATACCAACTCTGAATGACCCTACCAACAAGAGTAAATCGCAGACAAGAGAAAACCTTATCAACATCGCCTCGGATTTCTATCGAAATCTCTATCAAAGTGAAAGCAATACTGATAACGAATATAGAAAATACGAAATACAATTAGACAACCCGATCGATCCTTTTAATGGCAGCGAAATTATGGAAAAAATAGAAAAACTAAGGAACGAAAAAAGCCCAGGTCCTGATAATATACCCAACGAAGCCTTGAAAGTTGGAAAAGATGTACTAATAGACCATATCACAATCCTTTTTAATAAGATACTGGAAAGACAAGAAATACCAAAAAACTGGGGAGAATCTCGAATAATTTTGTTATACAAAAAAGGAAATCCTTCAGATATTAATAATTATAGACCTATTAGCTTACTGCCATCCATGTACAAATTGTTTGCCACGTGCTTAGAAAAACGAATAGCGACAAACATAGAGGCAAATCAACCAGTGGAACAAGCGGGGTTCCGCCCGGGATACTCAACTATGGACCATATCCACACAGTAGACCAAGTAGTGGAAAAACACATGGAATTTAATCGACCGCTTTACCTCGCATATATCGATTATGCGAAGGCGTTCGATTCAATTTCCCACGCAAGCATCTGGCAAGCACTAATACAGCAAGGTATACCAACTATATATATAAACATCATCAAAGATATATACGAAAAGAGTATAAGTAGAGTAAAACTAGATAGACTCGGACCAACAATCTACATACGCAGAGGAGTAAAGCAAGGGGATCCACTGTCACCCAAATTATTCATATCTGTACTCCAAAACGTCATGAAAGATTTAGATTGGAATAAAAAAGGGATTTTAATTGGTACAGAGTTCCTAAGTAACCTGCGCTTCGCGGATGACATCGTACTTTTCGCAAAAAATTCAAAACAGCTAGAAAAGATGCTCGAAGAGCTAAACAGAGCCAGTCAAGGTGTTGGATTACAACTGAATACCTCAAAAACCAAAGTTGCCACAAATAGTTATCCAAGCCCTATAATGGTAAACGGAGCACGCATAGAGTACGTAGACGACTATATTTACCTTGGAAAACAAATAAATTTCAAAAAAACAAGACACGAAGATGAAATAGAACGCAGAATCAGCATCACCTGGAAGAAATATTGGAGCTTCAAGGAAATATTAAAGTCAAAACTTCCACTAAAGTTAAAAAAGAAGGTCATGGACTCTTGCTTGCTGCCGTGCCTATCATATGGGGCTCAAACCTGGATCTACACCAACAAAATAAAAAACAAAATACGCTCTTGCCAACGCGCAATGGAACGAAGTGTACTAGGTATCAAGGTTAAAGACAGACAAAGAAGCGAGTACATTAGGAGGAAAACTAAAATAATCGACGCAGTACAACACACTAAAAGATTAAAATGGAAATGGGCAGGACACATTGCCCGAACCATAGACAACAGATGGACAAAACGCGTCACCACATGGACGGGTCCAAGCGGAAACAGAAGAGTAGGAAAACCTAAAAATCGCTGGGTCGACGAGATACTCAAAATCGCTGGTACAGATTGGACACAGAAGGCAAAAAATAGGAAAAGATGGAGACAGTTGGAGGAGGCCTACACCCGAGAAGGGACCACGCCTTCCTGAAACTTGCTATTTTATTATATTTTAAAAGCGTTAATTTAGTTAATAAGTTTTAGAAAGAGTTTATTTATTAAGTTAGGATAATTTAATTTGATTTGATTTAGTTTAATTTGATTTAATTTGATTTGATTTGATTTAGTTTAATTTAGTTTGATTTAATTTGATTTGATTTGATTTGATTCGGTTTAATTTGATTTAATTTGGTTTGATTTAGTTTGATTTAATTTGATTTAATTTGATATAATTTGATTTAATTTGGTTTAATTTGATTTAATTTGATTTAAATTTAGTTTCATTTAATTTATTTAATTTGATTTAATTTGATTTGATTTAATTTGATTTAATTTGATTTAATTTGGTTTAATTTGGTTTAATTTGATTTAATTTGATTTACTTTGATTTGATTTAATTTGATTTAATTTAGTTTAATTTATTTTAATTTGATTTGATTTAATTTGATTTAATTTGATTTAATTTGGTTTAATTTGGTTTAATTTGGTTTAGTTTGATTTAATTTAATTTAATTTATTTTAATTTGATTTGATTTAATTTGATTTAATTTGGTTTAATTTGGTTTAATTTGATTTAATTTGATTTACTTTGATTTGATTTAATTTGATTTAATTTGGTTTAATTTAATTTTTTTTTTTTAAATATTTTAAAGCGTGGAAATAAAGGCTATAATAATAATAATAATAATAATCTCCATATTACGGCAAATACACCAATGAGCATAATTATATTAACAAAAACAGATACATGAAATAATGTTCTATATAGATCCAAGTAAATCGTAATTAAAAAAACGAAGAAAAAGTCGTTGATTATAAAATAAGAGCAAATAGGAGGTAGATTTGTAACAAATAATATATTTTGCGTTGTAAACATGTTTAATAAAGTACAATGCACATCGCTCGATCGCATGAATAGCCTCGAACTGGGTATACGCGTAACGAAAGTAAACTGTTGCCAGCCAATAAAACCACGTTGTACGTTATACAATGCTCGCTGTGAATAATTCAGCACAACTAATTTACTAACAAACCATGACGTGAACACCTTGAATACACACTGCAGAACACTATTACTTAAATAACATATAAGGTTATAATAATAATTAAAGTAGACAAAATATATCAATCTATGAGCCTCGTTCATTATACTTATGTTTATAAATAAATATAGAATAAATAAATAAATATTAACCAACAATCACACCACGTTAACCTAGCCCCGTGCTAAGTTCGTAAGAACTTGTGTTACGGGTACTAGGAACGGAAATAAATTTAAGATATAAATACATATATACATAAATACACATCCATGACCCGGTGCAGACATCTATATTCGTCATACAAATTATCTGCACCTGGCGGGATTCGAACCCGCGACCGCTGCGTGAAGTGTCCAGTTGCCTGACCACTCGACCAGCCGGCCGTCAAATGTAGTCCTTATTTAATTTGTGATGTAAATATAACATTATATAATTCATTAATCGACAAAAAAAAATTTATATTTAAGAATTTGTCATCAAGCTTACATTTAAATAAACTGACTGGTGAGGAGAAAAATTGAAACAAAACAAATGTAATTCTAACAAAAAAAAAGAAAAGACAATTAACCTGAATGTAAGTGTGGTTATCACTTATACAATTTTTTTTAGGTCATCCTCAGACGTTATGTGCAAAACTGGTGAATTATCCGATCGACGTACCATAACCGTACAGTTGCGTACCCAGCAGTAGGCATAATTCTTCTTTTTTGACATGATACGTGCTTGTTGTAAAAGAAATTTATTACGTGTCGATAGATGGTCATTTATATAGATGCGATTACTCGCACCGACGAAACCTAGATCATGTGCTTTCAGGTCCTTAAGTCTACGAAGTGCAGATAAAAAATCATCTTTTTCATACCAAGACTGCAACTTCACAATTATCGGCTTCGGTTTCTTTTCCTCAATATTATTTTTAACTGCAATTCTGGTCACAAAATCAATATCTGTATTCAAATTGATTGGAAAATTACAACGATCGGATATTGTTTGAATAATTTGTAATAGATTCTCACCGACTTTATGTGGGATACCGTTTATTTGAATGTTCGATCGGCGTACCCATTGTTCATTCTTATAGCTATCCTCGATGATTCTATTCGTTATATTTTTTATATCATCTAAATCGGTCTTAGATGTTTCAAGAACTGAAACCCTGTTTTCGATTGCGGTTACTCGTTCAGAGAAGTCATCCAATCTCGAGTTAACAGTTAACTTTAGATCCGCGATGTCCTTCGTCACTTGCTTAAGGTCACTTTGAATTAGGTGAATAGCAGAAAATTGTGATTGAAGCACCGCCATTTTGGATAAAATATCATTCAGAACTTCACGAGGCGACCAGTCGGACTGAGCTTCATTATTCATACCAGACTGTTTAGGCGTAGAACTGTGATCTAAATTAAATCCAGAAAAGAATCTTGAGTGGCCAGGTGTACCATCAGAAGTAAGGAGGGTCTCATCGTTAACAGTATGAGATTTAACGTCTTCTTCGCGGCACGGATTACATTTCCACGTATCTCTAGCTAAACCTAGTCTGTCAAAACCCCGTTCAGAAATTCCTCCGCATCTAAAGTGGTACTTTAGCTTACACGCAGAACATTCTGGCCCATGACCCACAACTTCCTTACACATAGCACACTTTGTTGTAAACATATTATCACAAACTATTAGTTCGTATAACAGTTGATATTATTAAAATACGAGATATCAAAGTACGTGTTTACCCAATGAGCGCTAGCACTGAACTGAACATATTTACATTCTAAACTCTAAAAACTTACAATAAGAAAAGAAATATATTAAATATATATATATATATATATATATATATATATATATATATATATATATATATATATATTATTAAGGTGGTGCAATTCATATCTTCATTCCAGAAAATCTGTCGTTTTTGTTAACGTATACTATTCTAGTCCTTTTCTGTCCTATTCTGGGGTACCCCAAGGATCTCACTTGGGTCCACTATTCTTTAATATTTTCATTAACGGCATCCATAAATGCTTCAAAAACTCCAGATGCCAATTATACGCCAACGATCTGAAGCTCTATAGAACTGTTTGCACTGATTCGGATGCCATATGTCTTCGAAATAACCTTAACAACCTGACGTTATGGTGTCAGACAAATTGCATGAGTCTTAACACAACAAAGTGCTTTGAATTTAGATTCAGGAGGAAAAAAATAACACTTAATAGAACTTACTCAATAGAAGGTGTTGTCATACTGGATGCCAAGTTGAGGTTTCATCTACAGGTAGATGACATAGTAAACAAGGCGTTTCAGACTCTGGGATTTGTTTTGCGCAAATGTAAGCAATTCAAAAATGCTCAGACAACAATTTCTCTATTTAGAGCACTAGTGCGCAGTATCCTGATACACGGTAGTATAGTCTTAAGATAAGATATTTAATTTTCTAAAATTTAATAAGGTTATACCTGTATTTAGAAATAATATGCTGAAAATTTCAAAATACTTTGTACCAAAAAAATACACTTGATTTCGGGTATGGAGGGGTCGTATTTTAAAACCTCACCTCATATCACGAGGGGAGGAGGAGAGAGGGTTAAATAGTTGCTAAAAAACATCATGTGATTAATGGACGACTCTTAAGATCTGTTGTCTACCTGTTCAAGATATATCCATACCAGCTAAATTCGGCGAAATGCTTACTCCTAAATATTTTGATTGTGGGGCAGTTGTAGTTTTTTTCTTTTCCTTCGGTAATATAATTACAGCTACGTATTTTAATATTGAAATGATTATTTGGTTCTTCTATTAATGTATTGAGCAAGCAAATGTATTGAGTTTTGATGTGTTCAACGTAAGTTGATTTTTTATTTTTTTGCCACCCAGCTATTCGTTCCAAACCAGTTTCAGCATTTCATGTTATATCCATCCGAGATTTTTTAAAAATCGCCACAGCTGCGTTATCAGCGTAAGACACGATTTGTGCGCTAGTAATTTTTATTTTACAGAGATGGTTGACATAAATTTAAGAAATCGTGGGCCCTAAAAGGCTTCCTTGTGGAATACCATATGTTACACTTGCGTCAGTGCATATACTTGTATATTTACCCATTTTTACTTTTTGCTCCTGTTAGAAAGATAACCTTTTAATAGAGTTAAAGATAAGCCTTTAATTTATTTTATTTTAAGCACAAAATGCTATAAAATTATTAAAAACAAAGTTAAAGTAACGATCCGAAAATATTACAAAAACTTAATTCAATGAAGCGTGATAGACTCGAACTCGACGACGCTTTCCAGGCGCTAGTGATAACCGAGCTGCAGGTGCGGAACAACCCGCGTGCTTTCGACGACTGCGTGGCGCGCCTGCTGCGACTGGCGGGCGGGGGGGCCGGAGGCGAGGGGCCCGTGGGGCCCGGCGTGGCGGGCCGCTGCCACGCGCTGAACACGCTTCGCGCGCTAGTGCGCGATCACGCGCTGCACGAGCGCGTGGCGCCGCACACCGCCGCCGCGCTGCTGCGCGCGCTCGCCGCCTTCGAGCGGGACTCGTGGATCGTGAGTGCGCCGTTCTACACACACACACACACACACACATACACAGACAGTCACACACACTTGCACGACTACCCGCTAATAGACGATTAAGTATCACACAGTTGTAAATGCGCAGAAACTACCTGTAACACATCGATCGAGCAAAGGCCAAAACCGCATCGCTCAGGTCATAAATATAATATGAACTTATTCATATTACGAAATATAAACTTTTACCGCCTTTTTTTACGAGTTTTACCGTCCTGACCACAAAAACAATTCTCGACAATTTGAATTGGCTTTCAACTAGAATGACAAAATAAAATATGTTCTTGTAATTTCAGGAGCGTAATTCCGCTACATTACTATTCAGTGCGCTGATGGTGCGCATATTTGGTGTCCAGCGCACCAGGGACTCGGAAAACTTATGCGTGAGGAACCGAATGACAGGAAGAATATTCTTCCTGAAATATCCTAAACTATACGACTTTATGCTCGTAAGTGAAACTGAACTATTTTAGCTACAAGTTAAACAACTCCTTAAATATTGTACTGTAATATGTCACTGTTGTTAAAATTCCTTGGAGAGGCAGAAAGAGACAGGCAAATTCTCTGACGAATTTTTCTATCAACTTCAATAAATTTTTAAACAAATTGATGACACGTTGGCGAAGTGATCATAATAACTGACTGATGTGCTAGCGGTTGCAGATAAAGTTCCCTGCACATGACAAATGTATAGCCCATACAAGGTTATGTCGTTGTCTGAGCGTTTTTGTTGTATGTCTTCAGACCCCCGAAACAGGATTCACACCCTAGTAGAGGGCCGTTATGTGTAAGGCGTATTATTTTTATTTCATTTAGCACTAAATTCAGCATTACTGGCCCAGAATCTACCCCCCGATTTTTTTAGTTTAATTTTATGGAATCTGCGTTTTCTAGCCACTGGTGCATTTCGACTCTTATTTATACTCAAATTCTAAACATACTTAAATGATTACCATCGTCGTTAAACAATCATGCCTCCATTGTGAAGCTTTGTCACGTTCTGACGTCATAAAGCACAAACGACACGATTTAAATAATAGTGTACTAAATATGTTAAAAACGAAATAAACCATTGTGAATAAGAAGCCACATATTACTGGTTACAAGAGCCAGAAAGAGGTGAAATATTATATGTGTTCCAGGAAAAACTGAAAGAAGTGAGTGAAGATAATAATGAGAGACTGCTGCGTCCGTCCTTGTATCCCATCCTCTTGCTGCTGGCTAGGCTCTATCCCTCTTCGCTGGAAGGGACTGTTTCCAATTTGAAGGTAAGTCCATAACGACTTGATTTTCTAGCGTCTCTGGGCAGTTGACTTTATTACCCTAACTTTATTGGTTGCCGAGCGTGGTGAGTATTGGCAAACCCCCCAAATTATTTATTTATTTATTTATTTAACAATTACAAGTTTAGACAAATATAAATTTAAGGTACAACATAAGCTTACAATGAAACTTTACTGTGTACCATAAAAAATTGTCCGATAATAAAGAGCACAGGCCCCCAGTCTCCGGTAACCCTACTATTCCTGGCTATAATAGTGTCTTTAGTAACGGTAGGGCAGGGGGTGCAAAAATCTCCGCCAGTAATTCCGCTACCACCCACCACGATACCTAACCCTGATAATACATATCACTTTAAGGTCCGATGAAAAGATTATTGAGCTGGAAAAAGAAATGAACAGGTTACAATGTGATATATTGGGTCTATCTGCAGTCCGAAGAGAGAAGAGGTCACGATAACCCTGAAATCCGGTGACCTGTTCTACTACTCGCTGGGCGACAAACAGTCCCAAGGTGGTCTCGGGCTTATGGGCCGCGGTTCCATTATTGGTAACATTGTAACCATAAAAAGTAGGAAGAAGGAAGTTTGTTAAACAGGGTTGCGTACCTTATACCCAGAGTGTCTAAGAGATACTCGCTGAAGGTCATTTACCGTTACTTTTCGTATTTATATTACGTTTGTGACTGTGTCTGTCATATTGGTCAATATTTTTTATGAATATAGGTACATAGTATTATTATAAACTGTAACGCAACTGTAACTATAGTAAAGCCATATTTTGCAGCTGTCTGCATTCGTGCCGCTGGTGCGCGCATGTGCGCGTAGTGCGGTGCTCACGACGCGCCGCCTCGCCGCCAGAGCCGCTAGTGCGCTCGTGGAGCCCGAGCGGTGAGTACTGACGTTCGTGCCGCTGGTGCGCGCATGTGCGCGTAGTGCGGTGCTCACGACGCGCCGCCTCGCCGCCAGAGCCGCTAGTGCGCTCGTGGAGCCCGAGCGGTGAGTACTGACGTTCGTGCCGCTGGTGCACGCATGTGCGCGTAGTGCGGTGCTCACGACGCGCCGCCTCGCCGCCAGAGCCGCTAGTGCGCTCGTGGAGCCCGAGCGGTGAGTACTGACGTTCGTGCCGCTGGTGCACGCATGTGCGCGTAGTGCGGTGCTCACGACGCGCCGCCTCGCCGCCAGAGCCGCTAGTGCGCTCGTGGAGCCCGAGCGGTGAGTACTGACGTTCGTGCCGCTGGTGCACGCATGTGCGCGTAGTGCGGTACTCACGACGCGCCGCCTCGCCGCCAGAGCCGCTAGTGCGCTCGTGGAGCCCGAGCGGTGAGTACTGACGTTCGTGCCGCTGGTGCGCGCATGTGCGCGTAGTGCGGTGCTCACGACGCGCCGCCTCGCCGCCAGAGCCGCTAGTGCGCTCGTGGAGCCCGAGCGGTGAGTACTGACGTTCGTGCCGCTGGTGCGCGCATGTGCGCGTAGTGCGGTGCTCACGACGCGCCGCCTCGCCGCCAGAGCCGCTAGTGCGCTCGTGGAGCCCGAGCGGTGAGTACTGACGTTCGTGCCGCTGGTGCGCGCATGTGCGCGTAGTGCGGTGCTCACGACGCGCCGCCTCGCCGCCAGAGCCGCTAGTGCGCTCGTGGAGCCCGAGCGGTGAGTACTGACGTTCGTGCCGCTGGTGCGCGCATGTGCGCGTAGTGCGGTGCTCACGACGCGCCGCCTCGCCGCCAGAGCCGCTAGTGCGCTCGTGGAGCCCGAGCGGTGAGTACTGACGTTCGTGCCGCTGGTGCGCGCATGTGCGCGTAGTGCGGTGCTCACGACGCGCCGCCTCGCCGCCAGAGCCGCTAGTGCGCTCGTGGAGCCCGAGCGGTGAGTACTGACGTTCGTGCCGCTGGTGCGCGCATGTGCGCGTAGTGCGGTGCTCACGACGCGCCGCCTCGCCGCCAGAGCCGCTAGTGCGCTCGTGGAGCCCGAGCGGTGAGTACTGACGTTCGTGCCGCTGGTGCACGCATGTGCGCGTAGTGCGGTGCTCACGACGCGCCGCCTCGCCGCCAGAGCCGCTAGTGCGCTCGTGGAGCCCGAGCGGTGAGTACTGACGTTCGTGCCGCTGGTGCGCGCATGTGCGCGTAGTGCGGTGCTCACGACGCGCCGCCTCGCCGCCAGAGCCGCTAGTGCGCTCGTGGAGCCCGAGCGGTGAGTACTGACGTTCGTGCCGCTGGTGCGCGCATGTGCGCGTAGTGCGGTGCTCACGACGCGCCGCCTCGCCGCCAGAGCCGCTAGTGCGCTCGTGGAGCCCGAGCGGTGAGTACTGACGTTCGTGCCGCTGGTGCGCGCATGTGCGCGTAGTGCGGTGCTCACGACGCGCCGCCTCGCCGCCAGAGCCGCTAGTGCGCTCGTGGAGCCCGAGCGGTGAGTACTGACGTTCGTGCCGCTGGTGCACGCATGTGCGCGTAGTGCGGTGCTCACGACGCGCCGCCTCGCCGCCAGAGCCGCTAGTGCGCTCGTGGAGCCCGAGCGGTGAGTACTGACGTTCGTGCCGCTGGTGCGCGCATGTGCGCGTAGTGAGGTGCTCACAACAAACACTACATTATATAAAAAGCCTGTAAACGTCCCAGTGCAGGGAAAATGTCTCTTCTCTATATAAAAAGGTTGGAGCTTAACCCATCACGTTGCTTCACTGCGGGATAGGGAATAACTTCCCTTTTTTTTTTTTTTTTTACGTGGGGTAAATCCATAATGGATACCACTCCGGCGCGGGGGCACCGAAGTGATTATGCCCGACTCCCGCGGGCTAAAAACCCCACGTGTGAGCAGTCATCCGCCTGGGTGGGGCGAGATGGGGTCGCGCTAGCATTCACCACCTCGCCCCGGCGGTAGGCCCGGATGAACATCCGGGCCCCGGCACAAGGTAGGCGGCCTTGCTCACAACAAAGGCCACCCCTCAGACATGTGGGGTCGCGCTGTTAAGTTGGCCGAAGTCCCCCGACTATCGGCCAGCGATCCCATTATTACGAGGGGGGGAGGAGGTGGGCAAACCGTCTCCTCCTTACCCCCGTGCGTCTGCGTCGGAGCGGGTCAGCAGAGGCGTCATCCTCCCTAGCCCGCTCCGCAGTCTCCTTCTGCGTCATTACCTCTTCGCAGAAGGAGACCGCCACCTGCCACGATCTCTCACTGTCGAGCATGGCTCTTACGACGCTCGGCAGTGAGAGATCCCGCCCGAGAGGGAATAACTTCCCTACCGTAACGATCGCTATCGTGTATCATATGTATCATAAAAACCGATATCCTTATAATTTAAATTATATTAAAAACTCATCACAATATTATTTTAAGCCAATACACGGTGTACACAAAAAAAAAAAAAACGAATTTAAAACACTGTCCAGTTTTGAAGACATTAAAAGTGTCTTCTATTATCTATATTCTGTTATCTTCTAAAGTGCGTTCAACGCGTGCGACAAGATACCAAACGTAAACAAACCAACTGCCAGGTCATTCACCTATGCAGGGTTTCGTAACCTTTTTTACTTACACAAATTTATTAAAACTAGATATAACAGCAACAAATAAGAAAAACAACAACTAATACAACAAATAACAACTATAACTAAATTTAGTAACAAATAAGAATAATTAACGAAAATATTAACAGGAAATATCAGAGAACGAACAAAATTTATGTATCACCCGAGCGCTTCACGAATGGAATGAAATAAAAATAAATAAATAACTACGAAATCAAAAGGCCGCGCGAATGTTTTCAAACCCGCAATAGTCTCGTTGGATTTTGCCCGACCTTAGCCGAGCAATGTGCAGCAGATAGCAAACAAAATCAAAATCAAAAACAACTTTATTAAATTGGCCCTAAGTGCACCTTCGAATCGTCATTTTACAAATTAACACTTTTAAGTAAAACAAACAAGATAGAAATAGACTATATTTTCATGTTTCGTTAGCATTGTTTACGTTTGGTATCTTGTCTCGTTTAACCCACTGTACTATATTTATTTATCTGTTTATCTTATCTATGTACTAACAACTGTTATACAATTTCAGGTACATCTCGCATGTTGAAGAAATATTCGAACTAATAAACAACAGAAGCATCAAAATGAACTACTGCCACGGACTTTTATTACAGGTGAGTGTTATAATATACCAATATTTTAAAAAAAACGAATTATTTGATCACATTTTTGGCAGTTTGTTTTTTCATTTCAAAATTATATTATTTCATTTTTTGAAAACATTTTAGAAATTATTTGTTAAATTCTCTGTATTTATGCATAGTAAACTGTGTATAACAGTGATTATTATTATTATTACATAGTTTAAGTACTGTTATGTCACTTTATTGTGCAATTGTTATTTGTTGTCCTAAATAAAATAAATAAATGAATTGTTGTCAATTAACTGTAAATTTGCTCCAACACTTTTTCTCTTAAAATTACTAAAATATGAACATAATTTTATAGATAATTCTACATTTCTTATTTACTTGAATGTAGATTATATCTTCCGAACTTAATTTTTTTCAGTTAATAAAGTTGTTGGAGTCTAAACCAGAAAGGCTTATTATCGCCAAGAATCAGAGTCGCTTAATACAGCTCATAAAAAAATCAGATTGGATCCTCCATCAGAGTTTAGGAGATATGCCGTGTTACTTGATAGCGGACGAATATATCAAGATGGTAAACGTGCTTATATGGAGGTAAGATTTTTTATTGCAATAACCAGCAAACGAGCTGGCCATCTAATATTAAATTATTGGTACCAGACGTTGGTGATTCTTTAACCACCAACAGAGCCACAAATACGATATAGAATAAAAATAAAAATAAAATTTGTTTGAAGACTCATATTCTCAAATTTTATTCAAAAGCGATAAAGTACAATATTGAGACAATAGAAGGGTCATATAGACACGTAAACACATTTGGGTTGTGAATAATTTTGTAGGAATTGGTGGCTAGTGATGACATTGACTCTAGCCCTTTGAGATCGTAGATCTAATGCCTCCTACAAAT
The DNA here is from genome assembly GCA_036937285.1 of Euphydryas editha. Classification (NCBI taxonomy): domain Eukaryota; kingdom Metazoa; phylum Arthropoda; class Insecta; order Lepidoptera; family Nymphalidae; genus Euphydryas; species Euphydryas editha. Next base: position 1,026,054 of record JAUPFZ010000017.1, on the reverse strand, counting down.
GGTACGGCAGAAACATTCCCTCTACCACTCTTGTACTATAAGACACAACTCAAACCTTTAATACTGACCTTTAATAAAACGACTATTTTTCTTTTCTATTTTCAGGTTTGATGCATTAATGGAAAAAGATTTTATTATCAATATCAAAAAAACTTTAAACCAACTAATCTTCAACGACAGTAAATTTAAAATAAATCCAGGAAGAGAATTATGTTTAGCAAACGCCGCGTACCTACATCTTATTATTTCACACAAATATAATAACAGCACGAATGTACCAGAATTTGTGTATAAATGTCTTGCGCACAAACACTACGAAGTAACATGCGCCGTTTTGAACTATCTGTTGATATTGAACAAAGTTCTTGAGCTAGAAAACAACTTTCAAAACCATTTGAATGTAATATCAGATGATTTGAGGTTGTTTGAAAACGATCCCAAATACATAGAAAACTTGTGCAGAACTTTGAGATCAAGTAAATACTTGGAGTGTACTCAAAAGTGTTTGAAACTCTTAAATCTAAAAGGTGATACGGCAAAGGTCATAATTAAGGCGAAAATGGACGAAAATTATGAAGTTTCAGATGATCTAGTCGTAGATAAACTACTTCACTATATAGATAATGAGCATGAAAATTTGATGCATTATTATTTAGGTAGCTTGTGTAACTTCCTCTGCGCCAAAATGGTGACAGGTGAAATGAATGAGCTGAAGTTTTTGGAAGCCATGAGAGTAATTTTCTCATGCAGTTTGCCGAACAATAGCGACGAGACAAGGATGACCGTCGTTAATTTTCTGGAGAAAAGTCTGACTATGGTTCCAGGATTGTTGGATATGAATTTTAAAAAACTCAGCGAAGAGGATCTGTGTAAGTTGCAATAAATCGTACAAATATTAGGTCGAGGGAAAAGTTTCTTGGTATTTTATATACAAATTCAAGACTTTTTTTTTTCAAAGTTCATTTAATTATTAAATAATTATTTTTAGAGATTCTCTTAACATGCGTACTGTCATAAACAGAAAACGAGACTTAAACTAAACTTAAGATCTCCATAACGCGAGTCCTTACACTGACCACTTATTTAATATAATATGTAACATTGTCTTTTTTTTTAAAACTATTTATACATGCTTTTCATTACGGATGTGTCGGGGCCTGCGCGCACGACTGTTCGCTGACCACTAAGACAACCCCCCTCCCCCCTCCCCCCCAGTCCAGGCGCGCGCGCTGGCGCTGGGCGCGGCGGCGAGCGCGCTGCACGACGACGAGCGCGGCGCGCGGCACGCGCTCGCTCGCGCGCTGCTGCGCCCGCCCGCCCTGCACACGCGCGCCGCGCGGGCGCTGAGGGCGAAGGTACGTGCTCCCTGCTCACTAGTCGCTAGATAGCTCCCGCCGGGAGTGACCGGGGAACCGAACTGGTAAACGAGTCAAGCGGAAGTACCTCCTGCAGGTCGAAGACTATTCGACCAAAGACTATATATATAAATCCAAATTAACTTTGATTTAGGGATGTTAAAAAATAATCGATTTTTATATAAATCGATTTTTATTTCATTTTAATCGATTTTTTATAATCGATTGTTAAAGTAATATTAATCGATTTTTAATAAATCGATTATATAAATTACGCGTTTAAATCGATTTTCATCATAGCGCCATCTATGCGACGGATGAAAAACAATTGAAGTAAGTTTCAATTTTATAAACAGCGAAAGATTATATTTTAGTTTTTGAGACCACAACATAGTCGTTTAGTTTTTTAATTACATATCGTTTTAAGTATTGTATTTTAAAACTAGTCTATTCACTCCACAATAAAATGGAACTTTTTTTTTGTTGTATGAAATTTTTCACTTGTTATTTACTAATTTAAGTTCGCTTTTTTTTTAAAAATCTATCCTCAGATTTTTTCTAGCAGCTCTAGTTTAGGAGATACAGGAACACCCTTAAAATGTACTCTCCATTTGACTGTTGATATCGCTATCGTCAACGTCTTACTAGTTTCTGTTTCTTTTTTTGTAATGGCTTCGTCTATAAGGACCTGTGTAAACAATCCAAATAAATTTAGTCACATTTGTGGCAAATATAAATTCAAAATATTCTGTTTAAATGTGTCAGACTTTGTGAAAAATGCCTACATGTAGTACTTTCAACACCCATTGGAAACAAACAAAAAGTCTTGGATACCGAATAAAGTGTGTAAAACGTGTATCGAGTCTTTACGATTATGGAAAAATAATAAGAGGGATTCCTTGAACCTTGTTATTTCTATGATTTGGCGTGAACCGTCGAACTATCACAACGACTGTTATTTCTGCGTTGTAAACATAACAGGAATTAACCGCCAAAATCATTCCATGTGAGTATATCCTACTGTGCCCTCAATACTAGAGCTGTCCTGTCATGTCATTAGAACCCCAACCAAGTACATCTCACGTGTGTCCACACAAAATTGTTCAACGAATGAAGGAAAGTGATACAAGCTGCAAAAAGAGTGGTAGCAAATTTGAAAACGCCTAAATGATTTAATAAGAGATCTCAACAACACCACAGATAAAAATGCATGGAATGAGTTTATTTGGCTCGTAAAAAACGTTTTGAGAAATAAGAAGTCCGTCGACTTTCCTGACCATATCAAACAGTTACTATTATACTTTCAGCAACTTAGATGCAACAGCACTAAGATGCATTTTCCTCATAGCCACCTTGATCGATTTCGTAAAAATCTTTGAGATTTAAGCGAGGAGCAGGGAGAACGCTTTCATCAGGATATTTGCACCATGGAGGAACGCTACCAAGGCTTATTGGAGTGAAAGTATGATTACTATAGTACTGACTACTGTTGGATTATCCAGAATAGTAGTAAAACTCCAACTTATTCAAGAAAATCACATAAAAGAAAGTTTTGGTCTAATTAGATAGTTAATAAATTGTTATGCGACGAGAAACCATGTTTTTTTGATAAAAATAGCTATCCTTCATATCTCAAAAAGTAGAGCTGCTAGCACAAATCTGAGTATAGATTTAAAATCAGTGTAGTAAATGCAGCTAGATCCATAAAAAACATTCCATACAACAAAAATGCTATTGTGCTGTGATTATAAAATAGTACTGAAAATTTATGACGATTTTTTTAATTGATTTATATTTTAGTTTTTCAGACCATAAGGTTTTTTTGGGATACTCACCATTTCATTTTTATTATAGTAAAAAGTTTAATCGTACGGAAATTTGTCCTTCCTTATTCTCTACCTTGAAAGTTTTCAGGAACATTCGCTTTGTTTTTTATTTTAAAATTGATTATTTTTTTATTTATTTAATTGATTTTTAACCTGATGAATTGTTAATATGAATCTCTTAGGCTTATTATTGGAATATGAAAAGCATGTAGATTTTTAAATAATAGAAAAAAATTAATAAGAAGATTAAGAAGAGAAAAAGAAAAGATTAATAAAATAATCGATTTTTCGTAAAAATCGATTATTTATTTTTGTATTAATCGATTTTTGAGAAATCGATTAATATTGAATCAAGATTCATCGATTTTTATTTAATCGATTCTTTTCTATTAATCTCACATCCCTACTTTGATTATTTTATTTTATGTTAACGGGCAAAAACAATATATAACTTTCTACCTAGGACCAGTGTCGTAAAAGGCGACTAAAGCCATAGGGGTGCAAGACCAACTAGGATGGTAATGGACAGCAGCGTCATCATACCCTGCCGCATCACAATGCGCATGCAACCCACCCCCCCATTACCACAACCACCAGATACAACTAGTACTACACAGCCCAGGCTCCCAGTTCCATTGGGAACAGTAGGGCCAAGTTAGGAATAGTAGGCCCATTGGGCCCTACTATTCCTAACTACGGTAGTGGCTTTGGTAAAAGTATTGCAAGAAATGCTAAGAATCTCCGACATATTTGATTTTTGATTGATTCAACTTGCGGATCTAAATATATTTAAATCTTTAAAAGTAGAATTTGAAAATTCACCACATCAGATGTTAGATGTCCACTGAATTTGGGCCTCTCCATGATCTTTGGGAGAGAGGGGTTTGCCTAGGAATAGATAACCTTGTGTGTATGTTCAGCATACTTTTTTATTTATTTATAATATTTAAATTTCAATTTTGATTATATAGGTAGGTACGGACGGCTCCCAGACGGCGACTCTGTCGTTGTTGGCGCTGCTGGACTTCAGGGTTGAGGTCACCTCCGACGACCTCGACCCAGAGGTGAGTTGCTCTTCATACAAACTGCGGATGCATAACAAGAGATACAGAGAAAACCGAGAGTCTGGAAACCTCGTCAATAGATCAATGATTAAAATAATGATTGCAACGAGTTCCGCTTTCAAACTCCAGTTTAACTTTGATTCTTATAATACTTATCAAAAACCGTCATCGTAAAGTAAAAAACACAAAAACACAAAATAAGTATGCTATAACAGAACAAAATTATAATTATTCTAATTCCCATCAAACATTATTTGATATACTTTTTTTTCATCAAATCAATTATTATATTAAAATGAACAAAAATCATCATTACTTTATATCATAAGTAATATTTTACATTTGAAAATTAACTTTACGTCTAGCAATATTTTCATTTTTGTCTATTATTTCAGTGTCGTGTTTTCGATCAAAACGAGAAATACAATATTTATCTGGAAGAAACCATCTGGACCCGCGACTGCGCGCGGAGAATTAAAGAAATATGCGATGAAAATGACCTATGCAATTATATATACAATACAATAAATAAGAAAAATTATAGACAAACATTTGAAAAGCTATGCGGTGATAACTTTACAATGTTCGAAAAGTCAATTAATGGTCCAGTAAACAACATTAACCCTAAAGTTAAAATTTTCATAGATACATTGAGAAGTACTTAATCTGAGAACGAAGGACCATTTTCGGAAATATTTTTATCTTTATTTTAATAGAAAATAATGTAGGTTTTATTAAAAAATATTTAAATATAAGAAATGTTTTATTTACAAATAAACTATTTTCAAATTAACAGTGTTTTTGTCTTCGCTTCAATCACATACAAAACAATAGACCACATTTGCATTTTTTCTACCTTGTTACATACATTTGTGACATCTTTCACACATGAAAATACAAAAATTATAATTACAACGACCACTAACACTATTTTACAACAAAACTGATTTTTATAACAGACAACACTTTAAATACATATCAAATATATATAAGTTTTGATATTTTTACAAACTACCTTCTAAAAATACCACTACCATTGGCAGACAGTAAATTATAATGCTTCCAACGTATTCCAGTCAGTTGACCAGCCAATAGTCATTCATCTCGATGATGATTATTACCAGTCAAATATAATTACATGTTTAACACAAAAATAACTTGCTAACATTAATAAAGACCAATTATTGTTGTCATTATAAAATTGTATAAATGGTAGATGTGAAGCAAATCAACATAATTATGTATTGTTTTGTATTTGTTACTCAATTGGGGGCTAGATAAGTCTAGACTAGATTTAATGACAAAATATTTAGATAGTAACTAAATAAAGTTTATTCAATTTTCACAACTTTTTAATTCGAATTTTAACAACCGGATCAGTCAAAAGGGAAATTTAAATTTACTAAAACCTGGTACAAAACTTGACAATCGTGGTAAAAATCTTGGGAACGTCATTAAAAAGTTGATATAAAATGCGACTTTTGTTGTCTTTTATTTTTACACCAGTTTCTAGTTAAATATTTTTAAATTTCTTGTATATATTATCACTTTCATTTTGCAGAACTTAAAAGATTTTCTCAATTATAGTTATTATATACATATTTAAAAAATTGTTTCAATCACTTCCAATTTGTTGCAATGATTTCACTCCATCTGTACACTCACAAGATACACCAATTTTATGAACATTTATGTCATATTTATGAATCACAATAAACAAAATTTTAATAGCTACATACTTTTTGGTCGATAGAACTACAAACGCGCACCGGTACTCGTCTAGTTGTATAAATATATATACAAGTCCAGGCAACAATCATCAAACGATTTTATCTCTCCGTATTCTGTACACCTCATTTGCTGTCTGAGTGTTTTTGAACTTCATTCGATCGCTCCGTTTCTCTTTAACCATTTCACTTTTCATCTCCTTGACGCTCGTTTCCACTTCCGTATCAGTCTTAACAAGGGTTCGCAACTTGGAGCGCACGCCCTCCACGGAAGGCTCGTCGTCCTCCCGGAACAGGTCCCGCATGGAGACCAGGCGGTGCGAGGTCCCCAGACGCAGCAGCCGGCGCAGCTGGGGCGCAGCCCGGCGCTCCAGCAGGCCCAGGGCTCCCCAGCCTTCGGCGCTACGCGCCGGACACGACTCCAGGTGCCAGGCCGCATTCCTCACCTCTAGCCGCAGTCTCTCGCACTCCTCGTGGCTGACGTTTCTGCTCACGTTCAGGGACTGCTCGAGGGGATTCACTATGTACAGGGGGAGGGAGTTTGGTTTTCTTATTGCTCTGCCCTCGTTTATGGATATGGCTTTGTTTTCGAAGTCGAATTGCGAGTAGAACTCGAAGAATTTAAAGAGTAAGGTCTGTAAATCGTCGTCGTTCTGTCCGTACGAGTCCGGAGGCAGTTTGTTCAGGTCTCGGACGAATGTGCACTTTAGATTTTCTTCGGCTATTCGAGTGTCCTCTTTGCCTGAAATTTGATTTGTTTTATTAGATACTAGCTTCTTAGAGTTTTGTTATTTTTATAGGCCGTCATCGTTCACAGCGCTCCATTCCTTTTTCAGTCATATACCACATCCCCACAAACTTACAATAAGTTAGTTATTTTTTATTTGACTCCCAAAATATTCACTAGAAATAATTTATATGGCAAAATAACGTTTGTCGGGTCAGCTAGTACTTTTATGATAATTTAGTTTTTATTACTTTACCTTTTCCTCCAACTTAGTAATGCGGTTTATATCAACATTTTTCACGTTTATGTATACAGAAGAAAATTAGTTGTTACCATTTGCAATCGTTCTATGAAAAGTTCCGGTATATATATTTAGGTATATAAGTTTAATAAACATAATAAAAAAATAATAAGAAAAAGAAAAAATAATAATAAGAAAAATCGACTCTACTACTCTCTATACTCTTTGATTGAAATGAGCACACAATGTGTGCTCTTTTGGCGGACGTTTTTGACACGCTGATTGTGTATCTAGGGTTTTTTTTATAGATCAATGATTGTTCATTGTGTTTTCTCATTTTCGCGCCAATAAATTGTAAAATACTTTGTGATATTAAAATGGAGTGGGGTGATAAAGAGAACCGAATCGCTGTGATTGTATTGCAAGATTATGTATACACGAGCTCTCACTGACCAGCACAGCTGACGAGCAGGTTGAGGGGGGGCAGCAGGTGCGCGTGGCTCTGCTGCAGGAAGAACAGCACGAGCAGCGTGAGCGGGAAGTTGGTGACCCAGCGGCCGGGGTGCGGCTGCGTGAGGCCGGCGCGCGCCGCCCAGCGCCGCACCAGCACGGCCAGCGCGCGCGCGCGCGGCGCCAGCTCGCCCAGCTGCCACAGCAGCTCCGACATGTACGCGCCCGACCTGGCGCCCACACGGCCCGAACCTCACACACTACTCATTTTCTTGCCAATTGGTGCCAAGAAAATCCATTGTAACTTTTTTAACTTGGAACATTCAATTACTTGTAAATTCAAGTGTGCCCAATGAACGGACTGCGATAAAGTATGTTTTAATTAGAATTTAAGTATAAAACGAGGACAAAACTTGAGAGAGAGATTCTATTTCAGACGGTAACTCATCTTTATCTCCTCTAGACCTACTAAAAAATGCGTTGTTATAAATTAATTGGAGCCGGCACGTACCACACACATATTGTGCTTGTGTAGGGGTGTGAATGAGCGTAATATGTGTGTGTGTTCGTGTGTGTGTGTGTGTGTGTGTGTGTGTGTGTGTCTCGAAAAGTTTATTGTTTCTCTTGTATGCGGTCGATGATGAAAACGTGACAAAGACCGCGTCTGCGCTGGCAGCGCTTCTTCCGGCACGCGAGAGACACTCACAGGTTGTTGTAGCAGAGGTCGCAGTGCAGGTCGGTGTAGTCGTGCGCGTACTTGACGATGGGCACGCGCGCGTTGAGCACGCGCACGACGCGCGCGGCGCCCGGCAGGCGAGAGACACTCACAGGTTGTTGTAGCAGAGGTCGCAGTGCAGGTCGGTGTAGTCGTGCGCGTACTTGACGATGGGCACGCGCGCGTTGAGCACGCGCACGACGCGCGCGGCGCCCGGCACGCGAGAGACACTCACAGGTTGTTGTAGCAGAGGTCGCAGTGCAGGTCGGTGTAGTCGTGCGCGTACTTGACGATGGGCACGCGCGCGTTGAGCACGCGCACGACGCGCGCGGCGCCCGGCACGCGAGAGACACTCACAGGTTGTTGTAGCAGAGGTCGCAGTGCAGGTCGGTGTAGTCGTGCGCGTACTTGACGATGGGCACGCGCGCGTTGAGCACGCGCACGACGCGCGCGGCGCCCGGCACGCGAGAGACACTCACAGGTTGTTGTAGCAGAGGTCGCAGTGCAGGTCGGTGTAGTCGTGCGCGTACTTGACGATGGGCACGCGCGCGTTGAGCACGCGCACGACGCGCGCGGCGCCCGGCACGCGAGAGACACTCACAGGTTGTTGTAGCAGAGGTCGCAGTGCAGGTCGGTGTAGTCGTGCGCGTACTTGACGATGGGCACGCGCGCGTTGAGCACGCGCACGACGCGCGCGGCGCCCGGCACGCGAGAGACACTCACAGGTTGTTGTAGCAGAGGTCGCAGTGCAGGTCGGTGTAGTCGTGCGCGTACTTGACGATGGGCACGCGCGCGTTGAGCACGCGCACGACGCGCGCGGCGCCCGGCACGCGAGAGACACTCACAGGTTGTTGTAGCAGAGGTCGCAGTGCAGGTCGGTGTAGTCGTGCGCGTACTTGACGATGGGCACGCGCGCGTTGAGCACGCGCACGACGCGCGCGGCGCCCGGCACGCGAGAGACACTCACAGGTTGTTGTAGCAGAGGTCGCAGTGCAGGTCGGTGTAGTCGTGCGCGTACTTGACGATGGGCACGCGCGCGTTGAGCACGCGCACGACGCGCGCGGCGCCCGGCAGGCGAGAGACACTCACAGGTTGTTGTAGCAGAGGTCGCAGTGCAGGTCGGTGTAGTCGTGCGCGTACTTGACGATGGGCACGCGCGCGTTGAGCACGCGCACGACGCGCGCGGCGCCCGGCACGCGAGAGACACTCACAGGTTGTTGTAGCAGAGGTCGCAGTGCAGGTCGGTGTAGTCGTGCGCGTACTTGACGATGGGCACGCGCGCGTTGAGCACGCGCACGACGCGCGCGGCGCCCGGCACGCGAGAGACACTCACAGGTTGTTGTAGCAGAGGTCGCAGTGCAGGTCGGTGTAGTCGTGCGCGTAATTGACGATGGGCACGCGCGCGTTGAGCACGCGCACGACGCGCGCGGCGCCCGGCACGCGAGAGACACTCACAGGTTGTTGTAGCAGAGGTCGCAGTGCAGGTCGGTGTAGTCGTGCGCGTACTTGACGATGGGCACGCGCGCGTTGAGCACGCGCACGACGCGCGCGGCGCCCGGCACGCGAGAGACACTCACAGGTTGTTGTAGCAGAGGTCGCAGTGCAGGTCGGTGTAGTCGTGCGCGTACTTGACGATGGGCACGCGCGCGTTGAGCACGCGCACGACGCGCGCGGCGCCCGGCACGCGAGAGACACTCACAGGTTGTTGCAGCAGAGGTCGCAGTGCAGGTCGGTGTAGTCGTGCGCGTACTTGACGATGGGCACGCGCGCGTTGAGCACGCGCACGACGCGCGCGGCGCCCGGCAGGCGAGAGACACTCACAGGTTGTTGTAGCAGAGGTCGCAGTGCAGGTCGGTGTAGTCGTGCGCGTACTTGACGATGGGCACGCGCGCGTTGAGCACGCGCACGACGCGCGCGGCGCCCGGCAGGCGAGAGACACTCACAGGTTGTTGTAGCAGAGGTCGCAGTGCAGGTCGGTGTAGTCGTGCGCGTACTTGACGATGGGCACGCGCGCGTTGAGCACGCGCACGACGCGCGCGGCGCCCGGCACGCGAGAGACACTCACAGGTTGTTGTAGCAGAGGTCGCAGTGCAGGTCGGTGTAGTCGTGCGCGTACTTGACGATGGGCACGCGCGCGTTGAGCACGCGCACGACGCGCGCGGCGCCCGGCAGGCGAGAGACACTCACAGGTTGTTGTAGCAGAGGTCGCAGTGCAGGTCGGTGTAGTCGTGCGCGTACTTGACGATGGGCACGCGCGCGTTGAGCACGCGCACGACGCGCGCGGCGCCCGGCACGCGAGAGACACTCACAGGTTGTTGTAGCAGAGGTCGCAGTGCAGGTCGGTGTAGTCGTGCGCGTACTTGACGATGGGCACGCGCGCGTTGAGCACGCGCACGACGCGCGCGGCGCCCGGCACGCGAGAGACACTCACAGGTTGTTGTAGCAGAGGTCGCAGTGCAGGTCGGTGTAGTCGTGCGCGTACTTGACGATGGGCACGCGCGCGTTGAGCACGCGCACGACGCGCGCGGCGCCCGGCACGCGCAGCTCCAGCAGCGCGCCCGCCAGCTCCATGTGCCGCGCGCCGCCGCGCCCGCCCTCGCAGCGCTTCTCCTGGAACACGAGCCGCCGCCCCGCCGCCGTCTGAGGGACCAGCCGGACAAACGGAATCTTAAATCATGAACAGCAAAAACACAATACAGGCTGGAGTGTGCTCGTAGTGTGTCTTCTCTCAAAAATGTAACGAAATCAACTCAAGTTTTCGGGGCCCTATACCACTACACCAGAACGATCATCGACTATTACTAAAGAGAGACAAATAAACTGGATCTGGATCTAATGTAGTTTTTATTCGTTGGTGTCGGATTTATGTTTTCAAAGTTAAATAAAAAATTGATACAGATGATATGATATAGAAAAATTTCTATATTTTTAATTAAAATATTTATAGACAGCATAAAGATGCGGATTTCATTTTTCAAAGATAATGTCATCTAAATGTCTTCCGTCGAGTTAGACGCACTGCTCGAAACGGAGCCTCGTGTTTCGCAGTAAGCTCGGTTGAATGTTGCTCATGTCATGGCGAATATTTTATTTTAAAGCCTTATTAACCGTTTACAGATTGGTATTGTAGATTATCCCTTTGAAATAGACCCACAAAAAAATCCACTGAAGTCAAATCAGGTGATCTTAGTGACCATGGGATGACTCCAAAGTGGCTGATCAGTTTTTGAGTGCAAGCTTCCCTAAGCAAACTCATCAAAGCTCTGGCCGTATGTGGTGTTGCTCCATCTTGTTGAAACCACGTGTGTGATAAGAGGGATAGATGAGCTCCTATAATTCTCACTATTCATATTCGTCACCTGACCTCGGGCATTTTCAAAGAAAAAGGTCCAATAATCCCATGCGTGGACAAAGCATACCAAAGAGGGTAACCCTATAGCAGTGCAGTGGTTTTTGGTACTTGAGTATATCGTACTAAACCTCAGAATATAAATCGATTATTTGCTTCGGAGTTTTTTGGCCCCGCGTCGGGGGTGCAACAAATTATTAAATACTAAAATATTCCTCATCTTCAGGGATTTTTGTTTTCGTTTTTGTTTTGTTAATTTATTGTCATTGTTTGATGGTCTCATCATTTAAAAATATAAATACCTGTAAATGGCTTAGTCGAAATGTTCAATTTGTACTTATATAATGTCTTATGTGCTGTTGGTGTTCCAAATAAAATAAAATAAAAATAAAATAAAATAAATAAATTGAGTCATTGACTGCGAATTCTTGGAGCCCAGTAAAGGCGATTTTGCTTATGAACATGCCCATTTAAATGAAAATGAGCCTTGTCACTCCATAAAACGAAATTCACAGTTTGAAACATCTGCAACATCGTTTCACAAAATTGTTTGCGCAAAATGTAGTCACTTTCTTTCAATTCTTGAATGATTTGGATTTTGAAAGGATGGAACTTCAAATCTTTTTCCAAAATTTCATAGACAGCTGCAATTGGAAGTTCCAGTGAGGCTGCCCTGAGCCGCGAGTTGTTCATAATTGAAGCAGTTGCACGGAATCTCTCCACCCAAGAGCGAATTAAATTCAAACTTGATTCACCACTTATTCGTCGGATATTGAATTGTGAACATAATTGTGGAGAGTGATAACATAAGAATTTGCACCACCACCGCGAACGCGCGATATTCTGCCGACAACTACGATATCGTGAATGACAAATCTGCATGAACCATAATTCGAATAGTGTCAACCCCAACTAGCAATTCCCCCTGATCCATTATTACTTTTTGAAATAATCACATTTCAAAAATAAATATGCCACCAGACATCCTTTATAATTATATGTTGAGATTGCCTTATATCCTTTATAATTATCTACAACGAAATTAAGAAACTATCGTTGCCTTACTGAATTTATACATGCTTGATACACATAGCACCGGGCACCAAGATGATCTTAAAGATCTAAATCTAAAGACGTTCCACACCGATTTATATTACAAATAAAATGAGTAGTTACTTAAAACTACTACAGTGGAGCGTCGATTATCCGAACGTCGCTTAAGCGAACGACCGCTTATACGAACTACTACACCACACACACACTGCACTCCTGCGCTACAGTGCTCGTTCTCTATCGAAATATCCCTATGTTCATGTAAGAAAAGTATCGATATAATATATCGTATTGTTATATCAATACTTTGCGATATATCGTTAGAAAAATATATCGATATTTTTTTCGATCCCATATATCGGATAAATATATTGATAATTATCGGATGAAATATATCGATACTTTTGGATAAAAATAAAAGATAAAAAAACTATAGAATGATTTGGAAGCACATCTTGAAGTGTCTTTTTAGTTTAGTGATGTTCTGATTACGATCTTTGGAGATATGTAACGGAAATCTTCAATAAATGACAGCAAATTAGCCAGGGTTACTGAAGTCACATGTAAATGCATTATTTACACAATCACATACTATAACACCATGCCTGTTAAAGTCGGTTTTTGTTTTATTTTATTTTTCTTTAATTCCTATTTGTCATTGTCATATACAAATGTAAATATGGTTTTCATTTACCTGTACGTAAATATGTATGGCTGAATCAATATACATATAGGTAGTTTGATTATCCGAAAATACCGGTTTTCCGAACACCCATGTCCCCTAATTAGTTCGGATAATCGACGCTCTATTGTAATTACAAAGGAATAAATTTAGTTCTTTTTTTTTAAAATTAATACCTTACCATTTCTTCAGTTAATGTATTAGTTAGAATAAGGTCCAAATCACAGCCCATTCTTCCAAAACCATTGACGGTCGAACCAAACGGTTGAACTCTGACATTTGTGTACAGACTACTAAATATTACTTCCAACTGCAAGCAAGATATGTACACAATTACTTAACTAAACTATACTAACATGAGTCAAATTATTTAGATGATAAAGAAGTACAAGTTCCATACAGAAGTATTCAATGTAAAATCAAATTCAAATACAAAGAAAGTTTTTCCTTCTAGTAGAATTATAAAAGCACTTTGAAGAGTTTATTTATATATACATTTTTAATAAAAAAAAGTATGTATATCAGTCTGCTGATATCAGGCATTTAGTTGCCTACCTTAAGAACAGACAACCGTGTGTCTATATTAAACATACCTATAATAAAATAAGATGTATTACATCTATTGACAGAAGCTACTTGCTCCGAGTGTTGTTACTAAGATACTAACGTACGCAGATACTAAGGTACTGGTGAGGTACTCAAAAATTACTCTTTAGAATAGATTTATCAATAAGTATATTAGAATCTTAAATAAATCACAAATGGAATAAAACACTTTAACTGTGAGAGACTAATGAAAATTTTGTATTTATGTAATTTCTGTGAAAATATTTCTATAAGATTTAATTGAATAACTTGCCTGTCTCGCGACCATATATCTAAGTCTCATGCCTAAATCATTTAATGTCGTCCTGTCATACAGCAACTGAATTTGATCAGATACAGTTTCGCAGTTCATGAGTTCTTCATATAACACATCCTCTTGTATAATCTCAATACCATTCTTCACAGCAAGATTTTTTCCATTAGCTACTAGTTTTTCCTTCTTACCAGCAGCCGCTCGAAACCATACAAAAGGTGATTGAACAGATATTAAGTCGTGATCCTTGTTATGAGAACAACATGATTTTAAAACCTCTTTAAGATTCTCTTCTGACTCAAATTCTATGAGCATAAAATTCTGAAAATTAAGTTATAAAACTCTTATATAGTCTATTATATATTTACGTGTAATTAAATAGATTTTAGTCTACGGTTAACTACCTCCCCTCCAGAATTTTTATAATGATGAATGTCGTTAATGGAAGCATACTTTGAGCAGTAACCGTAAAGTTCGTTAAATGAAGATTCAGAGTTAACTTGTACAACAAGACTTCGCTGCGCTTCCGATCTCCTCTGAGCTACTATCTCATCAAATGTAACAAACTTTCTTGGGACGTCTGAAAGTTACACATAACCTATTAATATTGTCTGAAGTATGATTGTATAACTTTTTTAAGAAAAAATTTACCAGAGTTCTTCCTGAGGAATACGTATTTACAAAACGTATTGTTAAATGGTTTTTTAAAAAGGCATTTTCTTGTCTGAAATAATACAGACATTTTAAAAAGATACTCTCGCTACAATTTTGAAGAGCTAAACATATCGTTCATGTCATTTTGACATTTTTTTTTTTTTTGGGATTTTATGACCTGGTATCTACAACCTTTAGGTCAACTCTTATTATTCATATATACGTAATAATACGCCTCTGAGCATATTTCATTAAATTGTTTTAATTGTATTCTTTATGTATTTGTAGATGTGCTTGTAAGTATGTTCGTCTTGTAATAATTGTTTTAATGGCGGCGGGCGGGACAATAAATCACACTTAATTTCAACATCACTAAGTTCACTGGCCAACACTAGTCTGTCAATCAAAAATTTTTGACAATCGAAAATAATGTGCTCCACAGTTCCATCACTTGAATTACAATGTGAACAAGTTTTATTCGCAATAATGCCGAGTCGAGCAAGGTGTGACGGTGCAGTACTATGACCAAAACGCAGTCTATTTATGATAGTAATAAAGTCTCGAGTAGCATCTTGTATACGATGATACCAAGGTCTTGCAGGTAAGCTTTCTTGTATGCTTCCATACCATTTTCCTTTCGTATCTTGATCTTTCTTCCACATTTCTAACCACAACTTTTGAATATTCTGGTCAATACATTGCAAGTAATCAGACATAGGAACATACATTGTATTTCTAACATCAACAGCATTAACTCCTTCATATGCAGTTTTATCAGCCATTTCATTGCCAGAGATACCTTTGTGGGAAGGCACCCATAGAAAGAAAATTTGAATATTTTTATTGTGGTATTGGTAAATTATTTGTTTAATAAAATAAAGGATATAATTAGACTTGTATTTAACTGTGAGGGTAGATAAAGCTGTTATCAAACTCAAGGAATCAGAAATTATTAAAAAATATTTGATGTTATTGATTTCGCGAATACGCATTAATGCCTGATACACCGCATATGCCTCTGCCGTAAATATAGAGCAGGGTTCATGCAGAATAAAACTTGAAGAAAATTTTGCTTGTGGATCATATAGAGCAGCATGTACATAATCACTTGCTTTGCTCCCGTCAGTGTAGATAACATAGTACCTTGTATTTTCCTCCAAAAATTGAAGCATTTCCGAATTATTGTTTATTGTCTGTTGGACTACATTAATTGGATGTGAAATACACTGATAAGAGAAAGAGTAACATGGCCATGGAAACTGTTTTCTAATTTTAAAAAAGCTATTGTCTATTTCCAGAAGTATGTCGGACAGTGTTGGAGAATTACCGCATAATAGACCTTGTGCTGTTGTTAATGATCTTCTTGGTGTTCTATCTATATAAGGTACAATTTTACTTATTATTTGAGTGTTGTTTGATGCTATTAGTTTGAGACAGTATCTTTCAGCAAGTAAGATTCGCCTCAAAATCAAAGGCATCACTTTTGTCTCAACTTCCATGGCCCTTATGGGAGTTGAGCACATAGCACCAGATATTATTCTTAAAGCCTTATTCTGCAATATGTCTAATTTATTTACATGAGAACTATTCATATAAGCGAGGGAGCTATAATCTAAATGACTTCTAACAATACTTTTATACAATATTGACAATATTTTAGGGTCTGCACCCCATGTTACGCCACAAAGTGATCTGATAACATTTAGTCCTGTGTGAGCATTTTTGGATATGTATTTAATATGTTCTTCAAAAGTTAGTTTTGGGTCCAATATTATTCCTAAAAACTTCTTTGAAGTGACTCTATTTATAATTTCATTGTTGTAAATAATATTTGTATTTGAGGTTTCATTGCCAAAAAACATAACACTACTTTTAGAGGGGTTAATTTTTAAATGTAAACGATCATTATAATATTGTAATAGTTGAAATAAGGATTTGTTCATATTATCTATTGCAATCTCTAAGTTGTAATTACTGCTGTAAAAAACAATGTCATCAGCAAATTGTAAAATATTTACATTCCTATTATTTACATATTTACAAATTTCACTTGTGTATATATTGTATAGTAATGGTGATAGTGTGGCACCCTGCATTGTGCCTTTTGAGGCACATTTGGGTCCATATAAAATATTGTTATGCCTAGCATAGATTGTTCTGTTGTTCAAAAAATTAAAAATCCACTTACATAAGTGCCCGGGCACACCCAACCTAGACATGATTTGAACTAGTATACCAGGATCAACACTGTCAAAAGCACTTTGAACGTCTAGAAATACGCAAACAGTGTTTAATTTTCTATGTTTTGCATTTTTCAGGTCAGAGATTAAAGAGGTGAAACTGTCTGCACTACTACGCCCTCTACGGAAGCCATATTGTATATGTGGAATGAAACACTTGGATTCAACATACCAGTCAAGACGGACTTTCACCATATTTTCGAATATTTTACCAAGACAGGATGACAAGGAAATTGGTCTATAAGAACTAGCAAGCTCAGGAGATTTGTCGGGCTTAAGTATTGGGACAACACACTGTGTTTTCCATGACTGTGGAATAGATTTATTACGCCAAAGCAAATTGAGGATGCTAAGAAACAACTTTTGGGCAGATACATCTAAGTTTTTAATTACGATGTAAGGATAATCATCTAAGCCAGGAGTCGTATTTCGTCTGGAGTGCAAGCTTGTTAAAAATTCAGACCATGAAAATGGATCCAGTAAAAATTTAGAATTTGGGTTATGATTGTTGATTTCAAAAAGAATGTTCAGTTGATCTACTTCAATTAAGTTGCTATTATCTGATAATTTATCTAAGAGTGGAGATATAAACTCATTTGTATATGATTTATTCTTAGGTCTTATGCCTTTAAACATTTTTAATAAATTCCAAATTTTACTTATGTGAGTATTTCTATTAAAAGTGTTACATAAATTATTCCATCCAATTTTTTTCTGTTCTAAAATTGTTCTCTTTTTCTGGGCATCTTTTCTTTTGTAATTAATATAATTTTCAATAGTAGGCTCTTTTCTATATAGTTTTAGTGCATTATATGAAGCAATAACACTTTGTTCACATATACTATTCCACCAGGGAGATGGTGGCCTGCTTATGAAAGTGTTTGTTTTAGTGAGCTTTGGAATTGACATTTCTTTAAGAGTATCTAAATGAAAACAGAAATTATTATAGGTTGAAATAGGATCATGTGATTGAAGTATGAAATCATTAAACATTGTTTTTGAAAGAGCTGTGTATGTTGCCCAGTCAGCTTTTTTATATATAAACCTATCTACAGGGGAATTAAGATGATATTTATCTATACGTAATGAAATCTCTGTTATTGTTGGATAATGGTAACTTCCCATTGTATCATCATGTACCGACCAATCACATAGTGGTGCGAGGCTGCCACTGATGAAGCTTACATCAATGGCAGAAGCAGTTTGTTTAGGGCGATTTATAGTTGTAGGTCTACCATCATTTAAAATACACAAATCTAAGTCATCAATTAAATTAAATAACTCCTGACCTCTACCTTTCGTTGACTGACAACCAAATGCAATATGATGAGCATTAAAGTCACCACTCATAAATATGGGTTTTGGTAGATCATTAATAATGTAGCGGAGTCTATTAATTCTAAAACGCCCACTTGAAGGTGGACAGTATACACAGAGAATTGTTAAACTACTATGTCCTGTTGATACAGATACAGCAACTGTTTGAATGTCTTCATAAAATATGGTATTTAATGTATTATACTTAAGGTATGGTTTTATCAGTATTGCAACTCCATTATGTGCATTATTTGAATTTTTGTTGTAAATATTATATCCTGGTATTTTAAAATTATTATCTTTGAACCATGTCTCATTAAGAAGGCAAATATCAATATTTTTTTGTTTTAAAAATTGGATTAATAAAGGTTTTTTACTATTTGCACTTTGAATGTTATACTGCGCAATACGTAACTTGGATTGTGTAGAACTAGGCCCTACACAATCCATTATGTTAAGTTTTTTATTAATGCATCTTTAATAGTTTTAAGATTAGTGGGTGTACTGTCATCTTTATTGGCTAATTCCACCAACGTCTGTACTAGGGCCATAAGTACATCGTTGTCGGAAATTATTTGACTTTTAAGGTCTTTAGAATGGACTATTTTAACTTTATTTACATCTTGTACAGACTTATTTGCAGAGATATTTACAGACTTATTTACACTAACATTACTATTTACAGGTTGTGATTTTGGTGATGGGAGTGGAGGGAAATCTTTTTCATTGGTGGTGACTTGTTTTGTAAAGGCGACACTTGCATAAGATATGTTGTTTTTCTTTTCAATAATCTTCTTTGTTTTAATAGGACATAATCTAGATATCGCAAGATGAGGTCCACTGCAATTTATGCAGCTGATTTCTGTTGGTTTATCACATTCCTTATACAAGTGCTCACCTCCGCAAATACTACATCTTTGTTTACCATTACAAACTTTTGCTGAATGATTAAATTTAAAACACCTATAACACTGTAGTAATGGTGGAATGTATTCGAAAACTCTGTACGAGAATAGATCATATTGTACATTATTAGGCAGTACATTAGATAAAAAGGTAATGCTTACAGTCTGCAGTGGAATGCGCTCTTGTCCTACTTTCTTTGAAAACCTTCTTATTGCCACTATTTCATAAATTGAAGAAAGTCTTGTGTAAAGTTCTTTGTTAGATATATTCGCTGGAACAAATCTAATGATGCCAGTTTTTTCAATTTGCGCTGCCGGTATGAACGCCTTCATATTATATTTTGTGAGGAAAGTGGTGTTATTAATAAAGTTATTGGCCGTATTATATTGCTTGAAAATAACTGCTATTTTATTTGCATTCACCCTCTGAATACCCGTCACACCTTTTACATCCATTGCGAAAATATGGTTTAAGTATATAGGGCTCTTGTTGCCCAATCTATCGTCGTTTTTTGTGGATTCCACATACACTTTAAAGTCTGTGTTGGTTGAGTTTTCCGGATAAAGTCTTTTATAATTTGGTTTGTAGTACGGTAGATAAGCATCTCGCTCATCGCCGCAGCCCGATGGTCCAGAGCCTACGCCTACGCCTCCTTCATCCGTAGGCCGTGACCGTTTTTTTGAGGCGGGCGGGTGAGACCCGCCCCCCTCGTTTACCTCCATTGCTATTGTGCTTTTCAGCAGCTAATAGCAATATTTTTTACTTTAATTATAAAAAAATCACTTTTTATAAGTAAAATTTAAAATCAAAGTTTAAAGTCAACCGCGCTTTTTCAAGGTTCCCGCCAGAATCCTCTGTCATTTTGACAATCATATCCAACATGACATATTATGTTATGTCCAGAAACAAAAACGTGAAATTTATAACCAAATAAATTAAATAAAACTAGAAAATAATGTTACACAAGTATTTAAGATTTATTAAATGCAGTGTAAATATAAATTGAATTGAACATTTGACTGATACAATGTATAGGTGACATCAGGTGGACGTCATCTATATTGTCTAATTCTAAGGCAAGGAATTTATATACAAACTAGAGTGCTCACGTGCACTCAAAAAACGTCTCGGCTCCAGCCGAGCCTTCCACTCTTGTGGTGTCGCTTGTGGTGATTTCGCTCAGCGGGGCATTAGTGCCCCCCGTCCGCGCCGCCGATACCCGCCGATAAACTTCAGCGAGCGCTTCCGCCTAAAAGTCCCACGGGGGGGTTCCGGCCAATACGCAGGCAGCCTCGACACCTACCGTGCGGTAGCCGCGTATGGCCCTGACCGCCATGACCCTTTGTGGACGCCACAGACGGGTTCTATTGTGGGCAGTCAGGGACTCCGCCCACACGGGGGCGCCGTACAGCGCCATCGACCGGACCACCCCAGCGTAGAGTCGTCGGCACGCTAGACTCTGTCCGTCCATATTCGTCATTAGCCAACTGAGGGCGGACGCGGTGCCGACGAGCTTCGGCGCGAGTTGGCGAAAGTGCTCGTCGAAGCACCACTTTCCGTCGAGTACCAGGCCCAGATATTTCATGTGGGCCCGGATACCGACCACAGTATTATCAACCGTTATCGAGGCACCGGCGGGTGGACCACGTCGAGGCCCATGGAAGAGCATAGCCTCAGACTTGTTAAGGGCCACCCTGAGCCCCAGTGCCTCGATCCTCCTGACCACCTCTGCGGTACCTGCGGTGGCCAGGGGCAAAAAACGTGCCTACGGCCGGGATTGCATTTCTTTCTACCATAGATTCAAAGCAACTCTCGTAAGAAAGAGACAAAATACCAGTAGTCAACAAAATGCTCGGAACGATTTTTCACTCTACATGTTATAAGCCAATGTCAACCTTATGTCAAATATTTCAAGTTGCATATTTGAATATACAATTTTATTAAGTGAGCGCTCCAGTTATATATAAATTCCTTGCTTTTGATAAATTAACGCATCAACACCTGTTATTCAAGTTAAAGCACAAAAGCAGAATAAATAATTAGTTAGAGACAGCTGCTCCGGTATTCTTCAGGGACCACATCTCGGTCCCGTGTTGTTTAATAAATAAATAATGTTACCAAAATTTTCGAACAGATTTCTACACTCTCAGCTATATGCTAACGATATTAATATTTTTAAAGTAATCTACAAGCGTTCCGATTGTTTATTATTGCAAAGTTATCTTGACATGCTTTGCCAATATCGTCATGATAATTATTGTCTTAATTTCAAAAAATTTGCATGATAATATTAACTTGGAAGGCTTACTATATCGATAACATATATTATTTTGATAACAACATTATAGGTAGGGTGACGGAAGCGAGAGACTTGTGAATATACCTTAATTCTAATATATACCAGAAGTCTTACCTTTTAGCAGCATATTATAGTTTCATTACTGCTAATGCCTACCGTATGCATAGTTTTGTACCGTTTGCGAGACTTCACTAAGATCTCAAAAACTTTAATACCATTTTCCTTTGGAATCCGCACAGTCGCTACCGAATATACCTTCTTCAGGCGATCGTCATGCACTTAAAAATATATTTATTGAATTAAAGGAATTCTATCGATGCACTTTTTCATTTGAGCAGGTTTCATTGTTGGAATCAAATTGGGATATCTTATATCCTAATTTGATTACACGTAATCTGCAGTTACTCTTCGATGTACCTATTGTGAGATCTAAATATTCTCGTAATAGTTTCATATATTGTAACGGACCCTAGTCGAAAGAAATACTATAGTGGACTGTATATGGTGCGATGTGACGATGAGACGTCTGTTTCTAGGGCCGGTATCTAACGAATACGAAGGGTGAGCTGGTTCTAGTTCGTCGTGTGTTCAGTGAGGGTGTACGTCAGTGAAACGCCAATTAATTGTTGAAGATTTTCCCGCTTGTGAGGAGCAGAGTCGTTGGCTAGCTTCTATTCGCGATCTCTTCTACGATCTTTTCTTTACTATGGTCTATTGAAGACTGGCATTGACTATTCTTTGCTATTCTTAACTGTTCGCTTGTCAATCGAAGACTGGCATTTACTATTCTTTGCTATTCTTAACTGTTCGCTTGTCAATCGAAGACTGGCATGCGGTACCCGAAATGGCACCGTTATACGTCTGTGATTGGCTGGCCAGCGATCCCTTACCTCACCCCCGGAAATTTACTTTATTTAATAAACATACTTATTACAATGATCGAGCTTATTTCTATACTAACTCTATAACTATTTTACATCCTCTATTATTTTAACATACAATTAATGCGGCGCGCGCGCTAATTATCAATAAACGGGGTCGGGTCCTCGCCACGGTATTTAAACCTACCTCGTCCCCCACCGCCTGATATAAAAGCCCCCCGCGGATCCTTAATCCGCGTTAGTCTGCCACGTGCACGCGTCGCTAATCCATCTATGAATTATCGAATGCTATATTGTCAAAATCTATTTTTACATGTAAATTGCTATTTTCACATTATAAAATATCTATAAAATAACTATAAATTGACAAAATATCTATGCAAACTATATCTGAAAACATTCTTAAACTAATATTAACACAATGAAATGTCCTTAATTCTATAATCCTATTTTTACATACGAATTATCATTTTTAAACTATAAAACCTATAAAATATTTATAATAACATCAATAAATTAATATTAAATGACAAAATATCCTTAATCTACGAATCTGTAAACTAATTATCTTTATAATATTAATTAATCTGTAAACATTAAATGATAAAATTATCCTTAATCCTATAGCTTTCTCTATTTTTCTATATAAAATTCTATATCTATCTCTCTTTATACGAAAATATTTAAACTTGTAGCGACATCTATCTCGCCACATACGAACGATTGAGTATATATACAAGAACTCAACAACAAACTTTAAGTGGCGCGTAGCCCACCAGACAACTCCCGTCTGGTTGAAGGATCCTTCCTTTTCAATGGCAGTCTCCCAACCCCAAAAACTTTATTAAATTTACAAGTTAATAAAATAATGTTACGAAATGATATAAGTACCTCTCTAAGTACCTAACTACGCGAATAATTACTATAAATGTGATCGATATTGTTCGACATCATTATGTTGTCTCGCTCACACACGTGCGAGGGAGACCGTCTATCTCTATCTCTTTCGATTGTCTCTTACACATATTCTAACGAAATAATTCTATGAAACGATACAAAATACCTCTTTAAGATCCTAACTATACGAGTAATTACTATAAGTACGCGCGATATAGACGGTAACATTATGCTATCTCGCTTACACACGTGCGAAGGAGACCGTCTGTTGCTGTCCTTCTCGGTTGTCTCGTACATATATTGTTCTTGTAATAATTACTATGACCAATTTAATAATGTTGATATTTTTTGTTGTTCGCTAATTGGAAAATATTTATGGAACTAATATTTTACTTTTATTTATATATTACTTATATTATAACTTTTTTTTATAATTTCGAAGCATTTTTTTATCCTTCTATCTCACTTCTCTTCTATTATACCTTTAACTATTTTATATAATATGTGGAAGTTTTTTATGTATATGTTGTATTTTATTGTGATTACTTTACTTCATTCTTATCGTCTGTTTTCCTAATAAAAATAAATTAAAAATATAATAAAATTATTTGTACTTGTATCGTAATCAACAAAATAAGTTAGATGAAAAAAATAATAAGAAGTAAACAGTAATCAAAATGCGTAAAATCTAAACGCATCCGTAATAACTTAATAAGTCACCCCGCACCCGTCACCCGTCACTGTCCAAGTGTCCAATGTTTATTTTTAGCTAGAACGCACAATTTAAACAAATGTTTTGATGAATAAATGTAACGTTTAAACTTCTTTAACTTTTGTAATAGTCAAAATGGGCACACGATTATTTGGTAGACTCATAGGTCCAGTACTTATTAACACGAGAATATTACCTAACCTCACGCGAGAAAGTAAAAAGATTGTTTACGCCGGATCAAATTGTACAACAATAAGAAACTATGCCAAGAGTAAAGATAGAGGAAAAGACAGGAAAGATAAAGGAGGTAAGGTTGAGATCAACCCCACCATGATGTCAGAATTAGTTCCTGTCGATAAGCTTAAAGGAAGATGCCAGAATGCTATCGAGAAAATGAAGGAAGACTTTGCGAAAAACCTCTCCTTGAGGTCGACGACAGGAGCTATAGATACACTGCCAATTAAATACGATGGTAAAGACTACGAACTACAAGAATTGGCTCAAATAGTTAGGAAAAATCCTAAAACTATTGTCATAAACTTTTCGTCGTTCCCTCAAGTAATACCCGATGTTTTAAAGGCGATACACAGCTCAGGACTGAATTTGAATCCACAGCAAGATGGTACAACTTTGTACGTCCCTGTTCCCAAAGTAACTAAGGAACATAGAGAAGCCTTAGCTAAGAATGCTAAAGCATTGTATATTAACTGTCGTGATGCTATTAAAGATATTCAAAATGACTACATAAAGAAAAATAAAAAACAGACCTCTGTGTCTGAAGACTTAGTTTTCAGTGTCAATAAGCAAATAATAGCATTATGTGAGGAATATCTCAATGAGGCAAAAAAGGTTTATGAAACAAAACATAATGAATTGCTTAACAAATAAGCATTTAATACTTAATTTTTTATCATAAATGTAGATAGAAAAGTTTACTGAGTTTATATATTTCTGAAACATAAAAAAAAAAAACTTTAACTTTAAGAGAAATACAAATTATACTCTCGTTATGATTTGAATTGTAAAATAATAAAAATATTAAGTTACAATAAAAAATATGAATAATGCAGTTTTTTTTTTAATCCTTATTTTATTTGCTTTGAAATGTAACTCTTTTCTCCTCTTTTAATTTAGCTTATAAATTACAATATCTGTTATGAATTCAACAAATAATTAAGATATTTTAATAACTCTTATTAGTTGCACATAATTTTTGAGAAATTAATAACTATTAGATATGTCCTTTATAAAAAAGCACTTACAACTGGCATATTAAATAGAAACCATTTCAAAAGTTTACTTTTTATTATTTAAAAGGTAGATTTACTTAGTTACTTACTTTTTTCTATAAATAAATTAGTAGGTATATTATGTAAATCTAATGTTTAATAATTCTCTTATTTGGGTATAAGAGTTGCTTTATCTGAAGTAATGCTTAGTTATTTGTATAAATCTTAGCGGGAGTTAAAATTTGAAAACGAAGGTACCTACATCACCAATAGAATATACGAAATTTTAAGAAGAAGTAAAACATTAAAGAAGAATTTGTCAGGAATTCAGGATGCATTTGCAACTAATAATTTGAACAGTACCTATTTAACTTTACCACTTTTTACCTCAACTATAATTTATTATTACACGTAAATAATTATTGAGATTAGTTTCATATTTTCAATATGTATTATATCGTATATATTAGCTATGTTCGAATCCCTCTTCTAAGTGAAGATTTTCTGCACTTTGATAGGAGCGCAAGCGCACGTTATGTTATCCCATTTCCACGCATATTGAATGTATCAAAGTGAAGAAAATCTTCACTTAGGAGGGGGCTGAGAAACGCATTATTTAAAATAAAAGTAATTTTTAATTTTTTAAAGTTTTGTCCAATAAGTATACAATAGTTTTGTCAAATTGACATTTCTTTGATTTCGTAAACCGTTGTCAAATATGTCATTTGATGTCGTCAATATGTCATAACAAACGCTATACATTGATATTACTTTGTTATTGTTGCAAATTTGTACCACCGTATGTGACATTTTAATAAAATGGATAGTTCTAGTAATAAAAGTAATAAGATTTACGGTAGAGTAATGCCTCGTGTGTATAATAATACCGTCGGTCATCGGTCGCGTAAGGATAATTCGAATGTTACGCGCCATCAGACTTCTTCATCTTTACATCTTGGCGCGAAAGCGAATTCTTCAAACTTAAACCCTGGTTCATTTCGAGAACTGCCAATTGTCCTAGACGACTATGAACCAGAAACACCTAATAAACCTAAAAAGTTAAGATACGTCGCGAAACCTAAGAAAACATTGAAATCTTTAGATACAGCAAACTCTCCTATTTTGACTAAAAAGTTACGACAGGTGAACTACAAAGTGCCTAAAATTAGTGTACATAACTCTGCTCCAAGTGTTGTGAAACCTGATACACATGTTTGGTCAGATTCTCATTTTCGCCAGTGTTATTCCAGTAGGTCACATACTAGATTGAAAGAAATAAAAGTAAGTAAATCAAGCCTATTTTGTATATTTTGGTTTTAAATAAAATACTACGTAAATTGAACCATTGCATATTTAATTATTATATTTGTTTGTTTTCTTAAGCCAATACTAATTTATGTTTTATGAATTTGGTCATAGAAAACTGTGTTCAAATATTATTTAATAGTATTATTTATTTTATTAGGTACATGTACATGTTTTATTGTTCATATAATTTAAAAATTCTATTATACTTACAGGATGAAATAGAGGCATTCCAAAAAAATCAGAAATTGATTCAGTTCCGAAGCAATCTGTACAAGAAGTGTGGAGTTGTTTTGGACGAGGAAGGGCAGGTAGCAGCTGACAAAGCTGTGCAGGTGGAGCAACTGGGTAATAAATTTGGTATTTATAGTAATAGTAACCTGCAGTTTCCAAACATCTTATATCAGAAATAATATATACAAAAAAATTAACTGTATGGTCGTTCATAAAATTTATCTTTGGACCTAGTGTTCGAACTTATATACATATATAATTTTTACAGTTTCTTTTTATACACATACAAATTAAAAAATTAAAAAATATCATAAAAAGTTATGTTTTATAGATTTTAATTATCATTGTAAAATTTAATATTATTCAGCATAGGTGCAAGTAATTTATCTACCTCAAAAATTTAATATAAAAAAAATACGAGCTGGATAGGTTATTTAATTGCAAGCAAGTAACTTTCATATATTTATTTGGTTTAATCACTGAAAAATTTACAAGTAGAACCATAATTTAGTGTCCTAAAGTTTGCTTAGAGTGCCATCTGTTTGTAATGTAAGAAATTAACGAATCATTACCTTTGTAGTTCACAAATAGCTCGATAGATGGAGCTGTAAATAGAAATGTATTTTATTTTTCAAGAAATTTGAATGCAATATTACTTAAATAATATAAAATATTACAAACAAAGACTTGATGTCTTAAGGCTGAAATTTCATATTGCCAAATATATTCTATACTGAATATAAAAAAGTGTTTGTACTCAATATCTGAAAAGCATATAGAAATTAATTAAAAGTAATTTTCTTTATAATTTTCTACAAACATAATGTAACATTTCCTTTTAATATTTTATTGTCAATTTTTAAATTTATGTACCCAGAGAAAAAAAACAGACTGAGAACCTTGTTCACTATTTTAATATAATTTAAATTTCTTATTGTGTATAATAAACAATATAATACTTATTACATTATAAATAGGATTATAAAAAATTTGAATTTTATCTATTAATTAAATAATTACAAATGATAAGACTAGTAGTAAGTTATAACTAATGTGATATGTACAAGTATTTTGACTATAATTTCATCAGCCGAAATAGCTCAGTTGGGAGAGCGTTAGACTGAAGATCTAAAGGTCCCTGGTTCGATCCCGGGTTTCGGCAATCTTGTTTTTATATGTCGTTACTTATTTTTATTTTCTTTTGTTTTCGACGTTATTATTTTTAAAATGATATAATTATATTATTATGTATTATTACTAGATAATATGTACACTACATTACAATATTGAAAATATTATTTTAATGTTTACTGTCACATAATATGTATGTTATTTTTTTACAGATGACACTTTGAGGGACATAAGGTAAATTACAAAATTTTAAAAATATATTATATATTAAAATAAAAATAAAATTTTAGAAAACATAAGGGTTTTTATCACCATAAAATATATATATATATATATATATATATATATATATATATATATATATATATATATATATATATATATATATATATATATATATATATATATATATATATATATATATATATATTAATAATAATGTTTCATAATTATGGATACATATATTTTTATATTTTATTGAAAAATATGGCCGTATTATCTGAAGGACAATTTGGCGATACCTTGTATCGCCTCTTTAGCTCAGTGGTAGAGCACTGGTCTCGTAAACCAGGGGTCGTGAGTTCAATCCTCACAGGAGGCATCTATATCGAAATCATTTATATTTTTTAATATCTCTCTTTAAAAAGCAGTGCTTATGACTGTACTTTTCTATAGCAAGAGTGACGAGTATTTGTACGATTGTATGAAATTTTATGACGCTTGAAATGAGCGTTGGTAATGTTTTGACGGTGTTCGTAATATTCGTAATATCGATAATCGAGTTACTGTAACCTAATTATTATTAGTCGTCTATTCTACAATTATTATGGAATATTTTATACAAATCATAAGAATAATGGAACTTTAAAAAATATATAACTGTTTTGAGTTATATGTCTAATTCGGATTTAACTTGTTTTAATGTTATTATTCATCGGACATTTTGATAAAAATATAGAATAAGTATAGGTAGTCAAAGTTAAAGTCAAAATATTTTATTCAGCATAAAATTTGTACAATTATTTACTGAACGTATTCATTATTTATTAAATAATTAAAAAAGTCTACAAAAACGGTACGTGGTAAATGTCGATTTTAATACAACATAATCTAATTGTAAGTTAAGCGAATTTAAGCTGTATCACTCACTGGCTATCATTTTTACTATTTTATCTGTTTTGTGGTTTTAAATTGGATTTTCCACAAACAAATTAACTATTTCACTTTATTGTATTTATCTTTATACATCTTAGTATTTCTGCATTTTTTTTTTAAAAACAAATTTGAATAAAACAAAAAAATGATTTTTTTAAAACAAATGTTTGTTTGAATAATTTATATAGTAAGTGAATTTAGTTCTTTTTATATTGATTTTTTTTAAACAAAAAAGGGGGTAAACGTAGTAGTAGACAGCTCCAACTTATACCATTGTAATAGCCTCCTTTAGTATAAAGTTATTAAATTTTTAAGAAAATAATATTCTTATAACCACTAAATGAAAAAAGAAAATTTTGAAGCAAAGTATTAATGTTTTTGCTTTTCGACGTTTTTGATGTTTTTTCCTCTCCATATAAAATACACTGTTAATATAATAACTGACGTAGACGAAGTGGAGTGTATCATCTAGTTACCAATACACTTAATTTTGGTCAACGCTAACTGGTAAGGGTGTACTCTACCGTAAAAGCGGCGCGGTTGCCGAATGAGTAGTGAGCTTGGTTACCGCGTTTGAGCGGGCGACCAGGGATCGATCCCTCCACTTGTAGCTTTTTCCGGGGCGAGGTGGAGAATGCTAGCGCGACGGGCGACCCCATCTCGCCTCATCCAGGCAGATTACTGCCGTGGGGTTTTTAGTCCGTGGGAGTCGGGCATAACCACGTCGGTGCCCCGTGCCGGAGTGGTATCTATAATGGATTTTCCCTACGTAAAAAAAGGGTGTACTCTACCGTTAGTCGCTTCCCACGCCTTTACGTGTGCTTACTAAGGTTCATAAGACGTGTTTGAGCCGAGTTACACAATACGGTCACTTGTTCGTTTCGGTTGTAAATAATCTATATTTATTTAATGACGTATTGAAGTGTTTAAAAATAGATAAATGTTTTTTTAGGCAACTTAATGCTTGTGTTTTAGGCGATAGCTGACTGATACACATCCTTACAAACTTAAATAAAATAAATGTATTTTCTCTTTAATGATAAATAATTAAACATTATTTCCTGTCATTGATCAATTTTAACATTAGACCAAGATCCAGGAACCCATTCCATAAGACTTTTATTTTAAATGTCTACATTAATAACACATCATTTTACAACCCTACTGTTAGAATGTGTCGCCTTTATAATGATATTGTTTCTGAAAATAATGTAAATATTGATATTTTTAATAAAAATAAGTCTAAATTTACTAGAGAGGTCAAAGCTATTCTTAACAAATCTGATTCAATAGCATAGGATAATAAATAAACCAACAATGTTATATAATATTTAATAACTTCATACTGCTTTGGTAATAATGTTCATAATCATGAAGTGTGCACATAGTTTAGGGATATAATCCAGCTCTAAAATTTATTATTAACATTTTATATTATGTAAAAGTATAGATTATATTCTGTTTTGTGTACCATAGTTAATAAATAAATAAATAAATAAAACAATAAAAAAAAATAGATCAAAATAGTAACTACATAATATATACATAATCCAGAGCTGGAACAGGAGTCTAAGGGGGCTGTCCCCGCCAAAATTGTCTCACGTAATTTATGGACGGCCCCTAACTAGTAATTCTGGATTGGAAGGCACGCGTAGCAAATACGTCAATTAGTCAGTGAAATATTTTCGTAGATCATGAAAATAAATAAATTTTGTTATTTACTTTGCCCACGGGATAAAACACGTACTAATTAAAATCCGATATATTTTTTCAAATATCCAATTTACAGTTATCTCCTACTCGGTAATAAAGATAAAACTTCTTGAGCTAATATATCCCAGGTCAAATTACTGAGACTCCTACATACACCCATACGCAATGGAGCAGTGCGGTGGATACAACTCTATATTCATCTATCAATAGCATTTATTGCTCTAAGTTCAGCAGTCCAATATTCAAAAAAGCAAAAGCAAAACGTAAAGATTAATACTTTTTAATAATTTATTTCTTTATGAATACTTTATTGCACAACACAAAATTGGATTGTAGAAAAGGCGGGCTTAATGCTAAAAGCATTCTCTACCAGCCAACCTTAGGACGTACAAGAGCGAAAGTTTGTAAGTGTGCAAAAATTGGAAATTGAGAAAATATATTTTGTTTGAAAGGCAAAAAAAATTATAAAATTCGTAACGATTATTATATTAAATACATGAGCAATATTATATAAATATAAATAGCCGTCTATTGTTCAACTTCCAATTCTAATTGCTGTAACACGTATCGGCAGCCGTGACGTCACATCCGTTTCCGCGCCCGCGCCTGGCTCGCCTCCAAGCTATTCCTGACCGATATCCGACAGAACTGACGCCGGTTGTAATTAAGCGCTCCTAATTAACATTCTGTGATCGCCAGCGACGTTGTTTTGAATTTTTGTTACCTTATCTCATAATTTGTCACTATCGATTGCATCATATTAATTATTTATTGGCAGTGGCTTATATATGTGTGTTTTTGATACAAATATCAATCAAAATCGAAAATTCGCTTGTTTCAAGTGGACTTTGAAATTACTTTTAAACTGACATATAAATAATATATAATTACACCCATAATCGAATCCTGGAGCAAAAAGCAGGATCATTGCCAAATGCGCCAACCAGCCAGTCAATAATAGAGATCGTTCTCTGTAAACATGAATTAGTAATTTTAAGTCCTGTGTTTTTTCAACAGCGGCAGTTACGAGTATATCTGTCGGCTGTACTATACAAACCAAGACTACTGCTTCAGGACGATACAAAACTATGACGATTTTAGAGTTTTTTTTTTTAAAGTGAAGTCTTGTTGTCTCTATTTTTTACGGTATATGCTTATTATGTATTGCAACTCAATTAATTAATCAATCAAAAATCAACTGCAAGCAGTTTAACATCCATATAATGAATCTTGGCACCTTTATCATCTAATTATATCTGCATTGAATAATATTCTTTAACTGGAGCTGGATTTTTTTTTCAAGTTTCGAACCAATATATATATATATACCAATGTATAAGGAGTTTGTATACAAAGATCTAAAGGTATAACTATAAAACGTGAGGCTGCCTGTTTGTTGATGAAGGTTGTAGAATATATACAAGAAACATGACGCTTCAACTTACGCCCGATAAAACATCAAAATCGGTACCGTATCGATTATTATGTCAGATTTGATAGATTGATTTATATAAGAATTAACCTAGACGACTGTTATATACGTGTGCCTAGAAATTCACACGACGATACGGTAAATAATGATCTCGGAAAGTGTCTAGAAGATTTCGAAATGGTTTATAGACGAGTTAAAAATAATGTAGAACTAAAAGGTCTTAAGTTGCATTGAAAGGAGGAGATTTTGAGAAATTGATATAGAGGTTTATGGTATATTTTTACATTTCTAGTTTTCAATAAACAAATTTTTCTATCCCTAAATTGTGCCAAAAATAAAAAGTTACTTATCTGGCCATAAGTGCACGTATTAAAAATGTAGAGGATACATACGTAGGTATACTCTTAACTGCAACTGATTAAGATTAGCAAAGTAGCTGAAAAGATATTGACTAATTAAGAAAGGTCATGGTTGAATAATATTAGGGAGTAGACTAGAATCGCCAATGCTTCACCATTTTGTAGCCATGCGAAAGACAAGATAAGTAATTAAGAACCTGCCTTCTAATTTTCTATTCGAAGGAATACTTTAAAAAAGAGAAGAGAATTGTATGTAATATGTATGATAACTTGATTCGCCAATCCTCTTCTTTTTAATGAGAATAAGAGGTCGCTGTCCAACAGTAAGAATTTTACAATTTGAAAAATTCCCACAAGATTTATTTGCTGTCGAAAGGCTAATAATTTAGAATAGCTTTATAACATTAAGCTACGAATTATAAGAATATGGCAATAACCATAAATTACAACCATGTTTAACTTTGAAGAGTGTAGTGACGTTCTTAATATAGGTAGGTACATACAATAGATAAATACAATAAAAAAAATGTTATTGTACAATTTCTACTTCAGAATGAAAATAAAACGCCGTAAATTTTGTTTAATAGCTAATAAATCTTTGTCTTTATATTCCTGTAGGAACATCATCAAATGTCAACCTCGAAATTTGATGATATTTTTCAACAGATAACGCGCGTATATTATCTATGAAATAAACACTTACAATCTCAGATATGATCCAGACATCAAAAGATTACGATGTTGCAAATCAGAGATTTCAAATAATAGATAATATGTGTATAAATGTGTTGTTTAATCGCATCCAACTCCGGGGCTATTTTGAGAATGAATTAGTAAACAAATGGAGAACAACTGAAAATTGGCGCGGTTCACATCTCGACTGCAACCGTATAAGGGCAACGTCCCGACGAACGTACTACTGACGCAGATTACTGAATGGAGCCAACGTCATTAGCATCAGCCCTTCAGAGTTGGCAACTAACTATAACGAGACTAATTAGAAATATCTTAGCTTCTATGACCGTCTTGTCTTGTGGTCTACTGTTGATTTGTCTATATTATTTTTTATGAGACAATTTTGTAACTTCGTATAGATCGATATTTAGGAATAATATGTTTCGTAAATCGTACTAAATTTACAACTCGGTAGTTCGAGATTTACCAGAAAAACATTAAACCCAGAAAACTGCCAAACGTGTTTTACTCCATTAATGTTTGTCAATTCAATTTGAGGTAGGTCTCTACCTACACTTTAGATATTGTTATATAACTTACAGGGTCATACACGCCATAAATACTTGTATTTAATAACATCACCTTAATGTAGACTTATGTCAGTAGATGTCGTTAGCATAATTATAATACTTAACATTAAAAGAAGAAATCAATTCATTTAAAAAGATTCAATTCAAGAAAAGAATGTATAGACACTTTCTAGGCAAGTTCGAGAGTGAATAGACACCAAAATCACATGTTTACTTTTCATGGACATGTTTGTGGTCAATACTTAAAATTTAATTACAATAATTAATAATAATAATATAATAATAATTTATTGACATATTATAAGTAGGTACAAATCATTCTGTACAAGTAAAATTAAACATAGGGGAGCGAGGGGCTAGTTGTAACAATTTTTCGTTGGGACCTTATGGAAGCTTACTTGTTAGGTATTTAGGAAATGCAGCAGTACTATTTGAATGAGCAACTATTCAACTAGTGGTTTCAAATAAAATTTTGATCAAACCTGTGACAAGTTCTTGTAAAAATGGCTTAGAAAAAAAAGTGACGAGTGTTACAACTTATCCCGTGATTGGGGCTAGTTGTAACAGTAGGAATTGAAAATCAGTTTTCTATTTTTCAAAGGTTTATTTAGCATATTTATCATTAGAAACTGTAGAGATGCTAAAACAGATTTCGACTTTTAAGTTTTATTCTTAATGTAATAAAAAAATATTCAAAAATTTACAAAAACTTGTTATTTCTTTTTTTAGACTATAAAGGAATTATAGATTTACAGCAATTTATAGTCTTAACTAATTAAGTAAACAGATTTTTGGTTCCTTTAGCGTATTTAGCATTAAAAAGTTTAGGCACATAGTTTTATTCTTAATCTAGTAGAAAAATATTCAGACATTTATAACAACAATATCTCAACTTCTTAAGTAATCAATCAGCCTTTTGATTAAAGTTTTATAGAGATTTGTTACTCCTTTTTTTACATATATCTAAATAGCGACACATGACCTAAATTAAAGTATTTT
Organism: Euphydryas editha; assembly: GCA_036937285.1. Classification (NCBI taxonomy): domain Eukaryota; kingdom Metazoa; phylum Arthropoda; class Insecta; order Lepidoptera; family Nymphalidae; genus Euphydryas; species Euphydryas editha. Next base: position 991,278 of record JAUPFZ010000017.1, on the reverse strand, counting down.
GCACCTTTTCGTACACTGGTTTAATTTTACAAAACTTCAACAGAAGCCAATTCGTACACATCTTGGCTTTGGGAAGCACTTTCAGTTTTTTTTTTTTATAGTGTCTCATTCTGAAATGGATAAAATCGATTAAGTTCAACAAAAAAGTATTCAAAACATGAAAAGAAGAAATTTAAGTATGTCCCACGTGATTTCATAGAAATAATAAATCAATACGGGGCAAGTTGTAACTTGTTACAACTTGCCCCACGAAAGTGTTACAACATACCCCACTGCAAGGTTTTTTGAAATAACTGCTATAAAAAAATATATCCCTTATTTAGAATCTCTTACACTAAATAGAATCGAAGTAAACAAATGCTAAATGTATTTGAATAAATCAACATGTGCTACACAATTTGAAATCAACAATAATCAATTTTGTATAAATAAAAAAAAGTTCATTACGTGGTCTTATCGGAGCGCCTGCGTAACACTGCCTTCTGCGTCATCCAGCGGGATACCGATCACGCTCATATGATAGAATGGGTATTAAATAGTAAGTTAGGTTGAAAATCAAATGAATATTCTTCTATTATCTAAGTAAAAAATGCTTGTTACTACTTGCCCCTGTTACAACTAGCCCCCCGCTCCCCTACTATTGAAATATGTAAAAGAGGTTATCGTTGACAGCTATACTAGTATAAACTGTGTTACAGCTGTCAGTTTTTATGTCCAATAATAGTTTATTTTATATGAATTTCACATAATTTTTTAAATTACAATAATTAAAACAAGAATGTAAAAATTGTCTGCTTGAATATTTATTCGATTGAGTGTGATGTTGTCAGGTTAATTCGTAATATAATTGTAATATAATAAAATATGTGATGTGTGTGTATGCCTTTGTTCGTAATTACCTGATTAATGTATCAGTGGACAATGCTGTGGATTGTACCAATATTTTATACTGTTGTAGTTCATGTACTTATCATCTTTGAACTGTCTCTACAGTTGTTTATTGTTCATCAATACAAAAAATAAAATAAAAGAACGTTATTACTACATACAGATGTACTACAAGTAATATACATAAGTATTTTCCAGTTATTGATAAGTTAATAAACAAGTATCTAATTGCTGTTTATAACTTTATCACCAGCAGGTCAAGGAAAGGACGGTTCGTTTTCACCTTCATTTGCTGGATAATCAGTTTTAGAAATTTACTTTTAATGGAAAGTTCGTCTCTCGGTCTAATAATAGGAAAAAGAAAGAGTGACAACATGCCTGTAATAACGTAACGGAAATATATTTAATAGGATGAGTCAGTAATGCATTTGATCAAGAGCCAAAGTGTTTCGGTTTTTACGTTATTTATGCGGAGGATATTGATTTATTGTTTGGCAGAGATAGTTGATATCTACACTAAATTAATATATTCGATGTGAACTATTTGTGTAGGTACGTTTTATTTGACTTGGCTTTCGTCTTTGTTCTCTCTATAGGATGGATCTGGAAGATAAAGATTTAGTATTTTTTCCAATGATTAAAATACATTTTTCAACCGATCCTTAACCCATTTGAAGCCAAATGAAAATTACAAAAGATATTTTTAAAATTCTTTTATTAGTGGACATTTTAGAAGTTAACATATAAAGAAAACATGAAAAATATACAATTAAAAAAAAAACCTGAAATTTACAGGGGTGTTCCCAAACTGGCACAATGGCTTCTTATGAGTGAAAATTTGCAAAGCACGACTTTTCAATGCAAAGTGTTTTTTTGCATTTTTTACAGCCCCAGCGACCTCTAATGTGACATATAAAACACCTCACTTGTGTTGGTAGCTTTTCTGGTTCATGTTCAATACCATCTAATCGCAATCCTTCTATATTAGATGATGATGGACGTGCTATATTTCTTTGAGGTGATTCTTTAAGATAATATCTGGCGACGCTTCTTCGAAATAGCAGTTGATCCATTTGTTCTTCTTTGGCGATCACTTGCATACTCCATGCATTTGCCATAGCCATATCAATCATATATGTGAATAGTAACCACCGCCATTTCTTACCGTGGATCCTAATCCTATAAAGGGATATGGATTGATCTAACTCATCCACGCCGCCCATACTTTTATTATAATTTTGAAATGCATGCGAAGTATGGACATCAACCTTTTCTTTTTTTTGTGCACCTTCTTTTTACAATTCCTAAAGGTTCATGAGAGTCATGGTCATGGAACATCGAAAGAGCATTGGCGAGCAGAGGAAGTAGACAGCATTCATTTAGAGGAACTGATTCGTCGTCTTTTGACAGCCAAAGGTTCATCATCGCTGTTGTCTTCGGGTAATGAGAGTACCAATATTACGAACAAATACCTCAATATTGCCAGGGACGTCGTTAGGTAAACAGCAAATCGTTATATCAATGTCACCCTCTTCTTTATCCGTAACAACGCTTGGCTCGGGTGGAATTATGGCCAAATCATATTCTAAATCATCGTCACTATCTTCGGCCAAGTTGTTTATAGCTTCTTCTAAGCCCCTAAAGTTATTACTACCACTAAAATATTGCTTTCGACTCATTTTGATTCTGTAAAAAATAAAATATAATTAGTACACTTGTAGCCACTGTGCCAATATTGGTACACCTATGTTTAGGTAACTATTATTTTTTATATAAATAAAATATCAGCATCAGAATACTTTTATATATTAGGTAATTTGTTTATATTATACTAAAGATTGCAATAATAAAAGAATTTATCACCAATATTAATAAATAAAAAAATGAATACACTTACTTCCTCTGTCGTAACAATAACAAACTTCAACACTTAAAAAAACTAATATTTATAAACAAATAGACAGTCACTGATTATTATACGAAACTAGTACAATCTTAACTGCACAATGAAATAATAAGTGGGTGGCAACAAAACTAATATGAGGGTATATTTAAAAAAATATAACTGTTCCCAAATTGGAACAGAGGTAAAGAATGGGTTAAGACACTTCAGTGTTATTTTTATTGTGTTACATGTATTTCAATTTGAACATTCAATTTATTATGAACAAATAAATTCTTTACATGTACGTAAGATACAAAAAATGGGTTTCAAATTACCTTAAATTTCGAAAAAAAGCCAAAAAAGGGTAGACAATGTACCAATATATTATATCATTATGACACCAATAGAAATTTGCACATCTATCACACCGATAACGGGACTCGCTTGATGCGACCAACTCGGCGCCATGCCCTTCGCTGTCTATAAGATCATAAAATATACCTACTACCCGTGAAAGTAGCACCCGTGACGGAGAAAATGAGGAGCAGTAGGTAAGCGTGGTATGGGCATGTAATGAGGAGGGATGAACGATATATTGGTAAAAGAATGTTAAGGATGAATGTCGAAGGACGAAGAGCGATCGGCAGGCCAAAAAAGCGATGGATGGATTGTGTGAAAGAGGACATGAGAAAGAAAGGAGTAAGCGCTGAAGTGACAAATAATAGAGAGGAATGGAAGAAGAAAACATGTTGTGCCGACCCTACATAAGTGGGATAAGGGCAGGGAGATGATGATGATGTACCTACTACCCGTGCGAAGCCGAATTCGTTAGTAGTTAATAAAAACATCTTGAAATAATATGTCCAATGATATTAATTAGTTCATTAAAATATACACGCGTTATTCATCATCATCCAGTTTTCATCCAATGCCAAATTTATAGGCCTCCATTAGCATCCCACTGAGCTCGATATTCAAAATTCATATAGCATGTCAGCAGCAAGACTGTAAGGTGGAAGTATATCTTAGTACTAGAAGCAACCAACCTCACCTGCACGTGGTGCATCCTGTAGATTAAGAAACGAAGCTCTGGCGACAGATAAATTGAGGTATGACCATTCTGTCTAGGCGTAGCTAAATACCATAGACCGGTAACTAAGAACAGTGTCAATTACGCCATGCAGCCACCTCGGCAAAACCTCGTTGGCACATAACTATACACAACGCCCCCCTACTTTCCAGTCGCATCAGTATCACTTTTTTTTTTCAATATATTTAATTTAATATAGAAAATTATTTAAAAATCGTTGAATATAACGAATATAAGGAAGGAATGTTTTAAAAGCGAATCTTTACTCAAATTTTTGCTTTTGTACTCGAATATAATTGCAAAAACATTCATCATTTCTACTGATTCCGTTTAAAAGTTTAATAAATAATAGAATTTTTGTTTCTTCGAAATAATTTGTTCAGGGCTACCAACGACTGAACACCGGCTGAATTTAACAGACCATTTCTAGGTTCAGTAGACCTGCCCACGCAACCTTTTAACTTTAAACCCTTGAAACTTTTATATTCAAGGTTCCTCAAAAGAATATTATATAGGTTTTATATTCAGGAATGTAATTTGTTTTATACATACTCGTACAAGACTAAGAGTTTATCCAAAAACTGAATTTTTTGACTGTATTATGGTGTAACAATACTGTGGTTCAAACATCATTTTTCCTGTACCTAAAGAATAGATGTTATTGTAAAATAAATGCGAATGTTCAATTATTATACATAATTAATTGATGATTGAATCATTACACCAAGCGTACACAACTTTCGTCACAAGTATGGAATATCCCGTCGTAATTAAATCCGCTGTTTTTATTTATAAATTTCCTTAAATGTTATTTTACTAACACATTAAATAATAAAATCGATAGAGACCGTATCGTTTTCTTTGTTCGAAATATTCCTGCGCTATGGATTCGATTAATTCACGAAAACAGCTACAGAATTTCCGAGTGTTCGGACTTGTCTCCCTTATCCCCCGGGAGCGTCACGTTCACCGGTCACGTGCTCGACGAACTTTTACAAATGTTCGCCAGCATCCAACGTGACCAACCTACGGAGCACCTCACGTGTACCCCCGTTTAGCAAAGTTTACGGTGAAGTTCTTACTCCTTTATGTAGACTATTTATGATTTTTTTTTCATTGTTACAAGTGTTTCTTTTTAGGGTTTTTGGTTTACTAAATACGTTTGTCGGAATTAAAGTTCTAAAATTGTTTTATTTTTCGGCACAACGTGATCCTTTCAATAAAAGACAAAGTATTCTTTCAGTTGATTAAATTTTTACGTCTTCTTTTCCTCTTTCCGAACATTTTACAGAAATTTTTGTCATGGACCGATTGAAAAATGGCAAAATCAATGAATTTATAGTTGTTACTGGACACAATTAACCAATTATATATTCTTTTCAGTATTGGCGTAATCGTACTTCAATTTAATGTATTACTTTTACGTATAAGTAGTTTGCAATAATTCTTGTCAGTTCTCGTTACAAGATACTTTCTGACGTGATCGATTATACCAAAATGTAGAGACTAGGAAAATTTAAAACAAGAGTCTTTTGTCTTGTCTAGTCTTAGTTGATCTATATATTATAGCTGAAATCTGAACCAATTTTTATTTAAAGTTCAGAATGTAACAAAATAGAGATAAACGCTTTCATTAATTCTCCACATCGAGTAAAAATAGAAAAGGAGAATCCGATATTCACGCCAGGACGCTATGGTAATCGGTCCGCTGCGCCATTGCATAAACAAATAGTTTGTAAAGTGACCACGTACGTGATCGCTGATAAGGAGACGCCGCAATCGATTACGAGATACGATCACACCGACGGAGCGGAGCGATTGAGATTGTTTGGACTTTGAAACATATTATGTACAGTACAGATATAGAGTTAGAGCACCAATTTGTTTTCCAGTGATAATATTCATGATTGTTAAATTTGGGATGAATTGTAATACATTTCTAACAAATTGCATAATTTTTATAAATTCCAATATACTTATTTGTGTAAGGTTAAATCATTAATAAGACATTATAAGTGTAGTGAAAAAGCTTACTAAAGATATTGCAACATGATAAAAAATTTGTGCCTCACACTCAAACTACCAATGAGAACCCAAGCTAAACAAACAAAGATGTCAAGCACCATTATAATCTAAACGATTAATATTAAGCATTAAACTGTGGCGTCATTCATAACCTTTTAGCACTGTTAAGTATGTTGTTATTTCAACGCCTTCGTTAGACAATTATATATACACATCACTCCTCATACGAAAATTAGATGTAATCATTGCTTCAACTACTGCTTGATTAATGAGTTTATTAAAATCGCTATGATCGATTGTTGATTGTAAGTTTCTATTAAAATAGAAATAACGAATAAAATTAACAATTATGTTAAATTGTAATAGTCAAATTTCGGACTGTCAAAATCAAGCGCTCTACGTCTTGAAGCGTTTTTATGTATGGACAGCGCTTCTAGCTGAAAATGAATATTTGACAATTTAGATTTGACACTACCTTCGTTTCATCATCACTATCATCATATCAGCCATTGGATGTCCACTGCTCCTGAGCGACCGGTTCGAAGCAGCCTCCTTAAGTCGTCTATCCATCTCGTGGACGTCCGTCCGACGCTGCGCTTGCCGGTACATGGTATTATTCGTTTATGATAGTCAAAATAATATGTAAAAGTGGACTCGTGTCTTAGTAGTCCGACTCGTTTGATGTTTTCATGTGACAGGAACTTTACCGCTGATATGCGACGTTGGAAACCTGTCCCGTTTTGGGTATTGGCCAAGTTAAACCCATATATGTAAAACATAGTCGGTTTTACCGCTACGACGCGAGAATACAACGAGCTGTGTTAATATTTATGAAACAGCATTCAGCAAATTATTGAGAATGAGTTGCCGAGACGAGTTACGTTTACCACTTTCTTAATGTAAAATTTTGTAAATCTTCAGTGCTATTGTGTTTAAAATTAATTTATTTTAGTGAAATAATCGTGACGAAAAACGTGCATCTTTTAACGTTTTTTTTTTTTCAATTATGTATAAAGTTAAAAAAAGAGTAGAGTTACGATAGTAACTCTCAGATATGTATCAGATCCCATGGAAGAGAAGTCTGGCCTTTTCGCCAAGGCCAGCCTGTCGCTGGAGGGATCCTGTTGCCTGCAGATCCGGGACCCTCCAATTAAAGCGGCTGAAGGCTCCCGCAGGGGTTTAGTACGGTATTGCACTCCCAAAGTGCCGAGTCCGACATAGGTCTAGGACTGCCGACCCGGGCATCCTGGATATCATCCGTAAATGGATTCCCCTGCGTAAAAAAAAAAAAAAAAAAAAAAAAAAAATGATATGTATCAGATATGATCGCAATAGAAATTAAATTTTAAAATATTTTTAAAAACAACTTACGTTAAAGCCTTGACTTATTGACCTTGACATATATTATATACATATTTATAATTTTTTTAATAAGTCGAAAAAAGTTGCCTTTAAAAAAATAAAGAATAACAAAAGTTATGAAAATCTTGTATTTTGAATCTGTCGGATTATCTAATAAGATGTGTTTTATGTAATTAGAGAATACGATCCCGGGAACTTTTTTCAATCCCGGGATGACGGGATTTTTTAAGCGTAATCCCGGGATCCCGGGGCTATCCCGGGATTAGACTATGTGGTTTCTAATTGGGCTCAAATAAAAAAAAAAATTGAGTACCTAAATAAAAAACGTTTTTAATGTCTTCGCACAACACAAATCACAATAAAATAAGAAAAGAAAAAAGACAAAACCAGAAAACTATACTTATGCAAGAAATCAAAAACAACACAAAAAAAAAACTAATTAAATTTTCGAAAATATAATCGCAGAAATTCAAAGCATCCAAGGTTTGACTTCCAAGCCTGCTTCGTAGTTTATTGCCAACATAAGCACCAGCTGAAAAAACTCGCTCAGGTTCTGCGCTGGTTGGAGGAATAAACAATAGAAACTTATATGCTGTGTCTTAGTGATATCCACGAACTCCTTCAATTTCGAACAGGCTTATTTCACGTCTAATACTATTTGCCAACCCCAATTCATTTTGTACTTGTACTTCAGGATCTTCGGAATTCATATTTTTATTAATTTCCAGTTGCAACTTTTCCTTTAATGCGAATTAGGGTTGGGAGGTACCTGATCTTAGCTCATCATCTGTTTGTGATCCTGACCTTTATTCTTCCTCCGTGTCATCTAGAATATTCTTTTAATAATGCCCTTTATTTTCGTTCTTACTAAATCCTGTGTCGGAACTGGAAATAAGTCATGCCATTCCAAATCCGATAATAACTGATTTTCATCATCCATTCGTGGATTTTGTAAACTCCCTTCTAAGTTCTACGATAAATATATAGGACTGTACCTGTGTAGTGTATAATATGTACGTATCGTACGACGGCGTTTCTAAGGGTTGTTTTTTATTGTTATGTAATAAATGCTATTAATATAATCTAGGCAAGGTTATTGTTAAAACGCAACGGACTACGGAATACAAACTAGACTTGTTGAGAAAACCCCGAGATTAGCCAAGTACAGTCCCGGGATTTTCGGGGCCAGAAAACGGTCGGGATATATGTCTATATATATATGGGGTCTATATGTAATGTATAAAGCGGTCGAAACTGATTGCTTTAGATATTATACATGTCCATCTATTGATTCCAATAAATTCTTTCGATTTCATCTAATTATAGATTCAAGTGTTGAACGTACGGACGGACACGTAAGAAACTTGTGACCAAATCCACAGTCTGAGCCACTTCCGATAGGAATATAATTGGCCTTTTGGAGTCGAGTCACGATTCCAATCTAGCCTAGAGTCGGTTTTATTACCACTGTGTAACCAGCACCTCCCTAGAATTAAGTTAGTCGTAGAGACACTATCTAGAAGTGTGATGAACAAAAGGAAACTAAAAATATTTCTCTCGTGAATCTTTAAATAGTCGTCATTATTCAGGATCTACCAGTCTGATTTAAAAACGATTTTGTGTCAGGAGACTTGTTTATTTAAGAGGTATAATAAGAGGTTTGAAGGCCATTAAACATCACTCGATATTCCATAAGAAAGCAGTAATCATAAATGCAAGTCAAAAAAAAATACCAATACTGACTTCCACACTCAAAGCCATTTATGAGAATGCCTTGAATCCACGCGAATATCCAGTTATCGATTCATATTTGTATGACGAAAACAAGTATTTGCTATAATCTCATGTCGTACTTATAACCGTTAGTGTTACCAGATGCTATGACCTCCACTTCACTGATAATTCGACCAGTTTTTAATAAGAATTGTTTCTTTAAAATTATAAAACTTACGATTACCATACAGATGCTACTATCGGCATCCATTATTCATCATAGTTCTTTATTATTATAACTATTAACCATTAGTCAATAATAAAAATGAGCTGGTTTTAATATATGGATACATATTCGTAATTGTGTCATGTGGCCTTGGACATTATAAAAGTACTCGTATACGTCTATATTTGTAACAGCAATGTAATAAAAAAATAACGACCACAATATCATCTGATTGAAACAATAAACGAAGCATTTGTGCCTCGAGGCAGTCACGCACGCTGCGCAAGCGCAGCCATCGAGCGTGGCGAATGCAACGTGGAGGCGATCGGAATGCATGAACTTGTGACATAACCGTTCCTGACTGAAGGTGACTTTCGACATGACGTCTCACGATACTCTGATTGTTTTGTACATAAACACTACTACTGACTAGACAGTCAGTGTTTACTTTTGAAAGTTCTAAATAGTGCCGATCGAAGTATTACATTGAATTTTGATGCTTCAACCAAATGGGAATGTCAGTAATATAATTTTACTGCTTTAAGCTTGCAGTCGTTGGAGACGAACCTGTCTAATCCTGAATCTAGATTGAAGTTTCATCTTCATTTTGCGTTTCCAACTGTTTATAATGTTGCCTGACTTTTATAAGAAAGCAATCGAAATGTGAAAAAAAATAATATAAAAAAACCGCAATTTTTAATCGAAGAAAAATAGGCTGTAGGCTTTAAACAGACGTTGACGTCTAAATGAAGTCTTTTATCGTATCTTTTTACAGCTGAGATCGCGCTTTCAATCAGCAAATACGAGCAAAAGTGATTACGGTGCACAATAAAAAGCACACTCCGATATCACGTTGCAGTGATGCAACCAACGATAACTCCGGAATGCAATTAAACGTGCGCCGTGACGAACCGCTTAGCTGTAACCTTGGCAGTGACATTGGAACCTTGGACTCGGAGAAATTACGATATGCCGGATGGAGCGTGACCGAGCATTTTGTTTGATGCGATTTAAAGAAATTACTGCGAATCGAATTGTCTAAGATTTCGATTCGGTGGAATTTTTATCAAAACATTTTATGATATTTTCTTATCATTTGAATGTTTTGAAAGAATCTGTAGTTATTGAAATATGTCCCTTAGTAAATTCTTTATAAAATAACTATGACTAAAACAAATTTTTTGGTATTATATTTTTCTTAACAAATCTAAATAGTTGTATTTTTATCGTGTCCGAGAACAGGATACCATTTATTTCAAGTGATCAGTCATTAGAAATAATTATAGTGACGTCGTCACGTCACGTCAAAATAAATGATCTTAACTTATCCGACAAAACCGCAGGAAGGTAGTTGGTTATGACTAAGTCGATTTTAGATTAAAGTATGATTTTAACGTCAAAGGTCGAGTTATTTAGTTGCAGCGACATTAAATATTGCATCTCTTGAAACAGAAGGACATAAATGTAGATACAAAGTAATTATCTCGTAAATATTGACTAGCACACTGTTTATTTGATTACGTAAGTCAACGTTGCTAATGGATCACGTGATCCTCCTACGTTACTGTAGCCACTTGTTAATTTTCTGTTAGAATAATCTTCACTGCTACATCACGATTGATGAATAAAGGCACATTTTCACAGATACTTGTCAATTGATATGACGCACGTACTTATCTTTGTCATTGATTATCTTAATCTATATATAATTTGAATTCTTAAAATAAATTTATTATATTGATAAGAATTTAAATATTTCGTTATTTGATTATTAAGTTTACCTACTGTCATTTGGAAACTCATGAATACAAAATATTAATCATAAAAATACTGGATACATTAAGTGGAATGAGTTTTGGCAAAGACTGTTCCAAGAAATTATTTTCTGTATACTTCCAAGAATGAGTACCTACTTATAATACAAATGTGTTTGGGTCTTATTTGAGTATTAAATTAATCATTTTTGTGCTTTACTGTAAATGCTAATAAACATTCCACTTACGCGAAGCCTTAATAATATAACGTCCGTGAGCTGCCAATACCTCCTAAGTGCTTTGAGGTAAAGTTTACAGGAGACCATAAAAACTAAATATTAACAAAATTACGGATGGTATTTATGAACCCAAAATCTAAGTTTATTATTTTTACAGTAGTTTTATATTGCTAAGAAGAAAATATTTAAATCACGTTCCTTTAGGCCTGTAAGTAAGTTAGAAGATATTTTCATAAAAAAATTTTGGCAAAAAAATCAGTTACATGTTATTTCTTGTTAGTGTAAGTTCTTAAAAATAAAACAAATTACATTTTTAAATTATATATTATTAGAAAAATACAAATAAAAACTTGACAAATACTCATTACTCACTAGCAAACATTTTGGTCTCAATAAGAACATTATTTATTTAAAAATTACAATCAAAAATCAACTTTGAAAGTAAAAAAAGAACACACTTTTGTTATATCATTGTAAGAATAATTTCTTTTTGTTAAAGATGATCAGTCTTTAATCAGCTACATCAGTAAAATATATATTTTTTTATTATTGTATGCTTATCTTATAACAATATGAAATATTTACTTATTTTAAAACAAAAAATTAAAGCTGAACATGCGGCAAGTTATCGTAAAAGGCATGACAATACGAGTATACTGGGATCACGCTGTTCAATTCTTGCAAATGCTTGAATTTAGTAGGTATGCGTAATCGGTATATTATTTTGACGTAGTTGTGTGTAATTCTGTATAACGTCGATATTATTAGTCATTTGTGGCGAATCTACCCAAAGCTCATCAAAATCCATCTTAAATTTGATAAACCTGGCTGAATCATACAAGATTGCCTTGATGTCGGTTACCTTAGAATCTCCAAGTTGACGAAGTGGCAAACTCTTGTACATAGTCATGTTCAATCAGAACGGCCTCGTAAAGAAAGGGCTTTTTTCTTGTTTCAATAGTGACTGATATGTAGTCACTTGTTTCAATAGTGACTGATATGTATCAAACGATTCCTTAATTTACGCTCAATGGCAATGTGAACAAAGTCCTTCCATTTGCTTATGTCCGACTTCTAAGTACTTCTGCATTATGAGGACATTATGTTGAGCTGCAAGATTTAGGAGTGCGTTGCTCAAATCATTATTACGATTTTGGCCCGTGCATCTGTCTGTGTAAATAACAATAGGTTAAATAAGTTTTTCTCCAAGCAGTGCTTTGTAATGTAGTTCGTCAATAAAGTAGCATAGGTCGATGCTGGTAGGTCAGCATCAACCTCGGAAAACCAGTAGCATGTGACATGCTGATTGGCCAAATTGTACACAGAATAATTATGTAGTGTCAGCTTTGTTTTGTACTAAATCGCACTTGCTGTTACGTATGGATACACTGACCGCTTGTAGACGTGCGTTCAAAAGTATACATTTCTCATTTTCTGCATTTTTTTTTCTCTTTAGCCTTTTCTTCTCTAGCTCTGTCCTTTCTTCTAATATGTTCAGTATACGCTACTTCACTGATGTTACCCGTTTTATAGTCCACACACATATTACAAATGGCTTTTTAAAATTTGTTTATAGACAGTTTTTTCTTTTTAAACATAATTGTAAATACCTTAAGAGAAAATAGAGGTGCATCATGTTTGCAGCAATATTTTTTATAAAATCGATACAAATTTGATATTGAACTGAATACTGGCTCTAAGAACACTTTATTGGTATTCATTCTATTATAATGCGAAGGCATCTTGGGCAATACATCCAAAAATTCATGCATCTTTGCTATTCCTTAAATGTTCGTAGTGTCAATTTTCCGAGTTTGATATAATATTGCATTATCGCCTGATTCTTGCATTTTATACTGGCTGTATTTTACCCATGATCTAACAGAAAATGCTGCGATGCACAACGTATTTAAAAACATATTTTTACATACAATTTTTACATTAGAGTTCCCTTCACCATCAGTTAAAGTCAACGAATACTGAAATGTTCCTGTGAAGTAAATATGAAATAATTAAAGTGTTATACCTAATAATTAGTTAAAATAAACGTCTCACACTCAACGGCCCCCAGTAGGATATGAATCCTGTGTCGGAAGTCCGGAAACACACACAATACACAAGCACAAACGCCCAGACCACAACAAATACCTGTATGGCCTATACATATATTTGTCATGTGCGGGGATCGAACCCGCGACCGCCAGCGCATCAGCTAGTTGCTGTGACCACTGCGCCAACGCGTCGTCGAATAATAGATTTCGAGCACAATATGCATAAAAAATAACAAAATACTCACTTTTATTGAGAAGGCCACAAAAAAACATGTTACTCGATACAAAAATCACTTGGTAAACTGTAGATAGGAGGTATTGCCGCCCAAATACTATTTCGCTGCAGATAGTAGGTATTTGTGTAATGACTTTTTGGATGTTTAGTGCATTTTATCAGTTAAAAAAAGTTGCTACTTCTATCACTATGATATAAAGCTAACCGATGGCGCAAAAAAACAATTTCCGTAAAAATGTGAGTTAGGAGGTATTGGCAGCTTACGGTCGATAAGCATTCTTATTAAAAATAAAGATGTGGAGCTTACTCCACCACTGTGCACTATTACGGATGACCTATATTGAATACTTGAAACACGACGTGTCTAGCTCGAAGTCGAACATGCGACCACCAATTTTGAGCCACGTCTTCTGGCGATTGAACCATCACAGATTAAGTTTTTCCATTCCCTACAAATTCTTACATTTGCCTGACGCAAAATATTGACCTAGAGAACAGAAAAAATTTCAAAAATTACGATAGGAGATCTACATGTCTGAGAAAATTTAGGCAAATATTAAAGCATGATTTTTTATATCCTAAATTCAAATGTATATTTTCAGATAATGTTGTCGATTTTCTCTAAACATTTCGTCAATCTGTACAAACCTCTGCAACATGGCTTGCTCCAATCCAGTTGATTCAACAAAAAATTATTAAAGCATCAATTGTTGCTTCTGAAATATATTTTTTACAATATAGAACTTCTTGATTTCCATATCAAAGTGTAAAATTGTTGAATTTATCATCGTCTATGAGTATGTGTTGTAGTTACAGATCATTTGTAAGCGCTATCTTGAATACCGAGTTCCTTTATTAATTCGCAAATGTTTTCATTGTTTGCATGCTAATTTAAATTCTTAACACAGAACTGGCTGCCTATTTAGGTATACTTTTATCGCCATTGCAATACTGTTTATTATTCTTCGGTTGACATTGCTTTCTTGTGTTGCAGGACTGTCTTTTTCTTCGCATTCTTACCTAGAATCTTCTTTTAATTCATATTTTATTACCATAAGACTGATTGTCTTTAAATTTCATTAAAATTAATCAATATTTTAATATGTACCAAATATGTAAATTGTAAGATTAATTTTACTTGTGTTAGTCACAAAGTTTAAGTTTCTTTTTTTCTAATACCATTGAATTATGAAAAAGTGGGTATAGTACTTACTCATATGTTAATTATAATATGGTTTTCTTACTTAAATGTTGTTCACCGAGCCACATGAGAAACAAACAAAAAAAAAAGATTATTACTAGAGAAAAACATTTACAATAACAAGTGTTGGGGCTACTTTTAAGTAAAAATATACTTGTGTTAGCAGCCCCGCTCCCGCTGGTATTTAATATATTTTAGCAGTTGGAAATTTAAATTATAAATACATTGTACTAGACTTATATTAAATTCAACTTACTTTAAATTTAATTAATAATAAGTATAAAACAATAAACACGCATAATTAAATTATTATCCTCTTAATAGTATTCCTAATTAAGTATATTTATTTAAATATTTTCCGACTCATTAGTAATGTAATCAATTAGTTATATTATATTTATTTGTATGTTATTTACTTCGTTACGTCGATTCGTTGTATAAAAATAAACGAGGATTATGGAATCATCTACTGAGGGAAATGTAAAATATTTCCTACAGATTTTGATCCACCTTATAATAAATTCATCAAAAATTCCGTAACTTTTCGAGCTAGCTGATAATAGAATAATATTAGTGTCGAAAACGCTGCCCAGTCCATATGTGTTTTAGTAGTATATAAAAGTACTGCAAACCTAGATTAATTTTAGAAAAATTATTCCTGTGACTTATAATTAGATGTAGGTATATTATTTAAAAAACAAATATTAATTCAACAAGATCTGATCTGATCTGAATATGAATCTGATATCTGATATGTGATTGATATCTGATATGTGATCTACATATGAAGTAGGTTACAAACGTTTGTAATAATAACGGCCAATATACAGACATCTCTCTTCTGCAAGTCTAGGTTTGCCAGGTGAATAAATACCGAAAAGTTTGACATTAACATAAAACTCAACTTGCTCTCTTCCTGTGCCGCGGACATTCCCAGCTTGTTCGTTGCTAAAAGAATCGCGGCATACGAATGAACATTTCGAAAATTGTGGTGGCAATGAATGTGTTAATGGTGTAACTTGTGAATTTATTATTTCTCGGTACATTCCCTTTTGTGAAGCCGACATGATAAGACAGTAAACAATTAGTCAGTAGTAAATATTCGTTACTCAAGTTGTCAGTCATGTATAAGAATGACACGAGAATTCAGTTAGTCATGTCATCGTTTCAACATACTGTAACTTGTCAAAAGTAAACAAGTTCAGCTACTGCAATAGCTTTATTACCTATTCACGCGGTTTCGCAAAATGATGAATCATGTTCTTGTTAATGTACATGGGTACATCCACTATGCTTAGCTATATATTTTTATTATTGATTTATTTTTATTCTAGTATGCATTATACCTATAGTATATTTATTTTAGTGTTATCTACAATTTGTACGTTTATCATTATAACGTCAAACTCTTTATACACTCCATAATCCGCTTTTACTACACCGTATCCTATACCCAAAGATTGTCTGAAAGATATCGCTCTACTAGTGATAAGATAGCTTTTGTACACATTTCTTTATATGTTACGACTGTTGTTTCTCTTGTTGTTTGCAATAAAGAGTATTATTACATTATTGTTGTTATATATCCTTCCCTGTACTTTCCAAGTGTTGCTTATTGATATGGCGGGTAGAGATAAAGAGCACAATCTCATATGGCTGTTTGACACAAAAAATGTTTACAAAATAGCATTAAATAAAGGGGGCTCTGGTGTAGTGGAGGGTATGATCTGAACTTAACTGTTTTAAATGACTTGAAGTTTGCTGAGTGGAAGTAATAATTATATTTACTGTAAGAAGTAATATTATAATTTCAAGTATTCTTATAGACAAGAGTAGTTATTATATGTGTTGTAATTGAAAGTTAAACGGCTAACGAGTTAAATAAATTATCTAACCTAAAAACGGTCTTCTGGTACAGCTACGCTCTCTTTGTTTAAGGTTATTTCGGGGACGCTTTTTGTAACACAAGAGTGTGCCCCTTACCTCTAAACTCCATCCTTATTAAGTAAGCAACCAGAACTCTTGAACCGTATCCTGATTCGCTCCAAACGTGTACGGAACCTAGTGATCGAGCACAATACCGCGGTCTTTGTCTCTGTCAAGGTCGGCTGAACGTGAGTCATAGTTACACCATACCTACTTTTATATCGGCACCAGCACGTTAATATAATATGTACGTATTAATTTAAAACTTATGTATTCTAGAAAACAGACGACGCTTGACTCATTTAGTGTGTTTAAAACGTTTATCAAGTTTTGTTTACATATTTCTTGTTTATAAATATTTGACTTTTACTGTGTAACACATTTTATTTATTTAGGGTCTGTTTCACCGGTTTCTGATAAAGTTTATCTCGCAGATAACCTACTGATAGGCTTTATCGGCTAGAGGTAAAACAGGCTCTTAAAATCTGATTCGTTTCATCTAATATTATGCCACTTGTAAATCAAGTAAATGTAAATTTTCCAGGGAAACAGATAACATCTCTTCCATAATTATTTCAGGCGTTTTTCCTTGCTTAGTAAGGAATTTTATCACAGCGGAAACTTAATTTTCTCCATGGTCACTGTTCTCTTCCCGATTTACTTATTTATCCAGTGAATTCTCAAGATTAATGAACCGATCAGGCTGAAACTTAGTATGTATAATTGTATTAAGTCACCAAGTAGTGACAGCTATAAAACATCCTCCCTTCCCCACTTTAACCCCACTATTACGAGAACTTTTTGACCTCCTCACGTGAACTACAACTTTTGAATTCACAGTCTGTGAATAGAAATATCTGACAGATAGAGTAGAATTTGATGGTGAATAAGAAAAATTGATCGTAAAATTTTGTCTATTGGTCACTGTTACGCGTCAGATAGTATTATCAGTAACCGGTGAAATAGACCATTAGATTCTCTCGGGTGTTAGTTATTTGTTATACCACGCTAAAATGGCTCACCGTGGAAGTTAGTATGAAATTTATGCCATGATTGATTTCGTATTGTTTACGTTTTGAGTAATTGTCAATTGTTTTGGTAGTCCGAGTTAATGTTTAAAGGTAACGTAAAGACTTGTATAACATAAAGTTTAGTACCCGGATGACCGAGCTTTGCTCGGTTAAATTATATTTAGATACATTACATATTGATGAAACATAAATAATATTTTCGATCTTACCGACATAAAAGTAAAATAATAGGAACTGGTTATTAAAATAAAAAATAAAAAGAGCTCTTAATTCAAAAAAAAAAAAAAAAAATGAAAAAAAGATTGGTCTGTAGAATCCTGGATTCGAACTCAGGTTTTCTGGTTTCGAATCCCCCCGATTCCTATCCGAGCTAATAGAAGCTTGTCAATGACAGCGAAATTTACCTTCGTATTCTAATGGTATTTTTTAATTGCGTAAAAAAAGGGATAAAACAACATTTTCTGAAAATAAATCCTAGCTAGATCGATTTATCGCCCCCGAAACCCCCTGCATACTAAATTTCATGAAAATCGTTGGAGCCGTTTCCGAGATTCCGATTATATATATACAGGATGGGCCAAACGGTGACGTCCAAAAATTTTTTTTGGATTGCTGACATCTAGGGGTATCCGAAAATACCCCATGTATGTTCCGCGATTTTTTATAGTTTACGAGATATGATTTTTTTTTTCATATTTTTTAAAATTCTCGACCTAACTATTTTAAAAAAAAATTTCTTTGTGAATTAAGCCATTTTTTTAATTTTTATTTTTTGTGTCTTAGTCCTTATTAGGTGTACTCTCACAGATAAAATACCTAGCTTCCTACTATTAATATAAGTTATTAAAAATTTAGATCGAAAATAAATAATTTGGTTTTGAGCGAGTCGAAGTTTAATTTTGAACTTTTATTAAAAAAAAATAAAAGTTTCATGACTTCTAAGTAATTTCAAAAACTTCCTGAGACCCTCAGCTTTGATTATTATACAAAGAAAGTGGTACTTAATAGGCCTATTTTAGCCGCAAACTGCCTTTAAATGTACAGGGGCGTAAAATGTTCTAAATTAATTAATTATTTTAAAGGCACCTATTTTTAATTTCTAAGGTAAATTAGGTTGGTTATGTGTGATATAATTATTGTGTGATACATTCATAATAAATGAAACAATTTAAAAAGTTATGACTTATTTTTATTCATAGCAAATTTTCAAAATGTCTTCCTTCCGCTTCAATACACAATCTACAACGTCTTAAAAAATTCTTTTTCAGTCTTCTGAAACTAGTAGTATGCTGTCTGATTTTCGTTGCGGCCTGCCTTAGTTTTTCACGCAGCTCTGCTTCTGCGTTTATTTCGCGTGCGTAAACCATCTCTTTATAATATCCCCAAAGAAAAAAGTCGATAGGGTTAAGATCTGGTGAACGTGCAGGCCAAGGAATCGGCCCACCACGTCCAATCCACCTTCTGGGAAATCGTTGATCCAGGTGCTCTCGTACCGTTCTTGTGTAGTGGCAAGAAGCTCCATCATTTTGAAAAATTATTCTCCTAGTATGTAAGTCTACATCCTCCAACAAATCGTCTAAATTGTTTTGTAAAAACTCTAAATATTGGGCTCCATTTAATCTATTTGGCAATTCGAAAGGTCCTATAAGTGTCCCGTTTACAATTCCCAACCACAAATTTACACTAAATCGTGCTTGAAAGTTTGATAGTCTTGCCATGTGTGGGTTTTCAATGGCCCATCTATGGTAATTGTGGATATTAAATACTCCGGTCCTTTCGAATCGCGAATCAACCAAAGTCCAAAACACAAGCACAGGTCAGTCACAGGGCGAATCAGAGTCCAATTAGCCAAGCAAGAGTTGTAGTGAATGAGAAAATATCGAAAACAAACGTGGGAACAATAGTAGTAACACGAGCGAAAGCTGTGAACAACTGAAGCTAAGAAACGGTATGCGCTTCGGTTACAGCCCGATGGACAGAGCGAGACTACCAAGAAGAGAGTGAGAGGGCGCGCTACAGACGACCACAGTATCATCATTCCTTTTTTCTGTACGTGGTATTTTGTGACCCGAGCGTCTACCTGACCAGAACTATTATAATTTAAGACCTGTTGAAGTTAAAAAAGTTGTAAGTTACGTGATACTAAAGAAATTGAAATGATAGCATACCTACTTGAACTTTTTATTTTGCCATCTTAATGTTTTAATTTCACTAAATGGTATTTATATCACACATAACCAACCAAATTTACCTTAGAAATTAAAAATAGGTGCCTTTAAAATAATTAATTAATTTAGGACATTTTACGCCCCTGTACATTTAAAGGAAGTTTGCGGCTAAAATAGGCCTATTAAGTACCACTTTCTTTGTATAATAATCAAAGCTGAAGGTCTCAGGAAGTTTTTGAAATTACTTAGAAGTCATGAAACTTTTTTATTTTTTTTTAATAAAAGTTCAAAATTAAACTTCGACTCGCTCAAAACCAAATTATTTATTTTCGATCTAAATTTTTAATAACTTATATTAATAGTAGGAAGCTAGGTATTTTATCTGTGAGAGTACAACTAATAAGGACTAAGACACAAAAAATAAAAATTAAAAAAATGGCTTAATTCACAAAGAAATTTTTTTTTAAAATAGTTAGTCGAGAATTTTAAAAAATATGAAAAAAAAATCATATCTCGTAAACTATAAAAAATTGCGGAACATACATGGGGTATTTTCGGATACCCCTAGATGTCAGCAATCCAAAAAAAATTTTTGGACGTCACCGTTTGGCCCATCCTGTATATACAAGAATTGCTCGTTTAAAGATATAAGATTAACGATTATTTGCGCTAAGAAAAGTTAAATTTTCCAAGTTAGTCGATTACCGTTGTACTATATGATGAAAATCACGTATGTTCCTTTTCAAAACTTCACATCTTGGTTGCTATGAAATAAAATGATCTCTAATTTTGCATACGTATACCTGGATATACGAGTATGTATAAGTTTTTATATAAATCAATTTTATTTTTCATTTAAACTCTTTTAATTTGTTATGAAGTCTAAACTGTTATATATTTTATTTGCTATATCCTTGTGTTTGAGTCGCAGTGGTCACAAAGGAGGAAAATGCACCGTCGTCATCAAGGTTGCTCATTGCTCTATAGATAACCTCAGTATATAGAAGATGAAAATGGTATAGCCCAAGGATTGAATTAAAACTTGTTTATTACTAGTGCACAAGTATACTATCATTTGATTATGACCGTATTAAATCAGTTGATTTTAAAATTCTCATAAGTAACCATTGGTGTTAATGATCGATCACCGATTTAGTAGTGTAACATAATTGCTATACAGGGGCTACTTGAAGTCCTAGAGCAGATTTTAATATTACATTTATTTACATTTAATACTATATACCATCGATTAATAATAAAATAAGTTTATATTATTTATTTACATGAACCGGGTCAGCCTTTAAACAACCCCTTACTGGGAAAAGGTATATTCTACATATACATGTAGGGTTGGAGCTTAATTCATCACGCTGATCCACTGCGGGTTGGCGGATAATTTCCCTACCATAAGTAACGGCCGCTATTTTTTTAGTCACTGATCTCCAGGCCGACGTTACTAACTTCTGTTAAAAACATTTTAAAATATACTCCACCACCACCACATCAGCCGTTCGATGTCCATAGCTGAACGAAGGCTTTCCACATCATCTCTTACGTTCCCAATACTCGTAACGCTAGCCAAGCTTGGCGAGCGCAGTTTGTTGTGGCAGAATATGGTGACGCTGCTGCCCATCACCATTCTGGTTGGTGTACAGTTTTTCGCACCGCTATGGCCTTAGTCGCCATTTTCAACAGCTCGACAAGAAAGAGCTCTGCTGGTCACCTCACGACAAAAAAAATTACTCGTAATCTGCTATTTCTAAAACATACACTTCTGAGGATACGGAGGAATCGTGAACAGAATATATCGCCAGCCGTGCAAAGAATGACAATTAATATTGGTTTTTTTTTTATCGGAATGCTATATATAAAAATTAATATGATTTCATTGCGCGTAAATACTTTTTGTATCGATTATTTTAACGTTGTGTCAATCGTGCAGGTATTTGAGTTTGAATGTGCTTATAAAAATAAAATAATTTTTTGTAGGTCGTATTTATTGTAAGGTATAAGTGCGATCGCCTGTCTCTGTTCTCCTGTATTTATTGTTACCTTGTAAATTATGATAACTTTTACAGTTCTTAAAGATTGCTGTGTCGTTTATTTATGTTAAATACGAGGACAGAGCGTAGCCGTGGATAACTGGTGTATTATTAAAGCATTTAATTGATTGTTTATTGATTATTCTTTTTGAATGTCTTACGCCGAGTTGCACGAAACAAATTTTAAATTTAAGTGTTTATTAAACTAATTTAATCACAAGAATCGTGGTTATCTGTTGCACGAAACCTACATCTGATTATGTTAACAAAAAAATTTAGTTTAATTCAAGACCTATCTAACGGATGATTAATTCCAACAGCTTTAAATTAATCATAAGATCAAGTAATTTTAAGATTAATTGCAACTTAACTAACGGAAAGTTAGCGACGGTTTCGTGCAACTCGCCGTTATATATTAAAAATTGGTATGCTGTAACTTCTCGTTACAGTTTGTAATTTAGAGTTCCTCAGGCGTTATATACATAATATATTATGTAGTTGAGGGTGACCCTACTTTCTGCTTCAGGGTTATGGTTTTGATTCTCGCCCCAAATCTGGATATAATATATATTTATTTACAATATATGTATATCAGTCGGCTGTTATCTAAAACCAGCTTTAGTTATCTACCTGAGGAATAGACGCCCGTGTGTGTATGTTAAACATATACCAGACATTATCTATAAAGTCTGCTTATAAACGAGAAAAATCTAGCGTTAAATTATTGTTTTTTTTTTTTAATATTCAAATCATTTATTTATTATTTTAATCGAAAACCTTACAACACATAATAAAAAAAATTTACTTTAGAAAAACTATTTTTATATATAGTCACAGTATAATAGTATAGTAGTAGGTACCTATATATTATGTATATGTGTTATATCAAAATTAGTAACCCGTGCACGATCTCGGTCATCTCGGCAACAGTTACATAACTCGTTACGGGACGCAGTTAAAGTTACGCAACTTAAACGATGTTTAACTTATTAGATAACTTAATGTCACCATAATCGTACGTCGTTTATTGACGTGTTTATACCTAAATGTAATAATTATTTAATATAGTTTTAGGATATGTGTGCTTACACTATAATACACTAGCTACATCCGGTTTTAGTATATTCCGATCTATGTCTGTGTGATATTCTGAATGTCCAGCTGACTTCTCTCTAAACATGAATCTGTGGAACTAATTTTAAGTGACTATTCACTTTTTATCAATGTGAGAATCGTATCACGCAGAATTAGTGACTATTCAATATATGAATATGTTAATATCAGAGTCTACTGATTTGATAATTGAATATTTATATATGTATTAGTAAGTATTCACTAACTTGTTATTAAAATTCAGTAGGCAACTTAATGCCTGTGTTTTAGGTAACAGCCGACTGATATGCATTTTTTTTTAAAATACACATCCCTGGAGCAGAAAACAGGGTCACTACTAACTGCACCAGCGGACCACTCAAATATTAGTACGATATTTATATAAGTATTATTAGTACGGTTAGGTATGTTGAAATTTCATTACACACAGATAGATACACTCTGCGTACTTTTCTATATTTATGTAAATTGTCATGAGTATATTATGGAAGTTGTTGTGAGTTCCTCCTTCGAAGCTCTTCGTCGCTATTCATGTAATAAATATCGTATATTTGAGAACGATGCTTATTTTAGAGAAATGTAAGAAAATAGGAAAAAATAATCTATGGGACGCATACAATTCTGAAGTCAATGATGAGACTTGGTATGGTCGTATTATATTTTGACATGTTGTCACATGTCTAGCCTGGGTAAAAAGTAGAACAATAATAAAATTCTGCTAAAACAGAACATTATTTCGTCCATATCTGACAGGTCACCGATTTTTACAGATCTATTCTCGTCTGACCTCCGCACTTAAAGCCAAGTCAATGACCTTTAATGGAATCTTTCTATTAAATAGTTTAATGAAACCTATTATGTTGTAGTAGCTTATTATAATCTTCGTCAAAGATTACATACATACATGTTTTGATGTATGAATGATTACATACATGTTTCAAGTTATTTTGACGTTTTTTGCTGTGTGCGACAATCTTGTGTATATACAGCAATGCATTTTTATTAATAAAAACTGCATACATATTTCTACACTAGCTATACCTGTAACTTTGTTCGCGATTATAAATTTTGTCTTTCATCCCCTCTCCCAAGGAAACCGGGAAAAAGTAGAAGACAGAAGATGTTTTATTCAAATCCATTCAATATCGGCCTGATGCGCGGCTAGGATACAGATAGTCAGATAGTAATGAAAAAAAAAATACATTTATGGCTTCGGCATCAAATAATAATGCCAGTGCCCTCTAAAACTTTTTTTCTTTGTACAGACAAATTCTAGCATTCAAATGTTTTATATTTTTGACTGGACTATGTGTGTTGTTCGCATGACGACTGCTGCTTCACTGTAACACAAATCAGAGTTTTATCAAACAACACAAAAGTATACACACACATACGTACAGTTGTGCGCCATGATGAGTTGAACGGTCTATGTGTAGCTTTTTATAATTAATTTTATTGATAAACTACTCATATAATGGCACTGAACCCGGTAGTTACTCATACTAGTCGTAATAGATAACTTCAATGTTGATATCACTGATTTAAATAATAAACATGTTTTATACGATCAGCAAAAATTACTCCAATTTTTTAAAATTATTAACCGCTAAATTTGTTACAACTTTTTCTGAAAAATTAAAAAAAAAAAAAGTTTATGGTTCCATACAAAAACAAAAAATTAAAATTATGCCAATTATTCAGATAGTGTATTTATTTATTTATTTTGGGAAGAACAACAGCTGAAAAATATAATGTACAAAATGATGTAGAAATAAAAAGCTACCAATAGTTCCCCACTGGTAGGCCACCACAAGCCACACTTGTCGTCTCTACATATAACATTCGCGTTTCTTAAACATGTATATATAAGTAATGTTATTAAACTCGAACGAATGTGACACAGTTTTTAATAAACAAAAAATCGTATTGAACGTTCACATGTGGCCGAGCTCGTAGTGACCTTATTAATTTAAACGAGTCGCTCCGAGCCGTGGAGGGGAACGCCTCGCCCGGACCCCTTCACGTCACTCAACTAGGCTAAGGCTGGCCGTCGAACCGAAACCTGTCACGATAGGTGAACCAGATGATCAACTTCTTTCGGACAATTTTATCATAAAAACTATTATTGAGACGTAAAACGGGATACTTGCCATGTTTCAAATTAAATCAAATAAAAAACTACTTTATTCAAATAGGTTTAAAAAAAAAACTCTTGAATCCTCATTTTATAAAATAATTGATTATTATTTTATTAATTGGTTATAGTTCATGTGAAAATATCACTGATTCGGAATGTAGATTCTACTGAGAAGAAACGGCAAGATCTCAACAGGTTTTCATTTGTCAGTCGTTGATCATTCTGATTTCAACACTTTCAAGCGTCATTATCACCGGTCTACTGTAACGGTACTATTGGTAAGGAACTTTGAATGACTAACGACAAATATGAATATCCAGTTTTGACCCTGAAGGTCATTAACACTATTATTAAGACGACGTTGTAAATTAAAACAGTTTTATCCCAAATGATCTTAATTGGAAGATGAGGACAAAAATTGAATCAGCCTGTAAACTTCCCACTGCTGGGCAAATGCCTCTTCACCATATAGAAGGGTTGACGGGTAATTACCCTACTATGACTGTACTGTATCAGCCTGTAAACCACCCACTGCTGAGCGAAGGCCTCTTCTCCATATAGAAGAAGGGTTATAGCTTAATCCACCATGATGGTCCATTGCGAGTTGGCGGATACTTTCCATACTATGAGTAACGATTGTTATCAGGTGTCCATGATAACAACCGGAACCGACGGCTTAACGAGCTCTTCGAGACTTGGTGAGGAGAGACACTGTACTTGTACAAATATACATATGTCCCGAGCGGGAATCGTTTTTATGTATGTCTGATACTAATTAATATCGATAATTTATAGGTTAAAAATGGTGATTAAGATAATGATAAATATTATGCTTTAAATGTACTTATCTATGTAAATAATAAAAAATATAATTAAAGTCGATAAAATCGTTATTCAGAACTTTAAAATGGACTAAAATAACTATTTTACTGTCGTCCAGTTTTTCCTTAATCTTAATTTATTAGTTTGCCTTCCTATCTATATGATTTGACTATAAGAAAAACTTAATTTAGAAAGACGAAAATGAATAAGCATGTGTGAAATGTTAAGGCCGAGACTCCACCAGAGCGGAGATGTGCGGAGATGTGTTTAAATAACCAATAGAATTTCGTTATTCACACATCTCGTCTCCCCTTCGCTTCAGTGGATACCACTGAACGAAATTCTATTGGTTGTTAAAACACATCTCCGCACATCTCCGCTCTAGTGGAGTATCGGCCTAATAATGTAGAAAGTTCATAAAGATTTGAAAATGTCCTCGTTGCAACGTAATACTGCAGTTTCGGATATAATATATACATATATTGTAATATATACATACACTAGCAGCTCGCCCCGGCTATGCCCGGGGTATGTATATGTACTTAAACCTAAAACCAGTCTATCTATTGATGAAAACAGCATGAAACTTCGTGCAGTAAGTTTTGAGTTTATCGCGAACAGATAGACAGGCGGCGGCGGACTTTGTTTTATAATATGTAGTGATATTTAATCTTCTGGTCACCCTACTGAGACGTCAATTGAAACCAGACCTCTGTAATATGAACGTCAAGCCTCAATATTCACAGAGTTAGGTTTCTTCACTAATTATAAAAAATATAACACCTAAAAGTAATATTTTGTGTTAGTGTAATCACTATGTTAGACAACTTATTTTACTTGATTCTGACAATCCAAATATTTACTCGATTGCAATATAAAAAGTTTCTTATAATTAAATTTTTAATTTAATGTTAACAAATGTGATTGTTTTTTATTTTATAAAAAAATAGTAATTTTTTTTAAACTTCTGACAGATTTGATGTATTTTAAATCGTGGTATATTACTAAGCATTTGATACTCCTATTAGTTATATTAAAAGTTACTTTTAAAGTATGTTGCAGGGATTTTTTGTTTTGTTCAAGTATAACTTTAATATTTCATATACGTGCTTGAGTTATTTATACTCAACATCTGTTTTAATGAAGGTAGCTATGTAGCTTGTAATTGTTTTATATTTATATCAAACCGGTTTAGGTATATCTAGAAGCGTCAACTGCATCGTTCCAATTTTAAAAATTATCCTATAGTTATTGGTCAATAACCGATTGTACAATCGTTGTGTTTATTAAGTACAGTCGTTTAGAACTAATACAATTTGCCGGGAGGAACGCCCTTGGTGTGGCGTGATATTTTAAGCTTCAAGTGAAGGTAGAACGAACGGCCTTAACCAGAATGCTCGCGCGCTGACGTCGCGGCGTGGTTAGAAAGTTAACAGTTTGCGTCACGCCGAGCAGAGTTCGTTGACCCGACGCACGCGCTGCACGCGGTGCAGGGCTGTTACTAAAATGTTATATTTAATCAACACTCCCACCATCGATAAAACACTCGAATCACTTAACGTGACTATATTTATAGATATTTTAAGCGTATACGGTTTATCGTATCTCTTCATCGATCGAATTTGATTACAACCTCGAGTATAGTGGTTGTATTTGTTTGAGTTCGTTTCGTATACCTCGTAAGTTAGACAATACATTATTTATTACGACTCGTAGTAGTTTACAACTGTTCGCCATCTGAAGCTTCAGTGTTAACGACTGTTTCGTATTATTTAAATAAACAGATGTGACATCAATTACACTATCAATGCTTTGTTGATCTGACTCATTCACTTGAACGTTGGAAAGATGTGTTTAAACCTCCTTAATATCCATTATAGACTGAAATTTATATTGTTTGCTTTTTTAATCTCTTTTAAGATTATCACAATCGCTGTACGCTTTTCTTCTTTGTACATTTGTTAAGCGTCATTTGATATAGATATTTATAAGTATGATAATCAATCATATGGATTAGTGGTTTTCAATATTGCCAAAATATCACGCATAATTTCGTCAATATCACGTAGAATTCATATCCTAGGAATGAGACTGATCGGTGCGGTTGAGATTTTAACATCAAATATATATTATTATTAATGTAGTAATAATATTTTGTCTCTATCTGCCAGCCCTAACGTCGTCACGTATCACATCGGCCTCGCTGCGTCCGCCAACCGAGCACGTAACAGCCTGTTGTGACCCTAGCTGTTGCCTGTTCGCAGCGACACATATTAACACATGTCACATTGTCTAAGGCTTTTATGTCACGGAGAAGGTATATCTCGTTTCGGAACACTCGCTCCTAGCTTCGTACACAGCCTTTTTCCTTATTACCTCAAGTTTTATTGCTTTTATCAGTTGTGAGAATCATTTTGAAAGGATAAAGATGTATGAAAGACCTTACAAAATGTATTGTGTGTTTTATTTCTTAGGTTATTATTTGTTAATAATAAAACATGATTAGTCGGCTTAGTAAGACGATTAATGGGAATTAAGCGTTCATGTACTTTGACGATAATATAACAAATCATGATAAACAACTAAATACGTTTTTATGACCTTGACTTTATTAAATTATAGAAGTCATCGGAGATGTTTTAGGACATGACGCTGTTAGGTCACCTCTAGCAACGGACTAAATCTTCTATATTATATTTTTGCCATGAAATAGATAAAATTAAAATTATTGCTAACTAGTCTCTACACATGGATCAGTGGAATATCACGAATTTTAAGTGTCACTTTTTATCAATGTGAGAATCGTACCATGCGGAATTAGTGACAATTCAATGTATGTATATGTGAATATCTGATTTCACTGATTTGATCACTGAATATGTCTATGTGTATTAGTGAGTATTTACTAACTTGTTATTGAAATTCACTGATATTTAGTGAATACAGCTTCACTAACCTAATTAATGAAAATTTCACTGATTCATTTTTAGAGAGTTCAGTTTTAAGCGTTACGTCCATTTAAATAGATCCAAGTCCACGAGGGATTAAATATAATAAACCGATTTCGAAACAACAGAGTAAACGTGCATTTTTTGCTATCGTGTTATAAAATTTTTCAATTTCGTTTTTATTCCGCGTCACGTCAGTAGGAGCGCTCGACTCGTTCGTGCATGTGGGTCGACGAACGGTACACGGACTTTCTTTTTTTATTTCCTATACCTCTCGCACCGCTTCAGAGTAGGTACTTCAGTATGCAGGGACTACGTGCCCGGCTGCCCGCCTTTTATTAGTCCTTTGTCATGGGAAAGTCGATGTTCAAATCATGTCTGGTCATGATTTTGTACATCGTTACGAAATGAACTAAAAAACGAAATTGAGCGTTTATTGCTTCAACTGTAACTTCATTTTTATCAGTTTCGAATTCATCAAGATGACAGCAATGCGTTTCTTTGTTAAGTTCCTAAAGATTTATCACGCTTATATTCAAACATGCTATGTCTTCTTCAACTTGGATTAGGTCCTTTTCATTCGTACTATCATTGACATTGAAAAATCTAATTCAATGTTTCTACGGAACACTGTAAGTTAAAATATCGTCAATAAAACAATAAGTGTCCAAACAAGAGCTAAATCAATGCACGACGCGTCCGATGGCTCAGTGCCAGCGCGGTGATCTACGAGTGTGAGGCGCTGGTCTCGCTGAATACTGATCCGCTTGTTCGCCGAGAGTTCGCCGATAGAATAACGATCTCTCGATGTTTCCATTACAAGATAAATAATTACCGACGTTCCGAATAAATTATTTCAGTCTCCTTATCGAAATATCCTAAGATTTTCTTTAAAATTTTCAAATTTAAAACAAAATACACCACGACTATATATTTCACTTTTCATTTACGTGTTGTTAGCTATTATGTCTAGAGTAGTTTGGAATTCCTATTAATTTGTTGGTTCAAAACATAGCTAAGTAAACGCGGTCAATAAATATTTAATATATTTGAGATTTTGGAACGTATAACGAATTTATTGGTACAAACAATGTCCATGAAAATATAACATTGAAACAATTCCGAGACCACACGAACGGGGTCGGAATTTGGACAATTCGAGCAAATTGTAACGTATAAAAATTTATTATTACTGCGACGAAGGTGTATTATCAGCGTGTTATGTGTTATTAGCGATGGCAACCTTATCAGTGTTCAATGTTTACCCGCAGCGCATTCCTTAACAGATCGCGCCTCGAATTATTTCACGATGACGATGATATGTTTGCATTATGACATATCATATTAAAATTGTACAGAAACGAAAGTGCTCGAAGGTTGCGATATATTATCAATTAAATTTGTAATAAGTAAGATGCTTACTAATTTTGAATTCCTACCTACCCTCATTTTAACACTATACTTTTTTTCGTGTTATAGTACTACTACTCGCAAAATTGAAATTTAACTCTTTTTAATTTTAATTTTATTTCGAACCCAAAGCAAAGTAGCGTGATGGATTAAGCTCCAATTTTTCTCTTATATGGAGAAGAAGCCTTTGCCCAGCTGTGAACGTTTACAGGCTGATTCGCTACAGTTCAGTTCAAGTTTTATTTTCACATTCAGAGAATTATTTGAGGAGCGTAGTGTATTTTTCGAGATAAGTAATTCTTAAATAAAATCAAGAAACTCTAAAAATTATCCTGACAAGTTTTGTTACATTTGTAGCGACATTTCTTTTAAAACTCAACGAAGAAATTGGACACCATTAATAACCATATACTAGTAATTTGGTTTTCCCATCAGACAACAAGATATTTTGGTTTTCCCATCAGACAACAATACAAAGCGTAGGTTCCACACATTTGTTGTGTTATATGTCGATGACGTCTTACTGGATGGGCGAGAAGATCTCAACAACTTATGCCTTTTGCAATTCCTATTATTTAAACGGAACAAACAAACTACTCATCTGATTTGTATTTTATCTTACTCATACAAACGGTATTACTATTTACTATTAACACAAAAAGTAAAATTAAGTATCCTGACTACTGAGAATACTTTAGACCAACCACCTTAAGTTACCCTTTGGTGACCCTAGAAGTCGTTGCGTGATTAATTTTTATTTTAATCGTTTAGTCATGATTATGTCATCCTAATCAAATATATGTCATCCAATCAGTAAGTTTATTTACCTTGTACATAATATACTACATTATTTTTGTAAGCGTGCTAATGTCACTGCATACATAATAATATGGAGAATGTCACACACACACAATATTTGGTCTTGAGAAGGAGTGGCCGCTTTAGTCGATACACATTTCATCAAAAGATAGAACACCTCGTCAGTTTGTGAGTGGTACAGTTTTGTGTGGGTGTGGTAACAAGAAGTTATTCTTCTGCGTGATGATGATCTTACGTTTTCTCTAAAATTACTGTAAAAGTGTTTATATCGCTGATATGATGAGATCCACACTGTTTCTCAGCAATAAGGCTTTCTGGCGCAAAAAAAAATTCAAAACGTGCGCATCCTGACTCCGCTTTTTATATTAATAACTGTAGATTTAAACAAACGCGATTTTTCTTCAGAGTGTATAATTCCTTATGTTTATTTGTCTTCTTTTTTGTATAAAAGATTTGTTTATTTGATTCTTGGTGATTCTTTAAAGGAGTCGGTTCATTCGCTGAAGTTGCGAGCGTCTTGTCTTTCGCTTAGCGTACTTTTTTTTTTCTTTATTTCGTACTAGTATTTGCCTTTTATCTTATGCAAGTCTTTTGCATAAGAGTTCCTCATGCATGTATTTTTAGTCCAAGAATACATTAAAAATAATTTTCTTATTAATTACTCTGATGATTATAAACCATAACAGAAACCTTTCATAATTAAAATCATACCACTAACTATTTGAACTATCTGAATATCTGTGATATACAACCCAGTAAAGACCCCATAAAAATTAAATAGTTTGTTAAAAGTTATTTACCTAACATCATAAAAATACCTAACATACCCTTTACTTTAAAAAATATTAAGATCCATAATCAGGTCTCAGTTCAGAGTAAGTTTCTTAATTTGTTCGTTTGCTTTTACCTTTTGTCTTATGTCAGTTTTGCATGCGAGTTTCTCACTTTTTTTTGCGTTTGACCTATTTGTTTTTATTATATTACAAAGTAAATAAGTATAATAATTATCAGTCAGCTGTTCCTAAGGTAGGCAGCTCAATGCCTGTGTTCACACCAACTCAACTCTGGAGCGGACATCAGCGGACATCTCTGCTATATAACTGCGTCAACGTGTCAGTCAAATTATAAACATTTATATTATATAGGTACTTTCTAAAAATAATTTATTTCTGTAAAAATAAAAAATGAAAACTTGCTTCTTAATCAGATATTTAAATACAAACGTTTCGTAATATTATGTTTATTTATTCGTGAATCAATTAAAATTCAAGCTAGTTTTGCTGATGAAATGCTTGTGTTAATAATTGAAATTAAAAAGGCAAACCAAAGCGCACAAGTGTATTAATTATAAACTTGAATAAAAATATAATTAATTTATAGTTCTACGTATCAAGGTGGTAAAATTGCACCATCCATTTGAAGACGGTTCATGCAAATTTAAAGACGCGTTCACATCAGACGGCTCGCGGGCGCTGCGACGCGTGACGGGCCGCACGTCCCGTGACGCTACGCGCCGGCCGCCGCGCGTGACCGTTCCGTTCGCCGACACCGTGACTCGCATTCGAATCACTCCATATTTATTACTCATTGTTTTTTACGCTTCGAAACTCGCTTTTAAAGCGGTATGTTTCATTTCACACACAAAGAACGTACTTAATTGTGTGTTACGAGTTATTGTTACGATTGTTTGATTGAGTGCGTATAAACGACCTACTTTTTTATTCGTGTGTAATCACATATCGCTAACGACAAAAGTAAATATTAATACTTATGATACTCACATATCTTTGAACGAATGTAGCATTCTAGATAAATGCGAGATAAGAAATATGCTATAAAAACATTACACGCTTCAAGCGGTAGAATTAAATAATTTGATGATCTCAACTGTATAATTATACATGCCTAATTCTTTAAAAAAAAATCTAAAGTGAACTAAATAAATATAAAACTGTGTATAAAATATGAAAGTACGTATAAAATATTAATAAAGATAATTAGTTTAAAAATGTTCACGACCCAGTAACCAGAAGATAACGATAAGGCCATCTGGTAGATCGTTACACTTACGAGCATCTTAAGTTTAGAAAGCGCGTAATTTGCGCTTGGCTCGCCGAGCGTGGCGCCGCGTGGGACCGCTGCTGTCCGTCGCCGGACCGATCGTCATCGCTGACGCGTGAAGTGTAGCGACACCTTTATCTTTACTTGCGCCATTTCTATCTAACATTATGTTAATATCTATAAAATTTGTAATATATGAAGTTGTAATAAATCGATGTATATTATATAAGCGAAAGAGTTCGATTACTTGATAGTTTCAAGGCGCTCATCTCGGAATCTTCGCCAAAGACGATTAAAATTATTTTTTCGTTAGATAGCCAATTTATAAGGAAAGTCGAAGGCTATAAAACTTATAGGACGTCACTTATAGGACGGGATTAGTAATAATAAACTTCAATTAGCCTTACAGTTTAAATAATGTACGGTATTAAATGAACCTAATATAAATAATAAATAAATAAATATGTTTAACAAACACACAAGGTCGTCTGATCCTAAGGTAGGCAACTTAATGCCTGTGTTTTAGGTAACAGCCGACTTTTAAAAAAAATATACATATAAATAACACATATATAAATAAACATACATTACACCCAGACTCGGGGTGGGAATCGAACCCACAACCCTTGGAGCAGGAAACTTAGTCACTGCAAACTGCGCCAACGGGTCAGTCATATTCTAATATTCTTCACATTATTGTCTATTATAATTATCCTTATTCCTTTTAGTCTGTAAATGTTCTATGGCTTACATTTAAATGTCTTCCTGC
The DNA here is from genome assembly GCA_036937285.1 of Euphydryas editha. NCBI lineage: Eukaryota > Metazoa > Arthropoda > Insecta > Lepidoptera > Nymphalidae > Euphydryas > Euphydryas editha. The sequence goes on along the minus strand of JAUPFZ010000017.1, from coordinate 957,363 downwards.
TATGCAAAAGCCTCCTCACATAATAATTCGGAAGAAGGGGAAGAGCTTATTTCAAGAAGCTGCTGTATTGCGGGTTGAATGATAATATAATTTATAATTACCAAAAATTATGAACGTAGTCAAGACTTTACGATAGCAAACGGGAACGACGGCCTTACAACCTTTCCGTTGTCTAGACACGGTGGGAAGACCCACATAGATAAACATCCAAACCAGGAAGAAACATTTGAACTTATCCAAATATCCTTTCCAAGCGGGATTATAATCCGTAATTCGTCAACGTCGCGTTAATGTAACATGCGTCACCACCACACCAGAACGGCATTTCAGGGTGAATTAATTCAAAAATAATATTAATGGATTCCTATAACGTCACAAAGGATATATCTATTTTACCTCAAAAGCATTCACTGCTCACCCAAATTCAAGAGAATTTTGCACTTAATCATTATAAGCAAATCGACCTCGAATTGAAGAAGCTGCATTTAATCTCCCGTCAACCAATTGTGCTAATGCAGTGGCCGAGGTCAGCCGACAGAAATTATTAATATAATCAATCACTCTTCAATCGGTCATTAGATTCGAATTAACCTTGAATACATATTGAGATTGCATTTCCTTTTCTTGAATAAACGAGTTGATAATAATTTTTGTCAATAAACTTTCCAAATTGTAATTATGTCAGTGAACTGTGAATGATTATTGTATGTTCTTTACTGTTGTACCTAGTTGTAGGTAGTATGACTGGGTCGACCGGTCGAAATAGCTGTAAATTTCTGGCAGAAAATCGACATGAAGTTACTGCTAGTTGTGTTCGCATGGTATTGGAAGAGCAAGGAGCTAATATATGCACCTATTTTCTTTCTAATCCTATGAATATTCACACAATTCTGTCCCAGTTATTTGGCAAAGTGACGTCTGTAATCCGGATACCCGGGGTTGGAATCGGAGATTGTTCCAGCCTAAATTAGCAATGTATCTGTGATTCTTATACACGGCAGTACCTACTTATAGCGATGTTGACCACTTAACATCAGCGTATCATTACGATTTTTATGTTCGTATAAAAATTTAGTATTTTTATTCCAACGAATTAAATACATAATATTATACAACTGCATGAAAAATAATGACTACTTGACGTTGCAATAAAATGTCATGAATGGCAGTAATTACGCTAGCATGTGAATGAATTGGTGGAATGCCAAAAATGTCAAAAACAATCTGTTATGAAGCCAATGATCTACCTCTGTCACAAGAATGAAATACCAAACAAAAACCAGGTTAAGATAACTTCCTCGCTAATGAAAGGTAAGTAGACAGTAAAAACTGAAACTACAAAAAGAGACCAAACAAGAGAAGACGATAAAACGTCAAGCAAAGTAATTATACTTACATTAGTAAAACTCAATAGGGACGAAGGATCTTAAGACCAGTTAGTTACACGACTCGGTGTAGTGTTGGAATGAAGTGGGGGAGAGGGGGTGGAGAAGCAGAACAGTTTCGGATCACGATTTACTCGAGCGCATCTGCCCCCGCTTCGTCCTTCCATCGAACGCGACGCGAATTTTGTGCCGATACGCCACAGGGACGTATTTGACTCTCCTGAAATGTTTATTTATATATTATAGAGTACTACTCACTAGTGATTCGTTGGTTTATAATATATACACACCGGCATATTTAGCGGAACACAAAAAAGGGTCCATAATTAAAAAAATATGGTTTTATTTTAAAATCTACTTACTACACTTCTTTTGTTATTTAAAGTTTCATTTGTTTTACTTAAAATGAGATCACATTAAGAACAGATTTTGCGAGTAAAGGCTATTTGTGAAAAATGGTACATTTTTGAACTTTTCATGTAACCGGGAAAAGTGAATTAATATTAAAATAACAATTAATTAAGTTATAATAGAAAAATGGTGATTAATATCGCGTATTTCCTCCACGTGCTCTTATTAAAGTTTCTACCCGTCTAGGCATACTGAGAATGATGTTATCGATGGTCTCCTGGGATAGTCTCCGCCATTCCTCAACTACGGCGATTCGCAGTTCACCCACGTTGGCAGGAGCTGGAATTCTGGACTTAACTTTTCTTTTCAGCAAATCAGGTGTGTATATAGTGCGAATCGTCGAATTCGTAACTAATTTACTATTCGCCGAATTGTAAACTGGTTAAAGACTTTTTTACTATACGTCTAGAAAAATCTGACATTAACCTAATCCAATCTGCGTTTTTTTTTTACTCACCAATTAGGGGCGAGTTTCGTTTAATCTTCAATAATCTCGCAAAATATTGAAATTATTATATTATATCTATTTTTAATTTCACATAATGTAATTGTAATTATTTAATAATCATATCACATATAGCTTAAGGTCATTTTTTTTTAAATTATAAAACATTCATTAAATCTTTCGTAAAAAACATAAACTGTGACGCACAGTCGTTCACATATCTGATTATTAGTTGATGTAACGAAAACGTGCCATTTAATATTTTTTATTTCATAATTATGTATCACTTTCAATTGATTACATCAAATAATTGGAATCATTCCAAAAGATCAAACGTTATGTTATTATCAAAACAAAATTATGTGTTAAAACTAACATCAATAGTGCGAAGCCGCAATTTTTTTTTTCTTGTTAAAATTTTTATTTTTATTGAAGACAGGTGATGTAAAATCACCACATGAATATTTAGAGTAACGTGGAGTCACACATGCTTTTTTCGCTGAAAAAGTAGAGAAGATCTCAGGTAATGGACGAGGATGTGAGCTTTCAACTCATTTCTTCCCATCTTACGAAATACAATTAATTACTTTATGATTTTCTGTAACAGTATGATACCTACTGTGTAATACGAGGCAGTAGTATCTTTTACAGATACTTTTTTGACCCCCCTCCCCCCTTGATAATAATAATTTCGTGAGATTTTGCTCGACCCTCTTCCCCCTACTCAAATCTCGTGTGAGATTTTTGAAATTGTGTTTCCACCTCCAGGCTATACGCTATGCTATATATTCCTAAAAAAAAAGGTCATCACGCCCCCCGAACCGATATTTCCACCTCCAAGCTATACGTATTCCTAAAAAAAATGAGGAAATTAAAATTAATGAGGAAAAAAAAATTACGTGGTATTTGCCAAAACCCCCCACCCCCTCATGTGAGATTTTGCTTGAGTGTGTGTCCAGTCCAGTCCAGCCGTCAAAATTAGGTATTAAAACATTCCTCTCATACTGTTATAATATAAATATACATATATAACCTTACAGATACAGATAAACCCACATTCGTGTTTTAATACCCCTTATCAACATTCACATAAATAACTATTATCGAGAATATCGAGTATAAAATAGTTATCATCAAACATTGATTATAATAGTCAGTCATTTTCAACTAGTTTTGCCAAAAATATATAAAGATAAGAAACTATCGGGAAGTAAATAAACGTACTCACCATATTACCTATATCAAAAGAGCAAAAATTATAATCGTTTTCTCACGTAGCCACGTAGCCAATAATTTTATATAATATATGTGTGTGTATATATAAAAATATTTCAGAAATTATCTTGATACCTCGTTGGCAGGCAGAGTTGCCAATTTTTATTCCCCAAATAACATATTTCTGTGCTATTAATTCTGTACCTACATTAAAAACATTTTACATAATAGATGTACATATTGTTTACATTAATACATTAAAACGTATTATTACTGTATACATAACTTTTTTACATAAAATAATATTTTTTGAACTATCGATTCCTGCTTACTTATATGGATGTATCTAAGACTAGTCGGCCGGCACGGTTCCATCCTCATCGACGTTTATTTTGTTATGTTAAATTTAGTAAACCGCATATAAGTCATGGCGTAAATATGTAATAAGCTTTTCTAAATAAAAGGCTTTCTAACGAAAACTTCTTTATAGAAATTGACACGATGTTTCTTTCAATCAAACTAATATCTTCCAATGGCATTGCATTTGAAGAGGAACAGAGAAGACTACATAGACATAGACTATACATAATACCAACTACTATAAATGACAATAAAAAATCACCAACCTTAAATACATATATTTACATTGCTATATTTAAAGTGATACCCAAATAAACTGGTTAGAATAAAAAATACAATACATAGCTATGATTTTGTCCACAGAAGAGTTTTACTTAGCTTCCGGACGAGGTCTGGTCAAGTAGAAGATATAAATATAAAATAAATATGTTTAACATACACACACGGTCATCTGTTCCTTTTTTTTAACGATGGGAAATGCATTTACGCATCCCGCCACCCTAAGGCGACGGGTATGTGGGACTCGCTGGCTGCGAAGCCAGAATACCCACTAAAACCCATCGACCGTCTGCGCCGTAGTGGGGCGTCACGGGATCGCCCACGCACACAACCGTGACGCCCCGACGCTTGACCCGGAGGCCCCTCCGCATGTGATTAGAGCCGCTCGACTGGTCCACTCTGCTAATTCAGAGAAGTACCAGGAGCGGCCCCACCACCGAAATCTCCGCGCCCTCTCGGCGCCACTCTCTCACCGGCCGCACCTCCTGTGCCAATACTATCTCCGCGCTTTCGCGCCCCGCCCACCACTGGACCCCAGCTACCCCAGACTGTGACACCCCTGAGCTGGGCCCGCACATCAGCTGGTCCAGGGGCTCAGTGGCTTGTGCACCTTCGCGCCCAACCATTGCGCTTTTGCGCCACCGAATGAAGGGGGAGAGCGAGTGATCCCCCTCCTGCGCTTTCGCGCCCACCGCTGCTGGTTTTGGTCCACGGGGGTTCGAAGACCCCGACCACTCGCGAGGCGTTCGAATGGCTTCCCCTATCCGCCACCCGGGGGACGCGTCCAGTAGGAGACCAGCAACTTCCTTGGGACGGTCGTCTGTTCCTAAGGTAGGCAAATTAATGCCTGTGTTTAAGGTAACAGCCGAGTGATATACATATTTTTTTTAAATAAATGTACATATAAATAATACATATATAAATAATCGAATCCACAACTCTAGAGCAGAAAGCAGGATCACTGCCAACTGCGTCAACGGGACAGTCAATTTACCTTGACTATACTAAAGAGCCATTCAGAAGTAACAAGATTATACTATTTTTTGAGTATGAAAACTGCGTGTGTAAAACTATGTTTTTAATTTTTGGTCGCACTCATTACTATTTTAATAAATTCTATGAATAGCTGGCATACTTAGCACGCGTATATCGGAATGTGGTTAGTAAACCAATTCTGTGAAAAATTTTAACCATTATTTCATATAAAACTATTTCTTTCTTTTGCTATAACTCTAAAGTATATTAATTAACTTGACCATTATAAATTTAACGTAACTGTAGTAAAATTTAAGTAGAAAAGATGACCGATATATTTTTGTATTCTGTTCATTTCATGGATGTCCTTTGCTGGGCATCGTTGTCTTATATGAATTTCGAATGACCAAAGATTTGCCCGCTATAAACCAGCTTTTTCCCGCGATTCTATTTTTTCGTCTGTCCACCTGCCTGCTAATATTTAGCTTTCTGATCCCTGATGTTGGCTCTCTAAGTTCCCAATATCGCTCGAAATTATGAGACCTATTCATTGTCATTTCAGATTCTCGACGCGTTACTCTATTATGGTCACAACGTGAATATTTTGATAGTAAGCAAAGGATAATCGCCATCGTAGGGCGTACTTAGTTCAAGACTACAACAGACGCAACTGTGTCGAAACGTTGATCCAAAAAGGCACATACCTAATCTACCACCACTACCATATTAGCCGTTGGATGTCCCCCATCATCTGAGTGGTCGGTATATATTGGTGGGGAATAACAATACTCGCCAGGTTTGGCAGGCGAGTTGGCGAGCGCAGTGTATTGTGGCAGGATATAGTGACGTTGCTGCCCATTACAATTCTGGTTGGTGTACAGTTGTTCGCATGCCTATCACTGTAGTCGCCTTCTACGACGCCTTAGCAAGAAAGAGGTTGGGGCTACTTTTCTCTGCCGATCACCGCACGGAAAATCTATTATACCGTAAAAACATAAAATTATAAAATCATTATCAAAAATTTCTTTATTCAAGAAAGCTTCAAAAGCACCTTTGTCTCGTCATTTTACAACTTCAATTAATTTATTATAGTCAATGTGAAGCTGCCACTGATTCGGAATGTAGATTCTGCTGAGAAGAGTCGACAAGAACCCAACCGTTGCTCATTTTAAAATCTTCAATACATTGCTCAACCTTTGTAAATTATTTATCAGTCATGTCTTGCATGAAAGTCAGCGCTACTAAAGCCATCTCTATCATTTATATGATATTGTACCAAATAATAAGTTGTGGCTATTAAAAACTATTTACCTACTATAAATTTTAAGCTCTTTGGCAATTGTAAAATCATTAGATATTATAAAACAGTACTCCGCCGCGTCTGTCTGTCTGTTCGCGATAAACTCAAAAACTACTTCACGGATTTTCATGCAGCTTGCACCAATAGATAGAGTGATTCAGGAGGAAGGTTTAGGTACATAAACATACCCTTGACGCAGCCGGGGCGTGCCGCTAGTCGTTTATAATATGAATAACACAAATCGCAAAAGTATAAAATATGTATGTAGGGAGTTACAATCCAGTTCTTATACATATCTCATTATTTTTAACTATCGTACTTTGAAACTAAACACAGCTCTTTCCACCGCCTATTGACTGGCCCTGAATTTTCTCATGGGGCTCGTACTTGATGATAAGATTTAGATAATATAAGTGGGCAATTTTTTTTTTTTTTTTGTATTGAGGACGGGTTTGCGCAGTGGTTACAACTGGCTGTTGTGTATCAGTTGCAGTTATTATAGTATCGATTCCCGCTATTGACAAATGTTTTTATAGGGCATACAAATCTTAATCGTAGTGTGTGCGTTTGTGCTTGTGTTGCGAGTGTTTCCGAATCTCCGACACGGTATTCTGATCCTACTGGGGGCCGTTGAGCGTTAGGCGTTTATTTATTTATTACATTAGTATAGTTTATCACATTAGTGTATATGTTAAAATATTCTCATAAAATTTTCTGCAATAGGGTGAAAAGCAGAATCAATGTACCCTGTTTGTGTCCCACCATTACCCGAAATTTTAAATCGTGAATAATATATATATTTTTATATCTGTTTACTTATTTTACATCAAACTTTATGGGAAAATACCTTTAAATTTCATTGTAATAGGTTCTGTTTCATTATTATCAATTAATTTTGTATTGGACTCATTTTAAATCTACCACTACATTTAATTGAAAGTCTATATCGGATTTTATCGCGTTTATTTGTTAAAAACTTTACAGTTTAACGATTTTATTAATTAATTAAATTATTTCCCGACGTTTCGGACCCTTTACAGCGTCCATGATCTCGGGGGACTGAGGTGGTGGGTGTCCGAATAATGAATCAATTGTTATATACCCCGCTTTTTATACAATTATAAATTATTACTTTTAACCGTTCCTATTCATGCAGAATGAGCTTATTGTGTCTGGAAGTCGTGCTGTGTTCTTATTTTCCTTGGGTTCAATTAATTTTAGTACTGGCTCCCAAGCTGGTGGTACGTTCCAACCATCCTCTCTATTGAAATTAGGATGTTTTTTGATTTCAATAGCCTCGCGAATCATCCTTGGTAGGAATCGGTGTTCTTTAGCGAGAATTTGTGGCTTATCAAATCTGATATAGTGGTTGGTACCTTGTTGAGTATGTTGATACACAGTAGACTTTGTCGACCGTTGGTGTTTCATGTCAGCTATGTGTTCCTTGACGCGTGTCTCTATACTCCGCTTAGTTTGCCCTATATAAGAGAGACCACATTCACAGTCTAATTTGTAGACCCCTGCATCTTGTAAAGGTATTTGACACTTGACAGATGGTAATAATTGACTTATCTTCGTTGGCGGCTTGTAGTAAGTTTTTATTGAAGCTCGCTTCAAGATGTAGCCAATCTTGTCAGTGACTCCTTTGACATATGGTAGTACGGCAGGCTGGCGCTCAACTGTGGCTGTCTTCTTTCTCCGGGATCTGTGACGCTGACGCGGTGCTCGGAGGTTGTTGTCTCGCAGTACCTGCTTGACGTGCTGTAGCTCTGCGTCCAGGTGTTTACAAGAGGTATGTAGATGACACTTTCACCATATTACCAACAGACAGTACTTGCATATTCCTAGAACACCTTAACTCCATAAATAACAATATTCAATTTACCATGGAGTTAGAGGCAAACAACACACTAGCTTTCCTAGATGTACTTATAATCAGGAATCCTGATCATAGTTTAAGCCATTCTGTGTATAGAAAATCCACCCACACAAACAGGTATTTAAACGGTGCTTCTCACCATCATCCTAGACAACTCTCTGCCGTTGGTTTGTCTCTGTTTCAGAGAGCTCGCGGGATCTGTGACGAGAAACACCTGGACGCAGAGCTACAGCACGTCAAGCAGGTACTGCGAGACAACAACCTCCGAGCACCGCGTCAGCGTCACAGATCCCGGAGAAAGAAGACAGCCACAGTTGAGCGCCAGCCTGCCGTACTACCATATGTCAAAGGAGTCACTGACAAGATTGGCTACATCTTGAAGCGAGCTTCAATAAAAACTTACTACAAGCCGCCAACGAAGATAAGTCAATTATTACCATCTGTCAAGTGTCAAATACCTTTACAAGATGCAGGGGTCTACAAATTAGACTGTGAATGTGGTCTCTCTTATATAGGGCAAACTAAGCGGAGTATAGAGACACGCGTCAAGGAACACATAGCTGACATGAAACACCAACGGTCGACAAAGTCTACTGTGTATCAACATACTCAACAAGGTACCAACCACTATATCAGATTTGATAAGCCACAAATTCTCGCTAAAGAACACCGATTCCTACCAAGGATGATTCGCGAGGCTATTGAAATCAAAAAACATCCTAATTTCAATAGAGAGGATGGTTGGAACGTACCACCAGCTTGGGAGCCAGTACTAAAATTAATTGAACCCAAGGAAAATAAGAACACAGCACGACTTCCAGACACAATAAGCTCATTCTGCATGAATAGGAACGGTTAAAAGTAATAATTTATAATTGTATAAAAAGCGGGGTATATAACAATTGATTCATTATTCGGACACCCACCACCTCAGTCCCCCGAGATCATGGACGCTGTAAAGGGTCCGAAACGTCGGGAAATAATTTAATTAATTAATAAAATCGTTAAACTGTAAAGTTTTTAACAAATAAACGCGATAAAATCCGATATAGACTTTCAATTAAATGAGTAATATTCGCGTAAATATAAGAGAACAGTATGTCTACCACTACATTTTTTTGATTTCGTAACATCAGGTTTACTAACGATGTTTATCGTGAAAATATACGTTATTCGGGTAGAATTTCGTTTCGAAATTGGCAACACTGATATCGAAATGACAGGTGTTAAACTGACGTCAAAATACAGCCATTTTATTTTGCATTATTCACGAATTTTACGGTGTGCAGATTTTTGTACCAAAAAAATATCAGTGTTACTGACGTACATCTTTGACATATCGGTAAGTTTATTTGACTAATCTTTATTACTTTCTATTGAAATATTGATATATGTGACTTCGAACACGATTAATTGTTTAGTACCTGGATGACCGAGCTTTGCTCGGTTAAATTATATTTAGATGCATTACACACTGATGAAACATAAATAATATTTTCCATCTTACCGACATAATAATAAAATAATAGGAACTGGTTATTTAAATAAAAAATAAAAGGAGCTGTCAATAATAGTTTTTCTCACAAAAGAAGAAGCTTGAAAAAAAAAGGAAAAAAAAATGGTCTGTAGCCACCTGGATTCGAACCCGAGTTTTCTGAGTTCGAATCCATCCGATGCCCATACGAGCTATTACAAGCTTATCAATGACAGCGAAATTTACTTTCGTATTCTAATGATATTTTTTAATTGCGTAAAAAAGGGGATAAAATGACATTTCCTAAAAATAAATCCTAGCTAGATCGATTTATCGCCCCCGAAACCTCCTGTACACTAAATTTCATGAAAATCGTTGGAGCCGTTTCCGAGATTCGGATTATATATATATATATACAAGAATTGCTCGTTTAAAGATATAAGATTTCGTCAATAGTATCGGCACGAGGTTATTTTGAGGTTAAATTTTCTCAGATTTTTATATCAGTTTCGTTGCGTTTCGTTACTCAGTTTAGTAACGAGTGTTATGCAGTTTTTTACTCTTTTTGTTACGTTACGAAGCTGAGAACCTAAGGCTTAGTTCATACTATCAGAGAGGGTCAGACAAAACTATAATAGTCGTTAATTAAACTGATAAAAAACTGTCTATGAATATTACTCGTGGTTTTTAAGTAGTCTTCATAAAAAAGTTATAATAATTAATCGTGCCTAAAGCTAAAATGGTTAAAGATACATTAAAAAAAAGTACTAAGTTTTACTGTACTACATTAACAGATGGCGCCGCTGTCTAATGCCGAAAGGCAGAGGAGATACAGAGAACGCCTTAAACAAAATGACCCAGAAAAATATGAAGAAAAAAGAAAGGCGCACCTAGAAAAAGTAAAACAGAATAAAAAAAAGCAATGTGAACTAAATGAAAATGAGAAGGAAAGGCGGAGAGAGCAGTGGAGGAAGTATTCCTCCAAATATTATAATAAACAAAAAAAAATTGAATTTACAGGAGATGAAAATACCAGAATAAGAATAAATCAGAATTTTGAATACACCATATTATTAATTAAAATAAGCAATAAAACGCATAATTTTATTCTTATTTTTATGAAGAAATGTTTAATTATGTTTTAGAATGTTGCATTTAAATAGCTCATAAGGTGCTTAACTTGGAAATAATTTTATTTTTATTAAAGTTTATTAACAGTTTTAAATAAATTGTTTTACTTTTGAAAAATACCTAAACCCTATTACAAAGCATATTCTTTCAATGAAAAAAACAGAAAAAAATGAAAAAATATAGTACGATGACTAGGTACTACGGCTACCAATACAACCACCACTGCTATTAATACTCTTACTACTACTACTACACTACTATTACTACTACTAGCACATTTTGTAATATTCTATATTTCTATACAAACTACATAACCACATGCCTTATATTTCATGCTGCAAAATTTTAAACTTAATTAATTTTATGAAATCAATAAAAAAACAACGTCAGCTTTTTTATGATATGTGACCTACGCCTTACTTATTAGTTTCGTTACAATTTCGTTACGAATTTTCGCATATCAGTTTACTTACGATTTCGTTATGGTACATCTATTTTGAATTTCACCCAATAATAGGATTTTTTTAATTAAATCGTATGGTTTGCGTCAAACATTGTATGTGTAACGGTTAGCGTTGAGACGCGAACTAGCCTAACTTTTACACATTTACGTTCTTTGCGTCAGTTGTTATATAGTTTGTGATATATATAACGACTGGATGTTAGCTTCATTTATGATCGACGTGATCTTAAATGAATAAATAATATAATAAATGTAAAATGAAAGACTGATGAAATTTGTATTTCGAATTTGATTATGTACTTGACTACATTAATTTGATTTAAGGTAGTTCCAGCGTGGTGAAGTGTAGTCCTAGAAGTAGAAGTGTAATCTGGCAACGTTGCTCTGAGTATTTTATATATTTTTGTTTATATGGTCTTAGTATATACAAATAGTATTGCGCTTCCTAATAATAGTTTTATTAAATTAAAAAGATGAGAGCGTTGTGCACAGTGTTGCCAGTTCACTTTAATATCATCATCATTTTAATATCTCGATAACAAAACCGTGAAGTGCTACTTTTATTTTTTTAGCTTATTCTAAAAACATTTTTCAACACTCTCCTAGTTTTTTTTCCAATTCTGTCGAGAGGGTTTTTTAATATAATAAAAAACCGGATATTTTACATACATAAATGGGACATTACTCTCAAAATCGCGAACATTGTCTTTAAATATCTCGCGATCTAAACCGTCAAAAATTATGAAATTTTAGGAATTCATAAATAAAGCTAAGAGGGGAGTAAATAGGTTTTTAAAGGGTCGGCAACGCGCATGTGATGCCCCTGGTGTTGCAGGCGTCCATAGGCTACGGTAACCGCTTACCATCAAGCGGGCCGTATGCTTGATTGCCACCGTCGTGGTATAAAAAAAAAAAAAAAAAAAGCTATTCTGAACCTGTGAAAATTTTTTTTGCTGAATTTGTCGAAAAGTGGTTTCATGCTGGAACTACCTTAATGGCCTTAAATGTTGCCAAAAGAACACTGATGTACCACTTTATGTTATGTTAAGGGCTAATTTCACAGGTTGCGAATAGAAATATCAAACATATAAAGTTTGATAGTAAAATAGACAAATCATATCATTGAAACATTTATCTGTTGGATAACGTTATATATATCAGTTAACAGGCAATCAAATTAGGGCAAATCTTTTCTTTATTAAATTAAATAGTATATTTACATCCAAATGAGGTAACTTAAGCTTAAGACTAAGTTTGTATCGGTTTGAACAGTCATATTTTACTAATTTTTATTTTATTTTTAAAAGCTGAATCCGTACCTGCACCGCTCTACACCTTGTTACAATCATGACGTAGTGCGGCTACGCGAGCCGGTTGCGGATCAGCGGTGACGCCTGACCGCGCATACCAATGAATCGCCCCACGTCGCCCCGCGTCGCCCCACGTCGTCCATTGCTTTGAGTGAAGGCAGCGATCCTGCGGAATTGCTTTAATGCGTCTCACGGATTTGTAGCTCGGTGACACCGGACTCGCTTTTAGGTCGAACGTTGGAGTTGTTTTTAACGGTTTCAAGACTGGAAAGTACAGCAGATTTATGCATATCGTGAAGCGATTTTAATGATTTTTGTTTAATTTATTTATTATTTTATTTTTTATTAATGTGATAATAATGATTATTTTCCGATTTGACAACCTTTCCAACTAAATGGAACTCAAATCAACATTTTATTCAAAAGTAATTATTTTAGGTAAAACAATTTTTCTGGTGATAAATGACGAAAATACGATTAAAACCAATATTAAATAGTATATAATGAAGCAACTGTTCACGTTAGGAATTTAGGATATATAGACCCAGTTTTTTCTTCAAAAAATGAATTTTGTAATTGACAATTTTTCAGAGAAATTTATTATGTACAAATTGTTAATTATATATTTTTAAATTATAATTATATATTTTTTGTAGTAAAATAATATTTTGGTAATCATGTAATCAAAAATTTTATTTTCGAACGATTACATGGTTTACACTGACTGAACCTTGAAAATTAGAAAAAAAAAGTCCGTGATGGCGTATGTTTTTTTCCTAACGACAAATTGTATCAAAAATCTTTCGCTAGTAAGCAAAGTCAAAGATAAAAACCGATCTGAATCTGATAGTAAGACAGAGAGAGCAACAACCAGTATAAACATGAGAAGGAACGGTAAAATTGTCACTGCAGGTTTCCGACTTCGCAAAGTAAACGTTTCCTTTATGGGCCAAGGTATACCTACGCATAATAAAATCCCATAAAACGATTTTACAAATGTCAATTAATTAATTTAATAGCAGCATATTACTCCGTACAATATTAAATAAATGACAAAGAGGCGTCGTTTCAGTGGCGCTGTCTTTCATGCAGGACATATAATACGAGTATGTACCTATGTACCTATTTTTAATGATTGAATATTATATTGTCGGTTTTTTTAACGAGTTACTGCTGAGTTTCTTGCTGATTCTTCTGAGCAAAATTTACATTTCGGTGGTAACTTCACATTAAGTGTAATTAATTAATAAAAAAATTATGTACTTTATAAAATGACGATTCATAAGTGCTTTTAAAGCATACTAGAATAAATTTCGATTTTATATAAGGTTATCCTTACTACTATTTAATAGAAATATGAGCTAAGGCTATTTTTTCTAATTCAGCGCTTAAATTTATTTAGGAAATAACTTAGTTACCTTGAATATCTTGTTAGGTAAACTTTCTAAAAAAAAAGTTACTTTAAAAGTTAAAGTTACTTTGTTTGTTACTCTTTCACGCAAAAACTACTGAAAGGATTTAGATGAAACTTTACAGCAATATAACTTATACACCAGAATAACACATAGGCTACAATTTATAAAGATTTTGTGTAATTTGGCTATAATATAACATAGTTTAAAAAATTTCACGAACGCGGAAAGCAAAAACGCGTAAGTGCTTTAGTGTAGCGTAGTGCTTTTTTTCACGAGAATTTAAGGCCATGTATTGGCAAATAAGCAGTGAGAAGAGCTTAGCAAAAAAAGCAGGAAAATTACTCCCACTTCATTTATCGGCCTAAAAAAAATATATGTTATACATAAGGATATTATCTAGGGCCCTTGTAAATTCGTTACACGATTAGATGAACTTGACTCGATCATAAAAAATCCCAAACATAGCATAAATTGAAGCAAAACCCTGTAAACATTTGTAGGAAAAAATAATTCTTTTAAATTTGAAATTTATACCATAATTTTCTTCTTTTCAAACTACGTTGTCTATGTTTATTTAAATTTAATTAAGTTCACTTTTTGGTACAAGAACTTAAAAAAACCAAAAAATAACAACCGTTTCGGGCGGTCCGACGCAATGCCGCGCCATCACCAGCCATAGGAATAAGTAGCGGTCTGCATCCTCGCCTTAATTGGCCAGAATGGAGCGTCAGTCTGCGTGGGTAGAGGGGCGGTCCAACTTCCAAGTAATGATAAATGACACCCGATCGCCGAGTGTGCGACCCGAACGCGAATTACGCGGGTCGCAGGTAGACACGTGAGGGCAGATTTCATTGATGCTTGTGTTTATTTTGAGTTTTTCTTATAGCGGTTTATTATTTAGTACAGCGGGCATAATTAATATTTTTAGTTAGTATATTTTAAGTAGTTCGTATATTTAAATTTCAGTCGTATTAGAATGTTTTTATAGGATTGTAGTTTTTTTTTTTTTGTTTTGATTTAGGTTATATTTATGTAAATATATGTTTCATGACTAATCTGCATAAAGCGGTTTGTGATGAAATATGATACGGATAGTCTAAAGTCTGAAGAAGGACATAGGCTACTTTTTATCAATACATCCACGCGGGCGAAGCCGCGGGCGGAAGCTAGTCCTTAAATATTTTAGAAAATATCACAGTTTTAAAATTACACAAACCAAAGATTTATTTGTCGAAATAGCTGTTTTATGTTACAGTTTAATATAACAGAAAATTTAGGAAATTTTATTACTTTTTTTTAAGTGCCTGACCATTATGATTTTATTTCTTTTGTGGGTTTTTACAGTGATGTAATATTAATCTTCGTGACATTCCTACTAATATTATAGTATAAATCTGAAAGTGAGTTTGTTTGTTATTTCACTCTAATGGATCAGTCGCTAGGCCGATCGCTAGGAAAACCGTTGTAAACGTAGCTTGACGACGCGAAAAGAATTTGTAGTCTACATGTCATCCCGGATAAAGCGTAGTTGCTTAGGGATTTCTAAAAAGACGCTACAGGCGCAAGGGTACGTCATTTTTAGGAAAGCAAACTTAAAGATGACTCGATTTCAACGGGAATTACTAAAAGAATAATCGAAATATTTCCAAAATATACATAGATAATAGCACTTTAATATTTTATTAACTTACAATTTCACTACCTAAATTGTGAATTTAACAAAAGATGCAATATTGAAAACTGCCAAGTAATATAGACTTTTATCGTTATTACAATGTACCTATAACAATTAATTCCACGATATACATATATTCAAACATCCGCTTGCAACTGCGCAGAATATTGTTGTACCTACGACATTTCCTAAGGAACTACGTGTTTTCCTGCAATAAACGACACACATATATACCTATATACCTAACAAGGAAATAGTTGAAAACTTTTTGCCTTACGATCACTCATTATAGTAAAACAATAGTTACGAAATCCATAAATTTACATATATAATTATCTACATAGCTAAAAAAATGAAGGTCATATACACAATTAAAATTTCGGTTCATAATTTATAAGTGTTATGACTTGTTTACGTTTATAAATTATTCATAGCCAATAATAAAAAAAAAAAACTTTAAGCCACATTCATAATATATGTATTATACCTACTGACTATATTCTTACATTTGCAATTTGCCACAATCATGTTTAATATATGCAAAGCTTAATGTAACTATTTCGCTAATAGCGATGTCAAGTGACTACCACCTCACGTAGACATGGGGGCACAAACACATGTAAAAACAAATAATGTATGTAGTATGGGAGTCGATGACTGAAATTGTCACATGAACATTTTAGATATGCAAATAAAAATATAGTTTAACTATATGTGATTTCACCGGTATATGGTTACCGTTCTGTTCCTGTCGTATCGATATGTTTTAAAGCCTTTTATGGTTTTCCTGTAATCATTTTCGACAACTGTTACATTGTCAAATATTTCTTGTGACTAATGTGATCCTATGAAAATTATTGTGACGATGCACAGCCTACAGTTTTCAAGCAGCTTGAACTGTACTGAACTGTACAAGTATGTACCGCTCCGCTCGTGATCTCGTCTCGTGACGCGCTGCGCGTCAGCGCGACCATCTTGTACTGTCTGGACACGTCCCTCTGCTGGGAAAAGGCCTCAAATCTCAAAATCCTGTCCTCAAAATCTGGGGAAGGGTTGGAGCTTAATCCACCCCTCCGATCCACTACGAGTTTGCGGATAGTTTTCCCTACCATAAGTTACGATAGCTAGGTGTTTATGATAACAACAACAACTTTACGTGTTCTCCGGAGTACGGTAGGGACCAATTAGCTTATCTAAGGTTTTCTTCCGAGATAAGTGCATTTAACAAAACGAAACGTTTCATATAATGATGAAATACGAACATATCAGACAGCGCGGGACCACGCGCTCCGCTCGTGATCTCGTCTCGTGACGCGCTGCGCGTCAGCGCGACCATCTTGTTTACACTCAGATCACTTAAAACTTCATACATAAAAATTTAAGAACGTACATATGTATAATTATATACATATCGTATATTAAGAGTGGCAATTCGGGTGACCGTTTTAACCGTTGTTCTTTCCTTTTTGACCCAAGAAATTAAATCACTTAAATTTCCAAAGCCGAACATTAATTTGAAAAAAACCAAGACGCTTAGGTTTTTCCGGGGAAACTCCTAAAAAGAATCTATATTTAAAATTAAAACAACATTCTTGTTTATCTTTTTTTTAAATTATTATTTTGAATGGGTTTCCAAGTGGACATTTATTATGTTCTTCCTAACTACTCCTGTACTTACTTCCAAATTAAAACAAATCCATGAAAATCTGATAAATGCAGTCCTATTTAAAACCTATTCACAATTCACAATTCAACCGTTACCAATTAGCTGATAAGATTCGTTACAAAACTGTTTTCATTATCATTTAATGTGTTCCGGTTCGACAGGTTATAGAAGTTTGTGTTTAACATTCGAAGTTATTTTGTTGTTTTATTATGTAAGTTATTAAAATAATTCTGGCGTGTGAACCGGTTTAAAAGATTATTTTGAATACCGAATGTGATCACGTAAATATTCAAAACAGATCAAAAATTTATTTATTCAAGTACGCTTGAAAAGTAATTTTGAATCGTCATTTTACTTGTTGATAATTAATGGAAGCTACCACCAATTCGGAATGTAGTTTCTGCTGAGAAGAATCGGCAAGAAACACAGCGGTTAGATACTCTTTAAGAAACAAAATACATAACTTAAACTGTGATGTGCAGCGTCGCGAGATAAAATCTTAATTCCTACTTTCGGTATCGAAAATAGCTAGACCCTACACATTATAAATGTTAACATTCAAACAAACTCTTACTTTAATATTTTTTAACTTTAACAGGTTGTAAATTAAACTTTACTTTTTATATATTGTTTATTATTGATGACGTGTTGGCGCGGTTACAGCACTGGCTGTGCTGGCGGTCGCGGGTTCGATCTCCGCTCGTGACAATATAGTACTTATTAGTTATTGGCCATACAGATATTTGTCCTGGTCTGCTCTCTAAACATGAATTAATGGAATTATACTAATTTTATATGTATGTATGGGGTCCTTCAAGAGGGGAGTAAATAGGTTTTTGAAGGGTCGGCAACGCGCATGTGATGCCCCTGGTGTTGCAGGCGTCCATAGGCTACGGTAACTGCTTACCATCAGGCGGGCGTATGCTTGATTGCCACCGTCGTGGTATAAAAAAAAAAAAACCGACTATTCACTTTTAACAATGTGAGAATCGTACCACGCAAAATTATATTTTTATCAGCAGAATTAGATTTAATTAGTTACTATTCAATATATGAACATGTGAAAATCAGTGTCCACTGATTTGATGATTAAATATATGGCGAGATAGTGATGTAGCGACGACTATCTCGCCACAAATATTTGTATTTGTAATAGTAAGTATCTACTAACTTGTTGTTGAAATTCACTGATATCTAGTGAATACAGCTTCACTATCGTAATTAATGAAAATTCTACTGATATAGCAATTATTTTTTCGTTTAATCCCTTAAGCTAGTTATGCATTTTGCCTCCGATGTTGGTAGTGGCCTGAACAATAATAGAACTCGTTTACTTCTTAATTCCATAAGAGAGAGGCCTAGATAAAGTTGATGAAGTATTTGTAGAAGCAATAAAAATATAGTAACGAAAATAATTTTATTAGTCATGTAATAATCTATGATGACTCCGAACATTACAATGATACAATCTGTCTGTGTGTTTTGTGTGTTTCACTCCTTGTGTCATACTCAGTGGCCTCAGACAAAGTTGTTACGAATATAGAGTAGGTAGAGATCTAATAGAAGATTACCAAGTCTTCTATTAGATAGATAACTTGGATCTAATCTTGAGATACCTTGTGACGATACTTTTTTTTTATCGTATAATGTACGATTACAATATCAAACATACACTTTTGCTTTTCTTAAAATATCATTTATAGAAAATTGTACATTAATTAGTAGGTATGAGCACATTTTAACGTTGTACTATTTAGCGTGCCCAACTAAACAATCTCCAATTCAATTTCATTTCATGCCTTTTAGATGTAACGGCTCAGTATCATATTTAGGCTGTGTTCCGATGAATGGCTTCGCAGTGTACTGAATTGACGTCACACCTCACACTGGTCACAGTGTACGAGTATATCGGAACAGACCCTAAGTATCGCGATAATTTCGACGGTCATCAGGCCATGATATAATCGATGACGCACGAGCCACGCGGCGAGATGTCACCGATGTCATTGAAGATAATCCCGTCCTGACGCCTATCAGTGATTGATAACTTCCATATTTATATAAATAATTATATTTTTTGTTACTAACCTCAAGACCAACAAATATAGACGAATAATTTTGATAACCAATCGTAAGATCGCAGCTTGATACATACTATTTCCTCGAGAATGAAATATTTCGTTTTTTTCGTTCGCGGTATATTTTCTTTTTATTTATATTTTATTATGTTCGCAAATTAAATAATACAATATAAAAAACTTATATGTGTAATCAATTTGAAAGGCCTACTTATTACGTTCTTATTACAGTGAACACAGCATGCATTTTTGACATGTTCAGCTTAAACCGATTACAGATACAAACTAACTAATCTATGAATATTATTCTTACCCAAGGCCAAGGAGCCATTGAAAATAACAAAGTTTGAACATAAAGCATTATAGAATGACAGAATTCTACCGAGTGATGTCCAATATTAGTATTGTACGATAAGAATGTCCAATATAATATATAAATGTAGGAATAAAACGAATTCGTTACGATTTTACTACAATTATTTTACAGACTACGCTTCTAGATAGTGTATCAAGATTAAACCTACACTAGATTTCAAGAGATTCTTTCTTAATCTTCAACTCTGAATAAAAACATTTTAAAATATTATACGTAAACGGAAGAAAGTTTCCCTGGAAGTCTTGAGCTGGAACAATGAAACTATATTTTAACGCTGTCGATTAGAGATGCAAATATTTTAGACTTTATGAGAATTAAACCTTTGGCTCATAACGCGTAGAACTAACGACCGATGGAGCAGAAAGGTTCTCGAGTCGAGACCACGTACCGGCAAACGCAGCGACCGACGGACGGCTGTCCGCGAGATGGACAGACGACTTGAAGAAAATCGCCGGAAGCCGTTGGATGGAGGTTGCTTTGAACCGGTCGGTCTAGGTCGATGGGGGCGGCCTACGTTCAACAGTGGACATTCAATGGATGTTATGATGATGATGATGATGATGCAACCTTTAATAGTTTAGAATGGGGAATCTTATATCTTTAAACGAGCAATTCTTGTATATATATATATAATCGGAATCTCGGAAACGGCTCCAACGATTTTCATCAAATTTAGTATGCAGGGGGTTTCGGGGGCGATAAATCGATCTAGCTAGGATTTATTTTTAGAAAATGCCGTTTTATCCCTTTTTTTACGCAATTAAAAAATATCATTAGAATACGAAGTTAAATTTCGCTGTCATTGACAAGCTTCTAATAGCTCGGATGGGAATCGGGCGGATTCGAAATCAGAAAACCTGGGTTCGAATCCAGGTGTCTACAGACCAATTTTTTCCCTTTTTTTTTCAAGTTTCTTCTTTTGTGAGAAAAACTATTATTGAGAGCTCTTTTAATTTTTTATTTAAATAAGCAGTTCCTATTATTTTACTATTGTGTCGGTAAGATCGAAAATATTATTTATGTTTCATCAGTATGTAATGTATCTAAATATAATTTAACCGAGCAAAGCTCGGTCATCCAGGTACTAAATCTTTATACGCAAAAAAATCGCAACGACATTTTTTTCTAACTTTCATCAGCATTGCGGAAAACAGTGCCGCCAGTGTCTTAGCATACTCGTAATCTTAATGCGTTTTTTGTAAATAACGCGTCCTCAATCAGCCACCGTTTTTGCCTAGTCAGCCGTGTCAAATATGATAGATCATTCTAGAATAAATATCAAACAAAAACAATATACTCACATAGTTTAATCCTGTATCACGTCTATCGATACGTCAAGACACTTCAATCACAAGATTAATAGGATAAAGATACTTTTTCTACATTTATTTACCTTACAAGAGTTACAAGAAGACTGTTATACTATACTCTAAACATGAATCAGTGCAATTTTTTACTAATTACGTTAGTAAAGCTATATTCGCTACATATAAGTGAATTTCAATAACAACATAATGAATACTCACTAATACACATACACATATTCAATGATCAAATCACTCACTCAGTCACTAATTCTGCGTCGTAAAATTCTCATATTCTCATAATGATAAAAAGTAAATAGTCACTTAAAATTAGTGTAAGTCTACTGATTCATATTTAGAGAGTAAAAATACTATTTTCTTTATAATCTCGTGTCCGGCCAAGTGTGTTGGGCCACGTAGTGTACCTAGTGGTCCGTACTCCGTAGTAAATAGGTATTTTAGTTCTCCAAGCATTTAATACATTAGTCGACTTCTACTCGTTAACTTGACAAAACTTCTGTAAAAATCATAATTAGTGACTATTCAATGTATGATATGTGAATATTAGATTCCACTGATTTGATCAGTGTGATGATTTTATATGTATATTTATATTAGTGAGTATTCACTAACTTGTTATTGAAATTAACTGATAGATATTGAATACAGCTTCACTAACGTAATTAATGAAAATTTCACTGAATCAGTTGTTGTCAATGTTTAGAGAGTACCCTAACCAAAATATAGACTTCGAGTACTAAATCTGACCGAGCTAAGCTGCGTACAGACAGACATCCGAACGGTTTTCTTTAGACAAGAAAGGTCAATTTGTTATGTGGCGAGAGCAAAATAAGTTTTTTTAAAAACTGATTTATTTATTAACACTTTATTTATAATATTTTAATATTCAGAAATTAAATTAATAGTTATGAACTTATACAATAAACTAAAAATAGAATCAGAGAAAACAGAGTAATGATGTAGAATAGAGTTAGAAATGGAATGTCACGATTTCGGGAGTGCGAGAGTATTTATAAGGTTTGGAACAGGATGTAATAGGAGGGGATATTAGTTATTGATTAATTTACATATCAAATTTGTTAGTACTAAGTTAAGATAATAATTATTTACAAATAGTCTAAAGTACATGATATGGAAATAAACAGTAAATATTGTTCACACACTAATTTAAGATATTGATTACATACTAATTATCTAAAGTACATGATATGGAAGTAAATACTAAACATCCTTTATTACTAACTAAGGACTAAAGTTCATCGAGATAATTGTAATGACCAAAGCATGATATAGAAGTAAATAGTAGATGAGTGATTTATACATTATATGCAATAGGTATAGGTGGGTGCCCATATAACACCTCCCCTCTTAGAATAAAGATCGGGGCTTTCTTGAAGTCCCCGATTTTTTAGGACTTGAAGTTGATGTTGAGGCTTCTTCTTCGTCTTCGTCTTCCGAGATGCATGATGTGGTTGAAATAGTAGCCATTGGAATTTCTATTTTCTGTCTTCGTCTTGAGTTGTCAAAACAGTTGTTAAAGATTTGGATTCCTCTTGGTTGGTCGTCGTTGTTGTCGTTCCAGCAAAGTCGTAAAGGTTGAAGTCGACGCCAGGGACAACATTTGTATAAAAGGAAGATGAACATAAATGTTCCGAAAATGAAGCTTGTAAAAGAGAACGTTGAAATTACGTTATTTTTAAATTTTTGTTGTTGTTCTTTTAGAATTCGATGCTGGGTGTCTATTTGATCCTTGATGACATTTAAACCGTCAAGAGGAACATTTCTTATAGCTATCGGTAGTAGTTCTGGAGCAGATATTTTAAACAAATCTGGGATACAGCTGTCTTCAAGGTTCACGGTCGTTATGGGATGTGTTACATTTGACTCGGTGTCCTTTTCTGCATTTAGTGTTACGAATGCCGTATAAAACTTACATCCTGGGCTCAGAGAAATGATTCCTGCGTTTGAAATTTCTTTGTTTTGGATTTTGTCTGCACATTCAATAACACATGGTGTACTCTTTTTGAGGATGAATATCCATTTGTTATCCTCGATGGCTTGAAATGTATCAATGTTGGCGGAGAATGTAGCTGGTTCGCAAGATGGTGGTATTTCTTTGGCTGTTGATAGTAGTATTGCCATTTCGCAATTTGGTCTGGAGTTATAATTGTAAACTGGCAAGTCTCTACATACTCTTCTTCTTGGTGCGAAGATTTTACATCCGTCGAGGTGGCTTGAAGTGATGTAATGTTGACGTGTAGGTGAAATGGCAAGGTATGAATGCTCAGGGAATAGGGTAGAATAAAAAGGGGAATTGGTGTGTTTTATGGGAATAGAATATATATGATACAGCGAGAATTTCTCGTTTTTTACTAAAGGAAATTCAATTACATATACTAGTTTATTCATATAGATATAAGAAGTAATTTTTGTTGACTCCATGATGTCGTGTATATTTTCCAAGGTAACAGGTGCAACGAGATTGCCATTTGTTCTGACACTACTAGTAGCCAAGAGCTCTCTGTATATACGCATCGTTGATATAATTGAGGGATGAATCGCTCCCGATTTGATAAACAAAATGCTTGTTACGATGTCATCTAATTCTTTTTGTAACGTAATTACGGATTCCAAAATTTGAATAGATACAGTCGATATTTGCTCTGATGCTTGTAAATCAAAAATAATTTTATTCGTGTTATTTAAATAAATGCTTAGTTTTTGTAAGTTATCGTTAATTGAAAATTCGTCGTAAGAGATTCGCGAAACAGTTTCATTAAAGTTAGTAATAGTTGAAGATATTATTTGTAATTGTTGGTTTAATATTTGATTTTGATCTATTTGTTGTTTTTCTATCGTTTCGATACATTTATCGTAATATTTAGCATCTTTTGCATCTGGAGTTCCGATGAGCCATTTCAGGACAGTGCTTAAGCCGTCTACTAGTTCGCGTTTGGCACGGTGGTTGTTGGTATAGTAACTGAGTTCGCTTAATTTACTATTTATTTTGTCCAAGTTAACTTTTATAAAAGAGTTTGTTGTAAAAACGCTAGGACTAATATATTTGTAATTGTTTAAAAGAGTTTCATAGTTAATGACTAAACGTTTTAGAGAGTCGCGAGATAGGAATAAAGGTTCTAAGTTTCTATATACTACTAATTTCCAGGAATTTTCTGATATAAGGACATCGCCAAGAGGTTGATAATAAAATCCTGATTTGGATGGTAATTGATCTATAGTAACCGTACTCCCATCAACGTTTATTATTGTGGAGTACCTGTAATTGATACATTTGGTTATATTAATTTATTAGACTTTTAAATTTCTTGATAAAGAATAACTTTACAAATGTATAGCTTTTGTAAAGTAATAAGCAAAACATTAACTTGATTATAGAGCTAGCTATAAAACTAAAGTATGGATTATGTATCGGATTTGAAATTTTGGCTTAGTGCCTACGCATTCTTACTCAATTCATTGATAGAGTCTTTTAAAGAATTTGTATAATTTGTATAAAAGTATGTATAGTATAAATTTGAGTATAGATAAAATAATAAAACTAAAATAAGGGTTATTCATGACTTCAGTGAATTTATCGTTTAAAAGTTGTGGTTCTGTGCGATTTTGTATCGTAGGGTTGGCCATCACCAAGTGATGTTGTAACCTGAAAGATATTATTATTATAGATGTCGTGGAAGTCATTTTAGTGTAGTTTAATTAGGAATTGTAATTGAACTTAAATTATAGAAGTAATTGTAAAATATGACTTGGAATTGAATAGAAAGATGTAAATGGAAAAATGAAAAATAATATTATTTTAAGTGTATAATTATTTAAACTAAATATGTTGAATGTAAAACTATTTAGTATTCATTAAACTACGTATCGAGTTGATTATTGCAGTCTCGCAAAGGTCTCAAACGATTTCCATGAACTAATTGGTTTCTACCTGACTTCCTTATAATGTAATTTTCGTTAAATCCTTTTCTTGCAATTTCATAAGGTCCTTCCCATTTACTATCGAGATTATTAGGATTTGGGACGCGGAGCATGACTTTATCACCTAATTGAAAATCAGCTATGTTTTTTATGTTATTGTCATAGCGTGTTTTAGCTCTATCTTTCATGTCGTTAAGATTTCTTTGAGCTATTTCGCGAGAGATCCTAAGGCGTTCGTTAAGGTCATTGAGATAGTCATTTGTCGTGTATTCGCGTATATTTTTAAAGGTATAAAGCAAACGAGGTTTGTAACCGAATAGAAGTTCATGAGGTGTGAAGCCTGTGGACTGATTAAGTGAGGTATTATGGCACATTATAGCTAAGGGTACGATACGGTCCCAGTCGTGAGAAGTTTTCGTGGAATACATACGAATATGATCTCTAAGTACGGCATGGAATCGTTCTAGGGAACCATTGGTTTGTGGATGATAAGCTGTACTGAATGTATGATGAGAACCTAACAATTTGACTAGTTGTTTTAAGATGTTATTCACGAACTCACCGCCTTGATCGGAATGGAAGCGTTTTGGAATACCATAATGTTGACAAAAAATGAGGAGTGATTTGGCAATAGAAATAGCTTGTTTGTCAGGGATAGGATAAGCCTGAACAAATCTAGTCAAATCATCTTGTAGTGTTAGTATGTATTTGTTAGAGTCGCCTGTTATGTCAGAATAAGATACTAAATCAATAGTTACTCGTTCAAAAGGTTCTGAAGAGGAGGTAGTAATGACCATGGGTGCTTTGAAAATTTTACGCTGTGTTTTGTTACGTTGACATGTTTGACAATTATCAATATAGTTTTTAATAGTATCTGTCATACCCTTCCAAAAATATTCGCATCTTATTTTACGAGTTGTTTCAATTATTCCCCTGTGTCCTGCTAAGGGGTCATCATGAAATAATTTCAGAATTTCGGGAATTTCATCGGGAGTTGGGTATTTTATCCTACTTTCACAGATAGTAATATTACATTTATAAGAATCAGCTAAATATGCGGTAATATGCAATTGCTCGTTACCTTGCATTTTACATGTGGGATCGTTTTTAAGGTCTGGTACGTAAAGAGTATTGATATTATGGTTTTGTAAACAGCTTAATAGGGCTTTAAAATAACTTTCGGAATCCCATGAATCGAAGTGTGTTGGTCTTGTGCATCCGAAAATTATGTTTTGTTTGAAGTTGGAAATTAATAAGTCAGCGTCATAAAGTGTTTTGGGTTTTTCTAAATATGTATCTACTTGAGAGCACATAGACATGGCCTTGTTAAAAAGGTCATTATTATCCGAGAGTTCGCAAGAAATAGGAATAAATATGCATTTATGTCTTTCGTCTAAAAGATTATCAGGTGATATGTGAAGATTTGGAGTATCAAAGTTATAATTAGGGTTTTCAGTGAAATAGGAATAATTAATTTGTAAATAGTCGTCTGAAAGTTGCTGATTGGATTTTGAAACATCTGTGTCAGGTGTCGAATTAAGTGCATTAGTGTTTACTATAGGAGGTCGAGATAATGCGTCTGCGTTTGTGTTATTTTTGCCTGCTTTATAAATTACTTCGTAGTCGTATTCCTCAAGTTTTAATCTCCATCTAACAAGACGACTACCCGGGTCTTTAACCTTTAACTACCGTCGTGCGGTCTCACAGACCGCTGCCGTTTTCGAAACTGCTAGATTTTACTGTTCTTACTCTTTCCCCGACCCAACCGTCTCAGTACCTTCGCGTTCAGTTGTTTCGGTGTCGTAGTGTGTAGTGGTTGTGTTGCAGCATGCAGTGTTGGTGAGTAATTGGAGTTTGATCTTGGACCGCGGTCTCTGTGACCGCACGTCGGAGAATACGTAACTTTTTTAAATTTGAATTGTGATGAGGCATTTTGTTTTTAGGCTTTATTTTCCTGTAAAAAGTCACTTCCTGGACCATCTGGGATTAGAAAAAGGAAAGAAAATGATTCTTTACAAAAAAACAAGGGTAGTAAGAGATTTGCTGCGACAGACCCACGCCTTAGTGCCATGTTAGATTCAATGCTAAATGAAGATAAGATTATAGCATTTTATAATTCCACAAAAGGGGGCGTAGATGAACTAGATAAAAAGTGTTCTACTTATTCATGTAGCCGATGAACGAGGCGATGGCCTTTGGTATTGTTCTATCGAATTCTGGACATCAGCATGGTAAATGCATACATTGTTCACCAAGTTCATCATGCGAAAATGGAGAGAGGAGTATTCCTGAAACAATTGTCACGACAACTTGTATTAGGATATATAAAGCGAAGAGTCTGCGCTAAAATACCTCGAGACCTAAAGATGAATATGACATGGATACTTGGCCCTGATATGCCAAACCAGGTGGAACCTGATGATCCTGGACAAAAACAGAGGAAAACGTGTGCTTTTTGTCCTCCACGACTGAAAAGAAAGTCATCTTATCGTTGTAAACACTGTCAAAAGTACATATGTTTGGAATGTGCACAAAAAGTTTGCATTGATTGTTTGTAATGTTTACCCATTGCCAGAATTTTTTTCATCTATAAAATCATGCTGTGTTATTTTTTGTCACATTCTCTAGTTCATTGGAGACACAAAAAAATGTTTTTTTTTTTTTATTTATAGTTAGTTTAATATTAAGTTTTTTTTTTTTGATCTCATGTGTAATCTCACTTAATTTTTAAGTCCAAAGAGTTGATTATGATAAAAAAATAAAAGTAATTAAAAATTCATTCATTTAATTATTTCATTTATTTCATTACACTTCTCTATTTACGAAAAATAAATATATAGCGTTTGAAATACCATACTTTTAATTTTATGAGTAAAATTATACAGCGGTCTCGGAGACCGCACGTCGGCGACGACGTGACAAAAAAATCATGGCGGTGGTTAAAGGTTAATAGAGAATAACCATGTTAAAGGCTTATGGTCCGTAACGATTTTAAATTTCCTACCAAACAAATAAGGTCTGAAATGTTTTACAGCCCAAACGATTGCGAGTAGTTCACGTTCAATGGTGGAATAATTAGATTCGGCTTTATTAAGAGTGCGAGACGCATATGCGATTGGTAAATCTTTACCAACTTCGCCTTGAGACAAAACTGCTCCAATGGCGTGTATCGAAGCATCGGTAGTTAAAACAAATTCTTTCGTAAAATTAGGATATTGTAATATAGGCGGATTAGTAAGAAGTTTTTTACATTCTTCGAATGCTGCTTGTTGTGATTCTCCCCAAATAAATGGAATATCTTTTTTAAGAAGACTAGTGAGTGGTTTCGTTATTTTACTAAAATTTGAAATGAATCGACGATAATATCCTGTAAGACCCAGGAAAGCTTTGATATCTTTGCAACATTTAGGAATTGGAAAATTTTTGACTGCTTGAATTTTATCTGGATTAGGTTTAACGCCTTCGTTAGAAATTATGTGGCCTAGATACGCGACTTCACGTCTCAAGAATTCGCATTTGTCGGGTTGGACTTTGAGTTCATATTTTTTCAGCCTAGAAAATACTTCGCGGAGTTTTTGTTCATGTTCTTGCAAACTAGATGCAAATACAACAATGTCGTCTAAGTAAACGAAACATCTTTCTCCTTGTAAACCTGAGAGAACTGAATCCATTACGCGTTGAAAGGTGGCAGGTGCGTTTTTAAGCCCGAATGGCATCCTTTTGTATTCGTAATGGCCATAAGGTGTGTTAAAGGCTGTTTTAGGTATGTCTTTTGGTTCAACTTCCAATTGGTGGAATCCGGACGCAAGATCTAGAGTTGTAAAATATTGAGAGTGTCCAAGTTTGTCTAGTATGTCAGTTATATTGGGAAGAGGATAGCTGTCACCTACAGTTACGTCATTTAGTTTGCGGTAATCAATTACTAAACGCCATTTCTGTTTTCCAGACGCATCTAATTTTTTTGGCACTACCCAGATGGGGCTACTCCAAGGGGATGTACTAGGTTGTATGATATCTTGATCCAACATTTTTTGAACTTGTGTTCGGACTTCGCTTTCATGGATTTGTGGAAATCGGTACGTCTTAGTATGGATGGGAGTATCTGATGTTGTAGGAATTTGGTGTTTAGTATGATTACTAAATGTTAAAGAATCGCCTTCGATAAAGAAAATGCCGTAGTATTCGGAAATGATTTTGATTAAAGATTCTGTTTCTTCTGAGTTTAAATGATCTTTTCTGATCAGTTGTATAACTTTACTTTTCCTATCTTCTAAGTTTAAATTATTAATAGTAATAGAATTACTGTATTTGTTGTTTGTTTCGATAAGGTTATCGACATTATAAGGGTCTGCGTGAATAATAGGAGTAGTAATCAATTTATCTGTTTTAGATGTATTTATACAAGTGATAGTAAATGAGTTGTTTACAACATTAACTATTGCGCTAGGAATTACAACATCCTTATCCAGTATTTGTTTTTCGACTAATGCTGTGCCATCATTAAGGCTACTAGTTCTGCATCTAATTACCGTTTCAGATCGATTTGTTAGAAGCTGTTTATCGGGACTGTTATTTTTGTTATTAGTAATCGATTCATTGAGATAATGTAATTTGTAAGATTTATTGAAAATACGCATTGTTTTTGATTGCATGTATATATTTACGTTAAATTTTGTCATAAAATCATTACCGAGAATACCGTCTGCTTTTATATTGAGATTAGCTACATGGAATTTAAATTTGGCAAAGTTATCTAAAGATATTTCAGTGGAGCCTAAACTATTTGTTGATGTTTGAGAGCTCGAAACTCCTATTATGGAAACTATATCTGACGTGTTAATTTGCGCTGTACCAATTTTATCACGCCTAATAATGGAAATTCCTGCACCGGTATCTATGAGGAGTGTTACAGGATGATTTTCAATTTGGAAAGTACAATGGAGTAGATTTTCAGGAGGAATATCGTTTAGAGAGGAAATAGCATAATTTTTAACTTCAGGTTTTGATTTGGAAGGAATGATTTCGGGATTCTTAGAGTTAGTTTGAGTTTTTGATTTAGAATATTTTCGTTTGTTATATTTATTAGATTTAGTAGAGATAGTAGGCTTAGTAGTGTTTGTTGGTTTGGTATATATAGTAGGGTTAGTTGAAACAGTGGATTTAGGAGCTAGAACGTTGTTGTTTGAAATAGTAGAATTAATTGAACTCGTAGAATTAGTAGGTTTTAATGAGTTATGTGTTTCGAAATAGACGTTGTCGGTACTGAAATCTTGGGGCTGGTTACCCTGTTTGTAAGTTACCGACTGTGACGGGATTGGTAGTCCAGTCTGAGTAGATGCGTCTTTGTATTGTCTCCGATAGACTGGTGACGAACTACTCTCGCAACTAGAAGCTATTCTTTGTCCCCGATGGACTGGATTTAATGACCTATGTTTATGATTTGACTGTGTTGCGGTTGTTGAATATGATTGGTGTGAATTCATTGGTCGAGTTGGAGGTTCGTAATTGTCATTGGTAGTTGGGTCGTTGAGCAGGAGGCTGTAGCGATTTCCAAGGAGTTGCTCTCTTCCTTGGTCGCGTCGGAGTTTAAATGGTTAACACGAGATGCTGGTGAAGGAGCTGGTAAGGCACGTTGTATCGGTGGACGCATTGTATGACTAGGATTAGTACGTATGCTATTATTGTATGCCCTTTTACGACATTCAGAAATCAGATGACCTATATTTTTGCAATAACTGCATACTTTACTATTAGATGAGGAAATATTGTGACGAAAATTGGATAATTGTTGTGGAAAACTACTTTGTGAAATTGTTTTTATTTTGTTGTTATTTGTGCTTTTGAATAACATTTGCCTAGCCGCGTTCATCATTCTAATTTTATCTTCTTGCATCGCGAATCTTCCTGCTTCAGACAGGCAGGAGAATCCTTTTGTCCTAAGCATTGTCCCTATTTCGGTATTAACACCATTTACGAAGACACTTAAGGCGGTTTCTTCTGTGGTTAAGATTCTTCCGGTTATACTGATATCTGATATCTCTGTATTAAGTTTTTCAACGATTTTGCTACGACAAAGATCTACCCTGTGGAAATACTCTGTTAAACTTTCACCAGGTTTTTGAAACATCGACTGAAGCTCTAGATTAAGGTGTGCGATAGTTTTCACATTAGAAAATTTTTCTATTAAGTATGATTTGAGGTCCTCCCAACAAGCATGTTGTCTACAATGCACATCGGAAGCGCCTGTTCCCGTAATGTTATTTAGAACGTACACTAACAATATCGTTTGATCGTCTTCACTTGCTAAGCTAAACGCGGAATCGCAAGATCTGATGAACCTATATACTTGCTGTGGGTGTGTCGTGTCGAATGTTGGGATTAGTTTGAGTAGAGTGTTTAAGTCAAGAGCCATTGTGTTAGATTTTAATGTTTGAGAGTTTGCACAAGATTCGTGTTTGATGGATTTGGACATGTATAAAATGAAAAATATGAAAAAATATACATAAAAATATACAAAAATAAAATACAGAGAAAGGAATGAGCAAACAAATTTAGCCACTTACCACGATAACGTTAAAAACAGGATTGATGCAGGTCCGGCGAACATCTTTAAAAGCCTACAGCTACCGTGTTATATGCTTGATACTACACGTTGTTGCTCGTCTTCTTCGCAATTGTATCCTACCGACTGCGCCAAATTTGTTATGTGGCGAGAGCAAAATAAGTTTTTTTAAAAACTGATTTATTTATTAACACTTTATTTATAATATTTTAATATTCAGAAATTAAATTAATAGTTATGAACTTATACAATAAACTAAAAATAGAATCAGAGAAAACAGAGTAATGATGTAGAATAGAGTTAGAAATGGAATGTCACGATTTCGGGAGTGCGAGAGTATTTATAAGGTTTGGAACAGGATGTAATAGGAGGGGATATTAGTTATTGATTAATTTACATATCAAATTTGTTAGTACTAAGTTAAGATAATAATTATTTACAAATAGTCTAAAGTACATGATATGGAAATAAACAGTAAATATTGTTCACACACTAATTTAAGATATTGATTACATACTAATTATCTAAAGTACATGATATGGAAGTAAATACTAAACATCCTTTATTACTAACTAAGGACTAAAGTTCATCGAGATAATTGTAATGACCAAAGCATGATATAGAAGTAAATAGTAGATGAGTGATTTATACATTATATGCAATAGGTATAGGTGGGTGCCCATATAACATCTTAACTGGCTTTTCACAGCTGAGTCTAAATCGAACACAATACCTGCGTAAAAGTGCTGCACTCAATTAAATTCTCAAACTCAACCTTAACAAAACTTCTCAGAAAACCCCGGCGCGGTGCGATGTACAGTTAAGTAGTCATTGGCCCCGACAAAGTCATTATGGTCCTCAAAATACGGGATATCTGATATCTTCACTTAGTATAAAAAACGTGCAACAGAACAATAACACACAGTTTATAAAATTTTTGGTTAAGTGTTTTGTATTGTATGTACCGTCGTTTAGCAAATGCTTAATTTTTTCAAGGCTTGTTTTTTTTATTAGTAAACAAAGAGACGTTAATCGTGTATATATGTTTAAGCCTATCTTATAGAATTAACGATTATAAGTTTTAACTTGTATTCTATTTGACATAATGCGTGTTATTTTAGAATTTAAAAAAAGTTTTAGTTTTTTTTTTTTCGTTTTTTTTTTAATGAAACGATTATTGATAGACGTATGTATATGCGACATCGTCCGTGAATACCTTCCCTTTTATTAAGCTTATAAGAAAAAATATGTACGCCAGCTTAAGATGAGGCATACGTTCAAAGGTTCCTTATAGGACTTATAACTGAGGGCAATGACTGAGGGTTACCTAAACAACAAGTTTATTATGTGTACATGTGTAAGAATTTTTTAAAATAAATTCAGTCGCAATACTTCAAAAGATGGCCTCAAACATATAACCACTTTCTCCTATTGTTTAGAAATATTTTTTCTTAAAATTCTCTTTAAAACATTGTATGTGTGTCCCATTATTGGACAAAAGGGTCTTCTTCTATCATAGATAACTAAAAAGAGCTTAATCCTCTACACTGCTATACTAAGAATAGAACAGAAGATACACATATCGCAGAATTTCTCCCTAAACAAGGAGTTTCCTCAAGATGCTTTCCTTACCGCCGAGCACCGTTTGTAATGTTCCTTGAACCTTTTACATCAGCATCTATTGTAGCCATTGTAACCAGCAAAAAATAAACAAAGGCATTTCACAATTAACTGTTCCTGTATATTTTTTTTTTTTGTAATAACTTCTTAAGTAAGCGGATCTATCTTAGGAAGAATAATAATTAATTTAGAAGTATTACACTTTTTGTTTGCATAATTTCTTTAAAAAGTTGCTTGCAAAGGGTATAATATATTTTTTATCTAAGCTATTAAGGTAGCCTATAAACGAGGTATTGAATTTTTTATATTTTATATTCAAGAAACGTAAATTAAAATAATAATGATCTATTAAATTACTAAGGATCGGATACAAAAAGCAGTTTTGCCTTGAGGCGGCATTGTGAGGTTCCACAGTCTGGAGCCCTAACAACCGGTGGCCTGGACCTCAACTTTCCATCATAGGAAAACTATATTTTAATATATAATAATAAATGATAAATAAATATTTTTAACATACACACTCGATCGTCTGTTCCTAAGGTAGGCAACTTAATGCCTGTGTTTTAGGTAACAGCCGACTGATATACATTTTTTTAAATAAATATACATATAAATAATACATATATAAATAAATACAAAATACACCCAAACTCGGGGCGGGAATCGAACCCACAACCCTGGAGCAGAAAACAGGGCCACTGCCAACTGCGCCACGGGTCAGTCAAAACAGGATATATATATTTTTATGTGTTAAAATATAGTTGTATTTTATGTTTTATTATTTTATTATGATCTGTTATATTTTAAAATATAATTAATAAGAAGGTAAATTAATTAAGCAAGCTTTTGTTTCATGCTATGTGTATCATAATGGGCTGGTAAAGCCTTCTCAACCAGAGTCAACGATCCAGATGATTTATTGCTTCTTGATGTGTTTGATGCAAAAACGATGTTCGACTTTAATTTGAGACCGATCGCTAAGGTGATTTGCTATTGAACAGCGGGAGCCTTATCTCCTTTTAACAGACGAAAAGATGCAATATTTGCTGAGTGGTTTTCCGCTTTTATTTTTAATCGTTTTAAGGTTTACGGTTTGAGATTAATATTTTTATAATCAGTAATACGTGTTGGTGCAATGGTCACAGCTAGCTGTTGCACTATCGGTCTTGGATTCGATCCCCGCTCATGAATGACATTTGTATACGCCATATCGTCTGTCGTGATCGTCGTCGTATCTGGGTAATTTTGTTTGTGCTATGTATGTTTCCTTACTTCATATATTTATTTTACCTTTACTTTTTTTATGTTTTTCAATGCCCTGAATCCGAATCCGGCTCGATTTGCTCCATCGGGCTTGACTTTTGAGTAAATTGCGAAAAAGACTAAAAATCAATGAAAATCGCCAAAAATCGAAGTACTAGTGTGTTTTGAACTTATGTGAGCAGATTTTTTTATTAATATTCGAAGCCTTCTAATGTAGGTATTTATTTTTATTTTTCTATCTAAATATATTTATTTTTATTTATATAATTTATATCGCACACTCAGTAATACATAAAAGAACAAAAAAAAGTGCAAAAAAAGTACCTTTTCTGGTTATTTGAGTTCAAAATTCTAAGTTATATGAGAAAAAACACTGTAAATAGCTAAAAATCGTAAAAAAAAAAAAATAGTTCTTCGCTTATAATTGAACTCTTGTCTTTGAATAATGTGTGCGACGGAGTTCGGATCGGAGATAGCTGTCATGTATGAGATATCAGCTATACTGAAAGTAAGGCTAATGTTGATCCAACATGGGACAGAATCGGTCCCTGTTATACTAACGCAGTCCATATTCTGTACTCTCAGTAACTCCTTTCCCCGCTAGTACAATAATTTACTGTAATATTCATTCAGCAAAACAATAATACTATTTCTGGGTCACTGTTCATATTTTGGTACATATTGGGTATACAACCATACATCTATAAAAGCTACCGATAGTACCGATAAATAATAGATATTACTTCAAAGTTTTACTGACCCAGAGAATAGTTTTAGTAAAATAATATCTTTTAAAAACATTGATCTTAAAAACCTATGTCCTAACAACATAGTGTCACATAACACATTGTACTGAGATTCGTCAATATGAATATGTTTTTAATAACCTGCTGTGGTTAAATTACTTAAAAAGAAACACAGGTGTTTTTTTAATCCAAATGTAAAACAAGTATTATGAGAGCAGACATATTTATATGTAAACCTATAATCTTGGCTAGATTATTATCATCATGAGTAAAAATAATTTTATATAATTCTTTTATTATATAACTAGCTGAGCATCGCGATTTTACCCGCGTAACTTCCGATCCAATGGGAATGCCTTCTGGATCTCCACCTATTTACGTTCCAAGTTTTATTTTAATCGGTTTATTCGTTTTTACGTGAAAGGGTAACAAACATCCATCCAAACAAACTACATATAATAGGATGACCTTGAGGCTCATAAGAAATTCAGTATGGCAAGTGGTATGTTGTTAGATGATATCTCCAGTTGATAATGTTTAATGAAGATAAGACCACAATAAAAGTGAAACTTTGCTAATTTATCACGACACTTAATCATTCAAATTGAAAATCGACGAACTAAATAACATAACGACGGCTTATCGCAGTAGTCATAGCAACTAGCAGTCGCGCCATACTGTGGTCGCGCTATCGGTCGAGTTTTTGATCCACGCTTGTGACAATTTCAATCCACGCTTGTGACGAATGTTGCTAGGCTTGTTTGCTTGTGTCTGGGCGTTTGTGATTGTATCGTGTTTCCGGATCCCCGACAAAAGAGTTTCATCGTACTGGTGGCCGTTGAGTGTGAAGCGTTTATTGATTGTAGCTCCTATTTTTGTATATTCACTACAACATCAAAGTCCTGTGCAGAACATTCAAAGTAGATTAGTAATTCGCTTAATATTGAGTCAGATATGTGTAAAAAGTGGACGTAACGTCCAGGCCTGCGCAATGTTGTCTCAGGTGCACATTACGTAACGCGCACTGGCGCGGCATACACTGACTCACTCTCAGTTCACACTACACGTGTACCGTTACTTGTTTTAATAACATTGTTGTGTATGTTCTTATTTTTAACTTGTTTTGTATTTATTGCGAATTTTACTCTCATAATTATGTAAGGGATATTTAGATAAGGGATTCCGTGTGAATCTTCAAAAATGCCTTCTTTCAATTAAGATTTTACTTGAAATAAGCTACTGCTTTGCTATGGTTATTGAGAGAGTTGTGATTTATACTCTTATCATATCCTCATCATCAATACATCAGTCGTTGAATGTCCACTGCTGAACGTAGGCCTCCCCCATCATCTCTGGGATAGGGGATTTGCCATTATTCGCCACGCTTGGTACGCAGGTAGGCGAGCGTGGTACTTTGTGACAGGATATGGTGACGCTGCTGCCCATCTCCTTGGATTTATAGTTTTATACACTACAATCGTTATTTAGTTTATTGTCAAAGTTATTTTTAAAATCGAATCGATGGTCTGGAGACGAGCACAGTCAAACAAACTCTTTACAATTATAACAATAGTAATAGAAAAATTGAATCTTGGTTTGTGATGAAATCTGATGCTTGTTACAGAGAGTAGCTATATTGTAGAAGAGTAGTGGGTGTGTGTGAGTGTGCGTGTTGCGTGTCTGCGTGTGAGTGTGCGTGCGTGCGTGCTTGCAAGTGTGCGCGCTTGTGAGTGTGTGTTAGTCCATCACATAATTATAAATATTAAATTATTATAAAAAAAATAAAGAAATATTCTTTTTAAGACGGAATAATAATATTATCAGTACTAATACAGTATCAGGAAAGATATTTATTTTTTAAAGAGAGTCGAGCGTTGTTTTCATCAGTCACAACAAAAACTGTTGTTTAAATTGTTTTATTAATTGAAAGCCATTGCACCAATGAATGAATTAAATCATCTTAATAACTGGCTTGTTGTTAGTAAACATTTTATTGGCTCAAAGTTCTATTGCAATTGTAAAACCGACCGACAAGGACAATATTCGATGGCGGTCTTAGCACATACTTTGAAAGAATAATCGAACAAAAAGTAAAAGAAATAAAAGTAAAAGTGTCGCAGTAAACAAAAGCAACAAAATTAAAAGTTGTGTCGATGTTTATTTACAACAGTTTTCGGAAACCGTTATCCTTTTAACGAAAACTTTAAACAGTTACGGCGTCAGATAAAGATCTTTTATGCGTGAAGTGGAAAGTTTCCGGAATCGTGTCGAATTTGTTTACGATGTTTTGTCAGTACTATTTTGTGTTACATAACATACAATTGTTAGATGTTTTAAGTGATCTGTGATGTTTATTTCATGCAGGATATATAAAAGTTTTTATTTAGTTGCCATCAATGATGTTCTAGTATAGTTTATTGAAATAGTTTAGTTGAATATCATTGGTTGCCATTAGATATTTGTGGATGAGGATTTGGAAATGTCTAAAATTACATAAGTATATTGTATTTTAAATTATTTATATATGTTAAAACTTAAAACCCATATATATGTCTTATGAATTAATCATATAAATTGTAACAAACGGTCAAACATATTAAATAATCAATAGGAAATTAGCATGTTTCGGGAGAAATTCCAAGATATATAAATACGTCAATCCGCAATTAAGAGCGAAGCAAGCTCTAATCCTTTTTTTATTAGAAAAAAAGATCTTCACCTGATAGTGGAAAATTTATAAGCTGTACAGCAGCAGCATATAGTCAATAATAACTATAAATTTTATCACTCTCTACTTAAAATCTCAGTGCTTACTAAAGTAGGTGTACAAGAAATGACTTTTCATAATGTTTCTAGAATGGCAGGTTTAAGCAGGTGATCGATTTATCTTTACCTTAGGATTATAATAAAACAAGCATCGTTTATTTTATTTGACAATAAAAACTGTCAATACTGATTCATCATCATCATCATCATTATATAAGTCATTCGATGTCCAATGCTGAACGCAGGCTTCCCCCATCGACCTCCAGTGCGATCGATTCGAAGCAGCTTCCATCCAACATCAAGTGGGCATCCATTGGCTGATATGATGATGATAATTTATATTAGTAAATTAGCTACAAAGTTACTAAATCATCTCCTTAATTTGAAAAAAAAATATTGAATTAGTCTACTGTAAGTTTAAAGTTTTAAGATGTGTACCTACTGGCTAGCTCACCCCAAAAAAAAACATATAAAATTTGAAAAATTAAAAGTTGCCGCCTAGGTACCTCAGGAACAGACGACCGTGTGTGTACCTACTCTCTAACCATGAATCCGTGGAAATTTTATTAATTACGTTAGTGAAGCTGTATTTACTACATATCAGTGAATTTCAATATCAAGTTAGTGAATACTCACTAATACATATACAAATATTCAATGATCAAATCAATGGTCTCTGATATTCACAATATTCAGATATTGAACAGTCACTAATTCTGCGTGGTACGATTCTCACATTGATAAAAAGTGAATAGTCACATAAAATTAGTGAAATTTCACTGATTCATGTTTAGAGAGTATATAAAAAATATTTACACACATACAGATTAAAAAAAGATAGATAAAATACATATTATGTTACGTATGTATGTTATACTTAAATTAGAATATCCGAACGTGAGCTTGGTACCTACATGAACATGAATTATAAATACGCATTTCCTAGTAAAAATTTTATCCATTGGTTTGAGGTTTATCTATACTAATATAATAAAGCTGAAGAGTTTGTTTGTTTGTTTGTTTGTTTGTTTGAACGCGCTAATCTCAGGAACTACTGGTTCGAATTGAAAAATTCTTTTTCTGTTAGATAGCCCATTTACCGAGGAAGGCTATAGGCTACATAACATCACGCTACGACCAGTAGGGGCTGAGCAATAATAAGAAATGTTACAAAAACGGAAAAAACATCTTTTTTGAGAGCTTCCGTTGCGTCCTTTATTATTTCTCTTCTCGAGACATTTTCAACTATAGTTCCACTTTTAAAGTAAATATAATACCACTCTTCTACTGATAATTTTCAAAAAAAAAACTCAATAATACGTTGAACGACCCAGGAATCAAACCTGTGACCCCTTGCTCGGCAGTAACGCTTGCGACCACTCGACCAACGATGCGGGTACCTACTCTTAGAGTAATTGTTTAAAAATATTTAAGTATGTTTTTCCCTCAAATTAACGCGGGTGAAACCGCGGGGCACAGCTAGTTTTTAATAAAGGTAAAAGTTACGTTCAAATAATACCGAGTTTAATTAAAATTCATTCAACGAACTTTGCGCCATACGTGAACGTGATCAAACAACATACAATGTACCTACTATTTTTGTATGAAATAACAAACGATTTATTTTTATATCGAGTGTTCTGTTCGCAAAGTAACTTTTAATTTATGATCGTATGTATTTTTCATTGTTTCTTTAAGTTTTTTTTTTTTAATTCATTTATTTTTTATACAAAAAGATTTAACAAATAATTTTATCTCGCCAAGCTGTAATGCTTAACGGCGAGACGCGCTCGTTATTACAAAAAAAAAAAAACAAACAAAAATGTATTCTTATTTACAATCAACAACATAAACATTAAACATATAAACATCACCTCACTTTATTACAGGTTTGTTTCTCGATGACGACACTTTTTCTTCATCGAGAATCAAGTCCCTCAGCTTTAACTTTAACAATTTTCTGCTTATTTCATGTCTCTGTCTTAGCATGTCAATTCTATTAAACAATTTTGGTACCATGTAATTAGACGTTCTTTCCCCATAGTAATTCTTTACCTTCGGTTGAAATAATTTTTTGTCAGTTACTCTTCGCGTATTATACTTATTTTTTACTAATATTTTACATTCGTCCTTGTAATAGTATTCTAATCCTAATAAATAGTCAATCTTTTTATCTATTGGCAAAATTTTATGCAGTATATAAGTAAATTGATTGTAGTGTTTTGTTTTTACTGTTTTTAACTTTTTACGTTTATTACGATCATTATAACGTCAAACACTTTGTGCACTACATTATCCGGTTTTACTATAGTGTGTCATATACCCAAAGGTAGTCTGGAAGAGATAACTCTACTACCAGCTTTGCCAGACGTCCCGATTTTGGCGGGACCTCCCGATTTTTAAATCAAAATAAAATGTCCCGCGCGGGACTTGCTCAGTCCCGCTTATCGGGGATAACTCGACCGTGCGTGCAGAGTACTGAGGAAGCCTGGGCGGGTGACACAGACAAGTGTGAACTGGCGACTCGCCCTTTTATTTCAGAAGACGAATAAGACTAAACTATTTAACGATAGGGTAAATCTGATTTCAAATATTATATTTTTATTAAAATACATTTTCTATTGCTATTTTTGCTATCTATTGTCACGTAAACGTAATTTGAATTCAAATAAAAAGATAAATATTTAAAAACTTCTGATTATATACGTTTTTTACTATGTCCCGCTTTCGACGAAAGAATCCCGCTATTTCACTTAAAAAGTTCCAAAATCCCGACTTGGCAAAAAAAAAAACTGGCAACGCTGCTGTCTACTAGGGATAAGACCACCTTTGTAGGTACATCTTTCTTTATTTGTTATGACTATTGTTCTTTTCATAGTGGTCTGCAATAAAGAGTATTATTATTTGACTGACCCGTTGGCGCAGTTTGCAGTAAACCTGTTTTCTGCTCCAAGGGTTGTGGGTTCGATTCCCGCCCCGAGTCTGGGTGTAATATATGTTTATTTATATATGTATTGTTTATATGTATATATATTTTAAAAAAAAGTATCATAAAAAGTATAATCAGTCGGCTGTTACCTAAAACACAGGCATTAAGTTGCCTACCTTAGGAACAGACGACCGTGTGTGTGTGTTAAGCATATTTATTTATTTATTTATTATGTATCGTTCTATAATAGTGCAGTGATGCTAAAGTTACAATTATCGCTGATAGTTCTCGGGTATGATTCTCAGAGAGATATGTGTGTTTATACGAATGATGAGCAGATATGTGTGTTTATACGAATATTTCATTTTAGTTTAGATGTTTGTTCTTGTGGGTCTCCTCCGAAAGCACGTAAAGCCGTTGGTCCCGGGTGTTATCATAAACAGCTGTTAGCGATCGTTATAGAAGTGAAATTATCGGCAACTCGCAGTGGACAGCGTGGTGGATTAAGTTCCAAGTCTTCTCCTATATGGATAAAAGGCCTTTGCCCAGCTGTGGGACATAATTATATAAACTATTTAAGATCGGTTGAGTAATATAATATATATAATATTGTAGTCAATAATATATGTAATATTATAGTCAGACTGAGAGTCGTTTCATCTTATAATGCCTAATTGCTATAAATTCATTCTCGTCATCACATCCGTTCAGTAACGATCTGGTAAAATATTTTTTATATCAAAAACAATTAGATCATACAGAGTAAGCGTAGCAATGAAATTTCGGTCCATATTTGATTCATTGCGGATCTCTCATATTCAGACCACAATATGGATTTGCCATTTTGTTATATGATTGATATGTGATCAGTTAACGCAGTTCGTGTCTACCAAAACTATTAAGCGATTGTCGAATTCATTCTATATTAAAAAGTAGAGAATTAGAAAAAAATAATCGTGTTTTATCCATGTCGTGTGTAACATTTTGAATAGACAGTCGAGACCTTTTCTCTAAGCAGGTATATGACGTTGACGCTGGACAACTTGAGATGTTAATTCAAAATTTTACAAAGACTGATTAATAATTATATTATGTAACCATAGATCAATGTATGTAACTCATACTTTTCAAAATATAATTATTTGAGGAATTTTAAATAACTAAAGAGTTTATGTGTTTGAACACGTTTTTCTTAGATCCTATTTGACCGATTTTTAAGATTCTTTGTCTGTCAGAGAGCCTGTTTATTTGAGGTTCATTATAGGTTATAAAAAATATCACTATAACTCAAAGATAACGAGCAAAAACCCTGAAGGTCAACTATAAATCTCTATAGCTAAATTTCTCTGTCATTTATTACTAATTACCTAAATTAGTTTGAAAAATATAATTAGTTTAAAAATGTTATTATATTTAGTTTTACTATAGAAGCAAAGAAAGCTGCCTTAATTGTCACAACTAAGATAAGAGTCGGGAGCGAGGTGTCTTTTGTTAGTTTTGTTTTTTTTTTTGTTCGTAGTAAGTATAGGTTTTTATAAACTTACTTTGAATTAGTCTTTTTTGTTCTTCTGAAAGAATTCGTATTCCTTTCAAATGTTCTATTGTTATGCAATTGTATACAATTTTCTATTACCATAAAAATACTTTTACTTACGATACATTTAAAAGTGATATAACAGCCGTAAAACTTAAAAAAAAAGCAAAAATAGGTCACTAGTATTAAGAGAAATTAAGACGAGAATACGAAAAAAAAATGTAAACAAAAAATTATATAGAACTCTATTTAGTGGCGACAGTCGTAAATAAAGCGTGACTAAAACTGACAACTATGTGTGTTTTTGTAACTCTGTTTGTTTAGTGTAAACCATAGACAAAGATAGGTTTCTTTGTCTTTGGTGTAAACTGTGTCACATATCTCTGTATCGTAACTGTCGATGTTTTGATGTCTATGGTATATAACTTTTTTTTTTTTGTTGACATTTTGAGGGTACTCCTTAGTTATATGTATCGCAT
Source organism: Euphydryas editha (assembly GCA_036937285.1). Classification (NCBI taxonomy): domain Eukaryota; kingdom Metazoa; phylum Arthropoda; class Insecta; order Lepidoptera; family Nymphalidae; genus Euphydryas; species Euphydryas editha. The sequence goes on along the minus strand of JAUPFZ010000017.1, from coordinate 914,363 downwards.
CGTACTTCATATTATACAGAGATTATGTAATGTTCTTGTTGTAATATAATATACCTACTCAGTTACATTACTGTATATAATTTTCACTGGCCCGTTGGCGCAGTTTGCAGTGACCCTGCTTGTCCTGTCGTGATGGATTCGATTCCTGCCTCGAGTCCGGGTGTAATATTTGTATGTATATTAACTGAAAAAAAATCGTATATCAGTCATCTTTTAACTAAATCATATGCATTCAATTGCCTACCGTAGAAACAGACGACAGTATGTGATTATTACATTTTTTTGTTAAGTTTAGACGGTGTATCAAAACAAGTAGATACAAATGTACAAGCGCATCTAATTTCGTGATGCAGTTTTTTCATAATACAGTAACAAACATACAAATAACATACAGACGAAAATTCTAAAAATAATTGTTTTGGCATCTGTTGCTTGTTGAACAAGTTGAAAGAAAGAAAGAACAATATAATTCGTTTTTCCTAGACAATCGATCGGTTATAATTTGATCATACGAACAGATTCGACGTACAAACGATTGTCGAACGATAGAACACGAGCGAGCTACTCGCATACGAGTACATGTGGGATCGATCGGCCGCGCTTGCATCGGGGCCTTGGCATTGACTTCCGTGACGTCACTGAAAGCACGCGCTTGACTTGTCACAGGGTTGCCGACTGCGATAAAATCTGTATATAATATATACACACACACACACACATTCGTCTATTCCTAAGGTAGTCAACATAATGCCTGTGTTTTAAGTTAGGTTTTTTAGTAAATATATATTCTACCGGTGGGAGGGATGCGCTGTGCCGCGCTCCCGGCTGCATGGGTACCACCATCTTGCTTGTTTCTTCCGTGAAACAGCTTTGCTGTGTTTCGGAAAGAAGGGCAAGACAGGCAGTGTAATTACTGGCACCGAGACTTAACATCATATGTCTCAGGATAGGCAACACATAAACGGGTTGGCTGGGTTAGTTCCAGGTAAACTAGTTTATGTTCATGGGCGACGTCAACCACTTACCATCAGGTGGCACGTCTGCCAGTTTGCCTATCCAACTAACATTAAAAAAAAAAAATCATAAGATACAAATATAAAAACATTACACCCAGACTCGGTAAAGGAACCGAACACACGACCCTGGAGCGGAAAACAGGGTCACTGCCAAGACGCACGGGAGTTGCTGGTACTGGCTTACTGGGCGCGTCCCCCGGGTGGCGGATAGGGAAAGCCACTCGAACGCCTCGCGAGTGGTCGGGGTCTTCGGACCACCGTGGACCAAAACCAGCTGCGGTGGGCTCGAAAGCGCAGGAGGGGGGTGACTCGCTCTCCCCCTCAATTCGGTAGCGCGAAAGCGCAGTGGTTGGGCGCGGAGGCGCACAACCCACTGGGCCCCCTAGACCAGCTGATGTGCGGGCCACGACAGTACATATTGTTCGCCGTCTGGGGTAGCTCGGCGTCCGGTGGTGGGCGGGGCGCGAAATTCATTCTGCGTTTTTGATATAAAACCAAAATTTCTTCACGACCTATGTCAAAGCAAAATTATTTCTTTTTGACTATATAAAAATTATTATTATTTAATTTTTTTTAAATTCAATATTACAACCATCCCGTTCTGGTGTACATAGTGGTGAGAAAGTTCCATTACAGCCAATGATCGCGAGTTTGATTTAAAATATTTGCTTTCTTGTAAGTCTCCATAGTACCTCGAAAAGCACGTACAACAACCATCAAAAGCGGAGCAGCTTGACATGTTAGGTTCCAACGCTTCTCCTATATGGGAAGGCCTTTGTCCAACTGTGGGATGTTTACAGACTATTTTATTCATTCAATACCAGCCTATCCTTTCCACGTAGAGTAGCTTCATCCTTTTTACCGAAAATGTCTAGAAACAAGTGAGCTGTCGAGTTGATAAACCCTTACAGTATTAGAGTAACCAAAAACACTTAAATATTTATTTATTATTTATAGAACACCAACAAAGTATACACCATGTTACAAAATATACAATACAATTACAGTATGAAGACTGAGTGTTACTTTTACTACTCGTATATAAAATTAAATTTTATAAAACAAAAAGAAACAATAAAAAAAAATTGTAAGCCGCCGAGAGACGGCTGGCAGATGTGAAACATCGAAAATATTTTGGTACAGGTAATATGCATAAAAGGATAGTTTATGACAGGAAATAAATATGGCATAATTAAGATTATTTTTTTCAAGAAAAAGATGACCGTTTATTTGATAAACATTTATATTCATTAAATCTGCGTCTGTCTGTCTGTTTGTTCGCGATAAACTCAAAAACTTTTGCACGGATTTTCATGCGGTTTTCACTAATAGATAGAGTGATTCGTGAGGAAGGTTTCGGTACATAAACATACCACGGGCGCAGCCGGGACGGGCCGCCAGTGATATAATAATTAAGAAATGTATTTATATTTTGTTTATTCCCGTGCATTTGATACAAAAGTCCCACAAGTACACTCAACGACGACCCCCTATCATCTTATCGTCTTTCGTTAGCGTCGACATATTTGTCGATATATTTGTCGAGCGACAATATCATTAAGGTACTGTTACACATGTTCATAAAATGTCATGCTTATTATCATGCTTAAAACAAGCATGCTCTTCAAACTGTCACATTTTCTCGTATTTAGCATGGTTTTATTATTATTATGATCACGAGGACCAGCTTAAAATGGACATGTTGGCCACGGCGTACAAGACCAAAAATTTTGGCAGGTTTTGGCATCAAACTAATAGAATGAATAGGCGGGCGAGTCCTCCTGTGGAAGTGGGAGGCGTAAGTGGAAATCTAAACATAGCAAATATGTTTAAGGGTCACTTTGAAATTGAGCCTTTGAGTACATGTCATCAATCAGATGATGACGCCCGGGTAACTATGAATGCTCAGGGGTTGCAGACGTGTTTCTCAATACGTGAGGTACACGATGGAATCAAGCGTATGAAGCGCGGACGATCGCCGGGACACGATAGCCTAAGTGTCGAGCATTTAAGATATGCGGGTGTGCACCTTCCCAGAGTCCTTGCCATGTTTTACAACCTTTGCATAGCACATTGTTATCTCCCGGATGCTATGATGAAGACCGTGGTTGTGCCGTTGATGAAAAATAGGACGGGTGATGCGGCAGACAGATCCAACTATAGGCCCATATCCCTCGCAACTATAGTAGCCAAGGTGTTGGACGGTTTGCTAGACACGCATTTAGGTAGGGCTGTTAAGATACATGACGCTCAATTCGGTTTTAAGCCCGAGTTATCAACTGAGAGTGCGATAATGTGTCTTAAGCAGACTGTTCGCTATTACACGGACAGAAAAACGCCGGTTTATGCGTGCTTTTTGGATCTGTCGAAAGCATTTGACTTAGTTTCCTATAAGGTTCTATGGCGTAAACTTGAGAAGGAAACAAGTCTGAAGCCGGAACTGTTATCATTGCTTCAGTACTGGTACGGCAATCAGTCTAATGTAGTTAGATGGGGTGACGCATTGAGCGATTCCTACAGACTGCGTTGTGGAGTGAGGCAAGGAGGGTTGACGTCACCAAGGCTTTTCAATCTGTATGTCAACCAGCTGACGGAGAGGCTCAGCAGGGCGGGTGTCGGATGCTCAATTGATGGTGTTTTCATAAATAACATCAGTTATGCGGATGACATGGTCTTGCTGAGCCCCTCGGTCAGTGGACTCAGGCAACTTTTGAAAATCTGTGAGGAATACGCTGGGGTGAATGGACTTAGCTACAATGCTAAAAAGAGTGAGATTCTTGTTTTTAAAGGGAAAAATAAACCAGCTGGTTTTAAACCCAATTTTACACTCTGTGGATCTCCCCTGAGGCATGTAGCTCAGTTCAGGTACCTCGGCCACATAGTTGACGAACGCCTCGAGGACGACGGAGACGTGGAGAGAGAGCGACGGGCGATGTCGGTCCGAGGCAATATGTTGGCTCGTAGATTTTCACGATGTGAAGAGCAGGTAAAACTGTCGTTGTTTAGGGCATACTGCCAATCATTTTACACGTGCAGTCTGTGGACGAACTACAGGCAACGGACCCTCAGAGCCCTTCGTGTACAGTACAACAATGTGCTGAGGGCGGTGCTAAGGAAACCCCGTTACTGCAGCGCATCCGCTATGTTTGCTGAGGCGAGTGTGGATGATTTCTACGCGCTCATCCGCAAACGTGTGGCGTCGTTTATGAGTCGGCTGGTGGGGAGTACTAACGCCATCCTTAGCACATTGGCGTACAAGCTAGACAGCCCTCTGTGGTACGTTTGGAATAGGGTACACACACTCCCGAACAGGCGTGTGTGTATATAATATTTATCTAATATATCTAAAATATCTACTAACATAGGATAAGTCTGCCTACTAACCGATGAATGTATTTTATTTTTATTTCATTTTATTTTTATTTTACTAACATAGTTTTATAAGCATTTGAGTACTAACCCAATGTATGGACTTATGGTCTGAAATAAATTTATAATATAATATAATATAATATAATTATTTATTGTTTTTCATATATTTCAAGTAGCAAACCTGTTCAGACGCGCTAAAAGTACGCTCCCTTCTACCCGCGCTGCAAGTAGCATGCTCAAAAATCGCACGACCGTCGATTTTTGAGCATGCTCGAAACTAGTACGTTCATTATTAACAATGTTTCGACACACATGCTACTAAGTAGCAATTTCTCAATAGTAAGCATGCTTTCGTGCTAGTAATGAGCATGTGTAACTGTACCTATACGATCTGTCATAGAATATAAGAGATTTCGTGACGGAATTACCGAAACGAAACGTTTGTTTGAAACTAAAAAAATATATATCCAAATATTTTTTTTTACAATATTATTTTAACGTGAAACTAGAACTATTCTCGTTTACAATTGGGTGAGTCATTAACGTAACGTCAAAAGGATTTGTATTCCATGTCGTTGGTAGTTTTACTTTCTAAAAACTACCTTTTTTATTATTATTATTAAATGTGGGGACTTTTGTCCTACACAGACACCACAGTCCCATAAAAGTATCTTTTGTAAATGACGGTTCAAAATTCTTTTCAAAAGCCAACTTCAATAGAGTAACATTTTAATTTTATACACGTTTAGAGGTTTTTTTTTTTACTTAACAAAATAATAAATAATAATTTCACATTTTATTTTCATGGAATTGTTATATACACACAAGACAAAAGCATTTTGTCAGATCAAGAGCCTCTTTCAGTCAAAGAAAGCAGATAAAAAAATCTCGGACACGCTATAGGCAGCCATACTTTATGTTTCCTAAGAATCTCGTAAAGTAATTTAACGAAACTGAGATTAAATACAAAAAAAAGGTACACATTTTACTTATTGTTCCTCAAAATCTTTGATCGTTTTGTTTCATCCAACTTCCGCAGCACCTGTACCGTGTCGATCATTATTCGGTTACAAAACAAAATCCCGCGTGTCGGAAGTTAGATTACGATCAATGAAGTATACAATGATTTGAATCGGTTTTTGTTGACTAACCGAAATAGCTGCGATTTACGTCATGACGACATCTTGTTTAGGGTTCCCTATTATTCTGCTATATTCAGAAAACGATTAGTTTTGCATGCGATCCGTTTAATTTGAAACGAGTTATGGCGAAAAATATTCCCAATAAAAAACTATCCGTTTGTTATCGTATTTATATTCAATAACTACGTATGATATTATCGTAGGTATTAGTATATTTAAATCGGATAAACGTATGGACAATTAAGGACCGACCGGTTTTTAGCGTAGAGAAATTCGGAACGATTCGTTCTTTCACAGCCGTTCGACATTTGAAAATATTTTATCATAATCATATCAGCCATTGGATGTCCACTGCTGCACGTAGGCCTCCTCCATCGACCTCCAGAGCGACCGGTTCGAAGCAGCCTCCATCCAACGACTTCCAACGACTCTCCTCAAGTCGTCTGTACATCTCGCGGACAGCCGTCCCACGCTGTGCTTGCCGGCACGTGGTTACCAGTCTCCATTCGAGAACCTTTCTGCTCTATCGGCCGTCAGTTCTTCGATCTATGTGTCCTGCCCACTGCCACTTCAGCGTGCAAATCCGTTGGGCTATGTCGGCAACCTTTGTTTTTCTGCGGATCTCATCATTTCTGATTCGATCTCGCAGAGAAATACCAAGCATAGCTCTCTCCATTGCATGTTGTGCAACTTGGAATTTGTTTAAAAGGCCCATAGTCGGAAACCATGTCTCAGATCCGTATGTCATCACTGGTAACACACATCGAAGACTTTCGACTTCAGGCACTGAGGTATGATGGATGGAAATATTTATAGCAACCATATTATCTGTCCATCCCATATATTTTTACAACAGCCCGTTCTACGCAGCTCTCGAAATACAAAACCTCTTAGCAAACAATTTGTTTTTATAGAGAATGTTAAGCGTCACAAAATAAACTCGTTTTTCTAAATAAAAGGAATTTCGCTGATTTCTTTTTTTCACAACCAATATTAAATAAAAATGTAAAAAATTTAAAGGCAAATTGGCAAATCGTGCAATTGACAGTGGCTTCTATTGCAGCTACGAGTCTGTGTTTAATATTTATATATGTACTAGCTTTTACCCCGCGACTTCGTCCGCGTAGATGTCTAAAATGGTTCTAATAGGATTTTTAATTGGTTTTTTACGTTATTAATTTTGTTAAAACATATCAATTATTATGTTTAAATGTTTGAATTCTTATAAAATATAACAATTTTTATTATAGAGTAGGGATTAAAAGTTTAAATAACCATTAAAATAAAATAAAATTTTGTTATATTTTATGAACACCAAGCTCGGCCTTTGATCTGGAGAAAGTTACACGGGGGATTATCTATTTCCAACGACATCGAAATACTACACCTTCCGTAGTATTTCTTTATAAACAATATTTTTTGTTTTTCCTTCATACAACTGGCTGTGGGAGAAGCAGCTTTCCCTCAAGACGTATACTCCCGCTACCTAAAGAGTTTGACCTTAAGCTTTGTTTATGGTAAATACATACTCATATACACTCATACATTATATTATTATCCAGTTCCCGCATTCGCGTGAAATCACCATTTCCTATTTTAAGCAACAGGTCTTACAACTGTCCGGCAGTAACATCTCCCCTTAGATAGGCTCTCATATTTATGGTAAAGCTCAGTTTCGTCACTGAAGGCAACAAAATAATGCTTCTGTGCTGTACTGTATTGTATCAACCTGTAAACAACCCACTGCTGAGCCAAGGCCTTTTTTCTATATAGAAGAAGGGTTGGACCTTAATCCACCACTTTGCTCCACTACGGGTTGGCGGATAATATTCTAACACAAGTAACGATTATTATAAGGTATCTATGACAACAAACGGGACCGACGGCTTTACGTGCTCTCCGGGGCACGGTGGGGAAACCCACAAGAACATACACCCAGACCTGAAACAAATATTGGCACAAATACAAATATCTGCCCCGAGCGGGAATCGAACCCGCGACCACCGGCATTGAGGCGAGGAGTTGAGGCAACTACTTGCACCACTACACCACAACGGTCATCAATGCTTCGTTCGTTGTATCGTTGGTATAATTACACAAGTCAATACGATTTTGTCTCTTAGATTTCAATAAACCCGCAAGTTATTATTTTTTTAATTTTGATTGACTCGGCACAGTTGGTAGTGCTTTCTGCCTCCCTGCTTTCTACTCCAGGATTATTGGTTCGATTCCTGCCTCGAGTCTGGGTGTAATGTGTATTTTCCCGTGGAGTGCATTGATCATGAACGAAATTGAGCAAATCATAGTATCACAGTTCAATACGGTACACATCATCACCAGATGCCCGAGACTTTAAAGATTGGTCATATTTCTTCTTTTCCTTCCTAACATTGCATCTTAAATTATTGATCTTTCTCACAACTACTTCTTTGTTCGCACCTGGCTCAATTTCTCTCAATTTTACTATGAGTAATCTATAAGCAGCTTCTTTTTTGTCTCGATTATGGTAGTCTTTGTTTTTAATTTGCCAAAGACATGGATGACTTCTATAAATTTCGATAAAATCTTCAAGGATTTTTTTAGTTGAATCTGGTGGCGCCATTTTCAATTGCTGAATTACGGTGGCATTCGTAGCAATACGATGCGGGCGACGAGACAACCGTCCGAAAGAAACACTAGAAAACAAGTAAACGACTGATGCGACCTGCGCAGGCGACTGGAGTACACGCGTACACGCACAGGTACACCGCACGGTGTCACAGGTCACTCGAAATAATTGATTTTCGATCTTGCGCCGGTCGCCTGCACAGGCTCAAAAAACTGCACAGGTCTATTCCCACACACATTACGGTCTACCTGCGTAGGCATACCTGCACAGGTGGACCTTTCCAATGGACCGTAGAGTGTATGGCAGCCATTAGCCAGTTCTAGTTGACTGCATGTCTCCAAAACGTAATACTCTAAGTAATGAAGTTAAATATTAAATGCAATACTCGTCACACAAAAACACATTTTTCGACGTTTTTTACTAACGATATTAAAAAATATTAGTTGTTTAATATTATAGTGGGTACGGAAAATTTCATGTAGGGACCGACTCGCACTTGACTGATGTTTTAAAAGTTTATTTTTTCTTTAGTACGTAGGACATTAAGGGTTTATAAGAAACGTAACCATACACCCACAATATCGACGATAGATCTAATGTCCAGGGTGTCCAGCTCTCCTCGGTAAGACGAAACAAGTCGAGAAGATGAAATGATAGATCTAATTGCTTACGCCAGCAACCATTACGCAATACGATTGATTAGCTCAAGTAATTCGTTTGTTTGTACGTGCTAATCTCGAAATGTATACTGATACGATTTTAAGATTTTTTTGTAATTTTTTTTTATCAAGAAGTTCATAGACTATGAAAAAATATGCTACAATAAAATGTACATATTGACAATTTCTAAAAGAGTGAGCTATTGAGTTACTTGCCGGTTATTCGCAGCAGAATGTATCTGGTGGTAGCTTGATATTAATTATTATATATTATTATAATTGAATAATAGTAAGTTTTGATTTACTTTCATTGGAGCCCTAAATAAAAAAATTAATTAAAAAATAACAATAATATAATATACCCAAAATATAAATTAATTCTGATAATTATTATTAAATCTGAACGCGCATTACACTAAAATCTTGAACATTTATTAAACAACAATTGAACTGAATCAGCCTTTATGCGTCCCATTGCCGGGCAAAGTACTTTACTCCAAAAAAAAAGTAGGAGCTTAATCCACCACGCTGCTCCCCTTCGGGTTATCGGATAATTTTCCTCCCATGAGTAACGGTCGTTATCAATTGTTTGTGATAACAACAGGGACCGACGGCTTTACTTGCTCTCCGAGGCATGATAGGGGGGAACTAACGAGGACATAAACCCAGACCAGAAATAAATATGAGCAAAAATAGGAAGATCTGCCCCTAAGCGAGAACCGGATCCGCAACTGCCAGCATTGAGGCGACTACTCGCACCACTATACCAGAACGGTTGTCACAACAACAATATTATAAATATAAATATAAACGTCTCATACTCAACGGCCCCCAGTAGGATAAAAACCGGATGTCCGAAAATAAACAACACAAACGCCCAGACCACGACTTACATACATCTGTATGGCCCATACATTGATCCATCTCCATCGTGACAGGAATATATTGCTTCGTAATCAGAGATAATACTATATTTTGTATATATTTGTAACACCTTCACACATACAAAGATTACGTTAGTGTGCTTTATTTTTCGTGTATAATAACGTGCTTTGAGATCGTCACAGTTGTTAACCTCGCATGATGATAATAGCGTTTTTAACGAGGATATTATATATATATATATATTTCAATTTCAACCAGTTTGTAAATAATATTATACTAAAATCATAAAATGGTTTTTATTTTCCACTGTCTGGTAATAAAATAAATAATAATTAATAAAAATACATTTTTGATTGAATTCAAAAAACTACGAAGAACACGTGAATTGGGTTCGAACTCAATGTCAAAGGAGTTGTCCTACTATGGAAATTCATTATAATATGGAAGTATATTGCATTAATCTTCTTTACATACCAAAATACCTAAGTCTATATAATAAATTGTTGTAAGCGTAGGGAAACGAGATATCCCAATAGGTAGAATACGTGAATAGCACCAGGCGTTCACAGTTTTTGAGCCCGTGAATTTTCTGCTCGAAATGTTAAATTTTCTACAAATCATCTCGTGCTCAGCCCTGTAGGAAGAAAAGTGAGAAAATCTACGTTTCGGGAAAAATTCTAAGACATTATTGTATATCAGTCAACCTGCAATGCAGTAGCGTGACGAATTAAGCTCCAACTCTTCTCCCCCATCCAGTAGTGGGACGTTAACAGGATACAGTATATAATACTATACTAATACGCTCTCATCTGTCCGTTAATTCTTTTAGCAATTCTTTTTTTTCTCCTCTAGTAGCAAGTATTAAATAATCCGGCTGCTTGTATACGGGTGATTCTCATTTTTTTTATAAGAGTGACTATCATTTTTACAAGCTGTGGTACTTAAATGCCGGGTTTGTGATTTGTATTATTAAAATATAAGTTAAATACTATAAATTACATCATTAATATATAGAAGTTTGTGATCAATTTATTTGTCCCTTCCGTGGATGTAAGTCACACCACTCGTATGTATAAAAATATTATGCGTGTATCCAAATGATACTAGGCATATGCAAGAAAATCATCCCCTATATTGATTCAGTTGTCAGTTCTAAACGGTTTGTAACGGAGCTGTAATCGGTACGATAAATTTTAATTCCAATTTCAGTTCTCAAAACTCGTTACTAATAAGAGGTCACAACCGTGTCGATCGTCAACTATGAACTTTAGTTTTGTATCATAATGTAACAAAAATACTGCAAAATTTATATGTTCATGGTTTTTTTGGATGTCACTTCCATGAATATTTTTTTCAACATCCTACATTGTTGTAAAAACAAGGGGCTTCAAGCTCGGCCAATATTTTACCCTCAATGAAAATCACCTAAATTACTAAAATCCATCATCACTTTTATCGTTAAGACGTTTTCATCTGATCGCCTATTTTATTTTCTAAAAATGAGAATTACCCATACTTACCTACAAAATATTTTCAAAGTGACCTCTGATTTGAAAAGTATTACAAAAACAAACTTTGAATATAATTATGAATCAGGCTCGGATGGAGGAAGGAAATGTTGATAAACAAAATGGGAAAACCAACCAACGAAGTGCCACTGCAGTGTTTAATAATACATTTTTGTTTAGATCGAGTTACAAAGCAGGAAAACAATCAAGTTTCTTCTATAGGAGTCCCCTGACAACCGTTCTGGTGTAGTGGTGTGAGATGTCGCCTTAAAAAGGTTGCGGGTTCGATCGGGGCTGATTTTTGTATTTGTATAACTTTTTTTTTATGGTAAAAAAAGTAATGTATATAATGTTGTTGTCGTGATAATCGTTCTGATGTAGTGGTGCGATTAGTCGACTACCTTAAACCCAGCGGTCGCGGGTTCGGTTCGTGTTCGGTGCAGATATTTGTATTTCTGCATATATATCTGTTTCTGGTTTGGGTTTATGTTCTTTTGGGTCTCCCCACCGTACCTCAGAGAGCACGTAAAGCCGGTCACAGTTGCTATTATCTACTCCTGATAGCGACCGTAATTAACGGTAGGGAAATTATCCGCCGCAGTGGAGATTGATACATACATCTGTTCATACATCATACGTTAAGTTTACGATAGATATTGTATGGTATAGTTTTGACGCTTCTGAGTTTGGTTTACCCCGATATACATATATACCTTGATATAGGTACGTTCTTCAAGGACTGGATTACTACGTAAAGATTTGTTTTTTAATTTTGCACTCATATTCTGCGAATAGCTAGGTCAAACCGAGAAATAAACAAACGCTTAACTTCAACAATATCAGTACAATATATCCAGGTCCATTGTTTATTATTCAAGCATCTGTTAACGAAGTTATTAGTCGAATCGCAAATAGCTCTGCGTATTTTTCCGCGGAGCAGCAACTGGCAAGCGCCACGCCAAGTGACGTCAGCAATCGGTGGCGGTCAATCATCTGATGTTAAACTGTTATGAAATTAACAATTGCCTAGCGTTTATGTTGCAGAATGTTCCCTGATCGACTTTTTTTTATTATTTTTTTTTTCTTTATAAAAATATAAAATAAAATAAATGTATTGTATCTTAAGATGAGTTGCAATAGGTTGTTCAAATCTTTTTGGCGCGTGGTGCTGTGTGTGTCAAGCTTCTATGAGTGCAGTTATTGCTTGCGTGTTATGTGTACCTAGAGGTTTAGTCAAGTACGTTTTTTTTAATGTAAAAATGCGTCTTAAATAAGAATAGAAAACCAAGATGTATAATGAAAGAAAGAAACGTAAAAACACCGGAAGTTACATTTTAAAAAACAAAACAGGATCTTCTTAAAATATTAAATGACTATTAGCGGTCTTCTTACACTTCTTAAAAAAAATTAGACTTTTATGACAAACAAAATAAAATTATTCTACTTTTTTGTGTGAAGTTGCGGAAACCAGCCCCACCTACACAACACTCACTATTCTTTTAAAAAGAAGATTAAAACAAAGTTTATTATAACTACATCTTACATTTCTATTGTCTGTAAATAAAATAAAAAATTATACTCGAAAAAATCAAATTATACTTTACTTAAACTTTCCTTACAAAAAAACTGGGGTACAGGGGTCTTCTAAACTAGGACAAATCCGGGAAAATCCGGACGAATGGCAACCCCACTAGTGTTGTCCGAATTGTGTAGATTTTTGTAAGACATTTTGGTGCAACCGTAATGTGACTTGTAGATTTTTGGTTTAAAGCCATAGAGTTTGTCAGAGTTTGAATTGTGTAAATAGTTCTTCTATTATTATTGCAGATATTATTTTCGAACGAAAATGAAGCAGCTATCCCTGTATCATCTACCTTTTCAATAATACTAGGTTCCCAAAATGTAGAGGGCCATTGATACTTGTAAAATGTAAAAAATTCTGTTCGCAACCCAAATGTGTATGTACCTATGTATCTAGTTTGTCAGTGTTTTTTTTTAACTTTAATTTTACACAAATCTTTTGTTGAGTTTTACCGTTTTGGATGTTGGTAACTATCTTGCTATGATACTGTTTTGAAAATAATGACTAACCGTAGCAGGACGCGACTGCGTAGCAGGACTGGGTTCCCATCCCGGCCCGACACGGGCACAAGGGCGTTACTGGAGGTGCATTAAGTAGCGCCTCCTTCGCACCCCCGTTCGTCGCCCGCGGATGGAGGCCACGTCGGCGGCTTCCTTCTGGGATATTACTGTTTCGCAGAAGGAGACTATCGCCTTCCAGGACTCGTCGTCGCCGAGCATCGCGGTGATGATGCTCGGGAGCGACAAGTCCACTCCGAGGACCGACGTCAGACCTTGACGCAGCGCCACCCATCTCGGGCACACCTTGAGGGTGTGCTGGGCAGAGTCCACTGCCGCGGCACAATCGTGACATTCAGTCGTCGGCTCCCTCTGGGCCGTCCGGCACAGGTAGTCACCAAAGCAACCATGCCCGGTGCGAATCTGCGTCAGACGGAAGGACGGAAGGAGGGGCTTGCGTTTTCGACGCATCCACCGCTCAAGGACCGGGCGAATGGCAGCCGTTACGCATGTGCCGTACAGCTGCCCCGCTAAGTCCTCCCCCCACCTCCGCATAAGCGCTTCCTGCCCTATCCGACGCACCCGTAGGATCCCGTCCAACGTAGGGTTCTCACCAAGAGCCCTCCTACCCGAGACGTATGAGTAGGTCTCGGCAAGGACCTCCGCCACGAGCTCCCACAGGGGGTCGCCGGCTATAGCAGTAGCTGCAGCCCACGATACCGTACGGTACCCCCGAATCACCCTCACCGCAATTATTCGCTGCGCAGCGCGTAGCGCAGCTTTATTTTTCGCGGTGAGGCGATCCACCCAAACCGGGGCACCGTACGTTGCCATACTCTGGTAGACTCCGGAGTACAGCTGCCTGCAGACGGCGCTGGGTCCTCCAAGGTTCGGGAGAAGTCTGCCCAGTGCACTCGCCACCTTCACAACCTTCGGTCCCACCATCGCGAAATGTGGGCCGAAGGTCCACCCTCCGTCAAGGATAAGCCCGAGATATTTCATTTGGGGGCTCATCCTGACTCTCTCCTCTCCAATCTGAAGGGTAGCCCTCGGTGGAGGTTCCTTACGGCCGGTCCCACGGAAGAGCAGGGCTTCGGTCTTGTCAATCCTGACACGAAGCCTTAAACTCTCTATGCGGCTGATCACGAGGTCAAGTCCGACCTCAGCCAGCCGCGCCGCCTCCTTGTAGTTTCGTCCCCGGGAATAAACGAGGGTGTCATCCGCGTAGCAGATGACACCCATCCCGGGGAGAAGACGGCCTTGCAGGACCCAGTCGTACCCAAGGAATACCGTCCCACAGGATCGGAGTCGTCGGCTGTTACCTAAAACACATGCATTAAGTTGCCTACCTTAGAAACAAACGATGATGTGTGTAGTGCGTAAAAAAAAAGGTAAAAGTAAAGTAGGGACAGCACTGCCCGCGGTTGGCTCCCAGCCACGCGTGGGCGTCGAGTGATACGAATTATCGGGAATACCGGATTCTACTCCGACCGTAACGGACCGACGATTTATACACGTTATTTATATGTAGTGTAAATAAATATTATCGTCATTTCGCCTCGAGATGTTATGACGAACGAATATAGCTTTCATTTTAAACAAAATTACTTTTAATGTTATGCAGTGGGGGGAGCTTCGAGGCCATACTACGTACACTGTACGTATTAACCTTTTTATTACACAATAATCACTACATATTATAAAACAAAGTCCTCCGCCGCGTCTCTCTCTGTCTTTCTGTTCGCGATAAACTCAAAAACTACTGCACGGATTTTCATGCGGTTTTCACCAATTAGATAGAGTAATTTATGCAGAAAGTTTAGGTACATATATATATAACCCGGGTGCAGCCGGGGCGTAAGTAATATAGCAACTGATGAATGACTAGTTCGATTCCCACGCAAATGTTTGCACGGGCCATACACGCAATCCATAAAACTGCTAAATAGGCACTTTTAGTTCAATATGTTGACGTTTATTCTTCATTACGATACAATAAACATTTCAACGGACCAAAAGCCGTAACAATTTTTCTACGAAATTCCGCTACCGCAGCCTGTAAAAATAACCGGACCGCATCGCTACCAGGAATCCCGAATTAATTAATATAATTATACTAAGAATCGTGGCTAGTGTGTCGTGTCTTCACTATCGGCCGTCAGAACCCGTACAAAGGAGTAATGTGCTTCTTACAGAGGCTTGTTGTGTAATTTTTTTGTCAAATAGAACTTATCGAACATTAAAAAATTGATTTTAAATTAGAACGAAATTTAATAATTCTTTTTTTTTTTATTAATTTAAAAAAATGTACAAAACTTTTTTGAGGTCGGTTAAAATAAACGAATGTAAAAAGTTATGAATACATTTTAAATTTATCGCACAATACGTGTTTATATGTTATTTTAAAGTAGTTATACGCTTCAAAATTTTTTATTTGGTTCTCGAACAATGAGTACACTAGACGTAAACAATTTTACATAAAATAAAACTTGTAATTGAATGTCAAAAACACAGTATGCGCCATTTTAAAATCAATTATTAACATTTTAATGACACAGTTAAATCGAATTAAAATAAAATAAACTAAAGCAATATGAATCAATCAATTAAATTGAAAAAGCAGAAATCAGAATTTGACTTTGATTGCCGTTTTAATACCACTTCGACCATAAATATTATCACCGCGTTATATAAATATTTTAGCATCTGCAGCATGTCATCGGCAAAGATAGCTGCAGTTGCGAGAAGGCTTTTTGACAGCAGTTAATGTACAGTGTGTGTGTTTGCAGACGTTAATGTACTGGCGTTTTTCAAAACTAAGATGTTGAACAGAAATATTTTGATATGTCAAGTTATAAGATATATTCACAAAATATATTAAATTTAATAATTACATAAATTGTATACATTGTATAAATTTTAATATAATCATACAAAATAGCAAAGACGTGGCCATTTAATTTTGAGGAGCTGTAATTTTTTTTAAACCATTTACCTAAATTGTGCTCTTAAATATTCTTTCTAATGTATATATATACAGGTACATTATCCAGGAGATATCTTTCAAAATACTTAATTTATATGCTATAAAAATAAAATAAAGCAACAACAATATTGTTAAAACGGCCACAAGTTCTCACCATTGTAAGTAATTTTAATTTAAAAAATTATACATAGATAAATTTAAATTGAACCTTTACGCCCAAACGAAATTAAATACACCTTTTATCACAATTTCTGTTACAAATTCTATTTATAAAGTCGGAATAGATTATCTATAAAATAATAATTATATTCCCAGTATTTACGAGCGTGATACACTATTTCATATTATTCAACACTAACTATTTCGTGCGATGTTGGAGGTCCAACCAACCAAGTTGAAGTCTATCCTGTCTATCCCACGGGAACCATACATTTCTCCAAGCTATATCGTAGCTCTGTACTTTCCAGACAATGTGCCACTATTCTATCTCCGTGCCAAACAGCGTTGCCAGACGTCCCGATTTTGGCGGGACGTCCCGATTTTTAAATCAAAATTAAATGTCCCGCGCGGGACTTGCTCAGTCCCGCTTTTCAGGGATACTTCGACCGTGCGTGCAGAGTGCTGAGGAAGCGTGGGCGGGTGACACAGACAAGTGTAGACTGGCCGCCCGCCCTTTTATTTCAGAAGACGAATAAGACTCAACTATTTAACGATAGGGTAAATCTGATTTCAAATATTATATATTTATTAAAAATCATTTTCTATGACTATTTTTGCTATCTATTGTGTCGTTAACGTAATTTGACTTCAAATAAAAAAGAGAAATATTTAAAAACTTCTGATTGTATACGTTTTTTATTATGCCCCGCTTTTGACAAAAGAATCCCGCTATTTCACTTAAAAAACTCCAAAATCCCGACTTGGCAAAAAAAAATCTGGCAATTCTGGTGCCAAATATCATCGAGATCTGTTCATCCGTGCTACTATTATAGAGAAACAAACGTCCATCCAAGGTTTCGTATTTATAATATCAAAAAATAACATGTTTTTCACAACAAAGAAAAAAAAAAGATTACATAAATAAAATTGTTATTTTTTTTGTCGACTTTGTTCACGTGTATCGCAAATATTTTTTAACGATTCAAGGTCGACGGTACACATGCGAAACTAATTACAGCGGATCGATAGCGTCACAGATAACATTATGTATATAAAATAAACAAACATACTAACGAAAACTGTTTTGATATATCACGGTTTATTACCTACTTTAATTTTTTAATGTAATGTAAACAGATATGTTATCACACGTAAAGTATAGTAGATATATACCTATAATGTGTACTATTAGTATGATAGTTAATATAAAAACAAGTCGGGTTTTCCTTCCTGACGCTATAATTCCAGAACGCACGAACCGATTTCCATGGTTTTGCATTTGTTGGAAAGGTCTCGGGCTCCGTGAGGTTTATAGCAAACAAAATTCAGGAAAAATTTCAACAGAAAAGCAGGAAAATAGGGAAAATCATTTTTCACATACAGCGCCATCTCTGATACATAGCGTGTACTACTTCATCTTTTAATCACCAAACGAAATGTTACAAAAAACGAAGCCATTTGGTGGCGAAACGGATTTCGCCGGGTTTACTAGTTATTTGTAAATCTTTAATAAAAGCATTATATTAATATTAATAAGCGCAGCGTCGGATGACCGTTCTCGAGATGTACAGACGATTTGAGGAGAGTCGTCGGAAGTCGTTGAATGGAGGCTGCTTCGAACCGGTCGCTCTGGAGGTCGATGGGGGAGGCCTACGTTAACCAGTAGACATCCAATAGCTGTTATGATGATGGTGATTAATATTGTACCCAATATCACTCCAATAATTAGCTTGTAAAAATATGTTTTTTTTTAATGATTTTAATTATGGTTAATCATATTTTGCTGTCATTTGTTAAGGAGTTCTGTCTACTAGTTCTTGAGGGTTCTGATGGTTTAGCATCACACTCGAAGCATGTTATCTACTAGATAAATAAACAATTTAAAAACAAAAATCCGACGAATCGAGAATTAGTTTCGAAGGGAGTTAGTAGACATTATGGCGCTTCGACATAAACATCACGACGCAGTGGATAGACATAAAACCTTAACTTAACTTTGGAAAAAACTAGAAAATAATCTTTCTATACCGTTGAATAATATGAGTTATTAGTTCACTTATCAAATTCTTAAATTATAAAATATTTCACTAACATTTACCTACCAGATCTTAATAATAAATAAATAGTTCAGAGAGTTTTTTATTTTTTTATTTTATTTTTTATAACAAATATCCAATGTAAAATTTATGTATTAAATGCGCAATAAATAAACTACGCGTGAAGAAATTAACCGAAACGAATTCGATTGAATTGTCTAACCATGAATTTTATCGTTACACGAAGAATGGTAATGAACTTGCTCACCCTTAAACTCTATAATTAGAATCACTTTTACTCTATCGCCTTTAATTTATTATATATAACGTATCACGCGGTTTTACGCGTGACAGATACGAGACATTATACGTCTTGATAGCATCGAAAGATGTCAAAATTGACAAAGGTATTAAAAAATACGATTATGCATTATCTTGTCTAGACAAAAAGATTGATAGTATTTTGACTTGCTAACAAACAAAGTCGACAGTTAGTAAATGACTGTTTCATAATATCTGTCTCTGAACTTGCGTAGGTACCTACTATATATACAATTTGGACATAAATATTATACGAATGTCAAAATTACAAGTATAGTAAACAAAATTAAAGATGATAGAATATTTAAATCGACCGTAAATTATTTACTGATTACACTCAATAAATTTTGAATGAATTGGCCTCTAAACCTACCACTGATGAGCAAAGGTCTCTTCTCCATATAAGAGAATGTAGCTTAATACACCACGCTGCTCCACTTCATGTTGGCGAATAACTTCCGCACCATGAGTAACGATCGCTATTAGTCTATTATGATAACTACCGGGACCGACGGCTTTACGTGCTCTCCGATGCAAGGTGGGAGACCCACATGGACATACACCCAGACCGAAAAAAAATATTTGTACAAATACAAATAACTTAATTTAAAAAAAAACAGGCTTCAGTATTAATTATAAAACAGAATATAAAAAATAATAAAAAATATCTTCAGTGTACATAATTGGTCGTATTACAGTTTCATTACAAGTACTCGTAGGTATAGACTATTCCGGTTAGCGAAAACATTTAAGCACCTTATCATATTGTAAATATATCTAAAATAATCCAATAGTACGTAAAATGAAAACATGTAACTGTCATTGATAACACAGTCGAACAAAACAGAATCAAAGCATCCATTCACTATACGAATATAACGAGAACAATCTCAAGGACGTTGAATGAGCGATTTCGAAACACGTGAGAGATGGATGTAATTTCAGTCTGACAACTACGAAAATCATTTCATTAAAAGTCTATATCGGATTTTATCGCGTTTATTTAATAAATTATTCAGACACCCACCACCTCAGTTCCCCGAGATCATGGACGCTGTAAACGGTCCGAAACATCGGGAAATAATTTAAAATATTGTTAAACTGTAAAGTTTTAAATAAACGCGATAAAATCCGATATAGACTTTTAATTAAATGAGTAAAATTCGTGTAAATATAAGAGAACAGTAACTACGAAAATCACTGAAAAAGGTTTATGAAGTAACTTAAAACCGCTTAAAATCACTATTTTGATGAGTGTGATAAGAGTTATATTATAACCTTAAGAAATTCGTGTAACGATTTCAATGGCCTATTTCAAAAGATTTAATAAATAAGAGACATAAATTTTCCTAGAAATACTATTCAGTGGACCCAGCCGAGCATAATGATGACCCAGAAAAACACTGTAGAAAATATAATTATATATATTACGGTGCAGATCCTACATTAGTATAGAATTTAGTAAGACATTTTTTTCATCGTGCTTATCTGTGTCGTAAACTAGTTAAAGGTACACAAGGACCGGTAACTTCTTGGAAGATCTTTAACGCGTTTACGCAGGCCCAGGACAGTAAACACAAAAGGCTATGTCAAATTCTGTATTCCACAAACGATTTTACAATTGCAATTAAATAAATTAAATTGTTATATTAAAAGGTATTTAATAGCCAAAGCATATTACTGAATAGAAGATTACATAAATGATTAGGATGTGGAGGTAACTGTTGAGTTTCTTGCTGATACTTTTCAACAGAATTTACATTCCGAATCGATGGTAACTTCACATTACCTATAATTAATTTATTACATTATATTATATACTTAATAAAATGATGATTCAAAGGTGTTTTTGAAGACTGTTTGAATAAAGACAATTTTTGTTTTCTTTGATTTTGTGTTGTGGTGCGTTGACACACGCTCAGGCATACACGAACAGCTATGTCCAATTGTCCACTTAATAAGTTTGCTTACATGATGAAAAAGGTACCATCTCCGTTGTGTACCGAGTGTGGCATCATTGAAGATGCAGTTCACATTATGGTGGAGTGTGTCCGAAATGAAGATATCAGAAATGACATGCTCCAAATAACCCAAAATTTTAAAGAACTTGGAGGTTGTAATTAAATTTTGGCTTATCCTCTCTCAGAACCTGCTAAATTATTGTATAAAATTGTAATCATTGGTATGAGACGACGATTTCAATAATTTTATTGTATATAGCATAATTATGTGATGTTCCTATGGAGTGTCATAGTCCTTATGGACTAAAACTCCTTAAATAAAGAAAAAAAATGTCCAATTGTCCATACATGTCGACGGCCGTATCATGCATGGCACCTTTATGAACAGTACGAACGCACTGTCCATGAACGTGATTATGTTTACTTAAAAACGATGCACGCGGCTCGTTGTAGGTACGTAGGTTTTATTTACATATTTGAAGATTACATACGCTTATATCAGCGAATATCTGTAGCGTATCCGTCAATATTATACAAGTTTTTATAATGGATAAGGGATTTAATCGAGGCTATGGTATTTTTAGAAATCAACACTTTACACATATTTAGTGTAGAACTTCTGTTGAAATGCGTTGTACCAATATTATTTACAATAAACGACATTGGAGGCAATAAAAACTACATGCATACAATGGATGGTATTGTATTGTACTGAAATACAGCCTGTAAACATCCTACTGCTGGACGTAGATCTATTCTCCTATAAAGATATATAACGGAAGGTTGGAGTTTAATTCACCACGTTCGCGTTGGTCCATTGTGGGTCGGCAGAATGTCTTATGAATTATGTAGATCTTCTCATGATGTTTTTAATAAACGTCGAGCATAAGATAAAGATTAAAGATAAATTTAAGCCCTTGAAAACTCAGCGGTACCGACTTCGATTCGAAACCGTGACCGTCTGAAGTCGATTTACTTTTTTTATCCACTGGGCCAACTCGGTTCCACAATTGTAACCTACACGTTTAAGTTTTTGATGTTATGAGTATGAAACGATAAGTAATAATAATAATCATTGTATACCACAAAGAAAAAGAAACAATAAATTATTACAAATATAGAAAGATGTACAAAAGCGGTCTTATCGCTAGAAAAGCTTCCAGACAATCTTTGGGTGTAGTAGGGACACGGCATAGTACAAATGGTAAGGAAGTATACAAAAAAAAGTGTGATAAGTATTGTGTGTCTACACGTACAACAATTATTATTAGAATCATTTAGGGCCCGCTTAACCAGTTGCTGTTAAAGCATCTATATATCAAGTATCCGAAAGGTAATCAAATCTCACTTATCAATCGGATATTTGTATCAAACTATACTTTATCAGTCCGATATTTCTATTCGCAATCAGTGAATGCAAAAGTAGTTTATTTATTGAAATAAAATGGACATAAGGGCCCGTCTTACCTCCTGGCTATAAAACCTATCTGTAAATTACGTGCGAGATAAACTTTACCAGCAAACGATGAAACTGCCTCTTAGTAAATAGACCGTAACAGTTGGATAACTCCTTTGTTGCGTTAGTTTCCGACAAACAAATTGACTACCTATTTCACAAAAACATGAATGTAGTTTGTCATAAAACTTATTTTATAGAATCACATTGTAGCAATATTAATATTAAATTTGTAATATTTATTAACACCTGATAGATGCGTGATTCAATATAAATTGAAGGATTCAAAGTATTAAGTTTTCAATACGTAATAGGATTGTATTGTAGGGTTATAGAATTACCAAAACTGCACAGTCTTACAATGTTAATTTTTTTTAAATAAATTTAATAAATTAATCTAGAACTTGAAACAAAATTATCAGCTCTCTGCACCCAAAAAATTGGGGTCCATTTTGGTAATTAGAGTCCTTCCAATAAAACATAAATGATTAAAATGTTCATTGTTTGTTGACTTATATAACTTATATGCCTTGTTGTAGATCGACATAAATAGTATTTACCTAATTTATAATTAGATTTAACGATGTAACATATTCCCGTTTTAATAGAACAAGTCGACCGTTCTGGTGTAGTGGTACGAATAGTCACCCCAACGGCGTCGAGTGGTCAACCAGTGAAACTCGCGTGGCCCACGAGTGAACGTCACGTGGTCAACGAAGGCGGAGCTGGTCAGGTGTCGGGTGGCTCTAATGAGCTATGACCCTTAGCGTGTGTATCTTAGATACAGACTATGCTTTGGACATTCACAGTGACATATATACATCAATACTGTTACTATAATAAAATTAAACTCAGCTACTTATACGTCTTGTCAAAGTTAAAAAAGTCCCAAAAATTACAATTCTACTGTCCCATGTAAAGTTAAAAAAGCTAAGCATTGTTCAAACGCTGCCAAGTATGAGGGAGGGAAATCTTAGTGTTTTCTTAAGGCGTTGCTTTGCGAATATTGAAGGTTTCTTCCTTTGTCAGAGTTAAGTCGTAGAACAAAAGACGCAATAATCGCATCTCATCAAACGAATTGGTGACTTATAATATGTATAAAAACATTAATAGTTAAAGTAAGATTGGAAAATTGGTCAATTTCCATGTATCTCAATTATTTAACTTTACGTTGTGATTAATAGATCTAGCTATAAATGCTTTTGTTTCCTAATTAATGTATTCGATTGTCATCATACTAGAATTTAATTAAAGAATAGAGCTGTATCAGCCTGTAAACTTCCCACAGCTGAGCAAAAGGCCTCTTCTTCAAATAGGAGAAGGGTTGGAGCCAAAGTCACCACGTTGCTCGACTGCGGGTTGGCGGATATTTTGCCCTACCATGAATGTAACGATCGCTACCAGATGTTTATGGTAACAAACGGGACCGACAGCTTTACGTGCTCTCCGAGGCACGGTGGGGAGACCCACAAGAAATAAACATTTGTACAAAAACAAATATCTGCCCTGAGCGGGAACAGAATCCACGACCGCCCGCGACGTTCATAAGTAACAATGCGTCGTTCACCCGTAGACCAGCTGTCGACAACGAGTGGACGCCGAGCTCGAGGCGTTCCGGTGTGACTCTAATGAGCAGTGACCTTTATTCTACGAAGTTTTTTAACAGAGTACAAAATGGAGAGGAAACCTTTGCCCAGTACTGGGACGTTCACAGGCTGATTCAGCTTAATTCAGTTCATAGAACTAGTCGCCACAGAAAACAGGAATAGGAATTATTAAATATAAGTATTACAAGAATTAAATTTGACGAAAATTGCTAAATATTTGATATCCAAGGCAACCAACCATGGCTGAGCGAAATAGCCGTCGAACCGAGCTACCGTAGGAGTCGCTGCAGTGAGGGGACGCCCCCCACTTCATGGATGACCCGTCAAACGGCTGAGTTGACTCACTTTTATAAATCCTTATGCTATGCATAGTATTAGTATTTATTCGTAATTACACACCAGCAGCAATACATAATTATATATATATATATATATATATATTGACAAGTAGTTTTACTGCGCCAACGGGTCAGTCAAATTGTATATACCATATAATATGTAACATATATACAGTAGAATCTCTATAATTCGAACATCAAGGGAGACGCCAAAAAAATCGAGTTATAGAGTTTTCGACTTACAGAGAATTTTGACTTAGGCGGATTTTGATTCAACATAAAGTTTGAGGTTGAGATTCATTCTTATACATGTTGAGTTAGCGAGGCAAAATTAATTAAAAATGAAGTTACAGAGGTGACACATATTTTTATTTATTATAAAAATGTCTGTCGTGGTTATCGTAGATATCTGATAAATATCAATACTCCTTGTAGAGAAATTATGCAGGTTGAATTATTCAAAGTATTAGTGGGAATAAGATATCAAACATTTATCTATTATGGCTTCCAATAATCTATACTAATAAATAAGTATTAATTAAATATTATCGGACTGTTTTATTTTTTCAACGCACCAGGAACCAGGATTACAGGAACCACTGAAGCGCTTAAAACATCTTTTAGTATAAGACTATTCCATTTACTCTCTAAACACGAATCAGTGAAATTTTCATTAATTACGTTAGTGAAGCTATATTCAATACATATCGGTGAATTTCAGTAACCAGTTAGTGAATACTTAGTAATACACATATTCAATGATTAAATCAATGGACTCACATATTTATATATTCATACAGTGAATAATAACTAATTCTGCGTGGTACGATTCTCACATTGATAAGAAGTGAATAGTCACTTAAAATTAGTGAAACTCCACTGATTCATGTTTAGAGAGTAAGCAAACTATATTAAGTTAATTTTTTTTGTGTGTAATTAACCTATGACTATTAACAATGTCGGATATGAAAAAAAAAACTTTTCAGGAGATCGATGCAAAGTGTAAATTGCATGCGTCTTTTTACATATTTTTTGTTATTATATATTAAGTGATTATAAAACTACGCACAAAATAATATTTTTCTTTTCAGCTGATGATAGACTTGCTTATTTAGGAACGTTTTATGAAAAAAATAAAAAAAAAAACGATTTTGCAGTTCCGACGATGTTAATACTCACTAGCGAATTGTACGTCTACCTTCTTTGATACTTGTCTATTTTATATAGAAAATAATAGACATTCTAGTCATTTTCCGCGACTTACAAAAGTTTAATATAATTTCAGTTTCATATTTATTCATTTATTTATTTAGAGACGATTATTAGATATTTATTAGAATTCTCACACAAACATCCATCCTCAATATCACACCCGTAAGATTTTTAATTTCTTAAAACGCCATAATATATATTATGTATACTTTCTAAACGTGAATCAGTGGGATTTCACTAATTTCAAGTGGCTATTCACTTTTTATCAATGTGAGAATCCTAACACGCAGAATTAGTGACTATTCAATG
The DNA here is from genome assembly GCA_036937285.1 of Euphydryas editha. Classification (NCBI taxonomy): domain Eukaryota; kingdom Metazoa; phylum Arthropoda; class Insecta; order Lepidoptera; family Nymphalidae; genus Euphydryas; species Euphydryas editha. The sequence continues at coordinate 888,709 of JAUPFZ010000017.1, read as the reverse complement.
TATGAATATGTGAAAATCAGAGTCCACTGATTTGATCATTGAATATTAGTATGTGTATAAGTGAATATTCACTAACTTGTTATAGAAATTCACTGATATGTAGTGAATACAGCTTCACTTACGTAATTAACGAAAATTCCACTGATTCGTGTTAAGAGGGTATCCATTTATTACTAATAAAATAATACCAACCATCATATTACTATACTTTAAAAGTTGAGAAAGATACTTCGAAACTTTCGTCCTTTTCGCTTCATTAGATTATAATATAAAAAATTCCCTCTATCTTGAGACTATGATGTAAAAGATCCCTACTTGTCAAACTTCTTCTTCTCTTTCTTACAGTCATGCTTGAGTAGGTAGTTTAGGTTCAATGATGACGATGAATCAATATGTCAGTCAGGACATGTTATTTCATAAGTGTAATTATTGAAAAAGTTTTCCATTTGTCTCAGAATGTTTTTCAGTTTCTATCCGGAAATGCTTTAGATACAAGTTTTATTACGTTACCTTTTAAAATTTCTGCTTAGAGCTTGAATTGAATCAGCCTGTAAACCACTCACTGCTGGGCGAAGGTCTCTTGTCCATATAGGAGAAGGGTTGGAGATTGATCCACTGCGGGTTAGCGGATATTTTTCCCTACCAATTGTAACGATCGCTTTTCAGATGTCTATGATTACAACTGGGTCTGACGGCTTTACGTGCTCCCCGAGACACAGCGGGTAGACCCATAAGAACATACACCCAAACCGGAAACGAATATTTGCACAAATATTCAAATACAAATATCTGTCCTGTACGTCTACCACGAGTTTTTGTTACAAGCGCACATGACATAACTACAGTAGTAAACTGTAGAAACGCAATAGTAATGATCCGGTAGAGGCGCTGCTCAACTTTCCATACAATTTGTCTACTACACTCGCTAACGTGTATCGTCGCTGGAAACTCATGGTAGACGTACTGAGCGGGAATCGAACTACACAAGAACTCACACGCCACTGTTGGTGTTGTCGCACTAGATCGGTCGTCGGTTAGAGCTTGATTAATAAATTTGGGTAATTAACTACAGCTCGAACAGAGATCTTACAGAAAATGACCGAAATATTGAGAGTAAAAAGTAAAAAATTACTTTAATACTGACATTAATTGGATAAGTTTCTTGCCGAATTTCAGCAGAATCTACATTTCGATTCGATAGCTTCACATTGACTATAATTATTTAATTAAAGAATATTACATATTGTAAAATTACTATTTAAAACTGCTTTTGAGGTTTACTTGAATAAAGAAATCTTTGATTTGATTTACTTAAAATGTACGCTTAAATAACCAAATACCTAACCACTTATTAACAATGGCTGCTTATGTAGGTGCATGTGTACCCATTTGGTTTTATTGTTTTCCTTATTATTAATTAAAAGTAGAAAAAAAAACATATAACAATTATATTCAAAACATAATTATATTTATTTGTTATTTTTCCTCACGATTAATTTATGCGCTTATTATATAATTACGAACGTAGCTGAACATGCGTAAACAAACAGCTTCCTTGTAGTCATAGCTCGACAGGAATAATACTGAGTCGAGTGTCGAACCCTTATCGGTGAGGTCAGCTAGCGGATGACCGCTGAGGTCACATGACCACCGCCGTGTATTAAACGTGACTACCTACGTTTTAAAAACCTAAGCGAATCGCTCTCGTACACGAATCACTCTGTAACGTATAATATATAATAATTAAATATTATTTTAAGAATTAAACTTCGATCGCTAAAACAAACGTAGGAAATGTGAGATGACATTTTTGATTAAACTTTCTTTGATTTTTATTATTTGTCTTTATAAAGACATCCGTTTTGACGTAATGGTGCGAATAGTCACATTAACGCCGGTCTCCCCACCGTGCCTCGGAGAGTACGTAAAGCCGTCGGTCCAGGTTGTTATCATAGACACCTGGTAACGATCGTTACTCGTGGTAGAGAAATTATCCGCTAACTCGCAGTGGAGCAGCGTTGTGGATTAAGCTCAAACCCTTCTATTATATGGTGATGAGGCCTTCGCTCAGCAGTGGGTCGTTTACAGGCTGATAGAGTACAGTACAGTATAACGGTGTTTAAAACAGTAACTGCTGAGTTTCTTGCCGATTTTTTCCAACAAAATCTACATTCCGACTCGGTGGTAGCTTTACATTAAGGGGCTTAGATGAGCGAATGACCTTCAGCGTTTGAGTTCCGCATCTCCTCCCAACACCTTACCTGCCCCTCGCTGCCCGAACGCACAGGTTCAACGAACCTTTTTAACTAACGCCATCTCTTCGCTAAATAAGGAATTTTAGGTTCCGAGCCCTCTATATTATATCTATAAAACTTTTTCGTTTTTGCTCCTAATGCGAACCTATTACATACACAATCTAAATGTAAAGTTTCTTTTTATGAAAAATGACTTATAATAGTAAAACTACAAAAAACAAACAAAAATTAAAAGTGACATTAGACAGTATAATAATAATAAAAATCTTTTGAAAATAATTTATGTAATATCCACTAAACATTTATTTTGTAATAAAATCATCTGTAAACTTACGACCGTTGATCATAAAGGAGGTAACAAAATATGTATCAACAAAATATCAATATTTTCTTCAGTTCTAAAAAATAATGTTTATGGAAGTATGTTGTACGTAAGTATATAGGAGGGCTGGTATTACTTACAAAATTTTATTACCTAGATTGCAATATGGATGTCTACGACCAGAACTTTAGCAGGTACGGCAGGGCTCTCGGTAAATTTTTTACAATATCATATTCAAGCGCATATTTATATATATTTTGTCAATTCTTTTTTTTTTGTAACTAAATTTAAGTATTTGTAATTTTATATGTTATTGTATGTATTAAATGTATTTGTAATTTTGTATGTTTGTTGCTTTAATTGTATACACAAATACTTCTTTTGTTTTTTTTTTTTTAAATTGAACTACGTATATTTTATTCTTTTTTTTTTCTATAAATATTATTATATATTTATTATATATTATATATTATTATTTATTATATATTTTTTACTTTTTTTTAAGTATTTCTTTTATTGTGTATTAAATTATTTAATTTTTATGTGTAACAGTGTATAAATATCTCTCAATAAAATTCTATTCTATTTGTTAGGGTCCTATGACTAAAAGAGAAATAAATAAGACTAGTGGACTGTATGTAGGCTGGTATATTGACCGTACAAAAATAATATTATAAGATAGGTTAAACGTGTGTCGCCGGTGGTTTCCCGATGCAAGTCTCGTACTGCGTGGAGCTATTGGCCGTGCTACGGCCCCCGCCTGCTACCCGCTGTATCCCCGTCGCAGCGCGCGGGCAATATCGCTCGAACAAGCTCCCCGGGTTGAAGGGTAAACTTCAAAGAGGTAGTGGGCAAATGTTGTTGAAGACGCGCCGTATCGTGCCCTTCTTTGTCTTGATATCCGCCACTCTCGTCGCTCCGTCACCTCCTGGATACACTTGCACAATACGTCAAAGACACCACAATAGAGGAGGCAGGGCCTTTTCTTTTATGAGTACAAGAGATCCTACTTTAATGTCACTGGAAGATGTAGACCACTTGGTCTTCTGTTGCAGTAGATGTATGTACTCCATATGGTACCTGTTCCAAAAATGTTGTTTATTCTGCTCCACCCTTTGGAAGCGTCCTAGTCGGCCGATACTGATTTCTGTTAACTGTGGATAAGGTACAGATGTTAGTGGTCGACCAATCAAAAAGTGGGCAGGTGTTAAGGCAGAGAAGTCAAGAAGATCGGAGGACAGAGGAGTTAGAGGTCGGGAGTTTAAAATTGATTCAATTTGTGTAAGACACGTATACAGCTCTTCGTACGTGATGTGGTGCTGGTGCAGCAGTCGCATTAAATGATGCTTGATAGACCGCACGGCGGCCTCTGCAACGCCATTGAAATGGGGAGAAGAAGGTGGCGTGAAACTAAACTCGATGCCTTCCTGTGCAACACACGAGTCAAGATTAGACGTCTGCAAAAAAGTATTTAGTTCATTACAGGTGCCTACAAAATTAGTTCCTCTATCGGATAAAATCGTGCGTGGTTTACCACGACGGGCTATAAACTCTGAACAGTCCCGACGACGCCGTGTCTAGTAGGACCGGGTTCCCATCACAGCCCAATACGGACACAGGGGCGTTACTGGAGGCGCATTAAGTAGCGCCTCCTACGCACCCCCATTCGTCGCCCGCGGATGGAGGCCACGTCGGCGGCTTCCTCTCTCATCCACTCGTCAGCCTCGTTCTGCGACATTACTGTCTCGCAGAAGAAGACCATCGCCTTCCAGGACTCATCGTCACCGAGCATCGCGGTGATGACGCTCGGGAGCGACAAGTCCCTTCCGAGGACCGACGTCAGACCTTGACGCAGCGCCGCCTCGGGCACACCTCGAGGGTGTGCTGGGCAGAGTCCACCGCCGCGCCACAATCATAACATTCAGTCGTCAGCTCCCTTTGGGCCGTCCGGCACAGGTAGTCACCAAAGCAACCGTGCCCGGTGAGAACCTGCGTCCGACGGAAGTTGAGGGGCTTGCGTTTTCGACGCATTTACCGCTCAAGGACTGGGCGAATGGCAGTCGTTACGCATGTACCGTACGGCTGCCCCGCCAGGTCCTTCCCCCACCTCCGCATAAGCGCTTCCTGCCCTATCCGACGCACCCGTAGGATCCCGTCCAACGTAGGGTTCTCACCAAGAGCCCTCCTACCCGAGATATATGAGTAGGTATCGGCAAGAACTTCCGCCACGAGCTCCTACGGGGGGTCACCGGCTAGAGCAGTAGCTGCAGCCCACGATACCGTACAGTACCCCGAATCACCCTCACCGCGATTGCCCTCAGCGCAGCGCGCAGCGCTGCTTTATTTCTCGCGGTGAGGCGAACCGCCCAAAATCGGGGCACAGTACGTCGCCATACTCCGGCAGACTCCAGAATATAGCTGCCTGCAGGCGGCGCTGGGTCCTCCGAGGTTCGGGAGGAGTCTGCCTAGCGCACTCGCCGCCTTCATGAACATCGGTCCTACCATAGCTAAATGTGGGCCGAAGGTCCACCCTCCGTCAAGGATGAGCCCCAGACATTTCACTTGGGGGCTCATCCTGACCCTTCCCTCTCCAATCTGCAGGGTAGCCCCCGGTGGAGGTCCCTTGCGGCCGGTCCCGCGGAATAGTAGGGCTTCGGTCTTGTCCATCCTGACACGGAGCCTTAAACCCTCTAACCCTACCCTCCGATCGGAGAGGTCGGGAGGTATAGGTAGGGATTATCTTCTCCAAGGCCTTCCTAGCTTCGTTCAGCAAAACCACTGGTCGCACCACCGAAGCCGAGTCCGGGGTCCGACCTGCCTAAGGAAATAGGCAGAGCCGACCGTCCTTCCAGACCCCCGGGAACTGGCCAGACCGCAGGCAGCGGTCAAATAGCTCCCGGAGGCTGTTGCCGAGGTGCCCGAGAGCGGTCGCAAGGACTCTCCCGTGCACCCCGTCTGGATCCGGCGCCCTCTTCTTATTTTGGAGGCGGGTAATCACCGCCTCCATTGCAGCCTCTGTGACGGGTGGCGGAACACCCTCCTCCTCGTCCGGCATCTGCCGAGCCATTCTGAGGGAACAAAGCGCTCGGGTCCCTCACCAGTCGGTCCGGCTGGAGCGTTTCGCTGATGGGGGCCGACTGGGTGCGGAGCTTGTTCCGCGCCCAATTATACGGTCGGCCCCGGGGGTCTCTCTCCAGACCCCCAACTAACTCCAGCCAAGCCTCCTCCTTGGCTCGGCATATGGCCTGCCGCAGGATCTTCGTTTTCTACACGTTGATCCTGCGCAGCCTATCGTCCCTGTCCACGTCCTAGGAGCGTCTCCGCCTGCTCCGGGTAATTGTCTCCTGGCCCCGTTGCAGGCGGCCCGGAGGCCAGCTATCTCAGCCGACCACCTGTAGAGTGCCCGCCGTGGGGATGGACGCTTCGTGGGCGGCATGGCCGCTCTGCAGACAGCAGTGAATGCGTCGCAGAGCCGGCTAGCCGCCTCATCCACCCCAAGCTCCGAAAGCGGCGGGAGACTCCAGCGGCCGACGATTGCGACTTCCTCTGCCAGTTCCCTGTCGGGCTTATCCATAGTGATATTAGCTCATATTGCACTGGTGGTTTTATATTTAGCGAGTGACCCACCGTAC